>JACCID010000015.1:0-1256013 GCA_018906775.1 Sycophila sp. Sp_5
GGACTGCATTTCCTGTCGATATAAATTGTCGAATTTCGCGAGGTTTTTGTGAGGGGTACCACATAAAATTACGTAAATTTACATAATGCCCACGCAGTTTGCTCTTTTTTGGTCAGCAGAATGGCAAAAATAAAAAAAGAAGTTAATAAATTATGCCTCGGTGAAGCAATGGATTTATACAATTTTAAGTGGCATTCCTAAATGAAACCGACGAGCCATCTTAATAACAACCTTTAAACACAACTGATATTTTGAAGCTAGCTAAGTAAAAGGAAATATTTGATATTTCATCAGTCGTAAAAGAAGAGAAAATCGTCAATGGAATTTGCCATTCAACTGCGACTTTATAGCAGCTTCCAAAATGAAAATAAAATTATAAAATGCAAAATTTGATCAGCATCCAGCTAAAATGAATAGCTGTAGGGTGTTAAGTAATATGTTGGATGTGTACACATGTATATATATGTTGTATATATATTTTATTCTTGACAAGTGATTTTTTGTACAAAATACCAACTGAATACTTTTCTTGTTCATTTTTATACGAAGGGTCCCATAGGCAACCAAATTTTGAACATATAAGTATCTATAGACTATAGAAAGTTACTCAACAAGCTATAAAAGGGAAATACAAGAACCAAAGAAAGAAATTGGATTGACCGTTTGTAAATATTTTTATCATCTGGACCCTTCGTATAAAGGAAATCAACAAGGATAATCTTAATTTTGTATTCCGTACAAAAATTAGCAAATGATAAAAATATTGACACCGGTCAATATAATTTATTTTCTTTTTGAGTCTTGTATTCCCCTTTACATCTTAGCATGTGACTTTCTTTTCTCTTGCCTTGTGCATGAACACACATGAATTTGGCAAGCGTTGACATCAGGGAAGCTAACGTAAGCTACATTAATGTCATCTGATCGTGCCACGTCTTCTTGCATTTTGCCTTTTTAGTCAGCAATGGCAAAAATAAACAACGAAGATAAATTATGCTCTGTGACTAACGATACGTAGCATTTTAGTGGAATCGATAAATGAAAACGAGCCGTCTAATAACAAACCTTTAACCAACACTGGATATTTGAACTGGCTAGTAGAAGAAAAAGGTTTTGAATATTTCATCAGTCATAGAGGAAGAGAGAGAATCATCAATTTGAATTGGCCATTCAACTGCAGCATTAGTACAGCTTCCAAAAAAAAAAACAAAATTATATAATACAAAATTCGAGCATCATCCAGCTAAAATGATACATGTAGATGGTAAGTAATATATTATGGATATATGTATATTTATTTATTTATTTATTCTTGTCAAGTAATTGTTTGTACAAAATTCCAACTGTAAGCTTCCTTGTTCATTTCTATATACGATGGGTCCATGGGATGAATAATTTTGAGCATATAAGTATCTAGAGTAAAGAAAGTCACTTGACAAGTATAATAGGGAATACATAAGACTCGAAGGGAAAATACAATGTGTACAAGACAAATAATTGTAAGCACATAAAGATATTTACTCACAGAAGAATATTTCTCTTAACTTTCTTTTCTCAAGATATTTAGAGGTACAATGATTTTCTCCTATTGTCCCATCATATAAAGAAACGAACAAGAAAGTCTTCCATTAGTATTCTGTAAAAAAAGTTACTCGATGTGCTATAAAAGGGAATTCAAGACACAAAGAAAGAAATTAGATTGACCGGTGTAAATATTTTATCACCTGGACCCTTTGTATAAAGAAATCTACAAGAATAATCTTAATTTCGTATTCCGTACAAAAAATTAGTAAATCTTAAAAAAATTGACACTGGTCAATATAATTTCTTTTTTTTGAGTCTTGTATTCCCTTTTATAGCTTGTCAAGTGATTTTTTTTTTTTACAAAATACTAACTGACTTTCCTGTTGATTTTTTTAGAGGAAGAAGAAAGAACAGCAGTTTCGAAATCAAAGGAAAAGAGATTGAGAGAGTGAAGAGCTTCACATATTTGGGATATGAAATGAAAGAGAACAATAAAGAGGATAAGCAGATAAAAAGATTATGCGCAAGAGCAAATGCAATGATAGGAAACCTGTGGAGCATAGGAGAGAGAAAATTAAAATAATTAGAAAATGAGAATGATCCTTTTCGATGTAATGATAAGAGGAATAGTTATGTCCGGAGCAGAAATGTGGGGATGGAAAGAACAAAAAGAGATAGAACGACTACGAGAAAAATATATAAATGGGTAACGAAGGTTGAATAGACTCCATCATATGTATTAATGTTAGACACTGAAAGAGACAAAATGGAGGTGCAAGCTG
The DNA here is from genome assembly GCA_018906775.1 of Sycophila sp. Sp_5. Taxonomy (NCBI): domain Eukaryota; kingdom Metazoa; phylum Arthropoda; class Insecta; order Hymenoptera; family Eurytomidae; genus Sycophila; species Sycophila sp. Sp_5. Next base: position 2,307 of record JACCID010000015.1, read on the forward strand.
TAAAGAGAATTATAAGATGGGATAAAAAGATAGCAAAAAAGGAAGAAAACTCGATAGAAGAGAATGTTGGGAAATGAGAAAAAAAGAATATAAGAAAAGAAGGGAAGAATTAAAGAACAAAAACAGAGAGAAGGACAGAAGAATAATGGATGGAGAAATTAGGATGGTCAGGAGTTGAATGGATAAAGAGAATAGAAGAACAGGAAAATATGGAGGAAGAAGCAATAGAAACGATAAGAAGTGTAAATAAAGAGATATGGAGAGAAAGGATAAGTAAGTCAAGATATATAGGGAATTTAAAAGAGATAATAGGAGAAGAAAGTAAGTGTATGAGAGAAAGGAAGTGAGAAGAGCAAAAGATGGTTTAGCAAGATTCAGAATGGGAAGCGAGACAAAAGCATGTAAATTTTGGGAAAAGGGCGATAAAAGTTATGCAGAATGTGTAAAAAAGAACCAGAAAGTATACAACATATTATGGAGGAATGTGACCAAACAAAGGAGACAGGGAAAAATTGGAAGGAACAAATGCAAGGCATAAAAAAAATATAGCGAGATATAAGAAGATAACATGGATAAGAGAAGAAAAAAAGAAAAGATAAGAGAAAGAATGTTGAAGAAAGAATAAAGCAAAGCATAAACAAACAAAATGAAAACTTAGAAAAAGAAAGAAATATACAGAGAAAATGACTGGTCAGAAGACGTAACAGGATGAGAACAGCAAGACGGAACGCAGAGGAACAAAGGAAATAGAAAAATGAGATAAGAAATTATAAGGATATATAGATACATTTTAATAATAGATATAGATACAAAATAAGAGGTTAGATTTTGATACATAGAGAGTAGAGAAAAAACAATTAAAATCAGGAGTAAAAGAGAGAAAGAAAGAATAACAAGAAATGAAGAAAAGAGTTGAGGAGTTGATCAGAGAAATGGGAGAGATGAGGAGAAGGATGAAAGGAATGGAAGGTAATTTAGTGAAAGTTGAAGAAATAAATAAATTAGAGAAAAGGATTGAAGATCTGGAGGAGGAGAGCTGGAAAAAAATAGGGGAGAAAGCAGAGAGAGAAGAAAGGAAGATTATGAAAGAAGATAGAAATGGATTAGGAAAGATAAGAAAAGAACTAGAAGAAATGAATTTTAAAGATATAGAGGAGGATTTGGAAATGGTTATGGATGATGGAGAGTGCGAAGAAGAATGGCTTAAGGAAATGGAAATGGATAGTAAGGAGAAAAGAGAGAGAATTGAAAAAAAGAAGAGAGAGGAGGAAATGGAGAGATGGATGGAGGAGAAGAGAATGAAGGAGGAAAAGGAGAAAGTGATGCGGCTAAAGAGAAGCGTGCTGATAATAAAGAGAGGCAAGCAAGCCAACAGAAAAGTAAGCCTGGAGAAATGGATCACTAAAGCTATTGGACACTGTGAAATTAAAATTGTAAAAGCTCCGAAAAATGAAGAAGCCGCAAGAGTGTTCTTTGCGAAGGAGAAGGAGAAAGAAAAAGTATGACAAATGAGACAAATTCTAAAGGACGAAGAGGATATGGTGGTCGACACGTGGTTAAGTATCGAGGAGCGAAAAGAAAGATACAGATTATGCAATAAAGCTCACGAGATTAAAGAAAAAATGAAGAGAAAAGGTTTCAACATTCAAGTAGAAGTACAAGGTGAGGAAGTAAAGATAGGGAAAAACATTTATAAAGTAGGAGAAGAAGAGAAAAGGAGTTATATGGATGAAAGGAGCAGATCAGTGCAAGACAGTTTGAACGGAGCGAAGATGGAAGAGAGATTTGGTACTAATGTGAAAATAATGTAAATAAGATAAAAAACAAACTCATAGCACAAGCACGATACACACACTAACACTAAACACTTGAATAGAAATATAAATATATGCAATGTTAAATTTTTGTATTAAAACGAAAGTTGAATAAATTATTATTATTATTATTACCAACTGAATACATTCCTTGTTCATTTTTTTATACGAAGGGTCCATAGGTAACAAATTTTGAACATATAAGTATCTATAGACTATAGAAAGTTACTCAACAAGCTATAAAAGGGAATACAAGAACCAAAGAAAGAAATTGGATTGACCGTTGTAAATATTTTTATCATCTGGACCCTTCGTATAAAGAAATCAACAAGGATAATCTTAATTTTGTATTCCGTACAAAAATTAGCAAATGATAAAAATATTGACACCGGTCAATATAATTTATTTATTTTTTTTGAGTTTTGTATTCCCCCTTTACATCTTAGCATGTGACTTTCTTTTCTCTTGCCTTGTGCATGAACACACATGAATTTGGCAAGCGTTGACATCAGGGAAGCTAACGTAAGCTACATTAATGTCATCTGATCGTGCCACGTCTTCTTGCATTTTGCCTTTTTAGTCAGCAATGGCAAAAATAAACAACGAAGATAAATTATGCTCTGTGACTAACGATACGTGCATTTTAGTGGAATCGATAAATGAAAACGAGCCGTCTAATAACAAACCTTTAACCAACACTGGATAATTGAACTGGCTAGTAGAAGAAAAAGGTTTGAATATTTCATCAGTCATAGAGGAAGAGAGAATCATCAATTTGAATTGGCCATTCAACTGCAGCATTAGTACAGCTTCCAAAAAAAAAAAACAAAATTATATAATACAAAATTCGAGCATCATCCAGCTAAAATGATCAATCCAACTAAATGAGCTTTGCTTTATTCTTTCTTCAACATTCTTTCTCTTATCTTTTCTTTTTTTCTTCTCTTATCCATGTTATCTTCTTATATCTCGCTATATTTTTTTTATACCTTGCATTTGTTCCTTCCAATTTTTCCCTGTCTCCTTTGTTTGGTCACATTCCTCCATAATATGTTGTATACTTTCTGGTTCTTTTTTACACATTCTGCATAACTTTTATCGCCCTTTTCCCAAAATTTACATGCTTTTGTCTCGCTTCCCATTCTGAATCTTGCTATTACCTCTAAACCATCTTTTGCTCTTCTCACTTCCTTTCTCTCATACACCTTACTTTCTTCTCCTATTATCTCTTTTAAATTCCCTATATATCTTGACTTACTTATCCTTTCTCTCCATATCTCTTTATTTACACTTCTTATCGTTTCTATTGCTTCTTCCTCCATATTTTCCTGTTCTTCTATTCTCTTTATCCATTCAACTCCTGACCATCCTAATTTCTCCATCATTATTCTTCTGTCCTTCTCTCTGTTTTTGTTCTTTAATTCTTCCCTTCTTTTCTTATATTCTTTTTTTCTCATTTCCCAACATTCTCTTTCTATCGAGTTTTCTTCCTTTTTTGCTATCTTTTATCCCATCTTATAATTCTCTTTACAGCTTGCACCTCCATTTTGTCTCTTTCAGTGTCTAACATTAATACATATGATGGAGTCTATTCACCTTCGTTACCCATTTTATATATTTTTCTCGTAGTCGTTCTATCTCTTTTTGTTCTTTCCATCCCCACATTTCTGCTCCGGACATAACTATTCCTCTTATCATTACATCGAAAAGGATCATTCTCATTTTCTAATTATTTTTAAATTTTCTCTCTCCTATGCTCCACAGGTTTCCTATCATTGCATTTGCTCTTGCGCATAATCTTTTTATCTGCTTATCCTCTTTATTGTTCTCTTTCATTTCATATCCCAAATATGTGAAGCTCTTCACTCTCTCAATCTCTTTTCCTTTGATTTCGAAACTGCTGTTCTTTCTTCTTCCTCTAAAAAAATCAACAGGAAAGTCAGTTAGTATTTTGTAAAAAAAAAAATCACTTGACAAGCTATAAAAGGGAATACAAGACTCAAAAAAAAGAAATTATATTGACCAGTGTCAATTTTTTTAAGATTTACTAATTTTTTGTACGGAATACGAAATTAAGATTATTCTTGTAGATTTCTTTATACAAAGGGTCCAGGTGATAAAAATATTTACACCGGTCAATCTAATTTCTTTCTTTGTGTCTTGAATTCCCTTTTATAGCACATCGAGTAACTTTTTTTACAGAATACTAATTGAAGACTTTCTTGTTCGTTTCTTTATATGATGGGACAATAGGAGAAAATCATTGTACCTCTAAATATCTTGAGAAAAGAAAGTTAAGAGAAAATATTCTTCTGTGAGTAAATATCTTTATGTGCTTACAATTATTTGTCTTGTACACATTGTATTTTCCCTTCGAGTCTTATGTATTCCCTATTATAACTTGTCAAGTGACTTTCTTTACTCTAGATACTTATATGCTCAAAATTATTCTCCCATGGACCCATCGTATATAGAAATGAACAAGGAAAGCTTACAGTTGGAATTTTGTACAAACAATTACTTGACAAGAATAAATAAATAAATAAATATACATATATCCATAATATATTACTTACCATCTACATGTATCATTTTAGCTGGATGATGCTCGAATTTTGTATTATATAATTTTGTTTTTTTTTTTTGGAAGCTGTACTAATGCTGCAGTTGAATGGCCAATTCAAATTGATGATTCTCTCTTCCTCTATGACTGATGAAATATTCAAACCTTTTTCTTCTACTAGCCAGTTCAAATATCCAGTGTTGGTTAAAGGTTTGTTATTAGACGGCTCGTTTTCATTTATCGATTCCACTAAAATGCACGTATCGTTAGTCACAGAGCATAATTTATCTTCGTTGTTTATTTTTGCCATTGCTGACTAAAAAGGCAAAATGCAAGAAGACGTGGCACGATCAGATGACATTAATGTAGCTTACGTTAGCTTCCCTGATGTCAACGCTTGCCAAATTCATGTGTGTTCATGCACAAGGCAAGAGAAAAGAAAGTCACATGCTAAGATGTAAAGGGGAATACAAGACTCAAAAAGAAAATAAATTATATTGACCGGTGTCAATATTTTTATCATTTGCTAATTTTTGTACGGAATACAAAATTAAGATTATCCTTGTTGATTTCTTTATACGAAGGGTCCAGATGATAAAAATATTTACAACGGTCAATCCAATTTCTTTCTTTGGTTCTTGTATTCCCTTTTATAGCTTGTTGAGTAACTTTCTATAGTCTATAGATACTTATATGTTCAAAATTTGTTGCCTATGGACCCTTCGTATAAAAAATGAACAAGAAAAGTATTCAGTTGGTATTTTGTACAAAAAATCACTTGTCAAGAATAAAAATATATATACACATATATATACATGTGTACACATCCACAGTATATTACTTAACACCTACAGCTATCATTTTAGCTGGATGCTGATCAAATTTTGCATTTTATAATTTTATTTTCATTTTGGAAGCTGTACTAAAGTCGCAGTTGAATGGCAAATTCAATTGACGATTTTCTCTTCTTCTACGACTGATGAAATATTCAAATATTTTCCTTTTACTAGCTGGTTCAAATATTCAGTGTTGGTTAAAGGTTTGTTATTAGATGGCTCGGTTTCATTTAGGAATTCCACTAAAATGTATAAATCGTTGCTCACCGAGCATAATTTAACTTCTTTTTTTATTTTTGCCATTGCTGACCAAAAAGAGCAAACTGCGTGGGCATTAATGTAATTTACGTAAGTTTATGTGGTACCTCACAAAACACTCGCGAAATTCGACAATTTATATCGACAGGAAATGGTCCAAAACGCTTTAAAACATGGTACTACAAAAATAATTTTTTTCAAGGACTTAGAAATATTTTAGGTGATGGACTTAGTTTTTTTTCTACCATAGTCAGATGACGTTTTGGCGTGATTTATCACCTGATTTATCACCTGACATATTACTTGACTTATCACGTGAATTTTTGCAGTAGGGAACTATAATCACTTGTCGAAGTAACAATAATATTCATTGGAAAAATGACTTTCCCATTCATTTGAAGTACAAGTACAATGGTATTATATAATACACAGTTTGTAATATTATTTTTCTTTCTAATGGTTTATTGGAGATTCTTGGTCGTATAAATAACGTTATTCCGCACAGGGAATTCTCTTTGCAAAAATGACGTCATTGTGCAAACTTCCTTGAATTTTGGAAAATGACGTTTTTGTACGGACCTACGTGCATTGCGAAAATAACGTTATTTTTTGCTTCAGCGGACCAAAAGAAAATTACGTTAATGGCCACTACAAAACTAGGAAAAATGACGTTATTTACTAAGCATGCTGTATATTGCTGAAATAACGTTACAATCCGTACAACATTTTTTATGGTGAAAATGACGTTCTTCGTATCTACACTTCATTAACGAATAACGTCATTTGATGTGCGGATTTAAGATCTAGAAATAACGTCATTGTTCAAGCCAAGTACCCCACAAAGCTGAAAATTACGTTATTTCATAGCGAAAAATAACGTTAAAATAGAGTTTTCTACTGTAATCGGAAAATAACGTTATTGAATAACGTTAAAAAAGGTCCAAAATTGTAGCCTCAGCAATAACGTTATTAATGACGTCAGATTATAACGTCATTTTATAACGTCATTTTTAGCGATAGGGCCGTTTTCTTCATTATTTGTATCAGGCTTACTTTTTACAAAAAAAACAATTATAGTGATTGTGATATACGGGTGGTATGATATTCTTATCACAAAGACTCAATAAATCTTTTAATTTCGCAGCAGGCAAACCTTGTTCAGTAGAGTAAGCTTTTTGGAGAATATATTTTTTCACATTTTCATGAGTTTTACTCTTTCTTGTGATTAGGGTTTCATAATCGTCGTTGAACGAAACTTTATATTTTAATTCGTTAGGATGTTCTTTACATGTCACTACTTGTTTGATTTTTGAAATGGGCACTGTAATGCTAGACTTTGTACCTCGTTTTTGTTCATTTTTCTTCCAATTAATGTTATCATATAAAACCTTAAAATTGTAAATCATATCATACGTTACTCTGGTAACTTCATATTTCGAACCTCTTTGTTTGGGAGCTTTTATAATAGTAATCTATTCATCAGGAGAATAAATATTTCTGTTCGACGAATATCTTACAATTAATTCATGAACTGAATCTTCTTTGTTTTGTGTATGCCCAACTTCCAAAAATGTGTGTTTTATATTTATGTTGTATTTAACGGAGGCATACACAAACATAGAGAAAAGGTTTTTATTCCGATTTTGCCCTACACAGTGGTCGGACCACAAGGAAAAATTGATAACACCTTCCGCACTTTTCTTTTCTATAAAATGTAATAAGCAGCTGGCGACTTCATTGGAGCCTCTTTTTGCGTCATTTTCATTCCACACATAGCAATATCCTTTATAACAACCTACATGATACACTGTAAAATTATAAGTAGATAGCTTTCGTTTATAATATAAGCAACTGGAATCTGATTTTGAGGTGTTTAACACTTTTTGAAAATGAAAACATTTTATGTATAAATGTTTATCCTTTGTTTCTTCAATTTTATCTATTTTTATCTATTTTTAATTCCCTGGCCATTTCTGTATTATCTATGTGATTTCTATATTTAGTTTCTTCATTTTTCTTATCAACATCTGTACCATTTTTATACATTTTTTTGTTTAAAATACTTATATTGAAACGTGTATTAAAGACATCATAATAATGATGTTTTGTTGTTAAATGCTTCTTATTGTCCTTTGCCCAGATTGCATATAATCTATACATTTCACTGATTGATAATTTCTCCTCCAGATATTCACGCTGAGAGTCGTTTCTCGTATAGTGTGATGCAACTCTCGGAAACCAATTAATGTGCTTTACCAAGGTGTCTGTTATCACACTACTAACAGCTTTTGGTCCTGGTTTAAGTGTTCCTCGTAAATCTCTACGGTTTAATTGATTATTTTTTACTTTTTTTAGTGCCGTTCGAACTATTTGCTCACTAATGTCTAGCGTATTAAGAAACATTGTTTTACATACAATAATACTATTATTTGATTGGTCTTTGAAGGTATAATTTGTAGAATATTTTCTTCCTGTATCCACATCAGAATTATGTACTTTCGAGCGCTCGAAAACATGTCTGTTACGGATTATTTATACGCGCGTTCGTATATAATCCTTATTTATATTCGCGGAGGTTCGTTGGTGTTGCTCCGAACGTACCGAAGTACGCGAGATGATTGAGGATGGGACTAAGGCCTTTAAATAAATACTTAGGAATATGTGGATACGTTGCTCGTTTATTGACTTGTAGTCGCCTCGAGAGAGAGATAGCTTTCGTGGTCGTCGGGCAGCGTGACGCCTTGGAATCGTTGCGAGCCAACGTCCTTGGTGATTAAAATTCTTGAGCGATGATAACTTTGATGGGAGCTGCCGGTGGGCTAAAGGCCAAGCGTGATGAAAAGACGAGGAACAGCTGGGTCGTAAATCCATCTGTGATGAGTCAGAACGGATGAGGAGGACTGTCTGGGTTGTAAGGCCAATTTCAATTTAGTTTTAATTTGTTTATTCAGAGGAAAAAGAAGAATAGTGGTAGCGACTCGTCCGCAAAAACTAAGCTAAAAACTTATCAATTGCAAAGAAAAACGAATTGTTCAAAAAGAAATGTTTACAATGAAGGAAAATGTTTATTACATAAAAAAATTTTTGTTTAACTTGTTCTTAAATTTATTTTGAACTCATGAAAAGGTTAAGAAAATGAACAGCGACAGGAATTTTTTAACAAATAATAAAATAAGGACTATCAGTTACAAAAGAAATATTTAAAAGTTTAGAAAGAAATTTAAAAAAAATCAGAATTAAATAAAAAAACTTCTTAGAAAAAAATCACAGAAATTTATTCGCAATTTATAAAATGAGCTAAAAATACAAAGAACTTGTTTAAAAAGAATAGGAGGTTTGTCGGTTTGTGGGATAATTTTAGAATTTATATTTGTAGGTATTTGGGTTTATTATTCATATGGGTGTTAAATTTATTGATTTAGGGTTCAAAGATTATGAGTTCAGGGTTCATGAGTTTGCAATTTATGGATTTGTTAATTAATGGGTTTTAAATCTACCGGATTGAAGCTGGACACATAAATGTCAAAGCCTGAAACACCGAACCCATGAACCCTCAAGTCACGCTAACCAATCGCGAGAGGCAAGGGGACTCACATTAATCAAGCACCCCAAAGGAAACAGAAGTTACTACGTCCACGTCATTGTTTCTGGGTAACGCTAAAAGTAAGAATAAGGGCGATAGTAAGGTTATTAATTTAAAAAGTGCTTGAACCTCCAAATAATGTGCAAAGCTGATCTCAAAGTCAAGGTGGTCAATGTTGTTGGTTTCACAACATTTTCAAACATTTAGTCTTTCATAAATCCTCTAAAGTTTGAATACGACAATGTTTTGACAGTTTATCCAAAATTGACCTTGATTTGACCTTCTAAAGATCACGTCAAATACTATTTTCGAAATGAAATTTCCCACTCTATCGATTGCCAATGTAAAAAATGAAGATTTCCATTAAAAACAATAGGTGTCCTTGAAACAACCTTGAAGGTCACGTCCAAGGTCAAGGATAAGGTCACCATTGAGTTCCTCGTTGAAAGCTACACGAGGAATAGCTTTACCGCTTGCAAAAATATTCAGAGGTATCTAAGAACCTTGCTGGAGTGTAAATAACCTTGGAGTAACCCTCAAGTTCAAACACTAGCTCTGACTTAATTACGTATCTGAATGTAAAATTTCCCGCTCTATCGATTACCAGTCTTAAAAATGGGGGTTCCTATTTAAAAAAAAACAGTTGACCTTGAAATAACCTTCAAGGTCAAGTCCAAGGTCAAAGTGAATGTCACCATTAGATTCCTCGTTGAAGGTTACTTAAGAAATGACCTTGACCTTTATCAGAATTACTTTACCTCTGAAAATATTCAGCCGTCCCGGGACTTAATTGACACCCTGTATTACTATTGCGAAAGTATTTATTTAACTTATCCATAAATAATTTTTTTTCTTGTTAACTATTTTAAATAAGATGTTTAAATCTTGATCGATTATATATACGATACAACAATATAATAACTATTATAAAATTAAATACCTGTTGTTATAATAGCTACTGTGAATAACTTAATGAAATTTACTTCCCTAATGTATAAAAAAAAAAATTTATTGCGGTATATTTCTATGTCAAAAAAAGCTCGTCATAATCTCCATCAAATATGGGTAATTCAGCAATTGGAAGGTTAACCGGTTTCTGTTTCTCTACCGTCGTCGAATTAGCGAGACCGTAACTTAAACGCGTATTGTTGATGTTTGTGCTTGAATCGCCTACGGAAGCTAATATATCAATCATCGTGCAGAGCTCATAATAATTGTTCTGCACTTCTTCTAATAGACGCGTATTTTCCTCTAATTCTTCTATCAATTCTAATTCCACGTGAAGCTCCTCATATGCGTGAAATAGCTCAGTTAAGCGCGTGAAGCGATGACGAATATTCCTCGGATCGAGATCCCTACGACTGATTGCCGTGCGTAAGTTTGTTATCTGACTTTTCAAGATCGTTCGTCGCTTTAGAATATATGCTCCCCTTCACATGCTTTTGCCACACTGAGAAAAAAATCTAGTTGAAACATAAGAATATTCTGTTGATTCAACAGACTCAGCGCCATGAACGATGAACAGTGGCATATTCTGTTGTTTTGAAGGCGCGACCGCTGTTTTGAAAGCGCGACTATCGATTCATCATTCATTCTAATGAAACATAAGATTTTTGTTAAAATGAAAGTATAATTCTTGAAATCACAAGAATTTGAGTAAGTTAATTTGAAAGTTATTTTATTGTTGAATGAATTGTTTAATACATCAAATGACAGACAATAACTTTTGAATTAACAGAATTTCTGAGTGAGAGAGATGAGCTCGTCGATCACTTGGCCAAATCGCGCTTCCTCCCTTTTTCCAATCACGTGGGCCTCTCGTGCCTTCGCTGTCGCGTAGTGTGCTGTTTTACTTGGAGTATGCGCCTAAGTCTACGGTCTTTATAACCACGTTTCGACGCATGCCGATGAGGCTATCCAGCCGGTATTCCTAATACCGGCTTCTCGGCTTTGCAGTTTTCTTCGGAGCCGCAAAGTGATAATTCGTCTATAAACCACTAGAAGGCGACTGTTTTTTTTCTGTACCCGCAAGCGACCAGCATTCATGATGGTTAGTATATAAGAAGAAAATAATTCAAACGTACATATGTAACTATGCGTGCGACTACATATAACTGCGATGCGTAATTTAGATTTGTTGTAAGCGTCCTTGCGAGAAAGTGTGTGTGTGATACCGACATATAATATTAATGTGAAAAAACATCGAATGTGTTCCCGCTTGAATGTGCAGTTGTTTAAGAAACCTTCATAAATTACATTCAGTTTCCAGCAAATTAGTTGCAGTTAGAATTTAGCGACAGAAATAAAAGGCGTTAAGGTTCTGAGAATAAAAAAAAGTTTTAATTTCTTTTTTATCAAGATTTGGAAATTCGGTTGAATTATATGTATAGAATGGTTAATTTAAGTGAAATATATTCTAAACTACAATTACAAGTACTTTGAATCAACGGTATGGGGCGTTGAATCAACAGCATAAGGTTTTAATTTAACGGATCGAAGCTGTTCAATTCAAAATCAAGATTTGTCAAATTGACAGAATATACTGTTGCTCGCATTTATAGGCACGAGTCTTTTGATCCAACTGAATTTTTTTCTCAGTGAACCCTTCGGCAAAAATCTGGAAAGAAAGAAAGTTTTATATTATTGCGAAAAATTATCGCAGCTTCCAAATTCCGTCAGCCTTCTTTTCTGTGAAGCAAAAGCTTTAGAAAAATACATTTACATTTAAAAAAAAAGTAACAATTTTAACCCTCATAAAACTCCGTATAGTTTTTGAACCGATTATCGCATTGTGATGTCCGAAGCGGCACCGCTCGCCCTAAAATTTTTTTAAGTCTTGTTTTTTTTCCGAGTGCTGATGCCGCAGCGCATTTCCGCTCGGCCGAGAGCTCGCAGCGGCGACGCGACTCGGCCAGCACCTGGGCCCATCGTCAGCGTAATTATAAAGATAAGGCCGCGCGAGTGTTTTAATCGCGGCAACGTTCCAATGCGCTACTGTATTAAATATAAGGGGTTTCCTTTTGTTCTATTTCATTTCTTTTTAGAATAATTCTGTTTGCGCACCGACTCACCGGAAGGATACCGGAGTCCATCGCGCGCAGCAAAAATCGACCAGCGGATCGACTCTCCTCAATGCCCAACGCCTTCCCGGGCCAGACGAACTGCGCCGCAGTTTCGGGTGTCCCGGGGAAACGTGGGAACAGCGCGAGGGCCGCGCGAGCCGGAACGCTGCGTCAACCATATATCTGACACCCGGCCTATTCGCAGACGCGGGCTCAGCCTCGGCCGGCGCCAAGGCGGATTCAGGTGTCCGGTCGAAGCGCGAGAACAGCGCAAGCAATGCAGGTGCAAAAAAAAATCAACGTTTGCTCCTCCCGCGATGCGGAGGTGGAACAGGAGCCCGGTGCAGCCGGCCGGCGCTGAGTTAGCGTCTGGCAATACCAAAACTCCGAAAGAAGATGATACCATTGAGTACCCATTGGGGAGGGATAATCCTGCAGATTTTTCTTTTTTTTTTCCCGCGGTGCAACGGAGAGATGCGACTCAGTCGCGATTAAGCAAACCGCCTGGAAGGTCGCTAGTTTGGCTTAGATTCTTTTTTTTTCTCTTTTTTTTGAGAGGCTCTCCGCTGCACCAACTCCTCCGACGCGTCTCGACTGGAGTGCAGTTTGTCGCGACAACAGGCCGGCGCAAACGAGCGCTTCCGCGAGGCCATTCGCGAATTTTTCGCTATTTACTTTTCGTTTTTCTCGATACTGGTTTGCCACGGTTGCGCCCCATTTCTTACTTTGTGAAAGAAAATTTGTGTAGTGCTTCATCGAAGCCTCTGTGGCCATATTAATCAATAAAGGAATTTTACAAGTGAATTAAGGTGTTGTGTGACGTTGTTCCCTTCGATTTTCCTCACAACTCTCGTGCCCCATACGCCGTGCTCTCGCCATTTTCGCGTACGCGCAGCCCAGCAGCTAAACAGCAGTCGCCGATCCAGTCGCGCAGCCCAGCAGCAAGTTGCAGCGAACGCGTCGGTCGCCGATAGCTGCCGTCAAAGGTAAGTGCCAACGACACCGCGAACCATGGTGCTTGCGAGGCGCCGGAATATCCCCAGATGTGCAAAAGCGGGCGTTGGCCTTTCTACAGGATTTTAAATGCCGCGTGCGCGAACATTTCGTGTCCCAACCGCTCGGGACATAACACGTGTTCGATTCATTCGTGCGTTCCGCGTGTCACGATCGGCGCGCCCCCTGCACGCCGAAGTTTGTTTTGACGCGCGTCGACGCGTCGACGCGGCGACGCGCTCGCTCTCTCTTGTTTCGTCTGCGCTGCCGTCAACATCTCTCCTCCTCGTCCCGACAGGAAGGAAGGTTGGTGTGCGTTTCCTGGGTTTTGCTGCGCTGCGGAGGAAGAGAATTTGCGTCGGCGTGCGAGGGTCGACGTGCTGTGGTTACTCCGGGCTGTCCAGGCGAAGCGTCTGCCGCTTCGTGGAGTGCACCTTGCCAGGCGACCTAGCGCTGCAGTGCCTCCCAGATTCCCGCAAGCGACGGCTACCTAGAGCCGCTCCTTGAGGCCGCGTCCAGGGCGAGGGCTCTTCCCGTTGCCGAGACGTCGGCGCACTGGTGCGTGCCGGTGCGGGAATTCCTGCTGCGATTCGAGGTGAGAGCTCTCTCGCGTATCGGTGGCCACGCGCGTGGGTTAGGTTCGGCCGGTCGCGTCTTCAGGGGAAGCGTCCCGCGTCTAGGTTAGTTTCGGCCGGTCGCGTCTTCCGAGAAGCGTCCCTCGTATAGGTTAGATTCGGCCGGTAGCGTCTCCGAGTAAATTGTTCTCGCGTTTAGAGTAAGATCGGACGTTCGCGCTTTGCCTAATCTTTCGCCTTTATTTCGTATTGTTACAGGTATTATTGTTATATTTAATCCCGCTTTTTCCCCACTTGCGACTGGGGTTTTTTTATGCCGTAGGTGAATAATAAATCTGTTTCTTTTTATTAAAACAAATTTGTGTTTTTATTGAAGGCCCGGCGATTACATCCACTTCCCTTTTTTTTTCTTTCCCAATTATTTCAGGGAGATTTAAGCAACGCATTACAGGTAAAAGATTCATGGTGCCCCGGGTGAGGAAGTGGATGGTCGTTTTGGTCTTTAGTAGAAGGCATTTTTAGAATATATTAATATAAGATTCGCTTTGTGTTTAGTTTATATATAAATATTTGTAGTAGCTTAAGTTTAAGGTGTGATCGCGTGGATCTTCAAGGAAATCTCGTGCCGTTTTTGCGTCGCCGCGTGAATCTTAGCGCGCGTGAATTTAGGTTAGGTTTCTGGAACTTTCATTATAGAAAATTGTTTTTCTTTTCCCTTACGCGCGTATTCTATTTCTTCAACCTTCTGTAACCGTCGTAGAATTTTAATGTTTTAATCATTTAGTTTGTTAAGTATCTTTGTTTATTAGCATTTGTCAATTTGTTATAAAAATAACTAATAGCTGTCATTTCTTTTCTTCTCCACATTTTTCGTGGAATTCAGAGAAAAATGACGTCTACTTCAATCAAGAGGTTAGTTGCGTTGCAAAGGAGTAAGGTTGAAGAAATGGAAACCATGAGTACTCGTTTGAGGGCTAAGGTGCGTAACACATTCAATCTTAATTTGGTGAGGTCTCGTCTTGACGCTTTGACACAGATCTGGGAGGAGTGTCGGTCAACTCATGCTGAGATTATCACTTTGGAAGATGATCAGGTCGATGCTTATGTAGGTGATCGTATATTTTCGTCATTACAAGTATTATACGAGGATACTTCTGAATTCCTCCTTTCTATTCTTTCTGAGCTGGAGATTGCCAACGAGGAGACGTTCATAGCCCGTTCTCGTGCGGACTCGGTAGATAATGAAGAGATTAATGCAAAATTGCCGAAGGTGGACCTTCCAGATTTCTCGGGAGATTCTAACGACTGGGAAAACTTTCGTGATTTGTTTGTCTCACTAATTCATAATCGTAGTCGTCTTTCCGATGCCACCAAGCTTTCTTATTTGAAGAGTTGTCTCAAGGGTTCTGCGGCTGATCTTGTAAAGGATGTGCATACCACCAATGCAAATTACGCTTCCACTTGGAAGGCGCTTAATGCCCGGTATCACAATCCTCGTCTCATTGTAAATAATCATTTGCAAAAGTTTATGGATCTCCCGTATTTAAAAAAAGAATCCGCTGTTGAACTTCGCTCCTTCACTGATGAAGCTCAGCGTATAGTTAGAGTCTTGCAAAACATGGGAGTTCCTGTAGAAAATCTAGATCTTTGGTTTGTTTTCATTGCAGCCTCTCGTTTGGATCCTGAGTCTAGGAAGGCATGGGAAACTGAACTCAGTGAAAAGGATGCTCAACTTTCTTTTGATAGTAATGAATCTGCCGATGAAATTACTAGACGCTTTCCCACATTTGTTGAACTTTCCAAATTTTTAGAAAAACGTGCTAGAACTCTCGGTATGATTGTCGCTGATACTAAGTCTTCGAAGGGAATAATTCCTTCTAAACAAGTACCAGGTTCAAAGAGAACATATCATGCGGCTTTCTCTGGACAGTCAAGGCAAAAATCAAAGTGTTTCATTTGCTCAAAGGAGCATATTATATCTCATTGTTCGGAATTCAAATCTAAAACCCCCTACGAACGTCGGGAGGTAGCTCGACGTTTCCGGCTTTGTTTTAATTGTTTGGGCTGTCATAAATTTCAAGACTGTAAATCTCAAGGTCGGTGCTCTACTTGCAAGGGCAAGCATCATTCGATGCTCCACTACAATTCCATCAAATCATCCTCTCAAACCAATCAGGATTTATCGGCTAACTCTTCGACACCTAATGAGAGCTCCGATGCCCGAACGAATGTGCACACGGCTAGCATTTCTTCGCCTGGTCAGTGTACAGTCATTTTGGCCACTGCACAGTTCGTGGCAATTGGACCAAACGGGAGTAAGACTAGGGTAAGAGCTCTTATTGATCAAGGCTCTGAAACTTCATTTATTTCCAACACAATTGTCAATCTTCTTGATTTACCTAAATTATCGACAAACATCTCCTTGTCTGGCCTTGGAGCTCAAGATGTGGGTACAGCACGATTTTCTACGCAATTTGTGTTGCAGTCTTTAGTCAACCCTTCTTTCAAATTAGAAACTGAGGCGTTAATACTTCCAAGATTAACTTCAAAATTACCGTCTCGTCGACTGTTAGATTTGAACCTAGAGTTTCTCTCGGATTTGGAATTGGCTGACTCACAATTTCACACTCCCGACTCTATAGATGTCATATTGGGCGCAGACGTTTATGGTAAGTTGTTGCTTTCTGGATTGAGACGTTTCCCTTCGTCCTCTTTGATTGCTCAGCAGACGGTCCTTGGTTGGATTGTCTCTGGCCCCGTTATGTCACGGCGGGCGGAGACTTTTCCTTCGTCATCCGTGACTGCTCTTCATTGTTCTATTGATGCTGAGTTGAATGAATCTTTGCAGAGTTTTTGGCAAATTGAGGAAATCCCAGAGCCCAAGAATCTGCTTAGCCCAAGCGACTTGTCATGTGAGGAACTGTTCAGAACCGCACATACAAGAGATTCATTAGGCAGATTTGTTGTTAGGCTTCCTTTAAAGTCCTCACCTCCAGTTTCTGGTCATGAAACTCGCAGGATGGCGGTGAGCTCTCTTGAGCGCGTTCATCAACGGTTTTTTCGTGATGCGAAATACGCGGACTGTTATCGCGATTTTATGCTCAAGTATGAGTCTCTAGGTCACATGGAGCGTGTACCTCACGAGGAAATAAATAAACCAGACTGTTGGTATCTGCCTCATCACGCAGTCATTCAATCGAATTGTAATAATTGGAAGATGCGAGTCGTTTTCGACGCGTCAAGGAAGACGCGTGACAGAATTTGTCTTAATGATCATCTGTTATCGGGACCTGCTCTTCAAAGTGATTTATCCTTGATTTTATGTAATTGGCGTAGATATCGTTTTGTTTATACAGCAGATATTGTCAAGATGTTTAGGCAGATAATGGTAGCTCCAGAACACCAAGATCTACAAAGAATAGTCTGGTCTAGTAGTCCCGGAAGTCCTTTAGTTGATTATCGACTCAAAACGGTGACTTATGGAACAAGCTGCGCGCCATTTTTGGCAATTCGTACGCTTATTCAGCTTGCTAGGGATGAAAAACGTCGCTTTCCCCTCGGAGCGTCCTGTTTGAAAAATAATAGGTACGTTGACGATATTTTCTCTGGAGCTGACTCCCTTGAGGACGCAATTGAGGAAAAGCAGGAATTGATTGCTCTTCTACAGTTAGCAGGAATGGAATTGGCTAAATGGGCCGCTAATCATTCTGATTTGGCTTCTTCTATAGTTTCTAATGAGGAGGTTTCAAAGTCGATTGAGCCCGACGATTCTGTGAAGACTCTGGGTATCCAATGGAATCCTACTCAGGACGAATTCCGCTTCAAAACCATAGAATTTACAGAGTTGGTGGGCGCTTCGACGAAGCGTGCAGTTCTCTCTACTATCTCTCGTTTATTTGATCCTCTTGGTTGGTTAGCACCTATTACGGTTGTAGCTAAAATTATGATGCAGGATCTTTGGATTGCAAAATGTGGCTGGGATGACCCTTTGCCTTCCTCAATTCGTGATCGGTGGGTTGATTACTGCCACTCTCTTTCTCTTCTTTCCTCGTTATCGGTTAAGCGTTGGTTTACAACTTCTTTCGATTTACCTGCTCAGGTACATGGATTTTGTGATGCTTCTTCGCGGGCCTTTGCAGCAGCTGTTTATATCAGATTTGATATAGGAAACGGAGATTATCACACCGTTCTTCTTGCTGCAAAAACGAAGGTAGCCCCAGTTAAGACCATTAGCGTCCCAAATTTGGAACTTTGCGGAGCTGCTTTGCTTACTAAACTCATTCGATATCTTTTGCGTTTGAAATTTCTACAAAATCTTCCGATCTTTGCTTGGTCAGATAGCCAAATCGTTCTCCAATGGTTGAAGAAACATCCTTGCACTTGGAAGACTTTTATTGCCAATCGCGTGTCTTTCATTCAGACTGAGCTTCCGACTGCGATTTGGGATCACGTTCCCACCAAGGAGAATCCAGCGGACTTGGCGACTCGTGGAGTCAAGCCTGAGGATCTTGCTGATTCTAACCTCTGGTGGTGCGGTCCTGATTGGTTGAAAATGTCTTCAGACCATTGGCCTCACAGAGTGGAGTCGGTGAATACTCTGCAAATCAGATCTAAAGCAGAGGACCCGGCATTTATTACGAGATTTTCCTCTCTTGATCGGCTTATCCGCGTTGTTGCTCGCTGCTTTCGACCACTTACTGCGTTGCGGAGACGTAAGACAGAGTTAGATTCTTTACCACCTTTCCTCACAGTTTCCGAATTAAACAGAGCTCGTGATTTAATTATTAAGAGAGTGCAGGCAGAGTTTTTTAGTTGTGAGATTAAACTATTGAAAGTCGGGAAATCTCTTCCCAAACAAAGCCCTCTTCTGAAATTAAACCCTTTCGTTGATGAACAAGATGGTCTTTTGAGAGTCGGAGGCCGTCTTGCAAACTCTAATCTGTGCTATCAGCGTAAATATCCACCAATTCTGCCCAACTCATCTGTATTAAGTCGCCTATTCGTTCGCCATGCGCATCGTAATTGCCTGCACGGCGGACCCACCCTTACCTCTAGCTATATCTCCCAATGTGTATGGATAATAGGTCGTAACCGCTTAGTGAAGAGCGAGATTCGAAGTTGCGTTCGCTGCCAGCGGGCTCATCCGCGCTTAGCTCATCAGATGATGGGAGATCTCCCGGCTTTGCGCACATTACCTGCTCGTCCTTTTTCCACCACTGGGTTAGATTATGCAGGTCCCTTTCAAATTCGCGCCATGAAAGGTAGAGGACACAAGGCTTATAAAGGTTATATTGCATTGTTTGTGTGCTTCTCTACGCGTGCTATCCATCTGGAAGTAGTTGAAGATCTTCAGTCTGAAACATTCATCTCAGCTTACCGCAGATTCGCGGGAAGACGAGGTGTATGCCAGACACTTTTTAGCGACAACGCCACTACTTTCCATGGCGCTGATAAGGAATTACGCTCCATGTTCAATGCTGCTGCCACCTTCTATCAGGACGTAGCTACTGAACTTGCGAATGATGGTACCAGTTGGAAATTTATTCCTCCGACCTCTCCTCATTATGGCGGACTGTGGGAAGCCGGAGTGAAGTCTGTTAAAACTCATTTAAAACGATCTATCGGAGATCGTACGTTTACTTTCTCCGAATTATCCACTCTGCTAGTTGAGATCGAAGCGTGTTTGAATTCGCGGCCTTTGAGCCCTCTGAGTTCCGATGTTGAAGACATTCAGGCCCTAACCCCAATCACATTTCCTCATTGGCGGCGCGTCAGGACTTATCCCAGACGAAGCACCTCCTGATGCTCCTGAAAGTAGTTTGAGCCGGCTACATCTGCTTCAAACTGCCCGTAACCAATTTTGGAAGCGGTGGTCTAAGGAGTATCTTCAACACCTCCAAGAACGAGCTAAATGGCGTTCTCCAGAAAAGAATTTTTCGGTGGGACAACTGGTAATTATGCGCGATGATCGTTACCCACCAGCTAAGTGGCCTCTGGGACGCGTTACTGAGGTGCATCCGGGTCCTGATGGACTGGTCAGAGTAGTCAGCGTTAGAACAGCTACTTCTACCTTTCAACGACACATTGCTAGGCTTTGCCCTTTGTTGCTCGAGTCGGATTACCCCAAATCATCTCGATAGGTTCGTATTTTATACGAAGACGGGCGGAATGTTCGATTCATTCGTGCGTTCCGCGTGTCACGATCGGCGCGCCCCCTGCACGCCGAAGTTTGTTTTGACGCGCGTCGACGCGTCGACGCGGCGACGCGCTCGCTCTCTCTTGTTTCGTCTGCGCTGCCGTCAACATCTCTCCTCCTCGTCCCGACAGGAAGGAAGGTTGGTGTGCGTTTCCTGGGTTTTGCTGCGCTGCGGAGGAAGAGAATTTGCGTCGGCGTGCGAGGGTCGACGTGCTGTGGTTACTCCGGGCTGTCCAGGCGAAGCGTCTGCCGCTTCGTGGAGTGCACCTTGCCAGGCGACCTAGCGCTGCAGTGCCTCCCAGATTCCCGCAAGCGACGGCTACCTAGAGCCGCTCCTTGAGGCCGCGTCCAGGGCGAGGGCTCTTCCCGTTGCCGAGACGTCGGCGCACTGGTGCGTGCCGGTGCGGGAATTCCTGCTGCGATTCGAGGTGAGAGCTCTCTCGCGTATCGGTGGCCACGCGCGTGGGTTAGGTTCGGCCGGTCGCGTCTTCAGGGGAAGCGTCCCGCGTCTAGGTTAGTTTCGGCCGGTCGCGTCTTCCGAGAAGCGTCCCTCGTATAGGTTAGATTCGCGGCGTCTCCGAGTAAATTGTTCTCGCGTTTAGAGTAAGATCGGACGTTCGCGCTTTGCCTAATCTTTCGCCTTTATTTCGTATTGTTACAGGTATTATTGTTATATTTAATCCCGCTTTTTCCCCACTTGCGACTGGGGTTTTTTTATGCCGTAGGTGAATAATAAATCTGTTTCTTTTTATTAAAACAAATTTGTGTTTTTATTGAAGGCCCGGCGATTACATCCACTTCCCTTTTTTTTTCTTTCCCAATTATTTCAGGGAGATTTAAGCAACGCATTACAGGTAAAAGATTCAACACGCATATAAAAAATCTGAAGGGTATATGAAAGATTATGCTTTCAGTTTGAAATTGCGGTGGTACAAATTTATACAATCATTTTTAATGGAGTTATCACTATACTAATAAAAAATAGATTGTTTTCTTCATTTCCAAATGAACTTACGTAAGATCTTACATAAGCTTTTTCAATAGGGCGTTATAATCGGAGCAGCAGCGGCAACTACAGCAATCACCGCAACTCCGAGATTGGGCCGAAAATTTCTTTAACATAGTGAGTAATGTGAATACAATTCTAATAGGTGTAAAAACACCGGAGTTCACAGACGAAAATTAAAATAATTTTTTTTATTAATAAAAATTAAAATAATCCGTTGGAATTTTTCAAAGAAAAATAAGTTTATTAAATATCGTTTTACATGGAAAAGCACGCATTTGGATCAAGTTACAAAATTCGTTATTCCAAAAATACGAACCATTCAAAAGAGCGTTTATTAATTAGTTTTACTCGGTGTCCATTCAGGTTAGGTAAAAAAATAATTGGTCAAATAGAAAATTTACTAAGCAAAATAAAAATTTACAATCTTTCTTCTAAGTAAAGGAGAACAATTATTTACTACCAAAAATGAGTGTATTCGAGCGGAATTATACAATAATTCAACAATTACCACAAAATGTTAGACGATCCCTTGTGTCAATAAATACGGAACAAACCGAAACAATCTGCCAAGTTGTTTCAAATCTTTACGCGATATTTGAGGAGAGAAATTTATTTGAAAATTAAAATAATCTACAACAGACAAATTTATATAAAACGTTTCCGGTTAATGAACTGCGCGTGAATAATAGGAGAGGAGAGAGTCGGGGTCAGCGAAATTTCGGGAATTATGACAACAATTCTGCGAAGGGGATAAACATGAGTCTAGCCTCGGATCAAGGTGATAATCGTTACGGTGACTCGAGCGAGTTCGCGCAGATCGAGAGCGTTGACACAAGGAACCCACCTCCTACGCAAAATAATAGCAATACCCGACCGCATTATAATCTGCGCGGTGATAATGCAAATAATTTAAACTAAAAAATGACGTCCGGAAAGAAGGTCCTGCTGGATGTCAAGAAAAATACTATTTAATCGAATTACTGGATAACAACGTGATAAATGAAGGGGGCACAAATAAAAACTAGATTAGCAGAATACCATCAAATAAAGTTCCGGTTTAGTGATTTTAATGCTTGGGCAATGATTGACACGGGTAGCCAAATCATGGCGATTGCCGAGGATTTTCATAATGATTTAAAAAAGCTGAAAATTTTTTTTAGAATTTCCCCGTATCGAATATAAGATTGTCTACCGCGATAGGAAAGAAAACGACTACAATTAAGAGGCAAACTTTTGTTGAAATTAGGGTGGCTGAGCAGAATATCGAGCAAATTTTTCTAGTGGTGCTGTGTTTGTCTAGTAAATTGATTTTAGGGAGTGATTTTCATATAAAGACCGGTCTACTAATTGATTATGATTTGGGAGAAATAACAATAAAAGATATGAAAATTCCACGTTGTTGCGATGACGTGCCTGCCCCTGCAGCACGTCAACCCGATCTACGCGCAAGTCAAACTTGCCGCCGCGTCAACGCTTTGCGCCACCGCCGCGAAGCGGCGATGCGTTACCCAATATGGAAATGTACGCCCATGAGGCATATACGGAGGCGCGAGGAGAGGCCTGGCAACCGCTAGCTAGCCTCTCCCCTCCAGTGGAATACACCAGAGGGTCGAGAAATAAAGCCTGTTTCGCAGTTTATTTTCGAAAGCTTCTGCCTATTTATTAGCGCATCCTAGTCCCACCTCCTTTTCAGGTTTGGAACTAGTCTTTTGCATGAGACGCTCAGTCTCCCGCCCTCGTCACGGGCGCCACTCCCGAAGCCGCAGCCGCAGAAGGAGTCCCGGACGCAGCAGCGAACACCGAGATCGCCGATCCCGAGCTCGCTCCCGCCCTCGATCACCGCCTCACTCTCGCTCCCGCTCCAGGAGGCCGACCAGCCAGCGCAGAGGAATCGACGCCTTCACCCAGACGGACTGGAGCAGCGGACCCTCAACCACCGTCGGCTGCCAGACGTCTCCTCGGACTCTGCGGGTCTGGGAGAGAGGCACCCAAGTCGGCTGCCCTGCCGCCTTCAGGAGAGTGGCGACCACCCAGGCGACACCTCCAGCCGCACCGCAGCCTCCACCAAGGGATCAGCTGGAACGACCGAGGACGCCCGGAAGCCGCGACTCCTCCTCGCCTCTGTTGGAAATTACCAACAGAGACGCGGAGTTGAGGGACTTGCTGGTGCCGCCGCTTCTCCAGGCCGTGAAGAGGCCTGCAGGCAGCAAGGCGATCCCCCCGACCAGGAAGAGGCCGAAGGTCGTCGCCAACGTAGTGGTGAAGACGGCAAGGAGCAGCAAGGAGCAGATGGCGCCAGGGAGTGGCTCCGGCGACAAGACGGGTTGAGCGCCTCCTCGGCACTCCCCGCCTAATCAGGCGAAAACCTCCGGAGCAAACCTCGCTCCGGTTGTAAATTTTTGAGTGCCCCCGCTTGGGGGCCATAATCCTCCACAAACAAAATTCACAGGTACGCAATGAGCTTAGCTCATCGGTGACTTTTTAGTCACTGGGTCTTCTTCTTTCTGAAGTTGAGACTCTAGGTCCGGAGAGAGCTAGGCGAGGGGGTTAGTGCTGTGTCCTCCCCTCACCCATCGAAGAGGCCATCTTCCAGAACTTCAGGATTCTTCGGTGGACTCCTCTCCCGCAGAAGAGCAAGCAGAAGACCTCGAGTGTTCCGGTGGCCGCCTCCTCATCCAGACCACCCGAAGCAGCCTAACCCGCAACAACGTTCGCAAATGCTGTTCGCTCGAGCCAGCTCAGAGAGTTTTATTTTGACAAATGATAACGATGGCTTATGTGTCTATATAATAACATTGATGAAGATAGTTTGAATAACGAAAACAAAAAGATAAACAAAAATAGAAAACCCAATTTACCGATGCTAAATGATCAAACTAATAATAGCTACCAATTATATTTTATTGAGCAGGTCAAATATGAAATTTTAGAACGAACTAATTATAGAGAATTAGATTATGATGACGTAAACCAAGTAGAAACTAGCTTTTCTGAACAGATTCGAACGATCGCGGATACTACAGCACTTAGCGAGCGTCGGAAATTAATCTTGATAAAAGTATTAGAAAAATATAAAAATTTATTTTCCGACATACCAGGGTGGCGCGGGGATATGATCATCAAATTCGCTTGATAAGAGAAAATGCGATTATTAATAAGACTTATCCGGTACCATTCGACTTAAAAACAGCGGGAAGCGCTTTCATCCGAGCTCTGTCTCATACACTACAAGACACCAAAAATGAAAGTAAATTTGAATTTGAAGACGATGAGAGCGATGATGAAGAGGCCGCCACGTTTAAAACGTCAC
Source organism: Sycophila sp. Sp_5 (assembly GCA_018906775.1). NCBI lineage: Eukaryota > Metazoa > Arthropoda > Insecta > Hymenoptera > Eurytomidae > Sycophila > Sycophila sp. Sp_5. The sequence continues at coordinate 26,506 of JACCID010000015.1, forward strand.
GTAATATTAACGAAGAGGTAAATTGCGTAACCCCTATATATATCTGAAGTGCAGGTAATGAAGAGTATTTTAAACCTGGTCCGGTGACACATAAGTTACTTTATTGAGAAAAAAGTTATGGCAAGTGGACAAATAAATAAAAATTTTAAATGTTTTTGATGGAACAATACTAGAGGTAAAGAACACTGTTTGGATCTTAATAATGAATAAATAGCTTAAATTGTGGGAGTAGTTAAAGTGTAAAATGTTCCAGCCACCAAAGTGATGAATACAATTGTTATATCTATTATACTGGAAAGTGTATTTTTTTCAATTTGACCCAGGCTGGCCCCCTTAAACTTTTTTTCGTACAATTCCAGTTTCCCAACCTTTCTTTTCAGGTGATTATTTGCAGTCCAGCGACAGCAACAATTATTATCATAACATCTAGATATTTTGTATAACTCTTCTTGAACTACTAAACAATTTTTGACAATATTTAAACTTTTTTCTTATTAGTATAATGCTTACCCTATTGAAAAATCTTACGTAAGATCTTACGTAAGTTCTTACGTAAGTTCTTACGTAAGATCTTACGTGAGATCTTATGCCAAAATCTGATCTGAAATTTTTTTATTTATAAATGACTAAATACCGTGCAAAATGAGGATAAAGTTGATATTAAAGAATTTTTTTTCAGATGCGGAACTGAAAAATTTTGCTACACAAGTCCCATCCAAAAAAAAATTCTTTAATATCAAGTTTATCCTCATTTTGCACGGTATTTAGTCCTTATCGTTTAAAATTTTTTTGGGTTTCCCACACTCCGGTACATTGAAAGGTTTATTTTCTTTATATTTTATTTAAAATAACAAATTAATATGTAAATCGAAGTTGCAGTTTGCTGTGGGCTCGATAAAAAATAAACTTTTCAAAAAAAAAAAATTTAAACAGAGAAATATATTTAATATTTAATTAATATTTAATATATTTCTCTGTTTAAATTTTTTTTTTTTGAAAAGTTTATTTTTTATCGAGCCCACAGCAAACTGCAACTTCGATTTACATATTAATTTGTTATTTTAAATAAAATATAAAGAAAATAAACCTTTCAATGTACCGGAGTGTGGGAAACCCAAAAAAATTTTAAACGATAACGGGACACAATTCACAGCCCCAAAATGGAAAAATACCCTGGTAAAAGACGGAATAATTGTAATGTACAGCACGATACGCCATCCCCAGTCAAACCCGACCGAATGCGTTATGCGAGAACTAGGCAGATTATTTAGGACTTATTGCGAAACAAAGCACATAACTTGGGCCGATCATATTAAAAAGATTGAAAATGTATTAAATGTAACGACCCATTTCAGAACCGTCTGCACACCGATAAAAGACTGATTGATCAAATAGTTAAATTTCCGGAAACAGTCAAGATTGATTAAGAATACCTAATAAGTGTCACGAAGGAAAATATAGAAAGAATTTTTTAGCACGATCCAAACAGCCGAAACCATTAAAAATAAAACTTGAGGCGGGCGATATGGTATTACTGCATGTCAGACACCTGTCGAACGCATATGATACAGTCACGCGAAAGTTCTTCCATCTATTCGAAGGTCCGTACAAGATAGTTAAGCGAATCGACGAAAACGCATTCGTCCTTTCGAATCCTAATAATAACAATGTAATCAAAGGGACGTACAATCGTGCGAATTTGCGAAAACATTATTTTACTTGAGTGTAAGCATGTATAATTAGGCGAAATGATGAATTTAAGAAAATTAATGTAATTTAGCAAAGCGACAAATAATAATTATATGTTAGTGTTGTATGATATGTGTGCAGTATGAATTATTGGCATCGGAAAGGCGACTTAGTAAGTGCGCGAGGAGTGGTCGACGGAGTCAACAAGATATCAGTATAGGCCTACAGGCAAGAAACCAAAATAATAATTAGATAAACGTGAGAACAAGCATTAGCGAAGACTTAAATTGAATTGATAAATTTCATTATGTATTTTATTGTTCGTTCATTCGCCAACATGGCGTCGAGTGGTAAGCAGCTGCCCGACCCTCCTCTCCTTAAAAACTGTAAGTGTAATCCTAGTCAAAAAGTTGGAGCAGTTGTGTGTTTAATCTGTGAAAACTTCTATCATACAAATGAAGTAGTATCGAGATATAATGCAGGAAGTCCAATACAATTTGTTAGCAGTTCTTTCATAATCTACCAAGACCATCCAAATTTTACATTAACTTCAAATCTGCCATATGGTACGTTATGGGACATGGCACGCGAATTCATCGCGAAATTAAAACTCTATGAACGTGAAAAAATTAATGAGGATATTATCAAGGAAATTGTGTATGAAAAAATATTGAAAGTCAGCATAAAACTACAATATACGAAGATTATAGTGAAATGGAAGCACTAAAAATTGAAAACAAATTTTCTAAAACAACTATACAAAGAAGCTCAGGATAAAAATAATTTATTAAATAAATTGCTAGAACAAGAAAAATTATCTAACAAAACTAATAATAACAAGAAATTAACAAACACTTATGCAGAAATACTAACGAACACAAAACTATTCAAACTAAAAGTGTGATAAAAAAAATAAGGACACGATCATATTAAATTATATGAATGAAGCTAGTATTAATTTGATAGAACAAATTTTGTGCAATAAATTAAAAAATAATATCAAAGTGGAAAAAACACAAATTAATAAACCAATTATAAAAGTCATAAATATTGATAAAACATTTAAAGACAATAATGAGCTTGAACGTGATATTACTCTATGGAAAATCTTACGTAAGATTTTATGCCAAAATCTGATCTGACCAACTTTGGCGATTAAGTAAATTTCGTCGTTCTAAAATACTTTTCCAAAGATTTCATGATAAGTTTTACGTGTTTATAGCATTCTAATTTTTTTTTTTGAACTTTTGGCAATTTGGCTAAGTCCATTACCTGCAAAATTTCTAAGTTCCGATATTTATACTTTCAAAAATGTTCTCTAATGAACCCATCGTATAAAGAAATCAACTACAAAATCAGTTAGTATTTTGTAAAAAAATCACTCGACAATCTATAAAAGGAAATACAAGATTAAAAAAAAAGAAATTATATTGACCAGTGTCAATATTTTTATCATTTGCTAATTTTTGTACAGAATACAAAATTAAGATTATCCTTGTTGATTTCTTTATACGAAGGGTCCAGATGATAAAAATATTTACACCGGTCAATCCAATTTGTTTCTTTGGGTCTTGTATTCCCTTTATAGCTTGTCGAGTGATTTTTTTTTACAAAATACTAATTGAAGACTTCCTTGTTGATTTCTTTATAGGATGGATCAATAGGAGAAAACCGTTGAACGTATATACAGGGTGTTCAAAAATGAACTGGCACGACCAGTATACCCGTGTTCAAAATAACATTCTAAGCACTTTTTCCCTTTTGGCATTTTTCGTAATTGTGGCTAATTATCGAGTATTGGTCAATCAAAAACTTCGATAATTAGCTGACGCTGGTATGCGGGGTTTACTTGAGAAATATATTTAATATATTTCTCTGTTTAAATTTTTTTTTTTTTGAAAAGTTTATTTTTTATCGAGCCCAGAGCAAACTGCAACTTCGATTTACATATTAATTTGTTATTTTAAATAAAATATAAAGAAAATAAACCTTTCAATGTACCGGAGTGTGGGAAACCCAAAAAAATTTTAAACGATAACGGGACACAATTCACAGCCCCAAAATGGAAAAATACCCTGGTAAAAGATATCCAGCTGGAAATCCTTGCATGGACTGGAATCCAGCTGGATGTCCAGGTGGAAATTCCAGGTGGAAATTCCAGGTGGAAATTCCAGGTGGAAATTCCAGGTGGATTTCTAAGGAATACAGGTGCAATTTTTACCTCGTTTTCCTTATTCCCTTTTATAACTGGCCAAGTGACTTTCTTTGCTCTAGATACTTATATGTTCAACATTTTTCTCCCATGGACCTATCGTATAAAGAAATGAAAGGGAAGTTTTCAGTTGATATTTTGTACAAAAAATCACTTGACAAGAGTAAATAAATAAATATTTATATATATATACAGGGTGTTCAAAAATGAACTGGCACGACCAGTATACCCGTGTTCAGAATAACATTCTAAGCACTTTTTTCCCTTTTGGCATTTTTCGTAATTGTGGCTAATTATCGAGTTATGGTCAATCAAAAACTTCGATAATTAGCTGACGCTGGTATGCGGGGTTTACTCGAGCAGCATGGGCCGCGCGGGGAGAGTTATGCGGGGATCATCGTCAAATCGAGCGCTGATTGGATAATTATTGTAGATTTTAACTAACAATAACTCCATAATTATCCCAAATTCTGAAAAATGCCGAAAGTGAAAAAGTGCTTAGAATGTTATACTTAACACGGATATACTGGTCGTGCCAGTTAATTTTTGAACACCGTGTATTTAAAAAATATTCCTGCTCCTCTTTAACTATCCTCACCCCTCCTCCCCCCTCCTCAGTGATATTCCTCAACCCCTCCTCAGGAACATCCTCATTATTGAACCCCTCCTCAGCCCCTCCTCAATTTTTATGAAATTGTAATTTTAGCTCCAAAAAATGTGGATAAAAAATTTACAATAAATTTCTTAATCGTATAGCGATACAGTCTACGGTATATTGAATCATTGGCATAGCAAAAAAAGATAATAATGAAAATAAAATCAATTATATCGCTAGAGCAAATGGCTAAATGAAGTTTTGTGTCGTATATACAGGTATAGAAAAGGTGAAAAATTGTTTTCTAGAAATCGACTGAAAAATAAATAAATTCAATGATATCGGTAAAGTAAAAGAGTAGATTAATGGGAAAAAAGTGACAATTGAAAAATGACTCAAAAAGTAAACAGATTTAATTGTATCGCTAAAGCAAAGGTGTATAAACAAAGGGGAAAAAAATAAAAAATAGGAGGTTTGAATAACATAATAATAAAAATTATAAAGACATTTTAAATGCTGTAGAAAAAAGTTTAATTGATTTATCTGATTATAATGAAATATTTGGAGCAAAAGAAGTTCTTGCATCAAGAGATTTTCGACATATGTTACTAATTGTTCTGTCTGGGAATCGAATTACTGAGAGTTATTGGGAATTATAAAAAATAGGTATACTGCGACAAAATTTTAAATGTATGTTATTAAAGAAAAATAAAATAATTTCGAAAAATGATATCGAATTTAAATTTTGGCTTTTAAATGTAGCCAATGGCAATTTTTTATTAAACTATGATCGATAAAGTAAAGTAACAAAAATTCCAAAATCAATTATACAAACGAAAATATTATAGATACAATTTTTGGATACTTAAAGATATGAAAAATCGACATTTTTATGAAAGTGTAATTTTAACTTCAAAATCGTATAACGATACAGTCTATGAAATATTTAATCATTGACATAGCAGAAAACGATAATAATAAGCATTTAGTAAATAAAATTAAAAAATGACGCAATTATCGTGTTGCTGAAAATTTTAAATTGAAATAATAGTTTTAAAATAAAATAATGGTTATAAAAAATTATTTTCTGGAATTTGATTGAAAAAATAAATCTATTCAATTATATCGCTAAATCAATTGGGTAAATGAAGTTTCATATCAGGTAAAAAAATGAGAAAAATGCAACAATTACTTTCTAGAATTCGCCTGTATCGCAAAATGGGGGTTGGACGAGCGGAGCGAGTAGGGGGGGACCCCCCCTAGTATATATATATAATGTGTGAATGATACAAGAATTGGTTCTCTGTAAATAACAAAGATTTTATTGTTTTATTACAAAAATACATTCAGATACCTAATCTAATTACTAATCTTACCTGTAAATAACAAAGAAACAACATTCAATGTTATTATTCACACTATCTGTTTTTGGATTACTTTTATAAATTTATTTCATTGTATTCAGCATGGCTCAATCGAGCGTACTAATTGCCACGTATAATTTTATTGTATATTCAGGTATCTAACTTACCGATCTAATCACGCGCCTACCGTCCTAACTACGCGCGTAATTCAAATAGATTAAGGATATTTTCCTTACATCTCCCCCCCTCCAGCGAAAATTTTGGTACAAAAATTTTGGTACAAAGTATAATCACAGCACTTTACAAAATCTTACAAATTACTAACTAATTATTTTGGAGATGGGGTGAGTTTTGAAATATGGAATAAATTTGATTCTGATTTTCCGTACCCTGCATCAATTTTGTACATTGAGTTTGATATCTTCTCTAAAATTTCGTATGGTCCCATTCTTAATTCATCCAATTTTTTTCGGTTTAGTCGGTTCCCGTTCTCGATGTATACTAGATCTCCCACTTCGAAGTTATATTCTTTCTTGTTTTTGTCGTATATCTTTTTATTATAATCATGGTATTTAATACTATTCTTGAAGGCGGTTTTTCTGTCATTTTCTAGATGATCATTACTTTTGTTTTCTTTTTTTAGTTCGTTTGGTAATGTTGATGTATCTTCACCACATAACAAATATTTTGGACTGAACTTCGTTACTGTGTGCTCCGTTTCATTATATTTATCTACGCACTTGTGTGCTATGGTTGTCCATGCGTATTTATTCTGTTCTTCGTTTATTGCACATCTAATTTTGTTTACTAACGTTTGATTCAGTCTTTCATTTAGTCCATTCGAGAAGGGCGCGTTAGCCCCTGTAAAGATCAACGTGATGTTCTCTTTTCCTAAAAAGTCTTTGAATTCTTTAGAGTTTATACCCGGGTATTGATCTGTTAAAAGTGTCTGAATCTTATGGTTTTCTAGAACATTTTCTGTTAGCTTAATGAAATCATTTGCATTTTGTGTTTTTGATGTTAATATATATGCAAATCTTGTAAAGTGGTCTGCTAAGAGGTGTAAATACTTTTTTGTAGACCTTGAACCACCGAATCCACCTATCGTGTCTATAGAAACTATTTCAAATGGTTTGGTTGCCGGGCCCAGGTATGACATTAATCCAATTTTATCTTGTCCCCTGGATTTATTTTTTATACATACTTCACAATTTCTGCAGGTTTTCTTTATGTTTTCTAATATATTTACTGCTGTATAATATGCCAATATTTTATTCTGCATCTGATTTACTCCAATATGGCAAAATTTTTTGTGGGTATTTTCCAACAACTTTTTACACAGTCTTTCTGATAATATAATTTTTTCTTTGTTTCCCGTTTTTTTATAATATAGATTACCTTTAACAATCAATTTTTCTTTGTTAATTTTATGTCTTTGTTAATTTTTTGATCTTCTAATATTTCGTCTAATTTTATTAAATTTACAATTTTTAATTTATCCTCTTCATCTTCCTGGGGTTCTAATACTGGGTTTCTGCTGAGACTATCTGCTTCAAGATTTTCTTTTCCCGGTAAATATTTCAGTTCAAAATCAAACTGTGACAAGTAATAGGTGAGATCACCTAATTCTTCATCTGTTCTTGCTTTTATGTTCATTTTTTCTAATGGTTTATGATCTGAAAATACTTTAAAATGTCTGCCTATGAGCCAGTGTTGCCAGTATTTTATTGCTTCTTTTATTGCTATACATTCTAAGTAAATCGCTTTTTTCCTTTTTTGTGATTCATTTAGTTTTTTTGAAAAGTATGCTACTGGTTTTTCAGTTTTTTTATCTTCATTTAATTGTGGCTGTTTCAATACAGCGCCTATGCCTTGTAGACTTGCATCTGTATATATATGAATTGGTAAATCACGATCGAAGATAGCTAAGACTGGTTGTGTGCAGAGGAAAGTTTTCATGTAATTAAAGGATTCTTGGCATTCCTCGGACCAAATAAAATTTTGTTCTTTTCTTAACAAGTTATGCAGCGGTTCTAGAACTAGTGAAATTTTCGGTACATATTCCCTATAAAAATTTATTTTTCCTAAGAATTGTCTCACATTTTTTTTATTTTTTGGTATCGGAAATTCTTTTATAGAAATTAAGTTATCTTTTATTGGTGCAACTGAGTTGTGCTTTATTATATGTCCTAGATATTGCACGGAATCCAATGCAAATGTGCATTTGGAAAATTTTAGACGGAAACCTTCTTTCATTATTGCTTCCAACAGTCTTCTTAAATGATTTATATGTTCTTCGAAAGATTTCGAGAATATTAGTATGTCGTCTATATAGTTGACTGCAAAATCTGATAATTTATATTTTCGTATTATATTACTTAAAATTCTTTGGAAAATCGCTGGTGATGTTTTTAGCCCAAATGGTAAACAAGTCCATTGGAAATGACCTTCTTGAGTTATAAAGCCTGTTTTTCTTCTATCTTCAATTCTTAAAGGTATTGACCAAAATGCAGAATTTATATCTAATTTTGAAAAATATTTGCAATTTCTTGTTTTTAATAATAAGTCTTCGACCAGAGGAAATGGTTGTGATTGAGGAATTATTAACTTATTCAAATCTCTGAAATCTATGCATAATCTTGATTTTCTATTCTCATCTTTTTTGTAAGCTAATGTTACCGGGGCAGCGAAAGGGCTGTATGATTCCTCAATTAGATTCCTTTTTAGTAATTCTGAAATCTGTTCTTCTATTTCTTTTTTATCTTCAATTGTGCATCTATATGGTCTCTTGCTACAATATTTATCTATTATAAGATCTATTCTGGCTTCGTAATCTGTTACTTTGCCTACATCATATTTATCTTTTGCAAATATATTTTTATATTTGTCTATTAAATTCATTATTTCTACTTCTTCATCTTTATTTAAGTGATTTGTTAGTACATTAAATGTATTTTCTACAACATGTTCATTGAAATTTATTTGATATTCTTTTTTATTAGATTCGGAACTTTTTTGTTCTATCTCTAAATTTTCATTCTGTATTAATCCGAATTTTTTTATGCAATCTAGTCCCATTAGAAAGTCATATTTAAAATTTTCACTATTAATTACGAACACATTTATGTAGTCTTCTACCTTCAGTATTTTTGCTTTCAATTTGATCAACCCATTTGTTGGAAATACACCATTAATTGTTCTAAAATTTGTCTTTTGTATCTCTTCTTTTTTACATTTTAAACGTATTAATTTTGAATTTATTAATGAAATATTTGAGCCCGGGTCATAAATAGCATTTACTTCTAAAACGTCGTTTAATTTAATTTTGAGTTCAATTAATGGTGGGACTATTAGTTTTTTGGATCGTCGTTACTTAATTCCACTTCCATTTCCAAATTATTAACCTGCTTAATCTTATTACCTTTTTCATGGTCTTTAAACCAGCATTCAGCCTCTGGGTGAAAGCGCGTTCCTTTTCCTTTATCGCTGCACAATTTACACGGCGTTTTCTCACTCTTCCCTTTTATGCTTGGTTTCTGTTTATTTGCTTCAAAATTTTTCTTCGTTAAATGCTCTAATTTCCTATCTCGTTGTGTAGGTCTTCTGTTTTTTTAATTTTTCTCTGTCTATTCTGTCGGCTATGTAATTTGGCAATCCCGTGGCGATGATATCAATCATTGTTCCGTCATCGATGGATTTTCTTATTTGTAATAAAAGTTTTTCTTTTTTCATGGAATAATCCAATAACGAGCCTGTCTGATATTTGAATGTCATCGCATATCTTATTGGAGACCAACCTTTACTAGCGAATGTGTTGCAAAAATTCTCTTTCCACGTTTCCCATTCCGATTCAATTGTCAATTTAAGCAGTGTACAGCTGTACCAATCTATAGCACTTTTATCCATAAATGATTTCAAAATTTCAATTTTTTTTCCGTTTGTTCTTACATTGAACCGTTCGCATTCTTTTTCAAAAGCAGTTATCCATTGATTAGCATTTGAATTTTTTCCGTCAAATTTTTCAATTGTGAATTCTTTAGCTAATTTTCCAGCGTTTTTTTCTTCAGACTTTTCTTCCCTTGTTTCGATTAATTTTTCTAGCAATTGTATTAATGATTGTTCTGAGGGATTAGAGGTTATGTCGGCTTGTTCGACTATTTCCTCTAAGTATTCTTCCGCAAATCGTATATTTCCATCACTATCACAATACTCCTTTTTTAATTCTTTATTTAGAGTAATCCAGATTGTTCTTGTTTGGCCCCTTTTTGTGCACGTTTTTTTATTGTAGCAAATGCAGGTGTCTTAATGAGTTCCACGTGTCCTGCCACATTGAGGTGGTCGTGGGGAATTCTATAAGTGTGGCCATCGGGTGTGGTAATTTTAGTGACGCATAAAATATTCGTTTTATCATCCACAGCAGGCAGCACTTTAAATTGAAATTGTAATTTATCCATCGTGTGGTTTACAACGAGAATGTTGTTTTATAATGTGTGAATGATACAAGAATTGGTTCTCTGTAAATAACAAAGATTTTATTGTTTTATTACAAAAATACATTCAGATACCTAATCTAATTACTAATCTTACCTGTAAATAACAAAGAAACAACATTCAATGTTATTATTCACACTATCTGTTTTTGGATTACTTTTATAAATTTATTTCATTGTATTCAGCATGGCTCAATCGAGCGTACTAATTGCCACGTATAATTTTATTGTATATTCAGGTATCTAACTTACCGATCTAATCACGCGCCTACCGTCCTAACTACGCGCGTAATTCAAATAGATTAAGGATATTTTCCTTACATATATATATATATACCTAAAGGTCAGTTTGATGATCTTTTTTTTCGATGTTGGTCAGTTCGGTGATTTTTCGGGCAGTTTGGTAAGACTCACCAAACTGCTATACCTCTATCGGTCACTTTGGTGAGCTCACCAAAGTGCCTATATCTAAATTAGGCAGCTTGGTGAGTTTTTCAATTCGTAGAACATCCATTGCAAATACATCATAAATATATTAGCAACGGTACATTAAATGGATTTTACTATTCATACAACATAATTAGCCAGAAAATACGATACAATCCAGATTACACCAGAGTTATGTATTCTATTCGTACATACAGTATTCTACAGTAATTAGTTAAAATAAAAAAAGAAATCTTTCTGGCTGTTCCATACAGTGTTCTACTTTGTCTAGGAATTTGCGAAATCTACCGTAGAATGATGTATGTAAACTCCGAATAAACATGAGAATAGTTACGTGGATTAGAGTTCGATTATGTCGCAGTAAGCGGCGACGAAGGAATCATTCCGTGGTATTCATGATGTTTAGCTGCAACAGTGTTTGATATGTCCAACTACGGCATTTAAAAGAATTTTTTTGCCGTATATAATCCAGGAAGGCAGCCAATACCACGCCTTGATTCTTCATTCCTTTTTTGATTCTAGTGGTAGCCTCGTCAAGTGCAAAGTTCACTGACTTTCCGTTTCTATTCTCATGCTATGCAACATGTAGAGGTTGCGCTGTCAGAGATCCATCCATAATTCTTCGGTTCACTTGTCTCTCCAAGGTATTAAGCATAAAAGACTAATTTGTCTGAAGTCCTTTACGCTCTCATGAGCCTGTTTCCCAGGTTTAACAACAATGATAACTTTAGCCTTCTTTCATTCAGTTAGTACATAGACAAACGCCCGACAAGCCTTAAAGACTGCTGTCAGCGGTTCTAACAGTGAATCCACTCCCTTTTGAAGTAGGGCTAGAAAAATGTCTTCGGCTCCTGCTGCTTTATAGGGTTCAAATGAGTCAAAAGCCCATTTTATCCTATTATTTGTTATGACTTGATTTGCTAGCTCCCAGTCTTGTTCGATGATCTCAACCGGTGCTTGTTCTAGCAGATCCTGTGAGTCTAATCCGGAAAAGTGGGCCGACAGGAGATACTGAAGAGCCTCCTTATTGTCAGATGCCCATTCCTCCCAAAATTTTCTAATTTGATGCCGTGCGTCGCCGGACGGCCTGGACAGGATCCTGCTCAGCCTGGTCGTATCCGGGATACTGATGAGTTCTTCGCAGTAACGCTTCCAGCCGTCCCTATATGCAGCCTCGAGAGCTTTTTGTACTCTTGCCTGGTTACCTTGTAAGCTAACAGCTCCTCTAAGCCTCTTTTCTTTTTCCATCTGTTGAATAGTTTGCCTACCTCCTTTCGCAGGGCTCCCAATCTAGGATTCCACCAGGGTGCACTCTTACCCTGTCTGTGCACCATTGGTCTGCAGCTATCCTCAAAGGCCCCGTTTATGGCAGTTTGGATCCTGCCGCGAAAACCTTTCAGTATCTCCTATTGATTTTAACATTCCTGCGTTATCCGGGAGTTTTCCGACAGACGACTGTAGTATAGATCCCAGTTCGACTTCCTAGAATTTATCCGTGTCTGATCATCTTTGGTCATCTCTCCCAGCTCAAAGCGGATCTGCTCGTGGTCAGAAATGGAGACCTCTTCCAAGATCCTCCACCTCCGAACCTTCGGGAAGATGCCCCTTGTGGTTAGAGTGATGTCGATAACCTCTTTCCATATGGTGGTGTGCGTCCATGTCGCACCCTATAATGACCTCTCTGTCTCTTATGTGGCAGTCGTCCACTAAAGCCCTCACCTCCTCATGAGGTGGTAAGTCCTTTGAGTCACTCGGAAAGTACGCCGAGGCTAGGATAGCCCCTACCACGGCTCCGCTCTCAGTCATTTTCCTTACTATTACTGTAGTAAGATTTTTATGACAGTGTAAGGACCAAATCTCCCTCTAAATGCCTTTTAAGAGAATGCAGGTGCGCACCCGCCCTTCCTCCACCGCCCAGAAGAGCCGACTACAGCTCGCCAAACCTGCCACTCTACCACTGGCATTGATCCATGGTTCTGCTCAGTACATCTGAAACGCTTTTGCAGTGATGCAAGTTAATTTATATGAAAATAATATTCTCTCATTTATATTTATTATATGTAAATCTTTTATTTTTATGTATGTTTTAATTTTGCCGATGAGGCAAATAAAGGTTATCTAGCGAGACGAGTAAGGTGGCTATACAGCAAGCAAAGGTTCGATGTTTAATAAATATTTAACTTCGATGCCTTTTCTCGCCTTGCAAAGTAGCTATATCTCTTTACTAATTCATCTATTTTAATATACTGCAACAATAATTTGAATTAAACAAAATTACGAATACAATTTAATTTTTTTGTTTTAGGCAGAGCGAACGAAAGTATTAAAGATTTAATTCATAAACAAGATCACTTAATTCAAAGTCAAGATTCTGAAGATAAAAGTGAAAGTATTCCTTCAAAAATAATAAGTTCATCTTCTTCTGAAAAATCTAGTTCCGAACAAATAGACCAAAAATCAAATCTTAATTCTAGTATATTAGACGCAAAATCTACCCCTTGCACATCCACATCAAAAGTGATTACTCCAACCGTAACGTCACCAACATCATCTAAACCTCTTCTTCGAAGAAGAAATACTACTGGTCCAGGAATGGTCTTTCCAGCAATGGATCCCCCGACATATTCTAGCAGTATGACGTTTTCAAGAATAAGTCCGTTACCAAGTCCACATCTAGATAAACGATTTTTCGATTCTAGTCTTATTGAAATGAAGAGTCAAGCAAGTAGTTCAAGCACTCTTGACTCAAATGAAGAAATTTGGGTACGAAGAATTGATTTTATGCAAGAGAGAAAAAGAAAAGTAAGTTAATAAATATTTAAAATCAGTTTATTTTTTTTAACAATTTTTTATTAAATCTGTATTTTGCTTCCTCATAAAAAAGCTGTACAATGATAAAATTTTACGTTTTTATTAAATTGCGTAACTCATGTTTAAATCAATTTTGAACTCGAACAAAATGTGTTTTTAGAAAATGTATAGACGTGTGTGGGCGGGCATGCAAGTCCTAGAACGTAATTGCGATCACGCGAGCGAAAACAAGAGACGAGACGAGACGTTAAACCTTAAAACCAATTGGTTGTAGATCAAGATGCTCAATAGATCATTCGTTGCTAATTGGATATAGATATACCAAAGTCTCAGTTTACAAATTTATAAGAAGCCCTGCAAAATATTATTTTAATCTACTTTTTAAAAGTACGTCATAATCGATATGGATTTTCTAGGCACCATTATTTTCACCTTTTCAATAACTTGAAAATAAGACTAGGTCAAAGAGTGGCCTTTAATTGTAATAATACAAGAAATGTTTATTTATATAAACAACCATAAAAATCAAGAATAATGAATCTCTTTAAAATAACAGCATTAAACCCCATTAAAGCGTTTAATTAATTAAAATATAAATTTGCCTCTTAAGGGGATGCCTAACTTAATTTTCTTGCTCTACTATACCGACGATTCTCTATGTTCTTTGCTAACCTCTAAGGCAAATTTGATTTTTCAAATAATTTTGAAACGGCTTGCTTAATGACAGTTCTGTTTGCATCAAAATATTATTTATAATTTGTAGAATGTGCGTAAACTTCTTTTTTGGCTGATTTCAATTCCAATTGAATAATAAGTCAGTATTTTCAGCAATAGGAAATGAAATCAGCCAAAAAAGAAGTCTACGCACATTCTACGAATTATAAATAATATTTTGATGAAAACCGAACTGCCATTAGGCTAGCCGTTTCAAAATTATTTGAAAAATTAAATTTACATTAGATGCTATAGCAGAGAATATAGAGAATTGTCGGTACAGTAGAGCGCGGAAATTATGTTCGGCATCCCCTTAAAACTCAAAAAAAAAAAAAAAAAACACAACATTCTTCGAATGAATTGCAACAATACATTTATATTTTTTGATGTACAACTTTTAAGTTTCAAGCAAAAAAAAACACTATTCTTGATTTTTATACATCTTTATTATTAACCATTTCTAGTGTAGTTACAATTTGCGTCTATTCATTGACCTAGTCTTATATTCAAGTTATTTTAAAGCCTAGAAAATTAAGCTTGATTATTTGATGGCTTATCTGGTGATTTTAAAATTTTAGTTTCTTTAGCTTCTGATGTATATTTGCCTCAAATAAATTCTTATGGAATATTTTTTAATGTTAAAAAGAAATATTATCAAAAACTGATTTCTCAAAATATAATATTTATTTATAATAATAAATTTTATATATAAATCTTTAATTAAATATTTAAATATTAATAAATTTATTATACAGGGTGTCCCTTTTTAAAGAAACCACCCAGAAATTTTCGCCGGTTCGCGTTGTACAAAAAATATTGTTCAGACAAAAGTTGTTTGGGACGATGGGGGCCATCTTTTTATGAAATCAATTTTTAATTTTGTGCAATTGTCTTAAAAACAATATTCTAAAAAATTAAAAATTAGAAAAATAAAAAATACCACCCTCTTTTTCATGCAATTCTAAATCAATAATATTTTTAGTAATTTTTCGATTAGATGCATCCTTTTTGAGAAAAAATTTGAAGAGTTTAAAAATGTTTAAATATTAGCAAATAATTTTCTCAGAAACTATGCGTTTAGTAAAAAAAATGCTAAAAACACTTTTGACTCTAAATTTTATGTTCTTTCAAAATCCTATTTAAAAAACAAAAGTTGACCTTCAAATGACCTTAAAAATAAGTCTCAAGGTCAAAACTGATTTCATAAAAAGATGGCCCCCATTGTCCCAAACAACTTTTGTCTGAACAATTTTTTTGTACAACGGTTTCTTTAAAATGGAACACCCTGTATACAGGGTGATTTATTTTAATTGCCCCAGGCAAATATCTCAAAAAGTACGGGAGATGGAAAAAAACGTTAAATGTAAAAGTTGTAGGGTTCAGAGGGGGAAATCCAATGGTGACCTTGACCATGACCTTGGGGTCAAGTTTCAAGGTCATTTCAAAGTCAAAGTAGTTTTTTTAAATAGGAACACCAACTTTTGACCTCGGAAATTAAAAGAGCGGAAAATTTTACATTCAAACATGATGTTATGTCATGGGGTCCAGTTGACCTCTGCAGTCGCATCAAGGTCAAATCAAGCTGTCTACACAATTCGTAGGCCAATATCTTGAAAAAAGCAAGGTTGAGAAAAACTTTAAATACCAAATTTCTAGGTTACTGAGGGTGAAATGCATTAATGTCTCTGAGCATGTCCCTGGTTATTTAATGTTTTGATGGATGTTCATCCAACCATTTAAAGCAAGATTGATGTTCATCCGACCAATGAAGGCAAGATGGTTGCCCAGCCAGCCATTTAAGGCAAGATGGGGGTTCATCCGGCCGTTAAAGGCAAGATGGTTGCCCGCCAGCCATTTAAGGCAAGATGGGCGCTTATGCAGCCTTTTAAAGTAGACGGTAGCTGATGCAGCTAACTAATTAAGGCAACATGGTGTGATCATCCAACTAGTCAAGGGTGAATGGTGAAACTTTCCTGTCAGTTGTAGCAGACTGGGCTACGCATTGAAATACATACGCACGTTCTAAAATACTCGGTCTAAAGTAAATATTCGAATGTGCCTCCATTTTGATCAATACATAGCCGTACTCGTCTTTCGAATGCATTTACAGTTTTTCTGAGTACGTTCTGTGGTATGCTTCGACACGCCTGTCGGATCCTTTCTTTGAGGTCTTCTGGTGTCGTAGGAACAGTCGAATAAACAATATTTTTCAAATATC
The DNA here is from genome assembly GCA_018906775.1 of Sycophila sp. Sp_5. Taxonomy (NCBI): domain Eukaryota; kingdom Metazoa; phylum Arthropoda; class Insecta; order Hymenoptera; family Eurytomidae; genus Sycophila; species Sycophila sp. Sp_5. Next base: position 43,046 of record JACCID010000015.1, read on the forward strand.
CCCATAGAAAAAAATCTGGCGGTGTCAGATCCGGTGATCTTGGTGGCCAAGCTACAGGCCCACCTCGGCCAATCCAGCGATTTGGGTAATTTAAATTTAAGAATTCTCTCACAATACGGGCGAAATGTCCCGGCGCACCATCCAGTTGTAACCACATCCTTTCAATGATCTCTTCATCTACTTCTTGTAACATAGCAGGTAACTCATTTTGCAGTAAGTGTAAATATGCTTGTTGTGTAACATTTCCGTCAAAGAAGTAAGGGCCTATAATATGGCCATTTAGAATACCACACCAAACTGTTAACTTCCATCGATGATGATGATCTACATGACGAACCCAATGAGGATTATTTTCAGAATTATAATGACTATTATGACGGTTCAGTTCTCGATCACTTTGAAATATAGCCTCGTCACTAAACATGGTATGGAAGAAGAACATGTGATCAGCCTGTTGACCCAAAGCCCATCTGTAGAATCTCACCCGCAAAACTTTATCTTCATCAGAAAGGGACTGATTAAGTGAGATATGGTAAGGATGATAGTGATTCGCTCGCAAAATTCTACAAACTGTTGCCTGTGATATATCTAACTCTCTACTAATTTGTCGTTGACTTATGTGCGGATTCATGACTACCATCCCAAGGATTGTTACAATAATAGCTTCGTCATTGTTTAAAGGTTTATTCCTGCGTTTTCGTTTTAGCTCTCCAGCTCTACCTCTTTCTATCAGTCGTAAAATAGTTTTGTGGTCAGGATGACGTCTATTTGGATATCGTTCTGCATACTGTCGAGCTGCTTCTCTTGCATTGTTCCCACAAAAACCATAAACAATAATCATATCGATGATTTCTGTCGGAGGATAGTCAGCCATTTTGATAATAATCACAAATTTTTTCGAGCTTTCTGACTAAATATGAGACAAAAAAAAGTGAAAGAGATATTGCAGAATAAATGCTCTGGGGATATTATGATTGCCTATTAGATTTGCTAGAGAAAATTATTGATACAGATCAATACCAAGCATCTCTGTCAGTACGTCATAGCCATATTCATACTATCGCGTTAAAAACCAATTATTCACTCATCGCGCGCCGCCTCCTTATGCCTCATGGCTCACCGCTTCGCTTACGGACACCGCGGTCCGGCTACCGCGACATAGTAGTCGCTCCGCGTTCGCCGCATCGACTAAGATAATTGCCTGATAATTGATGCGACTGCAGAGGTCAACTGGACCCCATGACATAACATCATGTTTGAAAGTAAAATTTTCCGCTCTTTTAATTTCCGAGGTCAAAAGTTGGTGTTCCTATTTAAAAAAACTACTTTGACTTTGAAATGACCTTGAAACTTGACCCCAAGGTCATGGTCAAGGTCACCATTGGATTTCCCCCTCTGAACACTACAACTTTTACATTTAACGTTTTTTTCCATCTCCCGTACTTTTCGAGATATTTGCCTGGGGCAATTAAAATGAATCACCCTGTATAAGTGTTCGTGATTTCTCCTATCACACGCGACTACGGTTATCAGCCGACTTCATACGCTGCTCTACAGCGTCGACTAGCGCTGAGTTCATGCGCGCTCGCTCAGGTGACTCCGCGCGTCAAGATAGCGTCCCGGCGCCACACAGTGTACGATTTTGAACTGTCGTTGGACACAATCGTAGAACTAACGATAGGATTAAGATAAAAATACAAAAAAAATGGGTTTGAAAGCTGATGTAATTGCCAATAAGGGAAAAATAGTACCATAACGTAATAAATTTCTTAAACCCCGAAAAAACGACGTTAAAAATGAATTTTTGAAAAAAATATATGTATTGCTGGCTACCTCCCTCAAAAAAAAATTTTTTTTTATCTTTTTGAACATTTCTTATAAATTTTTCAGCGAGGAATTTGAATCCATTATTAAAAAAAGGCTGACAAATTTTTTTTATCCGTCATTTTTCAATTTATAACGACGCCTCCCACGAAGAAAATCTCTTTTCAGTTTAGCGGTGAAGAAATTCCTTTCCAAAATTTGCGCCGAATATAATGCCCTCGCTGATTTTTCCGACGAAAAAGATCTCCTATAATCTTATAAAACAATTTTCTATCAATACTATCCCATACTTTTTAATCGAGGGTGCATTTATTTAAACAAATTATTTTATTTTACATTTTGTGTTATCCTTTTTTTTTATACAATTTAATGTTAAACGTTGGTTTATTCATGGTTTATTTTTGGCTTATTTGTTAACTAAAACTATTAGCCAATTATTAGTATACCAGCAATTTTACTTCGTTTATTTTATTTCAATAATGCGCAAAAACGCCAGAGACAAGGCAGGCTAGTTTTTGCCGCAAAAGTACTAGAAAGGATAGTTTTCGACGGAAAATCAGCTAAGGAGATTTTCTTTGTCGCAAAAATGCTAGAGGGGCTAGTCTTCGCTGCAAAATCGTTCAAGAAGATGTTCTTCGCCGCAAAAATGCAAGAAAGAATATTTTTCGCCGCAAAAGTTCTAAAAAGGATAGTTTTCGTCGGGAAATCAGCTGAGGAGATTTTCTTCGTCCCCAAAATGCAGACAGGGGATTTTCTTCGTACGGGGCGTCGATAAGATACTTAAAGTACTCAAAGTAATACAAGGTAACATAGCTAAACCGCTTTCAAAAATTTTTAATTCATGTGTCGATCAAGCTATTTGGCCTGATGAACTTAAAAACGCTGATATCATCCCAATACATAAAAACAATAATAAGCATGATGTCACCAACTATAGACGAATATCTTTAATATCAAACATAGCAAAAATCTTTGAAAAAATCATGAACCCTAGAATTTACAATTTTGAAAATGAACTAATGATGCAAGTTTTTTAACAAGTATCATACATAACAAATTAGAAAAGAGTAATCCATTAATATTCACATTTTTAGACTTGACAAAAGCTTTTGACACAGTAAATCATAATATGCTATTAGAAAAACTATAATTACGGAATAAGGGGAGGGACAGGGTCTAATAAAAAAAGGTTACCTAAAAAATAGATTTCAAAGAGTAAAGATACATGAAGCTATAAGTACATCCAAAAAATTATCAGTAGGAGTACCAAAAGGTACAATTGTAGGCCCACTTCTGTTTATTCTATATGTAAATGATCTTTTAATTAGTGTACATGAATAATCAATAACATCATACGCAGATGACACAGCAATAATCGAAACAAACATGGTGAGAAACTCAAAATAAAACAAAGTGACTTTAAAAAAATTATGGTTAAACATTAAAAAAACAGTTTTTATGTCTTTTGGAAATTAAGCAGATAGTGTAACAACAAATTTGAAGATTAGAATATCAGAATTAAAAATTAATAGAATACAAGAATTTAAATACTTAGGAATTTATTTCGATTATAATAGAAGATGGAACAAACATATTGTAAGTATTGTTAAAACCCCAAATATTATTTATATTTTATAAATTAGCTAAAATAATGGAAACAAAGACTCTACTAATCTTGTATCATGCACTTTTTGGCAGTATTATTAATTATGAAATAATATTTTGGGAAAGACAATACATGAATAGTGCGAGACCTCTTCAAAATTTATAAAACGAAATAATAAAAATAATGTATAAATGCAATTTCCCTAATGATAGCCGCCCATTAAACATAAACCAAATTTTTAATTCAGAATCAATACAATATCGTTATCAAGTTTTAAAGGAATTCTACTCTGAGAACAATATAAGTACTAGAAACAAAATCATACACTTAGCTAAATTTAATAAAACCATAATTAATAAGAATAGTTACATATTAAGTTACAGTAAATCAACTATAAAAAAAAAATTAGAATATGGATCGTAGGGAATATTTATTAAACAAATAATTTATCTTATACTAAATTTGTATATTATTTCAAGAGTATATAATTTGTTATGAATTTGAATTTAAACTGTAAATTAAACTGTACAAATATAAAAGCGTTATATTACAAAATTGTAATTAAATTACCATAGATCTCACAGAAGATTATCCGATTATAACTGGAAAAAATGCAAAATCTACCAACCAATTGTTTAGACGTGTGAGGTAGTTTTTGAGGGGTTATTTAAATTATTGAAGGAGGACGGCGGAAGGATTTTCGTCTCCGTCGAGCCGTCCTGCTGCACGTTTATTTTTATGCAGGCTTGCTCGACGAAAGGGAGAGAAAGAGAAGGATTAATACCTGGTGCGTCTGGATACTGTGGTGAGGACCGAGCCTGTGAAAGAGAGTAACAGCTCATCTGAGCGTGACCGCCATCTTTCCTCGACCCCAACACTCCACACACATACATTACGCTGACTCGCGGTGCGGTTGACGGTGACGCGGGGACGCGAGGAAGCGCGTACGATCGTGTAGATGCGCGAGGAATACATGCCCGACCGGCGGAAACTGAGTTGGCGCGAGGGAGGCGCGGCGCGCGGAGCTCGAGCAGGAAGACGCGTAGCGCGAGAGTGAGCAATACACGCGGGCCATAAGAGTGAGACAGAAACTCCCTGTCTCCGTTTCTATGTATCGTAGCATGGTAGGAGACGGCTCGATCGAAGCGGGATCATGCCACTGCTCGCCTCCGCCAAGGCAAGAGTCGCGCCTCCGCTAAAGCGCTAATGTCGCCGAGCGCCACTAGGTAGAGGATAGCGTTAGTTAGCGATTCCGTGCAGATTGTTTTTCCAATATCTAACGTGATAGAGGAAGATAGCGATACCCACGACGGCAGGAAGAAGACGGTTCGCGACGGTGGCAAACGACGGAATCCGTCTTTCCGGATTAGGTCCCAGTACCGACGCCACGTTTAGTTTTCTTTGATCGATTTTCGTAGGTTAGTTGTAGGAGGTCGGTGTTACAGTAGTTAACGTAGATTTAATGTAGATTTAGTGTAGATTAATGTAGATGCGGTTGGTACGTGCAGAATACTGGAGGAGATGCTGATGGAGGGTGAGCGGCATAATGGATTTGAAGGCGGCTTTATACACACCATGCAACAATAAACAGAGCGCGATTTTCTGCATTCTCGGGGCGGCGACTAGTCCCAAATGCGACGTAGCGGAGCAGAGAAGGCCGTGGAGATTTTGCCTTAGTCGTCAAGGCCATCCCCGACCTCGACGCGTCAATGACCTTAAGATCTGAGCCAGCCGAACGTAGACCACGAGTAGGTGCATAAAAACCTACCGCCCTTTTAGCACAAGTAGCGAGTTTTTCTGGTTTCTTTTTGCGTGAGATAATGGTCGGGACTTTTGGAGTGGTGAGTGTAGGTTATAGTAGAAGCAGTGCAGCCCCGATCCGCCATTGTATAGTAGGAGACTTGAAATACTATATCACAGGGGATTTTTCAAACATAGCTAAATAAAAAAACCTACAAAAACAAAGAAAAATAAATAAGATTGCATCAAAAGATAACTCAGATAACTATAATGGTGACTGTTTATGAGGAGACTGTCAATATTGCAATAACCCGAAACTTGAAGGTATTAAACATACACATTTCATTAAGGAAACAAATAGTTCTATACAGAGAGCACTTTCATAAAAAAATGGAAAATATAACCAATAGAAACAGTTTTCAACAAGATAACCGAAATGGCAAATAAAAACAACTAAAAATCAAAACATAAGGTGAATCAGACACCAGCCTTGAAGATAAAGTAATCCAATTGCTTTCGGATAACCTATGCTGATCTGAATTATCTGGGCTTAAACAAATCTTTATTTTTTTATTTCAACAAAGGAATTACAGGTAAGTAAATCTTCACAAACTCCATGTATCCACTCAAAAGTCAGCAACCTTATAAAGATATACTTGTAATATACGGTATAGTAATCACATCACCGTGTAAATGCGATTCGTCAAATCAACATAAAAAATTGTTCCCACACTATAGAGTCACTTATGCAATAGGCCTAACATGTCCCACAAGAGTAAACACCAAAAAGAATATATACAAAAGAAATAATTTTCCTTTTTTTACTGAATTTCATTGCTATCTGTACGTTTATTCTATTTTATATTGAAAACAAAGTAGATTCCAAGGTATTTGACTTCCTGTATTCTATCTACGTTTAATTCAGAAATTCTAATATTTAAATGCTTCGGTACACTATCTGCTTAATTTCCAAATGGCAATTAAATTAAATTTAACGATAATTTATTTAGAGGTATCCATGTGCTTACATATTTCAGTAATTTATTCATTTCATTTTATGTTTCTATCCATGATTCTTTTGAAGCCTTTGTCTCTTTTCCTTTCGTAAAACCGATTTTATTTTCACTAACAAAATTGTAAATTCTATCATAAACTATTTTTTTTTTTCGAAAATTTTAGCAATATTTGATTTTAAAAATGTAGATCTGTAAATTGTGATGATATCTGCTTTCTTAACCCGTTTACGCTCAAACTGGCATAAAATTTTGTTATTTTTCAATCATTATAATCCTTAGTTTTTTTTTTGTATTTTTTCTTGCGCTTTCTCTCAGATTGACGATTATTATTTTATTATTATTATTATTATTATTATTATTATTAATATTATTATTATTATTATTATTATTCCATAAGTAAAAGTGGTAAGTGGTTTGCGCGGTTCAAAAATGGAAATCCGACACCAGTCGAAATTTCCATTTTTGAACCGCGCAAACCACTTTCTGCAAGTTTGCTCAGCCAAAGCATGTTCACCGTAAACATGCACTAAAATACGATAACTTTCCGCGGCACTTTTCTTCATGTTGAAGTAATGAAGTAACACTCCCCGCAAAAACGATTTTTCAGGCACGAACTTCGACATGTTTGATACTGCACAACAAATGCTACAGACTACGACGCTACGAATTAATTCCAACTCCTTATATAACTCAGGGACACTTGGCTTTCGCCATTGTATCCCTATCCCCCTAGCACGCTGCTAGTCTTGCTAGGTTATCTGCCTTCTCGTTACCTTTGTAACCTGAGTGGCCTGGTATCCAATTGATGATACCCTTGTTTGTCTTAGTCAGTTTATCGAGCGTGTCTCTCGTTTCCCTGACTAGTATTGATTTGGTGAGTGGATTTTCCAGGGCCATTATTGAAGCCTGTCTGTCGGTACAGATTTGTAAAAATCTGCCCTTTGTATCCCTCCTCACCAGATTATCCACACATGCTCTTATTGCAGCCATTTATGCCTGAAAGACTGTGTTGAAACCATTGAGCCTGCAATTATAATTATTTTTCCCGCCTGGTCCACAAATGCCGAAACCAGATCCTTTCTCTTACTTGGATCCATCTGTAAACTATATTACTCTATGTCCCAGGAATTGGTTTTCTTTCCATTCTTCTCTGTTCGGTATTCTTGTTTTGAAACGTTTCCCGAAGTTGATATGTCTCTTCGTTTGATCCTGGAAAGACCAAAAGATTTTATACGTTAAAATTTCTTTTTGGATGGTCGTATGTCCCATCCCGTTGTCTTTCCACTCACTACTGCATATCATTCTGTTCGCTGTCCTGGCCGCCACCTCCTTGATGTCAAGGTCTAGGCCATTTACGTCCAGCAACATTCTGATTGTAGCCGGGGGTGTACTTCTTCTCAAACCACAAGCCCCCTCAATGCCACAGCCTGTATATGGTCCAGGCTTTTGATTGAGGTTCTTTTACGGATTGCTTCCCACCATATCACTGCAGCATAGGTCAGTTTCAGTTTCAGTATTGCCTCGTATAACCACAAGACTTATTGAGGTTCAAGCCCCAGCCTGTCCCAATAGCCGACCTTCATTGCATGAATATGTTTAGTACTTTCTTGCACTGTAAACTCAGATGTTGTGTTCCAGTGTAATTTCTTATCTAGGTAGACCCCTAGGTATCTTACTCTTTCTGCGTACGGTATTTTCTTCCCGTAGAAGGTTACTTCCTTATTTAATTTACTTTTATATTTCCTGGTGAAAGGGACTATTTCCGTTTCGTTTATATTTATCCCTAGGGTTATCCCCTGGCACCATTGTTTTACTTTCTCCAGTATCTTCTGGATGAGGTCTGGTAGAATTTCTTCAAATTTTCCTTTCACCATTATGGCGAAATCATCTGCATAGCCGATTACAAAGATACTTTCTTTGCTTAGCATACATAGTAATCCATCAACTACTAGTAGCCACAGTAGGAGTGAAAGTACTCCCCCTTGTGGGCATCCTTCGTTGTTTTTTCCTTTTACCTTTTTACCTCTCCATTCACTGTATACGCTCCTGTTAGTCAGCATCCTCATCACCCATCCCTCGATGGTGCTTGGAATGCCGTGCTCTTCCAGTGTTCTACGAATGGTGTCTCTTGTGGTGCAATTAAATGCTCCCTCAATATCTACGAAGGATCCAATTACTATTTCCTTCATTCTAAAGGCTTTTTTGATGTAAGTGACCACCGAGTGTAATGCTGTTTCCGTAGATTTGCCTACGGTGTACGCATGCTGTCCTGCATGTCGTGGACTTCCACTCAGAATTTCATTCCTTATCCAGTAGTCCACCAACCTCTCTAATGTTTTCAACAGAAAGGACGTTAGACTTATTGGTCGAAAGTCCTTTACTGTGGAGTAATCTTTTTTTTCCGGATTTTGGGGTAAACGCCACTCGTGTTTCTTTCCATTTTTCAGGAACGTATCCTGTGGCAATACATTCTCTGAGTAGTCCCGTGATTAGGTTTAAGATGTGTTCATCTCGTTCATGTAATATCTTCGGAAAGATGCCATCCGGGCTTGGTGTTTTATATAGTTCAAAGGAATTAATTGCCCACTCAACCTTTTCCTTAGTTATTACTTTGGCTGCTAACTTCCAATCAATAATTCCTCCACACCATATTAGCGTGTGCGATGTTTCCTCATCCTTTCTGATGAAATCAGGATAGCATGCTCTGAGTAGGAGTTCCAGAGTTTCCTCCTCTGTATCTGAGTAGCTTCCTGCCGCGTCTTTTAGACATTGTAGTCGGCAGTCATCGTCCTTGGTAAGGAGCCTATTTAATTTAGCTGTGTCTGCTAAGTTGTCAATGCCCGAACAGTAGTTCCTCCAACTTTCGGTTTTAGCTGCCCTAACTTCTTTTTTGAAGGTATTCAGCGTATTTTTATACGCTATCCATCCTTCCTGTTCGTTTAATTTCTTTTCTTTGTTAAACAGTTTTCCCGCCTGTTTCCTCAGCTGCTCCAGGTTTCCGTTCCACCAAGGTATGTTGTTTTTGCTCCCTCTAGGTTTTAGAGGACAGTTGTTTTCATAGGTTCTAACCATCGCCGTTTGGATTTGTTCTAATGTCCATTCCAGGCTTAGGTTAGAACCATATTCTCCTTTAAGGCCGGCCATTCTCTCGCTTAATTCCTCCTTATATGCTGCCCAATTTGTATTTTAGGGGTTTCTTCTATGTTCCACTTTAGGTTTTTGTATTTCTATCTTAAAGTTTATGGTCCTATGGTCCGACAGGGATGGTTGGTTGCTGACGCTCCATCCCTGTATATGATCCTTGATCCCCATCGTTGCGAGGGTGAGGTCGAGAACCTCCCTTCTGTTTGCTGTTATGAAGGTCGGTTCAATTCCCCTGTTCATGATGTCTAGGTTTATTCTTGCGATAAATTCTAACAGCTTCTCTCCCCTATCATTAATGTCAGTGCTCCCCCAAACTTCATGATGAACGTTGGCGTCACAGCCGACAATTAGATCTAGGTTTCTCTGTCTGCAGCATTCCACCACTTTCCTAATTCCTGTTGTCGGTACTTCTTCCGCGTATGAAAAATATGCTGCAACAAGTACAGCTATTCTCACTCGATATTCTTTGTCTTCTAAATCTATCTTGATGGCGGTGATGTCCTTGGAGCTTATTTTCTGTAACAAAATGCCATTAATACCTTTTGTAGCGGTACATGCCTGCGCGTTATCGTTACCGTTACCGTTCCCTACAAAAAGTTCCCCAATTGTGTTGAGTCCTCTTATGCGTCCTCTCCACAACCAAGGTTCTTGTATTAGGGCTATGCCTGTCTGCACCCATGCCATGTTCCTCGTTAGAATCGCTGAGGTGCTTTTGCAATGGTGCAAATTAATCTGAGAGAAACGTATCCCGGTAGTAGCCATTTGTTTGGCTACACTGTCTGCTGCGTTTCCTCTGGAGCCTTCGTTTCGCTTGCGGCGATTTCGTCTCGGCCTAGTACCGCAAGTTTAAAGTTTCGGCTCTTTAGAGTGGCCACGGATAGTTCATCTAGACCCAAAACGAGGTAGCCATTGCTGGTGCCTTGCAGGATCGCCCATTTTGCCGTTTCCACTCCCCCGTTCTGCTTTCGGACCAGCTTAAGGAAGTCCTCGGCAAAATCTATTTCCGGAGGAAGCTTAGCGATTACCTTTGTAATCTTAAGCTCCTCCGGTTTTAACCACCCTCAATCCAAGTTCCCGTCCCAGGTTGTGGTCTTTTATCTTCCCTTCTAGCCAGGTGCTCGACTCTTTGTCTCGCAGACGAAGACCATAGTCCCCTTTCTAAGGAAAGATTCTTTAAAACGGGTTACGAAGCCCCCGTCCTCAATGACTATGACCTCTTTGACGGTTTTCCAGCCCCTTCTTGGTCCATAGGGATTTCAGAGATCCGTGTAAGAGCCTGATCTGCCTCAATCCCTAAGTCTTTTTTATTTATTGTTTCTTCTGTATGGTCCATGTGAGTCCCACGAATATTGCGGAAGCGTAGGTCCACCCGGCAGTGGCCGCCATCCCGGGTAAGGTCTTCATGCGACGGGGTTCGACCTGTTCATCCGAAGGAACCGTTTGCGACACAACTCCCCTGTGCCATGCATCCCTCGGCATGGTGTCTAACACCTTGAATTGAGGCGAGTCCCCGTTCCAAGGACGGGCCCTGAAGCGGGGTACCCGATGGGTTACTCGCATTGCCCATCGGAGGACCGCTTCTTAGTCACCACAGGATCTGTTCGGTCCCTTTTGGACCTCCGCAAAGAAACGACAAATATATATACGCGAATCCTTTACGCCCGACGCGGCGCACATCTGCGTGCTTTCCCGCTCGTGCCGGGGATGTCGGGCGCGCCGCTGCCGGAAAAACCCAGGATTGGGAATTCCCGCGTCCAGACGTCTGGCGTCTGGCATTGCCCTCTCTCTCTCTCTCTCTCTGGCGTTGCCCGCGTCGGCCGACCGACCGCTCCGGCCGTTCGCCGCATCGGGCGCCCGGGCCGCCTTGCCCGCCTCGGCCGATCGGCCGCGCGGCCCGCATCGGCCGCTCAGGCCGTCCCGGCCTACGATGACGCCTTTTTTTCTGCACCCCCTTAACAACTTCGTTATGAGGGGTTTTTCCAGGCGTCTTCCTTTTCCTTCTTCTTTTTGCAACGGTGTTTTGACCGAATATCGGCCGATTGGCCCGGGCAAAACATTGAGCACTTCACTTCTTCTCGGAACCTCTCGCAGTGCGGATTGCCGGAACTACGAAAACCAGTCTAGTAGTGTCGGTCCCTTTAGCTGCTGTTCGAAACTCCGCGCGCCTGGATAACTTCTTAAGTGCTTGTGTATGTGTGTGACTCGCCGCCGCGCGTGATCCTTGTTTTTCGCGAAGAACGCGTGCGCTTCCTGGTGTACCCTACTGCGACCGGCGGACGTGTGGAGGACGTGAGTGCGCACCCTGGACGAGACGCCCCCCGCTCTCGTAGACGCTTGCCCCTGCGCAATCGTCTGAGGTGGGCTCCCGAGGCGGCCTGGACCCCACGAGCGCGGCGTCGTTAGGTAATCCCGTTCCCGAGACGTCGAGGCGACACCGCGACACGAGTGTTTGCGGAGCCACCTTCCAGCCTTCAGCCCCCGGTAATCTTGCGCGTTACCGCGGCGGCTGCTGCCACACGCTCCAAATTAAAAGTGTACTACGGTAAGAGATCTCTAGTTAGTTTAGTTTATTGAATGCATTCAATTGCGCTTAAATATCCTTTGTTATAAATTATTGTATTTTATTATAAATTCTTATGGCTTTTTCCTCCACCTTCAGTAGAGGTTTTTTATGCCCAATAAATTAATCGTTCTGTTACTTAATTAAATTACCTGTGTTTTGATTCAAACACCCACTCAACCTATTATTTCTTTATATAATATCAATACTCCATGTAATCTCTTAAATTGTATTTACCATTGAGATTAAACCAACAGGATCCTTACCCACCCAGCTCTTGTTAGCGAGATAGGACACGTCCCCTCCCTATCCCAAGAACCGACCCTTACACTGTAGAGGTAGGAGACCCCCTGACCGTCAGCGATGGAAATGATGTGGGTAGAACCCGGTTATAGGGCACCCACATCATGATGCGGGATAGATTCGTTTATAGGACAGCCGCACCCAATCCCCCACGGTCACTGAGCCCCACAATGGATGCCGTGATGTAGCCCCTGCACCAATGTAAAGATCTTGCGATCCCCAGCAGCGATCAGATTGACGATGTTTGCCCTCAATATTAAAATACGACTGTTTAAATCTGAAGAACAGCAATAAACCTGATATTTTTTTCGCAATTATCATGAATCTGAACAAGAATCCGTTACACAGGCCTACAAAAAAAAGGTGTCTGTGCAATTGAACAGACCTATTTTTTTTTTTTTTTTTTTTTTTATTTGAGAATCTCGTACAGCCCTTGGGGCCTAGTACTACCTGCCGACTCTTTTTGTTATTGCCTACTACCGAGCGGGGGGAAGACACTGACCTCCCTGCTTAGGTGTGATGGGAGGACACGGCTCTAACCCCACCCACCGTATAGCCCAGCGTTTTTCTCTCGACCTTCTCTGCCGGCAGATCTCCTCCTTCCATCCCTAATCCCACTCCGCATTCGCCCAGGGTTATGCCTGTGGAACGGGGAAAACCTGTGGCCAAACCTATAACTAGGGTAAATGCCAATTAGGAAAACCCGTTCCGGAGTGGGTCGGTATATTGCGAATGCTCAAATTAGATGCCCAAGTCATATTTCGAAGGCCTGAGCACCGAATTTGTCATTCTCATACCTCCCGCTCACTTTGAGTGTGGAGAAAAACACCTAAGAGATTGAGGAAGCATCGCAACTTCCAGCGCGGTCAACCATCCAAATAGTGTCCACGCCGAAAGTTGCTTAACTTTCCCGAACGCCCGAGGTGCATCTCTCAGCCAAAGCGTCGGTCTTGACCTGACCTATTTATTCTTATATATTTTTCGACGCTGAATCCGAATTTGCAATAAAAAAGTAGAGTCCCGCTTTATTTTTATGGGGTTTTGCTCGAAAAACCTCATTTTTTTACGGTTTTTCATGATTTTTTTAAATTAAAAAAAAAATAAAGAAAAAATTTATTCTTTTGACTTCAGAATCAAATTCTACGGGAAAAAAATACATCGAAAACCATGTTTTGAATATTTTTTTTTTAAATTTCTACCCCCCATACGTCAATGAAAAGGCAGAAAATCGCGAAAAGTGAAAATTTGATTAAAATGACATTAAAATCAAGTTTTACGATTTTAAGTCGATTTATAAACATTGAAACTACTTTACTAGGAGTTTTTAAGGTTGCTAATCACGAATTTTAAGTCATTTTTTTTAAAAAATCGATGTTTTGGATATTGTTCTGGAGGTTTTCTACTACATGAATCACAAAACTAATTTGACGAGAAACGTGTGCGTAAGCGTAAAACATTTTAAAACTTTATTTAAAATATTTTTTTAGAAGACAAAAATAAAAATAGATATCGCCAATATCTAGTATCCAATATCTCACTATCGAAGTTGCAAAGTATTAGCAAAATTCTTCAAACTCAATTGATTAACCCATTAAACCTCTAAGGCGCTTCTTAAAGAAGCTAATAATATTATAATGGAGTTCATAAATATCGCTATACATAAGTTCTAACTTACTTTATGATCAAAAGGTGAAAAAAGTTCTAATTTTGTGATTCATGTAGTGGAAAACCTCCAGAACAGTATCCGAAACATCGATCTTATGAAAAAAATATCAATTTATCACGTTTATTGTCCACTTACGCCTACTAGGAGTTGTTTTTTGAAAAAAAATGACTTAAAATTCGTGATCAGCGACCTCTAAAACCCCTAGTAAAGTAGTTTCAATGATTATAAATCGGTTTAAAATCGTAAAACTTGATTTTAATGTCATTTTAATCTATAAAAAAATATTCAAAACATGGTTTTCGATGTATTTTTTCCCGTAGAATTTGATTCTGAAGTCAAAAGAATAAAATTTTTCTTTATTTTTTTTAATTAAAAAAAAACATGAAAAACCGTAAAAAAATGAGGTTTTTCGAGCAAAACCCCATAAAAATGAAGCAAGACCCTACTTTTTTATTGCAAATTCGGATTCAGCGTCGAAAAATACATAAGAATAAATAGGTCTGGTCAATTGCACAGACACCTTTTTTTTTGTGGGCCTGTGTTATCGGAGGGCGCTGAAATTCTGGATTGGATGGATTACAGTCATACACTAAAAGTTAGAATGGTAGTTAATTGAAATTCAAAATAGCGACAACTGAAACCGCTGTTTTTATACATGACCGTATAAAAAGCTTTACAATTTTTTTCCCCAATCACTTTATAAAAAAAAAATTATTTAAAGAAAGGGCTTAGAATTAGTTAAAGAACAAATGTGATTTTTTTCAGTATTTTTAAAATGATTCTTGCTTTTTTCAAAAAACGGTCTAATTAAAAAAAGTAAAAAATTATTCAAAAAATTCTAAAAAAATTCACACATTTTCTTTTATTAATTCTAAGTATTTTCTTTTTATAAAATTTTTTGGTAAAGGTAATACTTGTAAAGGTAAAGCTAATAATTGTAAAAAATTGTAAAATTTTTTATTACAGTCTGTGACGTTGCAATTGCTCAGATACGCGTTCTGAGTCCCCTAAGCCGCGTCGACAAAGGCTCAGTACTTTGGCTTGTATTTTCAAGCGGAAAACGTAACTACACGCTCCCAGGGTGCCAGGCACGGAAAGTGCCAGCCAGAGTACACTTTCGCTCACTTCTCGAACACTACGCTCGGCTAGCTGCGGTGTGTGGGTTGCACGCCCGAAGACTAAGGATGGCGGGAAAAACCACCCTAACGAGGAAAATCACACAAAAAACACAATAAAGAAAGAAAGACATAATTCGTAAAATAAATATGCGCTTTTAATGCGACTTCGAGAAATACAAGTGTGTTGTGTTTCGCGTCTTGACGCACGCCAACGCCTATACTTCGCGAATAAATCTGTTACCGCGACGCTACTCTACTACGCGATTCGACGACTCGTTTCGTACCGAACTCGCGCCCGACCCAACAATTACGCGGCACTCCACCTCACGTCTCACCTCGATGGCGTCGCTCGTCCTACGGTCTCGTTCGCCGATCCACTCACCGTCTCAACTACGCAATTCTCTACTGAACTCAAACTGCACCTCCTTAACGCTTTCGCTGACGAGAATTACGATCCTGCTACTATACACGACACAACTATAGCGACCACGACTACGCTGACGACAAAAGAAAAGATTAACGCGAAAATACAATGTTGCTTGGATTAGATCCGGACAACAAGTGCCGCACTCAACAATGGCGACAATCGAGTCCTCCGTTCTTCTTCTCCGGGAGGATTACCTAGGTTAAACCCGATCGCGATTGGCATAGTAACGCTCCGCGCGCCCTCTCACTGATCGCTCAGTGCATGTTAAATGACGGCGGCCGCTCACCTCGCCTGCGGTATGCGCGGAGTTAAGAGTCGCGATTAAAGCATTAAATACATGGGCGGCGGGCGCGGGTACTACATACGCCCCTGCGCTCTCGTGTCGTCACTCGTTGGTAATCGGGCCGGCTCGGTGGAGTCCGTGGTCGCCTTCTTGTTCGCGCGCCGCGTCGCCTTTCTCCCGCGTGTTCTTTCGCCGCATGGTCTGTCTCTCTCTCTCGTGCTGTCTATCAACCACGTGCTCGTCATCGCGTCGCCGCTGTCCGCCTCGCGCCACTCGCTAGAGGCGATCACGACGCCTCGTCTCAGTTACACGGTGTATGTGTGTGTATGTATGTGTAGGGTCTTCGGCTTGTCGCCACCGGCGTCGTCTACAGCTAATCGTGTGTGCTCGTCGTCGCCTGTTGTTCTTCCAACGGGGCCCACCGCGTCCGTCGCCGTCGCTTCGCCCTTGGATTACTCGGGGAAGTCGATGGCATCTCCAACTGCTTGTCACGGTGCCTCCTTCGCGTCGCCTCGATGAACAGATGATTGGACTCCGGGACGAGTGCCTGTGTGTGTGAGTGTCTGCGAGTCCTTTCGTACCTCGGGGAAAAGTACGCGCATTAGGGCTCGGTAGTAAAATAAATAAATCGGCGTTGGCGTGGCGTCGTTCGGCGTGCCTCGTTGTCCGGGTTTATTGGGAGAATTCAGTTTACCCGTCACAGGTCATGTATAAATACAGCGGTTTTAGTTGTCGCTATTTTGAATTTCAATTAACTAACCATCTTATTTTTTAGTATAAGACTGTATTCCACCTGATGCAGAGTTTCCGCAATCTCCGATAACGGATTATTATTCAGATTCAGGATTAATGCGAAAAAAATGTGAGGTTTAATTGCTGTTTTTCAGATTTAAACAGCCATATTTTATTAATGAGGGTAAATATCGTCAATTTGAGAACGGATTTGAAAAGCGCAGAAAAAATACATAAATTGTATAGTTTCATTATGATTGAAAAGTAACAAAGTTTTATGACAGTTGAGGGGTAAACGGGTTAAGTTTATCAGGCCATATAGCTTGTTCGATGCATAAATTGAAAATCTGAGCCAGAGGTTTTGCTATGTTACCAGGTATTTCTATTATTACTCTGGTACTAATGCCATCTACACCTCCTGCTTCAAGTTTTCATGTTATTGACAATTTTTATTATTTCAATTGTATTCATTGACTTCAAAAAGAATTAAATTTGGGTTCATTGATGGCATATTTATTCGATTGGTAATTGGAGTTCTGATATTATTGCAAAGTTTTTCTCCAATTGCGCTAAATTATTGGTTCATGTAATTAGCAATTCTTCCGTATTTAATATTTTATTACCAGTTGCATCCATTATGTAGTCTATTTTTGTGTTTTCTATGTTTGATCCTTTTAGTTTTTCATGTACATAATTCCAAAACTGTTAAGCATTTTGTTTTCCTTAAAATGATATGTTTATATTTTTCTTGAATAAATAGATAATGGGTAGTTGTCTGTAAAATTTTGATCTAGTTTCAGGGGATTTATATTTTTATGCTTATTTTTTTTATAAAAAAATTATCTATACAGGTACCCTTTTTTGGACATTATTGAGTGTCTAGTTATTCCCTGAAATAGGGGCGAATAACTATTTTCCGGAAAATTATCGAAGAATTCTAGAATACTTCTAGAGTAGTAGAATGCTGACTACTCATCGGATGAAATGTGATTAATATGCAATACGAGGCCTAAGCATCTGCAATTAACAAGATAACAGAAAAAATGCAGGACTCCTCTGAGTATAGAGGTCCTGACTCTATCACCACACCGTCCTTATCCGCTCAACCTTCTCAGACTTCAGAAGGAACCCAACGCAGCTATTATACGGTCATGCAAACCGAATATTTTCCAAAGAGAGACCAAACTATAATTATGGACTCATGTGACGACAAACCAATCAAGAACTACGTAAGCGAAATCGCCAAACTAATTGATCCCACCTACATCAAATTTACCTCTAAAATTGCAAACAAAAGAATCTGCATCTATTTATCGCCAAAACAGCTAGCTGACAGCTTAACAACTAGATCCATAACAATTAACAATCTTAAAGTATCAATCCAACCGCTGATCGCCCCAACAAAAAGAATTATCTTATCTAATGTAAACCCATGCATTCCACACACTATTTTAGAGAAAGCTCTGCTAAATTTAAATATCAAAATAGAATCTAACATTTCATTTCTCAAAGCAGGAATAATTGAACCCGGTTTCGAACACATACTAAGCTTTTGCAGACAAGTCTATATTGATGCCTCCTACGAAGAAAATCTCTTTTCAGTTTTGCGGTGAAGAAAATCCCTTCCAAAATTTGCGCCGAATATAATCCCCTCGCTGATTTTTCCGACGAAAAACTTCTCCTTCTACACTATTGCGACGAAAATAATCCCCTCGCTGATTTTTCCGACGAAAAAGATCTCCTACAATCTTATAAAACAATTTTCTACCAATACTATCCCATACTTTTTAATCGAGGGTGCATTTATTTAAACAAATTATTTTATTTTACGTTTTTGTTATCCTTTTTTTATACAATTTAATGTTAAACGTTGGTTTATTCATGGCTTATTTTTGGCTTATTTGTTAACTAAAACCATTAGCCAATTATTAGTATACCAGCGATTTTACTTCGTTTATTTTATTTCAATAAAGCGCAAAAACGTCAGAGACAAGGCAGGCTAGTTTTTGCCGCAAAAGTACTAGAAAAGATAGTTTTCGCCGCAAAAGTTCTAAAAAGGATAGTTTTCGTCGGAAAATCAGCTAAGGAGAATTTCTTCGTCGCAAAAATGCTAGAGGGGCTAGTCTTCGGCGCAAAATCGTTCGTAAGAAGATGTTCTTCGCCGCAAAAATGATAGAAAGAATATTTTTCGCCGCCAAAGTTCTAAAAAGAATAGTTTTCGTCGGGAAATCAGCTGAGGAGATTTTCTTCGTCCCCAAAATGCAGACAGGGGATTTTCTTCGTACGGGGCGTTGATATAAATACCGAGTTCTCGTCCGAAATACCACCATCTTCCTTGTTACAATACGAAGAAATATTTCTGCCATCAAAATGTCCCGGCAGAAATATTCCAACTAAGCTTACTGTAACCTTTCGGTAAATCTTTCAAAAAAATTCCAGGAAAGATTTAGCTAACTTATGTTTTTTTTTATTTTGCTGTTTTAGATTTATTTATACATTTCGCATATATACACATTGATACACATATTCGCACATTTATATTACATTATAACATTTCGCACAAAATTTTTTCGCTCTTTAATCAAATGATTTAGATAGCTACCGACAAATAAACATTTAGTTGGTTCAACAAAATGTTTAGTTATTTTTAAGTCGCAGTAACACTAAATAAATATTTTGTTATTTTAACTAAAAGATTTGTTGCTTGCAACTAAATATTTAGTTGTGTCAATGAAATTTGTTTTGTTATCGGATGATAATTTTTTATAAAATATTTGGTTAAGTGAACTAACTATTTAATTGAACCAAAAAAGGCTTTAATTAAAGTGAACTAAAGTATTTACTTGTTGGACGAATTACTCAATAATATTTATTTGAATCTACAAAATATTTTGTTGGATTAAATAAATGGTTTATTTATTATGTAAATATAGCAATTTCAACAAAATCTTTAGTTAGAATAACAAAATATTTTGTTATTTTAGCCAAATATTTTATTAACCATGTTTAGTTACTTTGACTAAATGTATTTAGTTGTAGTGGCTAAATCGGTTTGTTGGATCAACAAATCTGTTTTCTATTTTGTCGCATTAACTAAAGATTTTGTTGATTCAACAAAATTTTTTGCAGTGAATAAAACTTATTTTTGAGCAGTTGTTTAACTAAAAAAACCTCCTTAATTGGGTTGAACAGTTTGGCGAACACTATATCAAGATTTGTGTGTATTTTTGTACATTATAATACAAAAAAATATTTTTGTATATTATAATCGTTTAACGCAAATAATGTGTATTCAATTACATTTTAGTTGTGTTTTTAAAAACCCAACATTTGTGTCATTTTTTACACATTTCCTGTGTTTTATTTTGTTGCGCACTAAAATTTTACACAAAACCCAATATTTGAACCATGCACTTGATGAATTACGTGATTTAATGATTAAATCACCTGATTATTTTAGACCGGAATGGCACTGCCAGAGAAAAATTTCGATGACAAGCACCGAAATGGCGGTAAAAAATATTTCCGGCTTGATTAATCAACCGCAAACAATGTAAATAGAAGGTAAATATGTAAACGAAACTAAAAATAGTGTAAATATAAAAAATGGAAACGAACAAAACAAAACAACAAGAAGAAACAATGTGAAAAGTAAATTCAGTTGTTAGTCTTTTTTTAGAGGCAATAATTATTGGGTTATTACAAACTTTACAAACCTTCCCTTGAATGATACATTCCAAATCTGTTTTCTAACCTTTCAAGAAGCTAACAAGCGGCTTACATAAATTGTTTTCTGGAATCTTCCACCATTTCATTTAATAAGGCTTCCGCCATAGGGTGCAGTACTCTTTCGGGTAAGGTACGGAAAAGGTTCCATTGTAACTTTCGTGTAATCTTCAGGAAAACTTCCGGTAAGCTTTAATGAAATATCGCAAAATTGAACAAGTTCAACCTTACCAAGTAATCTTCCTATAATTTTGCAGAGAAGTTTCCTGTATGATTACAACGAAGTTTCCCGGAAAGCCTGACGAAAGCCTTCCAAAGCTTCCCTTCAATCGTTCATCCCGAATCTTTTTTTGTCTGTCCGGGAAGCTAACCGGAGTCTCACTTAGTTAATTCCTGGGATCTTCCTCCATTTCATTTAAGGAGGCTTCCCCGATACGTTACCGTAATCTTTCACGTAAGATTCGGAAAAGGTTCCATCGAAACTTTGGTATAATCTTAAGGAAAGCTTCCCGTAAGTTTCCATGAAATATTACAAAGTTTGACAAGTGCAACGTTACGACTTAATCTTTCAGTAACCTTACAGAAAATTTTCCTGGAAGATGATATTGCAGCTTTCCGGAAAGCTTCACGGAAGCTTTGCAAAACTTCCCTTCAATCGTTCATCCCGAATCTTTTTTTTGTCTGTGCGGGAAACTAATCGGAGTCTTACTTAGTTGCTTCCTGAAATCTTCCTCCATTTTATTTAATAAAGCTTCCGCGATGGGTTCCCGTACTCTTTCCGGTAAGGTTCGGACAAGATTCCATTAAATCTTTCGTGTAATCTAAAGGAAAGCTTCTCGTTAGCTTAACTGAAATAGCACAATTTTCGTCAATTTTTATCTTACGATCTAATCTTCCGGCGATCTTACTGGAAGCTTTCATGGAACATTCCGTAGTAAGCTATACTGAATTTTTCTGAATTCTTACTGTAAGCTTTTAGTCAGTTACATGGGAAGCTTCATTGTATCTTTCACTTGTAAGCTTCCGAAATATTACATGCTGTGTGGGTCTAAATTTCAAAAGCTTCTTAGACAAGTCTTTCTCAAATAAATTCGTGCCAGAAACCGTCAAAGAGTATTTTGACCAAATATGGAAAATATCATCTATGATGCGTACCCTCTATCCACATCTCATCTCAAAACAGGATTCACAAAAATCATCAAGAAAATAGAACAATCCACTCCGATTAAAACGACTCAAACAGCATAAATTCTCCTCTTATTTAAATTATCCACCCATGCAAATTAAAATTTTACAATGGAATCTAAACTGTTTTTACAAAATACTGGAAATCTACAGATAATAATTAAATCAAATAAGCTTGATATAATCTGTATTCAAAGAACTCATTTCAAACGTGAGAAATGCGGAACCATTCGAGGCTATGAACTTTACTGTAAAAATAGAGAGACTATTCATGCTAGCGGTGGTGTTGCAATTTAATTAAAAAATAGCATACAGTAAAGAGATTACCCTGTTGAAAATATCCAGCTGGAAATCCATACATGAACTGGATTCCAGCTGCATTTTCCAGGTGAAAATTACAGCTGGATTTCTGGGGAACCTAGGTTGAATTTATCCAGTTGGGTTACTGGGGAATGCAGATGCAACTTATACCTTGATTTCGTATCAATCTAAGTGGATTTAATGGATATCCAGATGGAATTTCCACCTGGTAATTCCATCTGGAATTTCCACCTGGTATTTCCATCTGGAATTTCCACCTGGAATTTCCATCTGGAATTTCCATCTGGAATTTCCATCTGGAATTTCCATCTGGAATTTCCATCTGGAATTTCCATCTGGAATTTACATCTGGAAAATCAATCTGGATATCTATTAAATTCACCTATATTGATTCGAAATCAATATATAAATTGCACCAATTCCCCAGAAATCCAACTGGATAAATTCAACCAAGGTTCCCAAGAAATCTAGCAGGAATCTAGACCATGCATGGATTTCCAGCTGGAAAATCTACCTGGATTTCCAGCTGGATTTTTTAATATTTCTTCTTTTAATTCTTTTAATTTTTGATAAAAGACTCTTGTTACTATATCCGGCCGATTAATAACTTCTTCATATTCGTCTATATTTTCAATTATTTTTCTCCAATTTGGGTTACATGTCATTGTAATAAATAAATTTGGTTTTCCATAAGTTTGAAGTTTGAACTATTACCATTACATCTATAAAATTGTGCTTTAAATATCTAGGACTTCCATTAAAAGTTGATGGTAGGATAATAATCATTTTCCCGATTTTAGCATTTTTATTTTGTTTCTTTTGATATAAATAATCCATTAATCCTGAATATAATTCTGTTCTTAAAATTGATTGATTTTGTCTTCAATAATATAATCTTGTGTTCTCAACATTTACCCAACCATCAACTATATATTGCTGCGTTAATTTATCTAAATCCAAAACTGAATTAAATTCGTCTCTTACATTGAATTCGTACGAATAAAATTGTAACATCGATACATTACCTTTTTTATTTTCACTTTTTATATTAGGAATCCATCCATATCCTCCTCCATGATATATTAAAGTATATGTCATAGGATCTAAATGTTGGCTAATTCTTGGTATTCTTATAGGTTCTTCTGCGTTAGAATAAATGCAGAAATTTCTTTCGAAAGGTGGTTCTCCATTTTCTTCTACAAATACAGCTACCACTTCATTACTCCTAGGCATACTATAGCGATGATCTTTTTTGTCTGGACTTCGTTTAAAAGACATCTGTATTTTAAGTGGAATAATACCATTTTTAATGGAACGATCGTTTTCTTCTTTTTCAACTTCATGCATCATTTTATAAGACTTAGCATAAGGATTTACTTTTCTTAATATGCCATCTAATTTTTATAACATTTGAAATGAACATTTATTATTTTTTTGAACTCTAAATGTGTTAGCTTCTTGGCTATCTACAATATACAACTAGCCGTACTTTTTGTTTGTTTCATCATCGTTTGGACGTAATGAATATGTATTATGAAACATTTGACCTTTGTAACTTTATTATAGATCTAATATTTGTTCTAAAATCAATATTTTCGGAGAAATTTTCTGTAGCTAATTTTTTTAATTCATTTGGATATGTCATCAATTAATTTAATTTTTTCTTTATGTCACGATTCCTAATTCGCGACTGGCGCCCCTTAAAGTCCCGTATTGGCTACGGGCAAGTTCAGTGTAGAACATATAGCAAATAAACGTTCTCATTTAGTGCTTATTTTACAATACGCGTATTTTTAGTACTTCAGCCCTGATCCCCAGCTGAACGTTACAAATTTTAGTACAATAGTCTTCTCTTTTTTTTTCATTCACTTTTTCGTCTTTTTTTGCTGTTTCATTTTTAATAACATTTTTTAGTTGTAATATTTTTTTATCTTTTTCTTTCAAGCTATTTTCAATATTTTGTCTTTCTTCTATTTTTCATTCTTTTCTTTTTGTCTTTTTTTTTGTAACAAAGTTATCGTTCACGTAAGTGAACGCTAGCTTTGCTACGAATAAAGCAATATACATGTATGTAGCATTACGTCAGCGTTTGTTCTTGATTGAGAGCAGACGGCCGAGTGCTTTATTATGCTTAATCTATTATAGTTCTCTATATTAGTGCTTGATAAGGTGTTATTTTTAATATACAAGCTATACCATCCACTTTATTTAAGTCGCTATCATGTCATTATAATGTAAGGTTGCCCTCTTAATTCGAAATATAAATAATGATTTAGATTCCAGGTCTTTGAGCATTCAATAACGATAGGCTTGTGACGTTTGCAGTTTTATTGTTGCAAACGTGTTTTTGGTTATTTGTAGTTTTCTTCGACTGTAGAATACCTCATCGAGCGGCAAAGGCGAAATACTCTAATCGTTGGTTCTTGCCACGTTAAACCATAAAAATGGACCCGAAAATTGGCTGTTTAAAATATTATAAGGAAAATAAATTGAGGAGGATGCTATGGAATCGCCTAGATTTGTGGCGATTCCTCTTGTAAGGTTAAGAAATGGTTGTAATTAAATGTATCTCAAAATTTTCGTTAAAATCGAATCTATTATTTTGTCGTGGAAATCTGCAGCGAGTACGTTAGAATTCCTTTTCAAATAAATTCGATTCCCGCTCTATAAAATTCTAGTGATGGGAGACTGCTGAATTTTAAGGAAGGGACCTTTAAAACTTTAAGATAATTATCTAGAGGGAGAAACGGAAGCAGTGTCTAGCTCTTTGTGGCTTGGTATACTCAAACGTGCAGCGAGCCTACTCGTAGAGTTAGTGTATCAATTTTTTTAGACCAGTAATAAAAGTGCTTGTTTCTTTCGTTTTATTCTTAAACAGTGTATTTCTTAGTACTTCAGCCGTGATCCCCAGCTGAACGTTACAAATGACGCAGTAACGTGGGGCCGACACAAAATTCTAAGGTGAATTTTGTTTTCGAAATTTTTCACGGGATCGCGCGTGATAAAGAGTACAGGTGTAAAAATAATTGGGCCAGGAAAGAAAAGCAAAAATATTCTCTTGTGCGTGAATTAAGTGTTAGTGGCGTGGCAGTGGGAAATAGTAACATACACGTCACGATATCGTCAGGAGGACGCTTGGCGGTCATTTTAGAACGCGATAAAATCTATTACTGTTACTTACCGTGTATTCAAATTACAGGCGAAAAAGTTAAAAATATTGAATTTTCGTTACATTGTCAGCTCACCAGATACTAAGTTTATTAAAAATGTAATACTTAAATTATAATTTTCTTGTCAATTGCTTAATTAATTAATTTTTTTTTGCTGTTCTTATCTATATGCTTTGCTGCTTGTAATATTTTTTTTTTAGATATATCATGCTGATTTATTTTGCATATGTTTCATATGTATAACCCCCTCCCACAACACTACTGTTTAGCAGGGAATGTTTCTTAGTATCAATTAGTTGTTTTTTTTCTGTTGTTTTAATAAGTCGTTGTCGGAGAAAGAAAAATTTAATAGTTTTTTGTGAATATTTATGTCAATATTTTGCTAATTGTCAAGGAAATTTTTTTTGAGGTGTTAACATTTTTTGTAGTAATTTGAATACAGCATTTTGATTTTTTTTTCTTTTCATGGTTTTTCTTGCTTGTGGGAAATTAGTTACAGACAAGTTTATTTTTGTTTGTTTGCTGGATAAATTTATAGGCTTTTGCAATTTTTTTTATTACTGTGTATGATCACTGATCAGAGTAATATTACCTGTTGGGTAATATAGTATAATACATGGGGAAATCCTGAGCATAGAATTAGATTATCTCTGTTATATTTATTTAAATTATTGTAAGGAAAATGGCGGACTTGGAAACTAGTATTGCGTCGGAGTTGAACGCCTCCGGGGACTTAATAGCGGTAGATCCAGAGGCAGGAGCGTCCATTATTAGGAACGTTTTATATAAATTATCAGACGGAAGAATTTTTTAATACTCTATGCGATATGGGATCAATGTGGATTACACTATTGACATCCTGCGGGATAGGTTGGAGCGCAGCGTGATGCGACGTTACCACGGGCCTAACGCGGCCCCTTGGAATGAACAATTAGATTGGCAACAGAATTTAGAGTTTTTAAGTTCATCCTTTTCGGAGGACTCGCCAAGATCTCTGGTCCCGTAGAAGCAAGAGCTCCACCCGCGGGTGACTCGACCTGAGCGACTACTGTGCCCATGTCAATTTTAAATGCAGGCCAGATTATGGGACCATTTCAAGATCCAATATCCATGCATGCCCCGTCCCCTACGTTCACCTCACATGTCGAAATCAGACCAGAGTCGAAGAAATGGTACTGAATTAAGGGATCAGGCTGAATCACAATTTCCCGTCTCCACCGAGGCGAGGCGAGTAAGTATCGTACCAACTTTACAACCTGATAATATGAATCCTCAAGCTCAGTCCACGAGGTTTTCGATGAGTCGATTAGAGCAGAGCGCGAACATTCCGTGGAGGTGACGCAGGGACAGTCAGTAGATGTCACCCAGTTCTTCTCACTCGATCAAGAAAGACTCAGGTTAAATGAAACATCGTACCGTGCATTGGCAACAACGCATCCTAGCAATCGGATTAGTGGTCCGGGAGAGGTCAATGAGATCATTCGAGAAAGAATTACACCTGCGCCCACGTCTACCGTAGGAATAGCTCCGCGCCAGATGATAACGACCGCACCCCAGTATAGGCCCAGTATTTTGCGTGTACCAACGGAAAGAACAGTGCCGACAGTACCAGCGACTTAGACATGTACATATACAACATCACCACCCAATAATTCATAAGCTCAACCTGTACATCGCTATGGGCCACTGTATGGCTATCCTAGTTCGAGCAATTTACCAAGTTCTTCCATAACCCATAATTTAAATAGAGTCGCGAATAATTATGAAAACTACTCAGTTCTCGATTATAGGCAATGACTACCCAAATTACCCCAAAATTATGATTATCAACAACCTCCTATGTGTTCTTATCAGATCCCCCGCAATGACTCAATACCCCCACCTGACGTGTTTCCCTATTCACAAGCATATTTCAATCAATCTGGTAATTTAGATAGTTCATTAATGGCCTGGGAGAAGAGGGTAAACCAAATTTTGAAGAATTGGCACATCGATTTTCAAGGAAATAAGAAGGCAGAGCCGGAAATTTTTCTTCAGAATTTACGAGAATGCATCATCGCTAATCAACTCTCCATCAGAGATGTTGCGAAAGCTCTAGCGGCCGTCATTGATGATGAATCCTGGAGTTAGTATCGTCGAGAACATAGGTATTAGACTACCTTCGAGGAGATAGAGGCAGCATTCAGATTGCAGTTTGGGGTGTAAAACATCCATGAAAGTTTGATGCACGCGACAGAGGCTCGTACCCAGGGACCATTGGAGGATATATCCAATTTTATTTCCAAGTTACGAACGCTTTTAGACCAGCGAAAACCAAAGATGAGTCTAAAGGATCAATTGTATCGTGCATACAAAAATTTACATCCTAGTTATGCAAAACGATTCACCCGTGAGCAATTCACCACCTTTCCAGAATTATAACGCCTTGGAAAAAAGGAAGAGGCTCGAAGAATACAGGCAAGAACGTATCGGCCAAAGAATGGTTATTTCCAGACACAGCCTTTGTTCCCCCAAAGAATAAACGATCTCCCCGAATAGCGGCAATGGAGTCTGACGATGTGTTTCAGGAAATCAATACTACACGATCAATAGACAGTCCCGTTGTGGCCCCGTAAGAGACAACAGCAAAGTGAAGAAACCCACTTCCGCGAATAACCAGAAGAAACAACAAGGAAATAGAAATTCTGTGAACCCCACTACCGGCCCCCAGAACGCCCAACCACAACAAGTCCCGAGAAATACTCAAGAATTAGGAGCCCCAAGTCCTAACGGTAAAACGGTACGAACCGTGCTTCCTTTGTGGTCAGCTGGGTCATTGGAGAGAGGAGTGTCTTAAGGGCATTAATTGCCTTGGTTGTGGCACACCGAACATCACGATTAGCAAGTGTAAATCGTGTATATCTAAAATGCGGGGAAACGCCCCGCAACCGGAGTAAAAAGGGCCGATGCTCCGGTCACAGAGAAACCACAGGCTCAAATCCCGCAGTTTCAGATTGTCAGATTACCCCCGGTTTCAGAAGGACTGGAAATGTTTAAAATCATAGAGCGTACATTACAGAGTATCCCTACAGGCTCTCAACATGTTAAGAAAGGGCAGGATTCTGAAGAACCTATCGATCATATGGTTCCCTCCTCTTCAAAAATAGAGGTAGAGATAGCCAGATTAGATAGTAACCCCTCTTCAGATGTTCTGACATCGTGTACAGATAGTATAGGCAGAAAATCTCTTGATGATGTAAATATAGCGTATAAGTTTAAGAGGGTTAATAGTCAAGAAGGAGGATAGGAGGATTGTCGACCGCAACGAGCGAACAAAAGCAACAAGTATCACGGCTACTGGATGAGTTGATCCCACCAGTACCGGCTAACTTGGGCGTGATCAACTTAACGATGCATTCAATTGATGTGCAAGGTCACGAACCTATTCGCCAGAGACCCAGACGTTTTTCTCCTAAAAATGTTAGAGGCAGCAAACTCCGAAGTAGATCGGATGTTAACAGAAGGTATTATTGAACCGTCAGACAGCCCGTGGTGCAGTAATCCAGTAATTTTACCAAAGCCAAATGGAAAATTCCACTTTTGTATAGATTACAGGGACGTGAGTAGACCCACTAAAAGGATCGCATATCCCATGAGGCATGTAGAGGATATCCTTAACAACGTCCGATTTGCGCGTTTTATAATTAAATTAGAAGAAGGACCCCCCCCCCTTAGAGGAAACCAAGAAGGAGCCCGCAGGAAACCATGAGGCCGAGGTCGTCCTCTAAAATAAAGAGATCTCCAGGGCCTTAAGCAGTTTAAAGAAGAAAGTCTCCTTCGCCGCGCCCCTGCAGAGAGAGGCAACGATTTCCGGGGTGATGCCTATCGGCTCCACCCAATACCCTACAGGCCCCCCCAAGAAGGGAGAAGTGAAGCCACCCCACACTTCGGCGACCGAAAGGGGAGCAACGGCTGAAAAATAAATAAATTCAATGATATCGGTAAAGTAAAAGATAAAAGTAGATTAATGGGAAAAAAGTGACGATTGAAAAATGACTCAAAAAGTAAACAGATTTAATTGTATCGCTAAAGCAAAGGTGTATAAATAAAGGGGAAAAATAAAAAATAGGAGGTTTGAATAACATAATAATAAAAATTATAAAGAAATTTTAAATTCCGTAAAAAAATGTTTAATTGATTTATCTAATTATGATGAAATATTTGGAGCAAAAGAAGTTCTTGCATCAAGATATTTTCGACATATGTTACTAATTGTTCCGTCTGGGACTCAAATTACTGAGAGTTTTTGGGAATTATAAAAAATAGGTATACTGCGACAAAATTTTAAATGTATGTCGTTAAAGCAAAATAAAAAAATTTAGGAAAATGATATCGAATTTAAATTTTGGCTCTTAAATGTAGCCAATGGTAATTTTTTACCAAACTATGATCGATAAAGTAAAGTAGTAAAAAATCCCAAAAACAATTATACAAACGAAAACATTATAGATGAAATTTTTGGATACTTAATGATATGAAAAATCGACATTTTTATGAAAGTGTAATTTTAACTACAAAATCGTATAACGATACAATCGTATACCGATACAGTATATGAAATATTTAATCATTGACATAGCAGAAAACGATAAAAATGAGCATTTAGTAAATAAAATTAAAAAATGACGCAATTATCGTGTTGTTGAAAATTTTAAATTGAAATAATAGTTTTAAAATAAAATAATGGTTATAAAAAATTATTTTCTAGAATTTGACTGAAAAAATAAATATATTCAATTATATTACTAAATAAATCAATTGAGTAAATGAAGTTTCATATCGTATACAGGTAAATAAAAATGAGAAAAATGCAACAATTGTTTTCTAGAATTCGTCTGTATCGCAAAATGGGGGGTGGACGAGCGGAGCGAGTAGGGGGTACCCCCTAGTATATATATATATATATTACTTTAACATAGGTTCTTATATAATATTTTAATAGTATATTTATTTCATATTTCCTATTATTATTATTAATATTAAAAGAAATTGTTGAAAAGTGTGTTTCGCCTCTAAACGCATGCGTATTCCCTCGGCGTCCCTCGTTTCCGGATAAATTTAGTTAACAATCCTCTCATAAAATAAGAGTATCTTATTGACGTCGTCCACCTCGCTGCTGTGTACTGGTGAAAAGGAATCCCCCAGATATGATTGCCTCCTTTCAGCGATACAACAATGTTGCATCCTCTGATATGCAAAACCTGCATTTTTTATGTTTCTTAAGAGTAAGCTTGACTCTGTTTCTACTAGAACAAATCAGTTGTTTTGGCCATACTTCCATTCTTCTGATGAAGGTTTTGGCCGTTTTAAATCCTTCGATATGTCTCTGTGTGTTTTTAAAAAAAGCAAAAAAAAAAAACTATAAATTTTTTTCGGTCCCTTTCGGGCCTCCGCAAAAAAAGGGGAAGCTTTACCTCTAGCCTCGTACGCGGGAAACCGCTAGGCCCGCCGCGGCGCGCATATGCGTGCGCCCCCGCTTAAGTTCAAGACGCCGGACGCGTCACTGCAGTAAAATCCCAGGATTGGGATTTCCCGCGTCAAGACGTTTGGCATCTGGCGTCCCCACACGTGTTTCCCACCAGGGCCTCTGCTTGCCGCTCCGGCCGCCCCGGCCGCCCGGCCGCTCGGGCCGGTCGGGTCGCGTCGGCCGCGTGGGTCCCCTCGGCCGCTTGGCTACCTCGGCCACGCGGCCGCCCGGCTAGGATGACGCTTCTTTATGCCCCCGTAACGACTTCGTTACGGGGGGTTTTTTCCGTGTGTCTTCCCATTCCTTTTCTTAAATCTAACGGGATCTTCGAGCAAATATTCACCGCTCGGCCCGGGCAAAACTTTGACGCATCGTCACTTCGGCTCGGAGCGTCTCTCAGTGTGGATCAACGAGACCCCTAGTGCAGTCGAGGCTATTCGTGTCGCTGTTCTCCTACGTGTCGCGGACTCTACTTGCCGACGTGGACTCTATCTTGCGGACAATTACGTGTGGTGCGATCATACTAACGTGCGGCCGGACCGCCGATCAAGCGTGCACAAGGAAGTGTGCATGTGTGTGCGCGTCATCCCCGGGCGGAATTCGCGATTCTCAACGGTGGACTCCTGTTGCGGCCTGGGGCCCATGAGTGCGACGTTATGAGGTGATCCCGTGCCCAAGACGTTGCGGCAACTCCACACCAGGATTGTTCAGCGGAGCTACCGTCCAGTCTCCGGTAACTGCGCACGTTGGATACGCACGTTGATCGGTAAGAGAGCTCTCTATTAGGTAAAATTGGATGCATTCTATTCGCGCCGCGTTTAGTTAAATAGAATATCGTAACTCATTGTAAATTCTTTGTATTTAAAATTTAGACGGCTTTTTGCTCCACACTCTGTAGAGGTTTTTTTATGCCTTAATAAACATAAATTATATATCTATCTTAATTAACCTGTGAATTTAATTTGAACGCCCACTCGACCAATAAACTCCTTCTTCTCCTTACTTATTATAAATTGTTGTTTGTGTTATTTAATTACTGTCAAGTTCTTACTATAGATTAATCGAAGTTACCTCAACAAATTTTAAATTAAGATATTAAGATAGTGGACAATTGGTTTGACATGATTGAACGTTACCAAAGAATTAATATTCAATATTTGAAATTACTGAAAACAATATTAATTTGTGCCAAAAGCTCCCTTTATTTACTAGAGTGAATTGAGATCAGACCATTTTGTTAATTTCTTTTTGAGTAATCACAAAGTTGCAGAAGGCGTATTGAGCCTACTCACGAGCAAAATAGTGCGTACTGAAGACTTCCGACAATCCACTCGTCATTTATTCATAATGTAAATCAGGAATAATTCTTTGTAAATACTTATATTTTTATGTATTTTATTTTTTGTTGAAAAACAAATAATAATTTATTTGTCTATCCCTCTAAGAAGATGTTTAAGGGGAAATGAATGAAATTAAGTTATTGAATTTATATAAAAATAATGCAGTCGAATAACAGTAAATTTGTAATACAATTATGTAACAAAATTTAAACCTGTGGTATCCATAGACATGAACTTTTCTAAATATTGCCATTAGTGTAAGCTGGAGATACGACCAATTGATGGATTTATATGAGACTGGTCTTAAAATATAGTTAATCAATGAAATTTCAATTTCTCCAGTGTTTTTTTTTTCAGTATTTTCATTTAGGTCTTTTTTCCCCAATGCGTATTCCTTAGGGTTTTTTTTTTTTTTTTTTTTTTTTAATTCAAATTTTTACTGTGGACCCAGGGCGACGCGAACTTGCCTGTAGACGAAGTCTCGTTTTCCTAAGGCTGTTCAGGAAATCCAGATATTGTCTAGAGGAACAACCCCTGATTTTTTCCGCAGTGACCAAGTGCGGGACGAACTTCGCCGGAGACGACGTCCCGTCGTCTGGAAGTGTTTTTGAACATCCGTTCATCGTGTACAGAATTTTATTTCTCTGATATTATATTAGAGATTATAATTACATATTAAAATAATCTTTTTATAAAACGTAAAAAGTAAGTAAAAACGTAATTTTAAGAGACAAGAAAAAAGGGAGGGCTAAGGGAGGAGTATCGGTAGGAATTAAAAAAGGGTTAAGATGATGTTAAATTACTGAATGGAGTTATGAGTTAGTCGATAGTTAGTCGATAGAGTGGAAACGCACCCGCGGCCTCTCACGGGGACATGTGGGTGATGCACCTAGGCCTATTGGCCCTTTGCGCTCGATCTCCTCATCATTCATTCCCTATCAACCTCCCTATATAGTCGACCAGTCTAAGAAACCTGCTAAGCCCCATAGAGCAGACCCCTTCCGGTTCGAGAAGCCACTCCTCATACACCCCGCGCCTACCGCCCATCAGCCTGGGGCAGTGACACAAGAGGTGCAAGGGAGTTTCCTCACTTACACCACAGAGTCTACAGGTATTCTCAGCGCCTAACCCTATCCTATTTTTGAAGTGCGACAGGTCGCAGTGGCCCGTCAGCCACTCCACTACCTTCCTAATAACCTTTCTGGGGAGAGTGATCATCTCTCTCACCCATCTTATCGGGGCAGACTCCGCTATAAACGCTTTTTTATGCCTACATTCCCCGTACCTCTCCCATTTTCTTATCTGTTCCTTTCTAATCCAAGCCTGAATTCTGCTGTTAATCTCATAGCTCCGTATAGCCGTCTCGACGGCTTCTGCTCTGATCCCCGCCGTACCTCTTTCCGCCAGCCTATCGGCCTTCTCGTTACCTCAAATACCTGCATGACCGGCTACCCATTTTAACTTAATGTCGCATCTCCTCGCTAAGTCGTCAAGTGAAATCCTGCACGCAAGCACCTCATAAGACGTGACCGTCACCTTACTAAGAGCCGCAATAGCAGCCCTGCTGTCAGAGTGTATGACAACCTTCCGATTTGTCCACTCCTCCTCAAGCATGGCTACCACGCAACTTTTTATGGCTATGATTTCCGCTTGGAAGACCGTGGCGTGGGGTTCTAGTGAGAGAACAATCTCCCTACTACTCGCCTCTAGCCACGCTACCGCACCTACTCCTAGTTCGTTCTTCGAACCGTCCGTGAACCATTTGTATACGCATTCCCTTCTGTCGCCTGGTGTGTGTCCGCAACCTCAAAGTTCTTTTCGAATCTGTAGTTGCGGGTAACCTTATCTAGCTTTGCACTCCGCTTCTGATTCATGCCAATTGATTTGACGAACTCCGCATCCTCGTGTAACAGCCAGTCCTTGGAATCCCTAATCTTCGCCTTAAGTGCCGCGGCCCTCTTAACATAGTCTCAAGGGATGGGAGGCCCAACACCAGCTCTAAAGCTTTCAGTGGTGTGGACTTTCTGGCCCCAGTAATTACCCTTGTCACCATCCCTTGCAGTCTGTCTAAAAGCAAGTTACCTGTTGTTAATTTGCAACGAGGCCACCAAGCAATGGCCCCATGCAAGAGCCTTGGTCTAAGAATCGCCGTGTAGAGCCATAAGATCATCCTAGGTTTTAATCCCCAGGTAGCTCCAAAAGCTCTTCTGCAAGCCCAGAAAGCAGTCGTGAAGCTAGCTTTCTTGCTCTCCAAATGTTTACTCCAGTTCATCTTCGAGTCAAAAATCACTCCTAGGTACTTTGCCTCATGGGACAAAGTGAATGTTTTCCTGAATAGCTTAATGGAATCCATTTTTTTAACTTTATATCTGGTGGTGAAGTTGACTAGTACTGTCTTTTCAGGGTTTACGAACAGTTCAACCTCCTTGCACCAAACCTCCACGATGCCTAATGCAAAATTCATTAGGCCTGCTATTGTGCACTCTTCCTGCCCTGTAATAAGGATCAGGACGTCGTCCGCATACGCCTGAGCGTATATACCTGCTTCAATTGTCCTTACCAGTAGTTCGTTCACGACGAGGGACCACTCGGTGGGCGAGAGGACTCCTTCTTGTGGACAGCCCCTCCACACCCGGCCCCCCCTCGTCTCGGATCCCCACTGTGCCTGGACTACTCTCCCAACTAGTGAGTTATGCAGCCATCTTATCAGGGACTTGGGAATGCCATGTCTTTCTGCACCTCGGCATATGCTGCTACTTGTCGTGAAATTGAAGGCATCTTCCACGTCCAGGAAAGCAGCTAGTACCATACCTTAGTTTTTCATCTCCTTTTTAATTCTGGTGGTAGCCTCGTCAAGTCCACCAACCTGCCCTCTCTGTTCGCACGTTGCGCAGCGTGTAGAGGACGAGTCGACAGGACCCCCTCCTTGATTTCCCGATCCACCAGTCTTTCCAGGGTCTTAAGGGGAGATCGTACCGTCCTACATTACCGACCGCGATACGAATCGCTGTTTCCAACTTTTCTCTGTCATTTATTAGTGAAATAATGCACAAATTAAATTCCACTCAAAAAAGTTCATTGAAGAAGAGGGCTCAACTAAGATATTTGTAATACGGAGTCAAAAATTATAAAATTAATAAATATTTTAAATTGGTATGTTGAGTTGAACGATCGCAGCGCCATTGATTATTTGCTAGTAAGGTAACGACGATTTTTGACTCCGCATTACAACTATCTTAGTTGAGCCCTCTTCTTCAATGAATTTTTTGAATGGAATTTAATTTGTGCATTATTTCAATAATAAATGACAGAGAAAAGTTGGAAACAGCGATTCGTATCGCGGTCGGTAATGTAGGATGGTACGACCTCCCCTTAAGCATAAAAGACGTAAGGCTAATCGGTCTGAAGTCTTTTACGCCCACAGGCGCCTGTTTTCCGGGCTTTGGTATGAAAATAACCTTAGCCTTCTTCCATTCGTTTGGTATATAACCAAGCGCCGAACAAGCCTTGTAGGATGTACCAAACGGTTCCAACAGCGAATCCACGCCCTTTTGTAGTAGGGCCGGGAAAATACCGTCTGCTCCCCCTGCCTTATAGGGTTCGAATGAGTCAATGGCCCATCCATCCTGCCCTTGTTATGATCTGATCCGCCGATTATGTTTAGTCCCGGAAAGTGAGCCATCAGAAGACACTCGAGAGCCTCCCCATTGTCAGAAGCTCACTCCCCTGAGGATTTCCTGATCTGGTGCTGAGCGCTTCCGGTCGGCCTGGCCAAAATTCTGTTCAGCCTAGCTGCTTCCGGTATACTGTTGAGTTCCTTACAGTAGCGCTTCCAACCCTCCTTTCTGGCTGCCTCAAGAGCCTTTTTATACTCTCGCCTGCAGTTACTGTAAGCCAATAGCTCCCTAGAGCCTCTTTTCTTTTTCCATTTGTTAAATAGCTTACCGACCTCCTTGCGCAGGGCTCCCAATCTAGGGTTCCACCAGGGTGTCGTTTTGCCCTGTCTGCGCTTTGTTGGTCTACAGCTATCCTCAAATGCACCTACTATGGCTGCTTGTATACTGCCACAGTACTTTTCAGTCTCCTCCATATTCTCCAGCCTGCCTGCTTTGTTCGGGAGTCTCTCCCTTAGACGACTGCAGTACAAGTCCCAGATTGTTTCTCTGGGATTCCTTCTCGCCTGATCATCCTTGGTCAGATTGCCCAGCTTGAAGCGGATCTGCTCGTGGTCGGACATGGAGACCTCATCCGATACTCTCCATCCCCGTACCT
Organism: Sycophila sp. Sp_5; assembly: GCA_018906775.1. Classification (NCBI taxonomy): domain Eukaryota; kingdom Metazoa; phylum Arthropoda; class Insecta; order Hymenoptera; family Eurytomidae; genus Sycophila; species Sycophila sp. Sp_5. The sequence continues at coordinate 78,985 of JACCID010000015.1, forward strand.
TCGGGAAGATACCCCTCGTTGCCAGTGTAATATCAATGACCTCCTCCCTCCAGCTGTTTCTGAACGTCGGAACCCTGCCTCTATTGAGGATATCAAGTTCCATCGTGCAGAGATACTCCAGGAGCCTCTCGCCTACTATGACCTCTCTGCCTCTGTTGTGGCAGTCCTCAACCAGCGCTCTCACCTCCTCTGGGGGTGGCGAGTGCGCTGAGTCACTGGGGAAGTACGCCGAGGCTAAGATAATCTCCTCCTCAGCTCCTCCCTCAGTCCTTCTCTTCACTATAACTGCGGTGAGATCGCTATGGCAGTGAAGGGGCCAGATCTCCCCCTGCACGCCTTTTAGGAGAATGCAGATGCGTACCCGCCCTTCCCCGGCCGCCCGGAAGAGCCGTCCACAATCCCCTAAGCCTGCCACCCTTCCACTCGCATTGATCCAAGGTTCTTGAATCAAGGAGATGACTGTTTGCACCTCTGCCATGGACTTGGCCAGTACAGCAGTAGCGCTTTTGCAGTGATGACCTCTCCTCCCGGCTCCTTTTAAGAGAATCCCCAGGGGTCCTCAGGGAAGCGGCACCTACAGGCTTCGTCGCTCCCGTCGCCGGTGCGCCTTGGCCTGCCCGCTCTCGCATTCTCTGCTCTTTCTTCCTTTCGGCCCCTGTGATTTTCTTTTTCCTAATATTCGCAGAGTCGGACTGCGCCCCCGAGGTCAGCGAAATCCCACTGCCCAAAGGACAGCGGGAGCCCGCCTCAGTCGGTGCACAGACCTCCATCTTCGATCCTTCTCCTTCCTCACTAGTCCCGGGTCCAGTGGACCCTGTCCCAGTGGGAAGTGCCGTTGAGCTAGGGAGCTCGTCGCGAGATGTCACGGTTAACTCGCTTTCCTTATTTGTGTCGTTCATGGTGATATGGATTGAATGGTTTTGGGTGGAATGTAAAGTGTATGTGAAAAACGTGTGACGGTCACTGAGCCTCGGTGAATCGCAAGCGTGAGACACCACCGAAACGCCCTTCGGCAGCCACATCCCGCAACAGTGCTATGACCTCGGAGGAACCCCCCCCCCCCCGTTCCAGCAGGGCCCTACCCGGTCGCCATCCGGCACTACTAAAACGAAGGGGATTTTTCGCCGGATGATAGGGCAGCCGGTCCGATCGGCTACACCGTGACCTGGACCCCTGTCCTATCCGGCGGCCTAGCCGTGTCATCCTAGTTTTTTTCCCCTGTACCCTCAGCAACTGCGCTAAGATGCTACCCCCTCCAGGCCAGCAGCGGCCCAAACCCGCGCCATCGAGAACTCCCCGCCATGTAAGTGTGAATGTGTTTATACGTGTATCGTGGGGTCCCACCCGACCGCCACGAGGGTTGTTCCTTGGTCGACTCGCCAGCCTCAGTCACCTGCTCCCCCGCCTCAGAGGCGGGACCGAGTACCCCTTGTCCCGGGGAGGCGCCTTGAGGGCCACTAGTGCCTTCTGGCGCATCCCTACAATCTCACCTCATGCAGACTCCACATCCAGGGAAGAGCCCTTTTTACGGGGATTCCGTCCCATTTATACACAGTTATACTACTCTCATTCACATGAAGAGCCCTTTTTACGGCGATTCCGTCCCTGTCACACTCCTGTCAGACGGTGCAATGGTAAGTGGCCCAAAAACGGCCTGACGAGACTCAAGCCCTTTCACCATCGTCAAGGTCACACGACCCACAGAAATGGGAGTTATGGGTTAATAGTAAAAGAATTAAGCGTAACTAGGGAAAAGAAAATTGACATAATAATAGGATATAACAATGGTAAGATAAAGGAGCTTATACAGGAGGCAAGAAATATAACTGAGGATTTAGGCAGAGGAGGGAACACAGTATTGTTAATGGGAGATTTCAATGTGAGGATAGGCAAATGACAAGTAGGAGAAGAGGGGGAGTTACAGGAGAGTAAAAGTTTAATAGATGCAGTAGTTAACTGGGAAAAGGTAGACCAACGTATGTAGAAGTGGAGGGTAGCTCGGTAATAGACTTAGGTATTGGGATAGAAGGCGTGAAAGGGAGCATAATTAAGGAGATAAAGGTAGAACCTAGGATAGAATTGGATTATCTACCGGTAGAAACTTATGTAGAGAAAATAGGGGGGTCAAAGGGGAGAAAAAAAGAAAAATAATAATAAAGGGAAAGGCGAATTTAAACTGAAATGGGATGGAGAAAAACAAGAACAATAGGGTGAAAGAATGACAAAAAGGTAGCAAGTGGGTAGGGGAAAGAGACGAGGATGTTAGAGAGCAAAAGAGAAAAGTATAGGAAGCATTAAGGAAGTGGGTAAGGACGCGTAGTAAAGAGTATAGGGAAAAATTGAAGGAGAAGAGACAAAGATTAAGTCAGTTGAGGAAGATAGTAGTAGAATAAAAAAATACAGAACATTGAGTGACTTTTGGAGGGCAATAAGAGTTTTTAGGGGGGAAATGGCACATAAGAGGGATAGCATAAGTAAAGAGAAATGGGAGGAACATTTCAAAGGACTGTTAGGAGGAGAAACGGAAGAAGCAGAAGAGGACGGGGATGAGAGGAGGGAAGAGGAGGGAAAGAGAACGGAGAAGTCCAAGGGGGTGAAGGGATAATGGATAGGGAAATAAATCTAGAAGAAATGCTAAAGGCATTAGGGGCGACGAAGAACGGGAAAGCGGCGAAGAGGACGGAATTGAGGTTGAGTTTTTGAAATTTTTGCCGATAAATTTCAAGAAAGAATTAGTGGGAATATTTAATGATATATTCTTAAGAAAAGGAAGTATTAGGGGATGGGAAGTGGCGAGGATATACCCGATTCACAAGGGATTGAACGAAGAAGAAGTTGGGAAGTATAGAGGGGTATCGCTGTTAGAGAGTGGATATAAATTACTGGCAGTAATATTAGAAAGAAGACTAAGGGAATGGTTGGAAGAAAATGGGAAAATAGTGGAGAGTCAGGCAGGATTTAGAGAAAAAGGGGAAATAAGGGACCACATTTTTACCCTTAACAGTATTATAGGTAATAAATTAAAGGATAAGGGAGAGAGGTTATATGCATGTTTTGCTGATTTTAAGATGGCTTTGATTCGGTAGATAGACAAATTATGTTAGGGAAGCTAGCGAAAATAGGTGTGAAAGGTAGACTACTGAATGTAATAGAAGAAATTTACATAATAACAAGGAATGAGGTTATAACGGGGAAGGGAATATCGTGAAGGTTAGGACAAGAACGGGAGTTAGGCACAGTTGTCCACTAAGTGCGTTCCTGTTCTTAGTATATTCGGAGGACTTAGGGGAAAGGTGGATTAAAAAAATGAGGGAGGGACGGTAATAGGGAAGGTAAAGATTTTTAGTTCAGTGTTCGCGGACGAAGTAGTGATGGCGGCAAATGCAGGGGATGAGTTAAGGGAAATGCTTAGGGATCTAGAGATATTTAGTAGGGAAAGCGGATTAAAAGTAAACGAACAAAAACGAAAGTGATGGTGTTCAGGAAGGGGAGAGAAGAAGTGGGAAAGTGAAATGGAGTTACATGCGGAAAGAATTAGAAGTGGTGGGGGAATACAAAGATTTGGGGTATTGGTTTACTACAGCCAACTCATATGGAACGCGTATTAGAAAATGGCGGTTAGAGCAAGGAAAGTGACGAATGCAGTATGGGGAATATGGAAAAGGGCGGAAATAATAGCATTGAAAGATAGGATGTTTTTTTGGGACGATATAGTAAAAGCAGGATGTTTATACGGGGTGGAATTATGGGGATGGACAAGGTGGGAGTTGCGGGAAAAAGTACAGGTGAGGTTTACGAAAATGGCTTTCGGAATTAATAGTAACACTCCAAGCTATACAAGGTGTTCAAAAATGAACTGGTACGACCAGTATATCCGTATTCAGAATAACATTCTAAGCACCTTTTCACTTTTAGCATTTTTCAGAAGTTAGGATAATTATAGAGTTACTGTTGATTAAAATCTACGATAATTATCCAATCAGCGTTCGATTTGACGATGAACCCCGCATGACTCTCCCCGCGCGGCCCATGCTGCTCGAGTAAACCCCGGCTACCAGCGTCAGCTACAGCGCTGATTGGCTAATTATCGAAGTTTTTGATTGACCATAACACAATAATTAGCCACAATTACGAAATATGCCAAAAGAGAATAAGTGCTTAGAATGTTATTCTGAACACGGATATACTGGTCGTGCTAGTTCATTTTTGAACACCCTGTACATGGGAAATGGAGGCAGGGAGGCACGGGCTTGAGATAGAGGGTTTCAGGAGAGCGACTAGGTATTTGCTAAAAATAGGGAAAATGGGGAGGTAAGGTGACCGAAAGAATGTTTAAAAGAGGAGCTGAGAGAACTGAGAAATAGGAGAGGAAGTAGGAAATGGGGGGGAGAAAGTAGTAAACAGATTTAGAAAGGTGGGAAATGGAGAGAGCATAAATATGATACTAAAGGAGAGAGAGAGAGAAAGACTGGGGGGGGGGTTTATAAAAAGTGGAGTTAGGATATTAAAAGATCAGGGTAGTCAAAAGAATTGGGGTAAAATAGAGAAGTCCAAATACTGTAAAGAGTACAGAGAATGAAAAATAGAGGTTGGGAGGGAAAAGTATTGGGAGGGAAATATAGGAAGGGGGGATGATAGGGAACAATGGGCTAAGATTAGATATGGGAGCATAGGAAGGGAGAGGAGTAAAGGTTTTATAGATAGAGGGTGCAGAGTATGTGGCAAAGGAGATGAAACATTAGAGCATGTCTGGAAGTGTATAGAAGCAGATGGAAGAGGAATGGGTAGTGGAGGTGGAAAAACTAGGGCTAAGAGGGGAAGGAGAAAAGTATAAGGAAGCATTAGTAGGGTTGCTAGTAGTTTGTAAGAAGTACTAGGTAGTTAGTAGTTACTAGCTAGTACTAGTAGTAGGGTTGCAAATACTAATTTGTAAGAAGCGGAGACACGGAATTGTCGTGTAAGGGAAAGAATATGTTAAAAGATGTATGTATCTAAACATGGCAATAAAGTAATCTTATCTAATCTATAAGAAACAAATAAAATGTCCATGGGTGGTGTATGCTGACTTTGAATGTATATTTCTTACATTGTAATTACGATAGCAGTCTTTCTCAACGTGAATCAACAGCATGGTCGAATTGTGCGAATTGGTTTACTAAAAAGTTATTAAGAATAGTATCTAATTATGATAAGGTATTAAAAAATAAATTACCTTGCAACCTTTAGCAGCGGAGGAGAAAGAAGCTTATACCAAGGCAATCAATTGTCATATTTGCAAAAAAAACCGACTCAAGTTTGAGATCATTGTCACACCACAAGATTATAGCTAGCCATCGATAATGCAATATTCAATATCAAAGAACTTATAGACTTCCAGTTATATTTCATAACTTCAACAATTATGATGCACATTTTATTATAAAAGACATTTCTATGGGATTATAAGGTGATATCAGCATTCTACCATCCTGTATGGAAAAATATATTGCATTATGTTTCCTTCTCACAGCAGACATCATCTAAAATTAAAACTGAATTTCCCTGCACTTCATTTGGTATTTCTTTTTCTTTATCAAGGTGAAAAAACCATTTTCTTTTAATTGAAAAAATATTTCTTTCAAATAATAATATTTTGGTAGATTTAATGATTTTGCATAAATGCATATATGTTCAAGCCATAATGCATTTTTATTTAACAACAAATTGATAATGACACAATGCTTACAAACGAAACGCCTAGGCGGGCAGTACTTACAGTGGTAGCGGAGCACTCGTGATACGATACTGCTGGAATGTCTTTCTCTTTATCGATCACTAACGTCACCGCCATGTTACGATTATTGGAGATTATAGAAATGAAAACAAACCGGATTACTAATATTCGTTTTTATTATCAATGTAAGGAGAGAGTGCCGAGTGTCGGAACAGTTGCATAGTCCGGTAGCGCAACGTCGTGCATAGTGCCAGATCAGGTGTCGCGTGCCGCGTGTAGTTGTTGATTGTAGAGCTCTTTTGCGCTGGAGTAGGAGACAGGTTACTTTTCGGCAATGGATTTGGCTGATCGCAGATTTTTGCAATAGCGCAAATTCCACGGCATCCGTATTACTTTTTCGCTTAAATCGGTCGCTACACGGCCGCGATATACTGTCGACGACAGTATTTGCAAGTCAGCTCTTTCAACTTGTATTCCGTAACAATTATTTTAAGATCAGTCCGATTCAAATCCATTAATTGATGAATCTCCAGCTTGGACCAATAGTAAAATTTAGAATTTATACGTATGGGTACCGTGCGTATAAATTGCTATTCGCTGCTGCTGAGCTGCGCGACAGAAACTCGATGGTTACTGTTCGCAGCAAGGATGCGCGTAAGCGATGTAAAGCGGCGGAAAAGGGTAAAGGGGGGTAAATTATTGATGCAGAAGGTGAAAAATAGAGTCAATGGTCATACTAATAAATGGTTTAATTTTTTTATTTCGCACAAAATTAAAGAAAATATAATGGTCAAGTAATTATGGCAAGCCAAATCACGCAAATTAATTGAATAAATAAAAATAGAAAGGAAACGAGACATATGCCTGATCGCGACGGCCTAGCGAAAGCGCTCCATCTGCATCTGCCATTTGACTCGAGTTTATAACAATAAAGTGGCATGCCGTGGGAGTTGCTACTCGGCAAGATCTTTAGTCCTGCTTCTCGTGGCGGACCTGATCGTAAGTTTTCAAGTCGGCAACTGACTTCAAACTTCATCGTCACACCAAATCAGCATTAATCCTGTCCAATCCTGTTGCCTCCTTTTCCTATCGTCTGGATCGAGTGCCGGTCGATGCTGAATTAGCGATCGAGTATAGAGCACGGTACCTTGTCGCGATCGCCGCGGTGACGATGCGGAGCGCAGCGCTGGCCGAGTCATCTCGCCGCTGCGAGCTATCGATTCGGCCAAGCAAAATGCGCTGTGTCAAATCAAAGAAAATCACATTATGAGTTTGTATTTTTTTTTTATACAATTTTTTATAGAATAAAAAATTAATATTATAGAATAAAGTATTTATTTGATTAATAGTATTGTCTTATATTTGCAGTATTTTAAATCCTAGCAGTGTTTCATGAACCTAATATTTATTTTTTTTTATTTTAATCATCAGTTTATTTTAAACGGTCGGTTAACCATCAGTATATAGCAAGACGATCTTGGTCAATAGCGCCAAATATTATAAATATACTTTCAAAAAATATAAAGAAAAATTTTTATGGCTAGGATATTATCTTTTAGGAACTTGGATCGCAACCGTTACCAACTATTGTTACAGAGGACGTTGATAACAGTACACATCATCATGAGCAACAACATAGGCCCAGAGCTGGTAACAAAATTTTATATATTATTATCAAATGCATTTTACCCATGTATGATTTAAGGGGATGCCTAACTTAATTTTCGCGCTCTACTATACCGACGATTCTCTATGTTCTTTGCTAACCTCTAAGGCAAATTTAATTTTTCAAATAATTTTGAAACGGCTTCCTTAATGCCATTTCTGATTGCACCAAAACATTATTTATAATTTGTAAAATATGCGTAGACATCTTTTTTGGCTTATTTCAATTCCAATTGAAAAATAAGTCAGTATGTTCAGCAATAGGAAATGAAATCAACCAAAAAAAGAAGTCTACGTACATTCTAGGAATTATAAATAATATTTTGATGCAATCAGAAATGCCATTAATAAAGCCGTTTTAAAATTATTTGAAAAATCAAATTTACATTAGATGCTATAGCAGAGAATATAGAGAATTGTCGGTACAGTAGAGCGCGGAAATTATGTTCGGCATCCCCATAAGGGAGGTTGCACATATAATTTTTGCCAGAAATATAAAAATTATAATGTTAAATGATTTGTGTTAAAGATATTATTGAAATATTATCAAATACTTACAAAAATGGGCATAAGAGGAAGTTTTTAAGGTAATTTTATGCTCCGCTATGCTAATATTAAAAAACAGTTTTTGGGGTAACCTACATATCATATCGATGCATGGATTTTTGTGAGACAACGCTTAATCTGTTGATAATTTATGTTATTCTCAATTGATAAGCCAAAGGCTTTTTGTAAAACAGGCATGGCGGAGCATAAAAAGATTTTAAGGTTAGTCAGATTAGTTGCACATCAAAGCAAATGTATAACTACGCTCAGCTCAGATCCTAGTAAAAAATTAAAAAAGAAAATAAATTATTAAACCATTTTTTTTATAATTTTACGAATAAATATGCTGAGCGCAATTTTAAATTTGATTTGGTGGACATCTGCAAAAACTTATATAATTCTATACAGTAATCGATATTACGCAAACTACGCTTTAGGGTCCTATGAACAATATAAAGTTGGTTATGTACAAGGAGAAAAAAATCATGGATCAGTTGTTGGCGATTCCTGCATGGAGTATTTGCAGCGCGAATAGCTCGCAGTAATTCCAGTAATTCCACCTCGGAATATTAGATGGGGAAAGTCCAAACATTATTTTCATAGACCCATCCGCAATTATCAGGGCAGGCTTATGGAATAATCGTTGTTATATTTCACATAGTTTTTATAATTTTTTTTTTTAAAAGAGAGGAAATTTCTTGAAGGACACCTCAGACTTCTGGCTCCATGGTGAGTAGAAATCTGCTGCATAGAAGATGCTGACCTATTCACAGAAACCCTCGTCCCCTTGACGCATGCCCGCCAGGTGTTCCCCGCAGTGAATTACAGGTTGGAGCAGGCGGGAGTGTGTCGAGGAAACCTCCTTCCTGGCTGGAGAACCCCCACCCCGGAAACTGTCTTTAAGCATTATTTCTTGGAGAGAACCAAGTTGTTAGCCACGTGGTACTTTACAGGTACCTACTATACACTACAGGTAGCTACACACTAGACCACTTCGTCGTCAGATGCTCGGCAATCTTGAGAGCGGCTTTGTGGTCGCGCCTCTGGGCCCACTGGTAGAATAAGTAGAACGTCGCACATTTCTTGAAGACTTTTTCGATATATGGATTCCTTACAGGCTTGGCGGATTAGACGTATTGTGGCATACGACACCGCTTCGAGCCGCTCGGAGAGTATCCCGTTCCTAGGAGTTTCATCCAGAGATCGCTGCCTGCGCTCAAGCGCCTGGGAAACAGCTCGCAATTTATCCTCGCAACGACTCATCTGGCTTGGCGGTGTTTAGCCGCGGCACTGATCGGCACGACATCATGGACGCGGAACGTGATGTACTGATAATCGCTGGCTGTATGGTCCTCGATCACCTGTTAATCAGGCGTCCTGAAAGTCAACGTGGAGTCGGTGTTTAAAACCACCAACCCCAGCCTAGATGCCAAGTCCATTAGACGTTGGCCCTTGGAGTCCGGCAAGAGTTCCCTCCATTAGAGAGCTTTGCTGTTAAAATTCCCGGCCACCATCATCTCACCCTCTACGTCTCTAATTGCATCCTCGAGCGCACCCGGTTCAGATTGGAAGGTCAATCATAACTGCGACCAAAGCCATGGCGTGCCACTCAAAAGCGACGTGGGTTGAAAACCCAGATCGCTGCGGTCTTTATCACACCCCCCTGTCACTATCTCGATAGTGCTGGACCCTGGGTGTGAGGCGATAGTAGACCTATACTATCAGGTCTTTGCTCACCTCCAGCAGCCTGCTACTGGTCTTTTCAAGAAGGGTCACGAGGGTCAGTCTTTTCCGAACTTGTTCGCTCTCGTTAGCCGCACGTCTAAAGGATCGGTGTAACCCTGGGAAGGTCCGAGTAGGGCCTTCATAACCTCATTGAGTATGGCGCAATCATCTATGTCCCTGACCTCCAACGTTATCTTATGGGCTAAAGAGCAGAAGTCCGCGCCCCGCCTAACGGCCTCCCTCAGAGCATTGACGAAGCCCTCCTTTCTCTCCTTTGCCGCTTTCTTCGTTTTCTTTTTCATCTCCTCGTTCTTTTCTTGCTGCGTGGAAATTATCGTCCACTCTCTAACAGACTATGAGTATGTCCGCCGTGCATCTGCCTTTTTTTGGCGTCCTCAGCAGGTTTCATTTTCTTCTTTTGCCTCACTCCAGCCATATCAATCACGTGGTGAGATGCCTCTTTTGGAGCTCACAGGCCTTTCGGGCTTCCGGTGTTAGCACCCGACGTGGCCTTAGCTTCCTCCTTCCCAACAATTTCTCGAATTGTCCTTACAGGACAGCTAGCCTGTTCTTTATTGCGTTGTTTACATTCTTTCACTTTTTCATTGACTCTACAATCTCCTTCAGCTAGTCCACATCCACTAACTCGAACTTCCCACCCGAACAAAGATGTTTTGATGTTCCATTTGCTGATTGACTCGCGGTGACTAGCCATCAAGCGCCCGTCTTGTCGTCAGCGGGAGCCAAAGATGGTTTGAGATGATCAAGCGCTCAATTGAAGGCTAGCCTCTCCAACCGGGATATCCTTTTGGCAGCTCACAGGCCCGCACTGCATTTATAGGGCCTATAGATGGATCGCCTCCATCTCCATCTATATATTCGGTTTGAGTCCGTTTATAGGACACATAGCTCCGGCTTCGGCTAACGTAAAGTTCGCCCTTGGAGACCGCAAAAGATACTTGGGCCGCTGCAGTCCACTCCTTGCTCCGTGCAAACGACACGAAGTCGAAAAGGAACCGACAAGCAAAAAGGGTACCCATTTTGTGGCTCCGCCCCTCAATGAGAAACGGTTTAATCCGCCATCCAGAACCTCCATCAGCCGCCTCTGTTGCAGCGCTGCTGCTAAGAGCATTTACGCCACAGTAGGCGTTGCTCAGCAGACACGTCGTGGACGTGGAGGTGGGAGATTTACTGTTGACTCATGCATCAGTTATGACCACCAACTTTGTGATGACAACAACAACAACAATATCAACAGCAACAATAACAACAAAAACATGCGCTGCGGAGTTTGAAAGAAAAGGGCTGCTCTTGAGCACTCGATAAGAGACTTCACCGCCAAGGAAATCCTGGCGGGGGATGTAAACGTGAGAGCTATCAAAGGGGGTACAACAACGAGAAACAAACGCGGACGGCTGCTGCTAGCGATAACCACGAGGCTAAATCTGTCAGTGGCAAACGTGGGTCAGGTGACAACGTATAGGAGATCGGGATATGGGGTATCCATTTCATATGTAACCTTTGCAACGGACGGACTGCTCTCGAGAGTCGAAGGGCCAATGATCACCAGTACATAACCTTCGACGCATTCAAATTCATCAAAGCGTTCCCCTTGCATAATGTTGGTTATACCGTCAGTACTTGCATCCAAACTTTTAACATACTTTATTGTTTCGAATTACACTACAGGCATAGACAAATAAGTTTCCAATTGTCATTTCAAGGGAATATGAAAAGTGTAATTAAGTTTTTCTTGAACGTCGATGTCATATCTTTTCTCTTTACAAAAACATTTTCACACATTTTCACAGACTTCGGATATTTCTGATGGTATATAATGCCTTATTTTTTTTATATTATAAATCTTTTATACTCTGAAGAATAATTATTAAAGACACTTTTGCTATCTTTTAAAATACATTTCATTTTTCTACAAGATACAATAGCTTTAACGTCATTTTCTATTTAACATTGCAGAAATGGTATCAATATGTTATCAATATAATTGACAATTTTCTCAATTACAAAATCTACTGCTAGCCCTATTGAAAAATCTCGGAACTTAAAAATTTTGCTACATATCTGAAAAATTTTAAGTCCCATCGAAAAAAAAATTCTTTAATAACAACAAGTTTATCCACATTTTGCACGGTGTTTAATCCTTTGTAAATAAAAAAATTTCAGATCAGATTTTGGCATAAGATCTCACGTAAGAACTTACGTAAGATCTTACGTAAGATTTTTCAATAGGGAGAGGGTTCTTATATAATGATAATTATTTATTTCGATTAGTAATCTTATTTAAACTATATGAAAAGTTTGTCATCTTTAGTTCTAAACAGTCTTTATCAAATTTTCAATTAATTCAAAAGTCCCTTTACCGATTTGCGGAACTTCAAATTCATACACAAATTTTAGATTAAATTGCCATCAGTGGCTTCAAATGTGGGAAAACGACAAATCGAAAACTTTGTATACTTTCAAGTAAACATCTACTGCATGGGTCGGAGAAGGAAGCTAATACATGCATGGACCTACAACTACATATGAACTGATAATTGTGCTTAGATCTTCTCCACAAATGACAACTATGTAAAACTGGTCTCATCTCATCTGTTCAGTTTCTAAAAGTACCTTGAATCTTTCACTGACCTAGAATGCCAGTATTGATTGATTAAATTAATTATAATTATATATCTGGAAAAATAAATGAATCGTTATTAATCTATTATACTTACATTAATATGTAATACAAATGATTTTTCAACATTTTCTTTCGTAGAATACCAATTTTTATGCGTCGAAGATTTAGCGGTTTGTTTAACAATTTTCTTAAATAAATAAGACAATAACTTAAAAACTAGAGTACAAATATTATCTCAAACAAAGAGTAATGTAAATGAAATATAGATATATTTTATATTACTCTAGATCTTTATATAAAAAAAGTGGAAATTTAGTCTAAATCACCGATAAATGCACAAATTTTAAAAACTATTTTAAAGTTAGGTTATTCAATTTATAAAATTGCAAATAAATTATAAATTTATGATTCCCATATATTTGATAAGAAATTAAATTTTTAACGCTTTTATTATGCAAATAAATTGATGTTAAAGAATTTATCAACTTTGCTGAAAACGAATTAGATTTAATATTTCATCAGAAAATCATGTGTGCATATAAATCATAATTGCACTCATAATTTACTTATACAAAGCGACCATTTTTAACTGAAGTGCAGCAATAAAATAGCTAGAATAAAATAAAATAACTTGAATTTACTTTTGAAATGTCTCTGGAGTATCCTTTTTCTTCAACTGATCATTTTTAATAATTTTAGCAGCAACAGATAGCCAATTATTTTTAAACACGTCGTTAGGCTTAACAAAATCGTATGAAAGAATTCTTGTACTTTTACAAAAATTAGTTGTTACATTAATAACATGATGAAGCATTAACAAATTGTAGCTGTATCATTCTTTTAGAAAGCAGTTGTTGCTCACTCACAGCAGTATTATTCCACGTCTGTTTATATTTTACATCTATTACTTGAACGATTTCTTGCAGTTCTTCAAAATCTTTTTCTATATAAGAATAATAACAACATTAATAATTTCTACTTTATTTCTGTTCAGTAGTCGAGTAGATTTGATCAAATCAATTACTATTGCTATTCTCGAAGATACTCATATTGCTTTCGAACAGCCTGCTGTCTTCAGCGAAAGCTCTGAATCTCTCTGGAGTTAACTTTAAATACCTCCAACACTCAGTCCGTTGCACTTCATGCAATATAACAATTTTTTCCATAGTTGTAGTAGAAAAATACTTTATTCCTTTTTTCATAAGTATGGATCTGTTATCTTCATTTTGAATGATTCCATCAAAACACGAGTCAATTAGAAAATCGATACCATGAATGATGGGATGTCGACATGATGGCAGTTTTTTTTTTTTTTATCTATTAAAAAAAAATAAAAATTTTGAAACTTTCGAAGTGGATATTAAAATTCTAGTATTCTTTTACATATGAAATTTGTTTCCCTGGCGTAAAATGATTTTTGTAGCTGTGGTACATTTTGCAATTAAGAAAAAATTGAAATTCGGACTTATTACACTAACAATAATTAATGCGTGTTACGTCCTGAGCGGCTAGGGCACGTATTTTCGCGAGCACGGCGCTTAAAATCCTTTCGGAGTCTCATTCGAGCCTTCAGAGAGTACAGACGTGTTTACTTTCGCGCGTTTACTCCTGACTAGCTATAATAAGATTTAGCAAATATATTACAGGGCTATTGCCCATTAAATTTACGCCAAGTCGCGAGTTAAAAGACCGGCATGGCATCCTTAATAAAAATGGCATCCTTAACTAACAGTCAACAGTTACACAGTTTAAATAATAGTGCATCTCAATCCTCCAGTAAAAGTACGATCTCAACTACGACAAAAACAAGTAAACCTATGAGTTATAGTGCCGCTGCTCAAATGGACAAATTTCCTGGCCGAGAACAAGGTATAATTATTCACTGTGTCGAAGGATTAAATTTGACCGACTACACAGTTGCTGTAGGTGACATTGTGCAACCAAAAAATGTAATATCCTCATCAAGAATTTCGAAACATCGAGTATGTGTCTACCTCTCAAGCAAGGAGATAGCAAAAGAATTCACTGATAAACACGACCATCTAATTATTAACTCAACCAAAGTTATGGTAAGACCACTAATTTCTAAGCTCCAAAGAGTTATTATCTCCAATGTCTCTCCTACAATTCCACATTTTGTACTCGAAGATTATTTTGAACGACTAGGCATTAAACGTTGTGCACCGATAACTACTCTGAGGGCCACTATAACCAAAGAAGGCTACGAACATGTCTTAAGCAATAGAAGACAAACTTTCATTGAGCCTAATGACGTTAAAAAACTACCAGAATTTATTAAAATCTCTTATGAGGAAATTAATTACTATGAATATCCAAGTACAAGTGTTCTCAAATGTTTCCTTTGCAAAGTAGAAGGACACATTGCAAAGCATTGCTCGGCACATTTGACTCAAGATGTAAACAATGATACGACATTTATTGATGAAGCATTGGCTGGCGAACATTTTCCGATGCCACAAACTGTAAATAACAATATAAATAGTACTACAAGTGAAGCGCTTACAATAGATAGCAGTCCGTCTACTGAAACACAAGCCTCTTATTATTGAAAATCCGAACATAACTATAGAAAATACTCAAGACAAAATTCTCTCAGCTGACACTGATAAAAACTACGACATACAAAATAGTTATCCGTCCCAAATTACTAATCTTCCCATGAATACTTCGCCAATCATGCCTCCCCCTGCGGGAATAGAAAGACCGCTGTCGGGCACGCTTTCTACTACTAGCTCACTAAACACTGATAATGAAGGCTTGACTGCTACTCATAAAAGTTTAGAAAAAAAGACTCCAAAAAAGCCCAAAAAAATACCAAAAACACATACCTGCACTAAAGAAGAAATATGCACAATACTACAACCGATAAAAGAACAATGTACTGATAATACAGTATACCCAATAACTTTTGAAGCCTTGGTAGACTTCCTGCACTTAACGTATGGAAAAGCAACCATCTCAGAAATCGCCGAAAATTTCACCACCGACTTTACAAAACTCGACACTATGCTTGTAGACATTCAAGATAAAATAAATGACAACAACCTCAAGAACAGAATCAAGAGAATTTCTAGACGACTTTCAAGCAAAAACTTAGAGTACAGTTCCAGCGAAGATAAAGACGATTCTTAATCACTCTTTTTTTTTTATGACAAATAAACACAGAAAGAAAACAACGTTAAAAATAATATTTTGGAACGTTAGAAGCTTTCAGAGCCGACGCTTCGAAATTGAAACCATACTAAAAGAAATTGACATCCTCATTTGTGTCGAGTCTTGGCTCTCTCCAAACATCAACCTGCGCTTCCCAGGATTTTCTACCTACAGAAAAGACAGGATTCACTCAAGAGGAGGAGGTATAATTATGATTATACGCAACAGTTTAGCTTACCTAGAAATAGAAGACATAAAAAGTCCATGCGAAACGGTAAAAATATGCGGCGTGCGCATAAATAACATTTATCCGAATTTAGACTTATATGCATGTTACCGTTCCCCAGGTCTCACACTCTCACAATTACAGTGGGACACTATCTTCCAAAACACAAAAAATATTCAAAATTGTATTTTCATGGGCGATTTTAATGCACATAATGTGGCCTGGAATTGCCATTTCACTGACAAAAATGGCACAAATTTAGAAAATTCGATTGAAACGCTAAACTTATTCCTGCATAACAACAACTCATTCACTTACGCAGATCCGTATCGAAATTATAAATCAAATTTAGACTTAATTTTTTCTTCTACTACCATGTCTGACAAAATAAATGTGGAAGTTTACGATGAGACCTGGGGATCAGACCATTTCCCTATCAAAATAACTGTCGATACCGAAAAGTCTAACTATGAAAAAAAATCATTCAAAATAAAATCTCTGCGCACTGATTGGCATAATGTAGACAAAGTTTTAGAAGATAAATACGTAAAATTCCTTACTCAGGAATATGAACAATTAATACCGTGCCAAAAATATGAAACTTTTATAAATATTATAACCGATGCTGTAAAATCTAGTACACCTAAAAAGGAAACTGTCAACCACCGCAAACGTAGTAACCCGGCCCCATGGTGGGACGCCGATTGTGATAGAGCCAAATGCCTCCGACGTGCGGCATATAAAAAATGGGAATTCTCAAAAAATATGGAGGATTTAATAAATTACAACAAACAAGTAGCACTGGTCAAAAAAATGTTCAAATCAAAAAAAAAGGAAAGTTTCAAAAAATTTGCTCAAGGTATAAACTTTCAAACAGATGCTAAGTACGTTTGGAATCAATGCAAAATATTTAAAAGTAGGTGGGTCAACGTCACCCAACAGCACGTCACTGAGAACTTACAAAACAACGATAAAGTTGAAATTGCGCTCAATAAAATTAGCCCTCCTTGGGCTGCTACTGACCCTTCTTCTTTCCCAACGTGCTGCGATAATGCATTCTTTGACACTCTATTCACTTCCTCAGAACTAAATATTGCTATAGATTCCAAAAAAATAAAATCTGCCCCAGGAATGGATGGCATTGATTGGGAAATTATAAAAAACTTGCCTATAAAATAAAAACTGTTACTCATAGACATTTTTAATGATATGTTTCAAAACACCAGCTTTCCCGAAAGCTGGAAACATTCATTTGTACATTTTGTTAATAAAGCCAACAGCTCAAAGCTCCGGCCCATTTCTCTCACTCCATGCCTGTGCAAATTGTTTGAAACTTTAATAAAAAATCGTCTACAGTGGTGGGCAGAACACGAAAATCTTATCCCTCCATCTCAAAATGGATTCCGCAAAGGAAAATCATGCCATGACAACTTAACTATACTCTCGCTAAAGATTGATGAAGCGTTTCTGGAAAAGAAAAGCGTACTAGCAGCTTCGTTAGACGCTCAAGGCGCATTTGATAACGTCAACTTCGATATTCTGCTTTGTAAGCTCGCTGAGGTCGGCTGCTCTAAAAGACTTATCCAGTTTGTAAAGTTTATTACGTCCGGTAGGCTCGTCTATACAAATTTAATGGGTGAAACACCTAGTCTAGTTTTCAAAAGCGTAACACAGGGTGGAGTACTCAGCCCTCTACTGTACTTATTGTATGTTAAGGATATTACAAAAGATTTGAAGAAAAGTGTTATTATGTTACAATTTGCCGATGACATTGTAATTTATTTGAAATGTGCTTCTTTAAAAAGAGGCAAAAGAATGATCGAAAATGCCATATCAACCATTAAAAAAAACTTGCTTGACTTAGGTCTAGAGCTTGTACCGGATAAAACAAACTTTATACATTTTAATAAAAAAAAGATACTCCCAGGTCACACAGAAATTAAAGTCGACAACCATATCATTAAAGCTAGTAAATCCATACGAATTTTAGGGGTTATATTTGAATATAATATGGCATTTTCGGAGCAGATCAAGTCTGTACAAAATAGAATCTTTAAAGCTTTAAATATTATTAAATTTCTCTGCGGATGCTCGTGGGGGGCTCACCCTGAAACTTTATTACAACTTTACAAAAGTTACGTTCGATCTATTGTAGATTACGCCTCTTTTATATACCTGTCTAACACAAAAAGCATTATTAATAAAATAGAAAAAATACAATACGCAGCAATAAGAGCCGCTATGGGTTACAGAAGGAGCACTCCCACTAACATCCTACTCGGAGAGTCAAATTTAACCCTTTTGCATGGACGAGCAGAACTTCTTTGTTACTCTTTCTTACTGAAAACATTTTCTAACAGAAACTCACTTACCTCTAAGGCCATTTTAAGATACTACAATATAAGTAAAAAACTGTCGGCAAATCAAAAAAGAGTGCTCCACTCGTGCCTTTACGACTTCTTTAGCTCAAAACTTGACACCAATATAATCACAAACTCAAACTACAATTTGTACTGCCATGATTGCAACATATTAATTACAACCAATTCATTTTCAAACTGTAAATACCTGTGATTCAGACAATATCCTAAACAATCAAATTAATAGCTTAATAGAACAAAATGGTGCATACGATCTCTTCACAGATGGCAGTAAAATTCCTGGTGCAAATTCTGTAGGTTCTGCCTGTATTAGCATAAAACTTAATACAGTCAAAAAAACAACAATCAATCACAATGCGACTATATACACAGCAGAGTGTGTAGCACTAATCGATGCGTTGGACCTTGCGTTAAAAAATAGGGAACGAAACTATCTCATTTTCACTGATTCCTTAAGTGTATTACAATCTCTCCAAACTAGTAAACATAACGTCAAAACTAACCCATTCATTTATAATATCAAACAAAAATACATTCAATTCCACAACCAAAACCCTAATAGTACATATATAAAACTTTTTTGGCTACCCTCACACTCTGGAATCAGAGGAAATGAGGAAGCAGACAAGCAAGCAAAATCAGCCACATCATCTTCGAATATAAACATACAATGTATACCATTTTCTGATTACTACACAATTTTTAAAACAAATTGTCATGCTGAAACGGTCAAAATAATTAAAGAAAACGGAGCAGCACCATGGTTCGCGGTGTCATTGGCACTTACATTTGACGGCAGCTATCGGCGACTGACGCGTTCGCTGCAATTTACTGCGGGGCTGCGCGACTGGATCGGCAGCTGTTGTTTAGCGGCTGGGCTACGCGTACGCGAAAATGGCGAGAGCATGGCGTATGGGGCACGAGAATTGTGAGGAAAATCGAAGGGAACAACGTCACACACCACCTTAAGGGGGCCAGCCTGGGTCAAATTGGAAAAAATACACTTTTCAGTATAATAGTTATAACAATTTTATTTATCACTTTTAATTACTGGAACTTTTTACACCTCAACTTCTCACACAAGTTAAGCTATTTATTCATTATTAAGATCCAAACAGTGTTCTTTACCTCTAGTATTGTTCCATCAAAAACATTTAAAATTTTTATTTATTTCTCCACTTGCCGTAGCTTTTTTTTTAGAACGATGACTCGTATGTCACCAGACCAGGCTTAAAATACTCTTCATAAGTTTCACCTCAGATGTCACGGATCACTTTTCTGAAAGAAATAAGAAAAAAATTATTAATGACACTTATGTGGAAAATATCAATAATCATGTTAATAAAAGTGAATGCTACGTACATAGCATTCACTTAAACTTATCTTTTTAAAATTCCAATCCGATAGATCTGTGGTAGAGCTCGTACACTAAGTTTTTCCAGGATATAGAAGTGATTTGACGGTTGGATCCAAAAAAATCCTGCGGCAACTGACCTAAAATCATAAAAATAAAATAACAGAGAAAAAAGCATTTAAAGTTTTGGGTTTATAATTATATAGAAAATTATACTTACCATTTTCTATTGAAGTTGTTTAAATAGATATGAAATGACAGCATTCTCCCAGAGATTTCCTGAGATTACCTATTCAGATTTGGATGCAGGAACGCTCAAGCAATAATCTGAAACATATTAAAAAACATTTATTTAGCTAATTCGTTTAATTGATTTCACTTTATGCATGAACTGATATGTTAACAGACCAGTTCAGTGGCTTTGAGAGAAAGAGATAAAGAGAGAGAGAGAGAGTACTACACCAAATTTGTTGGTAGCAGCTGTGGATTTGAAAGATCAGGAGAGAAAGCAAGAGAGAGAGAGAAATAAAACGGCGACGGCTAAAGGGGACGACGACCTCCGGGGATCGTTGATAAGTAGAAAGTCGCCTCATCCTCGTGGCCGAACACGATGCGGCCCCTCAGCTGAGCACGCGACCGCTATCGTGTACAGCCCCGCGACAGAGGCGACGGCGAGGTCTCTGAAAAGGCTAACATACACTACACTATACACGCACAACACTATACACACACACACCAACTAAGCGGACACACGCGGGCGGATCGCGAAGACGCGGGACGCGAGGAGGTTCAAGCGACGGCGGAGATGTGCGAGCTAGCGAGCACGTGTTGCTCGACCGGCAGACACTGAGTATAGTGTTGTGCGTGTATAGTGTAGTGTATGTTAGCCTTTTCAGAGACCTCGCCGTCGCCTCTGTCGCGGGGCTGTACACGATAGCGGTCGCGTGCTCAGTTGAGCGGCCGCATCGTGTTCGGCCACGAGGTTGAGGCGACTTTCTGCTTATCAACGTTTCCCGGAGGTCGTCGTCTCCTGCAGCCGTCGCCGTTTTATTTCTCTCTCTCTCTCTCTCTCTCTCTTGCTTTCTCTCCTGATCTTTCAAATCCCAGCTGCGATCAACAAATTTGGTGTAGTACTCTCTCTCACTCTCTATCTCTTTCTCTCAAAGCCACTGAACTGGTCTGCTAACATATCAGTTCATGCATATTAAGTGAAATAAATTAATAAAAAGAATCAGTTAAATAAATATTTTTTAATATGTTTCAGATTATTGCTTGAGCGTCCCTGCATCCAAATCTGGATTTGTACATAAATAATATCTAAATAATTAAGTAGTAAATATAATTTTTAAGAATTTCATTTTTACAAAAAAAAAGTTTTTAATTTTTTTAATTATAACTTAGAAATTTTTTTTTGGTAAAACATATAATTGGAACGCATTCTACGGTAAATTTCTTATCGTATAAGTCGATAAAAAAAAAAATCTTTTTTTTGAAGGTTTCAACCCAGGCTGGCCCCCTTAATTTCACTTGTAAATTTGTGCAATTGTCTTAAAAACAATATTCTAAAAAATTGAAAATTAGAAAAATAAAAAATACCTCCTTCTTTTTCATGCAATTCTAAATCAATAATATTTTTAGTAATTTTTCGATTAGATGCATCGTTTTCGAGAAAAAAATTAAAGAGTTTAAAAATGTTTAAATATTAGCCAATTTTTTTCTCAGAAACCATGCGTTTAGTCAAAAAAATGCTAAAAACACTTTTGACTCTAAATTTTATGTTCTTTCAAAATCCGGTATCAGAAATAGTGTTTCCTATTTAAAAAACAAAAGTTGACCTTCAAATGACCTTGAAATTTAAAATCAAGGTCAAAACTAATGCTACAGTCAGGTGTCCCTCTTTGTCCTGAACAACTTTTGTTTGAACATTTTTTTTCTATTCGCCTTACCAATGGAGATATTTAGGTGGGTCATTTGAGATGGGCCACCCTGTATATAAAATCTATCTATGAATTATTTTTCCAGTAATTTAATAAAGAAAAATTGACACTTTTCATCATTGGAAGCCATTTATATAAACTTTGCTGTTTTGACCATGGATGGACAGAAGAATTATATTAAATTACGTGGTCGTAAAGATTAAAAAAAAATGTTAACTATTAACTACATGGTTTAAAAAAATCTTTTATCACTATTATTTTCAAATAATTTTTTTTTTTTTTAAACGAACCGCTAACGCACAGGAATTCGTGGCCTTCGCAAGAACCTGGCGAAACCTATGGGCGCGGAAGTGGCTCACTTCCCCTACTCCGGATAATTAAGGGGGTAATTTAGGAGGCGCGAACCAATACTCGGGGCTCTCTGACAATCGCGAAGGTCCGTACGTCGCTCTGACATTCGCAAAACGATTCTACAGCGTCACGTTGCCCGATCAAAATCAATCCTAGGAAACCTTTTTCTTACGTACAAAGAGAAAAATCAGGAAAATAATGACAATATCAAATCAAAGATCCGAGAGGTCTTTAGAATTGCACAGGAGGCTCTTCTCGACCCTTATATGCAATTGGTAAATGTAGCAAAAGTTCAATTGGAATTATTGTTATTACTTTCTTTATTAGACGAAACAGAGACGCGAACCGTAGTCCACTTACACAACGAATTAGAAAAAGTAATAAAATACATAACGGCCATAGAGCAAGCGCGCGCGGATAATTTACCTCCATTTCCCGCAGATACCGTAAGTGCGCCAGCCAGGAACCAAACCGAGTGGTTAAATTGGCGCGTATCGGAAGAACCTCTCGCGAATACAGCCGGGGTTACGGAACCATTACAGCCGACCGTAGTAGAAGCCCACACCGCGGAACCTCACCAAGTACAAGTAGTTTACAGAATAATACAAATCAATCCTCATACGTCTCACTTAACGATGCAGGGCTCCATAATCCTTCGGCTGCTGACGTATCTCCCTTAAGACCTAGGGACCTACCGAGATAAGAAAGTTTCGTAGGACAAACATTTACGACAGCACTTGAAAATACGCCCCCAGTAAAAGATGCAGGACATGTCAGTAATTAGCCACTTAGACCCGAGCCGGGCTCATTTAACGATATATCCCCTATTCCTTACTCCGGAAATCCCCATCTGAATAGAGCTCAAGCAAATAGTCATTCCCCAATTATTGCCGATGCCATCAATACATACCCGAACAACATACAAGCTCCCATAATATATAATCTAACACCCGTAAGTACAACGCAATCAGATCGCTGGAGACACAGCCCAATTGTTGCAGCAAATACAAGACCAAACATAAATATCCGGCACATGTACACAATTTCGAAAATGATTCCTCGGCTTGACGGAAAAGTCGAAAAGCTTCCATTATTCCAGGACTTAGACGCTTGCTTGCAAGTACTAGAGTTAGCCAGGGAATTCTATCATGAAAACGCGCTACGTCACCGGTATATAAATCACCGCAAATCACTGACCTCAGGTATATGGCAACACAGCCAGGTGCCGTTGACACTGGACGATCGGAGTCCGCACAAATATGCAAAGCAAACACTCAGCAGGAATTTTGGTGTCAATATTGCCGACAGTCAAGCCACACTATGGGCCGATGCAGACAAAGAAACTACGAACAGCTGACTTGCTGGGATTGCAATGCAAAAGGACACACACATTGGAATTGTCCACAGCCGCCTTGCAATCAAACGGGAATTCAAGGGAATTATTATGAAGATCGGGGTAAGCCCTGCCAGCCCTATCAGGAGAATAAGTACCAGAGGAACAGAAGTCAGGAGAATCGTCAACAATATCAAGAGAATAGGTATCAAAGAGATAAAAACTTAGAGAGTCGCCAGCAATATAAAGGAAACGGGTATCAGGGAGGCGGAAATCAAGACAACCAACAGCAATATCATACAACAAATAGTGCGACTTTAAACTATCAGGCTATCCGATGCCCACCCTTGCACTCGAGCGGTTAGCCACAGCAATAGGGGATAAACAGGACTCAGCGCAGAAAGAGGAGAAAGAAAAGGAGGTGACCATTCGCCTTATAACAGCTATGACAAAGAAACCACCTGTTATTGAAACGACAAGTATCGATCTTAAGGGGCATAAGGCCAGATTTTATGTCGATACGGGTTCAGAGATAACGGTAATAAAAGAAAAAGTATTATTACCAACAATTTCAAAGGATTACAGCTCAATACTACGAATACGTGGCGTCACTCCAGGAACATCTCACACGATCGCCAAAGTACACATTTACCTCAATGGACTCTCGTGTGAAGCTCACGTCGTGCCCAACGATTTTCCAATAGAAGACGCTATAATAGG
Source organism: Sycophila sp. Sp_5 (assembly GCA_018906775.1). Classification (NCBI taxonomy): domain Eukaryota; kingdom Metazoa; phylum Arthropoda; class Insecta; order Hymenoptera; family Eurytomidae; genus Sycophila; species Sycophila sp. Sp_5. The sequence continues at coordinate 102,754 of JACCID010000015.1, forward strand.
ATGGAAGACTCTAGCTAGCCATCATGGGACAGTTGATCTAAAGGAACAAATAATGACATTTCCAATATTCTGCATTCCTTTTGTCATGGATGAGTCATTCTTAATACCGCCTCGCTCACGGCAAATCATTTATGCACGGGTATCTAATGAAGAAGCAGAAATGGGATTCGTACCTCTGCAGGACTTAGGACCTGATCTATTGCTTGGTAACTTCATAGCAACAAATCGACGTGGGAAAGCGTATGCTAAATGCATTAACATCAGTGATAAATATGTACGAATCAATCCTTCAGTAACAGAACTCGAACCATGCGAAGTCATGCCCGAAGCATCACATACAATATTCGACTGCGATGAAGGAAGTGCCGACAATGACGGCACCTGCATTTTTCAGTGTCGCGCTGACGCAAACAAAAAGTCACGAGCTGAGAAAGTATTGCAGCTTATGGACGTAAAAGATTTAAATGACAAAGAAAAACAGCATATGAGGGAATTAATAGAGGAAAGACCAGAAATATTCGGTTCACCAGGAGAGAAACTTAAGGCCACATCTATATTGTCACATAACATAGTAACAAAATCAGAAAAACCTATCAGGGCTAAACAATATCGACATCCTCAGGAATTGCGTGACGAGATGCAGAAACAAATATTGGAAATGATAGACTCAGGAATTATAAAACCATCCACGTCGGAATACTCATCTCCTACGTAAATAGTGCCAAAGAAACCAGATGCAAAGGGCAACAAATGATGGCGTCTGGTAACGGATTTCCGGAAATTGAACGAAGTAACAGAGGCAGATAATTTCCCACTGCCAATCACAATGGATATAATCGATAACGTATCCGCGGCAAATATATAACAGCAATCAATTTAAAATCAGTTCGCCGGACCCTACGGAAGCTACGAATATGCTCGAATGGACGTGGGTCTACGAAATGGATCTGCGACATTCCAACGATTAATGTCACTTGTTTTAGCAGGATTGCAGGGCTATGAATTATATGTATATCTCGATGATATTGCAGTTATAGCTTATAGTTATATAAATTTAACCTGCAATATGACCCAGCTTCCTGGGTCATATTGCAGGAAATGGGAAAATACGATTGGATCCAAAGAAAGTCGAGGCAGTCAAAAAATATCCGGTTCCAACAAACTCCAAAAAGGTCAAACAATTCCTTGGTCTTGTAGATTACTATAAACGATTTGTTAAGAACTTTGCAAAAATCGCTCTCCCCTTAACACGGCTCCTAAGACGAACGGAACCTTTTATCAGGGGAAAAGAACTACAGGCAGCCCTTGAGACTCTCAGGAACAAACTTGCGAGGAACCAATCATTCGATCACCCGATATGACACAACCATTTATAGTAACCACAGACGCTTCGGATTATGCTATTGGCGCTATATTAAGTCAAGGACCAATGGGAAAAGACCAGCTAGTGGCCTATGCATCCCGAGTGCTCAAAGGCCCAGAATTAAGGTACTCAACCTATGATAGGGAATTGCTGGCAGTAGTCTATTCATCACAAAGAAATTCACAGATATCACAGATCACGAACCCTTAAAGCATTTTCTCGGTACTAAACAACCGGAACTTCGATTTAATAGATTGAAAGCAGCACTCAGGGAATGCGAATTCGAAGTTATTTACAAACCAGGAAAAACTAATCTAAATGGGGATGCCTTATCCCGCAACCCTCTGTTAAAACCAGGAGAAGAGAATCTAGAACGTCCACGAGCAGACTTATATGAGTCGGCAGATATCTGTCAGACACAAATTTTAGCAATTCTCAACGATAACGGAAATGATAAAAGGCCTCGTGATCCCAAAATTCCGGAAAATGAAATAGCGAGCAATAAACCTCGGGCTTACAAACCAAGGATACCAGAAGCCTTAATAAATGCTCTTCCACCAGGATTAACGGATGTCCGGGGAAGAACACGAAATATGAAGCGAAAGTATTACACGAAACGGGACACACACACTATTGTTGAGCCACAGACAGACAACGAGACACTCTACCAGCCGACCACAACAAATGACGACACTACGCCCGAAAAGTTAGACGTTACGGAATACGCCGAGATATACTACTCGACTCCAAAAACTGAACCATCAGCACAAATACCAAATTCGCCTTCAACACCAATATCCGTATTCTCACTCGCGCCAACACCAAAATGCAATTCAAAAAACTGGGACCCGAACATCTCTTTTCCACTTCTGCCCCAAGAATAGAGGGCTAGTTTGTCGGTCGACATCGAGAGACAAGAGGAAAATGGGCAAGAAATGCACATTGTAATCAAGGAAGTATCAAGCAAAGGAGCAAGCACCGCGGGGCAGCGAAGATCAATTTTGCAATCCGAATACGGGGACTGGTCCTTAGGAAGCCTCAAAAGCTCTTCATCTAATAAAAACAGATCCTTCTCCACAATATCAGAACAAGGAAATGCGACTTTATCTACGCGATTCGCAGTCCATACAGAATGCGATCAGTGCGCCGAACCAATAGCAACTTTAAAGCGTGAAACAAACCTTCCTCAAACACCCTTAGGAAATTGTCTCTTTTATTCACTCATGAGATATCTGCAAATAACAGGCGATGTACAATCATTTAAGCGAAAATTAGCTGAGTCACCTGCAGTAGACCAGTGCAGAGACCCGCAAGAAACTCGGCAAATCTTAACGTCAGCCAACTTGTGGGGAAACGCGGATCGCATATATTATTTTCACAAGACTTCTCTATCAACGTCTGCGTATATTACCCCAAAAAAACAGGCCAGACAATATATATCCACTATACAGTAGATAAAAATAAACCATGAATTTATTTACATTTTTGCGACATAACAAAACACTACACCTCATACTTAAAAAATATACAGGAACCCATACAGAACTCACAGGATATAAGCAATGAGTCAGATCACGATGATGTACGGCACACATTAAACGCGACCAGGCTAGCAAAATCACTAAGTCAGCATTTACTCGTGGATGCCCAACCGTCTTTCGGACTGTCGCCATCTATTGACGAACCGGAAGAAATTCCACCACTAAGCATTATACAACCTCTTAACTCGCATCCGTTTTCGCACGACACCAATTTCATTTGTTTTCTTTCCCGTGATATGTCCGTAGTCACAAATGTTATAAACGCGCTAATAGAAAGGAAATATATTATAGAGGAAGACATAAAAAACCTCAATCATCCAATAGGTCATGTCATAATATGGCAAAGAAAAAATTATCTCGTAATAGGTGTAACAGTCAAAAATCATGCTGACGATAAGATATTACGAGTAAATTGACTAAAAGCATTAAGGAAGTATGCAAAGCCATAAAACAGCAAAATATAACAGCAGAGGAGTAATTCGTGACTTAAATATGATACCATTAACAGATTGGACTTATATAGCAGAATACATGGTGTTTTCGAAAGGGTTAGGTAAGGACTTGGGAATAAAACTGAAAACTGTATTTAATTAAAAATGTATATATTAAGTGAAAATAGAAAAGCAAATAGTATTCAACACTATACATAGAGTTTGATCTTCACGCTATGAGATCACTTTAGAGACTGCCGAGAATTTTCACGTTCTTTAGCTCATCGGCTCGGAGACGCGCAAAAGGACGCACGTAAGAGTGCAAAAGACGCGCCCCGAAAGACCCTTTTTTACTGCAGGGTTTTTTCCTGGACGCATGTGTCGCGCAGATGCATCAGTACCGACGCGTCCTTACAAATAAACCTTTAGAAGACCATAAATAATCATAAATCATACCTTTTCACTAAGCGCGCAAAAAGGATTAAAAGAGGTCTAGTATGAAAAAACGAAAATCCTCGATTGCCGTGTTTGTCTCACGTGCAATCGTAAAACAAAAGGATACACTCAATTTTACATTCTCCCACCATTGAGATGCTCATACAATGCCATCTCAATCCATTCGCATTCGCAAAATTGAACATAAAGGAAACTAATACTAACTATACGTAATAAATTGAAGACTATTAGATTTCATATTATAAATTCACACATAAACAAAAAAATATGAAAATTCATTATTACACACATAAATGGTCATGGTTGTAAGATTACATAAAATATCACTTAATTGTAATGTAAATGGTCGGGTTTAACAATCTTCCGTCCCGCTCGAGTCACATAAGGTTCATCCCTTTTTACACACGAGTTTTTGTCAATTACGTTAGCTTTACATTTTATTTTGTTTGATTGGACTGTTTTCGCCTCGCACTTAGATTTTTCGTAACCCTCAATCAGTAATTGTTCTTGTTCGGCACTATCATACCTAATCTCTAAAGGATAAATTCTCTGTACTGGTCGAACAATCTCACCGTTAGCCGTGTTCAAGTGAACCACGCGAACGTTAACGTCTTTACCAGTGATGAGTTACTTGACTCGCGCTAAGGGCCAGTCCATACGTTTAATATTATCGCTTTGTACAAAAACAATATCGCCGACGTTTATTTTATTATTACATTTCATTTTCTTATCTCTGTCTACTAGCGCGCCTAAGTATTCGTTACGAAAACGACGACGTAGATCATCCTTAACCTTTTGTCGATATACAAATCTTTTTTCCAATCGACTCTTCTCAACGCAGTCAAAATCTAAAACACCGACTTCCTTAATTTCCTGCAAAAACATAGATGGAGTAAGCGGAATAATTTCATTTTTCTCGGACATAAAGGTGATCGGTCTTGAATTAATCACAGCTTCGCAATAGACTGTTAACATTTCTGCATAATTAATAGAACGCTTAAGCGTTCGACGTAACAAACGTTTCAAAATACCGATGTCTTTCCCAAAAACCTCCCCACCAAGGTGCAGTAGGTGGATTAAATTTCCATTCGATTTGCTTGGTGGCGACAACGTTAGCTAATTTCTCGAAATTAATACTTTTAAACCAATTATTTAAATCTACAAAATTTGTTCCATTGTCACTGAATACGGCGCAGGTAAATAAACTGATCCATGCTTTCTGTCCGCCTTTCAAGTATAAAGGACCTGTAAAATCTACGTCCACTACTTCGAAAACTGCTGCGTCACTAATTCTATTTAATGGCAGCGGCGGAGGTACTGAATCAAGTGGTTTTGCATCATGCCTACGACAACTTACGCATTTATTAATTACTGTTCGAATTACTTTTCGGCCTCCTATAATCCAAAACTTTTCTCTTAGCGCACTCATAGTTATTTCTACACCGGCATGATTTATTTCTATATTTTTTTCTTTTATCATTAAGTTTACAATTTCGGAATTGCCGGGCAGAACAATAGGACACCTAAAGTTATGACTGTCTTCGCGTAAAACAATCTTTGTCTTTAATCTAATTAAATTATCATTATCTTTTACTGGTTGCAGGCTTTTAATACGTGCGTCATTTATACCCTCACTAAAATATTCAGCCTGAATTATTTTCAACAATCTAATCTCTGCATTTTTAATTTTATCAACATTCAAATTATTTAGAATACGAGATTCATTACTTTCCTTTGTATTTAAATAAAACCTTAAAATCCAAGCAAAAACACGAATGGTTTTATTATAACTAGAAAATTTAAAAAATCCTTTTCTATTATCCTTGTTTGAAACAAGTAGAACTGTACTTTTCTGAGTGCTTTTCTTTAATTCTTTATTAATTTCTTCCTCATCACAATGAGAGTCGCTAGAAGGCCAATTTTCAGATTTTAAACCTAACCATTTTGGACCCTCCCACCATCTGGAAATTAACAGTTGAGCAACTGTACATTCCCGCGAAGGTAGATCTGTTGGGTTTAAATGCCCTGGTACATGGTGCCACTGTTCAGAGCTCGAATATTTCTTAATTTCTTCTACTCGATTATAAACAAAAGGTGCTCAATTTCTTTACCTATCGATCCACGCTAGGACTGCCGTCGAATCAATCCAATAAAAATGTTAAATTTTTTAAACTTAAAGATTTTACAATTGATTCTGTTAGCATAATTCCAATAGTTGCCGCAAGTAATTCTAGTCGCGGAATACTAAGACGGCCACTCGATTTCTCTTTATTCGTGGGAGCAACTCGCGCTTTATCCTCATCGCTAGTCTTACCCAATAGGCATCGTGGTATCTGTACTTTATTTAAATCTTTTAATTCTTCGCACCACTTTAAAAATGTAATTTTCATATCTTCCGGCACTTCTTCGTCCCAAGATAAATTATTCGCCCATGATTGTTGCAATAAGACTCGCGGACATAGCATAATAGGGCTTGAAACCCGAGAGGATCAAATACTTTGTGAGCAATCAACAAAATATTTCTCTTTGTGATTTTATCTACCTTGCTTACAACCGGCATATTTAAATGCAAATTGTCGATTTGTTTATCCCAACCTATCCCCAACACTGAAGCCAAAACGAAAGAAGGAATACATACACCGCTAGTAGAAAAAAAATAATGGAAGGCAGCAACAAGATTCCAATATTTTAGCTACAAACAAAATTGTATATGTGACATTATTATACGAAGATTTATATTTAATAGAATAAATTGGAGTTCTTCTTACTCAATTATAAGGAACAACTCCAAAACCGTAATTTCCCGACGTACACACTCGCTCCGCAACAATGAACTACCTCTATGGTGAGGATTTTCTTCTCAAGCATAAAGCTAAATATATCCGATCTAAACAACCTTTCGATGAATAATCCATCCTCCATCCACATATTTTCAGTTATCAAGTGTATCGACATGCGATGTGCCTCACGCAATTTCTTACACTTGCGATTTCTTTCATTATATAACGTATTATATTATACTTACAAATTTCATCACGATCCAATGAAGCTTATGTTTATTTGAGATACGCCTATATGCATACCTCCACAATTTTAAGTTCACCTCCTTTACCCCGGAGAATAGATAACCCAGCTCGAAATAATCATCCACGTACTCTAGGAGCCCTATCCAGAGCTTATGATTCTATCGACGGGCATCACGGCGGGGACTATTTATGTCCATCTTTGGGAGGAGAAATATATATCATCCCAGTCTCTTTGCAGGAGCGATTGATAAATTTCTCTGCACCTGCCACTCACAGGGGATCGCCCACGTTGGACGCCTCAGCGAAACAAACATCAAGGTTGATAACTTGATGGTATACGTCGGGCCTAACATAAACAAGATCCTCCGAACCTTGAATGATTATTTGGAATCTGGCACCAGCCTCCCACAACAGGCCACGTGTGACCAGTAGCCATTTATGATTCAAGGGGACAGAACATTCCTGCTCCCACAATTTTCCAACAATCTCATGGCTACGCCACAGACGGGTCACGATCTCTGCAAAGAACGAGGACGTCCTTGAAAAATCGTGTAGGTGTACACGAAGCCATAGTTTGCAGGGGCCACCACCCATGCTCCATCGAACTAGGTTGACGGAGTCCAGCCATTTGTCTTCAGGGTGCATTTCAGTCACTACATATTTTCCCGATAGATAGAAAGAGGGAACATTAATCACTGGGCACACGTCCTAAAGATTATTGACTCTTGTCGTAATCGCCACCGGGATGTCGGTCAACAGTAAATCAACGCCATCAGAGCAGCTGATATACGTTATGTATATAGGGTTAATATTCCCCTCTGCAATTGCTCGTAAAATTTCGAATCGAAGGTGGTCGCTTCCAGATCTTTAGATGTCGCCAGCGGAGGGAGTGCCAGTGATAGCTCCTACATGAATAATAATGCAATTAGACAAACAAACCAAAAAAAAAAATATTTAATAGAAAAGAAAAAAAAAGGAACCTTACCTGCATGCACTTCTGCAGCTCCTTTTTATCGGCGATGCTCTGAAAGGACTGTCGCGCTAGATATAATCAGTCGCGATGCCCTTCCAGTTAGTAAGATGTTGCCCTTAACCGGGGAACCTGAAAGACGCTCTTAAGGTCATGTTTCATTACGTTATTCTCCGGCTGAGGAATAACCTTACGGAGCTGAAAAAAGGAAATTTTTATCAAAGGATTTTTTAACAAAATTAAATATAAATTTTTACGCAGATTTTTTTTTTGAAAATAAATTTTCTTTTTTCTTCCCATCAGAAAGAATTTTTTTTACAAAAAAAAAAATAGAGAAAAAACATTATATTGTCATAGAAGCGGGCTTTGTCGAGGTTCTGCAATGTCGCGATTCTGCTCCATCGTGGCTCTTCTCTGGAGGAGAGCGAGTGGGTCTAATGACCCGGGGGTGGGGGTGAGCCTCCATGGCTAAACGTCATTCCTAGGGCCCACTCCTGGTACGCCGGCGGAAGGTCCCTCCCTCCGGTGGTGTTGGGATGCGGAAGCTGCTGCAGTAGCCACCGGCGCTCACGATCTGGCCACGAGGGTCACCTCTGGCAAGCGTTCCGAGAATGGAGCCTTAATCACCGCCGGTGCTCTCTCCTCCACCTCCTGCCGGATTTGCGACACCACTCGATCCGTCGCGCCGTCCAAACGGGTTGAACTCGGGTGGGAGGGGGGGCATGGTCCTTCTTGGCACAGCGTTTATGCCCCTAGCCCTCAACCAGGCTTCGTGGGTGCCTGCACACCGCGGGCAGCTGGCCAGGTCCCCTTCTCGTCAGCTCCTATTCGCCCTCTGGGTCTCGCGGAGATTTATGCTCTCTCGAGCGTTAGGGGCGTTGGCACTTGGAGTCCTCCGCCTCAAGAGCAATCTGCAGCTCCGCTGCCCTCCGGCGCCGCTCGTGGACCTCCTCCGGTGTCTTCGGTGTTCCGATCACGGGATTGGGAGCGGTCCTCCTTCCTCGCGCTATGGTTCCCGTTCGCTTAGCTGCTTCTTTCCAGGAGTCCAGTATCTCTGGATCCAAGGGCGGTAGCGGGTGAGCCGTCACCTCCCGCTGGATCGCTACCTCTAAGGTACGTAAGGCCTCACTTCTAGCCTACTTCAGCGTCCGCCACCCCAATACTAATAGAAAAATAAAACAAAACAAACATAGCTCTCTGATTCCTGCTCACTCGCAACCTGTCTATTCAGTCGTCTGCATCTACACTTCGGGTTTCGCATGAGTCGACTTACTCGTTCGCGGGGGGGGGGGGGGAGGCCGTTCCTAAATCCTAAATACCTCAGGGTCCGCTAAGACCATCGGAGTCTCGCGTCTCTCGCGTCTTAAAGCTGGTACAGCCGCCCCTTCTCTACCTTCCACTGCGGCGCATTCCGCTAATATTTCGTCCTCCTCTAATCCGCCGTTCAATCATATAAACCTGGATGGCCCAGGTTTTCCAGAAGTCGATGTCCAGGATAACCTCTTGCTCTAACGATAGTGTGGCTTGGAATGACATATCTTTGTTAATTTCATTCACCTCCATGTTTACTTTGAGGTTATCGTCGACCCTGGTAGTCGCTCCGCCAGCTACTCCCTTTACTGCAGTCATACTGGATTGGAGCCGGCTTCTGAACCTCTCGGTTAGCCGTGCTCCTACCAACAACGCTGCGTCCTTGGTGTCTAAGAGGACCTTGTACCTTTCCCCTCCTATGTTCAACCACACTAAGGGCCGACCGTCGTTGGAAATTCCCGCTTCCCTTTCCTTGCGTGCAGCATCCTTCTGCGGGTTGGGGGATTGATTTGGGCTTAGCTGAGCCTCTGCTGAGCCTTACTCAGCCCTTCCCCCTCCCAAGCTAGACGTGAGGTCAGATCCACCCCGGTACGTCCAGCTTGACTCTCGGACGTTACCACCGTCGATGACGGAGCTGGAGGTTTGCCATACAATCAGGCCAATGCTTGGGTAAAACTAAAGCTTTTTAACGCGGGGCCGGGTTGTTTATCCTGTACCCACTCACGATGGCCTGCTTTTGTACTGGCTGCTCCTCCTGACTCGATTCCGTCATCTTTAGCAGCCCACAGGGACTTCCAGCCTGTATACCCGGGATGTACTGCCGCAAGATCTTATTCGCTAGCGGACGTCTCGCATCGACTTCTATGTCGCTGGGTCGTCCTCCGGCAACGTCCTTTTACAGTGTTCTCGACCCCACATCAGGCATGACAACCGGCCTGCCTATATTAGGAAGCGTCGTCGTGGCTGATTTACTTGCCTCCTGATCCCCACTCACAACAGATTGCCGTATCTATTCGTCGGATCCACCCGTCGCGTCACATGGGTCGGCGTTGTCATCGTCGAAATATACATCTTCCTCCCCGTTCATTTCCTCTTGTTTCTCTTCTTCGTCTGCCGGTCCACGTGAATAATGTTCCATCTCCATTTGCGACGACCACTTTCTTCTCACTGCTCTACGTTCTCATACCGCTCTACCCTCCTCCATGTCCTTCCTTCCTTCAAACCTTTTTTTTCCTCCCTCCGAATGATTATTTTCAACGCATCCAACTTTCTCCTCTCGCTGTGCTTCTCCTCTTTCCGCTTTCTAGGGCTTCAACCGCAGCATCTGGCCTTGATTTGGACCTTAGACATTTCACTGGACATGGTCCAAATCTGGTTCTCGCGGCCTGCCAAGCCTGCCGCAACGACGCACATCCAGGGCAGTTCTGAAATGTCACGTCCTGAGTTCCATACACCTGGCAATACAGTCGCGACAAAGAAGGGAACTCACTCCTTCGGTGTCCCGCCTTATTGCATCCGAAGCACACCGTCTGTGGACAGCGTCTCGCCGAGTTTCCCGCTACCCAAGCCGGGTGCAGTAGCTTGCGTCTGCCTGGGCCTTGTAGCCGCCGCTGACGCCTGCGCGGTCAGCACCGTCACTACTACCTTTGGATTCTTCGCTGTCTTCTTCCCCTTCCGTTTCTTCGTTGTCGCTTTGTCCTCATCCTCTTCCTCGCTACCCTCCGAGATGGAACCGACTTTTGCCACCTTCTGGAGCTTGTAAGCCGCTATCGGAACTACCATTTTCTCCGCCGCTGGTGGCAGAGTGTATCAAGCGTCCAGGTCCTCTTGCGCTCATACTTCCTTTCCATCCGCTGAAAATCCTCGATCGTCTCAATCTGTTTATCCCGCATTCTCTGCCTATAACGCGGGAGCAAGTTTCTAATTGCCCGGCGCACCTGCCTACGCTCTGACATTGCCCTCCTTAGCGCTGAAACAATTAGCAATTGTCTCTCCCTTCGCTTGTATCCTTGCTCGCACGTCGTCCCAAACGTCGTCCGTCTTCTCGCTTAAAAACTGCATCCGGAATTCCTTTTGGAACTTCACGAACGTCAGTCGATCTGACCTCACTCCCCTGTACCATTTACTGGCACTTCTGGTCAGCGTACAAGGGAGCGCATGCAGCAGATCCTTCTCGCTCATCCCTGTGTATCCGAAGCAGTCTTCTAACCTCTCCAGGTAGTCCTCGGGATTTTCTCCTTCTCCAGAGAACTTGAAACACCATCCCTGGAGAATCTTGATGTTCCTTAAATTCCTACCGGATTCCTGCCTCTGTCTTGGCTCTTCCCTCACGTTCCTTGCTTCGGGTGCGTCGCGGCCCTCATTTCTTTCTTCCGGTCTTCTACCCCTTCTTCTCTCGGACGACGTCGAGTTTCTCTCCGCGGCTATCTCTGTCGTCGCCGTCCAGTCCGCGCTGTCTTCCTCCTCCGAGCTTCGTTCTCGCCGCCTCTGCCTAGATGCCTCCTTCGGCGTCCATCTCCTCTCCTGCGGCACCTCTGGCAGTGGCGTCCTCACCTTCTTTGCTGGTCCCGCTAACCTTCTCTCCGCTAATCTTCTTTGGACCTCTCTCTCGATTACTTCTTCGTGTCTCTCCATCCTCCTCTCTTCTCGCGGGTCTTTTACCCTTCCGCTCTTTACATGAGGCTGCCTGTGTCCTCCGATTTTCCGACAGTTCCCACAGAGAGAACCCTGGCGGAGCTTGCGTCCCCTGAGAACCTACTGGTTACCCTTGGTCGCGCTCCTGCCATCGTGGTCGTAACCGTCGTAGAGACTGTTGTCGCTGTTATCACTATTGGTACCGTAGGAAACTGCAGTCCTCGTTTCTCGTCTGATACTATTAAATTCTTGACACCCTCCAGGTAGTCCGTTACTACCATTGTCGCTTCTTCCTTTGCCGCTGCTCCCACTTCGTCGACACTCGGCTCCCAGGGAGCGTTGAATTGTAAGGCCGCCCTACATTAATCTCTAATCAGTCGGTCTCTTAACTGCTGAAGTGTTCCATCCTGATTGTAACCCAGCGTCTCCAATGCGTCACACAGCTGGTGAACAACTCGGCGTTCATCTTCTTTTCCTCTTTAGCCTTGAAGTTTTAATCATTAAAATCTATAACCTTTGAAATTGTATGAATCATGTTTATTTGTTTTTCCAAATAAATTTAGTGGAAAATGTCTTTGCACCAAGTCATGCACATTTTCGGGCGGCCACGCCATTGTTTTAGCGGTTACTGGCCCGCATAACAAAGTTAAAATTTTCTAAAATATGACATGAGGATCCAAGACTTAATACCACGTTGTTTTGGTGCAAAATGACTTTCTACCAATCTGCAAATTTTCGGGTAATCACGTTATTAATTTAGTGTAGTTTTATCGTTTATACCTTCAAGTTCAATATCGTATAATTCTTCGATAGGATCCGCAAAAATGGTGTCAATGTGTTTTATTTCGTCGTAATTTATTTATACAGTTTTTACATTTACTTATACAGTACTATACGCGAATTTGATTTCCAAATGGATAGTATTTTTCGAACTTTATTTTTTGCTTTACGATTCTTTAAAAGTCTGTGTCCCAAAGGTGTGATTTTAATTTATCGATAAAGTCATACATGTTTTATACACGCTGCCCTTAAAGATACCATTAGTTTTTTGCGGTGTTATTTATTTTATTTATTTATTTATTCCAGTAGTTACATGTTCGATTTTGATTAATCGATATACATAAACATAATTACAAAAGTAACCCAGTAGAGGAAAAGTTTCCTGTTTGCTGGCCTGGCTCTATACAGGGTGTTCAAAAATGAACTGGCACGACCAGTATAACCCTGTTCAGAAAAATATTTTAAGCACTTTTTCGCTTTTGGCATTTTTTGATATTATGGCTAATTATCGAGTTATCGTTAATTAAAAACTCTGATAATTAGCCAATCAGCGCGCGGACGGACGCTGGTGGGCGGCGCTTTTCCCAGCGGGGAGAGCGGCTTGGGCGGGGCGTTGCCTCACAAGCCTCCCCACTTTGCGGGCCCATCGGCACACGGACACGCACGCACACTCGCGCGGCATCGCCGTGAGTGCTTGCGTGTCCGTGTGCCGATGGGCCCGCAAAGTGGGGAGGCTTGCGATGCCGCGCGAGTGTGCGTGCGTGTCCGTGTGCCGATGGGCCCGCAAAGTGGGGAGGCTTGTGAGGCAACGCCCCGCCCAAGCCGCTCTCCCCGCTGGGAAAAGCGCCGCCCACCAGCGTCCGTCCGCGCGCTGATTGGCTAATTATCAGAGTTTTTAATTAACGATAACTCGATAATTAGCCATAATATCAAAAAATGCCAAAAGCGAAAAAGTGCTTAAAATATTTTTCTGAACAGGGTTATACTGGTCGTGCCAGTTCATTTTTGAACACCCTGTATAAAACTAATACTTAACACTAAAACAAAAAGAAAAGAACAGAAAGAAAAGAAAAGAAAATAAATGAATAGAAAGAAAAGAAAACAGAAAAGAAAATGTAAATGCTATAACATGGAGACTTAGCAAGTTAATGCGCAGTCTTCTAGTCTAGTAAAATCGTTACTAGGTAAAAAACTATTTGCTAATACTTGCTAAGTCCCCAATCTGAATTCATGTTGTGTTGTAGGTCCTCATCTCCAATATCTAATCAGCATTGAGCTTGCTTTCGTATACATTTCTGTTGATGCGTTTTTGCTTCTTTTGTATGGTTCTTTTTGAAAGTCTCTTTGGGCAAGTTAGCCCTACTGTACAGGTTACTCTGTAGTGTGGGAAAATGTCTTTGTGTTCTTTACTCGATTTGCATTTACAAGATGATGTGAATATAATTCCATCTAAATCAATAATATCTAAATTTTTGTTTTGTTTAGAAATTGGTTGCATAGAGTTAGTAAATGACTGCATGCCTCTTGTTCCTCTGTCAAAGCATAGATACACTTTGTTGTTTCCTAGATAGTTAATATCACTATATGACATTCTTATTTCATTTGGTTTTGTTAATTTGTTACCTGGAGGATTCGGGCTTGCTTTTTGTAATATTTTATTAGTATTTGAATCAGCTTTATTGTCTATTTTTGTGAATATCTCTTCTATTGTATGATCTAATTTTTTAACTCTTGTTAATTTATATTTACTTGATATATTTTCATCATTCTTTGGAATTGTTGTTGCTTTTACGAAATGTATATGTTTGATTTTGTTAATGCGTGGATAGTCACATAGAACACATTTTTCTTTGTTTGTTGTTGTTCTAACATTTGCATGAACTTCTTCAAGATTCTTTATTATAATTTCTGCTATATCAGTTATTATATACACGGTAATGTGCGATATTACACACATTCGTGTCTCTATACTCAAATTTTCTTAATCCGCATAATATAATTGGCGTGAATATTGGTTATGTGTATGTAGTCTGTTATATTAAAAACATAAAACATAAGACCCACTAGGGAAATTTTAGCCCTTGATACTTATGTATTAATCCACGCAATAGGGATAGATTTTCTCTTTCTTACTCATAAATAATATCTTTTATTATGTTTTTTAAACGTACGACATACACAAGAAAACTTGGTCTATTGTTACGTCATGAAAAAGGGTTTACAAAAAGCAAATAGAGAAGGATAATTGAACTTTTTCACGACGTACCAAATTCGAAAAACAGGTTAGCCCAAAGTGTATGTTTAAAAGTTTACGATGGGTCCATTAACAAAAATTAAGGCTTGCGTACATTCGGGAAAACAAAATACTTTGTAATCAAACAAAAGATCTAAAAGTAGGTAGCCGTAAAACGTTATTACGCTAGACATCAAGTGACGGAAGGGGACGAGTCAATTAGGCACCGGAACAGCCGTATAGATAAACACTTTACTTCAAGATTAAACTGCAAGACCCTGGACAATGGATAAAATTGATCAGTGAAAAACCCATATCCGATGATAAAATTTATGCGTAACGTCGGACTTCTAAAGCCGAAAGGCGGTCTACAAAGAAGTCTAGCACTAATGAGTCATCTTTTATTATCTGGACATGCAGTGACAGACCTTTGGCGGTTTCTCAATACACAAGGATTACGATGCGAGCGAAAAGCATCCGGCAATAATCATACAAATGAGGACCATAAATCGATCAACGGAAAAGTACAAACGATAGTAAAACTCGAGCTACAAAGATCATTTTTATAAGAGTGTGTTGCGTTAAACGTGTCTGCCCCTGCAGCACGTCAACCGTCCGTACACGCAAGCCGAACTTGCCGCCGCGTCAACGATGCGCTCCGCCGCCGCTAGGTGGCGATGGCCTAGTGGCGCGCTACCCACCACCAAATTGTAGGCCTATGTAGCATGTAAGGCGGTCCGTGGACAGGTCTGGCAACCGCTAGCTAGCCTCTCCCCTCCGGTGCAATACACCAGGGGGTCCAAGAATAAAGCCTACTAAGCAGTATATTTTTGAAAGCTCTCGACTATTTATTTAGTGCGCCCTATCCCTCCTTTTCTTTAAGGTTCGGATTTTTTGAATGAAACGCTCTGTCTCCCGCCCTGGTCACGGGCGCCACTCCCGCAGCAGAAGCCGCAGACGGAGTCCCGGACGGAGTAGCGAACATGGAGACCGTTGGTCCAGAGTTCGCTTCCGCTCTAGGAAGCCGACCAGGCATCGCAAGGGGATCGACACCTTCACTCAGACCGAGTGGAGCAGCGGACCCTCGGTTACCGTAGGCTGCCAGACGTCTCCTCGGACTCTGCGGGTGAAGGAGCAGGCCACCCAGGTCGGATGCCCCGCTTATTACGAGAGAGTGGCAAGCACCCAGACGCCTGAGCCAGGCCCACGCCTACGCCTCTCCCCCCCCCCCCCTATCTCCGGCCCAGCAGTAGCGACCACGGACGCCAGGGAGCCGCAGCTCCACCACCTCTCCTCTGTTGGAAATTACTAACAGAGACGCTGACTTGAGGGAGCGGCTGGTACCGTCTCCACTCCAGTCGGTAAAGAGGCCCGCTGGCAGCAAGGCGGCGCCTCCACCCAGGAAGAAGCCGCGGGTCGTCGCCAAAGTCGTAGCAAAGGCAGCAGCGAGCGGCAAGGAGCAGATGGCGCCAGGAAGTGGCTCCGTAGACCGGACGGGTTGAGCGCCTCTTCGGCACTCCCCGCCAAAGTTTTGGCAAAACCGCTGTAGCAACCTTTGCTCCAGTTGTAAATTTTTTGAGTGCCCCAGCTCTGTTACGGAGTAGGGGCATAAAACAAGCAAAATTAATTCCCCAGGTACTTAGTGAGCTTGGCTCATCGGTGATATAGTCACTGGGTCTCCTTCTCTCTGATAGGTTTAGACTCTAGGTCCGTAGAGGGCTAGGTGAGGGGGTTAGTGCTGTGTCCTCCCCTCACCGATCGAAGACGCTATCCACGAGAACTTCCAGATTCTTCGGTGGACACCGCTCCTGCAGAAGACTTCAGTTGTCCAGGTGACTATGCTCGTCAACAGGACGATTCAGCAGCTGCTCACCGACGACAAGTGGCTTACTAATTACCTAGTAACCGAAAATTCTTTCGTTAGATGAATCAACGATAATTCGGAAATTTATCGATTGGAGGGGATGGAAGATGAGTATACAAACCTTTGCTAAAGGATAGCCACCAGTTCAGTCGTCACACCTCCGCGGTACGTCGTCACACCTCCGCGGTACGTCACGTCAGTCAGTGGAAAATTAGTATATGAGGCTTAGAATCCTTCACGCCAGAGGAAGCTTGGCTACGCATAAGCCGAGAGATCTTATCCGCCGCACACTTAAAGAAGAACACGAGACGACAAGGAATAGCAGTAGGGTCTTTACAACCAAGTCCATCGGCTGAACCACCGACGCAATAAGGAGGGCTGCTATTTCTACGAGGATAGCGAGAAAGAGAAAGAGAGAGAGAAAGAAAGAGAACGGGAGCAACAAAGAGCCGCAACGCTGATCCATGCTGAGCGACACCGAGGGGGCCGATATCTGCGCTCCGGAGGGAAACTGCTACAATTTAGAAATAATACTGTAGGCTTGTAATCTGTTTGTAATACGCATCTAAATAAGAAGTGTATTTTATTTTTGTGTAATTCCATTCAAAGATTTTATAATTAAAACTAAATTTTAACATTCGTCGACAGCGTCTTTGCGCCAAAAGATAGCGTCTCGGCGCTGGCACTCTCGCTGTCTTTCTCTCTCAAACAAACTCTTGGTAGGAAAGAACGTTTGGATTTTCTCAAGTTTTTTGTTAATTTCGACCTGCTCATCCCCAGCTTTTTGCTCACCACCTGCATATTACGGCAAGGCTCAACTGCTTATTCTCCTGCTCAACTCTGCCATTCTACAGCTCTACAATATTTACTCATAAATACAAGTAATTAGTTGTTGAAGGTATGAAAGTTGCTGAACTCATCGAATAAAGCTCCTCTTCAACTCAACTAAGTTTATTAAATTCCCCGCCCTCTGTAACTACCATCATCTTAATTTTACCAAGCAAATTCTCAAACACCTAGTAAACGGCAAAGATTTACCTATTTTAATATTGAAATGTCTGATACCGAAGATTCCGCGGACGAAGAAGAAATCGTGCAAAATTTTGATAAAGAAGCAAAACTAAATGTTCAAACAACATTACCTTCAAACCTTATCAAAACATGGATTTGTAAATTGTAATCTTAACAACTGTGTATTTAATTGTGTACCTTATGAATATGAAGCTAAAAAATAAAAATAAATTCCTTGTATAACTAACATAAAAAAGGTATGCGTAAGATCAATATTCCTCTTGAGAATTTCTATTAAGAATTCTGCTACTTTTGTATTTGCTTTTGATACTTGCCCCGACCAGCCAAACCTCGGCTACGCTTCGGTTCTGCCAATGTCGGACGATTATCAAAAGCACACACATGAAACTTGTGACTGTGAAGTATAAATTGATTACTTGTTTTAATATTTTCGGCCTACGATGAAGAAAAATAGTATACGACACATAGACAGAATATTGAATACCCTGGCGTGCGATACCCTGTTGAAAGTATCCAGCTGGAAATCCATGCATGGACTGGATTCCAGCTGGATTTCCAGCTGGAATTACCACCTGGATTTCCAGCTGGCAATTCCAGCTGGATTTCTGGAGAACCTTGGTTGAATTTATCCAGCTGGATTTCTGGGGAATGCAGGTGCAATTTATACCTTGATTTCGAATCAATCTAGATGGATTTATTGGATGTCCATCTGGAATTTCCATCTGGAAAATCTATCTGGATATTCAATAAATCCATCTAGATTGATTCGAAATCAAGGTATAAATTGCACCTGCATTCCCCAGAAATCCAGCTGGAATCCAGTCCATGCATGGATTTCCAGGTGGATATTGTCAACAGGGTATATGACGGCGAAGCCTCGCAGTCATAACCTCGCACGCAAACATCTTCAACTTTCTGGCCTAGTGTCGTAATATACTATTGATGAAAATGTTATATTCAAAATCCCTGATCTCAGCAAACCACACATTTTGACATAAAGCCTAATAACCTCGTTACTAGGTAAAAAATGTTTGCAATAATTTGCGCAATCCAGCTACTTTGATCTTCATTATCTCCAATATCTTATTAGCATTGAACTAAGTTTGGTGTACATTTCTGTTGACGCTTTCCTACTTCTTTTGTAAATTTCCCTTTAGAAGTTGTTTAATCTTTTAGGACATGTTAGACCAGCCGCATACGTCACTCGGTAGTGTGGAAACATATCTTTGATTTGTGTTAAAGAGTTACACGTACATGAAGACCTGAAAACTATGCCATCTAATAAATTAGTATTTTTCTATTACCTCCAAATTGGTTGCATAGAGTTAATAAAATTTTGGATGCCATTATCTCCTCTATCTAAGTATGAAAGTGCTTTGTTATTGTCTAAATAATTGATGTCTTTATGGGATATTTTATAGCCGTTTAAGTTTTTACGTATGTTATACGTAATGTGTATACGTGTATTCTAACACCTTGTTGTAATTTTTCTTGTTATCCTATTCCCATGGATTTTCAAAGTGGAAACAGATAATTTAGTGTAATTTTTCTAAGTCGTGTATGTTAGAAAAATCACGCTGGTGTGGCAGTAATGTTTAATTTTATGACAATCTATATTTCATGTCATATTTATTAATGTTTTTGTTAGATTCTTATTTAATTCTACTATTGTAGTTAATTTTGTATTATCCATTCTATTAGTCTATTTTTTACTGCATCAGTGTAATTTACAGTCGTAAGTTCATCTGGTAATTTATTAAATAACATCAACGCTCTTATATAGCTACATTTAGAACTGACGGTTTTTTGTGTCTTTGAAGTCTGTAAGTTTTTATTTCTTGAGTTATTGCTGGAATTTAAGTAACTTAGTTTCAATTCGGAATAATGATGCAATAGGGCATTAAATTCAAATGATTACACTATGTTAAGCGGGTATTGTTATTGTCCAAAATTGTTTTTATTAAATATTTTTAGTAGTCTTGTTTGCAGGTTCTGCAGGCATGTTGTTCTTCCTTTATACGCACCTTCCCAGGCAATAATGTCGTAAGTCAGGACACTATGCAAGAAGGCATACTAAAGCATTTAAAGCGTTTGTTTTTACATTATTTTGGATATTTTGTAAAGATTGGTGTATAATTTCATACATGTATGTCGTATTTCATGTTACTGTCAATCTATAGTCCTAGATATTTGGAATAGTCAAGTCTATTTATGATTTTATTTTGAATCTGGAAAGTCATACTTTTTATAATTATCAAATATATTGTTTTTTCTACGTTTAACGATTTTTTGAGTGCTAACCAGTTGGCTACTTTTGAAGGTAGTTGTTCATTTCTGTATCTACTTCCATTCAATTTTTGCTTCACTGCTCGCTTCGTTTCACTGCTCCTCGACCTAAGGGAACCTCTAGCTCTTTACCTCCCTGTTTCTACGGTTTTGTTGAGCACCAGGCGCCTTGTAGACGCCGCCGGGTCACGAATTCCTCGCTCCAGCTGAATCTTCTTTCCCAGGGTATGGGTTTTTCCAAACCGCCACGAATGCGGGGATTAAATGGCTGCGATACCTTGACGATGCGGATTCAGCTACTCGCTCGCTACTGCCGGTGCACTCAAATACTCGCCGAAATTATCTCGACCCACCACCTTCACAACATACCCAACACGCAAGAAATAAAACACAGAACACGTGGAATTTGTCGTCCAACTATATATTGCCTCCTGGCTGGGGTAAATACAATTATTGCAGTGGAGTGTGTGCGGCACGGGACAACGTCGCGGGAGTTCTCGCGGGAGAGAATACTACACGGGAAAGGAAAAGTCCTGAGAGGGTATACGCGGATCTCACCGTCTCTCTTCTTTCTTCCGTTGTACAAACTACTCCCGAATACTACTCTCACGGCTCTAATCTCAGCGAAACTTAAAATGCGTCCGGCTACTAAGTAGGCTTTCGGCAGAATGGCCTTCATCCCTCTCACTCACGCTCACGTACTTTTCCTTGCGTCTCACTCCCTCGGAGAACCTTCTCCGAGGTCCGAATCTTCTCGCGTCAACCCGCTTCCGGGCGCATCGCCGGTAAACGTCTCCATTGGCTGGCCGAAGTCAGTCTAGCCAAACCCTATCGATTTCCCCCGAGTACAAGCACGAGTTTAATTGTACGCGCGGCGCGGCGGAATTATCGCGCGTAACGTTGGCCGCCTGCTCGACTCGCGCGCCAATTCGTACACGCGTGCTCTCTGTCTCGCACCTATGCGCGTGGTCCGCGCTCGGCTTCCCCAGGTGCGCGGCGCGTCCGGAGAGTCGCGGCGCGTTTTCTATTTATCGCGGGATTCGGTAAGTAAGTGTGTGTGCGTGTATGTGTATTGCGGGGATGCTGGTCCGGGCGGCGTTGGCGCCGCCGGTGGTTATCATCATGGCGGCGCCGATCAGCTGTCCGTCGTCGCCTTCTTCGTCTCGTCGCTAAGCCGTCGTCGTCTCGGTCGCCTCTTCGTCAAACCGTCATGGTACGCCTCGTCGGCTGCTTCGCTCCGCTGGCTGGACCTCGGCATGGCTGCATCAAGTCGACGCGGCGTCGACGGCATCCCGGCGGCCCGTGCACTCTCGGGCGGGCATCCGCGCTCGTGCTCTCTCTCTCTTGCACCCATGGCTGACTGGTGCGGTGGCACGTCATCCGCTCCACACCTGTCAATTTGGGGGGTCTGTAAGAAGGGCAGAGAAGCTCGGCGTTAAATAATTTATTTAACGCCGTCTCAGCCTTACTACCCTCCGAGAGAGAGAGAGAGAGCCGAATCACTCGGGGCACTTGAGCGAGAAAAAAAATGCAAAAAATTTGGCTAATTTTTTTGTGCTTTATCTAAGGATTGTCGAACTACCGGTATTTCGAAAAATTTTTAAGTTAAAAATATGAAAACTAGAGTTTTTAATCTTCAAAAGCTTTTGTTTTTGTTTCCTGTACGACCATTTTTCACTGAGATATAACCTGTTAAAAATCGCCAGAAAATTTCGAAAAATTTTTTGTTCCCTTAATTTTTGTGTAAAGTGTATTTTAACTCTTTGCTTTCTATTGGTGAAATAGTTTTTTAATAATTAATGGGCCTTCCTCCCAATTCCATAGTTGTATAGTATATCTTGTAATATTTAGCGAAAGATCAGGACTGAAGTACTTAAGAGTACTCGAATTGTAAAACAAGAAAGAAATAAAAAAGTTTATTTACAAGAGAGATATACCCTTAACTTGCCCTTAGCCGATACAGGACTTTAATGGCGCCAGTCGCGAATAAAAAGGAGTCGCGAGACTCCGATCACATTCACTACCCGGCACGATCCCGTCAGCAAGGGGAGAATGGGGGGGCGTACCTGCCCCTCGTAGCCAATGTCGTCGTCGCTCGCTCTCTACCCTCCATTACATGCACGCTGATCGGCTACCTCACACGAAATGTCTCTCCGTCTCCGATGTGCTAGCTCCGTCGATCTTCTCGCGGAGCTGCCAAGTTCGTCCGCTCGCAGCGCTGGCGTGGATCGCTGGTGGTGTCTGTAGCGTAGTACTCTACTCAGCTGTGGCCTTAAAGTAGAGTTCCACGTCCGTCTTGCCTATTGCAGTTTTTATCCGAAGGAGATGGTGACATACTAAGGAATCGGGCCAATACTCGAAAGTAGGGTGCATTAGTGCAGTCAGGCTCGCTGGTAATTCCTCGCTTCGATCTCCTTTCGTCGGCTGTCAACTAATAGCACTGCTCTTGATTTTTAGTGTTCAGGATATTCCTGGCTTTGCAGCTGATGATCAACACCACGAGGAGACACTAGGTGATCCCGAAGATAGCTTCGGAAAAGTCCGCTTGTATTTATCTGGTTGTTTTTGTAGCTTGAAATATGGGCCACCCTAACCTCTCACTATACTGGTATGGCTATTCTTCTCCTTGCTATTGCTGTGCTATGCACCTTATACTGGCCCTTATTGATTTTCTGTCCCCGCATTAGATATACATTTCTTGCGAAGGTGTCCAATGTTTTCTTGTTGGACGTCTTGTCAGCCTCCTTCGCATCTTCTTCAGAGTGCTACGAAAAAACTTAGTGGGGAGTATCGATGGGATTTTGTGAGAGTCATAGGGCCTTTAGTGAGGATTCAGATAAAGTGCAGTGTAATGCGTATGTTTTGGTTTTATTCGGGTAGGTAAGTTAGCTGTATTGGAGAACTCTTCACGCTTTACGCTCCTACTCTAAGGACTCCGTGTAAGGTCTTTACTGTTTCTTGTGCGGATAAGCAGGTTCTATACGGGCAGTTAGCCCGCTTGTGCCCAAACTAGCATCAAATGTTGTTATATTTCAACAGCTATACTCCTTAGGTTCAATTTATTCAATCATAATGAAACTACACTTTTGTATTTTTCTCCGCGCTTTCCGAATCCGTTTTCCGATTGACGATATTTGACCTCATTTTTAAAATATGGCTCTTTAAATCTGAAAAATAGCGATAACTCTGATATTTTTATCACAATAATCATGAATCTGAACAGGAATCGATTATCGGAGGGCGCTGAAATTCTGGATCGTGTGGAAGACAGCCTTATACTAAAAGTTAGGATAGTAAGTTAATTGAAATTCAAAATAGTAACGACCGAAATCGCTGTTTTTATACATGACCGTAATAAAAATCTTTACAATTTTTTTCCCTCAATAAGTATTAACTATATGAAAAAGTTATATACGAAGAAAGTGTTTTGAATTAATTTTACATGATTTTTGCATTTTTCAAAAAATGGACTAAATAGAAAATTAGAAAAACATGACGATGGTTTGCCTAACCACGATGAAGGTTAGGAAAACCTTTTTTTACTTAAATTCAGTAGATTATGAACTGACCGATGCATTCCTTTATTTTCTAATTGTATATATCGACAGGAATAACCTTGGTTGAATGAATGGATTTTTTTAATCTTATTTCTTAAGCTTGGCACTGTTCACTATCTATTGCATTGTGATTAATATTGTAGTTTGTATTAAACTTTATATTGTAAAATTCACAATTAGGACACTTAAGTAATTTACTTGTACATTGTGGTGCCACATCATTGCTAGTGCATTTGTAACGCGTGACTTGATATTTACACTTCTTAGCACTATGTCGGAATCTGGAACAGCTGCTGCTAGGTGTGATGTTTGTAATGTCCAAGACTCGGAAATTTTGGTAGCCTACGAATATTCTATCATGATTCTTTTTTATTAAGCTGTATATTTTCACTCTTACTTCTAAAATGCATGCAGAACTTTACACATATCATCAATGTTGTTGAAATTTCTTACATTAATGTCTGTTTCAATTTCCAGATTATTCCTACAAATTTCATCGATGGTTACTACTTCAAGTGCAGGTTTTTTAATCTGCTTCCTTTTTTAATGATTTTTAAACTGCGTTGACAGAAGCGGCGATGGCTCGGTCGGTAGAGTATTGAACTCGTAACCGGGAGGTCCCTGGTTCGAGCCCGGTCTATACCAAAAACTGAGAGACACCACTGTTTACAAGCATCTAATAACATCAATAAGCTCACGTGGTTCGTATCCCACGTTTAAACGTAAAAGTTTAGTTGTGATGTGCACCCGCTCTCCATAGATGAGCCGGACATACAATACCCCTCCGACCCTGAGGAGCGGCCGGTAGAACGGCGTGGGCGTACCAGCAGTGGGTTTTTTCCACTGTCCCCTCTGCTAGGGAGCCTAACTGCGTTGACACTTTCCACGTTCATACAATTAATAATTATAGTATCTTTCTTTTTATTAATAATGTTTTTTCTTTGAATGATTTTATCTTTGGCTACGTGTCTAATTATAATATTTTCTAAATCTGTTTTATCTTTAATATCTGTTTTTTTACTATTAATTTAGGAACATTCTTTTTGATAGACATTAATTTATTTTTGTCTCTTTTTAATATTTCTGAAAAGCTGGAAACTTAAGTGCTTTTTCTCATTTTGAAAAACATCGTTTTTGTAAGTATATATCCGTTATAGTTCTTTTAAATGTTATAGTAGAAAAAATACTGTAAATAATTTTTTTTTATTTTTAGTAGCTTTAATTTTGAAAATTGTAAACGGGGGCTATTGCTGCAAACAATGTTCTGATATCCAGAAACACCATCAGGATGGCGGGATGTCATCTACAGAAAAGTTCACCTTGCATTTGGTCGATACGGAAATATTGGAGGATATTTATGTAGATGATGTCCAAGTGCTCTGGAACACCCTCAGGACGACGGGACGTCGTATACAGAGAAGCCCGCGCCGTCCTTGGTCCATGACAAAAAAAAGGAACTCTAAAGAAAAACGTATTGACCTGAATAAAAATACTAAAAAGAAAACTGGGGAAATTGAACTAGGATTTAATAGAATGCATGAAGAAAATTTAGTCAGTAAATCCCATTTTCATAGGCTCTCAGTAAACTGACGTTTTCTTCTCCACCGGGCATATTGAAAACTGTGTAAATCCAGAATCATTTCGCAAAAAAGAGAAGCCTCATGCAAAAGCCTTGGATCATGAAGTTCCTTAGCCGTTGTAGCACGAGAGGCTATGTCTGCTAGATTCTCTGCATGTAAACATACAGCATTAAGGCTTGAATTTGCCTGACCCGATTAACAGCGTAGGTAGATCATATGATGGTGTGATCCAGTATCCATGAGAGACTCACAATTGAACTGGGCTACAAGAACTTGAGTGCCTCCTGTAGAGCAAGTACCGCTGCCACAGCATTCTTCCAGAGGTCAGCAAATCCATGCAGTTTAACTGCTGCTTCTGATAACAAAAAACTAAAATGTTGAGGAATGGAGATCAGCGTAGGTTTATTTAACTGTGACGCACAGTTGTACCATTCTTAATAAATAAATTTCTTTGAACTCTCGATTCCAAAACGGGCTTGAACTCGTTGTTTATGTGTTTCTGTAATGACTGAAGACACTGAAAGTAGTCAATTGATTAAGAAAAACATATTTCTTAATGTGGTCTTGAATAAATTCTACCTATACTATTTTTTTATATGCTCTTACCTATCTAGTGGAATCTAATAGATGCAATGGAACTTATCTATCAAATTGTTCTAGTAACTCCAGGAGCAAGTGATTTCCGATGGGCCGATCTCCCTTGGACATGAACGCGGACATCGACGACGAGTCGGAGTCGAGGGGAGTTGCAAGAGATTGAAAGAGTTTGACGTGCACTAGCAACTGGTGGATCACCAGCAACTGATAGAGTGATGTCAGGCTGCTGCGCGGCCCGGCCTAAATTGCCTACCCTATTGAAAAATCTTACGTAAGATCTTACGTAAGAACTTACGTAAGTTCTTACGAGATCTTATGCCAAAATCTGACTGGAAATATTTTTATTTATAAAGGATTAAACACCGTCCAAAATGTGGATAAACTCGTTATTTTTTTTTATATAGGAATTTTTTCAGATGTGTAGCAAAAGTTCGGCATCTGAAAAAATTCTTTAATAACGAGTTTATCCACATTAATCCACACATATTTGCACGGTGTTTAGTCTTTTATAAATAAAAAAATTTCTTACGTAAGATCTTATGTAAGATTTTTCAATAGGGTAGTAGTAGCGACAATCGTAGAATAAACGTTTAATAGCGCGGGCACGAACACTAAATTAAAACGTACATATCAACACTGATGTTGATCGGCCAATTGACATAGAGAGCGGTGATGTGGGCGGAAATGAACCGAAAGACTGCAATCTGTTATTATAACGAATAAGAACAAGAATCGTGAACCTATTTAAACTAAGTGTATAAGAGAAAGACTGTGGGTAAACGACGATGCGATCATTGGTAACGTTTCTGTGACGCTCAAGCCACATAACCACACGCTTTCCCCAATTTACCAGAGCAATATGAGATAAATATAGTTATATTGTGTGTTCGGTTTTGTGTTTTTCTTTCATTTGTGAGTGTGCAAACAACCCAGTAGCGTCTTACAACAGCTAGCACTCAACATCCTTTGAAGAAAGTACAAGGTAGTAGTGGAAGTTATTTTATTTTTTCCCTTAAATACTGTGTCAATTGTCTCACTAAGAAGGAAGCTTGTATGTTATTCCCCTCCTATCGAGTCCATAATAAATTAAAAATATGCTTCCTTATTTATAATAATTGAAATATATATCTAGATGTAGCTATAGATATGGCATTTTGAGAGACTTACGGTATCTCAGTCGGTGAAGGGCTTATGTTTTGCAAGCCCTAGTTCCAGTCTTAGTCTGCCGATTGATAGAAACGTCCCCGTAAAATTATGTACTTTCTTTAGAAACAAATACATCACTACCTAGATCCCTGATTAGTACCGAATAGGAATGCAGCAAAATTAAATAAAATAAGAATAAGGATTTTAAAATAGAATAGAAAATATTTTGACGTGAAATTAAAAATTGTAAGCCATTATTAAGTGTAATTTATTATAGGTACATGGAGTTCACATTCAAAGCCTAGACAGAAAGTTTCAACAGACAGCAGTGCAACAGTATCTGGCAAATCCACCCCAATATATCAACTACAAGGAGATACATGTAAAAAAATTGCCTCCAGTATTAGCAGAAGTAGTAGTTCAGAACGCAAAAAAAACACTGCTGCTGTTGTTACTACAGATGATATTATTAGTCCTTCCAAGAAAAATGTTATCTTAGATGCCTTTCGTCCTAGGAGTAAATCTGATGCAAGCAAAACTAGGAAGCCAAGTATCATTGCTAATATGAAAAGTGTTGTTCACGTAAGTTTTTTCATAGTTACATTTAACGTACTATATTCTCTCGGGCCCTCGAGGCCACAAGGCCTGTCACTTTATACTTTGAATTATGCAATTTCTCGATTTTTCATTTTTGTTTTTACATTTTTACTCGCTTTGTATATTCCGTTTCGATCACGTAAACCGGGGGGGGGGGGGGGATACCTTAAGTGATTTAGAGAGACCAGTAAACTTCGGTGCTAACTTCGTGGTAGATTCAACGGCGACTTTAGACAAGGGTTGTCCCGCACGTAATACCTTATCTTCTACAACAAAACGTACATCTTTCTTACCTGGACTATATTGCGCACTCAGTTTCTACTTCACGTCGTCCACAACATTCGCTACAACATTTCTCAACGCATCCAACCAGGCTATCTGTTCCTACCGTACTTCGAGGTTAAGGTAATTAGCTTTCAAGCTTTTACACTAAGTGAGCCATATGGTATATTTGCCGATTAAGAGACGCTAAGATGATTTTGACATATGATGAATGAGCTGGAGAGAATTTTACCAGGGCATCCGGCGTATTACTTAACTATAAACTCACTAGTATGTTGGAAACTACCCCGCAATGAATATACAATTGCACCAACTTTTATTCTAGGGTGATATTTACATGTCTTCTGCAGCGGAGTATCAAGAGGCTCTTTCTCCTTCGGCGCACAGTAATTTCTTTGGACTTCGTTATGGACAAAATTCAATAGCACCTGCTAGGATAACGATAAAAAAAAATGGCTTATGTAGAAACAGCTTAAGTAGAACCGATTAAGGAAAAAATAATCACATATCACTAGCATCCCATTTACACCGTTAAAATTTAACCCCAAAATAATAATTTTGAAAAAAATTGACATGTTTTGCTCTCGCGTTCAAAAAAAGAAATTATGAATGATACAAAACGATTTTTTTTATAGTTTCTGAGGGGATGAATAAGAACCCAATATTTAAATAGAGCAAAAAAATTATTAAACCCTTCAATTTACGAATATTTTTGTACATGATATTTTTAGCTCTAATTTTTAAATTGAAAATTCATTTTTTTTACATTAAAAATTAGTATTAAAAAAATGGAGTTCAGACCCGACAAAATATCATTAAAGTAGAATAAAATGCCTTTAATTTGTTTTTTTACAAATATTAGTAGCTGCTATTAAACCGAAATTTTAGCGAATATAATTTAAAACAATCGTAAATGACGTTGTTACGTGCAAAAGCGCGTAACAGGTTTTTAAAAAAAATAAGGAAATTTGTATAATTAGAGGTTGATTTTATTTTAAAGTATTTCTGGGTACGCCGGGCTCGGTGTTAACGAACACGCGGAACGGCGTGTACAGACTGGGTAGGGCCGTTGTAGACGGACCCTTATACTCGGTTAGGGTTCGCTAGTGTAGGGCCGCCTTTATGCAAGCAGACACACAGCTGATTGACCGGCGCACTCCCAGCCAAAAAATTATAATAAAAAAAAAAATACTGCCAAAACGGACCGAAATAGCACATTTCGGAAATGAAAATATGAGAATTAGCACAGGTCTCAATTTATTATAAATAATTGTTAAAGATGGCAATTTTAGTTCACCTGATTTTAGATAGAAATAATCAGCTAGGCGCAAGGAAAAAAATCTTAAAAAACTGCACACTTTTTATTTAAATTGGCACAGTCAGTAAAAAGCCGATAACATTATTTGTTGCAATAAAAAAAAATAAAATGTAATATTACAACAATAACTGATCAAAGTTGGCATCTGCGCATGCGCAGGATTCATTAACGCATGCTCATGCGCAGACACATTGATGCGTTCGTGGATTTAAATTATATTATTGCAAACTGACCCTGAAGGTCTCCGGGCAATTAAAGTGACGTCTCTCCGGGGAGTGCTCGCCTTTTTCTCTTTTTTTTCTTTTTTTACGAGTGTCACGTTTGGATGGATAAATATAAAAAATATTATCTTAAAAATGTAAAACAGATAAACTATGGTGATATTACTGTAAGAAAACAACTTCGACATTCATAGGATGCAAAGATTTTACTTGGTATTTAGAAAACGTTTATCCAGAATTAATTTTACCCGATGATACCGTGGAACATTTGAAGAATAAGTGGAGTAAAGTTGATCAAAAAGTCGTTCAACCATGGCATTCAAGTAAAAGAAATTATACAAATGAGTATCAAATAAGGCTTAGCAATTCAATAACCCTAAATATTTATTAAATGAACTTTAAGTTGATAAAATTTTTATAATAATATTAAGTGAATTAATATCTTTTAGATATGGTACCAAACAGACAGACATGAATTGGTTCTTGGATAAATGCTTCGTTTAGAAGGAAGTGTAAAAATTCCGAGGCTTGGAAAATGCCACGAAATAGGAGTAAACCAAGAATGGAAATTTAGCGGAATAGTTAGTATCAGTGCTTAATTTAAAATTTACTAAATCTAAAATTTAGATCTATCTTCTTTATTGCACAGGTCCATTATTATATGCAGAGTTGAATTATAAATTGGTACTCCAGTCTAAAAACAGAAAGTGATTTTATAAAAATTGTACTATTCAAGTAAATTTTAAATTAAGCTACTAACTATTTCGCTAAATTTCCATTCTTGGTTTACTCCCATTTCATGGCATTTTTCAAGCCTCGGAATTTTTACACTTCATTCTAAACAAAGCATTTGTCCAAGAACCAATTCATGTCTGTCCGTTTGGTACCATATCTGAAAGATATTAATTCTTTTAATATTATTATAAAACTTGTATCAACTTAAAGTTCATTTAATAAATATTTAGGGTTATTGAATTGATAAGCCTTATTTGATACTCATTTGTGTAATTTCTTTTGCTTGAATGCCATGGTTGAACGACATTTTAATCAAATTTACTCCACTTATTCTTCATATGTTCCTCGGTATCATCGGGTAAAATTATTTCTGGATAAATGTTTTCTAAATACCAAGTAAAATCTTTGCATCCTATGAATGTCGAAGTTGTTTTCTTGCAGTAATATCACCATAATTTATCTGTTTTACATTTTTAAGATAATAATTTTTATATTTATCCATCCAAACGTGACACTCGTAAAAAAGAAAAAAAGATAGAGTAAAAGGCGAGCACTCCTCGGAGAGACGTCACTTTAGTTGCCCGGAGACCTTCAGGGTCAGTTTGCAATATACTTCAAATCCACGAACGCACAATGTGTCTGCGCATGCGCATGCGTTAATGTATCCTGCGCACGCGCAGATGCCAACTTTGATCAGTTACTGTTGTAAAATTATATTTTATTTTTTTTTATTCCAACAAATAATGTTTTCGGCTTTTTAATGACTGTGCCACTTTAAATAAAAAGTGTGCAAATTTTTAAGATTTTTTTCCTTGCGCCTAGCTGATTATTTCTATCTAAAATCAGGTGAAGTAAAATTGCCATCTTTAATAATTATTTATAATAAATTGGGACCTGTGCTAATTATTGGATTTTTATTTCCGAAATGTGCTATTTCGGTCCGTTTTAGCAGTATTTATTTTTTTTTTTTTATTATATTTTTTTGGCTGGGAGTGCACAGGTAGCTGATTGCATTCATTTACCTTGGAGGTTGTTGAAGTGTTTTATAATTCAAGAAAGAATCTATTTGGATTAAAAGTGGCGAGTGCAGGTGTCAGATGAGTATTTAATAAATTTTAAATAACTCTTGGTTTACTGTATGTAGAAGGAGGGAGAGAGAGAGAGTATCTGGGAATTAAATTTTTGCTGAATAGAATAAGTTTGTTACTTTTGGAAAGGTTAAAAGAGTGTCAAATTTGCTTAATTGAGTGTGAAGGAGAGTTTGTTTAATGAGAACTTCTGTGGTTTTAGCACTCGATACTTTGTGTGCTTTTGTTGTAGGCTGCCAAGGATTGGAGTCGAGGAGCTTTCCAGAGACGCAATCTATGCGTTGATCCAAAAAGAATTAAGTTCCTTGGACTGATTGACTGCTGCGGAGATAGTGGTTGCTCCGACGAAGAGCCTTCGCATCCAGGCCTGATCAATCCTGGCTACTGCACATCACTTGTCGTGCCTCTTCTATGGGGCTCGACACTTCTGTGGGACTTGTTGCCAAGAAGGAAGCTGGAAGCTGGACTCGCTGTGCTACTCCAGTGTGGTTCGTCTCCAGGAAGATGGTTATGGAGTACCAGACTATGTCATCTGATTTGAACTCCAGGTTTAGTGCAGGAGTTTCCAGTGAGATTTTAAGTTCTCTTTAGTGAAGTGTGATAGTGGATAGTGTTGAGTGATCAGTGTTCGAGAAGGGAACAGGATATAGGGATTCGAGTCCTGTTTAAAAATATATTGTACTATTTGATTTAGTTAATTAGAATCCTTGACACCTGGGCTCGCACGCTTCCTGCTTCAGTAGAGTCGTGTTTATTATTTTTATTCATTATCGGCTTTTTATTATTCCGTACTTATTTCTCTTATTTCTCAACTTCTTCTTATTCTACACTTATTTCTCTCACTCATCTACTTGTTATTTCTGTCATTTATTTACTTTATATTATTCTATATACTTATTTCTTTTTATTACATAACACTTGGCCAAAACCAAAGCTCTTTCTTCAGGGTTAAAAATATTTTTTCGTTTTCTGCCTGCATTTTTATTATCCACTCTTCTTTTTTTGCGTGGCCTTCCCCGGTTTGACTTTCTGTTTCTTTTTTTTGGCAACACCCATAACAATTCTAAATAACAATTCGTAAAAAAATTATAAACATTGTCTATATGCTTTTATAAGAGAAACAAACTGTTTATTTATAAATTCACTCTTTCACTATAAAACACAGGCATAATTAATTTTAAACCATATTTCTTTTAGTGGATAATAATTTATACTTCCAAGTTTAAGTCAGTGACGTTTTTGTCAGAAATGATCAGAAATTAGATGAAATAAAAATAAATAATTCATTTTACTTTTACAAATGCCTATCAACTAATATTTTTTAATAGAATGATATCAAAATTTACATAAATTCAAAGAAACAATTAAAATACAAGTGAAAAAGTTTGAAGTTTTTGCAACAACAGTAATAAATTTCGGAATTAAAAAATACTACTAAATCAAAAAAATATTGGTACAATAGTGGCCTAATACTCCTATATTTTTGTACATGCAATTCGTCTTCCTGTTTACGATTTATTGAAATTTTGAAAGCTGCTTTGAGGTCGCCTTACATTATCAAATTTTCTTTTATTAACTAGTTCATCTAAATACGAAAATGCATTTAACCAATTTTTTATTCAAATCGCGGACGAAATATTTTTGCCTGTCTCCACCTTGTATTAAAATTAGCTATAAATACATAAGTTTAGAATACATACAAATTTTAAAGTCCAATGATAAAAACAAGGTTTTTATAATTGAACTAATTCAATTCACACTGATATTTAAAATATAATTACAAAATAGAAATTAAAAAAAAATAAAATTAAGGTACACCTGTTAACACAGTAGAATAAACTTTTTCTGCACTTGTTTTCCCAAGGAGATTACATGACACTAATAATTTTGTTTTTCCGACTCTACCAAATATTTAAATATTTGGTTTTGAACGCATATATATATATATATATATATATATATATATACAGGGTGTCCAAAAAGTCTGGAAACACCCAAATAACTTTTCAGGTGATTTATTTGTAGAAAATGTCAAGGTCATATTCGATGTAATTTTACAAGGAATTCAACGGCGACCTTAGATTTGACCTTGAAGATGACCTTGATGGTTTTTTTAAGGTCAGGTCAATTTTTTTTAATGGGAAGCACCATTTCTTAAAGGTCATTTGATTTTACTTTTAGCGTTACCCAGGAACAACGGCGTGGAAGTAGTAATTTCTGTTCCCTTTGGGGTGCTTTATTATCGTGAGTCCCCTTGCCTCTCACGTGATTGGATGAATATTTCCAACTATGATTATCGTAGATGCTCGAACTGCTCCCCATTTACTTCTTAACACTGTCCTAATCGATGGTAAAAAGCACCAACAGCATTTCTGATGTTTTCAGCGGGGATGAGAGCTGATTTATCAATGATCCTTTGCCATAATTCATCCAAATTTTGGGGTTTTGTTTTGTACACTCGATCTTTCAAATACCCCAAATAGAAGTAATGAAGAGGCGTCAAATCGGGTGATCTACCTGGCCGTTCAAGAATGCTTCTTCGTCCTATCCATCGATTAACAAATACCGCATCTAAGTAAGCGCGAACAGTTCGTGCATAATGAGCTGCTGCGCCATCCTGTTATTACCATTATTGCAGGAACTATTTGATTGCGGAGCATAGCTTCATAATTTTGAGCATTCAAGTTACCATCAATAAAAAATGGTCCTATAATTTTATCATTTAGTATTCCAACCCAGACATTTAATTTTTGTGGATATTGTGATTTAGCTTCTCGTGCCCAATAATGATAATCAGCTGCCCAATATCTACAATTATGCCTATTCAAACTTGCGTCAAGTTGAAATGTAGCTTCATCTGAAAATACTATGTTAAATAGAAAGTTAGGACGGTCGAAATCATCTTCGTTCAGTTTGTGTATCAGTGTTACTTTGTAGGGATGAAAATTTGCTTCATGTAGTATGTTATGAACAGATGATGTACTAACTTCGTGCTCTTGAGCAGCTCTACGAGTGGATGTATGTGCATCTTCAGTGAATGTTAACAAAACATCTAATGACTTCTCTTCATTACTTGCTGACTTTGGTCTACCTGATCTAGGCAGGTCACTAATAGTGCCGGTATTTTCAAACCTTTTAACAGTTTTTTGAACTGTTGCAAATGTAATTAGAGACCTATTAGGCCTAAATGTAGCATTGAAAAGATCCCTTACAGCCCTATAAGATCGCTGCACCGGACCCCAACCTCTCATCATGAGAAGCGTTATTCTTTCTCTATCAGTGAGTTTGTCCATTGCACTTTTCTTTGCAAATCTAGATAATCAGCTAATCAGAATATGAAAATTCAAAAACCAGTAAAATATTTTTTTAGATTGAACACTACTGCTGCGGAAAATTATTTGTAATTATTTGGTAATAATCAATAATTGTTTCTGGGTAACGCTATGGAAACTTCTCCTTTTTCAATTGCCGATATCAGATGAGGGGGACTTAAGAAACCAATTTTGACCTTGGATTGACCTTAAAGGATACAAACAAGGTTAGGTTTGAGGTCAGCGCTACTTGTGATTGAAGAAAACAGCTGAAGTAAGCTTTGATCTATTTCCTTCAATCGAGTTTTTCTGCGAGACCTCAAAATTGAATAACCTCCAAATGACCTTTAAGATGAATGGAAAATTATTGACCTCAATGGTTTTGAATGTAAAATTTCCCGCTCTTTCCATTGCTGATGTCAAAAATGGTGCTTCACATTAAAAAAAATTGATCTGACCTTAAAAAAACCATCAAGGTCATCTTCAAGGTCAAATCTAAGGTCGCCGTTGAATTCCTTGTCGAAAATTACATCGAATATAACCTTGACATTTTTTACAAATAAATCACCTGAAAAGTTATTTGGGTGTTTCCAGACTTTTGGACACCCTGTATAACAAAAATACATAACTTTTCTACTTAACTTTTATACGTATTATTGTGACGGACAGGCTGGGGTCTGGAACCCCGAAAGATCTTGTGGATCTCCGAGGCTATACTGAAACCAAACCAGGAACTTAACCAAATAAAGGCAGTGGTCTTGAGGGGAACTTACGGACTGAGAAGAAGTACGCCAATAGCTGCAATCAGGATGTTGCTGGACATCAATGGTCTAGACCTCGATATCAAAGAGACGACGGCCAGAACAGCATACAGAATGATGTGCGGCCGTGAGTAGAAGGGAAACGGAATGGGACATGCGATCATCCAAAAAGAACAGACGAGATCTTCCAATCGTCACAAGATCAGACAAAGAGGAACATCAGTTTCGTGAAACTATGTAGAACAATACAGCACAGGCATGGAGATATATGGTATACCGATGGATCCAAGTCTGAAGAAGGAACCGGCTTTAGGATAAGTAGGCCTAACAGTGAAGAGACATACTGTAGACTCAAGGAGTACAACACGGTCTTTCAAGGAGAAACGGCTGCTATTAGATCATGTGCTACAAATCTGGTGAGAGGCGTCACTAAGGGCAGATTTATACAAATCTGCACGGATAGCCAAGCCATTATAAGACCCCGCGAGAACCCTATCACCAAATCAGCATTGGTCAAGGAAACAAAAGCTTTACTCAATGAACTGGCAAAGGTAAATAAAGTTACCATAAATTGGATACCGGGTCACTCGGATTATAAAGGTAATGAAAGGGTAGACAGACTTGCAAGACGAGGAGCTAAATCTGGTATTTAACCGCAGTGGGAGGTGAAGGTGCCATACAAGGAAGGATGTAATGTCATAAGAACCAAAATTAAGAAAGAAATATGGGAGACATTGAAAACCTCTCAAGGCTATAGGTAGGTCAAAGAGCTGCTAGGGGAAGTTTATCATTGGCTGGGTCTTGAAAAATATTAACCTAGTCAATCGGAGAACTTGAGCCCTTCTAGTCCTACTAATAGGACATTTTGACCTCCGACGTTATACACACAAAACAAAGGGATCAGGAAATCAATGTACGTGGTGTCAAAAAAATGAAGAGACCCTTTTTTAATAGCTTTTTGTAGGGCTATAGGAATAGACCACTCTGCTGAAAATTAGCTAGGGGCATAACGATACAATGGCAAAAGCTAAGTGTTCCTGAGGTGCATACCCGGACATAGTTAATAATAATAATAATAATTCTCTCGATCAAATTTGGTTATCAGGTTGCAGATACTTCAGTGCAATTCTTATGTGCTTCCTTCGCGATGGTGGGCGATGACATTTACTAATTATGGGCTTCAGGGCCGTTATGTACGATGCAATCTCTTCAGCTTCGCCTTGCGTTCTGGCTCTTACATCCATCATTATGTCATCGTCAGTTGGTTAGGTCAGGTACTGATGTTTGAACTCCCTACGAAATTTTTTCTATGATCTAACATTGTATTTGACGGTTTGATTCCGTTCGCTGTCCCTATTCGTAATCGTACATGGGATTGCTCATCGCGGGTTTCGCTCCAATAGTCCGTTACATTCTTTGCAGTTTTCCAATTTCAGAAGGTATTCCTTTGCTTCTGCGTGACCTTTACCATGCTGTTGTTGTTCCACGATTGCAATATCATGTTTGGTTTACATCTTTGTCTGTCATCATACCTTATATCTTCATCGCTGTCACTCCTACATTTTCTTCTTTCTCTACGACGATACCTTCTATTTCGATTTTTTCTAATCTCATCTTTACTACTAGAATCGTCATAGACTTTTCTCACTCTGAGACTCTCATCTCTTCTTGTACTTCTAATTCTGTTTCGATATATTCTTATAATTTCTATATAACTTTTTTATAAGTATTACTTCTGCTTCTTCTATGGGTCGGTGATTAACATCTCTTTCTGCACTTCTGCTTCCGCCTCCTCTTACTCTGCTATTTCGTTCTTCCTTTTTTTCTTTCCATTATTCTATTTCTTTTATTGGAATGGGAGGCAGATTAATAGTTAATTACACCAAAAAATATATATTTTAACTGATTTAATTTAGTGATGAAGGTACGTCAGTCTCGGAGGACTGCTGTCTAGAGATTGAGCCATACGTTGTGCTTTTTCATATTAGTTACCATAAACTGTATTTCCTCGAACCTTTATTTATAATAGGGTCCTAGGTGCTCTCATATTCGAGACTCAAAACAATAACAAAAAAACTAAACTTTTTCTTTTATGAATATACTATTGTTCTGCGTAGTGTAACGGGGCAGATTAGCTGCCTGTACAAAACTTGCCTAGTCCGAGAAGGAACAGGAAAGTCCTCATACGGAGTTCTTAGAGTAGGAGCGTAAACCCTGGAGAGCTCTCCAATACAGTTAACCTACCTACCCGAATAAAGGCTACAAACTTCACAAAATCCCACCAGCACTCCCCACTAAGGTATCTCGTAACACTGTGAAGAAGATGCGAAGGAGGCTGCAAAGAAACCCAAGAAGAAGATGTTCGATACGTTCACTGGCTGCACTGTCTGAGAGGGAAAATCATCCAAGGAGTGTGAACCTAATGTAGGAATAAAAACACCAATAAGGGCCAGCATAAGGTGCACAGCAGAGTAATAACAAGGATAAGAATAACCTTACCATCACAGCGTGAGTATAGGTTGACCTATATTTTAAGTCACGGAAACAACCATTTTAAAACAGATGGCTTTCTCTGAAGCTGATTACGGGCTCCCAAAGTGTCTCCTCGTGGTGTTGTTCTTCCGCTGCGGAAACAGAAGGATCCCGTACTCTACAAAATAACGAGTAAAACTATCAGCTGACAGACTCCGATAACGGAACAACATGATAAATTACCAACGAGACCGACGGCAAGAATGTGCCCTGATCCCCTGTATTGGCCCTGCTGGTGGGTCTCCACTATCTCCTTCGGGTGAAATCTGCAAGAGGCGAGGCGGACGTGGACGTCTACCACGAGGCTACAGCTGATTCCTGCATCACATCACTGCTGCTTCCAACGATCGACGCCAGCACTGGGAGCGGACGAACTCGGCGGAGCTCGCGCCTCTAGGGAGGAGGAGGATTATTCCGTGTGGGGCAGCCAAGAAGTACGCGTCATGAGAGGACGAGCGAGCGACCACGAGAGCGGCTACAAGGTAGAGATACCCTTCCCTTTTCTTGCCATCTTGACGAGGGCGGGCCAAATTGTGCGTGTGTGCTCGCGTGTAGGACAAGAGTGTCGCGACTCCTTGGTATTCGCGACTGGCGCCCTTTTAAGTCCCGTATAGGCTACGGGCATTCAGTGTATCATTTCTTTTTTTTTTTAGACAATCCGTGTATTTTCAGTACTTCAGCCCTGATCCCCAGTTGAACGTTACAGTCGAGTGATTTTTGTTTCAAGAGTTTTAAATAAATAAGGCTAAATAATTCAACACCTTTCTTCTGTTCCTCTTCGACTTACTTTTACTTTATGTTGGGACTTTGTGGGGCACAAGGAAGTATCTTCACGAAATTTTTATTTCGGACGCCAGTTTGAATTGGATAACGATAAAAGTCAAATTTGAAAAATAATAGGTTAAACGTTACTTTTTGAATTTTTTTACCACCGCCAATTGAAAGAGCGACCTTTTAATCAGTAATATATGTACCTTAAGGACGTTGTCGTAAAAATCACTTATCTTCGAATTTGTCTCAAATTAACACAAAATGTTCATTAAAGTATCCTTTATAATTCCGCGAAATTTCAATATAGCAAGCGGTATTTAAAAAGTTAAAATTGTACTTGAAAGTTGCATCATTTAACATGGGAAGCATAGGACGAAGCTCGTGTTACAGAGCATTTTTTTGAACTGTGAGCGCAATTATCTTGTAATACTTTTAAAAAATTATATTAGAGTATTTAATGATATAAGAAATAAAATATACTTAAGTAGATAAGGGGAAGCGATATTCGTTTTTTAATGGCAAGCGTTTAAAGTAAGAATCTTTTAGTCTACCGCAAGCGCCGGAGGAGGACGACGATGGCGATTTGACAATGTCGCACGCATCAAATAGTGCGGCAGCATCACGGAGCATGTGTCTGTGCGCTATGCGTATATAAATTTGTATATATGTATATTGCGGACGCTCAAGACGCTGTTGCCGGATAGCCCGAGGCTGCGCAGAAGATAACTTTTGTACTTCTGCGCATAGAAAACGGAGAGAATGCGTGCAGTAGTGCTCAACCTATTCTTCTTTTGCCATATACACTGGTACTAATGCAAATGAAGTTTACGTTGCGCACGACTGATCCGCGACAACGTCCTTAAGTTAAAAAATTCTTGTTTGTTTTAAAATGTTGCGTCGTCGAACTCAACGTCAAAATTTTGTTAATTTGTACGGTAATGGGCCGGTTCTGGTGAATGCCTCCT
This sequence comes from Sycophila sp. Sp_5, assembly GCA_018906775.1. Classification (NCBI taxonomy): domain Eukaryota; kingdom Metazoa; phylum Arthropoda; class Insecta; order Hymenoptera; family Eurytomidae; genus Sycophila; species Sycophila sp. Sp_5. Next base: position 142,142 of record JACCID010000015.1, read on the forward strand.
GGAAGAGGGAACAATACTCACATACGACACCAAGTGATGAAGGACTTCTCCTTCGAGCACTGTTTCTGCAGACGGTGCTCGCGTAGCAAATTCTGGGGTTGAAGCCATGCATATTGTAACAATCGGGTTTCTTATGGGGTAGGAGGAGGTGTTCCGTTTGCCCCTGAACTCAATACGTTCAGGAGCACTACTCGCGAACGGGCTCAGTACGCCCATTGAAACCCCAAGTTGCAACGCTCAATACGCGCGCAACCCTAAATCGATACGAGCTCAATGCGCTCGATACCCCTTTGCGCGGCACTTAAATAGTAAATACGACTTTTCACTATGCGGAAATAAATGAAATTCACTTTGTTTGCACTTAAAAACTATTCTTAATATTTATTTATCTGAGAAAATAGAAAAGAATACAAAAAAAATAACTTCGCTTATATATATTACGGATTTTCTTGAGCGCGCTCATTTAAAACTAACGCTGTGACTAATAAAATAAACGCAAATCTTAAGCTTATCGGAACGCGGAGAGTCCAACTATCACGCTCATTACGCGTGATAGCCTCCCCATTACGTTGGAGTTCGGCTCAGTGCGCCGAGTGCACTGAATGCGACAGTCAGCTCCCGCTCGCTCCAAGCCGCTCGATCCGAGCTGCGCCCGGTGGGAGAGACTGTCGGCTTCGCCTCGGGCGTCAACTTCACGCTGTGGCGGAACTTCAGCTTTCGTCTCTTGTACTGTAATGTACTATTTACTGTTTATTAAGACATAAAAATAAAAGTATCGGTTTTTATTTCCAGCATTCATTGCACAGAGGTTTCCATAATAGTTCTCTTGACGTCCATTCAGATAAGGATATTAAAGAAAATAGAGATTTATGTCGCCCTCGAGCTGGTTCAGAAAGTAGTAAAAATGCCGTTAGTAAAGTTATTGATCTTATAAGACATCGCAGCCACAGTTCTTTACATACAGAAGATAAGAGAAAAGCGGTAAGACCTATTTTTTATTTTATTTATTTATTAACTAGAGTACAAAAGATTTGTCTTTTACATTCTTATAAAAATTCTTATAATTCTTATAAAAACTTATACATTTCTGGCAAATAGCCAAAATAAATTAGGATTTTAACAAATTTTAGGTAGACCTGAGTAATTAATTTTTGAGGAAATGAAAATTACTATGAGGATAAATTCTTCGATGTTCCACAGAAGAATTTTTCATAGATTAGTGGTGTCACTCGAACCCCTTTGCTTTACTTATCATTTTACGACTTTATGACCAAATAATTTTTTGTCATTAAACGGTATCGCTGTAATCACTTTGCTTTATTTATTATTATACGACATTTTATTTTTTGTAAGCTATATTGAGTAATTGAGGGGCTGCATGGAATAAGGGACGAAATATGTATTTTAAGAAAAATGTAAATAACGATATGGCAATGTTTTGTTAGGTTCAAGTGAAAATGTACATTTATAGATTATATATAATTATTTTATTACAAAATGAATGTTTTTATTTAATAATATTCATTTATGTTTGAAAATTGATATATAAATATATTATTTGTTAATACAAATTTGCATGATAATTAATAGAATTAAGCCCTTTTCGCAAAGTACACATTCTTAAACTCTTATTATAGAAATTCCACGACCTTGAACCCTTTTTAAGAATATTATACTAGGTAAGGCCGTTTATTTATTTATTTATTTATTTATTTATTTATTAACTTCAACGAACAAGAGTCATTAACGTACAAATGTGTACAATCATAAATACAATATATGGAAGACTTAAACTAGTGTAAGATAATACAAAAAAATAAAGAATAGAAGAAACAACAATTAAGTATGTACATAACAATTGTGCTTGTAGTATATAATTAATATAACGCAGAGTAATTAATTAAATTTCCTAGAGCTGATTCTGAATCCAGTTTTAAATACACCAATTGAATCACAAGATGTTAACGGTGGTAGTATGGTATTCCATAATCTTCTTAATCTATTAAAGGTTGAGTAGTGAATAAGATTTGTACTACTGCAAGGTTCAACTAATTGCCTCTGTATTCTAATATTATATGAGGATTCTCTAAATTCAAAAAGCCTAGATAGTTCAGCACAATCAATCATCCCTTTTACAATTTTAAATGCTAATAATCCATCATAGTAGTTAAACAAAGATTCAATAGTTTGAAGGTCAAACTATTTAGATACTGAGTAGTAATCGTGATTAAATTTATGCATTGGTGTGCTTTTTTTGAATGAAAGAAATCTAAGAAAAGAGTATTGAACTGATTCTAACTTTTTGCACATAACTAAATTTTGTGGAGAATATAAAGGCGAACAATAAACAATCACTGGTATTATTAACGTTCTGTATAAGTGCAAGATAGCAGATGCGTCACTAAAGTCTTTAACTGATCGTTTAATAAAACCGAGTAGATTAAAAGATTTAGATACGATGATATCACAGTGATATTCAAATGACAGCGCCTTATAAAACCACACAGAGATCCTTAAATTTATCCATAATTTCAAGTTCACAATTTGAAATATAATAATTAACTACCTTGCATTTATTGGTATTTACAAACAACTCATTATCGACTGACCATTCCTCAAAAGATAGAATATCTTTTTGCAGCAACTGTATATCAAGCGAAGACTTAATTACCCTAAATATCTTTACATCATCTGCATATAATAAAATGCGTGAAAATTTTATCCTACCTACAAGATCATTTATATAAATACAAAATAGAATTGGTCCAATGTGAGAGCCTTGTGGAACACCTGATGTAACACTAAAAAATTCAGATTTTAACTCTCCATATCTAACTGACTGCAATCTATTAGTTAAGTATTCGCTAATGACCATAAATTAAGCTCCACGTACTCCTAAGTTCCACGGTTTAGACAATAATCTATTAATACGTACATTATCAAATGCTTTGGAGAAATCAGTATATATTACATCTACTTGATCATCACCAATAAATGCATCAATTACAAAATTTTAAAACACTAGCAGGTTAGTCAACGTAGACCTACCAGTAATAAAGTCATGTTGGTGCTCACTAATTATAGATGATAAAGATACTGTGAGTAAATGTGCAAGATATGAATAAAAAATTTTAGCCATACAGCTTATTATAGATATAGGCCTATAACTTGAAGCATCATGTTTTTCACCCTCTTTAAACACCGGTGTAATATATGCCCTCTTCTAAACAGAAGGTATTGAGCCGCTTGAGAATATAAAGTTAAAAAGAGAAATCACATGCTGCTCAATCCGAGGCCAACATCTCTTGATAAAGAAAGCGGGTATTTCATCAGGTCCTGTACTCACAGTATCTTTTAGATTGTTAACCTTTAGAGGGCCGGAATACGCCTCTGGGCGTAAGGGGTCTGACTCACCAACATCGCAATTTAGTTTGGTTCTAACTCAGGGTCCTTAGACCACATTCCTGTAGAAAAATGCGATTTTCAAATTTTTCAAAACCCCGGCCCTCTAAAGGTTAACAATATTCCTGATGATAAGGATGTCAACATGATGTTCAAGAGACAAACTAACCACTGGCATTTCAATGAGAGCAACAGTATTAATTTCTACCTCATTATGACAAGATTTAAAATACTCAGTCAGAAGATTAATTACATCAGAGAGATCATTAGAACACTTACCTTTATACTTAATGTACAATGGTAATGAGTTATCCTTGCGCAAGGATTGGACATAAGACCAAAAAGACTTAATGTCTTTTTTTAAATTAACTTGAACTCTACTTATGTATTGCCTATATTTTTGTCTAGACAACCTCAAACAAACGGCTCTTTGTCTCTTAAACTCAATATAATCCCTCTCATCATCGGACGATTTCCAGGCACAGTGAAGACGTTTCTTATTTACAATAGCCATCTTAAGCTCTTTATCAAACCAAACAGGATAAAAACTATACGAGCAATTTGAAAAAGGAACACATTCATCAATACATAAACGCATATTATTGTAAAACTGAATAAACATATTAATATCCATGGTCGTATTCCAATTTGCATCCTGTAGGCATGATAATATATCATCGTAATTACAGTTCTTGAACAAACGCTTTCTACATTTACTCGTAGGGACACAATTAATTGCACTATTAATGGAGAAAAACAGCGGTAAATGATGAGCGTCAGTTGGTAGAAGTTCTTCATAAAAGTCCAGAATCTTGATTATGTTCACTGGTGCAAAGAGAAGGTCCAACGAGTAATCTTTAGATGGGTGCAGTGGGTAGTACTGTTGCAGATTGAGTCCAGAGAAAGCATGACATAGTTCTTCGCTTGATAATCTAGCAGATGGCGATATATATTTTGTTGAACAAAATTTATAGGTGACGAGGACCATATAATATTAGGAAGATTAAAATCACCAACAGAGATTACTTTGTCTATATATTTGGAAGTGATATTCTCCATAATGCTGGTAAATTCCTTAAAGTGATAAACAGGTGAATTAGGTGGAAAGTAAATAGCAGCAAGTATAAAATTATTAGATGGAGATTGTAGACTGAGAATTAGTAATTCCAATTTACACTCTACCTTGATGCGAGTTGGAATAATTCTCTTGTCAACTGCAATCAGTACACCACCTCCACGAGAGACATTCATATGTGATATGTCCCTATCACATTTAAAAACTTGAAAGTTGCGAAGTCCCAATTCACCTGATTGAATATTTACAGTTAACCATGTTTCCGTTAAGATGAGAACAGCTGGTTGAAGAGCCATCTGATAAAAGTTTGTTCTTAAATAAGACAATTTATCTACAATGGAACGTGCATTTTGGTAGTAACAAATAATTTCGTGTGAGTTAATGAAATGTATCATTCACAAAAGTACTACCTGTTTTGTCACCTTTTATGTGTTTAACAAGCTTGGGTATACCCCTAACATACTGGATAACCATATAAACATCATTATGATTGGCATTAAATGAAGAAGCAGCATCATTAAGTTTCTTAAGGACGGACCTTTGCGACTTAGTTAAGTCTGGTGCTACCTTGATTGGATCAGGAATATGCTTCTTGTTCTTCAGTACACGAATAACTTCTTGCTGAGAGCTAAGCGTGACCACCAGTGGAAGACTTGCACTACGTGTAGTGGGTTTTGTAAACCAACGCACACTAATATTATCTAAGTTAATATTAGCAATCTTACTTAAAATAGATTTGATAATATCTAAATCACTTACTTCACGACTAGCTTTAACATTATATAAAATAAGATTAAGTGCTCTTTTCAAACGGTCCTGTACTTCAAACGTGACATCAGACACGTTGCTCTGAGTTTCAGTATTATTGGTAATTGCAGTAGATGGATTGTTCGAAATTAGGTTAGACATATTAACAATCTTTGTATTAATAACCTGAATATCCTTTTTCAATTCGAGAATACTAGAAGCAATAACATCAATCAGTTTCCTTTGCTTAGAAATATAATTTTTTATAGTTTGGAGTAATCCCACCTTTATTTCTTGGAGTCTATCCTGTATAGATGATTTTAAAACTTCAGTTAAATTATTTGTAATTTTTGACTGCATATTCCTTAAATATTCTTCTAACACAGGTGAATTACTAGGTTGTTTGTCAGTGAAACTAGAGGTAAAGTCTCGAACAATGTTTACTTTCTCCGAACCAGTATTAATGCATGTGTTTTTCCTCGTGATTATGTAACTCGAACTGGCAGCAACGTTTGTAGGTGATACAAATGTGTCATCAAGGGAATCATCGATAAAATAAAGTAAATATTATCAGCTCCAGTTGAACTCATGATTAATAAAAATATATATACTTGATTAGTAAACAAGCAAAGTATAATAACAGCTTCATTGGATAACTCCTGGAAATTTAGAATAACAAATCTAAGCCTATCTGCTTATAAGTTTAAATTAACGTAGTTAAAACTTTAAAACTAAATATTGCTGCAAATATCACCTTGTGATCATAAATTTGCTTATATTACAATAAGTAAAATAATTAAACACGTGTATGAGTTAAACACGTGGACGCAAAGGTTAGTAAAAAACTTAAACAACTTTTAATGGCGCAGGACAACATACGCAACACACATTGTATATAATTATGTTAGTCGATAGTCGATAGTCGATAGTCTATGTCAGAGCGGAAACGCACCCGCGGCCCCTCACGGGGACATGTGGGTGATGCACCTAGGCCTATTGGACCTTTGCACTCGGTCTCCTTATCATTCATTCCCTATCAACTTCCCTATATATTCGACCAGTCTAAGAAACCTGCTAAGCCCCATAGAGCAGACCCCCTCCGGTTCAAGAAGCCGCTCCTCATACACGCCGCGCCTACCGCCCATCAGCCTAGGGCAGTGACACAAGAGGTGTAAGGGAGTTTCCTCACTTACACCACAGAGTCTGCAGGTATTCTCAGCTCCTAAACCTATCCTATTTTTGAAGTGCGACAGGTCGCAGTGACCCGTCAGCCACTCCACTACCTTCCTAATAACCTTTCTGGGGAGAGTGATAATCTCCCTCACGCATCTTATCGGGGCAGACTCCGCTATAAACGCTTTTGTATGCCTGCATTCCCCGTACCTCTCCCATTTTCTTATCTGTTCCTTTCTAATCCAAGCCTGAATTCTGCTGTTAATCTCACAGCTCCGTATAGCCGTCTCGACGGCTTCTGGTCTGAGCCCCGCCGCACCTCTTTTCGCCAGCCTTTCGGCCTTCTCGTTACCTCGAATGCCTGCATAACCGACTGCCCATTTTAACTTAATGTCGCATCTCCTCGCTACGTCCTCGAGTGATGTCCTGCACGCAAGCACCTCATAAGAGGTGACCGTCACCTTACTAAGAGCCGTAATGGCAGCCCTGCTATCAGAGTGTATGACAACCTTCCGGTTTGTCCACTCCTCCTCAAGCATGGCTACCACGCAACTTTTTATGGCTATGACTCCGCTTGGAAGACTGTGGCGTGGGGTTCTAGTGAGAGAACAATCTCCCTACTACTCCCCTCTAGCCACGCTGCCGCACCTACTCCCAGTTCGTTCTTCCGAACCATCCGTGAATCATTTGTATACGTGGTTCCCTTCTGTCACCTGGTGTGTGTCCGCAACCTCAAAGTTCTTTTCGAATCTGTAGTTGCGGGTAACCTTACCTAGCTTTGCACTTCGCTTCTGATTCATGCCAATTGATTTGACGATCTCCGCATCCTTGTGTAACAGCCAGTCCTTGGAAACCCTAATCTTCGCCTTAAGTGCCGCGGCCCTTATTATAGTCTCAAGGGGTGGGAGGTCCAACACCAGCTCTAAAGCTTTCAGTGGTGTGGACTTTCTGGCCCCAGTAATGCCCCTTTGCACCATCCCTTGCAGTCTGTCTAAAAGCAAGTTACGTGTTTTTAATTTGCAACGACGCCACCAATCAACGGCCCCATGCAAGAGCCTTGGTCTAAGGACCGCCCTGTAGAGCCATAAGATCATCCTAGGTTTTAATCCCCAGGTAACTCTGTAACAAAAGTATTGCTCGGCAAGCGCAAGCAATAGCTTTGTTACGAATATAAGTCGGTACGCAACGCGCGTATATTTAAGATATACTTGCGTTAGCGCGACCGCGACGGCCGGAGAGCAAGTGCGTTCCCGAGCGTCCCCACTCCGTGGCGCTCTCCCACCGCGGGACGCCGTTCCCACCGCGACAGTATCTCTCACCGGGCGCACCTCGGATCGAGCGGCTCGGAGCGAGCGGAAGCTGACTGTCGAATTTAGTCCACTCGGCGCACTGAGCCGAGCTCCAAACTCATAGGGAGGCTATCACGCGTAATGAGCGTGATAGTCGGACTCTCCGCGTTCCGATAAGGTTATGATTTGCGTTTATTTTATTAGTCACCGCGTTAGTTTTAAATGAGCGTGCTCAAAGAAAACCGTAGAGTAAATATATAAGCAAAGTTATTTTTTATATTCTTTTCTCAGATAAATAAATATTAAGAATAGTTTTTTTAAGTGTAAACAAAGTGAATTTCATTTATTTCCGCATAGTGGAAAAATCGTATTTACTATTTAAGTGTAGCGCAACGGGGTTTTGAGCGCATTGAGCTCGTATCGATTTAGAGTTGCGCGCATATTGAGCGTTGCAACTTGGGGTTTCAACGGGCGTACTGAGCCCGTTCGCGAGTAGTGCTCCTGAACGTATTGTGTTCACGGAACACCTCCTCCTACCCCTTAAGGAACTTGATTGTTACAACTCCAAATCTCTTCTGCAAGCTCAGAAAGCAGCCATAAAGCTAGCTTTCTTGCTTTCCAAATGTTTACTCCAGTTCAACTTCGAGTCAAAAATCACTCCTAGGTACTTTGCCTCATGGGACAAAGAGAGTATTTTCTCGAATAGCTTAATAGAACCCATTTTTTTAACTTTATATCTGGTGGTGAAGTTGACTAGTACTGTCTTTTCTGGGTTTACAGACAGTTCAACCTCCTTGCACCAAACCTCCACGATGCCTAATGCAAAATTCATTAGGCCTGCTATTGTGTACTCGTCCTGCCCTGTAATCAGGATCAGGTCGTCGTCCGCATACGCCTGAGCGTATATACCTGCTTCATTTACCCTTACGAGTAGTTCGATCACGACGAGGGACCACTCGGTTGGCGAGAGGACTCCTCCTCGTGGACAGCCCCTCCACACCCGGCCACCCCTCGTCTCGGATCCCCACTGTGCCTGGACTACTCTCCCAACTAGTGAGTTGTGCAGCCATCTTATCAGGAACTTGGGAATGCCATGTTTCTCTGCACCACGGCATATGCTGCTACTTGTCGTGAAATTGAAGGCAACTTCCACGTCCAGGAAAGCAGCCAGTACCATACCTTTGTTTTTCATCCCCTTTTTAATTCTGGTGGTAGCCTCATCAAGTGCGGAGTCCACCGACCTGCCCTCTCTGTACGCGTGTTGCGCAGCGTGCAGAGGACGAGTCGTCAGCGCCCCCTCCTTGATTTCCCGATCCACCAGTCATTCCAGTGTCTTAAGCATAAAAGACGTAAGGCTAATCGGTCGAAAGTCCTTTACGCTCTATGAGCCTGTTTTTCAGGCTTAGGTATGAAAATAACTTTAGCCTTCTTCCATTCGTTCGGTATACAACCAAGCGCCAGACAAGCCTTGTAGGCTGTACCAAGCTGTTCCAACAGCGAATCCACACCCTTTTGTAGTAGAGCTGGGAAAATACCGTCTGCTCCCGCTGCCTTATAGGGTTCGAATGAGTCAATGGCCCATCTAATCCTATCCCTTGTTATGAACTGATCCGCCAGATTCCAGTCTTATTCGAGGAACTCCTCTGGAGGTTGCTCCGGCGGATCCGTAGAATTGAGTCCCGGAAAGTGAGCCATCAGAAGACTCTCGAGAGCCTCCTCATTGTCAGTTGCCCACTCCCCTGAGGATTTCCTGATCTGGTTCTGGATTACAGATTCTGTTTAGCCTAGCCGTTTCCGGGATACTGTTGCGTTACTCACAGTAGCGCTTCCAACCCTCCTTTTTGGCTGCCTCAAGAGCCTTTTTATACTCTCGCCTGCCTTACTGTAAGCCAGTAGTTCCCTAGAGCCTCTTTTCTTTTTCCATCTGTTAAATAGCTTACCGACCTCCTTGCGCAGGGCTCCCAATCTAGGGTTCCACCAGGGTGTCGTTTTGCCCTGTCTGCGCTTCGTTGGTCTACAGCTATCCTCAAATGCACCTACTATGGCTGCTTGTATACTGCCGCAGTACTTTTCAATCTCCTCCATATTCTCCAGCTTGCCTGCTTTGTCCGGGAGTCTCTTCCTTAGACGACTGCAGCACAAGTCCCAGTTAGTTTTCCTGGGATTCCTTCTCGCCTGATCATCTTTGGTCAGATTGCCCAGCTTGAAGCGGATCTGCTCGTGGTCGGACATGGAGACCCCATCCGATACTCTCCATCCTCGTACCTGCGGGAAGATACCCTTGTAAAGTTGTCAGTGTATTAACAATGACCTCCTCCCTCCTGCTGTTTCTGAACGTCGGAACCCTGCCTGTATTGAGGATATCAAGTTCCTTCGTGCAGAGATACTCCAAGAGCCTCTCGCCTCGGTCGTTGCAATTTGAGCTGCCCCAGACGAGATGATGCGCGTTAGCATCGCATCTTACTATGACCTCTCTGCCTCTGTTGTGGCAGTCCTCAACCAGTGCTCTCACCTCCTCTGGGGGTGGCGAGAGCTCTGAGTCACTGGGGAAGTATGCCGAGGCTAAGATAATCTCCTCCTCATTTCATCCCTCAGTCCTTCTTTTCACTGTAACTGTGGTGAGATCACTATGGCAGTGAAGGGGCCAGGTCTCCCCCTGCACGCCTTTTAGGAGAATGCAGGTGCGTACCCGCCCTTTCCCGGCCGCCCGGAAGAGCCGTCCACAACCCTCCAAGCCTGCCACCCTACCACTCGCATTGATCCAAGGTTCTTGGATCAAGGCGATGCCTGTCTGCATCTCTGCCATGCACTTGGCTAGTACAGCCGTAGCGCTTTTGCAGTGATGCAAGTTAATTTGCACGATAGGAATTGTGGCTCCAGTGTTGATTGCCTGAGTCATGGTTCCTTTTTTTTTTTTTTTTTTACTAACTAACTAACTAGGGCCGGCTTCTCTGTCAGCCGGCTTGTGGGCGGGCTCCCCTGCCTTCCCCTCCTCTTCTACTCCTTTACTCCTGTCGAGCACAGCGTACGCCCTGCCTGCCCCACAGATAGGCCGGAAACCCAGCGCTTTGAGCGCCTGAACCTCCGACTCCTCCATGAGTAGGCGCACCGCTGTCTCCACAGTGCCCTTAGCCTCGTCTTTGGCATGCCAGGGGGCGGCCACTCTCCATTCCCGGACCTGCAGCGTTTTATTCTGCAGGCCCAGGCGATCCATGACCACCTCCACGGCATGCTCCCCTTTCACGTACACCGTGATTTTCTCCATCTTTTGGAGGGACCTTTGCTCCACAACCCGGAGTTTCGCCCCCTTCCATGGAGCCCAAGTAGGAGCGTAACGCTCCAACCACTCTTTGTCCGCTGCGGTGGTGTAATGAAAAATCTGCGCCCCCCCCCTCCGCAGCAGCCAATTATCCTTGAAACGGGGGGTGTGGCCGTCCACTCTACCGTCGATGGCTTTTTCCACCGACTGGACGACCAACATCTCCTGAGCCTCAGTCAGGCGTACCTCAGGATACAGCTCAGGGACGACCGCCACCTTGAGGTCGCTGGCCGTCGCCTGGCTATAAGTGGGTGCTGGCCCCTCATGTACCTTTTTAAACTGCCGGGGGGTGGAGTCACCAGATGACCTCTCCTCCCAGATCCTTTTAAGAGATTCCTCAGAGGTCCTCAGGGGAGCGGCACCTAAAGGCTTCGTCGTTCCGGTTGCCGGTGCGCCTTGGCCTGCCCGCTCTCGCATTCTCTGCCGTCTCTTCCTTTCAGCCCCTGTAATTTTCTTCTTCCTAATACTCGCCGAGTCGGACTGCGCCCTCAAGGTCAGCGAAATCTCACTGCCCAAAGGACAGCTGGAGCCCGCCTCAGTCGGTGCACAGACCTCCACCTTCGATCCTTCCTCCTCCCTCACTAGTCCCGGGTCCGGTGGACCCTGTCCCAGTGGGAAGTGCCGTTGAGCTAGGGAGCTCGTCGCGAGATGTCACGATTAACTCGCTTTCCTTATTAGTGTCGTTCATGGTGATATGGATTGAATGGTTTTAGGTGGAATGTAAAGTGTATGTGAAAAAAGTGTGACGGTCACTGAGCCTCGGTGAATCGCAAGCGTGAGACACCACCGTAACGCCCATCGGCAGCCACATCCCGCAACGCCCCCCCCCCCCCCCCCGTTCCAGCAGGGCCCTACCCGGTCGCCATCCGGCACTACTACGGATTTTTCGCCGGATGATAGGACAGCCGGTCCGATCGGCTACACCGCGATCTGGGCCCCTGTCCTATCCGGCGGCCTAACCGTGTCATCCTAGTTTATCCCCTGTACCCTCAGCAACTGTGCCAAGATGCTACCCCCTCCAGGCCAGCAGCGGCCTATACCCGCGCCACCGAGAACTCCCCGCCATGTAAGTGTGAATGTGTGCATACGTGTATCGTGGGGTCCCACCCGACCACCACGAGGGTTGTTCCTTGGTCGTCTCGCCAGCCTCAGCCACCTGCTCCCCCGTCTCAAAGGCGGGACCGAGCACCCCTTGTCCCGGGGAGGCGCCTTGAGAGCCGCTAGTGCCTTCTGGCGCATCCCTACAATCTCACCTCATGCAGACTCCACATCCAGGGAAGAGCCCTTTTTACGAGGATTCCGTCTCATTTATACACAGTCATACTAATCTCATTCACGTGAAGAGCCCTTTTTACGGGGATTCCGTCCCTGTCACACTCCTGTCAGACGGTGCAAGTGTAAGTGGCCCAAAACGGCCTGACGAGACTCAAGCCCTTTCACCATCGTCAAGTCGCACAACCCACAGAAAGGGATATAATTACATTACTACGGGAATATATTATCCGACTAGTGACTCAGTTAATATATATGCACTAAAATTAGTAACAAATCAATTAAATAATACAGAGCGTCGTTTTCTTACTTGAATATAAAAAATATGAATATAAAAAATTATTGGTTTGTTTTTTATAAGAAATGTATTTAGAAAAATGTAGAAAATTTAATCGGGAAAGTAACCTAAAAACTGTATCGTAAACATTTTTTATTACCTATTTACCCAATTTACCTAATTTGACATTCCATTTGCTTAATTTAACTTAGACCCTTCTTGTACAAATTATGTTAACCTTTAGGGGGCCGGAGTACGCCTCTAGGCGTCTGGGGGTCTGACTCACCAACATCGCAATTTAGTTTGGCTCTAACTCCAGGACCTTAGACCACATTCCTATAGAAAAATGCGATTTTCAAAATTTTCAAAAACCCGGCCCTCTAAAGGTTAAAGAACAATTATTTTTAGGAAGCTATTATTTTTAAACAATGATAGCTTATGACTTGCTATTGTAATTTCACTGTTTTCCGTAAAATGGGCATAAATCAGTCAAGGCCCTTCTTCCATGTAGCCCCCAATTAGTGCATGGAATTTATTCAATTTGTATAAAATAGTACTTGCGAGATATGCTAAGCGCAGTAGTTAATTTTCTTCTCAAATTGCTATTTAACGATATGGGCACCTGAAAAACTTTTTAAACTGTCTTTTACTAGTATGGCACTTTGGAGAGCTCATTTTTCTGATCACATTCGCTCTTTGATAGATAGATAGATAGATAGATAGATATTCTTTTATTCGCCTCAGTTGGCAAAAAATTACATGTATATACACATTTTTCCTTTGTTAGGATTCTCTTTACAATAAACACAGCCGGTGAAATTAAAATTTACAAGTAAATAAATAAATAAATATATAAATACTAAACTTATCGCAAATATAAAAAGTTTACAGTCGATTATGTATAAATGGATCTAAAAACAATAGACCTGTGCCCAGCAGTATAAATAGAAATGATATTGGAGGTTAGGGATCAATCGGCAATAGGTATTGGGTTATTGACCCTCTTAAAAGCAGTATAAGATGGCAGGTGGCGAATAGAAGCAGGAAGGGAGTTCCATAAATGAGCTCCCTGTACTTGGAATGCCGTGGCTCCAGTTTCAGTGCGCGCTCTAGAGATGTTAAGTTCCTGCGGTTCACCCCTAGCAGTAGCTCTTGGAGAGTGCACCGAAAAGAAGTCGAGTAAGTAGCTAGGCTCCCTCATTCTGATTATTTTGTATAATAGCAGTGCTGTGAAGTACAGCCTGCGGGAGTCTATTCTGAGTCAACCCAATCGCCTTCTGCAAGGGGAAATGTGATCATCCCTTCTAACTCCGTAAATGTATCGCACACATGCATTGCTTAGTCTTTGCAGTCGAATACGTTGGACTAGAGACTCGACTAGTCTTCCGCGCAGTGCCTCATTGGTGCAGCCCCATATAAACCGCAGACTGTAACGGGCTTTATTGACTTTGCTTGTGATGGAGTCAATCTGCGGCTTCCACGATAATTTGTTGTCTAGTATAACACCAAGGCTAGTGACTTCTGCATTGAACGGAACGTATACTCCTTTCCCCAGCTCAACACCTGGCAGTGACCTGTTGTAAATGTCATTCACATTTCTGTTTGAGCCCAAGTATATTGCTTTGGTTTTGCCTGTATTGAGCTGCAGTCTAGACCATGCCGCTCACTTTGTATGCCGCGAGAGACAGTCGAGTCAGACCATCCGATAAATCCTCTTTTGTAGTGTAAAGATATATCTGAAAATCATCTGCATAGAAAATGTGCTTAATGTCAAGTCCGTCTAGTCTGTTGTGTAGGTCATTGACTTAAAGACAAAAGAGTAGGGGACCCAAGACGGATCCTTACAGAACTCCCAGATTATTTTCAATATACTCTGAATTTCCATTCTTCGTCGAGATAACCATCCGAGAGCGGCCTTGTAAAAATGATTTGATCCAATGAAGAGACATCCTGGTAAACCCCAAACCTCTCAGCTTTTCCAGAAGCTTAGTCGGGGAGATGGTATCAAATGCTTTACTAAAATCAAATAAAAGAAGAAGAGTAACCTTCCTCTTATCAATGACCATGCGTACGTCGTCCGTCAGTTTGATTAGTGCTGTCTGCGTACTGTGATATTTACAAAAACCAGTCTGCAAGGGATCTTGCAAATTTTGTTCTTTAAGGTTCTCCGTCATTTTGTCATGGGCTATCTTTTCCAGAACTTTGGAAAGGAAGTAAAGCAGCGCTAACAGTCTAAAATCCGAAGTTTTTGTCGGGGCTACTTTCTTTTGCAGAGCTGTGACCTCCGCCATTCTCCAAGCCTCCGGAAAGATGCCCTTGGCAAAGGAGAAATTGAATATCCTCACAATATTATTCACCGATGGTGGGAAGTGCCTTCACCACCACCGATTGTGGGATTCCATTCTCTCCTCTCGCCTGGGAGGAAAAATGTGATATCGCTAAGACCACGTCGTTAAAATTAACAGGTTTGAAGTAAAACCGTCATCACTCGCAGAGGTTATAAGGTTCATAGCTTCATTCATGTCTTCGGGGGGAGAGGATGAAACCCCGGTGAAATACTCATTGAGAGCACTCGGGGTGAATCCGTGAGCTTCTCCTCCCTTTGCTTTGGGAGAAGGCCAAGGTTTCACATCTCTTTCCATACATTTTTATTCTCGTCCAGAGATGTTGTAAGATGTTTTTGTATGTAAGAGTCCCGATCATTTTTTAAGCATTCCTTGACCTCCTCACTCAGTCTGAGGTACTCCGCAAGAAGCGACGCTTCAGATGTACGCTTATATCTCCGAAGAGTTGCGTTTCGCTTATTTACAAGTTGTCTGAGCCGTGGACTAAACCAAGGAGCACATTTCGTTTTTGGACAAACCTATATGATTGGTGACAAGATATTAATCGATAAATTTAGATTAGTGTTCAAAGCGGACAAAGCACCTTTCAGGTTGGTTTCTAGGGAATTCATGGCATTCTAATCACATTCAGAGAGCACTTCATTTAAAGAATCAGCTTTGATACTATTGTAATCCCTGTAAGAGAATCTTTCTCTTACAGGGTCAGGAGTATGAATGTCAATAGTGACATCTAATAAACTATGCTTTCTGCAGTGTGGCAGCCATTCATTCCCATAATTCAGTACTATGTCATTGTCATCAGTCATAATCAAGTCAATCCACGTGTGAGACGAAGATGTTCTATGTGTCAGTCCATGCAAAACTAAATGCATGAAGAGTTCACTGGTAAGACGCTTGATGGTATTGGCATCGTCCGCAGTCGTTAACAGGTCAGCATTCAGGTCCCCCCTTATTACTTTATGGCTAAACTCCGAAACCAAAGAACTTTAGGCGGGAAAAAGATTTGAGTCTCGTTGCATTTGTATTTTTGGAGGTGTGTAGATGACCCCCACGAGAATGGGGGAGCGTGCCCCTTCTGCACGGAACAAAAAAGATATTCTGGAATACCTGGTTTACCTGGTCCATCCGAATTCGATTTTTCTATAATTTTTACTGTAAGATCGTTCTGAACAAAAAAGAGAACTCCTCTACCATTAACATTGTGATCCTGCCGTACAATTGAATAACCAGAGATTCGAATGAGACTGTCGTCAACCAGCCACGACTCCGCGATTGCAAAAACATGGAACTAGGGATGATCCGCAAGGAAAAGACGGAGCTCTCCAATGTGCGCTCTAATCGAGTTCATATTCAAGAACCCCCTCTTCAAGGAACCCTTGCCACTCCTTCCCACCACCGGACGGGTATGATCAAAGAGTCGCACCTGGTTTGTCTACCACCGTTACTCTCGCTGCCTTCAAAGTAGTAGATGTTAAGTCCTTCAATGGGGCTGCATTTATTCGGGTAAATGATGCGAAGATATACGCCCGCTCAGCTCCCCTACGTCTAACCAGGAACCTGCCACCGGAGTGCTAAACATATTTGAAGCCCAAATCTTTGGCTATAGGCCTTAAGTTCCGGAAAAGGATAAACTTGACCTGGGGAAGCATTTCATTTATAAAAATCTTGACAGGGGAGCCGACTTAATGTCGTTGGTTGTTAAATATTTATTGGTGAGCTAGCGCCTGGCTCGCATAACTCTCCCGACCAGACCCGGCTCAGTAAGACTAGCTATAATAGAGACCGATGGGCCGTTGGGTGAGCCCAAACTCCACATCGTCTCCTTTTTTCTCCCCAGCCAATCTCCGGTGACGCATCACCAGCAATATCCTCCAAGAACAGCAAAAGTAACGTCGCTGAGAGTATCAGGTGAGATCTCAGATCCGTTTCTGAATACCCCGTTTACTTGTGGCCAACGTGAGCACCCACATTGCCGGAACCCTGTTGTGGAGAGGAAACACTATGCGGGGCAAAAGCCTCAGTGTCACCGACTGGTAAACCTTCCGCTACCTCAGAGGGTAGTCGGGTGTGAGCAGCAATGGAGCCCTCCGATGCAACGTGCACTTGTTTTAAGTTATCGTTTAGTTCCACGGTATGCTTAAGAAGCAGCCTAGTGGTGTTAGTGTCACTCAACACTCCATTTTGGTTCCCTATCAAATCCTCAAGGACAGAGACTCTGGCTATTAATTTCGCTAATTCACACTCTGGTCCCGCCGTCGAAATAGTGGGAACAGCAAGGGAAACAGGGCCTCCTAACAAGATAGATTTTAGGTCATCTAGCTGCTTCTCCAGCATATCGAAACGTTGAAAGAAGAGCTCCATTGTGCTCACCGGTATTAAAACATGGGATAGTCCCATGAGGCTGTTATCGCCTAAGGGAGGATCCGAGTGTCATTTTCGGGTAGCGGGTGAGATGTAGAACTCACCGTTGTTCTAAGAGAGTTGTTTGGCACAGGCTCACTTCCTCGCTTAGTATAAACTCGCCTGTAGTAGTCTGCTCTGCGTTGGTTGGTGCCTGCAACTCTGCACCCCAAGCGACAGCAGGAGAGCCAGCAGCAGGCGCCTGGACGGCTACTGTCCCGCCTGACTCTTTAGTGCTGGCCCGGAGCAGCGAGCGCGGGTTAGAGTGGGGTGCTCCGCGCGTTCGGGCTAGCGGTGACGCTGGCGTTGGCGTAGAAACACCCGAAATCTGACGGGGGACCGGGCGAGTCATTGCCCTTCCTAGGCGAGCCGAGCTTCTTGTAATTCGAGCCGCTGCCTTTATTTTTGATGTTGTAGTAGTTGCGTGATAAACATCACACGGTGCGTTTGTTGCAAATGACACATGTCGAGGATGGCGTACCTGCGCTTGAAGAGGGCACGATGGTCTGCTCGCTTCTGTTTTGACGTGCTCGGTGTGTACACAAGCGTAATGGTGTTGAGCCTGTGTTATCTGTGTGTGTTGTACGCGCGAAAAAAGCAGCCTGCTCATTCCTAACCTCTCTCTGAGGAATTGATGTTTTATATGGTCTCCCTGGCTCGTTGGTGCATGATGGAGCCGTGCAGATGTGCTCCAGTAGCACGGAGCCTGCTGGAGACTGGTTCCGCATGAATCGGCATAGCGCTCACAGGCGCATGTGAGTATGTGTAAAAGCAGATATAAGTGAGAGCGCCAGGGAAGGCATGTTAACACTTACCGATTCAGTGAGAGAGAGAGAGAGTGACGGATTTTTAAAGTAGAGTTAAACAGAAAAAATTTATGTTTTTAGAATTTATTTTATGCAAAGATCGAGTGTCTCAAGAACTTTGACGCTTTTTTTTAATTTTCCGCCCACTGTACCCCGATTCTCCGAAGGAAAAAAAAGTACCGTCACAAGCGTAAAACGTAAAGTGATCTTGCAGTTAGAAACCAGAAAGATATAAAAGTAGATAACACTAAATCAGGCGGAGTATCTTTGGAAAATGCCAACTTTGAAACAGGACTTAAAGGAGTACCATCGGAGGATTTCTAATTCCAGCAACGAGCGAGAAATAAGATTAACACTTAACAGTACTAACAAGGTCTTAGGCGGAATAATGAAATGAAAGGCCAAGTTCTGATATAAGTATTAGAGCGATTGTCCAATAAAATACGTAAATAAATCTGTACTAACACCAAAACCATCTGAGAAGTGCTATGATACTAATTGCTCGCATGACGGAAGGTCTCTTCCATTTCAGACTTCGAAGCCGTTCGGCAACTTGGCGAGAAGGCGACCGCATGGCCGACGTACTATCTTTGAGAACTGTAACCAAGGGCTAGAAGCCAAAAGTAAAGGCCACGTGTATCTGCCGGTGATCATTACGACGACGAGACTGCCCGCCGCGATGATCGCCGGCAGATACACCGATATCTAGGAGCACGAGACTTGCCCACCAGCTTCACAGCCGCCCAGTGAGAACCGGCATTGCATCACCCAAAGCCTCTCTCTCTCTTTCAGGTTCAGTATACAAGAGACAGCGATCCACATGGATGAGCGCGCGTTAAACGTGGTAGGCAAAGGCTCGAAAGCCGCGGATCTGGAGCCGCATAATTCCAAAGGTTTGTATTGTTTCAATTGACAAATGCGGTGAATGTATTTGCTAAAAGCCGGATTGTTGAGAGAAGGGTTGGCCAAGGGGCTGAACTAACAATGAATTAATAATAATTGGGCCGTATAACCTGGTCCAACAAACACTGTTACAAGGTACGACATTTTTTTAATAACGACCTCCAACTGTTGAGCCAATAAAATATCCTGAAATTGACCTTCATTGAGAAATGGAGCTCATTAATTTCTCTTACGGTAGATTATCTTATGTGAAAAGCTCTAAGAGAAATTGTGAAAATAGACACTTCTCATGAAGGATAGTACACTATATTGTTTCTGACTCAAATTTTATAACTATCAATTAAAGTATTTTATCAGAAAGATTCTAACATCTTTCATTGAACAAAGATAGGTCTTATTACGGAGTATGAATAGGTAGTTCTTCCCTTACTACTATACAGGGTGTTCGAAATGTTCCGGACCCCCCACTTATAACATAAAGTAAGCATTTTGGAAAAAAATGTTAAATACAAAAGTTGTTAAGTTTTGAAGGTTGAACTAAATGATGACCTTGGATTTGTTATTGGTTATCATTTTCAAGGTCATTTAAAGGTCATCTTCAGTTTTTTAAATAGGGACCCCTATTTTTTATTTCAGATTCTGAAAGAGCACAAAATTTTACATTTGGATATGTATCCACGTTATGGCTCAAAATGACCTACAGAGGTCATTTAGTGGTTAAATGATTATTTAGTAGCAGAAAGCCAAGAAATCCCGATTATTAAGAACTTTGAGCGTATCTGACCAATACTAAAGTAATTTGATTTTGCAAGACAAACTTTATGGTGGCGTTAAATTGACATTGCCCTTGATTTTCAAGGTCATTTGAAGGTTAACTTTAGTTTTCCAAATTAAGCCTCCTAGTTGTAACTCTCCATTTTGCACCAGCGCTAAATTCTGCATTAGGATTGTAGAAGGTGTAATTGACACTGGCGTAAAATAAGCCTTAGGCCAGACAACCACATAACTCGGGCGAGAAAATGATAAATAAAAAAATGTCTAATCAAAATAAGCCTTAGGCCCAACAACTACATACCTCGGGGGGGAAAATGATAAATAAAAAAATGTCTAATCAAAATAAGCCTTAGGCCCAACAACTACATACCTCGGGGGAGAAAATGATAAATAAAAAAATGTCTAATCAAAATAAGCCTTATTGCTCAGGCACGGGAGGTACAACTAATTAAGGTAACATCATGGGTGATCCAGCCAACTAAGGCAAGACCATCGGCGGCCCAGCCTACTAAGACAAGAACACTAGCGGCCCAGTCAGCTAAGGCAGGACTATCGGCGGCCCAGCTAACTAAATCAAGACAGTGGACTATTCGCCCAAACTGAATTTTTTTAAAATGTCGTTGACAGGAACTTTTTACAACAACTGTTCAAATTGTTGCCCATTAACAGTTTGGCAATGTGCTGACCGATTGTAAAAGGCTGCAACAACATTTCGCAAGATTTGCTGAGGTATCAAGTCTATTTCATCAGTGATTCTTTGGCGTAATTCATCCAAGTCACGTGGTTTTATAACATAAACTTTATCCTTCAAGTATCCCCAAAGGAAGTAATCAAGAGGCGTTAGGTCTGGGGACCGAGGTGGCCATTCAATTGTACCTCTCCGCCCAATCCATCTATCATGAAATGTTGCATCTAAATATCGGCGAACATGAATACCGTAGTGTGCAGGAGCACCATCCTGTTGGAAGTAAATTTCGTCCAGATTTCCACCCGTTAAATTCCGTATAGCAGGTATAATTTGGTCTCGAAGCATGTTTTCATACATTGCAGCATTTAAATTACCTTCAATAAAGAAAGGGCCAAGTACTCTTCCATTAAATATGCCAGCCCAAACATTTACTTTTTCAGGATGTTGCGTGTGGTCCGCTCTCATCCAATGTGGATTGATGTTACTCCAGTATCGACAATTGTGTCTGTTCACTGTTCCGCTTAACTCAAACGTGGCTTCATCAGAGAAAACAATGTTATTGAGGAGCAAAGGATCATCAGATATCATTTGCATCATTACATCACAAAACTCTACCCTTCTATCAAAATCATCTTCAGATAATTCCTGTACCAACTTTAATTTGAAAGGATGCCATTTGTTGAGTTTCAAAATTTTGTGCACAGATGCAGCTCCCATTTCATGCTGTTGTGTACAACGTCTGATGCTGCAATGGGGGTCCTCAATAAATGATTGTAATACGTCTAAGCTCTTTTCATCATTAGACGATGATTTGGATTTACCTGATTTAGGACGATCTTTAATATCACCTGTCTCTTCAAAACGTCTAATTGTACGAATTACGGTACTTTTTGAAATAGGGTTGTTTTCTTCAACTCTGAATGTTTCATTGAATTAACGCTGTACCTGTTTGTAACCTCTCTCTTGATCACCCCACCCTCGCATCATCAACAAAGATATTCTTTCTTGTTCAGTAAGATGTGCCATTTTTCACTACGATTAAAAGTACAATTATTGAAAATTAATACAATTATCTGAATTTCGAAGTAAGAGAACTTCACTTAACTCTTGAAAACAGAAAAGTAAATAGGAGTAAACAATTGTTAATTAACAATTATAAATGAACTGATTCCTAAAAAGAATAGTGAGCAAAATCTTCTAAGGTACAAGTAACGATCCTGAAAATGCTATGAATCATGCGTAGAAACTCGTAACCCTTGCAAAAAATTATTGCAATAAAAACTGTTCATGTAAAACGGTTAGATTATTTTGCTTTTGAAATTAATAACCCCCAAGTGTCCTATGTAGATCATTTCGAGCCATGACGTGGATATTGTACATATCTCCAGACCTAAAATTTAATGCTCCTCCAGAATCCGGAATACAAAATGAGTCCCTTTTTAATAAGCTGAAGATAACTTTCAAATGACCTTAAAAATGAAGGCCAATTTTAAAGTGACCATAAAGTTCGTCCTAGAAAATCAAATTATGTACTTTAGTATTAAAGTACGAAATTTTTTTTTTCTTTTCGTCAAATACACCCAAAGTTCTTAATAATCGGGATTTCTTGGCTTTCTGCTACTAAATAATCATTTAACCACTAAATGACCTCTGTAGGTCATTTTGAGCCATAACGTGGATACATATTCAGATGTAAAATTTTGTGCTCTTTCAGAATCTGAAATAAAAAATAGGGGTCCCTATTTAAAAAACTAAAGATGACCTTTAAATGACCTTGAAAATGATAACCAATAACAAATCCAAGGTCATCATTTAGTTCAACCTTCAAAACTTAACAACTTTTGTATTTAACATTTTTTTCCAAAATGCTTACTTTATGTTATAAGTGGGGGGTCCGGAACATTTCGAACACCCTGTATAGTTACAAAGTGTTCATTAGTTTTAATAAATTAATAGCGACTTACCGCGCTTGCTAACGCCCGCTCAGGTAAATTTTCATTATTGGTCTTTAATGTATTTAATATAAGTATATTTAATGTGATACTATTAGTATAAATTTCAATAACTTTTTATTTCACATTTTTGTAATAGCAACAATTTATTTTATCTTGATATTTCCATATTGGATTTTTTTTTATTTCATATTGAGAAAATTAATTTTTTAATTTATCAGATCATTCTTATAACTTTGTTTTAATCTTAATGTTTGAGATTCTTGCTTGGTAAAATTAGGATGATGGTAGTTACAGAGGGCGGGGAATTTAATATACGTAGTTGAGTTGAAAAAGAGCTTTATTTGATGAGTTCGGCAACTGTCATACCTTCAACAACTAATTACTTGTATTATGAGCAACTATTGTAGAGCTGTATATAAGCAGCTGAGCCTTGCGGTGATATGCAGGTGGTGAGCAAAAAGCAGGGGATGAGCAGGTCGAGCATTAACAAAAAACTTGAAGAGAAAATCCAAACGTCCGTTCCGTCCAAAGTATTTGTTTGAGAGAGAGAGAGATAGCGAGAGCGCCGGCGCTGAGACGCTAACTTTTGGCGCGAAGACTCGGTTGGTAATCACGGTGGTGCGCGATTCAAATATGCAAATCGCAAACATTCCGCCCGCATCATCAACGCCTTTGATGATTATAAAAAGAGCGATGAGCAGTTGAAACGCAGCTGACTGGGTCGTAAATCCATCCAACGTTGTAGACGTAAATCTTGAGTTGATAGTTGAGCGATGCAGCAGGGTCGTAAAGCCTCCTGCATGTAGAGTTGAGTGAGTGAGAAAGTGGGTCGTAAAGCTACTTTTTGTTGAGCAGATGGTGAGCCAAATGGGTTGTAAGTCCACTTGAAGAGTGACGAGCGTAGCTGGGTCGTAAAGCCAACTACTGTTGCGTAGAATCAGCCTTTGGCAGAAGCACTGGCAAAAGAGCAAGTTTTGCGATTGGGCAAGTTATTGTGGAAGTTACAGTTTTGAGCGTCACCACCCTGGTGAGTCCATCCTGTCCAGGATGGAGTTGCATAACTCGAACAAGAGGCCACTTAGCTCTTGTTTGAGTTATCTCTCATCCGTGAGCAGTGCCATTGAGCCAATTTGAAGAGTGTGAGAAGGGTGATGCCACTTTGAGATTGCCTGCTGATTGCAAGTAACCGTTGCTGGATGAGTTGCCATCTTGATAGTCGAGCAGGGTTGAGATCTAAGAGTGAAGGTTCTGGAACACAATTAAGAGCTGAGCCAATGAGGAAATGTCCTGGAGTGAGTGCTGAGACATCTGAAGGATCATCGCTGAGTGGCTCTAGAGGTCTTGAGTTGAGCACAGCCTCTATTTGAGTAAGAAGAGTCGTAAGCTCTTCATTCGTCAATAAAGTATCTGTTAGGTTGTTGATGCCCAAACAGTAGTTCCTCCAACATTCCGTTTTGGCTACCTTAACATCATTTTTGAAGGTATTCAGCACATTTTTGTAAGCTTTCCATCCTTCTTGGTCGTTTAATTTCTTTGCTTTGTTAAACAACTTTTTTGCTTGTTTCCTCAGCCTATTCAGGTTGTTGTTCCACCATGGTGTGCTGTTTTTGCTTCCTATGTGTTTCGGAGGACAGTTCTTTTCATATGCTCTGACCATCGCTGTTTGAACTTGTTCGAACATCCATTCCAGGCTTATGTAAGACCCATATTCTCCTTTAAGGACAGCCAGTGTATCGCCTAGCTCTTCCTTGAATACTGCCCAATTTTTATTCTTGGGGTTCTTTCTTTGTTCCACCTTTGGTTTTTGTATCTCAATTCGAAAGGTTATGGTTATGGTCCTATGGTCTGACAGGGATGGTTGATCACTGACTTTCCATCCCTGTATGCGGTTCTTGATCCCCATCGTTGTAAGGGTAAGATCGAGAACCTCCCTCCTATTTGCTGTTATGAAGGTCGGTTCATTTTCTCTGTTCACGATGTCCAGATTAGTTCCTGTAATGAATCCTATCAGCTTCTCGCCCCTATCAATGATGTCAGTGCTCCCTCAAACTTTATGGTGAGCATTGGCGTAACACCCGACAATTAATTCAAGGTTGTGCTGTCTGCTGTACTCCACTACCTTTCTAGTTTCCGTTCTCGGTATATTCTTTTCGTGTGGAAAGTATGCTGCAACGAGTATAACCGATCTCACTCGATGTTCCTTATCCTCTAATTCTACATTAATGGCGGTGATGTCCCTGGAACTTATTTCCTGTAACAAAAGACCATTAATACCCTTAGTAATGATGTTTGCCCGCGCGTTATCGTTACTGTTCCCTATAAAAAGTTCCCCGATTGCGTTGAGTCCTCTTATAGGTCCCCTCCACAACCAAGGTTCTTGTATTATTTTTTGTATTACATATATAACTATGCGTGCGATTATACATACATACACGCGAGCGAGAACGACGGAGAGACGAGCGCGTTAATATACGGCGCGCGAGAGAAAAGGAGGGAGAACAGGCGGCGCTCCGCGCGGGCTGGCGCGGCAGCCGCCATGTTCCCGAAAGCACAAGCACGAGGTGCACGTATCTGCAGTGCCCGAGTGCGCTTCTTTGCTTTTTACAGGGTTCTACGACGCCTTCCTGGAGGAGCCCAGCAGCAACAGCGGTAGTAGAGCCACCATCCGTCCTCTTGAGCATCAACAGCCGAGAGCAGCAGCAGCAGAGATCGAGAGAGCGGAAGAGTAAGAGTGAGCACGAGAGTCGGCCGACAACCGCAAGGTAAGAGGAGTCCTGGACCGACGTGTCCAGGAATCTCCTCTGAGGTGCGAGTGGTGCAGCTTGCGCGATTGTGTGCGTGTGTACGAGTAAAAGCTCCGGCCCGAGTAGCGCGCGACAACATTCGACCTGCGCGACTATCTTGTCTGTTGCCAGTTTGTTTACTTCGTGTATGTTAGAGCCGAGGAAAATAAATCCCTGTTGCATTAATTTTCTCTCGTCATTATTTTCCCGTTTACGTCTGATCTTCCCGTGAATCACGACCGTGAGCTAGCACGCGCTCGGACTCAGCTGAGTCCGAGAAAGCCGGGAGTTTAGTCTCTCGGCTTTTGTAGCGGACGGCATCGCACGTGTGCAGCACGCTGCTGCACACAGCCGCATCGAGGGACGTAGGTGCGGACCAGGGGCGGCGCCATTACAATTGGTGCCCTTACGTGTGTGTAGGAAATAGTAGGTCGAGAAATTTTTTTTTCGTGAATTGGTTTTTTTTTTTTTTAACAGGTCGAGCGGCAAGCGAATTTTTTTTGGTACAATTATTTATTTAATTAGAAATTTATTTATGTTTTGGAAAAACCCGAATTTCACATTTTTGCCATAAAGAGGAATAGCCTCACACCTGTTCTCCACTCAGAAAACGAGGGAAAATTAAAATTAATTTTTTTAACGAATTTAACAGGGGATTATTCCACTGAGATTCCGCATAGTGCAGATTGAACAGTGGATCAATAGGACGATCTTGCCAGAAGCGGATCAACCTACAGAGGTAGGTTAGGAGCAGCATGCTCCGATGACCCTCGTGCAGAGGTCCTTGGGAGAAGGATTAGAGGAGGCAGGTGACATTGTGACGGACTTCAGACAAGGATCAGACTCACAAATAGAACAGTTGGACAGATGGTCCGACTGGTTAGAGTTGGTGGCATCATCCGGGGAGAAGTTCCAAATTCCTGTCTAATCAAGAAAGTAGAAGATTTGACAACGCTGGTCACGTTAAGAGTAGAGCCGGCGTCTAACACCAGAATCGAGGAAGATGATCGAAGAAGGCACGTAGGGTTTCAGGACACCTTTATGTGCCATCACTATGAGTCACAGCATCAGGCAGAGATGAGTCCTAGAGCAAGTTCGCCAAGAAGAGGCTTCAACCCAAACTCTAGCCAGAGAGAGTTGGAAGCAGAACGCCCGAGGCAAATGCCTAGGCCTAGTATGAATGAAATCGGGGCGAGTTGTCCGAACTGTTCGAGCTGACAAAGCAACCGACCAAGTCACTCTCCTCGTGATGTGGGAAGCATTGTGAGGAAGTGGCAAGTCCGTTTCTCTGGAGAAAAAAGCCAAAGTTTAGAGGTGTTGTTGACCAGAATAGAGAGTTATCGGGCCACAGCAAACTTTTTGGACGACCAGATGCTGGCGTTAATCACAGAGTTGCTCACGGACACAGCAGCCACTTAGTATCAAAATGAGAAACACAAGTGGCAGTGCTGGGGTGACTTTGTATCGGCAGAAAAACAGGTGGTATGGCATGAACCAGCGCTTCCATCAAAGACATTGCGGAGGCGAATGCACTACACAGGGTGCAGACGAGGCGGTAGACTAACTGTACCGAAACATGCTGCCGAGACTGCAGAGGCAAGTGAAATGATCGGATTGTTTCTCCATAGAAGTTCTACTAGACCTGGCAGTTGAGGCGCAGCTAACAGAAGAAGGGGAGTAGACATATAGATCTCCCCCAGATCCCGAGATTAACCTTACTGCCGGAGATGGCAGATAAAAAGAAGAAGACATTTTAGACAGGCGAAGCGACTCAAGCCGTACCGAAGGCGGCAGCCATCTCGGCTGAACAGACAAGTCAAGAGGCAGACATGCTGACCAAGATTGGTCAAATGCTTCAGGGGATCCTGAAGCAAAATAGTAATGGTTCTTCTCCAAAGAACGGAGAGAAAAAAAGAAATAACGAGCCTGGAAATGGGAATTCAGGGGGTTCTGACAAGAAGAAAGGCAAAGAATCCCAGAATTTCCCGAGAGCGCAAATGCTAGACCTGACGAAGTCTCTAGTATGTAACGGTTGTGGAAAGCCAGACTGGATTAAGAAGTTCTGCCCTGACTGTTCGGGAAATGGGAAAAATGGGAGGATAGAGGGAGTCTCCTCCGCTCAAGTGTCCCAAAAGACTCCACCAATCACTGATGCGACATGCCTAGGTGCTCTCGAACAGGGTGAGCCGAAGTCGAGCCCTCTTATGGAATCCTCGTCAGCCGCCGGAGATTGCCGGGAAGAGAGGACTTGCGGCTCAACATCGAGTGTCTCCCATCCTCACGTTGAGGAAGGGAGAATTCCTTCAAGAGAAGATCAGGCTAGAATGCCGGATAATTAACCGAGGACAGCAAGAACCTTCCAGATAGAATCCGAAGATGGATCCTGGGAGGACATCTCTGAAGGAGAGATTGGTGAGATCGACTACCGGGCCGAGGATGAGACAAGGTGGTGGCTTC
The DNA here is from genome assembly GCA_018906775.1 of Sycophila sp. Sp_5. Lineage (NCBI taxonomy): Eukaryota > Metazoa > Arthropoda > Insecta > Hymenoptera > Eurytomidae > Sycophila > Sycophila sp. Sp_5. The sequence continues at coordinate 169,807 of JACCID010000015.1, forward strand.
AGATAGAAATTAAAAACTATCGGATGAGGGCACTGTATGACCCTGGAGCTTCTTGTACGTTCATGGAACCGATAGAACTTAGAGAACACCCCAAATGGAAAGTCATTCAAGGGAACTTGAATTTTTCATGCCTAAGGAGGAACTGGAGGGGGCGTTCAACGATGTAGATGCCTGAAAACTTGTCGTTCCAGAAGAAAATCGTGAGGCTGTACTCCGTGAATGCCACGATCTACCGGTGGCAGGGCACCTTGGTAGAGAAAAGATTTACGACCGTGTGAGGGAGTTTTATTTAATTAAATGCTGGAATGTTGAGGATGACGGAGGGAATTCGTCGCCGTCGAGCTGTCCTGCAATGTTTATGTTGCGCAGGTAGGCTCGACGAAACGAAGGAAGAGAAAATGAGGATTACCTGGTGCCCAGGTCCAATGCTTGTATGTGTGAGAGATAGGCCGACAAAGTGTAAGAGGTTGATCGCAGCGGGAGGGAGCCCGACGGTGTCGCGACAGCGCACGCAGCCGAGGCGAGAGACGGCCGCTCAGCTGAGCGCGGCCGCCATCTTCCCTCGACCCCGCGACTGCCGTGACGAGAGAGGATGACGCCATCGAGGACACCAAGCACACTGACACTCATCGCACAAACACACACACACGATACGTATATGCACTACTCTACACGCGGCGAGGTTTGCGCGGACGCGGGTGCACGACGAAGCGCGAGCTTAGGCAGAGACGCGCGAGCCGGTCGAGTACGTGTCGTTCGGTTGGCGGAAACTGAATAGGTGCAAGAGACAGCGCGCGCGATGGAAAATAGAGCGCGCGGCGGAACAGAGGGGCGGAGAGTGCGCGGAGCGAGAGAGACGGCGCGCTACGTGCGAGTGAGAGAGGATATATTGTAGAGCATTGAGAGACGGCGCGTTCGACTCGGGGTCGCCGGGGCTCTTATGCCCGATATTCGCCACCGCCCGGGTGAGAAGTTGCGACTCCGCAAGGGCACTAGTACCGCCGCGCGACCTCAGGTACGTGACGGCGCTCATGTCGTGTGTTCGCGCTGGTTCGCGCGCCGATCGTTGAGGGGTATGTTCGGTGTGCTAGAAAGAGACTGAGAGAGAAAATTTGCGACGCGAACAGAACGGCGGTTTGCTAATCAATCCGCCATTCTGGAATAAATAAATTTTACAATATGTTGAATGAGCAGTGTAGGTATGTGTGTGTATGTGTGTGTGTGTGGGATTTAAAAAGAAAATGTGAGGGTTCTATTTTTCTTCGATGAGGTGGTTGATTTGATAAGTTTACATGAGCCTCTGATACCTGGACTCGATCGTTTATAGCCTGAGTAGGTGACACTATAGATGATTACACGGATGCATACGGTATAATATGTATTTATTTAATTTCAGCCATAAGGACCAGAAATGGACTTGGTTTACAATTTTTTTCCTTATCCTCTCATTCATCCATACTCTCTAACGCTTTATACAACATATCTACATACTTCTACACCTCTCTTCAACTTTTTCTTCTCAGTTCACGGAAACATCACTTAATCTTTGTTCTATAAATCCCTTATTCTCTCTATAAATAACATTACACCCTGCCCTTTCATTCATTCATCTCATTCATTCATCCGGACTTGCGACTCCTGCGTGGCCTCCATCTTGGAACTATTTGTCACTCCCTTCGTACTTGCGTGTACAATACTAAAGCTTTTGACCTTGCATTTGTACAAATCTTCTGCATTTCTTCTTATTCTTCCATCCTTATTAGGTTCGGATTCTCTCCCTGTACGTCGTGTTAGACCTCCATCCTTCGATCTGCGTCGTCCAACTCTACGACATCACCTCCATCTTTTCTTTTCTTCATCTTTTTTATACGTAATAGGTTTCATTAACTCATCCTATCAGCACGTGACACATCAATGCGTAGCCTTGACTACTTCGTCCATCAATAACTATCTCTCCAATCAGCTTTTCTTCATTACTCCATCCTTACATGATTTTCAGTTGACTGCTTTTGTAAACGTAGTTTTCTTCTTAATCTACGCTCGGATGCATACGGTATAATTCCAAATAAAGAATTTAATGAGCGGTGTATAAACTATGTGAGGATTTAACCCAATACATATAGACTCACTTCTATTTTTCTTGTTCGGTTGTTTAATTAAGACAATACTTTAAAAGCAAGAATTTGCAGTAAATATAATGTGAGTTTAAATACTCATTGTAATTATATCTAAACCAAATATGAAGTTCTATTTAATTTCTACATGTTTAATAGTTAATGTGCAGCGAACGAGTGTCTCCAAGACTTTCTGAATCGGGCTTATTAATAAAAATTCGAGCAGTCATGGAACAAACTGGTGTCCCCGTGAACTACCTGGAATGGACTGCTCCAAAGCCGTGCGTTTCTTGTCTAGCAATAAGAAATGCAAGTTTAGAATAATTGTGACTATGATTTTTGGTTGGGTGTGTAAGGTATTGTATCAGCACGGCACTGCTGAGATTCTTGCGTACTAAGTCGCGCTTAGTAACAGAATCTGAGTAAATCCATTTCATTCCAATTAAAATTTCAATTTATTGCAAAATTTTAATTTCTGAGTCGCGGCACGTAACATGAGCGTTTATTTGAGTATATTACCAATTAATAAAGCCCCAGAAATCTCAAAGGTTGAGCCTGTAAATAATTTTATGCACTCATTATATCCCTTTGGGGTGCTTTGATTAGCGTACCTGATTAACGTGAGTCCTCCTGCCTCTCATTATCTGCAATTATCTGTAATTTAACCTGCAGATTTTAAAATTTAATTTTAACTTCAAATTGTGTCAAGTAACTTTCTTTACTCTAGATACTTATATGATCAAAATGTTCTCCTATAGACCCTTCCTGTTAAGAAATAAACAATGAAAGTATTCAGTTGGTATTTTGTACAAAAAATCACTTGCCAAGAATAAATATATAAATATATATACATATATGTATATATCCATAAAATATTACGTACCACCTACAGCTATCATTTCTTGGATGCCGATCAAATCTTGCATTTTTTAATTTTATTTTTATTTTTGAAACTGTACTAATGTTGCAGTTCAATGGCCAATTTATTTATTTATTTATTTAAACCAGAAAAAATACATAAAAAACGTATCCTACTATAGGCAAAGATTACCTGAGTGTAGGTCTGGTACAAGGCTTATATACTAACTTACTCATATACTTAATAACTAAGACTTACAGACTAATTTTGTTATCAAAAAACAGTGCTTTCCCCGATATAATTTAAACGCAATAACAAGATATAATTTATAAGTTTTAACTCTATACAATCTCAGAACAAAACCATGATAGTTACTCACTACCGAGTATTTCAATTTATTTTTGGTCGAGACTTTGCTTCTATCTAAATTTTTAAATTCATTAGGTAAGGTATTAAATGCTCTTGTAGCTATAATTAAACTGTTTTTGTTACTAACTGTCCTTTTAATTTTTGGAATTTAGATACTCTTATTCCTTGTGTTTATTGAATTACTTTGATGTTTAATTTTTAGTTGATCATAATAATAGTAGAGAGAATCGTAAATAAATAATTGTTCTATATTCTTAGGTCTACCTTATATCACAAATTTATTTCTAAATATGATTTTTAAAATTCTATTCTGCAAGCTTTGTAATGGCCATAGACTATTTTTGTATACTACTCCCCAAGCTATTATTCCATAATTTATTATGCTATTGAAAAATGCATAGTATAACATTAATAGTATTTTGGTGTGCATAATCTTTGCCATTTTATAAAAAACAAAAAGTAGGTATTTTGTCTATTTAACTATGCTATTTATATGCTTATCCCATGTAACATTATAGTCAATAGTAATTCCTAAATATTTATAATTGACTACTCTTTTTAAATTTATATCACCAATTTTAATTTCTAGGTTATTTGAAACACTATCACAATAATTCCTAAAAGACATAAATACAGTTTTGTTTACATTTAAGGATAGTTTATTTAAAACTAGCCAATTGCTGACATATTTTAATATTTCGTTCATTTTATCCTGACTTTCTTTCCAAGTATCCTTTGCGGATGTTAATGCTGTATCATCAGCATACGATACTATCCCTCCTTTTGGAATGTTATTTAGTAGATCATTTACATACAATATAAATAATAATGGCCCTAATAGAGTACCTTGCGGTACTCCAACTGAGACGTTACAGCTTTCACTTCTTACATTTTGTATTTTTACTATTTGTTCTCTATTAGTCAGATAGCTTTTGAATAAATTTTGCGCATTACCTCTAATTCCATAATTGTATAATTTATCTAAAAGTATTTTATGGTCAACCGTATCAAACGCTTTAGCCAAATCTAGGTATGTGATTATCAAAGGTTTACTCAAATCAAGTCTATTATATATAACTTCGGTCAGAAAACTAAGTGCATCTTTAGTTCCTTTACGCTTGACGAAACCGAATTACTTCGTGTTAATTAGATTATTTTCTTCGATAAAATTATAAATTCTGTTATATATTATTTTTTCAAATATTTTTGCTAAATTAAAGATCAGTGATATAGGTCTGTAGTTAGATACATTATTCTTATCATTTGCTTTATGTATTGGTACTACGTCTGCTTTTTTAAGTTCATCAGGCCCTATTGATTGTTCAATACACAAATTATAGATATGTACTAACGGTTCAGCTATGTTATTTGATATAGTCTTAAGTACTTTGGTATTAACATTATCAACCCCACCTGCTTTGTCTTTCATATTTTTGATAATTGAATTTATTTCTATGTGGTTAGTTGGCTTTAGAAAAATTGTTTTATAATTCATTTCTGGCATTGTTATTTTTTCTCTTATAAGCAGTATGTTTTTACTCAGTTTTTATCCAATATTGCTAAAGTACTCATTCATATAATTAGTAATTTCGCATATGTTAGTTATTTTGTCTGCGTTATCATTCATGATATAATCAATTTTGTTATCTTTTTTTGGATTTCATAGCAAGTTTATCATTAATAAAACTTCATAAGTGTTTAGTGTTGTGTTTACAAGACTCAATTTGTTTTTGCTCATATTTAATTTTTGCTTCTTTTGTTATCTTATTTAATATTTTTTCATAGTTTTTGAAATCATTTTTGAGATTTTCAATATTTGGGTTACTTTACCACATTTTGTATAGCAATTCTTTTGTTTTATATGAGTTAATCATACCCTTGGTAATCCAGGATTTTCTAGGCTTATCTTTTTCTTTCTTAGAAATTTTAAGTTTGCTGTTTGTTGCAAGATTTGTACATATCTGTATTTCTGATATTAATGCTTCTATTGCAAGGTTTGGATTATTAATATTTTTTATAAATCCCAATTTTTAGTATTTGCTATATTTTTGAGCTGGGAATAATTTATTTTATTGACCCTTTCATTTTTATTTTCATTTAATTCAAAGTTTCCTAAATTAACAAGCAGAGGATAATGGTCAGTGATATTTTGCGTTAATTTGTATGCTTTAATTTTGTTAATTTTGTTAGTTATGTTGTTATCAGTTTTTATGAAAAAATTATCAATGCAAGTCTTCGTCAAGATGGCGGAGGAAAAAGAACCGCCCGATACTCCTCTTGATAAATATTTCAAATGTCATCCAAAAATCAAAGTTAATTCAGTTGTATGCATAGTGTGTGGAAGCTTTCAACATACAAGTGAATTTGTGGCAAAATATAATGCAGGAGGAACTGGAAAACTCATCTCCAGCTCTTTTATAATTTGTCAAGACCATCCTAACCTTGCTTACTCCACAAATGTGCCATATGGTTCGTTAACAGATGATGCATGGAAGTTAATCGCACTCTTAAAACAGGAAAATAGAGAACAAATAAAAAAAGAAATTCTAGAAGAAATTACACAAGAACAAGAAAACACCATGGGTATCACGCAACATAACATACATGAAAAATCAGTTTACGAGGAATATAGTGAAAAAGAATCTTTAATAATTCAAAACAAATTATTATCAGAATTAAACAAGGAACTAAGAGAAAAAAATGAGCTTCTCACTGAGTTGCTTAAAAAAGAGAAATTAGAGACCAGAAATAAGATCCAAGTGCCAAGTTTTGCAGAAGTATTAAAGAGTGAAAAAATGAAACCAATTCCAATCAAGAAGAAAGTGCCGAAATTAATAATAAAAAAAACAGATGCCAATGACAAAACAAATTTGGAAAATACTATCTATAAACATATAAAAAGTGACAAAACCATACAAACAAAAAACATTATATACAAAAACAAAGACACTATTATTATAAATTGTATGAATGTAGAAAGTGTAAATGCAGTTGAAAAATCATTAAAAAATGAATTAAAAATAACTTTAAAATAGAACAAGAGCAAATTAAAAAACCTACTGTTAAAGTGGTAAATATAGATGAAATTTTTAGTAGCAGTCTGGACACGACATCATGTAGCAGCTGTTTCAGATTTGGACACAGCGCAAAGAAATGCCAAAATAATGACACGTGTTATAAATGTGCAGATAATCATAAGGCGGCACAGTGTACAAGTGAAACGCTGAAGTGTCCGAATTGTGAATTTTACATAAAAAAATATAGTACAAACTATAATTTAAATCATAGTGCAATAGACAGTGAGCAGTGTCAAGTACTAAAAAATAAAATTAACAAGTTCATTGAATCTACAGACTATCCAACAAGACCAACGTATGCAAGATATTTTGGTAAAACAGAGCAGCCCAAATTGCAACGGTCGGTATATACAATTAGGAGACAAAGAAATGAATCGGTCTGTTCATTACCCACTAATAGCCCATCATATAAACTAGTGTCATGATTCTGAGAACTGAAGAGGAAATATATAGTAACCAAAGAAATTTTGATGACTTAGATAAATTAAACAACTACCTCGCATCTAATAACGAATTAATAGCTTGTTTTAATATTAGAAGTCTAAACGCAAATTATAATAAATTATTAGTATTTTTTAAATAATTTAAAAATAAAACCTGTCATTATTATTTGCACAGAAACTTGGGTACTGAAGCATTGTGATAGTTACAACATCAATAACTACAAAATGTATTACAATCATAGTGAAATAAATAAATCTGATGGTACAGTAATCTATATTAGAGAGGATACTAAAGAAACCACAGAAATTATAAAGATAAACAATCTCAAAATCATAAAAACGAAAATAGCTCTAGAAAATAATAGAGATTTAGTACTTTCAGCATTATACAGATCCCATGATCTACATAAGACTGAATTTCTAATGAAATTCAAGGAATTAAAAAAAATAAATAAAAAACATAAAATCAACATTATAGTCGTAGACTTTAATCTAGATTTATTCAGCCAAGAACCGATAGAACAGGAATTCCTTATAACACTCTTGGAAAATGGGTATTGCCCTACAATTAATACAATAACAAGACCATCTAATTTAAACAATATTAAAGGCTCATGTATAGATAATTTTTTTGTTAAATTAAATAAAATAAATCACAAAGCATTAGTACTTGAGGCACCTTTTAACGATCATTTTGCTATCTTCTTAAAATTAAAAGAGAACAGATTTGAGACTACAAAAAATAAACAACATAATAATTTGAAAATTGATAATAGAAAATTAAAAAACTTTGCTATTTCAACAAATTGGAACGAAATCCAACAAATCAGTGATCCAAACAAGGCTATAAATAAACTAATTGAAAATATAAAAAACTGTGTTAACCTAGCTAAAGTCCCTACCAAGAAAAATAAATACAGAAAAAATTGGATTACAAAAGGTATTATTACATCATGCAGAACGAAAGAAAAATTATACAAGATATGGAAAAAAGATATAAAAAATAATAAAAAAAGCTTGTTTAAAAATTATGAAAAAACTTTGTCTAAAATTATAAATAAGGCCAAAATTGAATATGATAAAAATTTAATTAAAAGGAATCTGCACAACCAAAGAAACCTTTGGAAAATATTAAATACCAAAATGAGTAAAAATAATAAAAAAAAAGTGAAATAACATACATATTAACAAATGAAGGTGTGACGTTGCAATTATAATGTTGCCGCATGGGTGATTCGGCTCTCTCTCTCGGGGGGTCTTGGGGCCGAGAAGGCGTCGACGTTAAATAAATTATTTAACGTCGGGCTTCTCTGCACTCTAGAGCTACCCGCAAAGTGACAGGTGTGGAGCGGACGACGCGCCACCGCACCTACCGGCCATGCGTGCGAGAGAGAGAGAGCACGTGCGAAGATGCCGCCTGGACGCACTCGGGCCGCCGTGAATTCGTCGAGGCCGCGCTGCAGGGAGGCGGTCGCACCAAGACCTAGCCAACGGAGCGGAGCAGCCGACAGCACGAGCCACGACGGTTGAAGACAACGCGGCGGAGATACTTGGCGGCAAGGCGAGGCGAAGGAGGCCAGCTGTTTGGAGCCGCCATGTTGCCGACCACCAACGACGCGAACGCCGCCCTGGCGACATCCCCACACGTACATACACACGCACACGAACACACACGACAACCGCGAACACCACGACGCGCCGCGACTCCCCCAGGGTGCGCCGCGCACCTGGGGAAGCCTATACTCGGCCGCGCGCAACACGTGGTCGAGCGCGGACCATGAGAACGGATGCAAGAGAGAGAGACCGCGCATACGAGTGGCGCGCGAGTCGAGGCGGCGCGCACGTGTAGGCGCGAGAGAGATAGAAAGAGTCGGCGAGTTGGCGCGCGAGTCGAGGTGGCGCGCGCGGATCGGCGAGAGAGAGAGAATGAAGAGTGTGAGAGAAAGGGAGGCGCGACGAAGAGCGGAGAGAGCGAGAGCGGCCGACTGCGCGCGTGACGTCACCTGCGCTGCTCGACGAGCTCGGCGAGTCGAGCAGGCGGCCAACGTCCGCGCGAGAATTACGTCGCGCCGCGCTTAAAATTAACTCGCGCCCGCGCTCGCGTTAGGCGATATCGAGTGACTGCGTTGACGCCGCGCAGCCAATCAACGCGCGTATCGTCGGTGCGGGCGGAAGTCGATCGGCGCGGAAAGTCGCGGACCGCGGAGAAGACCCTTCGAGAGGGAAAAGTAGAGGAAAAATTAACGAGAGCGAGTGAGATAGAATAAGGGCCAGCGTCGCTACAAAGAAGACTTCCGCGACGCCGCGCCAGTCAGCAGAAAGCTTGCCTAGCAGCCGGACGCACTTTCACAGAGTTTTTTCATATCAGCGAGTCGTGAGGAGTAGTAGTTGCGAAGAAGTTAGATAGGACGAGAGAATTCGAAATACCATTTTCCTTTCACAAAGGAAAATGCACTGATCCTAAAGAAATTACTAACAATCTGAACAATTATTTCAGTTCCATTGGCAAACAACTACAAGCTAATATAAATACGCCAAATAATGAAGAATTAAAACTCCCGGAAATTAACCATAACAGTTTCTACATAAAACCAGTACTACAACAAGAGGTCAAGAAAATCGTTCAAAACATGAAAAATAAAAATGGAAGTGTTGACGAGATTAACTCGAACACACTTAAGGAAATCATTGACTATATTTCAAATCCATTAGCATACATTTTTAACCTATGCATTGAAAAAGAAACATGGCCTGATGCACTTAAAATAGCTGAAATAGACTCAATTCATAAAGCCAAAGAGAAATATCTGCAAAACAATTACAGACCAATATTTCTTATATCTAACATAGCCAAAATTTTTGAAAAATTAATTCATAATAGATTGATTGATTTTTTTGATAATAATCTCTTATCTAAAAGACAATTTGGTTTCAGGAAAAAACTCAGTACTACACATGCTCTAAATTACATCACCAATAAAATATACAACAACCTTGATAAAAGTAAACCAATTGCAATAGCCTTCCTAGATTTGGCTAAAGCTTTTGACACAGTGGAGCATCAAATTTTACTAGACAAACTACACAATTACGGAGTCAGAGGAAAAGCTCTCAACTTAATAAAAAACTATCTTACTAATAGAAAGCAAAGAGTTAAAGTAAATTATAAAACAAGCAATTTCAATTCAATAAATATAGGAGTACCGCAAGGTACCATATTGGGACCATTATTTTTTTAATCTACATTAACGACTTACTAAACACCTTCCAAGAAGAAGAAATAGCAGCAATAATACAAAATCTACAAGAAGATGACATCGTTTCTTATGCAGACGACACTGCTATAATCGTCTCTGGTAAAACTTGGAAGGAAGTAGAGGCAAAAATGAATAGGTACCTACAAAAAATAGCAATATGGCTTGCTCTTAACAAATTATCTTTAAACGTAGATAAAACAGTATACATGGAATTTGGAAATTACAATATTAGCACACCCAAAAATTTGAATATTAAAATTCAGAATAAAACAATTAATAGAGTAGAAAACATCAAATACCTAGGACTACAGTTTGATAGTAATATGAAATGGGACATTCATACTACGAACTTATACAACAATAAAAAATACCTAATTTTTGTTTTTTACAACCTATCTAAAATAATGCAGAATCAAACTCTTTACATGATATACTATGCCTTATTTCATAGTGTTCTTACTTACGGAATTATTGCATGGGGAGGAGCATACAAAGGAAGAACAACTTGTCTACAGAATCTTCAATCAAGATTATTAAAGATAGTTAATAAAAGTAATTTTGAACATAAAAAATATCCGCTCAACATTGTCCAATCTTTTGAGTATTACGCATTATTACATTGTTACGTCGTAGTGACAAGTTCGCAAAATGGGTCTTACTTCCCCAGTTTCATCGTTTTGTTTGTTAGTAAATAATAAACCTAAAAACGATTCGGAGGCACTATCCTTTAAAAAGGCGCACCAAAATCCTGAATTGTATTCTTTTAGGTCTATTAGAAGGAGAAGAGCAAGAAATAAAGGAAAGAAAATTAAAGAAGATAATTAGGATTTTTTTATTAATACTTACTTTTATTCAAGAAATTCTCCTAGGGGGACTCTCTCTCCTCTCTCTCCTTTCTCCTCTCTCTCTCTCTCAGACCCTAGCAAGCAGCAGGGGCAGCGGCGGCAGGAGCGAGCAGCGTCGAAGGTGGATAAACTTGAAGAACTCTTGGAGATGATCGAAGAATTAAAGAACTGCTGAACTGGACTTATTTTTGGAGCAATTGCAGGGCTCTTTATACAAAAAGCTAAAGCAAGCGTCTTATGGAGATGTTGTCTAATTGGCTGATTGTCTGAGAGAGTGGAGAGGGTGACAAAAATCTGAAATTTCCCTAATTGGAGGAAAATATTTCGGGCTTTTCCTTGGGGTCAGTGGTTCAGCCTTCCAATGCTTAGGCATAGGACAGAGGCGGTCCCTGCGAGGGTGGGCCTTGGCAGAGAGAAAGAGTACCCTGAAAGAGGGAGAACAACCTCCCCATTACAGTAAATTTACATTATTATTTGGTTTCTTAATAACTAATATTATTAATAATTTGTAATTATAACTTTCGTTATTTTAAGGTTTATTATGTAAATAAATAGATATACAATAAAAGAACGAAGTGATAGCTATAATTTTCAATAAAATAGTTTTTATTTAGGAAAAAGAAAAAACAAAACGATAATGTAAATAATTCAATGCTCTCAATTTGTTCTTTTTATATTTACGTAATTTATATTAAATTATTATTAAAACTAAATTTTCACTAAATAATGTTTTTTTTTTCTAAGAAGAATGTTTGTTATTTATTCTACGAAATCTTAAAGATAACATTTAATTTTATCTTAACTTAATTTTATGGAAAGTTAATTATGAAAAGTTTTCGTTTTATTATTAATTTTTTTATTTAGTTATGGAATTTTATCTTTCACTTATCGAAATATTATCCGATTTCTTTCATTCGAGAAATAGGCATAGTTTTGAAGTAAAAGGGTTAGATTGCTTTTAATTGGATTATGATAATTTGTTTAAATATAACAATAGAAAAATAAAATATTGTTCCAACATAAATGCGTGCATGGCCGGCTGCGGTGCACGTGTGCGGTGGCGACTTTCTAGAAAGGAGGAAGCAAAAAAAACTAACTCGCGTCTGCTTAGTATTAGCTTAGTAAGAAGCGGCGATTTTACGACTTTTTTATGGCGGTTAAAGTGGAGTTCCCAGAGCGATTTAGGGTGCCTGTCACATTTACATTGACAGTGCTGGCAAGTACAGTAAAGAAAAAAAACAAAGCGAGGGTCAACTCCGAATTGCAGGGTGACCGAGCGGGCCTTATTCTTCCTATTCTGTAGGTAAGTGATCCCCCGAGATGTTCTTACCCTCTGGGTCAATTCCTCACCAACAAGCATAAAAAGTACTAGTTTGAGAGAATTTCTCAAAGTAGTATTGTGGCGCTAAAATCGGAAAAATTAGGGTACGACGTGACAACATCATTACACTGAATTTAAAATTAATTACCTAAACTTCAGCGGAAACGCAAGAAATAAAAACATTCAAATCCCAACGAGACAAAAAACAGTAAGTTCTAAAAGTAGCTACATAAGAGCACTTATGTTATTCAACAAACTCCCAAATGAACTTAAGACACTAAACTACACTGTTGTAATTAAACGCAGAATAAGAGAATGGATAGTACAAATTTAATGAAGAAAGCAGAAATACTAATCAATTGTGATAGAATTAAGCAATACTGCCACAGAAGTAAGAATTTTCTAACATTAACGACTCAGGAAAAGTACACTAAATTATTTGATTTCACTTTGGAAGTGCAAGGGAATCAGGTAACTGAAGAGGAACTAACACTAGATGTTAGAACATACATATGTGTACATGGAAAATGTAAACAGCATTTCAAAAGATCACACAGGCGAATATCAAATTATAACTGGAATAAATTACAACTACATCAACCAAATCTTATTGACGTCATAAAAGACATAGTTGAAGAAATTTTTAATAATATTAACAAAGCTTTGCCTACTTCAATTACACACAACCCTAACAAAATAAAATGTGATGACTGTCACTATCCTATAATAAAAGGAATAAAACATCAACATTTTATTAAGTCAATAGAAGATACAATAAAGGAAGATATACAGTAAAAATTGTCACCAATTGAAGAAGTTTTCACAAGTATAGATAATATAGCTAGTACAAACACAAACAAAATTTTAAACAAACCATGCCCAACCCCACCAGGAAAACAAATTAATCAAGCAAATGAGTATGGAATTTCGTATGGAGACATTAACTATTTAGGGAACAATAAAACACTTTTATACTTTGATAGAGGATTTAATAACATTCAAACTTTTAGTAGTTCTATGCAACCGATTTCGAGACAACAGAAAAACAAAGACATAATAGTGGTAGATGGCATAGTATTCACGTCTACCTGTAGATGTAACTCTTCAAACCAACACAAGAATATGTTGCCACATTATCGCGTGACATGTGCACCTGGGCTAACATGTCCAAAAAGGCTTAATAATTTTGAAAAGGAAGTATATAAACGAAGTAGGAACGCATCGACAGAAATGTATACCAAAGCTAGTGCAATGTTAATAAGATATTGGAGATAATTATAATTAAACAAAATAGTTAGGATTGAGCATATTATTGCAAACCGTTTTATACCTAGTAACTATGTTACTAGGCATTAGGACTGCAGGCTGTATATGCAAAATCCAACTTTTCGCTATGAATTTTCAATTTCTTTTCTTTCTCCTTCTACCTTTTTCATTCTACCTTTTTTCTTTTTTTTTCTTCTTTTTATTCTTTTTCTTTTTCTCTCTTTTTCTCTATCTAGTTAAGTATCTTAGTTTTATATCGAGCCAGTCCAGCGCACAGGAAATCACTTTCCTCTGCTGGGTTACTTTTATAACTGTATATACAGGGTGTTCGAAATGTTCCGGACCCCCCACTTATAACATAAAGTAAGCATTTTGGAAAAAAATGTTAAATACAAAAGTTGTTAAGTTTTGAAGGTTGAACTAAATGATGACCTTGGATTTGTTATTGGTTATCATTTTCAAGGTCATTTAAAGGTCATCTTTAGTTTTTTAAATAGGGACCCCTATTTTTTATTTCAGATTCTGAAAGAGCACAAAATTTTACATCTGGATATGTACCCACGTTATGGCTCAAAATGACCTACAGAGGTCATTTAGTGGTTAAATGATTATTTAGTAGCAGAAAGCCAAGAAATCCCCATTATTAAGAACTTTGAGCGTATCTGACCAATACTAAAGTAATTTGATTTTGCAAGACAAACTTTATGGTGGCGTTAAATTGACATTGCCCTCGATTTTCAAGGTCATTTGAAGGTTAGCTTTAGTTTTCCAAATTAAGCCTCCTAGTTGTAATTCTCCATTTTGCACCAGCGCTAAATTCTGCATTAGGATTGTAGAAGGTGTAATTGACACTGGCGTAAAATAAGCCTTAAGCCCAACAACTACATACCTCGGGGGGGGGGGGGGGGGGGGGAAATGATAAATAAAAAAATGTCTAATCAAAATAAGCCTTAGGCCCAACAACTACATACCTCGGGGGAGAAAATGATAAATAAAAAAATGTCTAATCAAAATAAGCCTTAGGCCCAACAACTACATACCTCGGGGGAGAAAATGATAAATAAAAAAATGTCTAATCAAAATAAGCCTTAGGCCCAACAACTACATACCTCGGGGGAGAAAATGATAAATAAAAAATGTCTAATCAAAATGAGCCTCATTGCTCAGGCACGGGAGGTACAACTAATTAAGGTAACATCATGGGTGATCCAACCAACTAAGGCAAGACCATCGGCGGCCCAGACTACTAAGACAAGAACACTAGCGGCCCAGTCAGCTAAGGCAGGACTATCGGCGGCCCAGCTAACTAAATCAAGACAGTGGACTATTCGCCCAAACTGAATTTTTTTAAAATGTCGTTGACAGGAACTTTTTACAACAACTGTTCAAATTGTTGCCCATTAACAGTTTGGCAATGTGCTAACCGATTGTAAAAGGCTGCAACAACATTTCGCAAGATTTGCTGAGGTATCAAGTCTATTTCATCAGTGATTCTTTGGCGTAATTCATCCAAGTCACGTGGTTTTATAACATAAACTTTATCCTTCAAGTATCCCCAAAGGAAGTAATCAAGAGGCGTTAGGTCTGTGGACCGAGGTGGCCATTCAATTGTACCTCTCCGCCCAATCCATCTATCATGAAATGTTGCATCTAAATATCGGCGAACATGAATACCGTAGTGTGCAGGAGCACCATCCTGTTGGAAGTAAATTTCTTCCAGATTTCCACTCGTTAAATTCCGTATAGCAGGTATAATTTGGTCTCGAAGCATGTTTTCATACATTGCAGCATTTAAATTACCTTCAATAAAGAAAGGGCCAAGTACTCTTCCATTAAATATGCCAGCCCAAACATTTACTTTTTCAGGATGTTGCGTGTGGTCCGCTCTCATCTAATGTGGATTGATGTTACTCCAGTATCGACAATTATGTCTGTTCACTGTTCCGCTTAACTCAAACGTGGCTTCATCAGAGAAAACAATGTTATTGAGGAGCAAAGGATCATCAGATATCATTTGCATCATTACATCACAAAACTCTACCCTTCTATCAAAATCATCTTCAGATAATTCCTGTACCAACTTTAATTTGAAAGGATGCCATTTGTTGAGTTTCAAAATTTTGTGCACAGATGCAGCTCCCATTTCATGCTGTTGTGCACAACGTCTGATGCTGCAATGGGGGTCCTCAATAAATGATTGTAATACGTCTAAGCTCTTTTCATCATGAGACGACGATTTGGATCTACCTGATTTAGGACAATCTTTAATACCACCTGTCTCTTCAAAACGTCTAATTGTACGAATTACGGTACTTTTTGAAATAGGGTTGTTTTCTTCAACTCTGAATGTTTCATTGAATAAACGCTGTACCTGTTTGTAACCTCTCTCTTGATCACCCCACCCTCGCATCATCAACAAAGATATTCTTTCTCGTTCAGTAAGATGTGCCATTTTTCACTACGATTAAAAGTACAATTATTGAAAATTAATACAATTATCTGAATTTCGATGTAAGAGAACTTCACTTAACTCTTGAAAACAGAAAAGTAAATAGGAGTAAACAATTGTTAATTAACAATTATAAATGAACTGATTCATAAAAAGAATAGTGAGCAAAATCTTCTAAGGTACAAGTAACGATCCTGAAAATGCTATGAATCATGCGTAGAAACTCGTAACCCTTGCAAAAAATTATTGCAATAAAAACTGTTCATGTAAAACGGTTAGATTATTTTGCTTTTGAAATTAATAACCCCCAAGTGTCCTATGTAGATCATTTCAAGCCATGACGTGGATATTGTACATATCTCCAGACCTAAAATTTAATGCTCCTCCAGAATCCGGAATACAAAATGAGTCCCTTTTTAATAAGCTGAAGATAACTTTCAAATGACCTTAAAAATGAAGGCCAATTTTAAAGTGACCATAAAGTTCGTCCTAGAAAATCAAATTATGTACTTTAGTATTAAAGTACGAAATTTTTTTTTTCTTTTCGTCAAATACACCAAAAGTTCTTGGCTTTCTGCTACTAGGTATGTAGTTGTTGGGCCTAAGGCTTATTTTGATTAGACATTTTTTTATTTATCATTTTCTCCCCCGAGGTATGTAGTTGTTGGGCCTAAGGCTTATTTTGATTAGACATTTTTTTATTTATCATTTTCTCGCCCGAGTTATGTGGTTGTCTGGCCTAAGGCTTATTTTACGCCAGTGTCAATTACACCTTCTACAATCCTAATGCAGAATTTAGCGCTGGTGCAAAATGGAGAATTACAACTAGGAGGCTTAATTTGGAAAACTAAAGTTAACCTTCAAATGACCTTGAAAATCAAGGGCAATGTCAATTTAACGCCACCATAAAGTTTGTCTTGCAAAATCAAATTACTTTAGTATTGGTCAGATACGCTCAAAGTTCTTAATAATCGGGATTTCTTGGCTTTCTGCTACTAAATAATCATTTAACCACTAAATGACCTCTGTAGGTCATTTTGAGCCATAACGTGGGTACATATCCAGATGTAAAATTTTGTGCTCTTTCAGAATCTGAAATAAAAAATAGGGGTCCCTATTTAAAAAACTGAAGATGACCTTTAAATGACCTTGAAAATGATAACCAATAACAAATCCAAGGTCATCATTTAGTTCAACCTTCAAAACTTAACAACTTTTGTATTTAACATTTTTTTCCAAAATGCTTACTTTATGTTATAAGTGGGGGGTCCGGAACATTTCGAACACCCTGTATAATAAAATTGATTATTGTACACAACGGGTTCATAAATAAATAAATAAAAATAAATAAAGTTCCATCAGTACTGTTCATATACGGTCTAGTAACACCTGTAAAATATGGTGTATAACCTTTTTCTAAGAAATTATATAGAAATTCTAGTGAAATTGTACTTTGTCTTAGTATATCAATATTAAAGTCTCCTACGACGCCATGGTTTTTAGCATTTCGTTGTGTAGTTAGAAATTTTTCAAGACTTAAGATAAATTCAGTTTTACTTATTTCATGTGATCTGTAGATTGAAGATATTTCAAAGGTGTTCATATTATCAAATTTTACTTTAGTATTGATTATATTTAGTCTATCATGGATTTCAATATTAGTCGATTCCGTAACATTGTCTCTTATATACAGGGTGGCCCATCTCAAGTGACCCACCTAAATATCTCCGTTGGTAAGGCGAATAGAAAAAAAATGTTCAAACAAAAATTGTTCAGGACAAAGGGGGACACCTGACTGTAGCATTAGTTTTGACCTTGATTTCAAATTTCAAGGTCATTTGAAGGTCAACTTTTATTTTTTAAATAGGAAATACCTTCTTCTTTTTCATGCAATTCTAAATCAATAATATTTTTAGTAATTTTTCGATTAGATGCATCCTTTTCGAGAAAAAAATTGAAGAGTTTAAAAATGTTTAAATATTAGCCAATTTTTTTCTCAAAAACCATGCGTTTAGTCAAAAAAATGCTAAAAAACACTTTTGACTCTAAATTTTATGTTCTTTCAAAATCCGGTATCAGAAATAGGGTTTCCTATTTAAAAAACAAAAGTTGACCTTCAAATGACCTTGAATTTTGAAATCAAGGTCAAAACTAATGCTACAGTCAGGTGTCCCCCTTTGTCCTGAACAACTTTTGTTTGAACATTTTTTTTCTATTCGCCTTACCAACGGAGATATTTAGGTGGGTCACTTGAGATGGGCCACCCTGTATATAACAACACCATCTGCTCTATTCAGTTGACTTTCATTGTAATATAGCTTGTATCCTTTTAATTTGTAATATTGATAATATTCTAGATTCCAAGGTTCGGAACATATAATTACTACAGGTTTGATCTTTAAATTCTCAACAATTATCTGTAGATTTTGAAAATTTGCATTAAGACTTCCAATGTTTAAGTATAGTATTAATTTATTAGTATTATCAAGGTGATTATTGAGAATTCCAAGATCATTACATGAGATTTCTCCGCATATAAAATCCGATTGATTAATGTTGTCCATTTATATACGAACTAGTAAATTGAGCTTGCTGTACTACCAAGCCTATTTCTTGAATTTGGTACATTTTCTTTTGTAGTTAGAGATTCCACGCTGTCCTTGAAAGTTGCTGTACTTCCTCTCGTATCATTGTTAATTAGAGATTCATAACTACCGTAGAGTATATCTTGACTTCCATATAGTTTATTTTCTTGTCTTTTAGATGTCTGTTCCCTCAGTAGTTTATTTTCACTGAAATTTTCTACCTTACCGAGGTATCTCGGTAAGTCCGGTTTTACTTCATAGTTGATTAAGTTTATTATTTTTTTAGTTTTTGCTTTCAGTATTTCGCAATTTACACTGTCCACAGCAGTATGCTCTATATTATAATTAGTGCCATATTTCTTGTTACTGTAATTGCAGTTGTTGCATTTGCTATCATTATTTTTGCAGTTTCCTGTTAGATGATCCCCCGCGCATTTGGGGCACACGACTGTGTTCCAGCACTTTGTGGGACTATGAGTAAATCTGCCACACTTGTAACATGGTTTATTGTTAACTATGTCAAATACTTTGCAGTTTTGAAAGCAAAGAAAAGCCTATTTTTATTTATTTTAATATGCTTGTGCATCTCTGGAGTAACTTCCACAATGGCTGAAAGAGTGTTATTATTTTTATTAGTAAATATATGTAATACCGTGGCTTTTTTTTGTAGTCCGGCAAAATTTCTTGCGTTTATGTCATTTTCAAAGAAGTCCTTATCTGGATTTATAGATTTATCAATTCCTATTATTTTAATGACAGGAATTTTGTAGTTGTTCCTTTTCTATTTTATATATATGCGATAGTTTAATATCCAGTATTTTTTGTGTTAACTTAACACTTTCTTCATTCATGCAGGTAATTGTAATTTCATCTTTATTTCCTTTTGAGATCTTTTTTGTTTGAATTTTATTTTCTTTGGTTAAATAATGATGTACATGAGATATCATATTCGATTTATCTTTTTCATCCTTTCTCTTTATTGTTATTTTCGGCACGTGCTTAGGCTGAACTTTTATTTCCTTTGTTTTATCCGCATAAGTTTTCTTATTAATTGTAGGCGTATCTTTTTCTTTATTAAGTAGCTGTTTGAGTAAACCATTATTTTGTTCTTGTTCACTAACTAGTTTTTTAAGTATAATATTTTTGTCTTCTAATTCTTTATTAATCTTTTTTAGTGAATCATTTTCAAATTGTAGTATTATAATATGCGCCTTGTCATCAGGCGTGGCATGATCAATTGCGATATCATATATACTACTCCTTTCACTCAAGAGACTTTCATATTTTTCTTGTAGTTTATTGTACTCCACTATTAAATTTGCATTCTTGTTACTTATCTTCTCTATTTTTTCATCACGCTCTTTGATTCTTTTTAATAAGTATTGCACATGGACACGTGGGTCGCGTTCTATTGAGGTTATGTCTACGCTTTCATGTTCATTGTAGATTACTTCTGCACCTTACAAAAATTTTCCATCTTTTGTTTTTAAAAAATCACTTTTATGGTGCACATTATCGCACGAAATACAAAACACTGTAGATACCGACTGTTTACTATGACATTTATAATTAATATCGGGAGGGACAGCCTCAGGCTGTATTCCTCCCTTCGCCATTTAAATTGGACATTTTCTCTTTCTCTACGACTGATGAAATATTCAAATCTTATTCGTTTACTAACCAGTTCAAAAATCCAGTGTTGGTCAAGAGTTTGTTATTAGATGGCTCGGTTTCTCAATTCCTCTAAAATGCACGAATCGTTGCTCACCGAGCATAATTTGGCTCCTTTTTTATTTTTGCGATTGTTGCCAAAAAAGAAAAATGCAAGAACACGTGGCACGATTAAATGACATGAATGTAGTTTAAGTGAGTTTATGTGGTACCAACACTCACGAAATTTGACAATTTATATCAACAGGAAATGGTCCAAATCGCAAAAAAAACATGGTTCTACGGAGTATTTTTTTTTCACGGAACTTAGAAATTTTGCTCGCTGTGAACTTATCCGATTTTTGGAAATTCGGACTTATTTTTTTTCTACCATTTAGTAGTAGTATATGGTGTAGTATAGTAGTAGTATACAGGGTGTTCGAAATGTTCCGGACCCCCCACTTATAACATAAAGTAAGCATTTTGGAAAAAAATGTCAAATACAAAAGTTGTTAAGTTTTGAAGGTTGAACTAAATGATGACCTTGGATTTGTTATTGGTTATCATTTTCAAGGTCATTTAAAGGTCATCTTCAGTTTTTTAAATAGGGACCCCTATTTTTTATTTCAGATTCTGAAAGAGCACAAAATTTTACATCTGGATATGTACCCACGTTATGGCTCAAAATGACCTACAGTGGTCATTTAGTGGTTAAATGATTATTTAGTAGCAGAAAGCCAAGAAATCCCGATTATTAAGAACTTTGAGCGTATCTGACCAATACTAAAGTAATTTGATTTTGCAAGACAAACTTTATGGTGGCGTTAAATTGACATTGCCCTTGATTTTCAAGGTCATTTGAAGGTTAACTTTAGTTTTCCAAATTAAGCCTCCTAGTTGTAATTCTCCATTTTGCACCAGCGCTAAATTCTGCATTAGGATTGTAGAAGGTGTAATTGACACTGGCGTAAAATAAGCCTTAGGCCAGACAACCACATAACTCGGGCGAGAAAATGATAAATAAAAAAATGTCTAATCAAAATAAGCCTTAGGCCCAACAACTACATACCTCGGGGGGGAAAATGATAAATAAAAAAATGTCTAATCAAAATAAGCCTTAGGCCCAACAACTACATACCTCGGGGGAGAAAATGATAAATAAAAAAATGTCTAATCAAAATGAGCCTTATTGCTCAGGCACGGGAGGTACAACTAATTAAGGTAACATCATGGGTGATCCAGCCAACTAAGGCAAGACCGTCGGCGGCCCAGCCTACTAATACAAGAACACTAGCGGCCCAGTCAGCTAAGGCAGGACTATCGGCGGCCCAGCTAACTAAATCAAGACAGTGGACTATTCGCCCAAACTGAATTTTTTTAAAATGTCGTTGACAGGAACTTTTTACAACAACTGTTCAAATTGTTGCCCATTAACAGTTTGGCAATGTGCTAACCGATTGTAAAAGGCTGCAACAACATTTCGCAAGATTTACTGAGGTATCAAGTCTATTTCATCAGTGATTCTTTGGCGTAATTCATCCAAGTCACGTGGTTTTATAACATAAACTTTATCCTTCAAGTATCCCCAAAGGAAGTAATCAAGAGGCGTTAGGTCTGGGGACCGAGGTGGCCATTCAATTGTACCTCTCCGCCCAATCCATCTATCATGAAATGTTGCATCTAAATATCGGCGAACATGAATACCGTAGTGTGCAGGAGCACCATCCTGTTGGAAGTAAATTTCGTCCAGATTTCCACCCGTTAAATTCCGTATAGCAGGTATAATTTGGTCTCGAAGCATGTTTTCATACATTGCAGCATTTAAATTACCTTCAATAAAGAAAGGGCCAAGTACTCTTCCATTAAATATGCCAGCCCAAACATTTACTTTTTCAGGATGTTGTGTGCGGTCCGCTCTCATCCAATGTGGATTGATGTTACTCCAGTATCGACAATTATGTCTGTTCACTGTTCCACTTAACTCAAACGTGGCTTCATCAGAGAAAACAATGTTATTGAGGAGCAAAGGATCATCAGATATCATTTACATCATTACATCACAAAACTCTACCCTTCTATCAAAATCATCTTCAGATAATTCCTGTACCAACTTTAATTTGAAAGGATGCCCTTTGTTGAGTTTCAAAATTTTGTGCACAGATGCAGCTCCCATTTCATGCTGTTGTGCACAACGTCTGATGCTGCAATGGGGGTCCTCAATAAATGATTGTAATACGTCTAAGCTCTTTTCATCATTAGACGATGATTTGGATCTACCTGATTTAGGACGATCTTTAATACCACCTGTCTCTTCAAAACGTCTAATTGTACGAATTACGGTACTTTTTGAAATAGGGTTGTTTTCTTCAACTCTGAATGTTTCATTGAATAAACGCTGTACCTGTTTGTAACCTCTCTCTTGATCACCCCACCCTCGCATCATCAACAAAGATATTCTTTCTCGTTCAGTAAGATGTGCCATTTTTCACTACGATTAAAAGTACAATTATTGAAAATTAATACAATTATCTGAATTTCGAAGTAAGAGAACTTCACTTAACTCTTGAAAACAAAAAAGTAAATAAGAGTAAACAATTGTTAATTAACAATTATAAATGAACTGATTCCTAAAAAGAATAGTGAGCAAAATCTTCTAAGGTACAAGTAACGATCCTGAAAATGCTATGAATCATGCGTAGAAACTCGTAACCCTTGCAAAAAATTATTGCAATAAAATCTGTTCATGTAAAACGGTTAGATTATTTTGCTTTTGAAATTAATAACCCCCAAGTGTCCTATGTAGATCATTTCGAGCCATGACGTGGATATTGAACATATCTCCAGACCTAAAATTTAATGCTCCTCCAGAATCCGGAATACAAAATGAGTCCCTTTTTAATAAGCTGAAGATAACTTTCAAATGACCTGAAAAATGAAGGCCAATTTTAAAGTGACCATAAAGTTCGTCCTAGAAAATCAAATTATGTACTTTAGTATTAAAGTACGAAATTTTTTTTTTCTTTTCGTCAAATACACCCAAAGTTCTTAATAATCGGGATTTCTTGGCTTTCTGCTACTAAATAATCATTTAACCACTAAATGACCTCTGTAGGTCATTTTGAGCCATAACGTGGATACATATCCAGATGTAAAATTTTGTGCTCTTTCAGAATCTGAAATAAAAAATAGGAGTCCCTATTTAAAAAACTGAAAATGACCTTTAAATGACCTTGAAAATGATAACCAATAACAAATCCAAGGTCATCATTTAGTTCAACCTTCAAAACTTAACAACTTTTGTATTTAACATTTTTTTCCAAAATGCTTACTTTATGTTATAAGTGGGGGGTCCGGAACATTTCGAACACCCTGTATAGTATAGTTTAGTAGTAGCATACCTTTTTAGTAGTAGTAAAAAAAAGAAGTGAGTCTATATGTATTGGGTTAAATCGTCACACAGTTTATACACCTCTCATTAAATTCTTTATTTGGAATTATACCGTATTATTACCGAATTATAGTATTATACCTAAAAGTAACAAGCCTGCTTGATTGTGTGTTTAACCGCTTGAAAGGACGCTTTCCTAGTTCGAGCAATAGAACAATACGCTAACCGTCTCCTCCACGAAAACCCACGGTAGAACAACAACTCTTCAATAAAACGTCAAAAACGCGTAGAATGTATTTCATACCGCTATTTATACATGCATACTTCTGCTTATTCACTAAATGAGCATGACACAAATGTTCAATTTCACTTTGTATTATAACGAGTCTTAGAGGAAAATTTCTATGAGCTGGTGCATAAAGTTCATTAATAAGTTGAATCTTTTCTTCCACATGCATATTATATTTGCTTCTCTAAGCTCCTCAATTATCGATATTATTTCATTACTGTGACCTGTATGTCTAGCTTCTTCCTCAACAATAAGTAAATGTAATCTATCAATAAGTTGGTTTGGATCGTCTCAATAAACATAATTTTTAAACGGTATAAATTCCATATCCATTCCTGACTCTACAGTTTTTGCTCTTAAATTTTTCGCTGACGAAGCAGCAGAAGGTGAACGTCTAGGAGGTGGTGGTGGTTTGAAGAAACTTTATTTCTCTTTACATCATCCTCGACTCTTATTTCTCAAATGCGAAAGGCTCAATTTTTTGAAGATTTAGGATTTTATGTTAATCATGGATATCCTCAATATTACAGCAGAACCGATTGAAGACGATAGAATAACAGTCTCCATATCATGCATATTATCCATATATCGGTAGAGAACTTAAAGAAGGCCAAAACATTTATACTGTAATCCAAATTTTAAGGGGATGCCTATCTTAATTTTCCTGCTCTACTATACTACTACTTTACTGACAATTCTCTATATTCTCTGCTAGCATCTAAGGTAAATTTGATTTTTCAAATATTTTTGAAACGGCTTTCTTAATAGCATTTCTGATTGCACCAAAACACTATTTATAGTTCGTAGAGTGTGCGTAGACTTCTCTTTTGACTGATTTTAATTTTTATTGTTAAAAATACCGACATTTGAAGATCAAATAGTGAAACAATTATGAAAAAATCCGAGAAAAATTACATGTTTATGTTTTTAGTCCGAATCCGGAAATTTTCACCCTCCTCTCCATGTCAGAATCAGAGTCAAACAAAAGGAAAAAACATTGATTTGAATAATACATTCTTATTTTATTACGGATTCTGAAAAAAGCCGAAACGTTTCAGATTTTTCATGCCGTCATGGCAAACACACCGGAAAAATTTACGATGCAGGAGGTCCAGTATTGGCGGCTGGTCAAGGTGAGAAAGCTCCGTATTGGTTGAGCATTTGACCTTAAGATATCTTCCACAGGTCGATTCAGTCAACAGATCTAGAAGAATTTGGAAGTAAAATTTTCCGCTCTTTCAGAATCCAGGGTCAAAAATATTATACCGTTAGACTTTACGAATTTGATCTTTATTTGTCTTTGACCGCAACGAGGTGTGGTCGAAAAAAGCCCGGATTCGGATTCAACAATGTCAAAAACATATACATATAGGTTTTTAGATTTTTGAAGAATTATTTAACAATTTGTTGCCCTTAAACCTGACCTGATGGGGTTAAACGGATCCCTATTTGAAATCAGGGACCCAAAAAAAGTATATAATTCATGATCTCACGTAAAGGTCGGAGGACTTTTTTTTTGTGGGGCTGTGTAATTTATGATCAACATGTAAAATAGAACCCTCTAACTAATTTCGTACAAAAGATTTTGTAAAATTGAAAAAATATTGGATTCAGAAAGTGATCACGAAATCGGGATCACAGTTAATTGCACGATCAGCTGAGCGTTCTGCTCCTGTAAGGGTCGACCTACACATAGAAGCCCCGAGCAGATGTAAAGGTCTGTCTACACCGACCTACCCAATTGTAATGCTGCACTGGCTGTTCGTAAAAACCGAACCAGCGTACCCAGCCAGAATAAAATATAAAGCAAACTCTTTCTATAAATAACACCCTTTTATTTATGCAACATAATAATCCATTTCAAACCTAAAAGTTCTTCTCCTTTCACTAAAGAATTAAAAAAGAGAACTCGCTGCGGAGTGTGCAAAGAAAAACGCTACGGGACACGCGAGTAGCCTAAGAAAAATTTGAATAGGAGTAATACGAGTGAGAAAATAACGAAATAACCTACCGCGCTCGATTGTGACATTTCCATGTCATATAAGTGCATAAGTGTGGAAAGTGAGAGGTATTATTTTATTGAGGGCGCAGATGCTGGAACACAATCGCTGTATCGATGCACTCGTGGTCGGCATAATTGTCATTCAAGAAAGACTTAACGTAGTCCTGTATGAGCGCATATTGAGACATGTGCTATATGGGCCTTATCATGGTTGCAATTTGTTCTCATTGGGATCTGTGAACAAAAACTGCTTAAAGTTATCTTCTGACAAAGAGAGATGTAAGATTTACGATCCGTGAGGAAATCTCATCGCGTAGAATATTCCACATGGCAATATTTTCCGCGTGATTTTTGCAGTAAATGTGTCCATTGAAGGACGTACAGAATAGGCAGATGAACGAGGTATGCTAAACCTTTGGCATGCACGAATGGCTACCTTAATGTGCGGGCAATTAAAAAACATGTAGACGGCTTGGCATCGAAGGAGTTTCCGAAGAAAACTTCGAGTTTGGCCAAGAGCAATTACAGGTGACTAGAGAAAATACACAGCGATGTTTGCGGCCCCGTAAATTTGTAGTTCCTAAGCGGCATACAATTTTTCCGTTGTTTTCAGAAAGGAATTTTTTTTGCGCCATAAATAGGAGGTGCTTGATGACTTCAAAGAATTCGAGACATTCGCATCAACCCAGCTGGGAACAAGGATTAAGGTACTTCGCATGGACAACGTAGAATTTTCTCAAACAAAAAGGTACTATGAACGAATTATCGGCACCCTATACCCATGAGCAAAACGGACGGACTAAACGTGTAATTCTTACGCTTATCGAGAGTGTACGGTCAATGCTGCATGTAAAAGCAGTAAACATTCAGATATGGCCTGAAGCAATTAACACTGCTTGCTACATACTGAACAGAGCAGTTTTGAAGCCTGAGGAGAGGCTTACATTGTTCGAGTGATGGTTTAAGCGTGTACCCACAATAAAACACTTAAGGGTGTTTGGGTCAACGACATTCCTGAATGTTCGACCTTAAAATTAAGCCGGTCATTCTCGTTGGCTACGACAGTGAATCAACTAATTATCACCCGTTGGATGAATCATTGAAAAAAATAAGCATAAGCAGCTATGTGATCTTCAATGAAAATCACACAGCAAATAACGGAGACGATGCCGAGCCCGGTATAGTCAAGATTGCATTTGGACTTTAAGATAAAGAAGAGCAAAGGATTTAAGCTGAAGCACAAGCTCAAGAACAGGATTAAGAAAATGATAATGCAGATCGAATCATCAATCCAGCTGATTAGCATGCAGCCGCCGAAGGAGTTCTTGAAGGATGACAGTTACGAGACAGGCGGAGAATTCAAGCGCCGAACCGATACAGCGTAACTATTGTACCTATCGTACCAGCGTATCTATGACTTATAACGAAGCGAGAATTTCATCAAACGGATTCCAGCAAAGAACGAAGAGATACAAGCTCTCAAAGAAAATTATACATGGACTCATTGCACCTTACCCATTACAAGGGAAACAGGCTATTGGTTGCAAATGGCTCTTCTCGGAGAAAAGCAACGCAGCTGGTAACGCAACATGATACAAAGCTAGACTCGTGGCAAAAGATTTTCGATAGCGCGAAGGAATTGGTTATTTCGATACCTTCGATCGAATTGCTCGCTATAAATCCATTAAGATTCTCCTCGCAATAGCAGCTAAACGCAACTACGATATAATGAGGTTTGACCTTAAAATTGCCTTCCTAAACGGCGAAATTCAAGCGGACATTGATCTTGAGCAGTCTTTAGGATATGAGGATGAAAATAGCCGAATGCCGTCCTAAAAATACATAGAAACCTCTACGGATTGAAAGGAACACCCAAGTGCTGGAACGAGAACTTCACGAGATTTCTCAAAGATATTATTATCGTGAACATTACAAGCGATAAATGCATATTCGTCAGACAAATGCAAAGTTTCGATGTGTTTGATTATGAGTGAGAGCAAAAGTGCAATAACGAAACTTTTAGCTGACTCGTGAATACTGTTGTCTACAGTATAACGCGCGCTGTGCAGCGAAAATTTCTCAGTCGTGTTATATTGAAAAAGTTTTGAAGAAATTTAATATGCACAAAGCAAATTTTACTAGTGTACCTGCTGAACAGGGTCTAGTCTTAGAAAAGTATAAAGCACCGGTCGATCCGAAAATACCGTATTGAGAAGCAACAGGGTCATTTTTATTATTTAGCCTTTTCTATTTAGCTTTGCGTAACAATTATTTATCGCTACTGTGCTTAATACCGCTATACCACGACTTATTGTAACACGAGACAATTTTGTCCAAAACGTCGATATAACGTCTAATATGTGTGTAAGTAAAGTATAGCCAAATTCGACCTTTTATCGTCAGAATAAAGCGTTCCACATTGGCTGCATTGATATTAGGGATAACACGATAAGTAATATTTCTTGTCTTCAACACTAGCTGAACTTCTCGACCGACAAACTCTTTGGTTCAGCAACGCTTTTGCCACTCTTATTGTAAAGAAGCACAGACCATCTATACTTTGAAAGAACATTAATTACTACGAATACGTAATTGAATTTGTCATTGTATGTTTAAAGATGGAAAATCAATCAAATCGGCCTCCCACAACTCGATTGGAAACGATATCTTAAAAGTTTATGCAAAGTGTAAGCATTTTGATTCTCTAACTATTTTTCAATCGCGACAAAGTTATTTTTTGACCTTGCAGCTCGTAAAAGTTGGTCCACACCTGCATACACAGACGGAACAGAGAGATTGTAAAAATGATGCTCAAGAGGTATTGACTTGTTCATTGACCCTTTTTTTCTTCTTATGACGACATTTTAAACACAATTTTACATTACGTAAAATCTTATCAAAAACAATTTTGCTGACCATGTAAACTACTGTAATCAGAGCTGCCATTTTTCATTAAGATCTGAGGTCACCGATAGCATGCGCGAAAATCCTCGCTCAACCAAGGTTTTATCAGCTTTTGTTCGATTACAGCTCTCTTGTTTTGCAGAGGCGATATTCTACTGAAGCAAAGCATTATCGAGCAGATTTATGCGCCTCTCCCTATATTCAAAACGTTCTTTGAAATGTATGCTAGATTACAAAAACTGGTAACCCGGTAAGTGTAATTTAAATGGTGTAAAATTAATCAATTTATCGTTCACCTTATTCTTCACCCTCAATTCATTTACGTACGATCCCATTTGAGTTGTGTTCAGGGTTGACTTATATATCATATCCTTAGAGTCTGCCTTCTTTCACGCACATACACATATACTCCTTTACTCGACCTAGGAACCGCTAGCACTGCCGCAAATTCACGATTTCGCGTACTGGCAGTTCGGTGATAACCTTCTAGTCGAAGAGTCGCGCCCGCAGACACACATATTTACAAGAATCGTGACACACATCTTAATTAATAGAACTTGCGACGTACCTCGCTCGCTAACGCTCGCTCAGTAAATAATTTTTTGGTTCCTGTTTAAAATAATTTATCATTGTTCTAAGCTTTGAATAGTTTATTTTTTTTATAAACTATTATAATTTTTTAAAGAATTCTAGAAACTTATTTTACATTTTATATATTCAAATAATTTAATTTTTTAGTTGCGTATAGTAAAAGACTCGTATCGTAAATTTATTGTAATCACGGGGAATTAAAAGGTAAATTAAATTAAATAATATATAATATTTAAGAATGTTATTCTTAATATTATTATATTACATCTTTTGTATTAATTTCGATTTTGAAATTTGTTATTATAAGAATAATATAACAAATACATGAAAGACATTATAGAATGTTATTCAGCCATTTACGAGAAGAGTGCAGACCCTCTAGATAATGATTTTACATGAAACGTTTTGTATTAATTTCTCGTATCAAGTAAGAAAATAAATTCCTTTTAGTTTGATCTCATAACTCTTTATTTAACAATAATTTTAGTTATATCTACTGAATAAAGATAATGTTCGCTTGAAAAATAATTTTTTAATTTATGTTGAAAATAATTAATTTTTTAAATTTAATTGTTTAAAGTGAAAAAAGTTTTTATTTTTTATAACATATTATCAATTAAATGATTATAATACAATACATTTTATTTAATATAAATAAATTTAACCCTTTAACGCCCAACTTGACCATTTTTCGACAATATTTTTAGTGGTGTGTAACACTCACATAAAATGGTTCAAGAAATTTTTGAGATACCATTTTTAACGTACAATTCAATGTAATTTCATAATCCGGTATTAGATTTGTCGAAAAATTCAACAATAAAAGGTTATAAACAATTTTTTGCAAAAAAACGTGAATTTTTGAGAAAATAATTCGTTTAACCCAAATTTTCGAATGGAAAGAGGGTTCGCTCGGATGTCTAATACGTATGTATTTGGTCAATGGCATGTATACTTAATTCTAAAACAGTTGCAATACAGAAATTAAAAATGTCCGCCATCCAAACAACCCTTTTTCCACCAAACTTATCAAGAAAGGTTCGTGATTTTTTTCCCGATCAGGATCGACCTAACGAAAAAAGTTTATAGAACAAAAAATTGTTAGAATTCATCAGAGTAGACGTGTGAATTTTTTCAGACTTTTCGGAGCGACTTTTAGATTTTTGGATATGGCAAATTTTTGAAAAATCAAAAAATTGCTCCGAAATTTCTGAAAAAATTTACAAGTATTCTTTGATTAATTCTAAGGTAAACGTTCATTGAAAATGGGTTTTCAATGAATTTTCACCTCCACGTCTTAAAACCAGGGCAACGTTACATTTAGTAGCGGCTAAGAACGTTCAACAATTTTTAATTCAATAAAGACCGACTCTACAAAATAAGTTATAGAACAAAAAGTGTTTAGAATTAATCAAAGAATAATTGTGAATTTTTTCAGAATTTTCGGAGCAATTTTTTGATTTTCCAAAAATTGGCCATATCCAAAAATTCAAAAGTCGCTCCGAAAAGTCTGAAAAAATTCACACGTCTACTTTGATGAATTCTAACAATTTTTTGTTCTATAAACTTTTTTCGTTAAGTCGATCCTGATCGGGAAAAAAAATCACGAACCTTTCTTGATAAGTTTGGTGGTAAAGGGGTTGTTTGGATGGCGGACATTTTTAATTTCGGTATTGCAACTGTTTTAGAATTAAGTATACATGCCATGGACCAAATACATACGTATTAGACCTCCGAGCGAACCCTCTTTCCATTCGAAAATTTGGGTTAAACGAATTATTTTCTCAAAAATTCACGTTTTTTTGCAAAAAATTGTTTATAACCTTTTATTGTTGAATTTTTCGACTAATCTAATACCGAAAAATGGTATTTCTAGAATTTCTTGAACCATTTTAAGTGAGTGTTACGCACCACTGAAAATATTGTCGAAAAATAGTCAAGTTGGGCGTTAAAGGGTTAATACAAATTTTTTAAAATATTATAAATAATAGATGATTTTTTTATAAATTAGACTTTACGTAGATACAACACAAGGAATAGTTTTAGTTACATTAACAGATAATTACGTAAATACGTAAATAATATGTTACGAGAATAAGATGTCTTATTTTCTTATTTTCGCCGTAGATCTACTTAATTCCTTATTCTGCCCCCCTTATTTACATATACCTACTCCTTACCGCAAGTTGTTATTCTGCTACTCTAATTCTTTTAGTGTGTACTAGAACTAATATCTAATAAGACAATTATACTTTTCGATATGTGTTTGGATGCTTATATTAACAGAATGATAAAAGGGAAAGTTATAGATATAAAATTAATCACGTGTGTCCACCCTACACTTGGTCAATGAGAAAAAAATTAGGGACTGTTCCTGTAGACGATGTCCAGGTGTCCAGAAACACTCTCAGATCGACGGGAGGTCGTCTACATGGCAGCCCACCGCGCACTAGGTCATTGAGCAAAAAATTGGGGGCTGCTCCTGTAGGCGATGTCCAGGTGTCAAGGAACACCCTCAGGATGACGGGACGTCGTCTACAGGGAAGCCCACCCCGCATTAGGTCATTCAGAAAAAAATCGGGCGCTGCTCCTGTAGAGGATGTCCATGTATCCAGGAACACCGTCAGGACGACGGGACGTCGTCTACAAGGTAGCCCACCCCGCACTAGGTCATTGAGAAAAAAATTGGTCGCTGCTCCTGTAGACGATGTCCAGGTGTCCAGGAATACCGTCAGGACGACGGGACATCGTCTACAAGGCAGCCCACCCCGCACTAGATCATTGAGAAAAAAATCGGTCGCTGCTTCTGTAGACGATGTCTAGGTGTCCAGGAACACCGTCAGGACGACGCGGCTTTGTCCACAAGGCAGCCCACAACGCACTTGGTCATTGAGAAAAAAATCGGGCGCTGCTCCTGTAGACGATGTCCAGGTGTCCAGGAATACCCTCAGGACGACGGGACATCGTCTTCAGGGAAGGCCAGCCCGCAATAGGTCATTGAGCAAAATATCGGTTGCTGCTTCTGTAGACGATATCTAGGTATCCAGGAACACCGTCAGGACGACGGGGCTTTGTCCACAAGGCAGTCCACCACGATCTTGGTCATTGA
The DNA here is from genome assembly GCA_018906775.1 of Sycophila sp. Sp_5. Taxonomy (NCBI): domain Eukaryota; kingdom Metazoa; phylum Arthropoda; class Insecta; order Hymenoptera; family Eurytomidae; genus Sycophila; species Sycophila sp. Sp_5. The sequence continues at coordinate 202,325 of JACCID010000015.1, forward strand.
AAAAAAAATTGGGGGCTGTTCCTGTAGACGATGTCCAGGTGCCCAGGAACACGCTCAGGATGACGGGACGTCGTCTACAGGGAAGCCCACCCCGCACTAGATCATTGAGAAAAAAATCGGTCGCTGCTTCTGTAGACGATGTCTAGGTGTCAGGAACACCGTCAGGACGACGGGGCTTTGTCCACAAGGCAGCCCACAACGCACTAGGTCATTGAGAAAAAAATCGGTCGCTGCTCCTGTAGGCGATGTCCAGGTTTCCAGGAATACCCTCAGGACGACGGGGCTTCGTCTACAAGGCAGCCCACCACGATCTTGGTCATTGAAAAAAAAATTGGGGACTGTTGCTGTAGAGGATGTCCAGGTATCCAGGAACACCCTAAGGACGACGGGTCGTCATCTACAGGGAAGCCCAACCCGCACTAGGTCATTGAGAAAAAAATCGGGCGCTGCTCCTGTAGGCGATGTCCAGGTGTCAAGGAACACTCTCAGGACGACGGGACGTCGTTTACAAGGCAGCCCACCCCGCACTAGGTCATTGAGAAAAAAATCGGTCGCTGCTCCTCTAGGCGATGTCCAAGTGCCCAGGAACACCGTCAGGACGACGGGGCTTCATCTACAAGGCAGCCCACCACGAACTTGGTCATTGAGAAAAAAATCGGGCGATCCTCCTGTAGGCGATGTCCAGGTGTCCAGGAACACCCTCAGGACGACGGGACGTCGTCTACAAGGTAGCCCACCCCGCACTAGGTCATTGAGAAAAAAATCGGTCGCTGCTCCTGTAGGCGATGTCCAGGTGCCCAGGAACACCGTCAGGACGACGGGGCTTTGTCCACAAGGCAGCCCACCACGTTCTTGGTCATTGAAAAAAAAAAATTGGGGGCTGTTCCTGTAGACGATGTCCAGGTGCCTAGGAACACCGTCAGGACGACGGGACATCATCTTCAGGGAAGGCCACCACGATCTTGGCCATTAAGAAAAAAATCGGGCGCTGCTCCTGTAGGCGATGTCCAGGTGTCCAGGAACAACGTCAGGACGACGGGGCTTCGTCTACAAGGCAGCCCACCACGAACTTGGTCATTGAGAAAAAAATCGGGCGCTCCTCCTGTAGGCGATGTCCAGGTGTCCAGGAACAAGGTCAGGACGACGGGGCTTCGTCTACAAGGCAGCCCACCACGATCTTGGTCATTGAAAAAAAAATTGGGAACTGTTGCTGTAGACAATGTCCAGGTGCCCAGGAACACCGTCAGGACGACGGGACACCTTCTTCAGGGAAGGCCACCCCGCACTAGGTCATTGAGCAAAAAATTGGGGGCTGCTCCTGTAGGCGATGTCCAGGTTTCCAGGAATACCCTCAGGACGACGGGGCTTCGTCTACAAGGCAGCCCACAACGATCTTGGTTATTGAAAAAAAAATTGGGGGATGTTGCCATGTCCAGGTGCCCAGGAACACCGTCAGGACGACGGGACATCGTCTTCAGGAAAGGCCACCCCGCACTAGGTCATTGAGCAAAAAATGGGGGGCTGCTCCTGTAGGCGATGTCCAGGTGTCAAGGAACACCCTCAGGACGACGGGACGTCGTTTACAAGGCAGCCCACCCCGCACTAGGTCATTGAGAAAAAAATCGGTCGCTGCTCCTCTAGGCGATGTCCAGGTGTCCAGGAACAAGGTCAGGACGACGGGGCTTCGTCTACAAGGCAGCCCACCACGATCTTGGTCATTGAAAAAAAAATCGGGCGCTGCTCCTGTAGGCGATGTCCAGGTGTCCAGGAACACCCTCAGGACGACGGGACATCATCTTCAGGGAAGGCCACCACGATCTTGGCCATTAAGAAAAAAAATCGGGCGCTGCTCCTGTAGGCGATGTCCATGTGTCCAGGAACACCGTCAGGATGACGGGACATCGTCTACAAGGCAGCCCACCCCGCACTAGATCATTGAGAATAAAATCGGTCGCTGCTTCTATAGACGATGTCTAGGTGTCCAGGAACAAGGTCAGGACGACGGGGCTTCGTCTACAAGGCAGCCCACCACGATCTTGGTCATTGAAAAAAAAAATTGGGGACTATTGCTGTAGAGGATGTCCAGGTATCCAGGAACGCCCTAAGGACGACGGTCGTCGTCTACACGGAAGCCCACCCCGCCCTAGGTCATTGAGAAAAAAATCAGGCGCTGCTCCTTTAGGCGATGACCAGGTGCCCAGGAACACCGTCAGGACGACGGGACGTCGTCTACAAGGTAGCCCACCCCGCACTAGGTCATTGAGAAAAAAAATCGTTCGCTGCTCCTGTAGACGATGTCCAGGTGTCCAGGAATACCGTCAGGACGACGGGGCTTCGTCTACAAGGCAGCCCACCACGAACTTGGTCATTGAGAAAAAAATCGGGCGCTCCTCCTGTAGGCGATGTCCAGGTGTCCAGGAACAAGGTCAGGACGACGGGGCTTCGTCTACAAGGCAGCCCACCACGATCTTGGTCATTGAAAAAAAAATTGGGAACTGTTTGCTGTAGACAATGTCCAGGTGCCCAGGAACACCGTCAGGACGACGGGACACCGTCTTCAGGGAAGGCCACCCCGCACTAGGTCATTGAGCAAAAAATTGGGGGCTGCTCCTGTAGGCGATGTTCCAGGTGTCCAGGAACACCCTCAGGACGACGGGACATCATCTTCAGGATAGGCCACCACGATCTTGGCCATTAAGAAAAAAATCGGGCGCTGCTCCTGTAGGCGATGTCCAGGTGTCCATGAACACCGTCAGGACGACGGGGCTTTGTCCACAAGGCAGCCCACAACGCACTTGGTCATTGAGAACAAAATCGGGCGCTGCTCCTGTAGACGATGTCCAGGTGCCCAGGAACACCGTCCAGGACGACGGGATCGTCGTCTACACGGAGCCACACGAACTTGGTCATTGAGAAAAAATCGGGGGGATCGGCCGCTCCTCCTGTAGGCGATGTCAGGTGTCCAGGAACACCCTCATGACGACTGGACGTCGTCTACAAGGTAGCCCACCCCGCACTAGGTTCATTGAGAAAAAAATGGGGGCTGTTTCCTGTAGACGATGTCCAGGTGCCAGTGAACACCCTCAGATGACGGGACGTCGTCTACAGGGAGCCCACCCGCACTAGGTCATGGAGAAAAAAATTGGTGGGGCTGTTGCCTGTAAGACGATGTCCAGGTGCGCAAGGAACACCGTCATGACGACGGGACATCATCTTCAGGGAAGGCCACCACGATCTTGGCCATTAAGAAAAAATCGGGGCGCTGCCCTGTAGGCGATGTCCAGGTGTCCAGGGAACACCGTCAGGACTACGGGGGGCTTTGTCCACAAGGAAGCCCACCAGGAACCGCATCTTCGTCTACAAGGTCATTGAAAAAAAAATTGAAAAAAATTGGGGGCTGTTGCCTGTAGACGATGTCCAGGTGTCCAAGGAAACACCCTCAGGACGACGGGACGTCGTCTCGTCCAGGGAAGGCCACCACGCATCTTGGTCATTGAGAAAAAAATCGGGTGCTGTTCCTGTAGACGATGTCCAGGTTGTCCAGGAACACCCTCAGGACGACGGGACGTCGTCTATCGTCTACAAGGAAGCCCACCCCGCACTAGTCGTTAGGGGGCTGCTCCTGTAGGCGATGCCCCAGGAATACACCTCAACGGACGACGGGACGTCGTCTTCAGGGAAGCCCACCCTCCCATTGAAACAAAAATCGGTCGCTGCTCCAGGAACACCGTCAGGACGACGGGGCTTACAAGGCGATGTCTAGACGATGTCCAAGGTGCCCAACACCGTCAGGACGACGGGACGCTTCGTCCACAGGCAGCCCACAACGCACTTGGTCATTGAGAAAAAAATCGGGCGCTGGTCCTGTAAACGATGTCCAGGTGGCCAGAACACCGTCCAGGACGACGGGGCGTCGTCGACAAGGAGCCCCCACGAACTTGGTCATTGAGAGAAAAACACGGCGCTCCTCCTGTAGCCGATGTCAGGTGTCCCAGGAACACCCTCAGGACGACGGGACGTCGTCCTACCAGGACCCACCCCCACTAGGCCTTGAGAAAAAATCGGTCGCTGCTCCTGTAGGCGATGTTCCAGAGTGCAGGAACACCGTCTGACGACGGGGGCTTTGTCACAAGGGCAGCCCCCACGATCTGGGCCATGAAAAAAAAATTGGGGCTGTGTCCTGTAACGATGTCCAGGTGCCCAAGGAGCACCGTCAGACGACGGGGCGTTGTCACAAGCAGCCCACAACGCACCTGTCATTGGAGAACAAAATCGGGCGGTCTGCGGCCTGTAGGCGATGTCCAGTGTCAGGACACCCTCAGGAGACGGGACGTCGTCTACAAAGGCAGCCCACCCCGCACTAGGTCATTGAGAAAAAAATTGGGGCGCTGTTTGTCCTGTAGACGATGTCCAGGGGGCCCAGGAACACCGTCAGGACGACTGGGGACTTCGTCTACAAGGCAGCCCACCCGCACTTGGTCATTGAGAAAAAAATCGGGCGCTGTCTGTAGACGATGTCCAGTGTCCAGGACACCCTCAGGACGACGGGACTCGTCTACAAGGCGCACCCCGACTGGTCATTGAGAAAAAAATCGGGGGCTGTTCTGTAGACGATGTCCAGTGCCAGGAACACCGTCAGACGACGGGCTCGTCTACACAGGAAGCCCACCCCGCACTGGTCATTGAGAAAAAATCGGGCGCTTTCTGCATGTCAGCGACGTCGCAGGTGTCTCAGGAGAACACCCCTCAGGAACTGACGTACGTCTCTACAAGGCTAGCCACAGCCCCACACGATCTTGGTCATTGAAAAACAAATCGGGGCTGCTTCTGTAGACGATGTCCAGGTGCCCAGGAACACCGTCAGGACGACGGACAATGTCCAGGAAGCCCCCCGCACTCGGTCAGAGCACAAAAATTGAGGGGCTGTCCTGTAGGCGATGTCCAGGTTCCAGGAACCCTCAGGAGACGGATGTCACAAGGAGCCACCCCGTTGGTCATTGAGAAAAATCGGCGCTGCTTCGTAGACGATGTCCAGGTGCCAGGACACCGTCAGACGACGGGCTCGTCACAAGGAGCCCACCCGCACTTGTCATTGAGAAAAAATCGGGCGCTGCTCCGTATCGATGTCCAGGTGCCAGGACACCGTCAGGACGACGGGGCTTGTCTACAAGGCAGCCCACCCCGCACTTGGTCATTGAGAAAAAAATCGGGCGCTCCTCCTGTAGGCGATGCAGGTGGCAGGACACCCTCAGGACGAGGGACCTCGTCTCAGGGAAGCCCACCCCGCACTTGGTCATTGAGGGAAAAAAATTGGGGGCTGTTCCTCTAGACGATGTCCAGGTGTCCAGGAACACCCTCAGGACGACGAAACATCGTCTACAGGCAGTCCATCCCGCACTATGTCATTGAGAAAAAAATCTAGCGTTGTTCCTGCAGACGATGTCCAAGTGTCCAGGAACACACTCAGGACGACGGGACGTCGTCTTCACGAAAGCCCACCACGATCTTGGTCATTGAGAAAAATATCAGGCGCTGCTTCTGCAGACGATGTCTAAGTGTCCAGGAACACCCTCAGGACGACGGGACGTCGTCTTCAGGGAAGCCCACCACGATCTTGGTCATTGAAAAAAAATCGGGTGCTGTTCCTGTAGACGATGTCCAGGTTCCCAGGAACACCCTCAGGACGACGGGACGTCGTCTACAAGGCAGCCCACCCCGCACTAGGTCATTGAGAAAAAAATCTAGCGCTTTTCCTGCAGACGATGTCCGAGTATCCAGGAACACCCTCAGGATGACGGGACGTCGTCTACAAGGCAGCCCACCCCGCACTAGGTCATTGAGAAAAAAATCGGGTGCTGTTCCTGTAGACGATGTCCAGGTTCCCAGGAACACCCTCAGGACGACGGGACGTCGTCTTCACGAAAGCCCACCACGATCTTGGTCATTGAGAAAAATATCAGGCGCTGCTTCTGCAGACGATGTCCAAGTATCCAGGAACACCCTCAGGTCGACGGGACGTCGTCTTCAGGGAAGCCCACCACGATCTTGGTCATTGAGAAAAAAATCGGGTGCTGTTCCTGTAGACAATGTCCAGGTTCCCAGGAACACCCTCAGGACGACGGAACGTCGTCTACAAGGCAGCCCACCCCGCACTAGGTCATTGAGAAAAAAATCTAGCGCTGTTCCTGTAGACGATGTCCAGGTGTCCAGGAACACCCTCAGGACGACGGGGCTTCGTCTACAGGCAGCCCACCCCGCACTTGGTCATTGAGAAAAAATCGAAGCGAAAAAAATGTTCCTGGACCAAGTTACATTATCTACAAGTGTCGTCGGTCAAAGACGTGAAAAGTGAAAAGCGGCCCGGGGCGGTGTTTCAAACACCTGGCGCCCCCACATAGCATGAAAGTTTTTTGCGAGCTTTTTGCAAGGTTTTTTGAAAGGTTTTGAAACTTTCAAAAATATTGCGAAAAATGTTTTTACAACGTTCCTATAACCGCGCATAATCCTCACAAAATCATTTTCAGTGAAGATGTAACAAGATATTTTACAATATTTTTAAAAGATTTTCACTTATATTTGAGGTAGTTTTCAAAATAGGATTATACGATTTTTATTTTTTGAATTTTATTTTCTAAATGTCAAATGTTTTTAAAACCTTTCAAAAGTAAGTATTTCTCTAACTCACTGAGAAAAACCGTATTCTGGTCCTCGCTCTGCTGGCAGCAGTTACTCTGCACATTACAGCTTCCCTAGGGCTAGTTTAACAGTGAGTGCTTGTGTTGCTGACCTCTGCAGCCGTGCCATCTTCCCGCTTTCAACGAGTCACGCTAGGGCCTGATCTTCCCGCTGTACCCTCGCTGCGGCTACTTCATGTAGCGTCGCTTCTGCGGAGTCCTTACGGAACTTGAAAGTCGTATTATAAAGTAAGTGGTATTTTATATTGCTTTGTTTTTTAAAAAAAAAAAAATTTTTAAACTAAATTCTAAAAACACTCTCTTATTATTTTCCTTCTTGAGTTCCTTAGGGCAACTCTCCCTCAAATCTCACCAAATCTCTAACTATTTTTCTTTTCGACAGTTTTTGCTGTATGCCACTGCATTTTGTCATCTTTAAAAATAATTTGAACTTAATTTCGGCCGACTTGCAGAACTCTGCTCGAAGGTGATTTCAAGTAAAAATTATAAGACCAAATACGAAGAAAATTCTTTGCTGTACTCAGATTGTTTTTCCTTCGTTATTGGTTCACTTACTATTTCCCGTTAAAAATAATTCTTGTTGTAATTTGCAGCCCGCTCTGCAAATTCTCTTGGGAGAGCACAGCAAAACAGCAAGACGCTTGAATTTCCCTCCCTTTTCCTAGCATTACGGCAACGGCAACGGCCTATCGACATCAGCGGAACAGGAGAACCCTGAAGCTCCAATAACTGGCGTCGGACTTCAAAACGTCCTGAATTTGACAGCGAAACAATTCGGCTCGCTATCAAAACAAAACGCGGAAGTCGCGAAGGCGCTTCGCGAAAAGAACGCGAAAAGGCAGAGAGGGGAAAGCAAGGGTGCTTCCTCCTCGACGAGCAAAGACGGTCGATCCGGAAAAGGTAGCACAAGTTATAGAGGCTGCAGCGGGAAGGATGGTCTGAAAAGCGGACAGGCGAAGGAGCCTTTGTTGCTACGGATGCAAAGAGAAAGGGGTGATCCGTGCGAAATGCCCGAATTGCTCGCCGGAAAACAGACAGCGGGGGGAGTAGGGCTCTCAAATGCTCCCCCAGATGCAACCGAAGCTTGTCAGGAAGCTTCGGAGACAACCTCCCAGGGAGTCAGCGGTACGGCACAACCGGACGTTCCTACGGAGGAAAATCTGGAAACCAGAGGGTGGTTATAGGTGGAAGTGGAGGGTTTCCACTTCCGCGCTCTGTACGACATAGGCGCATCGGTCACGGTAATGGGACCAATCGGCCTGCAGTTGAGAACTGCATGCGGCCGAACAGTTATGCCAAGCGAGCACGCAGGGGCTAAGCTCACTGATGCTAGCACAAGCTCGATGGCGAGTTGTGTTCACCTTCCCTTTAAGATAGGTGGCATAAGTAGGGAGATCAAGGTGTTGATTATCCCTACACTGGACGCCGATCGTTACTCGGGTACGAACTTCGCTACGGAATTCGGCTCGAAACACAACCCGCGGTCCAACCAACTGACGTTGGTAGACGACAACGCCAGAGTCGCCCTCCAGCTGACATCGATCAGGGAGGCTGACACTGTTCCAGTCGGCACAGTAGGCTTAGACCGTACGACCGAGGAACAGCCGGCACATGTGGAGGCACTTGTGCAGCAGCTGGTCGGTGAGGAACCGACCACATTTGGGTGCACCACAAGGGTGACCCATATAATTGATGTGGGAGATGCTCGCCCCATCAAGCAGCGCTATTACCCGGAGTCACCGGTAATAGAGGCTGAGATGCACGCGCAGGTCCGAAAGTACTGGACGCTGGCATCATCACACCATCCACGAGCCCATGGCCAAGCTCGGTCGCGATGGTAAAGCAATCCGGTGAAGGATACCGGATATACATCGACACGAGGTCGAAAACGTTCGAGGAGTATCTCGAACACCTTCGCAAGATATAAGGCCGCCTAAGGGAGGCGGGCCTAACTATCAACCGGCAGAAAAGCCAGTTCTGCCAATGCGGAGTAAAGTACCTGGAGGAAGTGCTGAACCAAGAAAGGTTCCGCCCCGATCCAGAGAAAATAAGGCCGGTACTGGAGTACCCGGCGCCGAAGAACGTGAAGCAGCTAACACGGTCCTTAGGCAAGGCATCGTGGCACAGGAGGTTCCTGAACAACCTCGCCACGATGGCCGATCCACTTACGCAAGTTACGGAGAAGGAGCGTAAGTTTGATCTGTGTACTCTCATCTGCCGAGAGGACCTACAGCGTGACAGAACGAGAGTGTCTCGCTGTAGTATGGGTGATAAGGTTTCGCCCATACATCAAAGGCTACACTTTCCGAGTAGTCTCGGACCACAGCTGTGTGCGATGGCTGCGCACACTAAGTGGTCCAACAGGTCGATTAGCATTGTGGACCTTGGAACTGCAAGGTCACTAGTGCTTTGTTGAGCACAGAAAAGGTGCGATCAACAACGTCCCAGATGCCCTTTCTCGTATGCATGAGGAAGAGGGCGGGGAGACACCAGTGGCACATATGGACAAAGGACTCAAAGATCCGAAGATGGAATGGGTCCGGGGTAGACGGTTCTACTCCAACGCCGAGATGTTCCTGAAGAAGACGAGGACATCGAGATCAACGCCCGACCTCCGGGGGAAGGCGGGAGTCGTGTGGATGCGCCCACGACTCCATCAGCAGATGCTGATGAAGAGAAGAGCGTTGCCAGCGGGCAAGCGTCGCAGACTGGGAGCGCCCAGTCTGAAGAAGGAAATGTAAAGCGACAACGCGGATGACCGCGAAAGGCGTCGTATACCGTCATGCAAACGAAAAGCGCGACGGGAAAGCGAGGACCAGGACGTCTACCGGGTTCTACAGACAGGATTGAGTTAGGGAGCCATTCCTTACAATTCCTTTTTTCTTTCCATCCTTTTCCCAAACGGAGCCGTTGGAATTGGAGGAACGAGTCATAGGATTCTTTCCCGGAGAACGCCGAGGACAAGGCATTTTCCAAAGTGTTCGGCGTGCAACCGCCGCCGAAACAGCCAGAAGGGGGCACCCTGGAGGGGATTCCCGATAAGGTTGAGGAGGTTGGGGCGAGACCCAACCACCACCCAGCAAACATGCTGGCAACCTACTGAGCGACCAGGAGGTCGTTCACCACGATGTGATGAGCAGCGCGACTGTCCACCGTCTAGCGAGTGGCCAGGAGGCCACCCGCAAAGAAGCGATCGGAGAGAATACCGATCGTTGTGTACGCCGACCCCGAGTCTTGAAGCCGGGTACACAAGGCATCCCGGGGTCACTGGAGATCGGCGGGAGTGCCTAAGGAGACAAAATGGTGTTTCGTCTCCGTTTCAAAGAGGAGGAGTGCGTCGAGGAGTACGTACTCCGCAGCAAACGGTTTTTCACAGCCGTGGTGGGAGGAGTCCACACAAAAGGACAACGCGCGCAATGAGGCGCAAATCCTGGTGCGTGCGTCAGCGATAGTGGCAGAGGCGCAAGCCCGATGGGTCGGCAAACTGGCCAAGTGACGTGCGGTGCCGAGTCCCGTCACCCATTGTACGTGAGGGCCAATGGCTTCGTGCTCTGCACGTACAAAATCACGACGAGGCTCGTGGTTAGTTTTTTTTTTTCTCCTATCTAGGCCCTTGTTTCCTACACTACCGAGGTTTGGCTCGCTGATAGTGGCAGAAGCCGTCAATACGTGGCTTAACGGCGTCTGGGAGGAGGGTGTGACGCGGGATACTGCGGGGTACCCTCGCATCGTCGCGAGCTGGCGCGAGCGGGCCCGAGCGCGGCTTAGGTTAGGCCAAGTGGGCAATGTTGGGAGGAGATTCTCTCGAGCCGTCGGCGACGACGTCCTCTTACCGACTGGAGTGAATCCTTTTCCTTTTCGTTTCTCTGCTCTCCCTTTTGATGAAGCAGAAGCACTGCATGATCGGTGAGGAAGCTGTTTTACCCACAATCACCTTAACTAAGTATTCGCTTTTCGATGCGAACCTTTGTAAAGTTGATTAGGTTAAAATAAAAAGAAGGAAAAGAACTCAGACAGAAAAATCTCACTTACTTTCACTAAATAAAGATTTGCTGCCGCACAGCAAAATCAATAACAATTCCCCTCAATTTTATTATACATATAATATAGTATTCCTATAAGCCAGTATTTGGGTCTATTTCAACAGTTTAAGGTGGTAAGAATCCGAATTAAAAACACTTGTATTTGCCGCTCAATACAAGGCGTATTCATAAATTCATAAGAAAAATACTACAAAACGTTTGCAGTTGACCATCTCTCTCGAAAAACTGCAAACGTCACAAAATAAATAACGTTATTAAATAACGTTATTAAATGACGTTATAATATAACGTCATTTTCTAACGTCATTTTTAGCGATAGGGTGGTGTCTTCCAGACTATCTGAAAGCAGTGGGTTTTCCCAACAATTGTTGTATGTTCTTGCATATTCTCCCGCTTACTATTATTTTCTTAAGTCCGAGCCTGTATTCTATTGAGTGATCATTTTTACAAATAAAATAATGGAATAGTCGCGGTTCTTTTACTTAATATTTGACGCTGTCTAAAAACGAGTAAACGTGACGCGTAAGATACGACGTTATTCCGTCACATATGTAATGTAACAATGTATTTTTGCTCGCTCTTTCTTCTTTTTTCTGACATTCCTTTTTGCGCGTAAAAGGCTATAAGATTATAAACGTTTCGATTATATGCACTGTAATATCCCCGTCGTCACGCGAGATATGGCACGTCGGTCGAGCGCGGGCTATTTGAATTTAATAAGAATATTAAATTGTGAATTAAAAAGGTTAAGTATACACAAAATAATGAAACACTGGTTTAGGCAAAACTATAGATTATTTAATGTAGAGAAAATGAAATAACATACAAGTTCTATATTTAAAGTTAATGTTAAATGCGTAGTGATCAAAAACTAGAGCGGCACGGCGATTGCTCTCTAGTTCGTTAAAAAACAACTGGACCTCCAGAGTAGTTACTCGTGTGAAGCTCGGAGCTGAAGTCAAGTCTCCCCGGCTGCAGCGGGGCCCGCCGCCGCGCCACCCAAGGGAGGGGGGCCACCTACGCCAGGTTAGCAGTCGCACGTGTTCCGCTTCGGGAAAACCCACGTCGCCCGACTGTCTACCTTTTTTTATGGTACCTCTCCGCTCGGTCAGGCGGCAAGGCTCGGTCCGCTACGGGTTCTTTATGGCGAGTATTGTTAGCAGAACGATGCACATCGTTACAGTAACGATGCCCTTTGTTTACTTCGCTTACACGTGTTGTCTTCCAGACTGTCTGGAAACACGGATTTTTCCCGACAATCGTTAGTTTGATACGTGCTGACGCGCATATTTTTCAGCTTACTATTATTTTCTTTAAATCTGAGCCTTTATTCTATTGAGTGACCCTTTTTACGATTAAAACATTTATATATTCGCACCTCTTTTACTTAATATTTGACGCGGTCTACAAACGAGCAACGTGACGCGTAAGATAAGACGTTATTCCGTCACAGCACAAACACAACCTAATTGTTCCTTATCCATATTCTTGTTCTTTATTCTTGTTCCTATTCCTTTTGTTCTTGCGAAGCCTTTCAGTCTTTACTCTCCACTCCAGTCTCCAATGACATGCTAATATATATTATAAAGGTATTGTCATGAAACAATTTTAGATAGGAAATAAAGTTGAATTGTCATAGAATATACTTAAGAAAAAAGGACTTCCTTTAAAAAATTAAATTAATCTTAGGCAAGTCATATCGCATTATAATTACTTTGATTGATTGAACCTACAAAACTTAAATATGTCTGGTGGAGCTTTATTTGGTAATAATGCAGTACGAGGAGTGAATAAGAATCTTGTTGAATTTAAAGCTGGCAAAATGACAATGAAGGGAAAGATGGTACATCCAGATAACAGAAAGGGTCAATTATATGTTTATCAATCTGATGATTCGTTGATGCATTTTTGCTGGAAAGATCGCTGTACTGGCATAGTAGAAGATGTAAGAAAATTGATTGTTACTAATCAATTTGCACTGTGCTTTTTTTTTACTTTTTCATTATTAATTTTTATTTTTTAGGATCTAATTATATTTCCTGATGATTGTGAATTTAAACATGTATCACAGTGTAAAACTGGAAGAGTTTATCTTTTGAAATTCAAGTCATCTAGTAGAAAGTTTTTCTTTTGGTTACAGGTAATTTATTATTTAATTTATTATATCTTTAACATCTTGACTTATATGTTGAAAAAATCATTGTTATCTCAATTTGATACGGTGGTGGTATTGTGGTAATCATTCATATACACACGTGAATGAAGACCAATTCTATTAATTCAGTGCAAAGTACCAATCTCATCAATTCTTAATTCATGAAAATGTCTCAATGTGTTTAACTATTAAGTTTTTATTTTTTGTAGTCACATATAGCTTTCAAATCAGACTGTTTACAATTATTTTTTTATAAGATATAAAGATATATTTTAATATTTTCAACAAAAGATGGTATAGAACTTATGCAACTTTAGAAAAAAATATACCAAAAAGTATATCAATTTGAAATTTGACAGATAGTCATTAATTAATAAATCTGTTTAAAGTATATATAGCTTTAAACGAATTTATTGAAAATTAAGATTTTACGATGGGCTTTTATTAAAAAATAGATAGGAAGTTTTTGTGCCTCAGAATTTATTATGTAAAATATATTGGGCATTTGCAACAGAAGTAACTAAAAATATAAACAAAACATCAAGATTGCCTACAGTGTCGTTGTGGAATGAGCTGAGTATCACAGCCAAGGAAAAAGCATCTACCTTGTTCAGCCCCACATAATACCACAATCTCCTTAAAAATGACCTATAGCGTGTTGTCATTTGTGTACAAAATGGTATAAAATTATATTAATAAAAATTAAATATGTAAAAAAAATTTTTGAAAAATAATATAGCATTATCAGCTCTTATTATTTAAACAAATTTTAAATAAATATTTCCAAAATGGGATTTTTTTGAAATATACTTCTTTCAGTAAAATAATTAACTTTTAGAATAATCAAGGGGTTTTATAGCCACAAATTTATGCTGCACACATTTATAATATTTAACTTAAAAACATATTTATTAACAGTATTTAAGTTAATTATGAAATTGTACTTTTTTTAGATACTTTTGTAAATTTTAAATCTGTTGATCATTACTACAAGTCTCCATTAACCCATTACCACCCAAAACAAACAAATTTTTAACATTGATTTTGATGGCCCGTCATGTTAAAACAAATAAGGGAAATTTAAAGCAAGGTACATATATTACTGTTTTTGAAGTTGCTCTTTTGATTGGCGGTGTCAAAAAGTTCAAAAAGTAACGTTTAACTATTATTTTTTAAAAAATACAAAAAAATTGTTTTTTTTTTTATAGTTGGATTTTTTTTTAAACCAAATTTTAACTATGTTCCAAATGTCTAGGCAACTTGTAATGTCATAAACATGTGATCTCGATACTTGGACTTTAAAAATATGCATCGAAAGATTTTTATTTTTCTCCACTCCAACCTCAAATACGCATGTTTGCATGCGATTTGCGGCTCTCGTGGAGAAAAATACGGTTTCACACTAGTGCGTAAGTGAATCTTTGCGTCGGGAGACGAAAAGTCTCCCGACGCAAAGATTACCCGTATAAAAATGTACTATTTATCGTTATCCAATTCAAAATGGCGTCTAAAGTCAAATTTTTTTTCTTGAACATTTACAAATTTTTTACTTGAAAACTATGGAATTTCATAAAAGTTTCCTAGGATGAAAATGTCTTAGAACGAGTCAAAGAATACTCTTAAATTTTTCATATTGATCCGGTACCATTTTTGTATTTTCGAAAAATCAAAAAATCGAAATTTCGGAAAACGTCCTAAAAAAATTTTAAAAAAATTAGGAACATTCTTTGACGAATTATAAGACGAATTATTTTGGAAAGAATTATAAGAATTTTTGTTCTTTCCAAAATTTTTTAAAAGCTTTCAGTTTTTGAGAAAAAGTTCTGTGAAATTTTTTTTTATTGTATACGTCGCTTTGCCTTTCAGCCATTACGAAATAAAAAACTGAAAGCTTTTAAAAATTTTTGGAAAGAATAAAAATGACTTAGAATTCATCAAAGAATGCTCCTAATTTTTTTTCGGATTTTTTAGGTTTTCGAAATATCGATTTTTTGATTTTTTGAAAATAAAATGGTACCGGATCAATATGAAAAATTTAAGAGTAATCTTTTACTCGTTCTAAGACATTTTTCTTCCTAAGAAACTTTTATGAAATTCCATAGTTTTCAAGTAAAAAATTTGTAAATGTTCAAAAAAAAATTTTGACTTTAGACGCCATTTTGAATTGGATAACGATAAAAATAAAAATATTTCGGTGCATATTTTTGAAGTCCAATTATCGGGATAACATGTTTATGACATCAAAAGTTGCCTTGACATTTGGAACAGTTAAAATTTGGTTTAAAAAAAAAAATTCAACTGTAAAAAAGGCATTTTTTTTTGTATTTTTTAAAAAATAATAGGTTAATAGTATATTACGTAACAAGGGAGGTAAAATAGAAATGGTCCCAGATCACACGGAAATTGGTAAACGTGTGATCTGAGGCATTCTGTTTTACTTCTCATGTTGCGTATACTATTTTTTGGCCTAGCGAGGCGGATACTGTAACCTTTTCGATCGGGCGCCGGGAGGAAAGGTTATGGTTTCCTCCCGCTAGGCCGAAAACGTTATTTTTTGAACTTTTTCACACCGCCAATCGAAAGAACTACCTCAAAAACAGTAATACATGTACTTTGCTTTAAATTTCCCTTACTTGTTTTAACATGATAGGCCGTCGAATTCAGTGTTAAAATTTTGTTCGTTTGGGCGCTAATGGGTTAAAATAAATTTCTGACATGTAATATTAAATGCTATAAATAATAAATTTAAAGCTTGTTATTTTAACACATTAACGCCGAGGTGATAAGAATTTTGACTAACTTTTCAGCGTGTTTTTTTCAAAAGATTTGTTTTCGTAAACTATAGACTGAGGAAAAATTGCTAAGAATAAAAGTATCTTAGAATTCGTCAAGAAATACTAAATTTTTTCGATTTTTCAGAAAATCAAAAATTGTCCCAAAAAATTCTAAACAAATTTGAATGTTCCTTGATTAATTATGAAGTTGAAGTTTGCAACATTGCATGCAACGAAAATATTTAATTTGTTAGATCGTCAATTTGATACCCTAAATACTTCAAAATAGGTTAATTACACTAAATAAATAGTAAATAACACAAACTAAACAATTTCCAACCCCTAAATATCCAGGAATAGGGGTTGAAAAATTGCGAATTTTTTTTAGGGTGATCAACAGACATACACAAATTTTTTATTGTTTATATCATCTGAGCATCTATAACGGTATTCACATGAATTTTTTTTAAGAAATCTAAGATATGGAACACTGAATTTCGATGCGTTAATGCTCCGAAAGCGCGCCGCAGTCGCACATCATAGCAGTGCGCGCGTGCACGCTGCGACCTCGGCGCTCCAACGAATCGAAATTTTAGTGTTCCACAGCTTCGATTTCTTAGAAAATCTTCATGTGCATACCTTTTGATATGCTCAATTGATATGAAAAATAAAAAAATTGTGAAACTCTGTGCTTCACAGTTAAAAACATTCACAAAGCTGAGAACTCAAATTCGTTGCGACTTATTCGTTACCGGTAAGGCGCGAATTTTTTTCAAGCTGATCTGCAGACATTCACAAATTTTTTATTGCTTATATCATTTAAGTATCTAAAAAGGTATTTACATGAATTTTTTAAATAAAATCGAAGCTATGGAACAATGAATTTCGAAGCGTTGATGCTCCATATATTAGATTTCATTTAAAAAATTCATGTCAATACCTTTTTAGATACTTAAATGATATAAGCAATAAAAAATTTGTGAATGTCTGCCGATCAGCTTAAAAAAAATTCGCGCCTCACCCGTAACGAATAAGTCGCAACGAATTTGAGGTCTCAGTTTTGTGAATTTTTTTTAAGTATGAAGCACAGAGTTTCACATATTTTTTATTGTTCATATCAATTGAGCATATCAAAAGGTATGCACATGAAGATTTGCTAAGAAATCGAAGCTGTGGAACACTAAAATTTCAATTCGTTGGAGCGCCCAGGTCGCAGCGTGCACGGGCGCACTGCTATGATGCGCGACTGCGGCGCGCTTTCGGAGCATTAACGCATCGAAATTCAGTGTTCCATATATTAGATTTCATTTAAAAAATTCAGGTGAATACCTTTTTATATTCTTAAATGATATAATCAATAAAAAATTTGTGAATGTCTGTAGCTGAGCTTAAAAAAAATTCGCGCCTCAGGCGTAACGAATACGTCGCAACGAATTTGAGGTCTCAGCTTTGTGAATGTTTTTAACTGTGAAGCACAGAGTTTCACATATTTTTTATTGTTCATATCAATTGAGCATATGAAAAGGTATGCACATGAAGATTTGCTAAGAAATCGAAGCTGTGGAACACTAAAATTTCGATTCGTTGGAGCGCCCAGGTCGCAGCGTGCACGGGCGCACTGCTATGATGCGCGACTGCGGCGCGCTTTCGGAGCATTAACGCATCGAAATTCAGTGTTCCATATCTTAGATTTCATTTAAAAAATTCATGTAAATACCTTTTTAGATAATTAAATGATATAAGCAATAAAAAATTTGTGAATGTCTGCCGATCAGCTTAAAAAAAATTCGCGCCTCACCCGTAACGAATAAGTCGCAACGAATTTGAGTTCTCAGCTTTGTGAATGTTTTTAACTGTGAAGCACAGAGTTTCACAAATTTTTTATTGTTTATATCAATTGAGCATATCAAAAGGTATGCACATGAAGATTTGCTAAGAAATCGAAGCTGTGGAACACTAAAATTTCGATTCGTTGGAGCGCCGAGGTCGCAGCGTACACGCGCGCACTGCTATGATGCGCGACGGCGCGCGGCGCGCGTTCGGAGTATGAACGCATCGAAATTTCAGTGTTCCACAGCTTCGATTTCTTATAAAAAATTCATGTGAATACCTTTTTAGATGCTCAGATGATATAAACAATAAAAAATTTGTGAATGTCTGTTGATCACCCTTAAAAAAAATTCGCAATTTTTCAACCCCTATTCCTGGATATTTAGGGGTTGGAAATTGTTTAATTTGTGTTATTTACTATTTATTTAGTGTAATTAACCTATTTTGAAGTATTTAGGGTATCAAATTGACGATCTAACAAATTAAATATTTTCGTTGCATGCAACGTTGCAAACTTCAACTTCATGATTAATTCTGAGACATTTTTATTCTTAGCAATTTATTTCTAAAGTCAATAAATAAGTTCAAGAAAACATAAGTTAAGATTTTAATAAATTTTTCACGTACTCGCCGACATTTTGAGATTACGCGACGATGAAATTTTCAAAAAAAAAATTCACCTTAGTGGTCGGGTGCCATGATCACCTCTCATCATAGTAAAAAGTTAATACTTTAATGGTATCATTGAGTAAAAACAAATACAAAAAAAAAATTTTTTCAAAATTTTTACAGTTTATACGTTTGAATCGTCCATATTTTTTTGTTCGCGTAGGCATACAGGTGTTGCGTTATTTTTTTTTGGTCCGACAACATAATAAACACGTTGAAAAATTAGTCAAAATTCTGATCACCTCAGCATTAATGAGTTAATAATAGTTTACATCAATGAACTTAAAATGTATGTAGATTGTAATAAATCGTAAATTAGAATCTCTTATGATATTTTAAAGATCTCTTAATTGTGAATAATTCGAAGTTCTGAAATGATGATATCACGCGATAACTATTATCTAGGATACCCGAATGAAAAAAAATTTAAGTATAATCTTGTATATTGATACAAGATTTAGTAACTAAAAATACATTTCTGTACACTCTAACACAATTAGATAAGTCTGCAGAAATCTGCGTCAGCTTACTTATAAGATTTAAATTGATACACATTTGTACATATGAAGAATAAAATGACCCTTAATAACAACAAAACTTTACAAAAGAAAAGTTTACCCTATTTTTCTAATCTAAAAAATGAATGAAACGTAAAAAGCGTATGAATTTGGGGACCATCAAAAATACCGCTTTTCAATTTTATATCAGATATAGAAGGAAACTTTAGACTTAAATTCCCAAAACAATTACAATTTTTATCTATAGTATCGACATATTGTTTGATCAGTTCAAGTTTAATAGGAAAAAGCGGAAGCAATTTTTTTGAGTTTTCAATCAAATTGATAACTGCTGATCTACCGCTTTCCAGGGGAGGTAAAACCGGTGTAATTTCCAATATTAAAAAGGCGTTTTAGTAGATTAGCAGTGATGTAAAAAATAGAACTTCAGATTTTTTTGAGGCGAGAAACGGGGAAAGATAATTTTTCGACATTGTAGAGCAGTTTTCGGATTAACTATGACTGACATGATGTTATGAATCCTCTAGTAATTTTCATGTTCCTAAAGAGTATACTTTATACTTTTGGTATTTGTTCTTTGCCAGCGTTAGCTTAGTTCAAGAACTTGGAACTTGAAAAATTTAACGATGGAATCAGTTAAATTTGACCTTTGAGGGTGTGAGCATACAAAAGATCACGGTCTCGCATGCCCAGCCGCAGTTACCAAAATTACCAAAAGAAATATTTTATCGGTAGCGTACAAAATAATTAATCCTCTCAGATTCGCAAGCCCTTTTATGCTTTGTCCGCGAGTCCTTTTGCAAGAATCTTGGGAACATAAATTTATATGAAAGTTAAATTTTTAAAATAATTTTTTTCTTTCCGAAACGACTATGTTGAGAACCTAAGATGCGCAGTGACAAAATTTAGCACTCTACGGAGTGTTCTCTACTTCTCCTATCTGGGCCTTTGAGTAGTGGGGAGCGTCTCCATCTCATTCACTTATTTTTTGTTTTCGAAAAGTCAGCATTAGGCATTCCCACGCTTTGCAGTATATATTTATATTATTCATAGGTACTACATTACATGGAAATTATGCCTTCTTTAGACTCTGCTAGTCTTCGTTGAGCGAACGACGCGTCTACTCCCAACACATCAAGCGCTCCCTACTCCGTACTAACGCGGATATTTTTCCTCTCACTCTCTGCTCTGCGCGCATCGAAATGCACTGTAGCTGCGGACTTTAAAGTTTATTATATTATAAAGTAGTACCGGTTACGCTATTGAAAAATGGTTCATATTAATCGCTATATTTAATTTTATTACATACTAAATTTTCATAAAAACTGGGGGATTCTTGAAGACACAACCGAAGATATTGTACTTCAAGCGCAGTCTCAGCCTATGCAACCTATGTTAAAAGTTGTAACTTTGACCTGTTATAACTCAAAAATTAGTACCGGTTGGGGTGCTGAAATTTCAACTACTTATTAAGTATATTAATATCCAACTATAAACCAAATTTTAGCAAAATTGGGGGAACTTGCATTTACAAGAGAAAATCCTTAAAAAAAATTTGTTATGCATAGAAAAAAAGTCCCATCGAAAGAAAATTTCTTAATAACGAGTTTTTCCACATTTTGCACGGTGTTTAATCCCTTATAAATAGAAAAATTGCAGATTAGATTTTGGCGTAATATCTCACATAAGAACTTACGTAAAATCTTACGTAAGGTTTTTCAATAAGGGTGCACGTCCAGTGGGTATTCTAGAGAGGTTAGAGAAATGTCGAGTCGACAGAAAAATGGAAGATTTATCAAAAGTAAAATTGCTGAAAGTAATAAAAAAGATAGTGGAACTAAGTGAATTGGCAAAACATTTAAAATGTGGTAAGTGCAAAAATCAAAATTATAAAAGATAACAAAATTTTATATAAAGTTATTGTTTGAGAAATTGCATGGATGGAAATTGGAGCATGGGAAATTACACTGAGCCGGTACACATTGAATTAATTGAATGAGCGTTTATTTGAGAATACAATGAGAAAGCTCTCGAGCGAGTCCGCTTGTACCTGACGTAACCTTAAAGTGCCACGTGGCACGAGCTGTGACTGAGCGGAGTACTTGATTGATTGATGCTGGAGAGAAATCCTGATGAGCGTCGTAGCCTGTAGTAGATGAGCGTTGATAAGCAGGGTTGAGCAGGAACAGCAAAAAGCGATCAGTAAGAACAAAAAGCGATGAGCCGAAAAAAAAGCTGGATCGAGCGGGCTTGCGATGTGATCGGTACGGCGTTCGGTCAAGAAGAGCGAGAGAGGTGAGGTTAGTGCCGACGCAAGCGCTGCGGCAAGCGCTAGTTGGCAGAGCCCAGCGCCCGGGAGGTGCTGCCTCCTGACGGCCCTCGTAATGAGTTGAGCGGAGCGCACGCGTTTAAATTATAAATCGCGAACATTCCGCCCGCATCACCAACGTCCTTGGTGATTAATATTCTTGAGCGATGATAACGTTGATGAGCGCTACCGGTGGGCTAAAAGCCAAGCTTGATGAGAAGACGAGGAACAGCTGGGTCGTAAAGCCAGCTTGCGATGAGCCAAAACTGATGAGAAGGACTGTCTGGGTTGTAAGGCCAGACAGCTGCTGAGATGATGCTGGGTTGCAAACTGGGTCGTAAAGCCAGCTTGCGATGAGTCAAAATGAGTCCTTGCTGGTGAGAGGAACAGGCAAAGGCACCAACTTATTAATTGGTTGAGTGATAGTCGTGGTGGCAGTCTTCCCAGGGATGATTTGCGTGACGCGCACTAGAGGCCAGCGTGATGGAGGAGACCTTTCGTCCATGAGCAGCGCCAGAGTTCCAACTTGAATTACATGTAATGGGTGGTGCCACTTGGAGATTGCTTGTTGCCTTTGTAGATAATGAGCAGGCCACTGCTTCCAAAAGGTCTGTAATCTCTGTTGAATGAGCTGCCATCGTGAGAGCCGCAATGAGTTTAAATCTAAGAGCGATGGTTCAGGAATACTGTTCAGAGCTGATCCAATGAGAAAATGTCCTGGGGTGAGCGCTGAGACATCTTCAGGATCGTCGCTGAGTGGTTCGAGTGGGCGTGAGTTGAGAACAGCCTCCACCTGCGTAAGAAGAGTTGTAAGTTCTTCGTACGTGAGCATTGTATCGCCGATAGTGCGTCGCAAGTGAAATTTAATGGATTTCACGAGCGCTTCCCATTTTCCACCCATGTGAGGAGCGGCAGGAGGGATGAACTTCCACGTCGTTCCTTGAGCTGCCAAAGTGGATGAGACGTCCTGATGTTCTTGAGATGCTTGATTGAAGAGCTGTTCAAATTGAACGTCGGCGCCTTGAAAGGTTGTACCGCAGTCTGAGAACATGGTCTGAACTACTCCCCTGCGTGAGACAAATCGTCAAAATGCAGCGAGAAAGTAGTCAGCTGAGTAGTCTGTTAGGACTTCAATATGAGCAGCAGATGTGGCGAGGCATACAAATACACAAATCCAGCTTTTGTCAGTCTTGCAGCCGCGTCCTTTCCAAGTCTTGATGGTCACTGGACCTGCGTAGTCAACTCCAGTGTGCAAGAATGCTTGAGCTGGAGTGACACGCGAGAGTGGAAGTTGTCCCATGAGCTGCTGAGCTCTTACAGCACGTTGTCGGGCACATGAGACACAACGTAAAATAAACGCTAATACTGGCGCTCTCCCTCCAAGTATCCAACAGTTCTGTCGAAGTCTTGCAAGCGTCAGTTGAGTTCCTCCATGTAGCGTTGAGCGATGAGCTGCATCGATGAGTAGAGTCTTGAGATGAGAATGACGAGGCAAAATCGCAGGGTGCTTTTCATCAAAGCTGAGAGCTGACTTTTCGAGCCGTCCACCAACTCGGAGAATTTCTTCTAGGTCGATGAATGCAGTCAGGCGTGTGAGAGCGTGTCCAGTTGACAGAGTAGAGCCTTTCGTGAAAAGCTTGAGTTCTGGAGCGAAGTAAGCTGTCTGAGTTGCCTTGATCCAGAAGAGCAGTGCATCGTTCAGAGATTGAGCGGTGTACAATGACGAGGGTTTGGTCTGGCGTTTGAGCACGTTCTTGATTCTAAAAAGCAATGAGGTAACCTTTAATAATCTGTTGAGAGTTGAGTACCCGAGTATCAAGTCCCAATGATATGCGTTGTGCTGAGCCCTCGACAGCAGTGTGACGCCAGACCTTGCTTCTGCATCAATGTTGACCTGAGCAGTACACGGTTGAGTTGGCCAAGTTACTGGATCAAGCTGCATCCAAATTGGACCAGTCCACCAAAGTGGGTGAGATTTGAGTTGAAATGTGGTGATGCCTCTTGAGCCACAATCTGCTGGATTTTCCGTGCCAGGAACATGTCGCCAAGTGGTGTTAAGTGCACATAATTCCTGAATTTGGGTAACACTGTTTCTGACATAGTTCTTCCAACGGCTTGCAAGTGAGTTAATCCACATGAGTGTTACTTGAGAGTCCATCCACAGATGAGTATGGTCGATTTTGACCTGAAGATACTCCTTTGTCTTCTTGATGAGCTTGGCGAGTAGCAGCGCTGCTGTGAGTTCTAACCGAGGGATCGTTAGCTGTTTAAGTGGAGCTACCTTGGTTTTCGATCAAATCAATGTCGTCATCGAGCCTGAGGACGGTGAGTTGACGGCAAGATAAATCACTGCTGCCATTGCGTCTTGAGAAGCATCAGCGAAGCCGTGCAATTCGATGGTGGAGAAGCTCCAAGTGCCAAACCACCGAGGAATTGAGATACTGGCCAGTAGTGTGAGTTCTCCTCTGATGCTGAGCCATTTTGAGCAAACCTTGGCAGGAAGTGGATCATCCCAGCCAAGCTTGAGAAGCCAAAGCTCCTGAAGCAGAATCTTGGCGTTTATAATCACTGGAACTACTAGACCCAGTGGATCAAAAATCTGAGCGACTTCTGAGAGAATAGATCTTTTGGTGAGCTGTCCTGACTGAGCCTTGAACGTAGAAGTGAAGGTGAAGCAGTCTTCTTGAGGGAGCCATTTCATTCCGAGAAGAGAGGTTGCGCAGTCGTCTAAGGTGAGCGCTGAGCTTTCAGGTGAGGTAGTAGAGAGCAACTCTGGATGATTACTGTGCCATTTGGAGAGTGGAAAACCGCCCGCATGGCAAAGCTGAGTCACCTGATGAGCAATCTCCTTGAGTTGTTGAGTGGTATCAGCTCCTCCAAATATGTCATCAACATATCTTCCTTTCTGCAAGGACGGGATGGCAAGTGGATATTTATGTCCTTCATCGTCAACTAGTTGAAGGAGTGCTCTGGTAGCGAGGAATGGAGCTGCCTTGGTGCCATATGTGACAGTGGTGAGCTGGAAGGCCACTTCCTGATGAGTGTCATTGAACCAAAGGATTCTCTGCAGATCCCAGTCATCAGGATGCACCTTTACTTGGCGATACATCTTGACGATATCCGTTGCGAAAAGATGGCGAAGGTGGCGTATCCACGTGAGTACATCCACGATGTTGAGCAGGAGATTTGCACCCGTGTGCATGAGATTGTTCAGTGACTTGCCAGATGAAGTTATGCTTGAACCGTTGAATACAACACGAAGTTTGGTGGAGGCGCTGTCTGGTTTGAGGACACCATGATGCGGCAAATAATACGGAGAGAAATTCCTATCGACCTACTGGCCCAGGAGTAAAAGATCGTCCACCAAATGAAGGAAACTCTCAGACAAGCCGAAGCAAAGAAGCATGCTAGGGAGCAATCCATGGCCTACTGGCAGGATCGGTGGGTGCTGGATACGCGCTGAAGGTGAACCGCCAGACTAATAAGTCAGGTGGCAGACTAGTAGTAGGCGACTGCCCCGTAGAGTGCCACGCCGCAAACTAACTAGTCCCTTCCCCGACGTAGTGCCTAACGGCGGTTTCCGGAGCAAGGTTCTTAAGCCAGGAAGGAGGTATCTTCAACACATTCCAGCCTGCTCTTACCTGTAGTTAATTGCGGGAAGCAGCTGGCGGGTATGCGCCAAGGGGGACGAGGTTTTAGTGGGTAGGCCAGCACCTTCTGTATTGGAGAGCACTCACCAAGGGGTTGGTTTCCTGAGGTCTTATTTAAGAGATTTCTTTCCTCCTTAAAAGAAAAAAAAGTATTAACTAGCCTTCAGACGCATGGTTATTCCCTGGTCGTCCCTCATTTCCCGGGTGAGTTCAGCCGATGGTCTTCTCATAAAATTAGAGGATCGTGTTGACGTTTTCCACATCGAGATTGTGTGTCAGCAAAAAGGAATACCCTATGTATAGATGTTTCTTCTCCATCAGTACCGGGATTTAAGGGGAGGTCGGAGTCCTGTTTTACCGATCAATATTTTCGTCTGCGTTCTTCGCTTTTCTCATCGATTATAGGATAGAATAGTCTAAGATTTTGCAGTTGCACTTCAAATCATCTGCAGAATTAGAGACAACTTATATTCTAGTAAAATATAAAAAAAAAATTTAATTCTGTTTTATCAACTAATAATTCAGTTTTCTTATTTTTTTATTTATTCTTTTTAAATATTTTACTAAAATTTGAGTTGTGCCTAATTCTATTATTGATTTGAAGTACAATTGCAAAATCTATGACTCTATGATATTGCTACCTTTGCTTTGTTCCTACTCAATTTTTTTCCAATTCCTATCTCTTTGTTGAGTGTCATATCAATTAACCTAGTTGTTGGTTTTGGACCTATAAAACTTATTTCTTAGCTTGACTGGCTACTCTATCAGCGATCTTATTATGCCTTATTTCTGTATGGCCCTGTTGCCAGACAAGGCTTAGCGGTTGACTTTCTGCCAGCTAATTTAGCGTCCGGTAACATTCATACACTAATTTTGATGTAGTTGTGTATGCTTTTAGTGCTTCAATGGCTCCTTTACTATTCGTACCTATGTATACGTGCTCTTTTCTGCCTACTTCTATGGTCCATACAGCGCAGTTCGGAGCTCCTATAAGTTCTGCTTGTAGTACCATTGTAAACTCTCCTAGAACAAAGGTGCAATCCCTTCTGCTCCTGCGACAGTACATTCCGGCATTTAATTCTTCTACCATTTTGGATCCAACGTATACCAGATTTCCCCATTTTTGGTAGTTTCATCTGGTCAGTGGTCTAATCGGATATTCCACTAGGCCGATCCGGTATTTCCTATCGAATATAATCTTCCCGTTCTATGCATGGGCATCGCAAGGACATATTTTGGCTTTAGCACTTCTGGTGTTTTATTCTTTCTGTATCCTGCAGAGACCTTCCGGATTCTGATAAGTGCTTTAACGGCGGTAGCAGTAATAATTAGGTCCTTCCCGCTCTGATGATGCATCGTAGCATAAGATCCGTTATTCTCTTCAGCTATCCTTTTGCTGATTTAAGATGAGTTTTACCCTATTAAATTGCGGCCGTGTATCCATGGTGACTCCTAAATATTTGGCTTCATTAGATAGCTTGAGTCCTTTGTCGTTGAGTGTCAGCCTGCAAGTCTTATCCCACTTATATTTCCTAGTGAACACCATCACGTTCAGTTTTATCCAGTTGACTCCAAGCTCAGTAGTTTCAAACCAGGTTTCCACTATCCGTGTGTTTCTTTAAGTGAGCTCCATGAGTGTATCCAGGAAGGTTCTGCGTTTAATGATCAGTATATTATCAGCATATACCATCCTGTCTTCCAGCCTCACTCAAGTACAAGGCACCACATCTGGGGCATTAATACTCCTCCTTAAGAGTAGTCGGGGGAGACACTTCCTATAACTGTTGTGTCGCCCTGTGTTAATTCTAGTTATCTAGAGGCATGATTAAAAGTCCCCTCTATATCTACAAATGTTCCTACAGCAAATCTTTCGTTCTCAAATTGGGACTGGATAAGATTCTTTACTTTATATGGAGCCACGTCTCTGATGCATGTTTTCAGCAAGAACGAGGTCAAGCTGGATAGGTCGGAAATCGTATGGGGAGATATAACCGTTCTTCGTCGGTTTTGGGATGAGCACCACCCTTGCATCCTGTCATGTGGCGGGCACATATCCTAGTATAAGGCTTTCCGCTTCCTACCCTGAGTTTGGGTCCTTCGTATTCCAATTTGATCACCCTGTTGAATAGTCATTCATTCGATCTCTCGTCGGAGGCCAAAAAAATAGACACCCCCTGCAGAAAGATATCTCGATTCTGGGCATCTGCTGCCTAGCTTTTGAAAGCTGGCCCTCAGACTGTCATGGAAATCTTCATAGAAGAGCAATGTTTCCGGATAATCCTCCGCAGTCGCCATCACGGTAAAGGGGTTTGTTCTTTAAGCTGCAGTGAAACCCTACCCTCTCGCGACACTTTTTAAGAGTGCCCCAGAGGAATCGGCTCCTTGTGCCTTTTTACTCCCTCTTACCACTTCGCTGCTTTTTGGCTTCATGGTGGACTGTGGGTGGGGTGTCTTTTGTCGTCATATAGACCTTATCATCCTCACGGCATTACGCCTCTGACATCTGGCTAGGCTGCGGAGTGCGTCTAAGGTTCTGTCTACCTGTATTCTCAGCTTGATCAGCTTCTTGCGGTATACGCCGCATTTCTTTTTTGGGAGATTAGGTCCGTAGACTATCTCTCTACTGACAAACGTTAGCGCTATCATCCTCTTCCCGTTTTTTGTCGTGATGATTAAAAATTCCTCCATTTTGTTCCCACGAGTAGCTAGGAAAAAATGTAGGTCTAACACCGCAGAGCCCCGCTTGCGGTGGTAAGGCAACTGGCTTAAGCAGGGGTTGAGCCAGGTGCCTTGAAGGATTTGTTAGAGAATCTCTATAACCCATAGGGCCACGAACCCACACCGGCATGGATTACATTACACCTTCGGATCGGGGGTGTATTTACCCATCCAGTCCACGACCGTGGATGGGGGTCTATTTGCCAATCACAGTGGCGATTTGCATCCTCCTTCCGGTTTCTGACATCCCGTTTATAGGAGGCCTTATTCACTCATAATTCACGACAGAATTGTTGGAAGCGTCCTTTCCATGATTTAAGCCTTCCCACCAGTTCGTAAACTCGCCAAAGTCTTAATATCAATAGCAATAACAATAAAAACCTAACTGTAAAAGAAAGAAAAATTAGATAGGATTAGAAGGGTGAGAAACGTTCCCGATAATAAAAAAACTCAAAAACGATTATAAAAAAATATAGTAAAACGCTAGATAAAATAATCAAGGAAACTAAAAATTATATTGGAAAAAAAATGTTTAGAGAACAATAAAATTCCTAGACATCTCTGGCAATTAATTAACACTAGATTAGGGTGCAATACAAAACAAAACTAGAGAAATTGGTTCCATACATGCAATAAAATTAAATATCACATGAAAATTGCAAATTCTTCATCGTCACCAGCTTGAACGCTGATTGGATAATTATCGTGATTCTTGGGGATAATTAGGGACTTAGGAACGAGGGAGTTTTAGGGACTTAGGAACGAGGGACTTTTAGGGACTTATGAACGAGGGACTTTTAGGGACTTAGGGACGAGTAGGGTGGAGAGAGCTGCCGACAAAAACAGGAAAAAGGGAAATATTGGTCCCTATTGAAAAATCTTACGTAAGTTCCTACGTGAGATCTTATGCCAAAATCTGATCTGAAATTTTTTTATTTACAAAGGATTAAACACCGTGCAAAATGTGGATATACGTATTATTAAAGAATTTTTCTTCGATGGGACTTTTTTCAGATGTGTAGCAAAATTTTTAAGTTTTGCATCGGAAAAAATTCCCATTGAAAAAAAATTCTTTAATAACGAGTTTATCCACATTTTACACGGTGTTTAATCTATTGTAAATAAAAAAATTTTAGATTAGATTTTGGCATAAGATCTCACGTAAGATTTTTAAGATTTTTCAATAGGGGTCTACAAGGTGGGTGAGATTTAGTGCTGTGTCCTCCCATCACACCCCAAGAGGGGGTTAGAACTGTGTCCTCACATCACACTCAAGCAAGGGGATTAGAGCTGTGTCCTCCCTTCGCTGAGTAGTAGGCAAAAACGGCGGCAGGTAGTGCTGGGCCCCTGAGGCTGCACGAGATTGTTCAAAAAAAAAAAAAAAGTAAAATCCTTATGTTTCAAGAGGAACTATTTTTACACATAAAAGTTAGATCATTTTATAAGAATAAAAACTGAAAAAAGTGCGCTTACTAGCCCCAATTTCCTTTACAGAAGTTTAATCATTGGAAAGGAAGTTATCTAGTCTCATAGTTTTCTACTGCTCTCGCTTAGTTCGACCTTGTAGTTGTCTTAACTCTTAGATTACGGGATTAAATAAATTGTGATTTCAAATTCAGCAATCCCAAAAAGTTATAGGTATAGCATTTTTCTCCTCCTGAAAGGCTCAATTCAACTTCGAAACGATTTATACCCTGATGCTATGAGGTCAAGATGAAGTCGGATTCAGATTTAAATGGTCAAAATACTATACGATATAAAGGTCTCGCGTTAGTTACTTAGGTAATTTGTGGAAATATTAAAAAGTCGTATTGCTTTCCTTATATTGTATATAACTCTTGAAAATTGAAGAATGCTTTCTGTCTAAATAGATTCATTATTTGATTTAAATATATACAATTATATTATTTAATTCTAATAATTTATTAATATGTATTTTTAAAAGCCTTTATTTCTTTAAGGATTTAAAAACAGATAAAGACGAAGAATTTTGCAGAAAAATAAACGAGGTCCTAAACAATCCTCCTACGCCAGGATCCCAAAGAAATAGTGGAGTAAATCCAGAAGGGGACCTTCAAAATTTATTAAATAACATGTCACAACAGCAACTGATGCAATTATTTGGCGGTGTTGGACAAATTGGCGGACTTGGCAGTTTGTTAGGGACTATGAATCGACCTTTTAGCGGTGGCAGATTGTCTACCATATCTTCACTGAGTCCAGCTACAAACACAGCTAGACAATTTCCACAATCCAATTCTGCT
Organism: Sycophila sp. Sp_5; assembly: GCA_018906775.1. Taxonomy (NCBI): domain Eukaryota; kingdom Metazoa; phylum Arthropoda; class Insecta; order Hymenoptera; family Eurytomidae; genus Sycophila; species Sycophila sp. Sp_5. The sequence goes on from JACCID010000015.1 coordinate 231,949, forward strand.
GGAACAACTCCGGAAGCACCTAAATCTAATGGTAACGTATAAATCATAAGCTTCTTTAGAAATATTAAAGGATAATTTGATAAAATATAATTTAATTTATAAGGTAATAATAAATCAGCTCAACCTGTCAGATTGTCGGAATCAACAGTATCTGCAGCAACTGATAATAATCGAATAAGACTTAGTGACTTACAAAATTTTTTATCTGAAATACCAGCTCCTCGAGATTCAGAGCCTGCTACTCAGGTAACTACTCTAATAAAAGTTAATTATCGTTTATTAATTATCGTCTAGAGTACTACTTTGTAAATGCTACATACCCGAATGGAAAAAATGGAAGTTCAAACTCGTAACATCTAATAAGTACAAGCACATTTCTGAACGCTACAAGAGCTTTGGTTACATCTGCGTATGATTCCGTATGTTTTGTTACATTTTAGACATTTCGTTTGGCGTTAAATATGCAAAGGAACCAAAATGTTCCAATCGTAAAGAATCGTACTGAATCATGCGGATTCGTACATAATCGTACAGTTGGTTATAGGAATATTAGAAAGTAAAACAAACTTGTTATATAAAAAATTTTTGTTCAATGTATCTTTCTCTATTTTACCGTACGATATCGCATATTATCGTAACTTTTAGCAGAGATTAGGCAGCGATTGCTAATGCCGTATATAAAAAGCGTGGTGATTTCGACAATGACGCTCTTGGCAGTGTGCGCAGGAACCATACGTATCTAGGTCTAATGCCCTCAATTTACCGGTCCCGGTCTTTGAACTCCCCACTGGAGGTATTATATTAGCAAATTTACGACGCGGAACTGACGGCGATATCCACACCATCCAGGAGTTTTCGCAATATTCATAATTTAAATAATAATTTGATAATATTTAAATAATAAATAATTATACATTGCCGAATATATAAATTTAAATAATTACTGGGGAGTAGGAAGATAAGCAAATGCGACTTCCTACCATGCATTACCAATTGTTATTATAGTATTGTGGATAGTACTCTAGAATGCCAAATTTTTAGGTTAACTTCAAATATCGACAAAACTTTCTTTTTAATACATCCTTTTTTTTTTATTTACGATGAATAAAAACTTAAGGGGGGGTTGGATCTATAAATTTTTTCTTGTTTTTTACCTGAAAAATAAAAAGTATTATATAAAATAAATTGCTTGTTATATATTATATAACTATAACTAATTATTTACAAAATGAGCTTAGAGAAAGTCTCTAAACTCATTTTATGCTACGCTATGCTTGATTTAAAAAAAAAAAAAAAAAAAAAACATTGGCGTAACCTACAGGTCCCATTTGTGCATGGATCTTGATGTCCGACGGCTTAGATTGTTGGTATTTGATGTCATTCTGGTCTGAAGAGTTATAAAATTCAAAATTATTTGAGTAAGTAATCACAAAAATGAAAAATCCACTTATATTTCTTTAATTTTCTTTTATTTCATAAATTTATGCAGTTTTTGAACTTTTGCAACTACTTACTCAAATAATTTTGAATTCTACAACTCTTCAGAACAGAATGACATCAAATAGCAACAATTTAAGCCGTCGGACATCAAGATCCATGCACAAATGGGACCTGTAGGTTACGCCAATGTTTTTTTTTTTTTAAATCAAGCATAGCGAAGCATAAAATGAGTTTAGAGACTTTTCTCTAAGCTCATTTTGTAAATAATTAGTTGTAGTTGTATAATATAGAACAAGCAATTTATTTTATATAATACTTTTTATTTTTCAGGTAAAAAACAAGAAAAAATTTATAAGTCCAAACCCCCATTAATTCATCAGTAAAAACATAATTAATAATAACAAAAAACATAACTTAATTCTCCTAATTTTGTACAGGCTTTAATATTATTATTATACAATAGAAAAATTTGTTTGTTTTTTTTATTATCCCTCTATTTCTATTAAGGGAATGTAAAAGTCGTACTTAGAAATCTGCAATACCGATTTAAAATTTTTTTATTATTTAAAAACTGAAACAAATTTTAAATTTAATCTACAAAGATTATTTCGACGCCCCGTACGAAGAAAATCCCCTGTCTGCATTTTGGCGACGAAGGAAATCTCCTTAGCTGATTTCCCGATAAAAACTATCCTTCTTAGAACTTTTGCGGCGAAAAATATCCTTTCTTGCATTTTTGCGGCGAAGAACATCTTCTTGAACGATTTTGCGGCAAAGACTAACCCCTCTAGCATTTTTGCGACGAAGAAAATCTCCTTAGCTGATTTTCCGACGAAAACTATCCTTTTTAGAACTTTAACAGCAAAAACTATTCTTTCTAGTACTTTGGCGGCAAAAACTAGCCTGTCTTGTCTCTGGCGTTTTTGCGCTTTATTGAAATTAAATAAACAAAGTAAAATCGCTGGTATACTAATAATTGGCTAATGGTTTTAGTTAACGAATAAGCCAAAAATAAGCCATGAATAAACCAACGTTTAACATTAAATTGTATAAAAAAAAAGGATAACACAAAACGTAAAATAAAATAATTTGTTTAAATAAATGCACCCTCGATTAAAAAGAATGGGATAGTATTGGTAGAAAATTATTTTATAAGATTGTAGGAGATCTTTTTCGTCGGAAAAATCAGCGAGGGGATTATATTCGGCGCAAATTTTGGAAGGGATTTTCTTCGCCGCAAAACTGAAAAGAGATTTTCTTCGTAGGAGGCGTCGATTTGATTTCAATTTCAATACATTCTGTTCATAATTGTATGAGAAAAATTGGTTCAAATATTTTACACATTTTTCATCCCATTTTGCTCCTAGAGTTCTACAAGGAATGTCTTGAAATTGAAATCAGACATTTTTGCTGCATTTTGGAGGGTATCTCAAAAACGTTTATTTTAAAATTCGTTTCTGCTTTTAAATAATAAAATTTTGCATCCCCTTAAATAGAAAAATTGAAAATTAATTTTTTTAATTAGTAGTTTATTTAACAGTATTAATAATTGTTAATAACTATAAGTAAGAAGTAAAATATTTTGTATTGTCTGAAAACAAAATAGGATTTTATCATATTCCAAGTGAATAAAGGAGGGATGCTACACGCGTATGATTCCACTTTCATATATCGCCACTAATGCAAAATCTCTGCTTTTAGTGCGTTTAAGTATGATTGGGTACGTTTACTTATATAAAAATGTACATACCTTTGCGTACGGTTACGTATGTCTCCGCACATTTATACACTATTGTAAAATTTCCCCAAATTGTAACGAGATTGTACGGAAATCTGTGATTTTTATTTCCATTCGGGCTAAATTGTAGTAAATTAAGACAATTCTATAATACAAATTTTTATTATTTTAATATAGTAAAAATAAATTATTCCTTTCGAAGTATACTATAATTGTCTTAAAAAATGGTATGATGCACCTTGCTGCGCGGTTATTCTTAAACAACTTATCAGTATCTTTACAGTTGTCAAACAACTCATAAAAACATTAAAGGCCAGCCTGGTTTAAATTAAAAAAATACACACTGAGAGAAGAATTTGGTTGAATCAACTAAATTTGGTTGGTACAACCAAATATTTATTCATATATGAGCAAATGAATATTTGGTTGTACCGACCAAATCATGTTTGAACTATCTAACTATGACTGCTTAACGCCGACGGCCAACCTATCGGCCGCGGCGCGCGCATGCGCGGGTTGCTGCTTACCGACGAATAGCAGCAGGCGCTGTCAACTAAACTTTAATCATTTCAAATAATGATTTGGTTGTAGTAACCAAATATTTTTTGCATGTAAATAAATAAATTTAGTTAGCTTAACCAAATACTTCTCTCAGTGCACTTTTCAGTACAATAGCTATAAAAATTTGAGTCATCACTTTTGATTACTGGAACTTTTTACACTTTAAGTACTGACATAATTTAAGCTATTTATACAGGGTGATTCATTTTAATTGCCCCAGGCAAATATCTCGAAAAGTACGGGAGATGGAAAAAAACGTTAAATGTAAAAGTTGTAGGGTTCAGAGGGGGAAATCCAATGGTGACCTTGACCATGACCTTGGGGTCAAGTTTCAAGGTCATTTCAAAGTCAAAGTAGTTTTTTTAAATAGGAACACCAACTTTTGACCTCAGAAATTAAAAGAGCGGAAAATTTTACATTCAAACATGATGTTATGTCATGGGGTCCAGTTGACCTCTGCAGTCGCATCAAGGTCAAATCAAGCTGTCTACACAATTCGTAGGCCAATATCTTGAAAAAAGCAAGGTTGAGAACAACTTTAAATACCAATTTCCCCCTCTGAACCCTACAACTTTTTCATTTAACGTTTTTTTCCATCTCCCGTACTTTTCGAGATATTTGCCTGGGGCAATTAAAATGAATCACCCTGTATATTATTAGAACTCAAATAGTGCTCTTTATCTCTATTATTGCTTCATGAAAAATATCTTAAATTTTTATTTATTTGTCCACTTGCCATAGCTTTTTCTCCAATACGATGACTTATATGTCACCAGACCAGGCGTAATTCTACATAACTTACACCTCAGATGTAATAGATCATTTTTCTGGAAAAAAAAAATTATTGTAGGCATTTACGTGCAAAATATTAGTGAATTAATAATGTCAGTAGTTAAAGTGTAAAAAATTACAGTAATCAAAAGTGAGGAATAGAATTTTTATAGCTATATACTGGAAAGTGTATTTTTATTATTTTAACCCTACACGGAAAGAAGTGTTCCCCGTCAGAGACGGTGATGTTCGTCTGGCAGCGAAAAGTGCAACTAGCACCGCATGGTGGCGTGCGCTACTCGACTTTATCCGTGCGCGCACGTCTATACTCGATGTTGCGAGCACGGGAATTTTCTGTGACATTTGCACGGCGTTTTACCGTGCAAACAGCAGAGCCGCAGCATGAATTGAAAGACAACGGGCGGCGTATATTTTCTTTCGCAAGTGTTGTTTTCTTTAATTCTAATAATTATTCATGGATGTGGAGGTGGAAAAGTTGTTGAAAAAAAAAAAAAATAATTATTAGAATTAAAGAAAATAACACTCGCGAAAAAAAATATACGCCGACCGTTGTCTTTCAATTCATGCCACGGCTCTGCTGTTTGCACGGTAAAACGCCGTGCAAATGTCACCGAAAATTCCTGTGCTCGCAGCATCGAGTATAGACGTGCGCGCAGCACCGTCTCTGACGGTGAACACTTCTTTCCGTGTAGCTGGCCCCCTTAAGGGATCATTCTAGTTCATGCACTCGAAAAAAACGCTAATATCATTAATTTTTTTTTTTTTTTTTGAAATTTTTATTATACATATTAATATAAAAGTTGTTCACTTTGATAAATAGAATATAAAAATAGATGAAAAAATTTTTTTTAATCTATTTTACATGGTCTTTCTATGCAAAAACAGTGGATAAACGTGGCTTCTCGGAAAGTAGGTAGGTCTGCGCTGTTGATGAAAACTTCAAATCGGCTGAACTAAAACAAAAAATTCAAATGGTTTTACATTTGAAATGACAGTGGTTAGGGCACAAACCTCTAAGAATATAAATTTTCTACTTTTGAAATATTTTTTTGGTAAAAAATAGTAACAAAAAATCATTCATTTTCCTTTTTTTTTTTTTTAAAGTTCCGCCATTTTGTTATTTTTGTATGTATCTCTAAAGTAAAGGTTTGCGCCCTAGCCACTGTCATTTCAAATGTAAAACCATTTGATTTTTTTGTTTTAGTTCAGCCGATTTAAATTTTTCATCAACAGCGCAGACCTACCTACTTTCCGAGAAGCCACGTTTATCCACTGTTTTTGCATAGAAAGACCATGTAAAATAGATTAAAAAAAATTTTTTCATCTATTTTTATATTCTATTTATCAAAGTGAACAACTTTTATATTAATATGTATAATAAAAATCTCAAAAACAATTACTGAAATTAGCTTTTTTTTCGAGTACAGGAACTAGAATGATCCCGTAAGGGCATAGTGCTTCTTCTTTTCTATTTTTTAATCGTTAACTCTGAAACTGAATAACGCAACTAATACACGGTGCAATATATTTACTATAATTTCATGCAATGCTTATATGTGCAAGTGGATTTGTGTTACCATCAAATGTTTATTGTTAAATTAATTTCTCATATTAAAATTTTTTATTTTAAATTATTTTTAAGGATGTGACCATTTGTTCGGATATTTATTTAGCTAATTAGAAATAAGATTTCGTATTTGGAGTCCGTAAAAAAATCAATATTAACTTTCATTTTTACAGAATAGACCTAGAAGTAATTGTAAAATATTATCTAATTGTTTATCCGCGTAGAAAGCAGACAACATGTTGGCTAACAATATGTAATTTCCAAAAAAAAAATTTAGGATGATTTGTCATCCGATCATGTTTGCTTGTGCTTGTTCTCATATATGACATTTATTTGATTAGCTTCATTGAAAAATAAAAGTACACGATAATATGGAGTATATGTATACGATACGGTGTTGGAAATTTATTTCAGAAGCTGCATACTTGAGCATGAAAGATTCCATGGTTGCCTTAGTGAATGAAGTCACTTGACGTTCACGTGAAGATCACACAATTGTCACACGATAATTAATTTGTATAATTTTCTCGATTTTTTTTAATTTAGTATTGAAAAAACCACATTATCTTTATGTGACAATCATGTAATCTTCGTGTAAAAATCGTATGATCCACATGACTTTCATGTAATTATTATGCGACTACGACGTAATCAGCCTGTGCTTTCTTCATTAGGAAGATCGTGGATTTTTCACGTTCAAGCGGCACATGATGACCATATCTACCAGAGAATCTAGATTAACCCTTAAACGAACAAAATGCCACTAATAGTCAATAACTAATACTACTCGACACTAGAAAAATTGAGACGCATACATTTTTCTTGTTTAACCCATTAAGGGGAGGTCGTACCATCCTACATTACCGACCGCGATACAAATCGCTGTTTCCAACTTTTCTCTGTCATTTATTAGTGAAATAATGCACAAATTAAATTTCACTCAAAAAATTCATTGAAGAAGAGGGCTTAACTAAGATAATTGTAATACGGAGTCAAAAATTATAAAATTAATAAATATTTTAATTTGGCATAAAACGATGTTGAGTTGAACGATCGCAGCGCCATTGCTTATTTGCTAGTAAGGTAGCGACGATTTTTGACTCCGTATTACAATTATCTTAGTTGAGCCCTCTTCTTCAATGAATTTTTTGAGTGGAATTTAATTTGTGCATTATTTCACTAATAAATGACAGAGAAAAGTTGGAAACAAAACTAATGTCGGTTTTTCGAAAACTAATGTCGGCAATTGATCTTACGGGAAAAATTATGAAGAAAAAGTATATAACATTTTTTTGCAGAATCGTTTGCCGTCATCCGACAGTTTTTTGAAAGAACAAAATTTTTGGTAATTTGTTTAAAAAATTTTTATAAACAATTAACATTGACAAAGGAACAAAAATATGGGTACTTTTTTTCACTAATGGTATGAATGGCGTAGTTGGTTTGATGCTATCTCTGCCAGTTTGGCCTTAAGAGGAGGATCCCTATCTTAATTTTCGCGCTCTACTATACTGAAGATTCTCTATATTCTTTGCTAACCTCTAAGGCAAATTTGATTTTTCAAATAATTTTGAAGCGGCTTTCTCAATGGCATTTCTGATTGCATCAAAACATTATTTACAACTCGTAGAATGTGGATAGACTTCTTTTTTGGCTGATTTCAATTCTTATCGATAAAAATACCGACTTATTTTTCAATTGGAATTGAAAACATCCAAAAAAGAAGTCTTCGCACATTCTTCGAGTTATAAATAATGTTTTGATGCAATTAAGAAAGCCGTTTCAAAATTATTTGACAAATAAAATTTGCCTTAGAGGTTAGCAAAGAATATAGAAAATCGTCGGTATAGTAGAGCACGGAAATTAAGATAGACATCCCTAGCAATAACAACATATGCATCACAATTGTTCCTAGCGTCGAATCATATTAATTATTGGCCGTCAAAGAATAGTATTCAAAGAATAGTATACTATTAGTGGCACTTTGGCTGTTTAAGGATTAAAAAGTGTAAAGATTAAGAGAGAATCTTACGGGAAAAGACGGACAATTGTTTTTGAATTCATTTTTTAATAATTTATTAATAATATTATTATTTATGAAAAAAAATTGAAAGTAACATCGTCCACTGTCATATTTCATTTTTGTTAATAAATTTGACATTATTTATACTATTACTATTAGTACTTGAGTAATTCATGATTTTTTTTCCCAAAAACGCGTGCGAGACTGAGACATTCTTTTTTCCCATGTTGCATATACTATTGTTTGGCTTAGCGTCGATTGAGCAATTTTAGGATTGTTTTTTATCCACTACTTGGACTGTATTTCCGACAGTCCAAGCGGTGGATAATAAAATGAAAATTTTCAAACTTTAAGACTTCCTTAACTTTTTGAACAATAGTTTTCCTTAAAATAATTGTATTTTCAATGAATCAGGTTTATGTTAATTAAAATGCTGAATGTTAGAGGTTTTTTTTTGCATTTTATTTGGTAGCTAAATGAATATTGGACAAATGAAGCTTAGCTAACTTGAATTAAATCATGAATGTAAATAAAACATTTTTAAGGAAATATAGGATTCTCGTTTTTAATCTACATGTACATCAAAAAAGCACTTAAACACTGACACATATATGCATTAACTAATATTAATATACGGAAAAAGTGGTAACAACAATAAAATTGCGTTCCTTGGTGAAAATATGCTACTTTTTTGTTAGCTAATTATTGGTTGGATTTGTTTACAAATGTATGAAGTTTATCGCGGGTAAATTTTGTCAAGCCCTAAGAGTTCTCAAAAATTCTTTATTTCTGTAAATAGATTTCGATTTTCATGGATACGATTTTAACCGGATTGAGATGTTCTTCTTTTCACCCAAAGAAGTAAAGTTATTTTATTTTACAGTTTCTTTTCTTGATTTTTTGATAAGGTGATAAGGTTGAATAGAAATCATTTTTCTCGAAAGATGGAGCTATTTATTTTTCGTAGATTATGTATGGTAAAAGCTACATTTTCTGAGGGCTATAAAGATATTACTTTCCTGGTTTTGATATTGTTAATATTATATATTCTATTTTATTTTTTATTTTTTTTTAAAGTAAACAAATTATCGGATCGTGTCATAACATAGTTTATTTCATGTGCATTGTTAGAGGTCAAACTATTTTCGTGGAAACTTTATGAAAATAAATGAAAACAAATTCAAACTTTGTATTATATTTATATAGACACGTATTGAATTGTATAATAGAATTTTTTGAGCTAGTAATATACGATATATCACAAGTTATCTGTCTGTCATGGCACCCGTGTCCAAATGAGGAGGAAGCGGTGTGCACTATTTTGGCTGCTACAGTGGTCTGAAAGCAAAATTCCGAAAAGTTTCTTAATTTGTGGATGAATGGTCATGGAATGTCGACTTTTTTTTAATATGAAAACGTTTGCATATTTAAAAAAAAACTATTGTAACTCGAGGGTTATTCGTTTTCTGGATTTGTATTTCAAAGTTTAGCTAAATTGAAATGCAAAGTTTTTGAGATAAGTGATACACCAATTACAAAAAAAAAACATTTTGAGAAAAAAGCGTTTAAAAGTTTAGAGATAAGTTAATTTAAGAAAAATTTTATTACCTAGTCCATAGAGGATTCCTTCGTCTTCCTCTCGAATCTCTTTCAGCATAGATCGCTCCTTTGTGGCATCGCTCAAACGTAGGTATCGGCTTAATGGCTGATAGGATAGCTCGTGATGTTCATTACCTTTAAGATTGATTGAATACCTTCGTTGAAAAAAATGGTCGCGATTTCGACAATTTTGATACCAGAATGGAGGTGCTTTGGAAAAAATTTCCAAATAAATGAATGCAGAGATTCTTCTAGTAGCTCATCTAGTAGAGCATTTTTGCTGTGCAATTCTTGGTTTAGTTTCCAGAGTAGTGTATTTTCTGTTTTCAGAGCTATAATGGCATCTTCAGCTTCTATGTCCATTACTTCCAAGTTTTTATCAGAATTTTTTTCATGTAGTGCATTATAATTGTCTAGTAATCTTGTATATTCAACCTGCAATTTGTTGAATTCTTTGGTTTTAGATTGAAGACTGAATTTTAGATTATGTAGAATCGCATGAGGATCGTCGTCGGAGGTTAGGTTAACGCTTTGATGTTCATCACAAACAACTAACACCTTTGACAAATATATAACACCATTTTTCTTATTAAAATCGCTTTTATGAAAAACATTTTTACATAGAACACAGATCACTGTTGTGTTCACTACTTTCCGGTGGCATTTATAACAAATGTCAGGAGGGATTGCCTTCAGAGGCAACCCTGTCCCCGCCATCTTGGCCATTAGATAACCTGTTGGTTAGCAACATATTTTTTTGCTAACAATTATTTATACTCCGAAACTTTTTTCAACGCATGAAGATTGGCACAAAATCTCTCCTTAAGTCGAGCAGCCCGTGTAGAATTTTATCTACTACCGTCCTACTGCCCATATAAAAATTTTCGACACTTGAACTAAATACTAGATGCTAAAACTAATGAGACTTTTACATGTAATTTGGGTTTGCAGAATCAATCTCATCAACATCGATCAATGGATTTTGGCCTCGTCTTGAATAGCCTTCCAGCACTCATTAGAATAGCCGTATCTTAGAAACGACTTCGAATTTCGGAAAATCCCTCGAGGAGCCTATAGCATAGGAGTTATAGATTGATCAATCAATCTCTATAAAAGCATATTTATTTTGTTACGATTAGTGTATCATTATTTATTGAGAAAAAAATTATATCTCAATTTTTTATCATTGTTTAAACTGATAAGATTAAATAATTTTCAATATTTTTTCACCAAGGGACGCATTTTATAAACATTTATTTTACTTTACTTTTTTCTTAAATAATTTACGTAAATTAATTGAAAAAATTTAGAATAGATTTTTTTATGAATTATTTCGCAGTCACATATTATCATATGAAATTGCTAAATAAATCATATTAGTCGTTGCACGCTTTTAAAATAACAATGTATTATAACATTTAGATATTAGTGGAGTATGGTTTTGCTTGATGAGAATTGTTCACCTAATTGAAATTGGCAAAGTTTAATAGTTTTTTAATTATTAGTTAGGAATGGATGTTTTTTTTTTAGGGTAAGAGCAGTGTACTATTATATTTTTTTTTGAAAAATATACTTCGACTAATTCTCAGCTCTGACTACACAAGTGAAAACTAAGCTTAAAAATTGTTATTTTTGACAGTTTATCGGCTTATGTTTTGTTGAGGTATTCCTTTTTTCATTTTTTACTTAGAATACTCTTTTTTAAGCACAAGTTGTGTTTATGACATTTAAGCTAATTCTAAGAATATATTCTTTGTATTTCAACCGAATGTGCTAAATATTTCATTGAATCTTCGTTTTGATCAAGTGAACGATGCAACATTATAACTCTACTGTCACAGCAAAACCGCACACGGTAATCATGTGACAATCATCATATTTATGTACGCGATTATTAACCCATTAACGCCGAGGTGATCAGAAAAAATAATGCAATACGTCTTATAGAATCTGAGCTCAAAATTTTGATTAGACACCAACAGAAAAAAGAATATGGCCGATTTTAATGTAAAAAATGTGAAATTTAACAAAAAATTCTTTGCTTTTTTTTCACAATAATACCGCAAAGGTAACAACTTTTTACTATGATCAGAGGTCATCATGGCACTCAAAAATTAGAAAGGAATTTGCCTCTCACGTTTCGGGGTGCTTTTTGTGGGTCCCGTTGCGTCTCACTTTAGCATTTCTTTTATCAGTGCATTTTGCCCAACAATTATTGCATACATATAGATTGCATTTTTCACACTAGATCTTTGTTTTTATTGGACATTTTTCATTTGAACAATTTTTTAATTTGTCCTTATTACATCGTGTATGAAATGTTTTACTTGTTTGACCTTTTTGAATATAACATTTAGCAATCAAAATAATTAACTCTTTTATTCCAACTTTTTTTCTTTCCACCACGTGTAGCACTGATAATTACGTGGGCTTTTGTAATGGATGCTTGTATAAATCTTATAAAAACGACCCCCGTCCATTTTTTTGAACGTATGCTTGGAAGTATATTACTGCAGTGTCCACCATGCACGTCAACACCGCCCATAAATTTGTTGTACAAATGAAAAGCTTGGGGAAATGGTATATCAGTTTTGGATCGAGCCTCGGAGCTATATCTTCTTGAAGTTGAACTTACACCTACAGCAGTTGAAGCTATTGAAGATATTGGACTTCGAATCCATAATAGTGATGAAATTTATGCCAATATTTTGGTCATGTTTTACAATAGAAGTACCTCGTGGAGCTTTATTTTTTCCAAGTGTATCTTTTCTTTGACGAAAAAATTTTTAAGAACAAAAGTCTTAAATGTAGTCAAGGAACACTATTAATTTTTTTCAAAAACTTTTTAGGTATTCTTGAAAAAATGGATTTTTTTAAAATTTTCGACAATCAAAAATTCTGAAAAAATTTGGGAGTGTTCTTTGATTAAATTTAAAAGCTTTGTTCTTATTTTTTTCTAAAGTTTATAGTTTTTAAGAAAACAATAGATTAAGATTTTTATAAAATATTGTCATTTTCGCCGTCATTTTGAAAATACGCGTCAATGAACTTTCTAAAAAAAATACCTCTTAATTTTCGAGTGCCATTATCCCCTCTGATTGTAGTAAAAAGTTGATATCTCCGCGTTATCATTGTGAAAAAAATGCAAAAAAAAAAATTTTTGAAAATTTTTACGCTTTTCACGTTTCGTCGATAGTCGATAGTCGATGTCAGAGCGGAAACGCACCCACGGCCCCTCGCGGGGACATGTGGGTGATGCAACTAGGCCTATTGGCCCTTTGCGCTCGGTCTCCTCATCATTCATTCCCTATCGACCTCCCTATATATTCGACCAGTCTAAGAAACCTGCTGAGCCCCATAGAGCAGACCCGCTCCGGTTCGAGAAGCCACTCCTCATACACCCCGCGCCTACCGCCCATCAGCCTGGGGCATAGACACAAGAGGTGTAAGGGGGTTTCCTCACTCACACCACAAAGTCTGCAGGTATTCTCAGCACCTAATCCTATCCTATTTTTGAAGTGTGCCAGGTCGCAGTGTCTCGTCAGCCACTCCACTACCTTCCTAATAACCTTTCTGGGGAGAGTGATCATCTCTCTCACCCATCTTATCGGGGCAGACTCCGCTATAAACGCTTTTGTGTGCCTGCATTCCCCGTACCTATCCCATTTCCTTGTCTGTTCCTTACTAATCCAAGCCTGAATTCTGCTATCAATCTCACAGCTTGGTATAGCCGTCTCGACGGCCTCTGCTCTGATCCCCGCCGCACCTCTTTTTGCCAGCCTGTCGGCCTTCTCGTTACCTCGAATGCCAGCATGGCCAGCTACCCATTTTAACTTAATGTCACACCTCCTCGCTAAGTCATCGAGTGATGTCCTGCACGCAAGCACCTCATAAGAGGTGATCGTCACCTTGCTAAGAGCCGCAATGGCAGCCCTGCTGTCGGAGTGTATGACAACCTTCCGATTTGTCCACTCCTCCTCAAGCATGGCTGTCACGCAACTTTTTATGGCTATGACTTCCGCCTGGAAGACCGTGGCGTGGGGTTCTAGTGAGAGAACAATCTCCCTACTGCTCCCCTCTAGCCACGCCGCCGCACCTACACCCAGTTCGTTTTTCGAACCGTCCGTGAACCATTTATATACGTGGTTCCCTTCCGTCGCCTGATGTGTATCCGCAACCTCAAAATTCCTTTCGAATCTGTAGTTGCGGGTTACCTTATCTAGCTTAACACTCCGCTTCTAATACATGGCAATTGAATTGACGATCTCCGCATCCTCGTGTAAGTGCCAGTCCTTAGAAACCCTGATCTTCGCCTTAAGTGCCGCAGCCCTTATCAAGGGGTGGGAGGCCCAACACCAGCTCTAAAGCTTTCAGTGGTGTGGACTTTCTAGCTCCAGTAATGCCCCTTGTCACCATCCCTTGCAATCTATCTAGGAGCAAGTTACCTGTTTTTAATTTGCAACGAGGCCACCAAGCAATGGCCCCATGCAAGAGCCTTGGTCTGAGGACCGCCGTGTAGAGCCATAGGATCATCTTGGGTTTTAATCCCCAGGTAGCTCCAAAAGCTCTCCTGCAAGCCCAGAAAGCAGCCGTAAAGCTAGCTTTCTTGCTTTCCAAGTGTTTGCTCCAGTTCAGCTTCGAGTCGAAAATCACTCCCAGGTACTTTGCCTCATGGGACAAAGTGAGTGTTTTCCCGAATAGCTTAATGGGATCCATTTTTTTGACCTTATATCTGGTGGTGAAGTTGACCAGTACTGTCTTCTCAGGATTTACAGACAGTTCAACCTCCTTGCACCAAACCTCCACGATGCCTAACGCAAAGTTCATTAGGCCTGCTATTGTGTACTCGTCCTGCCCAGAAATCAGGATCAGGATGTCGTCCGCATACGCCTGCGCGTATATGCCTGCCTCATTTAACCCAACCAGCAGTTCATTCACGACGAGGGACCATTCGGTGGGCGAGAGGACTCCTCCTTGCGGACAGCCCCTCCACACCCGGCCCTCCCTCGTCTCAGATCCCCACTGTGCCTGGACTACTCTCCCAACTAGTGAGTTATGTAGCCATCTAATCAGGGACTTGGGAATACCATGTCTCTCTGCACCTCGGCATATGCTGCTACTTGTCGTGAAGTTGAAAGCCCCCTCCACGTCCAGGAAAGCAGCTAATACCATACCTTTCTTTTTCATCCCTTTTTTAATTCTGGTGGTAGCCTCGTCAAGTGCGGAGTCCACTGACCTGCCCTCTCTGTACGCGTGTTGCGTAGCGTGCAGAGGACGAGTCATCAGGGCCCCCTCCTTGATTTCCCGATCCACCAGTCTTTCCAGTGTTTTGAGCATGAAAGACGTAAGGCTAATCGGTCTGAAGTCCTTTACGTTCTCATGAGCCTGTTTTCCGGGCTTAGGTATAAAAATAACCTTGGCCTTCTTCCATTCGTTCGGTACATGACCAAGCGCCAGACAAGCCTTGTAGGCTGTACCCAGCGGTTCCAACAGCAGGTCCACGCCCTTTTGTAGTAGGGCCGGAAAAATACCGTCTGCTCCCGCTGCTTTGTAGGGTTCGAATGAGTCAATGGCCCATCTAATCCTATCTTTAGTTATGACCTTATCCGCCAGATCCCAGTCTTGTTCGAGGAACTCCTCTGGAGGTTGCTCCGGCGGATCCGTAGAGTTTAGTCCCGGGAAGTGAGCCATCAGAAGACACTCGAGAGCCTCTCCATTGTCAGATGCCCAATCCCCTGAGGATTTCCTGATCTGGTGCTGAGCGCTTCCGGTCGGCCTGGCTAAGATCCTATTCAGCCTAGCCGTTTCCGGAATACTGTTGAGTTCCTCACAGTAGCGCTTCCAACCCTCCTTTTTGGCCGCCTCGAGAGCCTTTTTATACTCTCGTCTGCAGTTACTGTAAGCCTGTAGCTCCCTAGATCCTCTCTTCTTTTTCCATCTGTTAAACAGCTTGCCGACCTCTTTGCGCAGGGCACCCAATCTAGGGTTCCACCAGGGTGTCGTTTTGCCCTGTCTGCGCTTCGTTGGTCTACAGCTATCCTCAAATGCACCTACTATGGCTGCTTGTATACTGCCACAGTACTTTTCAATCTCCTCCATATTCTCCAGCCTGCCTGCTTTGTCCGGGAGTCTCTCCCTTAGACGACTGCAGTACAAGTCCCAGTTTGTTTTTCTGGGATTCCTTCTCGCCTGATCATCCTTGGTCAGATCGCCCAGCTCAAAGCGGATCTGCTCGTGGTCGGACATGGAGACCTCATCCGATACTCTCCACCCCCGTACCTTCGAGAAGATACCCCTTGTTGCCAGTGTAATATCAATGACCTCCTCCCTCCTTCTGTCTCTGAACGTCGGAACCCTGCCTCTATTGAGGATATCAAGCTCCGTCGTGCAGAGGTACTCCAGGAGCCTCTTGCCTCGGTCGTTGCAGTTTGAACTGCCCCAGACGAGGTGATGCGCATTAGCATCACATCCTACTATAACCTCTCTGCCTCTACTGCGGCAGTCCTCAACCAGTGCCCTCACCTCCTCTGGGGGTGGCGAGTGCGCTGAGTCACTGGGGAAGTATGCCGAGGCCAAGATAATCTCCTCCTCAGCTCCTTCCTCCGTCCTTCTCTTCACTATTATTGTGGTGAGATCGCTGTGGCAGTGAAGGGGCCAGATCTCCCCCTGCACGCCTTTTAGGAGAATGCAGGTACGTACCCGCCCTTCCCCGGCCGCCCGGAAGAGCCGTCCACAACCCCCTAAACCTGCCACCCTACCAGTCGCATTGATCCAAGGTTCTTGAATCAAGGCGATGCCTGTCTGCATCTCCGCCATGCACTTAGCCAGCACAGCCGTAGCGCTTTTGCAGTGATGCAAGTTGATTTGCACGAAAGGAATTATGGCTCCCGCCTTGTCTGCCTGAGCCATGGTTCCTTCCTTCCCACTTTTTTTTTTTTTTTTTTTTTTTTTTAAACAACTAACTACTAGGTCCGGCTCCTCCGTCAGCCGGCTTCTGGGCGGGGGACCCGCCTTCCCCTCCTCGTCTGCGCCTTTACCCCTGTGGAGCACAGCGTGCGCCCTACCTGCCCCACAGAAGGGCCGGAAGCCCAGCGCTTTAAGCGCCTCAGCCTCCGACTCCTCCATGAGTAAGCGCACCGCTGTCTCCACAGTGCCTTTCGCCTCATCCTTGGCATGCCAGGAGGTGGCCACTCTCCATTCCCGGACCCGCAGTGTTTCATTCTGCAGGCCCAGGCGATCCATGACCACCTCCACGGCATGCTGACCTCTTACGTACACCGTAACTCTCTCCATCTTCTGGAGGGAGCTCTGCTCCACAACCCGGAGCTTCGCCCCCTCCCATGGAGCCCACGTCGGAGCATAGCGCTCTAACCACTCCTTGTCTGCTGCGGTGGTGCAGTGAAAGATCTGCGCCCCCCGCAGCAGCCAATTGTCCTTAAAATGAGGGGTGTGGCCGTCCACTCTGCTGTCGATGGCTTTCTCCACCGACTGGACGACCAGCACCCCCTGAGCTTCAGTCAGGCGCACCTCGGGATACAGCTCAGGGACAACCGCCACCTTAAGGTCGCTGGCCGTCGCCTGGCTGTACGTTGGAGCTGGGCCCTCATGCATCTTTTTAACCTGCCGGGGGGTAGAGTCACCGGATGACCTCTCCTCCCGACTCCTTTTAAGTGAGTCCACAGGGGTCCTCGGAAGAGCGGCACCTGCAGGCTTCGTCGCTCCCGTTGCCGGTGCGCCTTGGCCTGCCCGCTCTCGCAGCCTTTGCCGTCTCTTCCTTTCGGCCCCTGTGATCTTCTTTTTCCTGCTAAACGCAGAGTCGGTCGGCGCCCCCGAGGTCAGCGGAGTCCCACTGCCCAAAGGACAGCGGAAGCCCGCCTCAATCGGTGCACAGACCTCCATCTGCGTACCTTCTCCTCCTACACTAGTCCCGGGCCCGATGGACCCTGTCCCAGTGGGGAGTTCCATTGAGCTAGGGAGCTCGTCGCGAGATGTCACGGTTAACTCGTTTTCCTTAATTTTGTTATCCATGGTTTTGGGAATGGGTTGGGTGGAGTGTAAAGTGTATGTGAGAATCGTGTGACGGCCACTGAGCCCCGGTGAAACGCAAGCTCGGGACACTACCGAAACGCCCTTCGGCAGCCCCATCCCGCAACAGTGCTGTGGCCTCGGAGGAGCCCCCCCCCCCCCCCCCGTCCCAGCAGGGCCCTACCCGGTCGCCATCCTGCACTACTAGGACGAAGGGGATTTTTCGCCGGATGATGGAGCAGCCGGTCCGATCGGCTACACCGTAACCCGGGCTCCTGTCCTATCCGGCGGCCTAGCCGTGTCATCCTAGTTTATCCCCTGTACCCTCAGCAACTGCGCCAAGATGCTACCCCCTCCAGGCCAGCAGCGCCCAAACCCGCGCCACCGAGAACTCCCCGCAGTGTAAGTGTGAATGTGTGTATGTGTGTATCGTGGGGTCCCACCCGACCGCCACGAGGGTTGTTCCTTGGTCGTCCCGTCAGCCTCAGCCACCTGCTCCCCCGCCTCAGAGGCAGGTACGAGCACCCCTTGTCCCAAGGAGACGCCTTGAGGGCCACTGGTGCCTTCTGGCCCCTCCCTACAATCTCTCCTCATGCAGACTCCACATCCAGAGAAGAGCCCTTTTTACGGGGATTCCTTCTCATGCACCGAAGAGCCCTTTTTACGGGGATTCAATCAAACACATGAAGAGCCCTTTTTACGGGGATTCCGTCCCATTTATACACAGTCATACCAGTCTCATTCACATGAAAAGCCCTTTTTACGGGGATTCCGTCCCTGTCACACTCCTGTCAGACGGTGCAAGGGTAAGTGGCCCAAACGGCCTGACGAGACTAAAGCCCTTTCACCATCGTCAAGGTCGCACAACCCACAGAAAGGGTTTTTCACGTTTAAATCGAACATATTTTTTTCTCGGTGTCCTGTGAAAATTTCAAGCTTAGATTTTGAAAGATCATCAAATTTTAAAAACTAGAACCATACCATGAATAATAGATCGAGTATCCCTCATTACTTAAATTATTTAATTTTCTTTATAAACTTTTTTTTTTTTTCTTTTCGTCCCTCCGTGAGTTTCTGCTGCTGTCCCTCTCGAGTAGATGTTCCTCGATTCATAGGGTCTGCATAAGTGCCCCCATCATTTGTCTTTCGTATTTGACGATCTGCCGGAGACGTCAGAAAGATCCACTCATTGAGATTACAGGTGAAAACACAACTGTTGAAGCTAAAAAAATGTTGTCTTTCATTGTTGTAGAATTCAAGAACTCTTTCATTTAAAAAAATGGTATTCTAAGTAAAAAAGAAATGCAGCATTGAAATAAAAAGCGATAAAAATACTGTTTCAGGTTAGTTTTAAGTATTCAGAGCTAAAAATTATTAAATAAGTATTGTTCTTTAGACAGATTGTAATGATGCACCTACTTTTAGTCAACTAGAAAAACGTGGTTAACAGTTTATAGTCTTTTCTGCAAAAACTGAACCGAAAGACTAAATGATGTGAAATTTTATATCTATATTTAATTGGTAAACTGAATATGACTTTATAAATGACCTTAACGAAACAATTGAGGGATCTTAGAAACTTTTCGATCCGAATATTTGTTTATGAAAATACCTGAATAAGTATTTATAATTCTGAATTCAATCATTTTCATCAATCAATAATTTTCATTAGAAAATAATATTAAATATAAAACGCAAAGTAATTAAAAAACTGCTGCCGATATATTGGTGTCTTCTTAAGACTTAGTATATTACATTTCTTATTTTTCAAAGCAATAATTTATATTGAATCAGTTTACTTAATTAATTGTGACAATGACTAAAATTCCTCTTACCTCTTTTAAATATAACATAAAGCTATTTTGATCTTAAGGGGATGCCTAACTTAATTTCTGCGCGCTACTATACCGACAATTCTCTATATTCTCTGCTATAGCATCTAATGTAAATTTGATTTTTCAAATAATTTTGAAACGGCTTGCTTAATGGCAGTTCTGTTTGCATCAAAATATTATTTATAATTTGTAGAATGTGCGTAAACTTCTTTTTTGACTGATTTCAATTCCAATTGAAAAATAAGTCAGTATTTTCAGCAATAGGAAATGAAATCAGTCAAAAAAGAAGTTTACGCACATTCTACGAATTATAAATAATATTTTGATGCAAACAGAACTGCCATTAAGCAAGCCGTTTCAAAATTATTTGAAAAATCAAATTTACATTAGATGCTATAGCAGAGAATATAGAGAATTGTCGGTACAGTAGAGCGCGGAAATTATGTTCGGCATCCCCTTAAAAACAATATTTATAGATATGAAGTGACTATTGATATCGTTAACTTCTTTTGGATCACCTTTGATGGTTTAAAAAGTGCTAATATTTCGTTTTGCAAGAAATTTTTACAGGCTTAAAAAAAAGTTCAATGTTTTTTTTTCACTAGGTGGACAATTCGATTAGACCCACTTTATGCACATGAATTATTTTGTGCCGATAACGAGGATTGAACCTTCTTTTTTCTATAGACGGAAAATTGTACAGATATAAAAATAGACCATTTCTTGTTAAACGTTCCTTTGTGCTATACACGGTGTGCAAAAATGAACTGGCACGACCAGTATATCCGTGTTCAGAATAACATTCTAAGCACTTTTTCCCTTTTGGCATATTTCGTAATTGTGGCTAATTATCGAGTTATGGTCAATCAAAAACTTCGATAATTAGCCAATCAGCGCTCTAGCTGACGCTGGTAGGCGGGGTTTACTCGAGCAGCATGGACCGCGCGGGGAGAGTCATGCGGGGTTCATCGTCAAATCGAGCGCTGATTGGATAATTATTGTAGATTTTAATTAACAGTAACTCGATAATTATCCCAAATTCAGAAAATTGCCAAAAGTAAAAAATAGCTTAGAATGTTATTCTGGACACGGATATACTGGTCGTGCCAGTTCATTTTTGAACACCGTGTATAAATCTAGAGGATTACTTATTGATAATCGATGTGTATATATATATATATATATATATATATATATATATATATATATATATATATATATATATATATAAAACTAGACTTAAAATGTTGGTAATGGATTGAAATTAAAAAATAATGTATTTAAATATTGCGGCATAAACAAATATTGTACTTCAATTCAATTTCATCTTTCTATAGTATAATCAGAATAATAATTTCAAGCTCAACGGACTCTTGGCTTTCTCTTTCAGAAGTGAGAGAGATATTTAATTCGGTCAAATTATTGCATGAACTCGCCTGAGCGCGCGTGCATTACATCAGCGCTAGTCGATGCTGCAGAGCAGCGACGCGCGCAGATGCTGAGCATGATCTCGACGGATAAATGCGATCGCGCGCTATTAAAAGTTTAAATCGTAAACATTGCGCATGTCTTATCAACGTCTTTGATAACTGTGTCCAAGAACGATGAAATCTTAATGAGCAGCTGGTTGGATTGTCAATCCATCCAGCGATAAGTGAATGGTTCGATGAGCAGGAACCTGGGTCGTAGCTACAGGAGCTGGTATATATCTGTTCAGACGGATCGTAAATCCTTCTGCATGTAGAGCATGTAAATCACTTGGAATAGAGAATTGATCCAGCGAGTGGGTCAAAAAACCACTTTGCCATTTGATGGTGCAACAGACAAATGGATTATAAAGTCACTTGTCATTTGAAGATTGCTGCTGGGTCGTAAAGCCAGCTACGTACGAGATGAGTTATTGAGACTTCTACCTTTGTCAGTAGCACTGGCAAAAGGTGACTTATTGTTCGTGAGCGGCGCCATTGAGCCGACTTAAAGAGTGTAAAAAAGTTAATGCTATTTTGAGATTGCCTATTGACGATGCAAATAATGAGCAAACCAATGATCCATCAGAACTTCTTCAAGCGTTGCTGGATGAGTAGCCACCTTTAGAGTCGAACTGAATTAAGATCGAGCAGCGAAGGTTCAGGAACACAATTTAGAGTAGAACTTAGCGGTCTTGAATTGAGAACAGCCTTAATCTGACTTAGAAGAAATGTAAGTTCTTTATAAGACCAAAGAGTCTCTCCGATGGTGCGATGCAAGTGAAATTTAATTGATTTCACCAACGCCCCTCATTTTCCACTCATGGATTGTCAACTGATGCCCTACAAGAACCTTAAATGAGGTGACTGTCACCTTAATAAGAGCTGCAATGGCAGCCTGCTGTCAGAGTGTATGACAACCTTCCAATTAATCCACTCATTAAGCATCGCCTCCACGCAGCTCCAATGGCCTTCACATCTGCTTGGAAGACAGTGGCATACGGATCTAGTGAGAGCACGATGTCTCTATTGCTTTCCCTCTTGCCACGCTGCCACACCTACTCCTAATTCGTTTTTCAAACCAGTTGTAATTCGCCCTGTCGAGACCTCGGGCACGCCCTCCTGAGGCCATCTGTAAAATGTAAATTATTAGGGTGATCGCGCGAAAAAGCCTGCAAAAACATGGACTTGAAAGATTAATTTATTTATTTTAACGATGTAGTTAAATACGCGAGTGCAGATGTACAACTATATGAAGAAGGAGAACATATTTACAAAACAAATCACATTCTTTTTTGTAGGACAATACAGAAAAGTGCTAAAGAGACAAATTTTCTCTGCTTGTGTCTGAAGTCGTCTGCTGTAACTGAGGCTCCGCATAAAATTAAAGCATTTTAAAAAAAGAAAGAGATGAAACTTTAATTATTTGCGTTTGCTCTTGTGTAGCGGTTGTATTAAGGAGGTGTAAGGTATAAACAGTCAGTGGGTGTACTAACATTATTATGTAGATAGGTTACTAATGCAATATTTTGTTTTTTATAATCCATGCTTCTTGTAAACAAAATTGCTTTTAATATTTGTTTTCTTAAACCTACCTACATAATAATATTAGTACACCCTCTGAGTGCTTATACCTTACACCTCCTTAATACACCCGCTACACAAGAGCAAACGCAAATAATTAAAGTTTCATCTCTTTCTTTTTTTAAAACTACTTTAATTTTATGCGGAGCCTCAGTTACAGCAGACGACTTCAGACACAAGCAGAGAAAATTTGTCTCTTTAGCACTTTTCTGTATCGTTACATTTTACAGATGGCCTCAGGAGGGCGTGACCGAGGTCTCGACAAGGCGACTATATCTGGTTTTCCTCTATCTGTTGGTGTGTGTTTGCAACTTCAAAGTTCCTTTCGAACCTATAGTTGCGGGTAACTTATCTAGCTTTGCACCACGCTTATGATAAATGCCGATTGATTTGACGATCTCCGCGTCCTCGTGCATAAGCCAATCCTTAAAGATCCTAATCTAAGTCTTAAGCGCTGTCGCCCTAACCAGGGTCTCAAGAGGGGGGAGGACTAGTACCATTTCTAAAGCTTTTAATGGCGTAGACTTTCTAGCTCCTGTTATTCCTCTTGTCACCATCTCTTGCATTGTATCTAACAGCAAGTTTCTCGTTCTAGCTTGCAACGAGGCCAACAAGCAACGGCTCCATGCAAGAGCCTCGGTCAGATGACCGTCGTGTAGAGCCATAAGATCATGCTGGGTTTAAGACCTAGGTTACATCAAAAACTATTCTGCAAGCCCAGAAAGTAGTAATGAAGCTTCATTTCTTGCACTCCAAATGATTCCTCAGTTCAGCTTCGAGTTGAAAATCATCCCCAAGTACTTTGCCTCATGTGACAATGAGAGTATCTTCCCAAATAGCTTTATGGATTCCATTTTCTTAACCTTGTATTTGGTGGTAAAGTTTACTAGTACCATTTTGTCGGGATTAATGGACAATTCAACTTCTTTATACCATGTCTCCACTATCCCTAATGCAAATTTCATTAGGCCTGCCAGCGTATTTTCGTCATGTCCCGTAATCAGGATCAAGACGACATCAGCATACGCCTGAGCGTATATGTCCATAATTAGAGACCATTCGATGGGCGAGAGGATCCTTCCTTCTGGACAGCCCCTTCACACCCAGTCGCCTCCTGTCGCAGACCCCTACTGTGCTTCCACCACTCTCCCGCCTAGGGAGTTGAAAGTAAGGCACTACGTGTGCCTTAAAAAGTGGTGCCACAGTCTAAATATATGTTGCACGGTTCCTCGTGAACCGACGAAACTCAGCAAGAAAGCACTCGCGCTGGAGTGAGTCTTGAAATGGGGAGCTGCCTCATGAACTGCTGAGCCCGTTATCGTTGTCGAGCGCAGGGAACACAGCGAAGGATATGAACCTTCACTAACGCTCTCCCTCGAATTATCCAGCACGTCTGGCGGAGTTTTGCAAGAGCCAGCTGAGTACCTCCTTGAAGTGTAGAGCTATGAGCTGAGTCGATAAGCAGAGTAATGAGATAAGAATGTCGAGAAAAATCGGATGATGCTTTCAGCGTCAACGAATGCAGTAAGGCGAGTGAAGGCATGATCAGCAGATAAAACAGCACCTCTGTTGAGCTGCTGAATCTCCTGTGGAAAGTAGACTGCCTGGATAGCTTTAATCCAGAAGAGCTGAGCATGGTGAAGACTTTGAGCGTCGTAAAGCGATGAGTCTTTGTTCTTTCTTCTGAGCATATCTCTCACTCCAGAAATTGATTCCAGGTTGAGCTTCTAAGTCAGCATTATCTGAGGTGTAACATGTCTGTTTAGGCCACTGAGCTAGATCTAACTTAATCCAAGCAGGTCCAGACCATCTCAATCAATGATATCTGAGGTGAGCAGTTCAGATCATGAGCCGTAGTCAACTGTATTCTCGATGGTAGGAACATGCCACCGTGCGAAGTTGGGTGTGCACAAATCTTGGATTTGAGTGGCTTGCAGGTGGGTTGAGCCACATGAGAGTAACTTATGTGTCCATCCACAGATCAGTAGCGTCAATCTTCACTTGAAGCGATCTTCGAACAACTTTAATGAGCTTTGACAGCAGCAGAGCAGCGAGCTTTTACCGAGGGTTAGTTCGTCTCTTGAGCGGCGAATTTTACTTTAGAACAGATAAATGACCTCATTGAGCTTGTAGAGGGTGAGCAGACCACTAAGTAAACAAGGGCTGTCATAGCGTCCTAAGATGCATCTGAGAAGCCATAAAGTTCGTTGGTAAAAAAGCTTCAAGTACTAAATCACCTTGGAATTTAGATGCTGGCCAGCATGATGAGATCTTCTCCAATGTTGAGCCATCTTGAGCATACTTGAGCTAGAAGTGGATCATCCCAACCAACTTTAAGCAACCAAAGTTCTTCAAGAAGAATCTTACCATTGATGATAACCGGAGTAACAAATCCAAGTGAATTAAAAATCTGAGCTACTTCTGAAAGTCTAATCCACTTCGTGCGACGCCCTGAGTGCAGTGAGAACATTGAGGTGAATGTAAAAGAATCTCCACGAGGAAGCCATTTTAATCCGAATAGAGAGGTTACGCAGTTGTCTAAGTTGAGTGAAGAGTCATCTGTTGGTGAATCAGCCAACAAATCTTCATGAGTGAAGAGATGGCAAGTAGATACTTGTAACCTTCGTCCTCTACAAGTTGCAACAATGCCCTCTTGGCGAGAAATGGAGCAGCCTTGGTCTCGTAGGTGACCGTGGTGAGTTGATAGTCCACTTCGTTCTAAGCGTCATTATTGTAGAGAATCCTCTGCAAGTCCCAATCATTGGGATGCACTTGGATCTGTCGATAAATTTTGACGATGTTCGTTTTAAGAAGATGACGAAAGTGGCGAATCTAGATGAGCACCTCATTGATATTAAGCAGCAAATTCGCACCTATATGCATGATGTCGTTGAGCGATATGCCAGATGAGGTTAAGCATGATCCGCTGAACACTACCCTGAGCTTCGTTGTAGCACTGTCCGGTTTGAGAACACCATAATAAGGTAGATAGTCCCATGTTTGAGTACTCTTGCTCATTCTTGAGAGACGTCATCCTGCTGTAGTTCGTGAGTTTCCTAGAGTTATAGGAGCTTCTTTGAGAGGAATCCTTACAACATATCTGCCAGTAGCATTTCTGGAGTGCGTTGAGCGAAAATGATGTTCACATTCTTCTTTTGGGCTTAAGGTTGTGTCTGAGTCGTGATTAAATTTTTTTTGCAACCGGAATTTACTGAGCAGATCATGAAGGTCGACATCTTGTTTAACGACACCATGGTAAGCTGTTGCAAACTTTTGCAATACAAATATCGAGGACTAAGCAATTGGAGATCCTGGATGAGCTTCGCTGAGGCCAGATTTGATGATGAAACCATAATAATCAGCTCTAACAAAATTATCCACTAATTTTTCTCACCAGCCATGTTTAGGTTTTGTAAATGCGGCTAATTGTAGATGGTCATCTTGACTGAAGGAGTTGTCGATATGAAGATCTATAAATTTGTACCTTGATAAGTTTTGCCTCGTGAATAAATCTTGATTGTAGAGTGAGCTGAGCACAGCCGAGATTATGAGCAGTCTTTGCACCTTCAATTTCATGGTGAATCAATGATGATCAGTGACGTGGGAGTTTGAGCTGATGCACCAGATGTTCGGTAACGAACGACAGTTCTGATCCTGAATCAACCAGAAGACGAACGTAAGGAGCGTGCAATGGAGTCCTGAGCTGAGCGATGACTGTGTCCAAGAGCGTTGGCCATTGCTTCATTAAAATTGGTATGTGGACTGAGCGGTAGGTTGAGCTGATTAATTTGAGATGAGATGAGCATTGTCCCGACGACTGCACCGACTCCTCATTGAGCATTTGAAGAGTCTGATGGATGAGCCTCTTGAGTAGGTGCAGATAATTGCTGAGGTGGAGGGCGAGTCTGGTGCAGCATTGTGTGGTATCTTTAGTCACACACATTGCGCCGTACGCTGCTCCTGCACACATTATGTTATACCAGATATTTGTTACTAAGCCTCTTGTTACGTACGACTTGAAGTCGCAGCTTAACATCCAACGCTTTGCATGAAGGCCACATTACAATGAAATGGGGCTAAAAATAATTATCACATGGGTCAGCAGTGTGACCTAGACTGTATGCGACAGTCTTGGGCTGAGCATTTGACTGAGATGTGACGGGGGTTGCTGCGCTGATGTTGAAGCCACGTTAGAATATTCCTTCTGTACCGACTACTGCTTCTTATTTTTCCCGCATTCTCCTCCATACGGGCAAGAGCTCTTGCACGGGACGTCGGGAACGTCCGCCCTTGAGCTGATATAGGAAACTTCTGTTACATGCTGAGGGAGTATTCCCATTCTCCTTGGTAGACCTTTCCGACAGTAAGGTGAGACAGCATTATAGCACCCAACTGTTTGACGACATTGAGGTAAGCCAACCCCTTCATTAATTTGTTGAACTTCATTTCCAACTCATTGAGCTCGTGAGAACTTTTAGAAGTGAGCGGTGTCTGATCCAACATCTTGTTAAGCAGCGAACAGATGGCCATTCACTTATTCTCATATCTATTGGTCAGTTAAGTCCAGGCTGGATCAACTAAACGGTCGTTTATTGGGTAGCCCGGGATGACCTGGGCTGGCTCTCCACACAAACAGCTGCTGAGGTACTGCAGTTTCTCCACGGTAGCAAGATCCTGGTTATCATAAATTAAACTCTTTAAGAGGTCCCTGAAGTGTGTCCAGTCAGAGTACGCACCGTTATAGTGAGGCACACTGATATCTGGAAGTTCAGATCGTCAATGAACTGAGCTTGATGAGCATTCTTGTTGAGCTGGAAATGATAACAACATGTCGGAGATTTCTCTGAGCAGTTAATGAGCGAGTTTTATAAGTAATGCAAAATAGTTTTCTTTAAAGTACGGAAGCACGGCAGCTTCTGAGCTCTAGTGCATCTCTATGATCTCTTGTTCGCGCGTTGCCCTATCCAAGTGTCCCTGGATTTGCGACGGACACTCTATGAGCAGTCCTGATAATAATGACTATTCATGGAGTTGTTAATGGATGTTCATGAGCACGGATTATCGAACACCTTAGACATCGCAGCGGACTTCACGAGACTGCTTATATGAGCAGGTGATCTTTAGGGGTGGAGAGCGGTTTGAGGTTAAGCTGCTGCACGCAGTCCACGACCTCTCTGGAGGCGTAGATACAAGAGATGGACCGGGACGCTTGCTTTCCCTTTTTGGAGTCTGGCACCTTCAGATTAAGCTTGCTGGAGTTCGCGCCACTTCCATCTACAATGATAATGATGACCCGTTCATGAGCGCAGCTAATGAGCGGAGAAATTAAGCAGGTTGACAGATCCGGCTCGAAGGACCAAATGTTAGAGATTTTTGTAATTGAATCTTTGTTTTCCTGTATAACGTGGGATTCTCGTACATCATGAAGCAAGCTTCCTTTTGAAGTCGATAACATCCTCAGTGTAACAAAATTACCCTTATCCTTTAGATTGCCACAAAGCCTATATATAGTCTAAGGATCAACTAAGAGGCTAAAAGTCGCGGAATAGTCAAGGATTCCGGACTAGAGAACTTTGCTAATACATGTCATTTAATTTATAATTATAATTAAATTAAATTTTTTTATTTCTCTCCATTCGTTTCTTGTTGTCAACAAAGCTATCTTTTTATTTATATATTTTATAGTAAGAGTATCAATAGCCTCGTGATACCAAAGTTACAAGAACAAATTATATCGAAAAAAATTTAATATTTAATGCTTACTTAATATTATAAATATTAATACGTATAATCGAGAGTTCTCTTTTATTTAAACGAAACGAACAGTATTAAGGAAAAATGGTTTAAAAGTGAAGGGCAACAATATTTTGATAAAATTGTACTTGGAAACTATGGAGTTATAATTGTTTAGTCAATGAATAGAACATTATTAATATTTTTATTGTTGTTTATATCACAATAAATATAAAGTTTACTGAATTTGAACGTTTAAGAGGTTTCAAATTTATAAATACTAATATTCATGTTATTTTATTGGTTTTTCAAGAGTTTAAAATTGCAGAAATCTGTATGAGAAGACGTCTGTAGAAAGTATATAAATAGTCTGTACATCTGTAGAAGAAGAGAAGAGAGTTTTTTTATTGCAAAAAAAAATATAACAATAAAATTCGGACATTCAATATGCTTAAATTTCTTGATTTTAATGAATTTATGCTTATTTGTACTTTTTGATGTGATTTAATTTTATTTTCTATAAATCTCCACCCGACATGGCATAACACACCAACAATTTAAGTCTTTTTTAGACAATATTTTATCCGCTTTTTTTAATGGGGCGGAATCCCCATAATTAAAATAATTGAATATTTGCAACCTTCATAATAGTGTATACGTATAACTAAATCTTTATTACATTATCATACAATAACATAACTATTTGGTACTGATCTTGATAAAGACAACTGTTATTTTCAAAAATGATAAAAAAATAGAATTTTCAATCCTCGTAGTATCTGTGCAAGAATAAAGTAGATTGTAGACAGAATTTATTGCGGTTTATGCTCATGAATTCGTAGTGGCTATGAGATATTCTGGCTTTGCCTCGCCGCTGGGGTAGCTGCGGCAGCTATAGCAGCTGCAGTGGTGGCAGGGACGGCGACTACGGATTTATCTGTTGTTCTCGACCAGCTACAACCCAGCTTATTATCCGGCAGAGGGGCCTTGTGAGTGAGCTGAGCGCGGCCATCCCAGCAGCGATCTCTGCGAGTGATACTGTAGAGGGCACAATGAGCATGCATCTGCCAGCCGGAGACAGCCTATCCACTACGCTTTCATCCCCTCAATTCTCCCAGGCACTTCAAATGTTCTGGTCTGCTTTGCAGTCGGGCCAGGTAGCTCCAGTGATACAACAGTTTGGCCTGGGAAATGAAGCCATCAATGCCGCTGCCACTGGTAATATTGAAGATTTTGTTAATGCTTTAGAGGTGGAAGTAAAAAGTCAATCGATTGAGAGTGGAAAAAACAGCGCTTCTCCTCAAGAAAATGAAGATTCTTTTGAACTTGATAAAGGTCAAGACCAGTCGAAAAAGAATACTGACAGTAATAAAAAAGACGACGATGATGATGAAGGCATGGCTCTTGATTGAGTTTTGTATTTTGAGATCTTTTTCTGAGAAGCTTTGTAAACATTTCTTTATATTTTTTCATTAATAAATTCTCTAAGTTGTACCATTTTATTTTCACATGATATTTAATTGTATCTTTAATATAATCTGATATAATCTATCTATCTAATAATATTTATTAATTATATCCACGGATGAATCATACTTGTGAAAACTCAACTTTAATGACGTATAAAAGAAAGAGGATAAAGTCTATTTAGACGGTTTTGCACACAGCGTGCATGAAGCTAGCAACGCCCTAATCAAATTTGCTTGTTTGCGAGTCCATATATATATCGCCAATGCTTGTGAAAATTAAACTGTAAATTATAACGCTGTGCAAAATTTTTCGGAAAAACACCGTGAATAAAATCCTGCTTCAAATCTGCTAACGTTAAAAGTGATGAATTAATCGGTAAAATGCATTATAATGACCTAAAATTAAAAAAAAGCATAATGTCAGTTGTGATACGGGACAATTTGAAATAGCCCGCGAGTCTTAGCGAGCGCGTTCAGGGCTGATCGCTAAATACAAGGAAAGAGAAGCCTCGGCGATCGGCGTGCAGGAACGCCGGTCATTAAGGAATCACGAAAGACATTTTTGAGCGTCGCGGCGGTCATGTTCCAGATGTCGAATTTCATTTTTCGGATTTGTGGCGAGCGAGATTTTGTAGAGCTTTGTTCGAGCGGATAGCGTGTGTAAGCGGACGCCAACGGACGTGAAAGTCGGTTATCTGTCACAGCCGGAAGCAAAGGAGCGTCAATAGGAGGAAGCGGCCGCGGAGCGAGCGAGCGGGGTTGTCCACAGCAACCGTAAGTATCGCCTGCTTCATTTTGTATGCGTGCGGGCGGGCAGTAACATTTTATGAGGAGCCAAGAAGCGTCTTCATTTCCATTTCGCTAAGTCTATCTCGGCTCTCTGTTTCTCTCTCTCCCATGGATCGTGCTGGCGAACCGCGTCCGGATCGAGATGTCGGTGACCAAGGGCACGCGCCTGAGGTAATAGACATTATTGTTGTGCGGAGCAAGCATCAACTTTGCGTATGGTCGGCGAATTCTCGGCGCGGCCAAATTAACAGAGGCGCGCGCTTACATTTGTGAGCGTAGCCTAGCTTCGTGTGCTCTTGAGAGTGTTCGACCCATACACCCGACCGAGATGATAACCCCGGGATTTTTGTAATTACTTCCTTCGGCAGTAAAGCCAAACTCTTTTCTTAATCCTCCGTGTTGTTTGTCTGAACAGTACCAGGGACTGCTCCTTCGTAAAGAATAAATTCTTTTCTAGCCCTAAATCCCAAATACCGCTACTCTAATAGCGATCGGTAGCTGAAGCCCACCTGAACAGCGGCGTGAGCGTCCGTGGCGTGACTCACTAAGTCTTCGTCGAACCAACCCCGTTATACAGTACAAATAACACAAAGTATGTATTGTAATATAATAGGGTCTTTTTTCCACCGTGTTTTTACGACGTTTTTCCAGATAAACGTTTTTCTCTGTGTTTTCACAAATAAGGTTTTTTTCTCAGCCTTTAGTTAAGGGGGGGGGGGGGGAATTATGATATAAGCACTTTGAAAAATCCGTTTTTCTGTAAATTTTATATTTCAAAGTATAGGTTCTTAGCAATACTTTCCTGTTCGCGATTTCTCTATTCGAATTGCGCGCGCTACGAACTCCAGCAACACTCCAGCTCAGATGGCGCTGAGAACTTGCGCGCGCGCGCTCAGGCGCGTTCACGGCAAAGATAGCGTCCCTCGATGCCATCTTAGCTCTCTCTACGACCAGCTCTTGACAAGGAAAGACGCTTTTGCTTCTCATCAAGGCTTTTTTGACCCGCTCAACCCCGCTTTTCATCATCCAGCTTAACCACTACATCATCGAAACCTGCTCTGCATTTTCCAGCTCATCGCTACATCGCTCCAGCTCAGTCAAGATAGTTCTGCTCATTATACACAAACTCAAATATAAATTATTGAGGTTAAGGTATGCTCGCCTACACTCGAGGCTGAATAAAATTCAAAGTGCTCAATAAAAATAGTG
This sequence comes from Sycophila sp. Sp_5, assembly GCA_018906775.1. Classification (NCBI taxonomy): domain Eukaryota; kingdom Metazoa; phylum Arthropoda; class Insecta; order Hymenoptera; family Eurytomidae; genus Sycophila; species Sycophila sp. Sp_5. The sequence continues at coordinate 263,779 of JACCID010000015.1, forward strand.
TATTTATTTAAAGCCCCGCTCGTTGTAACTATCCAATTCCTTCAACAAGCAATTTCTCAAACATTTGGTCCTTCGAGCCGGATTCGGGTAGTTTACAGCGAGTGCGTGTGTGTACAAGTAAGTGACACGTGGCTCATTTAAGGTTAAAGTGCTCACGAGAGTAAGCAGCTGTTGACCGCTCATTTCTTCCGCTCATTGATTGCTGACTCCTGCTCACTTCTGCAATGGCTGACGACAAGAAAGCAGAGGATAAAGCCAATCAGTCCAGCCTCCTCCGTCGGTGATCTGGATCGACCTTGCTCCTCTCAGCTGCCACCGGTGCACCTGCTCGTCCCTCCAAGCAACGCCGACGCTCCAGGTGCTCGGAGCCGCTCTTCTTCTCGCTCAAGCGTTCCTGAGGAGAGAGACCACCCACCGCCTCGTGGTGGATATTTATGACCAGCTCATGATGACCGAGTCTTCCCCAGCAAGTCTGCTCATCGAGTGCAAGGCTCAAGTGAACTCCATTTTGGAAACATCCACGAAGGAGCATGAGATCATTGAGACGATGTGGACGTCTGAGGCAGCGTCCATGCCGTACTTCAAGCTCAATTATTTTGCTCAGATCGTTAAATTATCTCATCGGATATTAAGAACAATATCATTGTCCACGCCTGCTCTTCCAGGTCAGCCAGAGCTCATGTCCAGTCCAGCTCAACGACACTCAAAGCTCTCAGACATCAGCTTGCCAACGTTCTCAGGAGAGTATGCGGAGTGGCCCCACTTCAGGGATCTGTTCAAAAGCCTCATTATGGACAAAGTCGACCTCGCTCCAGTTGAGAAGCTTCACTACCTCAGCAGCTGTTTGTCGGGAGAACCAGCTCAGGTCATCTCAGGATTTCCTATCAACGACCGCTCATTGGAACCAGCCTAGAATCAGCTGATTGAGCGCTACGAGAACAAGCGGCTCGCAGTGGGGTCCTTGCTCAATCAGTTGCTTGACATGAAGCCGCTCACTAATAGATCAGCTCATGGGCTGCACGAGCTGGAAATAACCCTCGGTCAAGTCAAAAGAGGATTGGCAGCACTCAACATCACTGACCAGCTTGGTGACATTCTCCTGACTCACCTGACGGTCAGGAATATGGACCAAGCGACGAAGGAGAATTGGGAGCATTCTCTCGGCTCATCTAACGAGCTTCCATCATCAGATCAAGTGGAGAACTTCCTCAAAGCTCGAGCTAGAGCTCTCGAGAGGGTGGAAGAGGTCACTGCTAAATCCAAGTCAGCTCAAAGATGCTCAGCCAACGTAGCCAGTCCATCAGCTCAATCGAAAACTGTGGCTTACAGTTTAAGCCACACAGCTCATCCATGCGACCAGTGCCAGCAGTAGCATTTTATCGTCATGTGTCCGCAATTCCGGACAATGAATGTTCCAGCACGCAAGGAGGTAGAGCGTAACAAGCGGCTGTGTTACAACTGCCTGGGAAGGCACAACATCAGTGCGTGCAAGAGCACTACACTCTGCAAGGTGTGCAGTCAAAAGCATCACACCATGCTTCACGCCCCCGCTCGTACTCAACAACCTTCGTCAGCTCAACAAACAGCTCTAGTGCCTCCTCAGCAGTCCAGCTCTTCACAAGAGGTTCGACCTTCAACATTAGCTCAACAACATTGAAGTGTTGGTGCAATCGTCGGCTCACCACTCAAAATTCAAGACCACTCATCTCAATTTGTTCTACTCAACCCACCAGTCAGCTTATCGCATGTCAATTGCTCAGAAGCAACATTTTTAGGTACAGCCATCGCTCATGTACAAACTCAACTGCTCAACCATCCTGTTCGTCTGCTCATCGATTCCGGCTCAGAATTAACGTTTGTAACCGAACGCTTAGTTCACCAGCTCAAGCTCCCCCGTCGTGCTTCATCGCTGGCGATACACGGAATTGGAGGGGGTAAATCAGCTCAAACACTCGGCTCAGCGCAGCTCACTCTACAATCAAGATTCACCAGAGAGGCTATCATCATTGAGGCTCAGATTCTGCGAGCGGTCACCTCAATAACACCATCTGCCAAGATCGCCCACCATCATTGGCCGCATTTAACGAATTTAGATCTTGCAGATGAACGGTATTTCCAGCCACGACTAATGGATATAATCATCGGAGCTGATTATTACGGAATCGTTGTTAACTCCAGCATCATCAAAGCTCACCCAGGAGCTCCAGTCGCTCAGTCATCAATATTTGGATGGCTCATTATTGGACCCTCTCAAACTCAACTTGCCAAATCTGTCTCTGCTCATCATGGCATTGTCAACCACGATAACGACCTCCATGAACTGCTCAGTAAATTCTGGATGCAGGAAGAGCTCAACGGTGACTCAAACCACAGTTTGAGTCCTGAAGAAGAAGAGTGTGGACAACATTTTCTCTCCACGCACTCCAGAGATGCAACTGGCAGGTACATCGTCCGAATTCCGCTCAAGGAGGATCCTGCAACCCTTGGACACTCACGCTCAACGGCATCAAAATGCCTCGCTCGGATGTCAAGAAAAATCACTCAAGACAAAACCTTGGGCACACTCTACACTGCTTTTATGGATGAATATTTAGCTCTGGGACACATGAAGGAGGTGGACACGACGTCAACATCAAACTTCTCACCGTTCTATCTGCCGCATCATGGTGTTCTTAAACCAAACAGCGCATCCACCAAGATTAGAGTTATGTTCAATGGCTCATGCTCAACTTCCTCTGGGAAGTCGCTCAATGACATCATGCACACTGGTGCAAATCTGCTGCTCAACATCACTGAGGTGCTCATCTGGATCCGCCATTTTCATCATTTGTTTGCCTCTTCAGAGGATCATCTGGAGAAACGACGATCATCAAGAAGTGGATTTTCAGCTCACCACGGTCACGTACGGGACCAAGACTGCTTCCTTTCTCGCTACACGAGCCTTGTTGCAGCTCGTTGAAGATGAAGGCCATAAATACGCGCTCGCTGTTCCCTCGCTCAAGGAAGATATGTTGATGATATCTTTGGGGGAGCAGATACTCCAGATCAGCTCAACAAAAGTCGCGCCACTCAAGAGACTAACCATCCCTCTGTTGGAACTCACAGCTGCTCTATTGCTTGCAAGGCTCATTAAAGCTACTCGAGCATCTCTTCAAGTGAAGATCGACGCCACTCATCTGTGGACGGACTCTCAAGTCACGCTCATGTGGATCAGCTCACCAGCAAGTCGCTGGAAGGACTTCGTCAGGAACAGAGTCGCCCAAATTCAAGAATTGTGCACACTTGACACCACATGGCAACATGTACCCGGCTTAGAAAATCCAGCAGATTGCGGCTCACGAGGCATCACTACAACACAACTCAGGACTCATCCACTCTGGTGGACCGGTCCTTCCTGGATCATGCTCGACTCAGCTCAGTGGCCTCACCAGCCATCTTACCACTCAGACGAGGCTGCTATTGAAGCTAGACCTGGGATCACTCTTGCGGCTACAGCTCAACAGCCCACATATCACTGGGATCTCATTTACAAGTACTCCTCATTGCGCAAATTATTAATTGTGACATCATTCATTTTTAGAGCAAGAGATGCATTCCGGAGACAGCTCAAAAATTCACCGCTTTATGACGCTCAACGCATCCAACAGGCTCAGCTCTTCTGGATACGTGCAACTCAAGCAGCCTATTTCTCTCAAAAAAATTCGTCAGCTCAACAGGGGTGCAGTGTTGTCATCTGGTCATCCGTTTACTCGTCTGACTGCCTTCATAGACTCTGAGGGAGTAATTCGTGTGGGTGGAAGACTAGAGTTGTCATCACTCAGCTTCCAAGAGAAACACCATGCAATTTTGCCTCGTCACTCTCAGCTCACCACACTCCTCATAGACTCAGCTCATCGCTCAACTCTTCACGGAGGTACCCAATTGACGCTCGCTAAACTCCGGCAGAAGTGTTGGATTATAGGAGGGAGAGCGTCAGTCAAGGCTCACATTCTCAGATGTGTCTCGTGCGCCCGGCAACGAGGCATAAAGGCTCAGCAGCTCATGGGGCAACTCCCAATTTCACGGCTCACTCCCACACAAGCCTTCCTCCACACCGGAGTAGACTACGCGGGACCAGTCACGATGAAGACGTGGAAAGGACGAGAATGCAAGACAGATAAAGGCTAGATTTGCGTCTTCATATGTCTAAACACCTCAGCAGCTCATTTGGAAGTCGTGACTGATTACTCAGCTGACTGCTTCTTGGCCGCCTTCCGTCGATTTACCTCTCGGCGCGGAATGGTCGAGGTTATGTATTCAGACTGCGGGTCCACCTTTCAAGGAGCCACAACTCAGCTCACTCAACTCTTCACTGAAGCTTCTCAAGAACATCAGCTCATTTCATCTGCTCTAGCTACTCAAGGAACTCAGTGGAGATTCATCCCTCCTGCTGCTCCACATATGGGTGGCAAGTGGGAAGCGCTCGTGAAATCCATCAAATTTCACTTGCATCGCACTGTTTGGGAGACTCTGCTGACGTTTGAAGAACTTACAACTCTTCTGAGTCAGATAGAAGCTGTACTCAACTCCAGACCGCTCGAACTGCTCAGTGATGATCCGTCGGACATGACAGCACTCACTCCAGGACACTTCCTCATCGGCTCAGCTCTAAATTGTGTCCCGAAACCGTCACTCATCAATCTCAATTCTGCTCGACTCTCAAGATGGCAGCTCATTCAGCAACGCCTCCAGGCATTCTGGAATCAATGGTCGGCTCACTATCTGCACCGCCAGCAAGCCATCTCCAAGTGGCATCATCCATCTCACCACTTCAAGGTCGGCTCTATAGCTCTTCTCACCGACGAACGGTTGCCACCTGCAAAATGGCCTCTCGTTCGCATTACTCAGCTCCATCCAGGACAGGATGGACTTACTCGGATGGTGACGCTCCGGACCGCTACATCAACAATTACTCGTCCAATTACCAAACTCGCTCTGTTGCCAGTTTCACTGCTAAAGGAAAAATCAGAAGACTCATCTCAAGCTTAACTGGATTTACGACCCACTTGGTTCTGTGATCAGCTCAACAAATTGGACTCCACACACTCAATACTCAAGCTCAACATCATGCATCTCCAGCAGAAGGATTTACGACCCTGCTGCACTTCTCACCATCTTAACTTGCTCTGACTGGATTTACGACCCAGCCCACTGCAATTCATCTCGACATCGCTCTTGGACTCAATCATCAAAGGCGTTGATGATGCGGGCGGAATGTTTGCGATTTCTCTATTCGAATTGCGCGCGCTACGAACTCCAGCAACACTCCAGCTCAGATGGCGCTGAGAACTTGCGCGCGCGCGCTCTGGCGCGTTCACGGCAATGATAGCGTCTCTCGATGCCATCTTAGCTCTCTCTACGACCAGCTCTTGACAAGGAAAGACGCTTTTGCTTCTCATCAAGGCTTTTTCGACCCGCCCAACCCCGCTTTTCATTATCCAGCTTAACCACTACATCATCGAAACCTGCTCTGCATTTTCCAGCTCATCGCTACATCGCTGCAGCTCAGTCAAGATAGTTCTGCTCATTGCCTACACGTATGCTTGCCTACACTCGAGGCTGAATAAAATTCAAAGTGCTCAATAAAAATATTGTATTTATTTAAAGTCCCCGCTCGCTGTAACTATCCAATTCCTTCAACAAGCAATTTCTCAAACATTTCCCAAAATTTCAAGTCATTTGAAGTAAATGTCATTAAGCTAATGAGCGAGAATGAGTAATTTTCTTGTCACAAAATATTAAAAAATACGCACATGGTAAAGAGATAACAAAGGCTATGTTATAAACATTTTTTCCGTGCACACGATAACTCTGCAGCAAATCACCTGAACCAAAAAAACATGAAAAAATTTATTAATGTAGAAGTATATCTAGGTCGCAATGTCGCCCTTTTATTTAAAAATTTTTTTTTTATTTTTGGCGGATGATTGAAGCAAAAAGTACGAAATTAACCTTAAAAATAACGCCATTTGGTACATATAAAATCGGTCTCGAGCAAAAAAAAAAAAACAAGAGAACGTTGCGGCCTAGTAAAATATGTATTGTAAAACTATGATTAATTTCAATCGAATCGGTACAGAAGTTTTAGAGATACCACCACTCCAAATCAAAATTGTCCCTGTAAAACAGTTTGTAAAAGCTTTGAATAAAGAGTATATAGTACAGAAGTTTTTCGCTTTATATAATGCGAAAATAAAAAGCGTATTTTTTGTGGTCTACAATTTGCAAGCTGTTTAAAAATTCAAATATTATCGCAATAATGAAGGCCATCGAGAAGCAGCTTAGCAAAGCTTTGAAAACGTTTTTCAGAAATTTTTAAGTATCAAAGTCAAAACTACCAGAATTTAAATGAACAGTTATTGAAGTTACAAAAATTTAGGTTGCAATATCAATTAAAGATTGCATTTCCTACGCCCTCATCTCGACTACTTTTCTGAGAGCCTTGCAGAGAACAATAAAAAAACAAGGCGAATGATTCCATTAACCCATTAAGGGGGCTAGCCTGAGTTAAATTGAAAAAAATACACTTTCCAGTGTAATAGGTATAACAATTGTATTCATCACTTTTGATTGCTAGAGCATTTTACACTTTAACTACTCGCACAATTTCGGCTATTCATTATTAAGATCCAAACAGTGTTCTTTACCTCTAGTATTGTTCCATCAAAAATAAAAATTAAAATTTGTATTTATTTGCCCATTTGCCATAGCTTTTTTCTCGATAACGTAACTTATATGTCACCGGACCAGGTTTAAAATACTCATCATTACATGCACTTCAGATGTATCGGATCACTTTTCTGAAAACTTACATAAAAACTTATTGTAGACACTTTTTGTCCAAAATATTAGGCAATTACTAATATTTTGCAGGAAAATGTTTATTTTTTTTTTAAATTTTTTAAGACAAATTTTTTTTACTTATGAATTTTTCTACTGATTAATAACATAGTACTTAAAACTGATACATAACGTGTCTATGGACCCTAAAATAAAAGTTATCAGCTTAAGATTAATAAAAATTTTTTTTTTCATTCAAAATGGCGTTTAAAATAATAAATTTTACTTTTAATATTCAGCAATTTCTTTCTCGATTTATGTGGACTTTCAGAAAAAATCCTAAGAATAAAAACATTCTAAAATTGAAGAATACCCTTAAATAGGGCGGTAAAACAAAATTTTATTATTTTCCGGTAAAAGTACTTTACACGTATCTGAGGTTAAAGTTTTAATTTTTTTTTGCTTTATCAGAAAGTAAAGTATTATTTTTGGGTATTTCATGACTTTGCCATTCTCCCATTATCCATTCGTATTCGTGATTTAAAGCTAATTTTGTCTGATTTTCCTCAACTATTTTGTACCTGCCTATAGGACATTTTTACAATATTTGTTATGCTTCTTGAGAAATCATATGATTCCGTATCAGGCTCAGAAGAATCAGAAGAATCAGAAGAATCAGACAATCCAGAATCATTCGAACAAAGAAGTAAAACAGCATTCGCAGTGCCATTTTTACTTTCTTCCACTTCGATGAGTTTTTCTCGAATGCGTTTTTGCCAAAGTTGCAATTTGCCAAATAGGTAAATAACAGTAGCGCGTTTACTTTTCATTACTTACGAGCGTAGAAAAGAAATAACCAAATAATAGAGTGAATTATTGAAATAATTTTCCGTCTTTCTTTTTTACTAAAACAATCGGCGAACTCCACGGACTGTGTGATCTTTGGATGATGCCTGAATCCAGCATTTCTTGCACCTGTTCATGTATTGTCTTTAAATCGTTGGATTTCGCAGTAATTTATTATTCAGTAAAGAAAATTTCGGCACTAAAACATTAACTAGATTCATCCCAATTATCTTCTTTTGAGTTAATTCTGGAATAATAAATAATTTTACAAAACGGTTTTTATTAAAAATTCTTATGTTTTCCTTCCAGCAATTTTTTATTTTTACAAAATTTCCATCTGCCATTGCGGCCATATGATGGATTCTTATTATTTTACCATTTTTACTATTTTATCTGCAAATTCTTTGTTAATAAAAGAATAAATTGTACCCATATTAATTAAAGCTTTAATGGTTTCCTTACCAAAACTTACATTTATAAACATTCGCTATTTATCTAATTCTCTCCCGCACCTCGTTTCCCGATATCTCATTAGCGTGACAGTTGCATTCGCAAGTAAAAGTGTCATCCCTTCCGCAAAAAGAACAAAATTTCCGCCATTTATTTTTGCAATTTTGCCTAATATGATCATGTTGTTTACATCTCCAACAGGATTTTGCGACCTACCATATGCACTTTCGGGGGCATTTACGCTATTTGCAGTGTTTCGATTGTTTTAACTTGTGTTAGATAGTTAAGTGGAGCGTGGGTAGCGAAGTTAGGTTCGAGTCGGAAGTGCAACGTGGCTGACGGAGCACTGATCCTCGAGCGTTGGACGAGTCGAAGTGATCCGCAGCACGCGCGAAACGTTTGTAGTTAAGGGGTAACACCAATGTAGAGCAGACCTTTTTAAGGTCATTTTTTCGGAATTTTTTTCAAAGAAACATAGTTTTATATTGAAAAACAGACTTGATAACTTTATTATACACGGTTATTAATACACAAAATAATTTTTTCGAAACATTAAAAAGAAAATGGCGGCTCCACAGAGCTATGAACGTTGACAGAATTTGTAGAGAGGCCTCCATGGCCATCACTTTTTTGTCGCCGCTATCCATCTGAAACACTAAATCAAAGTTTTTTCTTCATGTTGAAGCAAAAAATAAGGGAACCACGTAGGGATTTTAAAAAACACCAAATTTTTAAGAATTGGCAGAAGTTTAAAAAAAAAAATTGTTTTTCGCAAATAAAAAAATGCAATAATTAGGCGTAAATAAAAAAGTTTTCAACTTTTTCAAAAAATCCTACGTGGTTCCCTAGGAAATAATGTTCTAAAGGCTGTGTCAAAATTTTATATTGATCGGATAAAAATTGACTGAATAATTTTGATGGCCATGTGAAAAAAAGTGGTTTTGAGAAAATCGCGTTTAAAGTTTGAAAACGGGAAAACTTGGTAATAACGTTAAAAATATTAACTTTTTATGGTTTTTACCTTCAGTTAGCGATACCAGGACCATACAGTTCCCCTTCCAAGCTGGTATTTTCTCGTTCCTCTTCTCTTCTCGACGTTTTCAAACCCCAACGGGCCTCTCTCGCCGCGGCAGTCATTGAACGCTCCGAGTGTGCGATCCGTGTTTGGTCGAACTCCATGCAGTAATTGTAGCAATTTTCTCCTATTGTCATATCTAATACTGTCATCACTTCCATAACACTTGAAATTCCATCATTGAAGATGCAGACAGCAAGGTCACAATAAATAGAGAGTGTACAAAAACCGCTCGAAACACTCTTTGGCGCCATAGATCAAAGGAGAGCACTGAAGCTTTCGTTACTGTTTTGCGTGTAACCTCCTAGGCAGCGATCCAACAATTCGTCTTTGCTGAGATATGTAGGGATACCGGAGGCAGGTAAGTATTTCGGAGCGAAGGGCGCACCGCATGAGCCCAAGCGCGCAGCAGGGCGCCTAGCGTCTGATGCTCGTAAATCGGAGAAAAATTTTTTTCTTGAAAAATTACTTTAGGACGTTAATTTTGATATGTTTCTCTACCATTTGAGCCAAAAAAAAAAATTGATTTTTGGAAAATTTTACATTGATGTTACCCCTTAAGTGAATAAATTGTTTTCAAGTGAATGTGGAAAGTTATTAAGTAATCCTCTGTATCGCAACACGGTGTCTTTCGAGATACAGTCGAATCCAGCTGACACCCCAATTAAATTCCCTGTCAGCCATCTATTGTTTAGTTAGTCGAATCCAGCTGACACCCCAATTAAATTCTCTGTCAGCCATTTAACACTTGTTACTGTTGAGTTTTCCCTATTTTAGCCTCGTTTTTTACCACTTTTAGTGTTTCTTCTACCCTTTCTACCCTCTGTATTAAATCCTTCACAGATCTAATATTTTCTTTGGCTACATATAACCTCAATTCCAGTTTCATATTATAGTATAGGTTATCTAACCTTTCTTCCACGTCCATTTTCCCATGATGACGCATTAATGTTGCAAGAGAATTCACGCAACCCCTAATCGGTTCATTTTGATCTTGCATTCTCTCGTATTTGTGTACTTTCGAGTTTATTCCAACGATAAAAATAATCCTTAATTGCTTTTTCGATTTCTCCCCATGATGTTAAATTAACCGATTCATTCCTGTACCAAAGCAACGCATTACCACGTAATTATTCCGGAAACCCCTTTATTAATTGATTTTCGTTAAACTTGTACACGTTGCTTAATTTCTCAACTCTCTCAAGAAAAGAATAAATATCTTTGTCATTAAAATGACAATTTCATTTCCGCATTGTATCTAATACTCTCGCGGTAGAGTTATTTTCAATTGCCTTCACAAATACATTTTGTCTATCCACGTTTAAATCTTGTTCTTCAATTCTTTGATGCGCCACCGACGTAGGCGTCAAGGTTTGCTGTGATTTAAGTACGTAAATAAATTCTTTTGAATTTTTTTCCTCGTCCGCTGTTATATCTAATTTTTCATCGTAACCCTCCTCGTCTTGTGGCTTATCGACAAATAATTCGACATTTTTCCTAACAAATATATACAAAATGAACTAAAAACTAATAAGGCGTGGGCCTCGAATCGCCATCTTTCACTCTATAACAAAAATATTAACAATTCAGAGTTAATAATTAATTACGTTAAAATTATAATGTTTACATCTTAGTAGAATAGTATAGTAATAGAGGAAGCGGCGCTCCGCTACTCTAGAGAAGTTCTAAAGTTCCGGGTTTAGTCTCGGCTCAAGGCGCCGAGGAGCCTCAGGAATTACAGTCGAGCGCGCGCTTATAATCGCTCGCGAGAGCGCACTCGGCCGTAGCGGGGAGAGCGTGATATGGCGGGGAGCGCGCGCGGAGTGGGGACTCGCGAGAACGCAGATTTATATTTTCTCGTTCGCAGCTTTCTTTGCGTTTTTTCAAGCGATCGGCGGAGTAGATCTTCTCACTTTTTTCTCTCTCGAATGCGCTCACGCTCTAAAATCGACTGCTCCGGGCAACGTGTAGAACGGAACTGCCGGCGCGCAGCGCGCTGCCGACTCCCTCTCCTCCGGGTCTCCCAGCGCACGGCGGCGACCAATCAGGCTCCACTTGAGCCGCCGCAGAGGCCGCGCGATCGGCGAGCCATCTCGGCTCGATCCGCCGCCGCTGCCGTCTTCTCTCTCCTCATGCTCTCCTCGCTCCGTCTTCTTCCTCCGTGCTTACTCCGATCGCTCCACTCTCTTTCTCTCTCCCACTCGCGGGCCTAACTAACGACCGCGTCACAAAATTTTTTCGTAAAATTGATACTTATCGAGAGAAAAGATCGCAATCGTTTTTATTACATTCTTTTATAAATCATTTCATTATGATAGCGATCATAATGAAATAATAGTATAGCGATTGAAAAATCACAAAATTTTGATGGGAGGATACGGCTCTACCCCACCCACACTGTAGCACAGCGTTTTTTCCCTCGACCTTCTCTGCCGGCAGATCTCTCGCCCTACGTCCCTAATCCCACTCCGCATTCGACCAAGGTTATGCCTGTGGAACGGGGAAAACCTGTGGCCAAACCTATAACCAGGGAAAATGCCAATTAGGAAAACCCGTTCCGGAGTGGGTCGGTATATTGAGAATGCTCAAATTAGATGCCCAAGTCACATTTCGTAGGCCTGAGCACCGAATTTGTCATTCTCATACCTCCCGCTCACTTTGTTGAGTGTGGAGAAAAACACCTAAGAGATCGAGGAAGCATCGCAACTTCCAGCGCGATATGTAAAATTGAAACTTTAATACAAAAAAAAAACGCTTTACTAGAAGAACTAGTAGGTATGCTCAGAGAAAATAACGAATTTAAAGAAGAAAATTTAGAAGAATGTAAAAAAAAACCATCTGAAGACACTATTGAACAAATAAAAAATTCCTTGCAAATGATAAAAGTTTTAAAACTAAATTTCTAAGAACAAAAATGAAAACGAATTTGAAATTAGCTGCATGAATGCTGAAAGTGTAGAAATTATAGAATCTGAACTTCCGTCAATGTTACAAAATTGTGAAATAAAATTAGAACAACAAAATAATCCTAAAATAAAAATTATTAGAGTTAGAAATGATACGAGCATGGATATAAAACAAATGAAAGAAGATATTAATGAAAGAAATTTCAAACAGTTCAATGACACCGGTAAAGTGCTGCACATGTACATTAATAAGAGAAATAAAACTACTACACTTTTAATGTAAGTCACGCCAGAAATATATAAGCTAAGTTTTTGATTTAATAAATAAACCCCTTGCCTTAATTGTAGAAGATTCAATCATAATGGATATAAGTCTACAAATGAATCAGTGTATACTAAATGCAATGGAAATCATAGTGTATGTGACTGTAAAAGTGCCAACGTAGAATGTGCCTACTGTGCATATAACGAAAAATATAGAACAAGTTTACCGACGGATCATTTACCAACAGACAGAATAAAATGCAGTGCATTAAAAAACAAAATAAAAAAATACATTAATTCAATAGATAACAAGTGCTTTGAAAATTATACATAAATACGCAACTAATAAACTACTATACCAAAGAAAAACTAAGACTGTGAAGTACAACAAACATCAGCAGGAAGACAATGGAGCATAACTTCATTAAAGAATCTTATGACAATATAATTCAACATGAACAAATATATAAAGATCTTGATACTTTTAATAAGGAAAAAATTAATAATGATCTGATATTACATCTTAATATAAGAACCTTAAATGCTAACATTGAAAAATTACAAATACTTATCGAAAGTCTCAAGATAAAACCTGTTATAATTGTGTGTACTGAGATATGGAAATTAAATTACCATGAATATTATAATATTAAAGATTACAAAATATATTACAATTTTGGCGATATTAAAAAAAATGATGGCGTGATAGTCTAAGCAATGATTCTATCAATAATCTTCTAGAGAAAGGTGTTCTTCCAGGCTTTACAAAAACAACTAGACCCTCAAATAACTAAGATGAAGGATCTTGTATTGATAATATTTTCGTTAAAATAGATTCAATAAATACCAAAGCGCATAAGCTATTGATGAATATAACTGATCACTGGGACTTGGTCGATGGCGGCCGCATGGTACACTTGTGTGGCCACCGGCAGGAAAATTTTTTTCTTCATCCTACAGCCGAAAGTGCATACTTCCTGGACTAATTTCAGACTGGGAATAGCTACTTTTATGATCGGTTCAAGCAACGCGTGCCTCTAATTGCTTAATGTTTTTCTGTGGATTGCTTCACTGTCAAAATAAACAAATTACTTCCAACATAACCTTCGCACAACATAGTGCAGGTACACGAAAAGGATATACCTAGTAGTTGGGAAAGATTTACCTATTTTAAAATTGAAATGTCTGATATCGAAGATTCCGCGGACGAGGTAGAAATCGTGCAAAATTTTGATGAAGAAGCAAAATTAATTATTCAAACAACAACATTACCGCAAAAGTCTGCTGATCGCTACCTGCTAGTGTACGACACTTACAATAAATGTTTATTGGAAAACAAATCTTCATTATCAAATGTACATGAAAATAATTTGATTGTTTACTTTAATCAATTAAAAGTAAAATTAAAACCACCTACCCTCTGGAGTATTTGGAGCATGCTGCGGAAAACTTTGTATACAAAGGATGGTGTAGATATTATATCATTTTTAGATTTAAAAAATAATTTTTAGAATTACAGACCTAGAAAAGTATTTGCGCTCTACAATGGGAACAAGTTTGGAAGGTTAAAGTAAAAATTAATTTTCTGTTTCTTTTCCTAATTTATATCCGTTTTTTGTTCAACTGAGTTTTTACATTTCTTATATTATAGGTTATACTCACATTTGGAATCTGTTGTGCCCTTCGCTGTGACGAACTCGCCAATATAAAGTATAACGACATCTAAGACCTTAATGATAAGTTTTTAGTCTCAATACACCATAACAAAAATGATTACCCAGGCCAGTTTATAATCGGAAGCCTTTTTTATAACAAAGTAAAAGAATATATTTCCTTAAGATCTGAGGAACAATTCACTGACAGATTTTTCGTACATTATTCGAACGGTAAATGTAAATGTCACGTAATTGGAAGGCACAAGATAGGTAAAATACCTCAACTAATAGCTAACTTTTTAAATCTGAAAAATCCAGAAAGATATACAGGCCATTGCTTCCGACGAACGGCAGCAACTCTTCTTTCAGACTCTGGTGCGAATGTGCAGTTAATAAAACAGCTAGGACGTTGACGGTCTGACATCATAGCGCAAGGCTATATTGAAAATTCCATGCGTAACAGAGAAGTAATTTTTAAGGGCATCACTCACCAAGTTACAAAAACTGTTATTACAGATACAACTAATTTAATACCAACAAACAACAAAGCGAACTTTAATTCTTCGATACCGTCCACCAGCACAAATAATCTAACAACAACGAATAACCAACCAAACCGAAATGATTACGATGCGAATTGGATGGATTTCGAAGATGAGTTTACAGTAGAAGGCCATAATTCAAATTCAAGTAAGCATCAAATTCTGTCACTATTATTATTCACTATATCTTATCACTATTTATGCAAAAAAAAGTCTTAAATTATCACATTTATGTTTGATATATTTCACATCTTTAGGTAATTGTGGAGAAATTACATTTTTTACTGCTAATAAAAAAAATACCCTGAACCAGCACCAGCAAATAATGCTACGCTTCCTTCAACTGCTAAAAACAAATTTTATTTAAAAGCACCAGTGACTCTTAATATAAAAAAAGCATCTAGTAACCAATTATTAGCCCCATCCAAAAAGAAAAATCTTAATGTAATTGTAAATGATGGAAATCACTCAAATAATGAAAATGAACATGAAAATGTGAGTGGTACAAATTCAGTAAATAGTAGTGCAATGAAGAAGTCTAAAATCGATCAAACCTTATCAAAACATAGATTTGTAAATTGTACGTTTAACAACTGTGTAATTAATTTTGTACCTTACGCATATGAAGCTAAAAAATAAAAATAAATTCCTTGTAAAACTAACATAAAAAAGGTATGCGTAAGATCTATATTCCTCTTGAGAATTCCTATTAAGGCTTTGCCTTAATAGCCTTTCTTCCTCGGCTTATGTTACGAGGATAGAAAAAGACAAGAAGAAATAGCGAAATGGGTAAGAATGAGGAGAGAAGAGAGATGGGTCATGAGGATAGGGATAGGGAAAATTTGTGCAGAAGGGAAATGGATAAGGTGGGATGATAAAAAGTCATTAAAAGAAATAGAGGTTAGAAAATTAAAAGCAAAAGGGAAGGGCGAAAGGAATAATAATGTAAGATGGGAGACAGAGGGAGAGAAAAAAAGAGAGGAGTATAGTGAAGAAGAAATTAATCAGTTTTTCGAATAAGTCAGAAATGGAGTAGAAATGATAGAGGTGAGGAGATAAACAAGAAAAGTATTAACGATAAGAAAATAAAAAATGGGACAAATAATATAAAAACAAGGTAAAAAACAAAGAGGTAAGAGAAAGCAAGACATATAGTAAATACAAGGGAAATAGGATAAAGGGCAAGAAAGTTACTGAAGTTGAAAAATTAAAGAATAAAGGGGGAAGGGAGATTTTATTCTGGAATGTAGCAGGCATTTACAATAAAGATAAAGAGTTCTGGGATTTTATTAGAAAATATGACTTGGTAAGTCTGTCCGAAACATAAGTAGAAGAGAAGGGAAGAGAGGCTTTTAATAGATAGATTACCAAAGGTTTTAAGTGGGAGATAATTCCGGCAAAGAAAATAAACAAGAAGGGAAGGGCGAGGGTAGGGTTTATAATAGGAATAAAGGAGGAATGGGCAATAGGGAAAACAACGAGAATAAGGGGTTAATTTGCATGGATATGATGAATAACGAAGAAAAATTAAGATTTTGGGCGGTATATAATTCAGGAGAAATTGACAGTATACTAAATAAAATAGGAAAAGAAGAAGTAAATGAAGGGAGGATAACAGTGATAGGAGGAGATTTCAATATTAGGATAGGAGAAAAGAGAAGATGGTTTAATTCAGAAATTGAGGAGGGATAGAGGAGAAAAAGCAAAGACAAGATAAAGGGGAATAATAGTGAGAAGTTAGTTAATTGGGTAGAAAATAATGGGTGGAAAATTTTAAATGGGAATACAGAGGAAGATTGGGAGGGAGAGTTTACATTTATTAGCGCAAGAGGTTCTTCAGTAATAGATTACGTAATAGCAAATGAGAGGACAGAGGAGAGAGTAATAGATTTTAAAGTAGAGGGAAGAATAGATTCAGATCATGCTCCTATATGTGTCAGGTTACAAGGGGATAGAATGAGGAAGGAAATGAGAGGGAAGGAAGAGGAAAAGAGAAAGTTAATCCGGATTCCGTCTCATTCATATTATATATAAAAATATAAATCTGTTTTGTTCAGAAATGCGCTGCAAATTTCTAACCCGCAGTTAATTTGCAATTGTATTGCATATTTTAATTAACGTTGGATTATTTTCGATAGTTTTTCACCATTATGTAGTTCTTAGATGGATTTTAAGCATGTCATATTGTATTATTTTTATATTTTTTACGAATACGATGTACTAAATATTTGAAAAGTTTTTCTCAATGTACCCCAGTGGCTATTCATCGAATTAGTTCAATGAATTTATAATGGATTTTTAAAATGCAGTTTAGAAATGTGGAGCGCGGAATGAACCGCTGAGCAGCTTAGGCGAATTAAAAAGAAATAATATTTCTTATTAATTTTCATTAGTAAAATATACCTAAAGTATTTTTTACAATGCGCAATTTAATTGCAAACGTTTGGTTATCATTTTGTGACTATAGGATAATTTATAATAGTATAATTGCGTTTCCCTCTCTTTTCCGCTGATCGAATACTTTTTCAATTTTTGCTAATAAACTATTACACCCGCAGTTTTTTTATTTACATTTGCAAAATCTGCAAACGATTCCGCAGTTTTTGGCATAATTCTTTTATTGATATTGAAAAGTTACCCGCTGACTTCGACAAGCTGTGAGAGAGACAGCGCACGCGGTGGGAGAGAGAGCGCGCGCGGCGGTAGAGGGAGAGCGCGCGGAGCGAGAGAGACGGCGCGCTATGTGCGAGAGAGAGGGAGGGCGATGGGCGCGGCCATGTGAGTGAGAGAGAGACTATCGATCTCCGCTCATATGCGTCGTAGGAGGTTGAGGGACAGCGCATTCGACTCGCGGTCGCCGGGGCTCTCATGCCCGGTGCTCGCCTCCGCCAGGACGACATGTCGCGCCTTTGCGAGGGCGTTAGTACCGCCGCGCGACTTCAGGTTCGTGGGGGCGCTCGTGTCGGGAGTTAGCGATCGACGCGTGATCCTGCGCGCCTATCGTTAACATATGTTCGATGTGGTTTAGAGTGAGAGAGAGAATTCGCGACGCGGACAGAATGGCGGTTTTGCGAATAAAACCGATATTCTGTTAGAAGTATCCGTACTGACGCCACGTTTGTTTGCGTAGTTTTTGCAAGAGGTTTTAGTAGTTTTGTAGGGAGTTTTTGTAGTCGTAGATAGGAAGTCTTAGAGTGGAAGTTGGAGGTAGAGTGTTTAGTAGATTAGTACGTTAGTTGTAGAGAAGTTGTAGGGAAGCAGTTAATTGTTGGAGTTTCGTGGAATTTTTAATAGCGGTGAGGATTGGAGATCGTGTGTCAGTTCGGGTCGGTACGTACACACCCGCGCAAACGTTTCGTGAACGCGACGTTCAGATCACACAGACCCGTGTAATACACGTTTCTTGAATATAGTGGAGTTAAGAGAAATTGTGTGAGTGATTATTTGAGTGCCTCTGCCAGTATTTTCCCTTAAGTGTTTGTGGTTTGAAGCGTGTTTTCAGCGAGCACGGGTCGCCGGGAACCCCCGCCACAGCGGTAGCGAGAAGCAGTGCAGCGGAGTTTTGCCTCAGTCGCCGAGGACATCCCCGGACTCGGTGCGTCAACGACCACCCTGGCGCCCTTTTCTTAGTGAGTTTTTCAATGGTGGATTCCGCGTGTGATAAGGGTTTGGGAGTTTTGTGAGTGCTAGAGTAGGTAATTTTAGTAAAAGAGAATACAGCCCGTTGGTCCGTTAGTGAATAGTACGGGGACCTTGAAATACTATATCACAAAAAACAAAAGTATTAGGGTTCAATAGAAAGAGAAAAAAGAAAAAAAGGAAATGGAAATGGGAAGGAAAAGGATTAGAAGAGGTTAAAAAGGTGATGGGGAATGGAATGAGCATATTAAAGAAGCGAAAGTGATGGCGGTGACAAAAAGAGTTTGGGGATTAGGTGAAAGGTGTTGTAAATTTGACATACAGAGGAGGATGAAACTATTTAGAGCACTAGTTAAAAGTGTAATAGAATACGGAGTTGAGATATGGGGGTGGGAGGAGAAAAGAGAACTGGAGAAAATTCAACTTGACTATGTAAGGTGGATTTTAAGACTGGACTTTTGTACGCATAGGTACCTTATTAAAAAAAGGTAGGGATAGAAAAAATAAATTTAGCGTGGGGAGTAAGAGCGTGGAGATACGAAGAGAAGGTAAAACACAGAGGAGAGGGAAGATTGACAAAAGTATGCTGGGAGGAGAAACAAGGGGGTGTGGAGAAAAGGCTGATATGTAAAGAAAAGATTAGATTTCTGAACAGTTTAGGTTTAAGTGAGGAATGTATAGAAAGATGGCAAGGGCAGGGAAGGGAAAATCAGGGCATTGAAAAAGAATTAGATAGAAGAAGTAAGGATATTGAAAACCAAATAATATGGAGCAAAATAGAGGAGGCGAAATATAATAGGAAATACAAAGAGTGGGCGGTCATGGGATTACCTGGATACTTAAGAGAGTCTCAAAAGATCAAAGAGTAAGATAAAATATAGGTTGTACAGTAGCAATGAATTCATGATAAAAAGATAGTAATTAAGAAGTGAAGCGATGTAAATTGAAGTGTATGAAGAAGAAAAATGTAAACTTAAATAAAGTATTAAAATGTAAAAATGTAATGGTAAGGTGCGCAGACTGAATGTAAAAAAAAGAAAAAATGTAATGTGAAATAAAGAGAAGTTATTGGAGTGTAAATAGAGATTGTATAAGGGTAGAATAAGGACCGAAGATATTGTATTTGCGAAAATAAATATTATTATATTATGTTATAATACTTTTGTATTATAAAAGATGTAAGGATAAATGGTGAATGTAGGATAAAAGGGAGCGGGAAGTAGGAGGGTAAGGGAGAGTAGGTGGAGCGTGTATGGAAAGAATGAATATGGTTGGCTATATGTATACATAGGTATAAGTACTTTTGTAAACCAAGTCCATTTCTGGGCCAATAGGCCGAAATAAATAAATAATATAAATGAATTTTAACACAAATAACTTAAAACCAACCGTTCCTATATTTTAGGGCGCTCTTTAGAATGGTTGTGGTTATAAGTCAAAAAAAAAATTTCTAACCTTTGAAAATCAAAAGTAAAAAAAAAGCATGGTTTTTTGAATTTTTTTTTTTTTGTAACTGATTTTTTTTCCAGCCTATACATTGTTTTATCGGTCTAAAACTAGTATAACTGGCGTCCACGATATCTGAACTAAATGTTAGGACGAAAATATTTATTTAAATAATTTCTTATCCAAGCAAAATGGTGGTCGAAACACAAAAACCTTTTTTAAACTTTTTTAAACCTGATGATTTTTTTTTCTCAGAAAATATAAGCTTTACAAAAAAACTTATAAGAACAAAAATACCTTAAAATCAACCAGAGAACACTCTTAAATTTTTTTTAAAACATTCGAAAAATAATTTGAATGTTTAAAAAAAAATAATTCGAAAAACCATACTTTTTTTTTTTTAATTTTGATTTTTCAGAGGTTAGAACATTTTTTTGACTTATAACCACCACCATTCTAAAGAGCACCCTTGAAAATACAGGGAACGGTTGGTTTTAAGTTATTTGTGTTAGAATTCATTGCGACGTATCAATTCGAACTTAAACTTAAAAATTCCGTCTCGTGGACGTTAACGGGTTAAAACAAAATCCAAATAATTATGCACTAAAAAATAAATATAAATCATATTGTAAAATTTAACTAATGTTATCAAAGCAGCATAAATCAATTATGAAAGGGCATTTACAGAGAAAAACAGTAATGATCCCAGAAAACTCCGGGCCAGCATTAAGAATAAAATAGGAAATAACAAAATCAACAAAGATAACACAATTAAACAAATTAAGAATGTAGATAATCAAAAACAAAGTTGCGATAGCAAATACCATGAATACATATTATTGCAAGCTAGGAAATACACTAAGTAATAAAATTGTAACTCCCAATAAAGAAATTGAATTACCCAAGAATAACCCTACTACACTGTTCATTAAGCCTACGGATAAATACAAAATAATAAAAATTATACAGGGTGTCCAAAAAGTTCCGGAACACTTTCATAATTTTCCAAGTGAATTAATTTTGGACAAGGTCAAGGTCAATATAGAGGTAGCTTTTGTCAAGGAATTTACTAATGACCTTAGATTTGACCTTGGACTTAACTTTCAATGTTATTTCAAGGTCAACTTTGTTTTTTCAAATGGGAACCCCTATTTCTGACACCGGATTCGAAAAGAGCACAAAATTTTGGATCAAAAGTGCTTTTAACACTTTTTTGACTAAACGTATAATTTTTGAGAAAAAAATTCGCTAAGATTTAAACACTTTTAAACCCTTCAATTTTTTTCTCGAAAAGGATATATCTAATCGAAAAATTACTAAAAATATTATTGATTTAGAATTGCATGAAAAATGTGGTGGTATTTTTCATTTTTCCCATTTTAAATTTTTTAGAATATTGTTTTTTAGGCAATTCCACAAAATTAAAAATTATGAAAATAAAAAAAAAACACCATTTTTTTCATGCAATTCTAAATCAAAATTAGTTCACTTGGAAAATTATGAAAGTATTCCGGGACTTTTTGGACACCCAGTATATAATCTAAAACTAAAAAATGGTGAAGTCGATAACATTAATTCAAAAACTTTAAAAACTATATCTCATTTAATTGCTGTTATTTTAGCTTATGCATTTAATCTATGCATAGAAAATTCTATATGGCCAGATGCATTGAAATTAGCTGAGGTAATACCTATACATAAAACAGGAAGTAAAAATGAAATGAATAATTATAGACCAATATCCTTAATTTCTAATAGTGCAAAAATTTTTGAAAAAATAATACATAAAAGAATTACTAACTTTATAGTTAAACATAATATAATAAGTAAAAATCAGTTTGGATTTATCAAAAATATAGGAACTAAAGATGCATTAAACATTGTAACTAAGTAGATATACTAGGTTACATCTGGCGCAGTCGCGGGGACGGTAGAGTGGGGGGAGAGGACCTCTCGGACTAGAGATAGGTTACATCTAGCGCAGTGACGTCACAGCCGGCGGCAGAGAGTCACTCTCAGCCACAGTGATGCTACCTCGGCGCGTAGCGCTGGTGTATGTGACAATGTGACAGTGAAAGATAATAATTTATACGTAAGGTGATATAATAATTTATATGTAAATTATAAAAAGATAATAGTTTATACGTAAAGTTATGAATAATGGTCTATAAGGAATGAAGTAAAACACATGAACATTTCAATTGAAAAAAATATTTTTTATTCATGAATGCTTATACTAGTTTCTATATTGCTTTTTTAAAGTAATCATACATTTTTCGTATTATTACACAACTTTTGTAATATCTCCTTTAATTGGATTATATTGAACAATTCGATCTTGCAGAATTAAACAGTAGGCAGCAGTATTGTCGGGAAAGTCACCTCTAGACTCGAATTCGAGGCGCACATCGACAGGTGCGTTTTTAATCGATTCCTTCTGTTTTGAGCAATCGATCACTATTAGTGGCAATTTTTTAATAAGTTCTCGTTTATTGAGCATCGGTTCATTTTCTTTACCATAGTAAGCGTTTTGAAAATTAGAATACATATTGTAAAGTACTGCATGTTGATTATGATTAATATTAAGATTAAGATTTCCATACGGATAGCATTGAGCATTGAGAAAGAGTTTTACTAATATTACAATGATCAAAATTACTAGCATTGGCACTTGCTACATTTTTTCGTGCAGTTTGAACAACATACAAACATGCTTTGATGTGAAAGGTAAATTTGGATACTCATACAATTCCCAGGTGCGATAACTCATAGTAATTGCTCTATCGCGTCCAATATAATTAAGGAGTTTGATTTTATCTCTATCAGCTACTACTACGTAAGGCATAAGCTGTTCGATCTTAGTCAAATTAATTTAAAATTTTTCAAATGTAGCTAGTTGTCCTGCTGGCCTGACAATAGCAGAATTCACGTCATTTCTTGATCTTGTGATGATTAGTTCATCACAAGTGTTTGACATCATGTTTGACATTGACTACGATTTTTCGATAATCCTCGGCAAATCCCAACAGCATACTAAGAGGTATTGTTACATCAAAATAACCTGCTTCGTGTGTGAGCGTTGTCGCTACATTATCAGCAGTCCACCCTGCATTTTCAGCAATTGAGCCTTGACTTGGATTTAGTGATAACCAGTTTTTAATTACACTAGTCAAATCAACATTTTTAGCCTTATCTATTTCAATGGCATTTATTTCATAACGTATTTCCTCAAATAGGTGAGAGATGGCGTTGGTGATCAACTTAGTATTAGTCACTGCAGTGTCGTTTTCTTTTGTTAATCGACTACACATATGAATATTACTACAAGAAAGTAGTAGACACAAATCTTGATGTTGAACTGCAATACGAATTTCATCGATATTATCGAACTGTGACATTGAATAAGGTTGATGCGCGTGAACTTCATAATAAGCCATAGACTCATCGAAAGCCACACCTGAATGAATATTTAGAATTTCTTCCATTTTGTTCTTGTATGCAACACACCCCTACTTAAAAATCTTACATAAGTTCTTACGTAACTTCTTACGTCAAATCTTATGCCAAAATCTGATCTGAAATTTTTTTATTTATAAAGGACTAAACACCGTCCAAAGTTTTTTCAGATGTGTAACAAAATTTTAAGTTTCGCATCTAAAAAAAAGTCCTATCGAAAGAAAATTCTTTAATAACAAGTTTATCCACATTTTACGCGGTGTTTAGTCCTTTATAAATAAAAAAATTTCAGATCAGATTTTGGCATAAGATCTCACGTAAAATCTTATGTAAGATTTTTCAATAGGGGACTAATACGCAGTATGTTTTCCGCCACGTGGAGGGTTGGCTGCGACTTTTAGTTTTAAACTTTTTAGGAACTGAATGTTCTGACGTGTGAGCGCTGTGGTAGCTCGCTGTGGACTGATCACTGACTGACATTTGGATGTATTAATATACCCTCGACCACTCTTAACGTTATAAATAATGCCCATTATAATACTGCTTTTATGCGTACTAGTACTGTAATGACTTCTCCTCAAAAGTTAATCAAGTTTCCGTCATGATCGACAATACGTATCCGTGTACGTATCTCTTCTATGATCGTATATCCTGGTAGTACTGCTGGAAAAAAATCGTGTATAGTGTGAACTTTGTGTTTGTTTATGTAAGCACCTGCTGCAATATTACACTGTACACGTAGGGCGTTAACTTTTAGTATAGTCACAGGTAAATCAGAACTGCACGTTTTATTTTTAGCAAGTACACGCCTAGTGAATTCTAAAATTGAAGCAATACAATCCTCGGACACAAAATGTATTCGCTGACTGCACTGTATAACACTACGTATTGTTGTTTAGCTTCAAACTAAATAATATATCCATAGGAGCTAATGCTTCTTTGATAAAACTTTCGAAGGCGTCTATCTCGTAGCTGCCTGTCGGCCTTTTTCTTTTTCTTCCTCACCAACGTAAAATTTATTATGTCCAATGTCAATATTAGGTATTGAGTTGAATGTCAATAACTGAGAGACTACAAGACTACTAGACCGAGAACATAGTTTTTATTTATGATTAGTTCAATCGGAGGGAAGTAATTTGCTTCAAGTACCAATGAAGTTCCTGAGAGACTCAATGTTAATGTATTCTCCATGACAGACACATAACAAATGACGTTTATTCATTGAGATTGCCTTTTTATAGCTTATTCGATAGAAATTTCAAAAAAATATGACCGCAGTTGAATGTATTAAAATGCTGATCCTAACATAATTATACATGATTTTATTCGTTTTTAAATAGAGTAGCAGATTCATAGGTGGTTTAAGATCTCCAAAACTGTCAAAGTGCATAACCCCATTACTTTTCTTCTATTACGCAACCCAATGAATACTTGGTCCATTTTTATCGTCTAAATTTACGGCAGCTGACTCTTGATATCGTAGTCCATTAGTAGGTAAAGCGTTATGCATGAAAACACCACGGAAATTCTTGATTTTCAGTATTTGAGCATATTTTTCTATATCTAAATTAGTGAGCGGTCGGTTGGGTAAATCTACTTCGAGCTTTATTTTTTTAAACCCTTACCAGCAGCATAGGGCTTCAGATGGAGACCATAACCTTTATTATACGGCTTTAAGTAAAGGCCTTTACCTAGAGCAATAGCTTACATTGTTTTATTATGTCTATAAGCTTCCTTCAACTCATTTTGAGCTGCTTTAGCACTATTCACTGCTTTTGCTACTGAAGCAGCTCCTCCGGCTAGAGATCCAGTAGCGCTCAAAGCGGCAATTAAAATGGAAGAGCTGCGCCAACTGTATTAGGGATTGGTAAAACACGAGGTATATTTATTTTACGTCTACCTCCAACCTTTTTCACAGCTTCCTTAGCTCCTTTTAATGTTGAACGAATAACTAGAAAATATCTATTGTTAGATACGCTGCTTTTCGAGGCAGCCATAATAAGTTTCTTCAAAGTAACGTTTGGTTTTTTGTTACTTTTTCCACATTTCTTTCGTCGCTGTTGTTTCAAGCCTTTACCTCGTTTCTTTACATCATATCTCTGAGACATTTTCATACCCATACCAAGCTTGCTTTTAACTTTAATAATGTTGGCTACGGCGAAAGCAGTTGCTTTCTCACCAAAACTACTATCTTTAGTTTTTACTCGTTCCCACGCTTTTTTAGCTAAAATTTTATCTGCTTCGTTTCTTGCAGCAACTTCTTCACGATTTTGAGAATACGCAATGTCGTGTTCTCTACAGGCGATGTCTAGTTGATTTACGCCAGGATCTCCGCGAGCCAATAGTTTCTCTAATTTAATTCCCGGCCTGCAGTACTGGTAAACAGGTACGTGAGCTTCAAAAGACAAGGTATATATGATCTTGTTTACTAGACTGCCGCCGCACTTTTTTCGACGATTGAGAGTGATCATTCTTATTTGAAAGACAAAACATCAATGGGTTTAAAAATATACAGTATCGCTCAAAAATTTAGGAACGATAATGTAATTTTTTAGTTTCACAGAAAGTAGTATATCTCAGTAAATATTGATTGGAGAAAAAGTTTCGATATCGCATTTTAAAGGTCTTTCCAAGAGCTTGAAAACAGTACGTTTAAATAATTAAAAAATTTTTTTTTGTTATTGATAAGTGTATTAGAAAAATGAAAAAATTTGAATTTTTTTAAAGTTGCTTTATCATTCGACATTTTTTAAGGAAATGTCGGAAATGAATTTTGCTATAGAGATTTGGAATGTACTCGAAAAAACCTTCAATTTTCATATTTTTTAAAATTTTGTGTGACTCTCTTTCTAGAAGGAATACATGTTTAAATTTAGCGCAGTAATAATTTTAATATACAGTACCGCTCAAAAATTTAGGAACGATAATGTAATCTTTAATATCTCAGCAAATGTTGATCGGAGTAATATTTTCGATATCGCATTTTAAAGGGCTTTTCCAATACCTTTAAATACATTTTTTCAAAAATTATTGTAATGAAAATTGAAGGTTTTTCCGAGTACATTCCAAATCTCTATAGCAAAATTCATTTCCGACATTTCCTTAAAAAATGTCGAATGATAAAGCAACTTTAAAAAAATTCAAATTTTTTCATTTTTCTAATACACTTATCAATAACAAAAAAAAAATTTTCAATTATTTAAATATACTGTTTTCAAGCTCTTGGAAAGACCTTTAAAATGCGATATCGAAACTTGTTCTCCGATCAATATTTACTGAGATATGCTACTTTCTGTGAAATTAAAAAATTACATTATCGTTCCTAAATTTTTGAGCGGTACTGTATAAGTAGCCTTGTTATAGCTACAGAGCTTATTCGTCATTGTATCAGTGAAACGTTAACATGGATTTCGAGGAGCAACCTTTCAAGCTTCAAGACATAAATTTCGATAAAGTAGTGGAGATAGAAAAACGAGAAAAAAGACATGGTAAACTACTACCAGACACTATACGTGCGGTATTCTGCGGTCCAAGTAATTGTGGAAAAATTAATTGTTTGCTTACGCTAATCACTCATCCTAATGGTCTCAGATTTATTTATTTATTTATTTATTTATTACCAGTAGCTACATATGCTCAATTACAAAATAATTGATATATATAAACAAGTTACAAAGGTAATCCAGCAGAGGAAATTTTTCCTGTTTGCTAGCCTGGCTCGATATAATACTATTACTTAAACTAAATAGAAAATAGAAAATAGAAAATAGAAAATAGAAAGGAAGGAAAGTAAGAACGTAAAGATAGTGGTGGGGGTTTTACAAGATAATGCGCCGTCTTTATGCCTAGTAACATCGTTACTAGGTAAAAACTATTTGCTAAATCTTGTAAAACCCCCAATCTTGTTGGTGTTGAATCTATTGTTGTCATCTCCAATATCTAATTAGCATCGCACTTGCTTTTGTGTACATCTCTGTTGAAGCGTTTCTTTTTCTTGTAAATTATTAACATTATTTTTAATTAAAATTTCTGCTAGTTTAGTTATTGTGATGATTTGATTTGTTTTATTCTTACACATTTTTTCCAATTATAGTTTGACATTCGCCTATATGCTCTTTTGTGGTGTTGATTGCAATTTCCATTGGAACATATATAAGTTCTAATATCTTGTACTAGTTTCACAGTCTTTATCCGACCTTCAAGGACTTCCAATGTAAGATCAGAAATGTCAGTCTCATTTACTTGTGAACAATAATTTGCAATCAAAGTATTTATTGATTTGTTGTTTCTCAGTTGTATTAATAATAAGTTATTAATTTTTTGACAGTCTATACTGTTTTCTATTATTGATTTGTTCTTATCCATTGTCTGTTTTTTGTTTTAATAATATTTTTGCTTTTAAACTCTTTGAATGCATTCGGTAACTTATTAAAATTTGTTACTGCCCTGATGTAAATATTTTTTATACTTATACTTCTATGTCTTTTAGGCATTTGGATACTTCTTTTTCTAGTTACGGTATCTGAATCTAGAAATTTTTGTTGCATTTCTTTAAAATAGTACAATAACGATTCTTGTGTGAAAAATTGATCTAAATTAAGCGGATTTTTGTCCAGTACAAATTTATTTTTATTTATCAGCTTTATAAGTTTATTTTGTACATTTTGTAAACAACTTAAACACCCTGATTTTTGTCCAGTACAAATTTATTTTTATTTATCAGCTTTATAAGTTTATTTTGTACATTTTGTAAACAACTTAAACACCCTGCATAGGCACCACCCCATGCAATGATTCCATAAGTTGCAATACTGTGGAATAATGCATAATAAAGCATTCTAAGCGTATCAGTGGACATGATCTTTGCTAATTTGTAAAGAGTAAAAGTTAAATATTTTGTTTTATTGTAGACGTACTTTGTATGTATGTCCCATTTCATATTGCTGTCAAAAATTATCCCAAGATATTTATGGTTATCAACTCTGTTTATGATAGTGTCGTTAATTTGTATATTTAAGTTTTTGGGTGTACTATTGATGTTATTTCCAAATTCTATATAAACTGTTTTATGTGTGTTTAGTGATAGTTTATTTAGTGCCAGCCAATTTGATATTTTTAGCAGAAAATTATACATCAGGTTTTCGACTTCTAGCCAGTTTTTCCCAGTAGCTACTATTGCTGTATCATCTGCGAAGGTTAAAATTGATTTTTCTGGTATTGTGGTCAGCATGTCGTTGATGTAAATGATGAATAGTAATGGGCCAAGGATTGTTCCTTGTGGCACTCCCATTTCTATGTTTTCATATTTACTAAATTTGTTGTTTACCTTGACTCTTTGCTTTCTATTATTTAGGTAGCTTTTTATTAACTTGAGGATATTGCCACGAATGCCATAGTTATATAATTTGTCTAACAATATTTTATGATTTACCGTATCAAATGCTTTGGCCAAATCTAGGAAAGTTATAGCAATAGGATTGCTTTTATCTAATTTATTGTAGATTAAATTGGATATTTGGGATAGTAGATCTTTGGTACTCCTGTTCTTCCTGAATCCGAATTGATTTTCCGATATTAAATTGTATTTATTGAAAAAATTTAGTATTCTTTTGTGTATAATTTTTTCAAAGATATTTGCAAGATTTGATATTAAAGAAATAGGCCTGTAATTCGTAGGTAAGAATTGTTCCTTCGATTTGTAGATTGGTGTAATTTCCGCTATTTTTAATTCATCTGGCCATATCCCTTGTTCCACACAGGTGTTAAATATGTGGGCTAATGGTGTCGATATAGCTATGCTAAGCTTTTTTATAACTCGTGCATTTATTTCATCATGTTCACCTTTAGTGTCTTTCAGGTTATTGATGGTTTCTATAATTTCTTGCGGATTTGTTAAGTATAAGAGCATGCTGTTATCATTTCTTTTAGGCATCTTTAAGCTCTCATTTTGCAGTTGGATTATCTTATCAGCTAATTTTTTTCCTACTTTGCAGAAGAAATTATTGATCTTATTAGCTATTTCTTTGGAGTCCGAGATTTTTTGATTATTTTCTACTATAAAATTTATGTTTGTTTTTGGATTACCACTTTTACCTAATTTATTATTAATAATTCTCCATAATTTTTTTGGGTTATTAGCATTTAATTGTAGTTGTTTTTTGTCATAATCTTCTTTAGCTTGATTAATAATTTTATTCAGTACTTTGGAGTAATCATTATATATATCTTTCTTTGATTTATTTGTAGGATCTTTTTTGTAAATGTTATAAAGTTGTTCTTTCTTTTTGCACGAAATTATAATGGCCTTCGTTATCCAATTTTTTCTAGGTCTTATCATTTTGTTACCTTTGTCTTCACATTTTGATTGGTTTATACATAATTTAATTTTGTTTATTAGTGACACTATAGCGTCATTTGTGTTCATTATTTTTGAGATTTCTGTCCAGTTTACTGTTTTAGCCGTTTTAAGTAATTTATTGTATTTAATTTTTATATTGTTATTTTGTGCATTATTTCTTTTCATGTTCTTAATTGACATGAGTATTGGATAGCGATCATTGAAAGGCGTTTTTAGTAAGCACGTTCTGTAGTTAATTTTGTGCATTTTAATGAAAAAGTTGTCTATACAAGTACCATTATTGTTTAAATTGGATGGTCTTGTGACAGAATTAATTCCTGGGCAGTAACCATTTGTTAATAATGTTTGTAAAAACTCTTAATTCAGTGTTTCCTGGCATAAAATATCAAGATTGAAATCACCTACGATAATATTGTTTTTAAATTTTTTATTGCAAATTAATAGGTTTTTTATGTTCAATAAGAATTCAGTTTTATGCATGTCATGCGATCTATAGATTGCTGACAGGATTAGTTCACTGTTGTCAATCAACGTTATTTTTGAATTTATTACTTTAAGATTATTAATCTGAACTATTTCCGTTGATTCAGTAATATTGTCACTAATGTAAACTACTACTCCATCAGATTTGTTTATTTGACTATTGTTATAAAACATTTTATAGTTAGGTATGTTGAAAAAATCTTTATGTTGCAAATTCCAAGTTTTAGTACATACTATAATATTTGGTTTTATTTTTAAATTATTGATAAATGCTAATAATTTATTATAATTTGCATTGAGGCTTCTTATATTTATGCATAATATTATTTCCTTATCTTGACTGATACCTGTCAAGATACCTGTTAAGTAAATTTAAATTATCTGCTTTGATTTCTTTGTCTATAGAATACTCTTGATCATATATATCCATTAGTTTCTAAATTTAATTTTTTGATGTGTCATTAGGTGATGAGTCCACTGATGTTGTGCTCGGTAATCTGGCTTTCCTAATTGCCGGCTGCCTACTAAATCGTTGTTCTTTATCGTTATCTACCTTACCGAAAAAACGTTGATACGTTGGCTGAATTGGATAGTCTGTCATTTCTATATACTTTTTAATTTTGTTCTTTAATACTTCACACTGCTGACTATCTATAGCAAGGTGATTAATATTGTATTTAGTATTAAATTTGTTGTTATAAAATTAACAATTTGCACATTTATGATTTACACTATTGCACTCTATCGCAGAATGATTTCCCGCACATTTATAACATGTGGCTTCATTCGTACATTTCTTGTAACCGTGTCCAAATTTCGAACATTTTGGACATGGATTTGTATTTATTTGATCAAAAACTCTACAGTTTTCATATCCCACAAACACTTTGTTTTTATTTTCACGAATGTGCTTGTAAATAGCTGATGTCACTTTGTTCGCGATTTCTCTATTCGAATTGCGCGCGCTACAAACTCCAGCAACACTCCAGCTCAGATGGCGCTGAGAACATGTGCGCGCGCGCTCAGGCGCGTCCACGGCAAAGATAGCGTCCCTCGACGCCATCTTTGCTCTCTACGATCAGCTCTTGAAGAAGAAAGACGCTCTTGCGACAACCACTACATCACGACACCTGCTGTGCAATTTTCCAGCTCATCGCTACACATCAGCTCATCTTTAAGCTTCCAGCTCTTTTTACACACATCAGCTCTGTCACATATTAATCCACTGAGGTTAAAGTATGTTCACCTACACTCGAGGCTAAATAAAGATTAAAGTGCTCATTAAACTTGGTGCATTTATTTAATGTCCCCGCCCGCTGTAACTACCCAATTCCAACTACAACGTAATTTCTCAAAAACACTTCAATTATTGCCCTTTCTTTGTTAGTTTTTTGATTAAAAAATGTATGTAATTCAAAAAATATGTATTCAAAGTCGCTTAATCAACCTGAGTATAAATTTTTGAAAGATTTATTGAGTCCGATAGAGGGTGTGCAATCCCGGTTGAAAATAGGAACGTTGAAAAGAAGGTTTCTAATCAACATTTCCGCATGCTGATTATCAACGTTTCAAAACCTTGAAAAAATGTTGATTTACCTTGATTTTCAACCCTTTTTTCAACGTTGATTTTCAACCGTTTTTTTGAAAATTGTTGAAATCTATATTACCCTTATCATTAAATGATACATACATATCGCTCATTTAGGAAACGTTGACAAAAAAGTTGAAAATCAACGTTTATATCGCTCATCCAGGAAACGTGAATAAACGGTGAAAATCAAAGTAAATCAACGTTTTTTCAAGGTTTTGAAACGTTGATAATCAGCATTCGGAAATGTTGATTAGAAACCTTCTTTTCAACGTTCCTATTTTTAACCGGGATACTACGCATTTAGTGAGCATGAGTCAGTCGTTTCACTTGCTGAATCACGTGCTAATTCCATCATGATTTTTGATGATATAAATATAAAAGATGATGTAAATATAAAACACATTTATTACGATTATGTTAATTCAGATATGCCTTTTGAAAAATTCAAAGAGATTTGTTCAAAATGCTGGAGAGGTAATAGACATGGATTTCTAGTTATCGATAGAGACAGACCAAATAATCATGGGAGATATAGAAAGGGATTCGATTCTTTTGCTGTAAATATCGTAGACTGATGAGATGTAGATTATTTCGCTTGAGATCATAGAAGTATCAACATGACGAGAGAAGAGTATACTTCGACAATTAGCCGAGGCTCGCGTGGAGCCCACGCCGCGTCTCTCTCTCTCTCGCTCTTACGCGGTGTATCGACGCCGCGTCACCTCTCTCTCGCTCTCATGCGTTTGTGCGCGTCTCTCTCTCGCTCTTACGCACTTGTGTGCGCCTCGCGTCGCATGTCTCTCTCTCTCTCTCTCTCTCTCTCTCTCTCTCTCTCTCTCTGAGAGATATGTTTACAGAGTTAGGAGGGATGATCCCCCTACAGAAGGCGATTGGGATGGCTCAGAATGGACTTCCACAGGCTGTACTTCACAGCACTGCTAATATACAAAATTATCAGAATGAGGGAGCCTAATTATCTACTCAACTTCTTTTCTGTGTACACTCTGAGAGCTACAGCTAAGGGTGAACCCCTGACTCTCCCTTTTCCCAACTCCTTCGTTTTCTTGTGCTATCCTCACGAGTGAAACCTCCTCCTGCCCTGTTGACCAAATACTTTTAACCTGTGTATCAGTAGGTTTATGATACACAGGTGGGTAAACAATCCGAGAGAGAGAGAGGAAAACACTGACCTATTGGGGCTTTGCGCGTACGCAAACACCACGCCAGGTGTTTGTGAACACCCTCAATCGGATCGTTCCGGTGCGCAGGCGAACCGAATGTTCTTGAACCAATACAGCGCAAACACGAACTGGGTGTTCGTGAGCTCATTCCGACCGTTTTTTATTACCTCTACCAGCCTCCGACTCCAACTTTGGGCAGTTAAACGAAGAACACAGTCTGCCTAGGGGCGGGCCTGTACAGGACGAGCGGTGCGACCACGGATTGTTTATTACCGCGTAACAAATAAATAATTACGTGTAAGGAGTGGGACTATAGGCGAAAGCATATTCGTTACACTTATTCTCATAAAGCCAATAATGCAGTCAATTTTCTATCTTAATTAATTGAAGCTGAAAAAATACTTTCAAGTGTGAAATAACTTGAATGCAAAAGAATATTAAATATTTGGAGTTTGATATGAAGAATCGGTATAATGAATTTTTAAAATATCTAAAAAAAGAATAAGTCTACTTATCATTATCAGTATCATCATGGGCGTTGACGTGTTTGGACGTAAATTGGATAGCGTAAAGAAGGGCTCTCCTGGTATTGCTTACAAAATCACCAAAGACGGACATTACGACGTAGATAATAAACGAATTTGTAATCTAGCTGACCCCCAGCAGGAGAATGACGTAGTAAACTTACGAACGCTACGCAAAACCTCTGAAACTGATGTTAAGGCACTCATAAATATAATATCTAGCCTTCAAACAAGTATCAATTACGTACAAGTTGATTTGAAAAAACAAAAAGGAGAGATTATAAAATTGAAAAATTATAAGAGCTAAGACAGCATATTAAAAATGGAATACAAAGAGTAGTAGATGAGCTACACAAACCAGCATGCCGTAACTATCCACGTCGTAAAGTAGATATACACTCCCCTTCAAATGCTTTTGCCACTCTTTGGCAAAAATCTGGGAAGAAGTCGATAGTCGATAGTCGGTCAAAGGTGGAGACGCACCGGCTGCCCTTGCTCGGGGACGTGCCGACTAGCGCGTATGCCAAAGGTCCATTGCGCTTTGCCTCCTTGTGTCATCATTCCGAATATCGCTACCCATTCAAGCGTTCCTAAATCCTCGGGTTCGAGAACGATTGACTGGATCTCATCCTTTTTATGAGGCCTATGAGGCCCTGTACACTAAAATTCCTAACATCTCCGGGCTCTAGTGTGAAGTCCCCACACGCTCTCCGCCTAACTCCCGTAAGTCTGGGGCAGTCACACAGAAGGTGCGCGGGGGTTTCATTTGCCTCACCGCAGAGCCTACAGAGTTTCCTACTCGTTTTTCCGATCCTATGTTTGTGGTAATCCAAGTCACAGTGACCCGTGAGCCAGCTCACCACTAGCCTGATTTCCCTTCTTTCGAATTTGATCAGTTCTGATTTCCAGCTTCGGGGTAATATCTCATCAATGATACTTTTGATGTGTCTGCACCCCTGGCTGTCACGCCATCTCTTACATTGTTCCGTTTCCACCTTTTCTGGGTTTTTCTTTCTAGGTGGCAAAGCGGTATGGCAACCTTGGTGTCGGTTGCTCTAGTTCCCGCCGCTCCTCTTTTTGCGAGTCTGTCTGCCTTCTCATTGCCCAGAACACCCGAGTGTCCCGGGACCCACTTTAATTCTACATCACATATTTTCGCAAGTCTATCTACAGTATTGCGACACCTTTTCACTTCTAACGAGGTTACCTCTACTTTACTAACACTTAGGAGTGCTGCTCTGCTGTCCGAGTGTATGGTGACCTTGCGGTCTCTCCATTCCTTTTCTAGCATATGCTCTACGCAACTCATAATGGCTTTGATTTCCGACTGGAAATAGTATATTATGCAACGTGGGCGTATAATGCGATTTCACACCCGTGGGCTGATCGCCGCACCCGAGGGCCGGCGAAGCCGGCCCAAGGGTTGTGCCGATCTGCATAAGGGTGTGAAACGTACGCCCGAGTTGCATACGCTATTTTTTACAACAGTGGGCGGAAAATTCGGATCCATAGAGTGCAACCATTTTTAAAGTATACGAATAAAAGGAAAATAGCGCTCGCCATGGTACATAGATATGAAGCATATCGCTAAGGGTGAGGGAGCGGGTGTAGGGCCGCAGGCCCTGGTGGGGCGCAGGGGCGAAGCCCCGCCGGGGGGTTGGGGGGGCGGAGCCCCCCCCCACAAAAATATATATTTAAAGTTCATTAAAAATAAAATTACTCAAGCAAAAACATTACTGAAACAAAAAATACTTGAACAAAAATACACATACATACATAAATACGTATATGTATATACGTATATTAACTACATATATAAATAAATATATATTAATTAACATATCAAAGCTTGGGTTATTCTCATTGTTGTTGTTTATTCTCATGATATTAAATGTACAATAATATATGAAATTAATGATAATTAAAAATAATATTTCAGCACAAAGAAAAACGAAAATAAATTTAGTAATATATAAATTTTATAAATATATAAACAAATTGTGTAAACAAAACTAACTCTAAACATAATTAATAAGAAACATGATTAGTAATATAATTTACTCTATATTGACTACTTCTTTCGTAACTGTTATGATAGTAGTTTTTTTCGTCTTCTTACGAGCTGATTCATTCGAATCTTCATCAATCGCATCTGTTAGTTGTTTTCCAATTTTTCTTTTGTTTGCCACTGAGTTTTCGATATATCCTTCAGCGACTTGCGCCGACTTCCAACCACCATGTCGTTTTAATGTTGTGATGTTGGCTCCTGAATCAGCTAGAAGAGTGGCCGAAGACCGCCGAAAACTATGTCCTGTATAAGAATTGGGATTTTCCAAGTTTAACCATGTCGCGATTTTCTTAGGCATACCACCGATCATATTTTTCCCAATAGGTTGATTACAGCACTTGCCGTTGCGGTGTATGCTCCATGTATGCCAAGAATAAGAACAACCTACAAATTAATTATTGATTTATTATAACTGATAGCTTTATTTTATTCATATTAAGCTTAAAAATTTACCTTTGTAGTAAAAAATATTTCGTTTGGAGCTTCTTCTATGAATTTTTTTATTTCAGTCGGTGAAAAAACTTTAGACTTTTTTGGTGTGTACCCAGTGTGTAATTTTTTTAAATAATTTTGCAAGTTCTTGTATCCGCTATTGTCTATATTATTTTCAATCCTCATCATTGTTTTTAACATTGAAAATTTCGACCATAGAGTCGAAGATACATATTTTTTAGCAAGGTCGTAAAAGTAAGACAAAAATACTTTTTCGTCAAAAGACTTGGTTTTTTTATCTGTCATCCACTTCCGAAAATCACTATAACACGCACGGTAAATAAGCTCCGATTTATTTGGAAGCAATTCGTTTACTGCATTTTCAGCTGCAGCCAAAATATCATCGGGAATGGAATCACTATCACTCATTTTGAAATACAAAGAACGTTTTCTTTTGAAAAACAAAGCACGTTGTGCATTACTTGTTACCAAAGCGGTACTGATTAATTGGTCAGGCATAGAGATACATTACTCAAGACTTAGGAGTGGGAGCAGTATACCTGTATACTATATGTGTATACTAATATGTATATTGTATGTTTAGTATGTGTATACTATATGTATATCTTATATGGATATCACAAGGATACAGTATTAGGATATTTCTACAATTTATTATAGCCTAACCATGCAATTTTCCAAATTTTTTATTTTACTCACACTATGTCAAAAAGTATCATTTTAGTCCCGGAAATCGAGGTCTAAAATCGAATTTTACGCACACTGTTGTAAAAACCGTTGTATGGTCTTCCAGGGAAAGTACTAGCTCTATGCTAGTTCCCTTAAGCCACGCGGCGGCTGCTGTTCCTTTTTCACTTTTGGACCCGTCAGTAAACCAGAGACTAGCTCCCGATTCCCGCGAATCGACCTCATGCCTTGACTGAATCTCCAGTTTGAATTTCCTATCAAAGAAGAATTTTCTGGGGGTCCTGTTAAGTTCCTGATTGTTACCAAGGTCCACTGACTTAATCAGTTCAGTGTCTTCATGTTCGGCTATAGCCCTTGTTGACCTAATCTTGGCCTTCAGGGCAGCCGCTCTTATCATCAGCTCCAAGAGGGGGAGATCAAGCACCATTTCAAGTGCCCTTAGAGGTGTTGACTTTCGATCGTTGATTATTCAAGAATCCGAAAGAGTTGGCGATAAAGTACGAGTCAGCAAATCTAAACACGTTTTTGAAAAAGGCCTAATTGGTCTCCAGATATTTTTACTATTCAAAGCGTCTCAAAGACAAAGCCTGTGACTTATCATCTACTGGACTATAAGCACAACCCCATCGCTGGAGGCTTTTATGAGCAAGAATTACAAAAAGTGATGTATCCGGATGTATATCTTGTGGAAAAAGTGTTTGGAAAACGCTTTTTAATATATTTTAAGCTTTATTACATTAAATAATAAATTGAAATTTAGCACCTCCATAGTATTCTGTAAATAAATTGTATCTTTGCACATTTTCGGTCAGTTGGATATAAAGTTCGTAGTTGTTATTGAATGCTCTTGTAATTCAATCTGGTAAAGTAATTTCAATTTCAGCGTTAAGTGCAGGAATTATTCTATTATCCTCTTTCTTAAATTCCGTTACTAAATAGTTATCGTTTTCATTGAGCTCATAATGATCCTTCTCGGAGAGTGAATCAACCCAGACGGCAAAATCTGTTCTGAAAGAGTTCTTTTTCTGTTCGTGTTCCCGAGCATGAACTCCTCATTGCGATCGGAATCAGTTTCAAAAGAATAATTAAAGTATACCATAAGAGTTCATGCTATGTCCGCTATTTCGATCATTACAAGTTCTTAAACTGTTCTTTACGATTTTTTGCCGCAATATATCGCAAAAGTACTATTAACGAAGTTATAATAGCATTTTTAGAGAGTCTTCTTTAATGAATTATAATATTCTTGAATAATTTTAAACAAAGTCCTTTAGTGCGAATATTGCGATTTATTGGCAAACAATAAACTACCCTTATTTTTAATTAAATATGAACTCTGTATGAGTTCGTAATGGGCTCGTTATGAATTCGCTAAGAATTCACATGTCACGAATTATAATATTCTTGACAAATTCTGAATCAAGTCTTTTCGTTTCTAAAGTCCTATTAATCAGATAACAGTGATCTATCCTTAATTTTTTTACTAAAAATGAACTCGGTAAGAGTTCGCAATGAGCTCGCTATGGATTCATTATGAATTCATCTGCTACGTATTATAGTGTTTTTAAAAAATTCGGAATCAGGTATTTTAGTTTATAAAAGTCCGATTAATCAGATAACAGTGATCTATCATTAGTTTTAACTAACAATGAACTCAATAAGAGTATTCTTGAAAAATTCTGAATCAAGTATTTTTTAAGGCCATCAGTTCCGGGTGATGAATTTACATCAAATTAGTTGTGGTGACTCTTAATACCTCAACAATAAACTATGTAGAGTTTCAGAACCTAATGCTCTCTCATTCCTGAAATATTATACGTTAATTTTGGCTGCGACTCCTATTTATCCTATTTCAAAGCAATGCTTTTTCTCTTACTAGCTAGTTTCCTATAATAAAAATATATGCCAAGGTCAACTTGAGTAAAACGCTCTAAATCGAATAATGCAGCCAGACTCACGGGTTTTTGAGGTCGGTGAATCCGAATCCGGGGTCTGGTTGACCCTATCGGGTCATGGTCAAGGCCACGTCAAGGTCAAATTGAGTAAACCGCATAACGTACGTAACGTAAAGTTGACAAAAATGCATTGAATCGCAAACTGCCGCCAGAAATATAGGTTTTTGAGTTCGCTCAATCCGAATTCATGGTCTGTTTAGTCCCATCGGAGCTAAACCAATTCTAAAATACCATAACTCTGGACAACTTTTGGTGCAATAACTACATTTTAGTTTTTGGTTCTCAGTTTATTCCTCCTGTGAATGCATCCAGGGCACCTCCCCGTGGTGACGGCGGGCAAGGGAGTTGCACCAGCTGTGCAATTTAATTGCAAAAATAGTCGGTCGGGCAAGACGGTCGGCAGGACCTGACCATGATCCGATGGGGTTAAACGGACCCCGGATTTGGACTCAACGACCTTAAAAACCCATGAGCCTGGCAGCATTATTCGATTTAAAGCGTTTTACTCAATTTGACCTTGGCATGACCTTGACCATGACCCGATAGGGTCAAACATACCCCGGATTCGGATTCGGCAGGCCAAAATATAACAGAATATGTGTGTCTCGACCCCTGACTCGAAAGCTTTTTTTTGTGCGGCTGTGTAATCTAAAAATAGTAGATTTTCTTACAAGGTGGAGAAATGGAACTTTTGCACGGACGTGGTAGGACGTCATACACGTCCGTGCACGAGTTCCCCTTCTCTCCCGTGTAAGAAATAGTACTTTTCTCTATCCTCGGGCGAAAGTACGGCTATACTATTGATTAAAAAATAGTAAATTAATTAATTTCTAACCTTTAAACCGACCTTAACTGGCAGTTGCTCTGCGCAGCCATGTTTTTACTTTCGTCACGGGTTCCTTTAGTGTAATATGCGTATATTTTTTTATTTTACCTATCGTGCGTTTATATATGTCAGATGCCCGCCCAACATTTGCAGCACGAGCGAAGCGAGTGCTACTGGTTGGGAGGCGGGCATCGAAAAAAAAGCAGAATAAACATAATATTTGTAAATTAAACATTTAATAAAAACGTAATTGAATGTTTTTAAAACGGAAATTTTATTTTAATTTTCTTACAATTATTGTTTATAATTTTCACAACAAAAATTGTTAACAATATTGCCTTTAAATGTAGCACTTACATATATAATGCAAATTTTTTTAACCACTTTACTGTATTCGTGTTTATTTCTACATTTTCAATAACGTTCAATAATGTTCTAATTTAAGTGTACGGTTGATTAGCATTCTTTTTGATAATTAAAAAATCTAGCAGGTGGACTGAATTTTACTTGCGTTATGAGCGGAATAAATCGAAAAACATACGACTACAAACACAACCTGCACCTTTGAGGTATATAAATTATTTAAAGGACGCTAATTATCTACATAGACTTTCTTTGATGAATGTCTATTAGCTATTAGAATATAACCGAACATAAAGGGGTTAGACTTTCAAAATCTTCCTGACAGAGCTTTCGAGTTTAAAACAAATGACGCGCATGCAGTGACTAAAAATGCTCCTACTTCTAGCGTAAACAAAAGGCGAAACCTCGTACTTTCGCCCAAGGGATGGAGAAAAATCTATTTTCCATATCTCTTACAAGGGTCAAGTTCCATAAAGTGCAATAAAAAGTTTTTGTGTGAAAATTAATATACCGAGTGTCTGAAAAGTCCCGGAACGGCGCGATAACTTCTTAATTAATAATGATAGGAAAAAACTAAAATGCACGGTTATTAGGATTTTTTCCCAGCTATCTGACGGTAACCTTGAATTTGACCTTGATCACAAACTTCGAGGTCATTTGAAGTTCAGTCGATTTTTTTAAATGGGACCACCTATTTTTGACCCCGGAAATGAAAAGAGCGGAAAATTTTACGTTTAAATATGGTCTTGACCGTTTTTAAATTTTGATCTTGGATTGTCATGATGAAGGTCAAACCCAGGTTTAAATTACCTTTAAATGACCTCGAAGTTTGTGATCAAGGTCAAATTCAAGGTTACCATCAGATAGCTGGAAAAAATCCTAATAACCGTGCATTTTAGTTTTTTCCTATCATTATTAATTAAGAAGTTATCGTGCCGTTCCAGGACTTTTCAGACACTCTGTAGATTGTGTATTAAGTAATTTAAATGCAGACAAATAATATAATTTTATTATAAGAAACTAGCAAGTAAGAAAGAAAAAACATGGCTTTGAAATTCGGTACATCGGTCACACTAGAATAAATAGGAGTCGCAGCCAAAGTAAGGTATAATATTTCAGGAATGAGAGAGCGTTAGGTCCTGAAACTCTACATAGTTCATCGTTGAGGTATTAAGAGTTATCACAACCAATTTGAGGTAAATCCCTCACCCGGATCTGATGAATTCTCCTTGTTAGTGTTAGAATAATATATTTTGATATACGTATTGTTAGATTAAAGGCACCACAGTAGATAATAAAAATGATCTCAGATCGCTAGTAAAGCATTGTAGCTAAATACGAGGGTG
Source organism: Sycophila sp. Sp_5 (assembly GCA_018906775.1). Lineage (NCBI taxonomy): Eukaryota > Metazoa > Arthropoda > Insecta > Hymenoptera > Eurytomidae > Sycophila > Sycophila sp. Sp_5. The sequence goes on from JACCID010000015.1 coordinate 304,712, forward strand.
GCTTGGGAGCGATCTGAGGCATTTTTTTACCTTCCACGTAGCGTGTATTATTTAATATCTTTTTTTTTGTTTATTTATTTAAGCAAATATAACTTCAAGAAAGTTATTAAACTTAATTCCACAGTTAAATGAGTAATAGATCTAGGTCACAAAATAACTTAGTTATTTTCAAAGAGCTCTTTCCGCATTCTTTACGAACTCATGAATCCTTTCTTACTTAAAATAATGTACTGAAATCGCGTTCTTGTAGAATTCCTTATACTCATCAGAAAGTATTCTATTCGAGTTCTGTATAAACTCAACCTGATCTCTTAACGAATTACCGTTAGAAAGAATATATTCATTAATAAATGTCATGAGAGTTCCAAAAGAATACTTATAGTACAATTTACGAACATTTCGTACGTAGTATTTGTAGATGCTGCGCCAAAGAAGTCAATAAATACTTTATGTACTCTGCATATGAGTATATACAGATCTCATTTATCATTCTCCATGAATACACTTTCAAAGAGAGAGATTCTTTATGAATGTCCCATTTTAAAGAAATCACCCAGAAATTTTCGCTGGTTCGTGTTGTATAAAAAAATTGTTCAGACAAAAGTTGTTTGGGACAATGGGGGCCATCTTTTTATGAAATCAGTTTTGACCTTGAGACTTAATTTCAAGGTCATTTGAAGGTCAAAATGCTTTTTTAACATTCAGTGCGTAAAACAGTACTTTTTGGGACATCTGTAAGTGTGTAAAGCAGTACTTTCACGCACGGTGTGTAAAGTACTTTGCTTTGAGCACTGGGTACACTATGTGATACCACGAATAGAATTATGCATTTTTAATTATTTATTGTTATAAATTAATAAAAAAATTTAATTTATTAAACATTTAACGAAAAAATTTTTTTTTCTCCATCCCTCGGGCGAAAGTACGAGGTTTCGCCTTTTGTTTACGCTAGAAGAAGGAGCATTTTTAGCCACTGCATGTGCGTCATTTGTTTTAAATTCGAAAGCTCTGTCAGGAAGACTTTGAAAGTCTAACCCCTTAAAGTTCGGTTCAATTCTAATAGCTAATAGACATTCATCAAAGAAAGTTTATGTAGATAATTAGCGTCCTTTAAATAATTTATATACCACAAATGTGCAGGTTGTGTTTGTAGTCGTATGATTTTCGATTTATCCCGCTTATAACGCAAATAAAATTCAATCCCCTTGCTAGCTTTTTTAATTATCAAAAAGAATGCTAATCAACCGTACACTTAAATTAGAACATTATATTGAACGTTATTGAAAATGTAGAAATAAATACGAATACAGTAAATTGGTTAAAAAAATTTGCATTAAATATGAAAATTCTACATTTAAAGGCAATATTGTTAACAATTTTTGTTGTGAAATTATAAAAAATGATTGTAAGGAAGTTGACATAAAATTTGTGTTTTAAAAACAAACAATTACATTTTTATTAATTATTTAATTTACAAATATTACGTTTATTTTGCTTGTTTATGTATTTTCGATGCCCGCCCCCAACCAGCAGCACTCGCTACGCTCGTGCTGCAAATGTTGGGCGGGCATCAAACATATATAAACGCGCGATAGGTACAATAAAAAAATATAAGCAGAATATTCTAAACGAACCCGTGGCGAAAGTAAAAAGATGGCTGCGCAGAACAACTGCCAGTTGAGGTCAGTTTAAAGGTTAGAAATTGATTATTTTACTATTTTCTAATCAATAATATAACCGTACTTTCGCCCGGGGATAGAGAAAAATACTATTTCTTACACGGGAGAGAAGTGGAACTCATGCACGGACGTGTATGACGGCCTCGGCTTCGCCTCGGCCGTCCTACCACGTCCGTGCGGAAGTTCCATTTCTCCCCCTTGTAAGAAAATCTACTATTTTTTATTTAAAGCTTTTAAATCCTAATGAACTAATCCTAGTGCGACGTTGAAAACAATTAGGACTTTACAATTTAAAATTGTACAAAAAAAGTTTCTCTTTTTTAAAATACTGATAAAGACAAATATTTTAAAATAGTATTTGGCTTTTATGTTTTTCAATAAAATTTTCTTTTTTTTTTAAATTATCATTTTTTGGTTTTTTGGAGGGGGCTCCGCCCCCAACCCCCCGGCGGGGGCTTCGTCTCCTGCACCGCCACCGGGGCTGCGCCCCTGAACCCTCCTTCCCACAGACTCCCGGGCTCATCTTCTTTGTCACCCTCGCTGCGCTCGAGCGACAAACCGACTCGCGCACCTCGCGTCTCGTGCACATTTTAATTAAACATAAACTTTTTACTTTATTGTTACTGTTTTACGCACAAAATGTTAAAAAATAGTATACGCAACACATGCGCAAGCGATTCACGCCCTCGTCTTTTGTGTCACCCTCGCTGCACTCGGGCGACAAACGCGACTCGTGCGTGAATCCGCTGCTTTGCGCACTCGTTGCCTAATGTACTTTTTTGAATAGGAACCCCCATTTTTGACCCCGGATTCGGAAAGAGCGCAAAATTCTACGTTCAGATATTTGGGTTATTGGGTTATTACAAACCTCAGCCTTACCCAATAATTCACGTGCATTGATGAAGACAATAACGCATTTGATACTCACATGACCATGCGGAGGGGGCGGGGTATCGGGTTATTGGGTTATTCTTGGTATTGTTATTATCATTTCAAATCTCACCTTTGCCAAATAATTCGTGTGCACAGATTAAGAGAATAACGAATGTGACCCTTACATGACTATGGGGGGGGGGATAACCGCACCCACACCTGATACCTTATCTTAACGTAGAATTTCGCGCTCTTTCCGAATCCGGGGTAAAAAAATGGAGGTTCCTATTCAAAAAAACACTTTGACCTTCAAATAACCTTGTAACTAAGTCTCAAGGTCAAAACTAATTTCATAAGAAGATGGCCCCATTGTCCCAAACAACTTTTGTCTGAACAATTTTTTTATACAACGCGAACCAGCGAAAATTTCTGGGTGATTTCTTTAAACTGGGACATTCGTAAAGAATCTATCTCTTTGAAAGTGTATTCATGGAGAATGATAAATGAGATCTGTATGTACTCATATGCAGAGTACATATCGTATACTTATTGACTTCTTTGGTGCAGCATCGACAAATACTACGAAATGTTCGTAAAGTGTACTATAAGTATTCTTTTGTAACTCTCATAACATTTATTTATGAATACATTCTTGCTAACCGTAATTCCTTAAGGACGTTAACACAATAATTAAGTTTCTTTGAATTGTCTTGAAATTTTTGTTGTACTTAAATTTAAGTATTCTTTATACATTCTATGAATTTCAATCCCCGAAGCGGGATTAAATTTTGAGGAAATCAATGTCAAACTTAAACTTTTTAACACGGAGGTCCTATGTTAAGCTTCTCTGGGCAGAGCATTTTTACATATAGCAAAGCAAGTTCTCTTCGAATTTTTATAAAAAACTACTTTAATAATTCTATACAGTACGTAGAATAATATCATATCATTTTTATATAAGCTTACCGTACTAATTTTGGAGAAATAGTTGAACGAAAATCATGATTTTACGGGCTTTCCTTCTCAGTGAAAACAGCAGATAGGAAAGACGACAAGACTTGGCAACGTCGCCTAATCTTGTCTGAACTGTTTACCGTTTATTTACAAGAAACAAACCGCATGTTTAATGACTATTAAATTAATTAATTTGTTTAAATTTATGTTATTTATGATTAAAATATTGGAAAGGATAAATAATGTTTTAAAATTATTTTTATTTGAAAATCTGTAACAATTTATTAATAAATATATCTCCCTATATTATATAGTTATAAGGTCAAAACCAAAGATTATCACCCTCCTCCCCCTCCTCCCCGCTCCTCCCCGCTCCCTTTATCATTTTAATGATATTTTTTCATATATTTAAAAAATGTTCCTGCTCCTCTTTAACTATCCTCCCCCCTCCTCCCCCCTCCTCAGTGATATTCCTCAACCCCTCCTCAGGAACATCCTCAAATTGAACCCCTCCTCAACCCCTCCTCAATATTAAAATAATTATGAAAAATAGGTATACTGCCACAAAATTTTAAATGTATGTTATTAAAGAAAAATAAAATAATTTCGGAAAATGATATCGAATTTAAATTTTGGCTTTTAAATGTAGCCAATGGCAATTTTTTATCAAACTATGATCGATAAAGTAAAGTAACAAAAATCCCAAAATCAATTATACAAACGAAAATATTATAGATGAAATTTTTGGATACTTAAAGATATGAAAAATCGACATTTTTATGAAAGTGTAATTTTAACTTCAAAATGGTATAACGATACAGTCTATGAAATATTTAATCATTGACATAGCAGAAAACGATAATAATGAGCATTTAGTAAATAAAATTAAAAAATGACGCAATTATCGTGTTGCTGAAAATTTTAAATTGAAATAATAGTTTTAAAATAAAATAATGGTTATAAAAAATTATCTTCTGGAATTTGACTGAAAAAATAAATCTATTCAATAATATCGCTAAATCAATTGGGTAAATGAAGTTTCATATCGTATACAGGTAAAAAAATGAGAAAAATGCAACAATTATTTTCTAGAATTCGCCTGTATCACAAAATGGGGGGTGGACGAGCGGAGCGAGTAGGGGGGACCCCCCCTAGTATATACACGGTGTTCAAAAATGAACTGGCACGACCAGTATATCCGTGTTCAGAATAACGTTCTAAGCACTTTTTCACTTTTGGCATTTTTCAGAATTTGGGATAATTATGGAGTTATTGTTAATTAAAATCTACAATAATTAGCCAATCAGCGCTCTAGCTGACGCTGGTAGGCGGGGTTTACTCGAGCAGTATGGGCCGCGCGGGGAGAGTCATGCGGGGATCATCGTCAAATCGAGCGCTGATTGGCTAATTATTGTAGATTTTAATTAACAATAACTCCATAATTATCCCAAATTCTGAAAAATGCCAAAAGTGAAAAAGTGCTTAGAATGTTATTCTGAACACGGATATACTGGTCGTGCCAGTTCATTTTTGAACACCGTGTATATATATGGGTATATTGTAACGTACATTAAAAATTTTTACTTTTTAAAAATGTTATCACATTTGATATAGTTTTTTTATTATTTGTAACTCTAGCATTTTTTTCAACACGTTTAGAAAAAAGATTGACTACACCTTCTTCTCGTTTGTTTTTATACATTTCTAAAATTAAAGCAAAATTAATATTATGTTTAGCTAAATTTTTTAACATATTTTTTGATATGACATTGTATAACTCTGTTAATTGTTGTAAACCTAAAATAATTTTATTTTTTTCTAATAAATCAGCGTAGCATTGCTGATAAGTTTTACTTATATTAAATAAATTTTCATGTGCTTTAAAAGATTCGACAAGTTCTTGTAAAATTGTTACATCTAAAATAGCATTGTGAAATTCGTCTCTATTTTTTAATTCTAAAAATTCTTTGGCTAACGTTTCTAACTTAAACATATTTGGGCCTTTCTATCCGAGAACAGTTTTTTAAACATAACTAAACTATCAGAAAACTGAAGTCATATTGAAATTGCTGATCATAGTGTTATTAATAATTGCTCTTAGCAATAGAGGTGCATCTGCAAGCTGTAGACTAAGCGTCGTTTGCGATGATGCCAGAGCGCAAGAAGCTGCGCAGAAGGAGGATTTGTACTCTTCTGCGCAAAGGGGGCGGAGCAAACGCATGACGTAGTTCTCAAGTTTCTCTCCTAGTCAGGCGGGGAGAATGTATGCATAGATAACTAGTCTAAGTTGAGTACAACTGCAGCGTGTTAACGTCCTTAAGAGATCACGATGAGTTCAAACAGTACTCGTATAGAATACTTTCTGATGAGTATAAGGAATTCTACAGTAACTCGATTTCAGTACATTATTTTAAGTAAGAAAGGATTCATGAAGAGTTCGTAAAGAATTCGGTAAGAGCTCTTTGAAAATAACTAAGTTATTTTATAACCTAGAGCTATTACTCATTTAACTGCGGAATTATGTTAAATAACTTTCTTGAAGTTATATTTGCTTAAAAAAATAAACAAAAAAAAAAGAAATTAAATAGTATACGCATGGGCCTACAAATTTAGTTAATAATTTCGCTGATATATTTTTTTTGTGCCGAGGATAAAATATTATTTCGCGTTAGGATTTTTTGACCTATTACGAAATTAAATTCGCATTTATTACGATTATAAGCATTTTCGTTCTTTTCTATTATTATGTCTGGTTTATTAGCGATTTCTTCATGTATTTCTTTTAATTCTTGCATTCTTTTAGTCCAATTTTCTACATACTTTTGATATTCATACTCGGATGCGTTGATAATTTTTCCTATTTCTTCTAATATGTTTTCGTTGCTACTCGGCTTTTCGGCCCCTCTTTTCTCTAGCTTCGGCTGGTTAATTTCTCGTCCAAACATCATGTACGCAGGCGTTCGCCCTGTTGATGAATGTACTGCTGTGTTGTGTGCCAATTGACATTGTTGAAGGTGTTCATCCCACTTTTTACGATTTTCCTCGATGAAACCTGAGATCATTATTTTAATATCTCTGTTTACTCTTTCTGCTGGGTTTGCTTGAGGATGTCTTGATAGTGTTCTTTCATGAATTATGTTGCTTTCCTCTAGAAATTTTTTCATCGTTGAGTTTATGAACTCCTTTCCATTATCTGATATCATTACTTCTGGGGTTTCAAAAATTGAGCATAGCATATTTTCGACAGCTTCTTTTACTAGTTTTGCTGATTTGTTTTTAATTGGGACGCACAAAATAAATTTGGAGAATATGTCCTCCATTACAGTTGCATATTTGTAGCCTTTAGTACTTGAAGGAAAATCTCCTATGAGATCTATAGCGATGACTTTTCCTGGCCGATCGATGTATCTAGATCCCATTAGTCCTATCTATTGCTTTGGGTCTATTTTACATTTTTGACACGTTTCACATGTTTTTAACATAGTTGAGAACATCTCTATTCCAGGCCAATGATAAAACTGTATTAATTTTTTATACGTTTTTTCAATGCCTTGGTGGCCTGATGTCGGCTAGTCGTGCATTTCTTCAAGAACTTGTTCTTTTTTTTCGGCTGGTAAAACCAACTTCCAAGGTTCTAAGTCTGTGCACAATTGTTCCTCTTGATAATTTGGCTTGTATTTGTAAATTTTAAGCCTATCAGCTTCCAATCACGATATCTTCGTGGGTGTGTTAATATTTGATAGATTCTTTTTTTGTACCATTTATCATTTAGTTTTTCTTCTATTTTAATCTCGTTGATTTCTACATTTTCTTCCAATTTTTCATCTTCAAACATTCTGGAGAGGGCGTTTGGGACGACATTTTGCTTTCCTGCTCTGTGAATTGTTTGAGAATCGCAATCGGCTAATTCTTGAGCTAATCTACCCAATCTTCTTGTCGGAGATTTCTTTTCAAATAGCCATTTTAGAGCACTATGGTCTGTTATAACAGTGAACCGGTTGGCTTCTAAATATGGTCTGAATTTTTCTATTGCCCATTTTATGGCTAAGCACTCTTTTTCAGTCGTACTATAATTTAGTTCAGCTTTTTTAAGCGCTCGGCTCACGTATGCAATTACCTTTTCGGTGTCGTTTACTTTCTGAGTTAAGACTGCACCTAATCCAGAATTACTTGCATCCATCTGCAGTACGAATGGCATATTTTGTTAAGGTCGATTTAGAATTGGAGCTTCAATTAATTTGTTTTTTTATTATTCTAAATGCCTCTTCTTGTATTCTCAGAGCAATTTTGTATTATTTTTGCTTTGCTTATCTTTAAGCAAGTCAGCGGTTTGGCGATCGACGCAGAATCTTTGATAAATTTCCTGTACCAAGAGGCCATGCCGAGAAATCCCTGTAACTGGTGCATGTTCTTAGATACTGGAAATTTTTTTACTGCATCCGTTTTTTCTGGATCTATTAAAATTCCTTATTCATTTACGATAAACCCAAGATACTTGATCTCGTTGACGCAGAATTTACTTTTAGACGGATTTATTGTCAGTCCAGCTTCTTTTATTTTAATTGGCAAAGTCGACGGGACGGTCAGCTTCTCGCCGACTATTGTCCGTTTCCCGCCTGTCGATCTGAATCATTATTTTGTTGAGGCTGGTTCGCCTGATTTTGCACATTGTTTGAGGCTGCTTTTGTTGAGTCGCATTACCATTTTATTGATTACCGTGCGCTTCGTTATAATTATTTTTACTTTATTTCAGCTTGATAATTCTGCATTTTAAACGTTGTTGGTGGTCGCTGAATTGGCATCTGATATTGTGGATATTGACCGCGTATACATTCGTATCGTATTTTCGCTTAACCCCGGAATATTTTCTTCTTCGATTTTCTCTTCAAATTTAGCCAATACTTCTATGGGTATTTTATAGTATAATTTTCAATAGAATTTCTTAAATTGAGATTAAGTTAAATTTTGTTACATCAATTTAATTCATTCAGTATTTTAAATTTTTAAAATTTCCTATTTGCTTATTTAAACTAATTACACAGCCACACAAAAAAAAAAAAAATTTCTGACCTGAAGAGGAGACCTTCATATCCTATAGTATTTTGACCCGCTGAATCCGAATCCGGCTTCTGTTTGACCCCATCACGTCAGGGTCAAGGTCATTTAAAGGTCAAATTGACAAAAAAACCGCCCAAGCGGAAAAAAATTCTCTATCTATATGTTTTTGGGGTCGCTGAATTCGAATCCGATGTTTGTTTGACCCCATCATGTCAGGGTCAAGGTCATTTCAAGGTCAAATTGACAAAAAAGCAAAGAAAAAAAAACAAAGAAACAGGTAAGATACCTATTACGATGCAGGGATTGGAAACCGACTGTGGGCCCGCTTTCTCACCCTGAACAGTACATTGTCTGTATCCGCTCCCAGGGTACCTCCACGCGGTGACGGCGGGCAACGGAATTGTTTGTTTCCTTTTTTTTCTTCCGGCAGATTCCCTGGGTGAAGGCATTCATGCCGTCATGGCGGGTACAGACAATGTATTCTTTACTATGCAGCACGGTTTCGGATGCCCAGTAGCATCGGCGGCTGGTCAGGGCGAGAAAGCGGGCCCGCAGGCGTCGTTATCAAGCGACCGCAGCTTTGCATTAGTTGGTGACTTGGCTTATGCAGAGTATAATGTTACAAGCACTAAATCTATAGAAGATTCACGATATCACACCTGCGACAAAGATCACGATGTTTTCTGTTCTATTTGTTGTAAATATCAGCCCTTATCAGGGCTACATGATGTACAAAATCCGCTCGAGCAACCTCCTCGTGGTGTACATCGGGTCATGCTAATGCCGACGGTCACAGTCTCCATTGAATGCAGTTGTTCAATCATGTGCGATACGCTTATGGAGCGAGAAATGCTCATTATGCACAGTAACTTAAACTGACTGACATTTATGAATATTACTTTTCTGAACTTACAAATTTTTTTAGCGATTACTATTTGACCTTGAAATGACCTTGACCCTGACGTGATGGGGTCAAACAGAAGCCGGATTCGGATTCAGCGGGTCAAAATACTATAGGATATGAAGGTCTCCTCTTCAGGTCAGAAATTTTTTTTTTTTTGTGTGGCTGTGTAATCATCATTCGCACCAGTGTCATAATATACTATAATAGTTAATTTGTTTAAAATATTTTATTTATTTGTAAAATATTTATGAGTAGTGATAATGAACACAATAGAAATATCGTTTATTTTTACAATTTGTTTACAAATATACAAAGTTACTAAAGATCCTACTGATGCCAATACATGTTTGGAATTGCCGCAATATATTTAATTCTTCTGTTGGCACTGCTTGAATTTCTTGCCTAATTTGTATCACCTTTTTAATACTGTCAATGTTTTAGTTAAGTGTGCATTACGATCTACGTCGACAATAAATTGCTCAATTTGGAAAAATTACCATTCTTTAAACAAGCAAATGAATTATTAGATTAATAATTTTTTGCAACTCATAAAGGAGCACTTATTTTTCACTAACTTTTTATAAGCCTGTGTTCGATACATTGACAAATTGTACTGATTTGAAATGATTTCATTAATTTTAATAGGTTTCCCGAAATATCTTAAGGAACCAAATCGTGCAGTCTTATTCGTAACTCTAAGATCTAAATAGTAACCATAATCGTTCACTGGTGAATACTCTTTAGCTGCAACATGCATTTGTAACATCAGGAGGCTTTGTTTAAACGAAATATTACGACATAATTGACTAAGAACCCCTTTGTCTGCATGAATACTTCTCACTATTTTGCCATTACCAGATTCAAATGGATATCCGAAATGGGACCATAAAGGACCCCAATCAGCGACAGATTGTGGTAAATGAAGAAGATGATGTACGTTAAATGTCATAGTATCCTTTCTGTAATAATATTCTGTGTAAGCAACAAATTCTTTTAATAATAGATTCGCTTTCTGTAAATTGATTTCTGTGATCGTTTCATCTAATAGTAAATGATAAGCCTCGATTAATCGAGACCAATGGATTGCATAAAGTTTAGAAAAAGCAAATTGTTGAAGAATAGGTAAACTATAATAGAGGAGCCAGTTGGACCATTCATTACTTTTCCAATATTTTCTATCTTTGATCGATCGTGTTAAAGGCATCAATTGAGTAGGAACTTTGAATGATTTTATTTGTTCATCGATGTCATCTACCAAATATTTCAGAATCGAATAGTTTTCGTTTGTTGAATTTAGCCAGTATTCGGTGAACTGTTTTACTACACCCAAAGCTATGCAATGCATTGAATCAGGAACGAAACCGTCTATTATATTAAAATAGTTTAAGTTTATTAATGGATTCGCTTTCTTCACCCCAAAGACGGAAACTCCAGAATCAACGGCAATTTGCATTTGACGCAAAGTTTCTGCAGCGGTTCTTCTTGCAGGTATTTCATCTGGCAACGTATACTTAATGACACTACCAGTATCATGTACAACTCTTTCCCCTTTATGCAGGCACCAGTTGCACCCATAATATCCATTAAATTGCGTAGTTCCTTGCATTGGTGCCCTTGCCACAGAGTCTACACAGCAGCAAATGGCATATACATAAATATTTTTTTCTTCATCATTTATCTTACATTTTATTCCATGCTCCGATAAATCATTCATATTATTTACAAAAGAACGCAGAAAATAAACCATGTCAGGCTTATCGTGACCAAACCAAAGTGCGTACACTATTGTGTATTCTGGTTACGTACGTTGACAGGTAATTCATTCAGCATAATATGAATGGGCCATACAGAGAATTTACTACTTTTAAATGTTGGTGATCCATCACTGTTAAAAGAGACTGTTGCGCAACAATTTTTTTTATTTTGAGGTAATTGACCAATAAACTTTTTGTAATTTTCTCCATCATTAATATCTGTCCAATCAGTGACACTGTCGTCTCTATTTAATGTAACAGATGTATAATAGTTACTATTGTTTTCAATGAGATTTCGAAGTTCAAGATTGACATTTAATGTTACAGAAAAATCGCGATAAGAGGGTCTTTTAAATTAATATCGACTTCGCAAACATTGCAGTAAATGGCCCGCTTACTCTTGTCAAATGCACCTATGTACGTCTTACAAGTTGGGCATACCGCATGATACTGCTTACCTTTCTCAGGATAAAACAACTTATTTATTTTGTAGCGTGTATCTGAAATAATATTTGTATCTACAAAGCTATTAATCATCTTACATAAATCTGCAATGGCTGAATTTGGTAAAGAATAGGTAGCTGCATATTTCAGAATAGCAAACAATATTTCTGCCTTATTTACAATTAAATTCGCAGGTACGGTTTCATTATATTCATCGCTATTTAATATTTCTGTCAAGTGTGCAAAGTTATTAAAATGGTTTTCCGAATTTTCGTTAAAATTTTCTTCCGAATACTCTTCATCACTACTTTCATACGTATCATCAATTTCGTCTGAGATACATGGAAAAACTAATATTTTCTAACCAAAGTTTTATTAAAATATAATTTGATTAAATTCAACATCGTTGTTTAATATTTTAAATTTTAATTAATAAAATAATAAATAGCCTGTACATAATTTTCAATGTTTAAATAATCTAATTTAGTAAACTTTAACTTAAGAGGTGACTCTTAACGTCTGGACTGTCGACGTCTAGACGTGAGGAATTCTAAATCGAAGTGTTCGTTGCCCAGGCAGTAAAGCCTTGAGCATGGGCGCTCGAAGGGATTCTTTGTGGTAGTAAAATTGCAATCGTACTTGTACTATTACTTGTTAGAACGTGAATTTTCTAGCAAAGAGGTAAATTTCGCCGTCATTATACTAGTAAAATCGCGACATTGAATGTAGGTAATAATGCGACCTACATTAACTGTAGCGAAAATAAAATTGTGCTAGTAAAATCGCTACTGTCAACGTAGAAGTACTAGCACATTGTATTTTTACGTAATTTATCGTTGTAATTCACACCGTAAAATTACTAGCATTAGCGTAAAATCGCTAACGCTATGTAATTTTCATTTGGTATTTTTTACAGTGTATGCAATCGAATGACATTAGATTTAACTATTTTTTAGGCCAGACCCTTTATTTATTTGAAAGATTAATTTATACCCGTAGTTATTATAAAAGAAATTCTTTTTGTATTCTAGAAATTAATGATATATCTGAAAAAGGATTTTAAAATTCCGTATGAGGATTGGAAAAAATATAAAAAATTAAACGCCAGCCTTTTCATTAAAAAAAATTTTCGAGAAATGTACAGTTATCCGGAGGAGGTGGCTAAACGTTCTGTGGTCGACTCTGAAAAATGTAAGACGCCAAAAGGCATTCACAAAAGAAAAGTTATTAGCCCCGTCAAAAGTAAAACATTAGAAAGTAAGGACCTTCAAATTATTTTAATAATCTACTACGATACGGGTGCCGAAGACGAAAATTTAACTTGATTGACGGTTTTTATTTGAGCGAAGCGAGTTTGAGAAGTCGAACGAGCTGAATAATCACTTCAGCACCAGTATATTTTATAGCAGACGGACCCAAAATTGGCATAAAAGTCGCCATTTTGAGATTAGAATGCTATAAAAATATGTAAACATAATTTTACAAATTACATTTTTTTAGGATGTTTGATATATTACCATTCCGACGCTGGCATTCCGAAAGATAAAAAATTAGATGCGCTTGTAGCGAAGAAAAATCACTACTTATCGGACGACATAAACAAGGCTATACAGCTATTAAAAAAATAGGATAGATATTTAATTTAAACGGGATACTTATAATTACGTTAATAAGAAAAAAAAATCCTGTGATATTAATTTTTAATATTAAATATATATTAAGTAATTAATTTATTAGTTTTCCAAAATCTTCAAAGACAGTTTCATAAAATTATGTTGATGTACACCCACAGTTGAGAATTTGGAGTTCGGAGGGTTATTAAAGAGCAATTTTTTCAAAAAGTTGCTTTGATTATGAAAAAATGAAAAGTTATGTAATACTATACAAAAAATGTAATTAAGTTATTAATATTGCAATTGTATTACCAAAAGTAAATTCCTAAGTTTCTGCAGTAAAATCGTACTGCTTAATAACATTCATGTTAATAATACATAAATATACTTCTTATTGAAAACATACTTAATTATCATTTAATTAACCTGAAAATCTAACTGAATTCCATTAAAATCCACGTGAAAATTCTCCCTGGAAATCCACCTAGATATAATTGAAATCTATATGGAAATCCGTGTAAATTTTATTGAAAACCATATGGAAAATCCACAGAGATTTTATTGAACTCCATATGGAATATGAAAAATCCATAAGTAAAATCCACATGGAAAATCTACCCGAAAATTCACATGAAAATCCATCTGGAAATCCACATGGATTTTATTGGAAACCATTTAGAAAATTGACCTGCAAATCCGACTGGATTTCTTTAAAATCCATCTGGAAAATCCACATGGAAATCCATCTGGATTTGATTAAATTTGAATAGAATATCCAATAAATTTGATTAAAAAATCTACATCGAAATCCACATAGAAATTCCAAATAGAAATCCACATGGAAATACACATGGAAATTCCAAATGGAAATCCACATGGAAATCCATCTGGATTTCATAGAAAATTATCTACAAAATTCACCTACAAATCCACCTGGATTTCATTAAAAATCATCTACAAAATTCACCTGGAAATCCATTTGGATTTTATTAAAAACCATTTATAAAATCCACATGGAAATCCACATGGAAAATCCACATGGAAATCCACATGGAATCCATCCATCGGCATGGAGAATCCACTTGGAATTCCATGTGGAATTCCACGTGGATTTTCCACATGGATTTCTACCTGGATATTTTCAACAGGGTTCTCTGGAGGTCCAGCTGATTTTCTCATAACTAGAGAGCAACCGCCGTGCGGCTCTAGATCTTCGTTCGCTACGCGTTTTAACGTTAACCTTCAATATAGTACTTGTATTTATTCTATTTTCTTTACATTAAATAGTCTACAGTTACCTATACAAGTATTCCATTATTTAATATACAGGGTGTTTCATTTCAATTGCCCCAGGCAATTATCTCGAAAAGTACGGGAGATGGAAAAAAACGTTAAATGTAAAAGTTATAGGGTTCAGAGGGGGAAATCCAATGGTGACCTTGACCATGACCTTGGGGTCAAGTTTCAAGGTCATTTCAAAGTCAAAGTAGTTTTTTTAAATTTTACATTCAAACATGATGTTATGTCATGGGGTCCAGTTGACCTCTGCAGTCGCATCAAGGTCAAATCAAGCTGTCTACACAATTCGTAGGCCAATATCTTGAAAAAAGTAAGGTTGAGAAAAACTTTAAATACCAATTTCCCCCTCTGAACCCTACAACTTTTACATTTAACGTTTTTTTCCATCTCCCGTACTTTTCGAGATATTTGCCTGGGGCAATTAAAATGAATCACCCTGTATATATAACCTTTAATTCTCACAGTATTTTTTTTTTGTTAAATTCAAATAGCCCGCGCTCGACCGACGCGCCATATCTCGCGTGTCTGACGGGAATTTACAGCAGCACGCTGATGCACACACCCAGCCAGCACATGATGCCTTTTTGGATGTCCATTTTGTGACTATTTCTAGTTATCATTTGGAAACGCCAAGAGGATAACAGAAAGTTATCAATTTGATTCAATATGCGGAAATTAATATCGTATTGGTAAGTCTTTTTATGATATCAAAACGTTATTAAAATTGAACATTCAATTGATATATAAAAGTTGTCCCTTTCTTAGGCACAAGAAAGTAACTCGTAATCAGATAATTAAATGTGATCATTTTTTGGATACAAATTGTTATCTGTAATACAGACGTAGGTAAAACATCTTAAAGTTATTCATGATTGGGTAATGAAAACGTAACCACTTAATAATGTCCAAGTGTCACCATATTTTAGATATAATATTGTTAATCCAAAAGAGATACGTTTACGATTTATAAATGTTAACTCTTTTGTGTTACTAAAAAGTGACAGCTAATTAGGTATCTAAAGGATGTTACTTTTTTGGATAGAAATTGAATCCACTGTACAGACGTGCGTAAGATGTCTTACAGTGATCCACGTTTAGTTTACGAAAACATGATCACTCTGGGATATATTACAGATATCCTTCTGCGTGGTCATAAAAAGTTAACATTTAGAAGACATTGATATGTTAACTTTCTTAAACGTTTTTTATTATTAATATTGACAACTAATTTGGTATCTGTTTGATATATTAATGGTGCCATTTAGATGTCATTTTAAATTTTGGCGGTCGTAGGCGGCGCCATTGAATTGCGCGATATTATCTGCAAGGTGTTCGTCGCTGCAACAATTAGTGCGTTTTAATTGTTATAAATTAATATTTAAGAAGAAAGTGTCATATAAGTATAACTCTGACGCTGCGGCCGTGTTGCTGGAAATTTGAAAGGAAGGTGCTATTGCTGGATATCACTATTGCAAGTTAAGTTATTAATTGAAGCACTAAACCTAACCTATAATTATTTTTTTACAGTTATTAATTTATGTTTTTGACAAATTAAATATTAAATAATGTTGAGACGTAAGAAATTCAGCGACTTAGGCAACCGCTAAAAAAAGCGTCGCTTGCAGTTGAAAGAAATATGGACAATGAAATATCGCTTTTGCCACAGTTTCCTCTCAATTCTGTAGAAGAATTTCAAAATTTTAATGACAGTTTATCAGACCCTTCTGTAAGAACGCTGTTTGTAAGTATATTATTTCTTCATATTCATGTTTTATTTTAAACTTGTTTTATTAAAAAAAAATTATAATTATTTACAGGAAAAGTTCCTTCAAAGCATTGGTGGAAAAACCAAAGAAAAGTTCGACTGTGATATAATTATTACAATAAATATAAAAAAATTAATATATTTATTTAATATACTTTGTACTTGTGCGATCACATATATCTGCGATATGTAAATACTACATAAATTATTTATTTTAATAATGAATAAGGATTTAAATTTGTAATGGTTGTTTTAAAAAGTTTACTTTTTTAACTTCTAATTTTTAAAATAAAAGTTTCTAAAGCTTTGAGTACTACAAAAAAATATAATAAACATTAACATATTTCAAATATGTTATAAAATATGTTAATGTTTATTATATTTTTTTGTAGTACTCAAAGCTTTAGAAACTTTTATTTTTTAATATTAACAAAACCCTAAAATATGACATCCATATGTTAACTATTTTTGGATGTCTAAATGACAACTTCAGCATTATTTGATTAATGCCTTAAACGTAACCTATTAGATATCGAAAATTAGTCTAATAGGTATCAAATTTACAGTATTTTAACAGACAGCAAATTGATATCAGTTTAGACGTCCTTTAGATACCATTAAGACAACTTTTTAACAACTTTTTGATATCTTATAGCTATAAATTTCTTTTAAAGGTGATGACAATTTTATTATCTATTTAATATATTTTTTGACATCTTATGGATATCAAAATATCTATCTGATGGACACCTATCCGGTGGACTTATACCATCCCATCGAAATACAAATGGTTATCATTTTAGATATCACATTAGATAACCAGTGTCCAAAAAAAGATATCCTAGAGTATAGCATTAGGGTGACTCGGTGCGAGCTGGGGTGGGACGGCGGTGCGGACCAGGGGCGGCCCCGTTACAAATAATAATAGTTATCAATGACACGCCATTATTTATCATTAATTTATTACAAAATACAGGCTTTAATAGTCATTTTTGTGCGTATGAAGTGAGTGAGACGAATAAATGGTCTTGTGTTTATGCACATTCGCTTCTTGATCCTTTGCCTATACAAATGTATATAAAGTTAGTAACGGAAATTCTTATGTAATTATTAAGAATGTTTTATAAATTCATTTATAATAAGATTTAAGCTTGAAAATCTTTAAATCCCTAATAACAAATAAAGATATAGCTAAACGCGATTCAATATTTTATTATTTACTAGTTCGCACACTATGCGCAACTTTAATCTTTTTATTTTCCGTATCTATTCATCCTTATTTAGATTTAGCGTCACGCATCATTCTCAATTTTCTAGAAAGATAATTCAAATTCAATTAATTAATTAATTTTAAGTCCTTCTGATCGACAATGAACTTTACGTAAAGTAGCTATATATTTTGTTATAGTAACGATTTCTGTGGTTGAATGTAGCAATCTTTATTGCTCGCCGAGTGATTTTATTTTGTTAATTCGATAGAATAAATTATTTGGTTATGACAGCAATTAAATCTTGCTGTCTCTGGGTTGTAAAAAAAATTGCTGATGCAAAAAAATTTTTTGCTACAATAGCGACTTATTTTTTACCGCGATTGATTAATATCGGTTTTTTAATAAAAATAGACGATGCTAAAAAACCGATTGTGCAACAAAAGAAAAGTTTTTTCAAGTGTACAAATTAAAAGAAGTTAACTGATACTATTTTTTATATAAATAAACCACTTTCGTGTTGCTATATACGTTTGTCGGCTTTTATCTATTTTTGAATTTTGTGTGCTAATTTCAAAAAATTATTTGCGCAGTACTTTAAGGATTGTTTTATGATTAATAGTTTAAATTTTCGTGCTAGGGTACGCTAGGTGCCAGTGCCGACTAAAGTGGGCATCATTCAAGAGGCATATTTGAAATTCATAAAAAATGCATGGAAAAATGTATTAAAAAATTACTTGATAAGTCACATAAGATCAATCTAAAAAGAATTACTATGCAAAAATAATTTTGTTATAATTATTTACGCTTAGTTACGTAATTTGAAAAATTATATGGACTCAGTAAAAATTAAAGGAAAAGCAAATTTCCATTCAACGTTGAAGACAGATCGTACACCAATATTAGAAATACTATTTCATAGATTACACAAAAAATATATTTTAATAATTAATGAAACAGGGCACTGTTTTACCGTAGCCAGTGGTAAACACGGAAAACTCGAGCTGATTCCGCGTGTATATGCACGCCTAAAAGAAATCTCACACATGCTGCCGCTGCGCATGCTCATTGCACTCAAGCTACATCATCCGTCAGTCTCGCAGCTAAATAAATAATATTTCTTCCAATGCCTTTATAAAAAACAGTAAATCATTTTACAAAGACGCATAGATAAATACGAGGAATCGACGATCGCTAAACAGAACGACCAAAATATGTACATGCACTACTAAAAAAAGCATTAAATTTAATGCAAATAGTGAAAGCAAATTTTATTACGTACATGAACTTTACTGAATTTACATTAAATTTAACTTAATTTACATTAAATTTAATTTAATTTATATTAAAATTAATGTAAAAATCTAATGTAAATTCGTAAAGTTCATGCACCCTGATAAAATTTGCCTTCAGCATTTGCATTAAAATTCATGTAAAGTTTTTTTTATAGTGTACACATATTAGAAAATACATTGGGTTAAAATCTACTTGTATGAACATCAGCTGCAGAGGAAAAGGCAACATCGAGGATTTGAAGAGTAAAAAGGTGATAAGCGCATGGCGACAAGGTCGGCCGGATCGAGTGTTTGCACTCCCTCTTCTTCTCCGAGCGACAGTCCGCGGTGGAGTGCCGCGGCGGGGGCAGTCAGTGCGCAGTCGTCGTCGCCGATAGAGTCCACATTGTCCAGCGAGACAGAGACTCAGGGGGTCGCGTCGAGTCTAGCAAGAGAAAGAGAAAGAGAGAGAGAGAGAGAGAGATAGAGAGAGAGAGTGAGAGCAGGATGACGGCGACTACGGAAACAGCCTGGAAAATCTCGTCGGAGAAAATGAACGAAGATCTGCGTCGGGAGCGTCAGCGCTGCAGCATCGACCCGCTTGAGTTGACGCACCTGCTGGACGGTAGTCCGGAGAAAACGTTGCAGCGCCGCGAACGAGGTGCATATATTGTCTATCCTTTCGAATTACCCGCGCCGCTTTCACTTTGTATCTCATTCTTCACGACCAGCTTCTCTGCAACTTTCACTCGCACGTACCTCCCCCCTCCCCCCACCCTCCTCTCACTCGGCAGTCAACCTTATAGTTTTGTTATTTTTTTTTAATTATTGAATGAAGGGCTTATCGAGAATCACGATAACGTTCCACTTGACTGCATTTATTGTTGTTCAGAGGTTGCAGACTTTTTATTTTGTTACACAAGTGTATAATAATATAATGTAGGTTATAAAGCACAGCATTCGTTATTTTAACGGGCTAATCACAATGAGCTGACAATTTGCTTTTCTTTATAAATCGTTGCATATTTTATTTTATAGCATTCTAACCTCAAAATGACAACTTTAATGTCAATTTTCGGCTCTCGTGCTATAAAATATCGTACGAGACTAGTGCGGAAGTGACCCTCGCTTCGCTCAAGTGCAAAACATCATCCGACTTAAACAATCATCGTCCGTATCAGTGTCATAATACACTATTTAATAGAAAAGAAAGGTTTTCAATTATTTCGTACAATTTATAAATATTTGAGTGCAGATTCGGTTGGCGTCACAAGTCTGCTGTAAAAAAGAAAGAAAAGATGAAATCGATTCGAAAATCACGAGAAAATAAACAGATTAAAAATTTAATCCATGTTAAACAGATTTTTTGAAGAGGAAACTTTTACATAACAGTACACGCGATAGAATACTTAAAATGTCAGCTTCGAGCTTCGAATCAGCAGCGTTTCTGATTAAATTTCGCTATATAATTTATCCATCAGAAGATTTGTCATCGAACGAGTTGACTTGCCTCTCTGCCAGAGGTCGTAGGTCGATCAAGGCCTTACTCAGAAACTGTAAAATATTAAGAAAAAATGCTATACTAAAGACTTTAAATTTCGAGCAGAAAAAAATGATTAGTAAAATTTACTGAATTAATAAATAACGCTTGCTTAAAAAATGAAGTAAACCTAATTAACTATACCTTTTCTTTTATCTAAGTATGCAATTTGAACATTGTACATTGACTATCCCACAAGCAGTGCATTCGAACGACCTTCGTGGTTCTTCAACCTTCGACGATCTTGACTCATTTTATGCTTTTTTTATTCACTTGCTAGTTGTCAGGTAGCTTTTTCTATTTACTGGCCGACGGAGCTTTTTTCTTGTCTGCATAAATTTGTCTGATAATCGAATGGTATGAAATCTTTCCATCTAGCAAGTCATTTAACTGCTTTTTAATTCTAAATATAAAGGCATTAAATTCGCAATTCTGCATTGTCATTATAATAAGAAAAATCTTATCACTGCAGAGAACAAGTAATGCTTAAATATTGTTATAAATTACTAAAAAAATTTACTATTATACTTAGTTGTAAAAATTTATCAATAATCACAGTTATCCGAGGACAGATTCAAATTCTCAGCATTTTTCTTATTTTCGTATGCTCATAATAATTTTTATAATACGTGGTATTTAAAAAAAAAATAAAATTACAAAGTAATATTCGTTGAATATGTGCGTTAAAATTATACTCTATAATTTTTAATAATGATGATTATCGTTATAATAATTATTAATTTAACTTAAAAATCTCACTGTAACACATAAAAAATTGATATGTTAGATATTATAGATTTTGTTATGTCAACATAATTATTTTATAGGATCTCCCGTTAGAGTTTATTGAGTATTTAATTTCAAAATTTTTTTCGAATAAAATATTTCTAAATAAATAAAACTGCATATCTGCTTTAACTAGAAATAGCATACTGCCCTGGTAGAAAACACCAAACTCATTCTTAGCTATTAATTATAGGTAATCGTTGCAGATTTAGCTGTCGTAAGCTAACGAAAGTAACTTACGCGTAGCTACTGGCGGTATCATTTTTAAACGTACGATAGCTCCATATAAGCTAATTCCGATGTTAAAATATTATTAAAATTTTTATTAAAAATTATTAAAATGAAAGTTATTTTCTAAGTGTATGTACAGAAAAAAAGTATTACACTTTTATCAACTTTAATTTTACAATAAATTAATTAAGATTTCTTTTAATTTTTATTTGATCAAAACCATAACCTCAAATACTGTACTAATATTACACATGTATATAACCTTATAAACATAATCTATGATAACAATTCTCATGCTAGATTATATTATCACAAATAGTTTTATATCCATTATCAAGGAGTTAAATAAAATTTCTATTATCAAATAATATTTTGTTACATAATATAGTTTTAGACATATTATTAAAAAAAGGGACAACAAGTTTTGTTTAGATTGTTTAATGACTTTTAGGCGCACCGTAAGCTTATTTGTACGATCCGTTACTGCCAAATGTATTTGTAGCTACTGATATTAGCTTATTGTTATTAACCACGCTAACTCGGTAGCTAAATTTTCTACCAAGGTAGTAATAAAAAAAATTAAAAATTGGAATAAATTAAGGAAAAGTAAATGTGTTCGATTTAGAAGGAGAAAATCTAAAATTGGTTATGTGGTCAGCATCTAAACGTGAGTATATTTGCAATCTGTCCTCGCATAAGCAGTAATTATAATAATTTTATTAAATTTTATAACAACATTTAATCAAGTATTTTTCTCCGCATAGATTCTTATTAAAATTTCAAAGGAACTAATACAATTTTTCCGTGAATTATTTTTTAAGCGGAACTCGTAATATTCTGCATACTTATTACTTTTAAATTATAATCACTTCTTTATGATGGAATATCAGGCGGGTGACGTTATGAATCATGAGACTTGTCTCGTAAAAACAAAGAAATTTATCTAATGCTTACTAATGCACTTGAAAAGTCTGATAATTTTTATTTTAAAATGTGCTCATTGAGAAGTATGTAAAATTATAAATTCTCATTGCAGAGGAATTTTTTCTCAGCGATCCCGCATTGAAAGACGACATACCAGCGAAATACAAAAGCCATAAGGAAGTTTATGAAGATGCCATTCGCAAAGGATGCCTGACGCTAAAGAAAGTACAAGACCTACAAGCAATGGGAAAAGGAGACATGGAAACATTAACGTAAGTCAATAAATTAACCACAATATTTTTAATAAAAATACGCTCTAAGAATTTCATAAAGCCTCTTTCAACTAAAAATGAATGAATTCAAATAAACTTTTATACATTAGATTTCATTATTCACATTAACAGTATAGATATAACTTAAAATTCTGTAATTTTAATTACAAAACTTTTATGACTTTACATGCTTCTTCTAACGTTTACTGATTTTAATGACTTGATATTTTTTTAGACTGTCTTGTTAGATAAAGTAATTAGTGAATGAAAATAAATAAAGCTTAAACTTAATGAGGATATTTTTATGAGATATTCCGTATCAGTAAATATGTCACTTGCAAACAAATGAACTTCCAAAGCAAGTGCTGTTTTAATTTAATTCCACAATTTTAATGCAGCTTTCAATACACAGAATTGATGGAATCAAATAAAAAACCGCTGCCAATTGATTGACACTTTGCTTCCTCAAATATGTTTTTAAACTTCTTAATTTTTTTAAATCCCTGGTATAAAGTTAGCTACCTCGTTTAATAATAATAAGATACACTGAGAAAAAAATTTAGTTGGATCAACTAAAATCCGCTGTTAAATACGTCCAATAGAAAAAGTAATATATTCCAATAGAAAAAGTAATATACTTGCCGTAATATATTGAAAAAACATGTTACATATAAAATCCTTCGCTCTGCAACTAATTAGCTGTTATGCTATGCATGCACTGACTCGCTCTCCCGCAAAAAAAAAAATCGCGGCGGCGCGGCGTGGTAAGGGGGAGCACGACGCCGCGACGACTTTCACGGTGCGATCTTATCATATCGACGACACAAGCATTGTTTGGACGGCAGAGGTCACTCCTTTGAACGCATCCACGTTGAATCAACGCCAATAGCGTTAACTTAACTACAAATTTGAGGTCGCTGCTATTTAACTACAAATCTGTGGTAAAAGTAACAACAGCGCCGTTGAATTGACTATATGTCTCCATTCAAATGATGACAATGTTGTCAAAACAACGGCTTGGCGGTTGAATTGATTGTATGGTAGTTAAATTGATTGCGAGGGTGTTTGAGTTGACGATGGATTTTTCTCAATTTAACAAAACTTTGTTATTTTAACAACGCATTGTTATTTCAGCAGAGCTCTATTATTTTAACAGCGTGTTATGTCGTATTAATGATACGTCTTTCCAAGAAACATCGGCGCTGTCAAAACTACAGCTTTTTCTTTTGGATGTATTTAACAGCGAAAATTTTGTTAATCCAACTAATTTTTTTTCTCAGTGTATAATGTCGATAGCTAGAAATACACTTGGCGTTAACGGATCGTAAGTTATTAATAAGCTTGCGGATCGCCATTAAACAATAATATAAACAAAACTGTTTGTCTCTTTTTTAACAATGTGCCTAAAATTATATTATGAAACCAAATATTATTTGATAATAGAAATTTTATTTAACTCCTTGATAACGAATATACAACTATGTGTTATTAAATCTGACATGATAATTGCATAGAACACACACACACGCATGCACGCACGCAACTTTTTCTAGAAATACATATTATGCAACTCCGTGCATAAAGCAGTGCGCGAAGCACTTTTAAGCACAGATCCGCATTCTTAATCTTCATAAATGAAATCTTTACGCCCTCTTTGGATGAATATTGTTTGACACTTGTGTCAGAAGTGATTTCTGGACTCGTGTAAATATAATCACCCTTGCTTCGCTTGAGCACTAACTTCCCACTCGTCCGGGAATCACTCCTGACGCACTAGTGTCGAAAACTACTAATTTCGTGTTCAGAATTCCATTAAACATGTTTTCACTAAGTTTTAACAAAACCTAAAAGTTTACTAATCGCAATGCTTCCTCTACAAGGAAGCATCATTTGTAATCTTCAGTGTGATTTTATGTGTATTGGAATTTAACATTCCACATCTATATCTATACCTAAACGAAACAACATGATTTACTATGAGAGTAGCAGAACTGCGAATCAATATATTTTCTTACACGGAGAGAAATCTTCACGTAAAAATTACTATACTTTTGAGTAATGGAGACTCAAACTTAGCCTTCGAAGCAAATTTAATATATTTATAGCAATATTTACTATATATTCATTACATTATGCTATGCAGTGCATTAAAAATTGTCATATAGTATAGCAAAAATTGAATATCTATCTTTTAGTCTACGGTATAACACTTTTTAGTGTGCGGTATAGTAAAAATACGCAACTAAGATAGTAAATACTATAGAAACAACGGAACTTGCCGTAAAGGGACAACGGGGACCGCTAATTACCGCGTCAAATGACCGTCTTAATTAGTTACTACTTCTTACTCCGATAGGTAGAGGAAGACTCGTATAATTCACTCGCAAGTGATCAGCCACTCTACAATTAAGGTAAAAGTACCAGTTATGGAACAGTTTTCGCTAGGTTAGACTTGAAAATGCTATTTAATCCATATAAACTGTAATAAATGTTAATCTTTTTGTAGTTATTCGATAAAGCAAGTATTCAAGATGAATTTGCAATTTAAAATTTGTCGATTGAATAGAAATTAAATTTTTAAAAAACAAAATATAAAAAAGTATGCGGCACCTATAATGGAACACCGTTTTTACAATGTGTCCTCCTGTTCCATAATGCACGTTCCCTTTATGGAACAGTTTAAAAAGTTGAAAATAATTATTTTAATAAGACCTTCCTTTGAATATTTCGGTGGGAAAAAAATTAGAAATATAGTTATAATAAAATCATATATCATATTTTATAAACAAGTAACAGTTACATGCATCCATAAACTTATAATGTAAATATTAACAAATTTGTTTTTCAATATTGCTAATTTTGGCTTTAAATTCTTCCATGTATTTTTTTTTTCTCTTTCGCTAATTTCCTTTTTTCTTCCAGTATTAATTTTTTCCTTGTCTTCTCTTCTTCTTTAAGTTTTTGTGCGTTTTCCTTCTCCATTTGTAGATTCCACCAATCATCAGATGTTCCAACAGATGGAAGTTTTTTTTTCTTACTGTCCTTTAATTTATCTCGTTTCTTTTTAGGTAGGTATTCCAGGGGTAGAGTAAAAACATTATTAAAGCACTTCTTTTCTGAAATTGTACAAAAGTTTTATTATACAATTTATTGATTAAATTTTCAGACAGAATAGATAATTAAAATATATTTTTATGTCTAACCTGTATTTGCTGAAGCAAGATCCAAATTATCTGCTTTGTTAACATTAATCTTAGTAGTTAAAACTTTATCATAAAGAGGTGATCGAAAATTTTCTGTTTGATTTTGTTGTGAATTTGAGTCGAGCTCACTAGTTGAAGCTGCTTCATTGCTTATAAGAGGAGATCCAGACTTTTCAGGTTGAGCATAGACCTCGGCTTGGGCCATAATAGAATCAGAGTTTTGTACATTTACATCGGAAATCCTTTCTCCGCTCGATACAGGATCCAGTTCACAATATCCTCTTCAACTGGAGACGACAAAGCAGGAGAAGGGCCAGTCTTTAAGTTTCTATCTAGATTCCTGGCACTTCGATGCACGGTTGTTGCTGGAACATTATATTTTGCTGCAGCTTCTCTTATTGATGATCCATTATGAACTGCTGTTACAGCTTTTTTCACGTCTAATAGACAGTACAGCTTTCTTTTAATTTTTTCTTTCTTCTTGCTCACTTTTTCTGCTTTTTTCAAAACAACTTTTTTTCTTGCACTTTTTTTCACTTGACAAACATTTTCACTTTGTTTCTTCTTCACTTCTCTTCCCACCTTCTTATATGCCATCTCTTAACAATATAAATAAAATCTGCAATAAATAAATAAAAAAAAATTAAATAGATAAGATTATATATTTTGGAGTAAGTTTTTAGGTTAGGTTCTTACAGATGCAATTGCTTAATATTTACACGCAAATGTTTATGCTTATCTTTTTTTAATAACAAATACTGCAAAAGTAAAAGAATACTTAAGTTTCTATATTTTAAACCTTTCCAACTCCGAAAAAATTGCACAAAATCTCTTCACGATCTGAGTGAGAAATACGTGTTTCGAAATACGTACTCATCATGAGAAGGATGTCCGTGTTTAAGGAACACTGGTTTGGACTGTTCCATAAATACGGACCATGATGAATTTAGCGCACCTATTATGAAATATTAAAATAATTAACGAAGAACTTTTATTTGGCAAAAAACTGTTGAATAATTTTGTTCTACGAACACAAAACTAAAAAGTAATTCAATTTTTGTGCTTAGAAAACCTTTCAATGTAAAATAATATGCCACAAATCAAGTGGTATAAAATCCGATCCGGTAGTTCGAACAAGCGTTCTATAAGGCACATTTCAAGGCCCGCATATGTATACATTTTTTATTAATTTCTGTTTCACAATCGGTATAAATAAAAATATTTTTTTAATTATTATTATCGCAAGTATTAAATAATATTTTTTGTAATTCTAATATCTATCGTTAAAATGTTTTATTTGTTAATATTTTAAACTGTTTCTAAATTGGGTCATAATTATAGATGTGTTCCATAACTGGTACTTTTACCTTAATATAAATTTCAAAATTTAAAAAAAAAAAGGTTGAAAATCAACGTTTCCATCGCTCACCTAGGAAACGTTGAAAAAAAGGTTAAAAATCAAGGTAAATCAACGTTTTTTCATGGTTTTGAAACATTGATAATCAATCTTTCAGAAACGTCGATTAGAAACCTTCTTTTCAACGTTTCTATTTCCAACCGGGAAGAAAAAACAAGAAAATGCAGTAATTGTAATGAGAAGCCCACACTGTTAAAAATATCTACTTGAAATTTAATGTAAAATTACTGGAAGCAAATTTCTTTTCGGAATGTTAAATTTCATTTACTTGTACATTAATTTTCAAGTTACACTGTTAAATAGATATGCTTGGAAATTAATGTAAATGTACATTGCATTTAATGTAAAATTACTGGAAGCAAATTTCTTTTCGGAATATTAAATTTCATTTACTTGTACATTAATTTTCAAGTTACACTGTTAAATAGATATGCTTGGAAATTAATGTAAATGTACATTGAATTTAATGCACTTATAACATTAAAATTCAAATGCTTTGGTTGAATTAAAAAAATAAAAATTATCGGATTTGAATTTGAATCTTTCCGTGTACAAGTTTAACTCCTAAAGACCATATACATTCAATGAACAATTTTTATACTTCAAATTTTATTTTATATAGATTTAAATTATATTTTAATTATAGTGTAATTATATCTTAATTATATTATAATATATTTTAAATTAATGATACAATGTACAATATTATATATTAAGATCGGCATCCCCTTAAATGAAAAAACTTTTCTTTCGATGAGATTCGAACCTGCGACCTTCCGATTCAGAGTCCAACACCTAGTCCACTTGACCACGAGTCCTTGTTTGTATATTACATTTATTTCGCACTTAAGAGAATTTCGCAAAATTGAGTTTGAGCATTATATGAGAAAAAAGCTATTATTATTAAACAATAATTATTGTACAACATTTATTATTTTATTCATGTTGGCGTTAGATTTTCAGGATTTATTCTTGAAATTTAATGCGATTACATTAAAATACATTGAAATTGTTATGAATGTATATTATTGTTAATTAAATTAAGTAAACTAAAATTATTAAATAGTCAATATTCACATATAAAATAAATAAGACTTAATTTATTAACAAAAAAAACTGTAAAAAAAAGTTCTATAAGGGATTTGAACCCGATCCAAAAAATTACAATTTTGGCATGTTATCCTCTGAGCTATCACAACATATAATGTTACATGGCAGGACGTCACCTGTTCATGTACGCATACATTAAAATTCAGGAATTGACTACAAATAATAAATGTTTGCATGAATTTTAATATGGAAGTACATTAAATTTGAGTACATTCACAACAATTTCAATGTAGTCACATTAAATTTCAAGTATAAATGCAGAAAATGTATTTTATTAATTTCAACATTAAATTTTTTGCATTTATACTTGAAATTTAATGTGACTGCATTAAAATTTACATTGAAATGTTTGTGAATGTACTTTTAATTTAATGTACGCATACATTAAATATGAGGAATACATGCATTAAAGTGATAGTCATGTGTGTGTTTCTAATTTTTAATGTACTACTAACAAAATTATAATGTTAAAGTTGTAATTTTTTGAAGAAAATGCATTGTATTTTTGGCACATGCACCTTAATTTGACATTCATGTACCAACTACATTAAATTTCAAGTGCACATATGCTTGAAAAGTGCATTAAATTTAATGCTTTTTTTAACAGTGCAGACAGCGCAAAGATAATCGGGTTGAATAGTTTAAGAATTCTTGAAAAGGATTCTATTAGAACTCTTTTATAAGAATAATTAATATAAATTAATTAAGTATGATATTTCTGTTTATATTTTGATCGAAAATTAATCATATAAAATTCTTGAAGTGCTCAGGGTATGTCCGTTTTTCTGCTTATATAGAATAATAGTATAATTCGTAAAGAATCTCTCTCTTTGAAAATGTATTCATGGAGAATGATAAATGAGATCTGTATATACTCGTATGCAGAGTACATAAAGTATACTTATTGACTTCTTTGGCACAGCATCTACAAATACTACGAAATGTTCGTAAAGTGTACTATAAGTATATTCTTTTGGAACTCTCATAACATTTATTTACGAATATATTCTTGCTAGCCGTAATTGTTCAGAGATCAGGATGACTTCATGTAGTACTTGTATAGAATACTTTCTAGTGAGTAATTCTAATGAGGAATTCTACAAGAACTTTAATTTCAGTACATTATTTTAAGTAAGAACCCACATAGAATGAAATAATTATGAGAAAGATTCACAGAAAGGTTTGAATGAAACGTTGCTGAATCCTTTCCCGCAGCTTACTAATACCTTGAAATAACATTTCACAGAAATATTTCTTGAATCCTTTCAGGAACATATCAGAAAGGTTTCACTGAAATATTATTATTGAAAACATAAAACCTTTCAAGGAAACAAAGTAAAATCTTTGCAAAAATATTTCAGAAAATATTTCACGAAATGCTTGCAAGCACATTTCAAGAAATATTATTTTAAAGATTGCAAAAACCTTTTCACAAGCATTCAGCATAAAGGTTTTTTAAAATATTTCATAAAACTTACTTAAACCTTTTAAAAAAGGTTTTCTGAGAAGTTTCATTAAACATTTCACAGAAACCTTTTAGAAATGTTTTAGACTCATTTCAGTGTAAGATTAATTTTCGCAATTAAACATATCACAGAAAATTTAAGATATGTAAGAAAATTAAACATATGTAAGAAAATTTTCCAAAATTTTTAGCAAAGTAATTTACAGTTATATTGAAAAATCTGCCGTAAGATTTTATGTATTTTAGGTATTAGGTATTTCTTTTAGTCGACTTTCTTTAAAGAGTAATAAACCATTTCTTATTTGTAAGTTTTCACTAAATCTATCATGGCTTGCTGGTGTCACATCTGAATACTTCTACCATATTACACACCTTTTGTAATCGATTTATATTCACTGTACTTATTTGTGATAGGTAGCAGGCATGATGTTGACAGTCTTATTTTAATTATCTTTAAGTAGATATGTCGAATATTACAAAATTAATTACCCATTTCAATTTCCTACATAGAGGTTAATAAATTATTTCATTGACAATGAAGGTAATTGGAGGCGTAGAAAGAACACTGTTTTAAAAAAGACTTGAGTTTTACAGCACTTTTCAACGACAAGTAGGCACACATTAAAATTCAACGACATGCATTAACTAAAATTAATGCACGTTTACATAAAGTTTACTGTGAAAATACATCATATTAATGTAAATTTACAAAAATTAAAATTTACATAAATTTTAATATGAAATTTTAATATGAAATTACATTAAATTTACTGTAATTTTACAATAATTTGAATGTTCATTTTAATGCAGTCACATTAAATTTCAAGTATAAATGCTGTTACGGAGTGAGTGAGAGAATGAATAGTAGATTTTTTTAAACGATAATTTTGTGATCTCTCTTCGAGCGCAAAAAAGTAATAAGGTCGAACGTCTCAGGCAAAATGTAAGTATACGTTTTGTTAGGCATGTGTGCACGGCGAGAGGTTGAATACGGGGCGGGAGAACCGGTGGTTCTTTCGCGGACGGTGAGCCAGAGAGACGTTCCACGGTTGCTAAGCGCTGTTATGCGCAAAGAAGACAAATTAAGCTGGAAAAGTTGACGCTCGAAGAGAGAAAATTGTCTCCTCACTTTTGTTATACTTAATGCTTTTGCTTTTTGCTCCTTTGGCTGTCACGTTGTGTGTTATCAATTTTCTGATTTTCTAATAAAAAAGGTTTTAAAGAATTCTAAATATAGAATTTATTTCCCTTCGTGCGTAAATACCACGCGAAGTGGTAACAAATGCAAAAAAATTGATGTTAAAATACATTTTCTGCATTTATTCTTGAAATTTAATGCGACTACATTGAAATTGTTGTGAATGTACTCGAATTTAATGTTCTTCCATATTAAAAATTCATGTAAAAATTTATTGCAAATGAACATATAAATTTCAAGGATAAATCCTGAAAATCTAACGCCAAAATGAATAAAATAATAAATGTTGTACAATAATTATTGTTTAATAATAATAACTTTTTTCTCATATAATGCTCAAACTCAATTTTGCGAATTTCTCTTAAGTGCAAAATAAATGTAATATACAAACAAGGACTCGTGGTCAAGTGGATTATATGTTGGACTCTGAATCGGAACTTCGCAGGTTCGAATCTCATCGAAAGAAAGTTTTTCCATTTAAGGGGAGGTCGTACCATCCTACATTGCCGACCGCGATACGAATCGCTGTTTCCAACTTTTCTCTGTCATTTATTAATGAAATTACGCACAAATTAAATTCCACTCAAAAAATTCATTGAAGAAGAGGGCTCAACTAAGATAATTGTAATACGGAGTCAAAAATTATAAAATTAATAAATTTTTTAATTTGGCATAAAACGATGTTGAGTTGAACGATCGCAGCGCCATTGCTTATTTGCTAGTAAGGTAGCGACGATTTTTGACTCCATATTACAATTATCTTAGTTGAGCCCTCTTCAATGAATTTTTTGAGTGAATTTTAATTTGTGCATTATTTCACTAATAAATGACAGAGAAAAGTTGGAAACATTGATTCGTATCGCGGTCGGTAATGTAGGATGGTACGACATCCCCTTAAGGGGATACCGATCTTAACATATAATATTGATATATTTGTATTATCAATTTAAAATAAATTATAGTATAATTAAAATAATAACATAAATCCTATGTTTCCTATAATAATATGAAGTTTAAATTATACAAAATAGTTTTAATATTTTATTTATTTCAATGTAATAAGTAGCTTTTTAAACATTGCAATAAATAAATCATATGAAATACTTATTTTGTATAATAAAATAATTTAAAAACCTTTCTTCTATTTTTCATGTAACTGATAAATACTACCATAAAATATTTAAAAAAGTTTCTTGAAATATTATTGTAAACTTTTTTAAAAAAAAGCTAAAAAGCTAAAAAAAAGCTAAAAAAAGCTCCATAAGGGATGTGAACCCGATCCAAAAAGTTACAAGTCCAGCATGTTCTATCCACTTAGCTATCACAACATTTAGTAATACATGGCAGGACGTCGCATGTGTTCATTTGCAATAATTTTTTACATGAATTTTTAATATGGAAGAACATTAAATTCGAGTACATTCATAACAATTTCAATGTAGTCGCATTAAATTTCAAGAATAAATGCAGAAAATGTATTTTAACATCAATTTTTTTGCATTTGTTACCACTTCGCGTGGTATTTACGCACGAAGGGAAATAAATTCTATATTTAGAATTCTTTAAAACCTTTTTTATTAGAAAATCAGAAAATTGATAACACACAACGTGACAGCCAAAGGAGCAAAAAGCAAAAGCATTAAGTATAACAAAAGTGAGGAGACAATTTTCTCTCTTCGAGCGTCAACTTTTCCAGCTTAATTTGTCTTCTTTGCGCATAACAGCGCTTAGCAACCGTGGAACGTCTCTCTGGCTCACCGTCCGCGAAAGAACCACCGGTTCTCCCGCCCCGTATTCAACCTCTCGCCGTGCACACATGCCTAACAAAACGTATACTTACATTTTGCCTGAGACGTTCGACCTTATTACTTTTTTGCGCTCGAAGAGAGATCACAAAATTATCGTTTAAAAAAATCTACTATTCATTCTCTCACTCACTCCGTAACAGCATTTATACTTGAAATTTAATGTGACTGCATTAAAATGAACATTCAAATTATTGTAAAATTACAGTAAATTTAATGTAATTTCATATTAAAATTTCATATTAAAATTTATGTAAATTTTAATTTTTGTAAATTTACATTAATATGATGTATTTTCACAGTAAACTTTATGTAAACGTGCATTAATTTTAGTTAATGCATGTCGTTGAATTTTAATGTGTGCCTACTTGTCGTTGAAAAGTGCTGTAAAACTCAAGTCTTTTTTAAAACAGTGTTCTTTCTACGCCTCCAATTACCTTCATTGTCAATGAAATAATTTATTAACCTCTATGTAGGAAATTGAAATGGGTAATTAATTTTGTAATATTCGACATATCTACTTAAAGATAATTAAAATAAGACTGTCAACATCATGCCTGCTACCTATCACAAATAAGTACAGTGAATATAAATCGATTACAAAAGGTGTGTAATATGGTAGAAGTATTCAGATGTGACACCAGCAAGCCATGATAGATTTAGTGAAAACTTACAAATAAGAAATGGTTTATTACTCTTTAAAGAAAGTCGACTAAAAGAAATACCTAATACCTAAAATACATAAAATCTTACGGCAGATTTTTCAATATAACTGTAAATTACTTTGCTAAAAATTTTGGAAAATTTTCACAAACTATTTCTGTGATATGTTTAATTGTGAAAATTAATCTTACACTGAAATAAGTCTAAAACATTTCTAAAAGGTTTCTGTGAAATTTTTAATGAAACTTCTCAGAAAACCTTTTTTAAAAGGTTTAAGTAAGTTTTATGAAATATTTTAAAAAATCTTTATGCTGAATGCTTGTGAAAAGGTTTCGAATGTGAAAATTGAAATGTGCTTGCAAGCATTTCGTGAAATATTTTCTGAAATATTTTTGCAAAGATTTTACTTTGTTTCCTTGAAAGGTTTTATGTTTTCAATAATAATATTTCAGTAAAACATTTCTGATATGTTCCTGAAAGGATTCAAGAAATGTTTCTGTGAAATGTTATTGCAAGGTATTAGTAAACTGCGGGAAAGGATTCAGCAACGTTTCATTCAAACCTTTCTATGAATCTTTCTCATAATTATTTCGTGCTATGTGTTAATAAAGTGTTCGGAAAGAGTTCTTTATAAATACGTTATGAAATTTACAAATATATTGCTCATTTGTGACGTGCAAACTTAATTCCCCTAATAAACCCGGACAACGAGGCACGCCGAACGACGCCACGCCAACGCCAGACTTATTTATTTGATTACCGAGCCCTAATGCGCGTTACTTTTTCCCGAGGTACGACGGCACTCGCAGGCACTCACACACACAGGCACTCGTCCCAGAGCCCAATCAGCTGTTTATCGAGGCGACGCGAAGGAGGCAGCACGACGAGCAGTTGGAGATGCCGGCGACTACCCAGAGTAACCAAAGGGCGAAGCGACGACGAATGACTCGGTGGGCACCGGTGGAAGAACAGCAGGCGACGGCGAGCACACCCGATCAGCTGTCAACGACGCTGGTGTCGACACGCCGAAGAACATACACACACATACACACATACACCGTGACAGACGCGACCCTTATTGAAAAATCTTACGTAAGATCTTACGTAAGTTCTTACGTAAGTTCTTGAAAAATCTTACGTAAGTTCTTGAAAAATCTTACGTAAGTTCTTGAAAAATCTTACGTAAGATTTTTCAATAGGGACGACGAGCACGTGGTCGAAAGATAGCGTGAGAGAAAGACAGACAATGCGGCGCATGAACACGCGGGAGAAAGGCGAGGCGGCGCGCGAAGAAGAAGGCGACCGCGGACTCAGCTGAGCCGGCCCGAGTTCGGGCGAGTGACGACCCGAGAGCGCAGGGGCGTACGTAGTACCCGCGCCCGCCGCCCACGCATTTAATGCGGGAATCGCGACTAGCAACACCGCGCATACTACAGGCGAGGTGAGCGGCCTCCACCACTTAACATGTACTGCGCGGTCGGCGAGAGGGCGCGCGGAGCATCAATATGGCGATCGCGATCGGGCTAAACCTAGGTGATCCTCCCGGAGAAGAAGGACCGGCGCGACTAAGGGCTCGATAAGGAGAGACTACTGTAATTGCGTGAGATAGAAAGAGAACACATGTGACGCCACGGAGGACTCGATTGTCGCCATTGTTGAGTGCGACACTCGTTGTCCGGATTCGTTCCACGCAGCATCGTGCCTTTTTATTTAATCTTTTTGTGTCGTCAGCGTAGTTGCGAGAGTTAGAGTTGATATCGCGTAGAGTTGTAGCGAAGTTGTTGTCGTCAGCGAGAGCGTTACAGAGGCGCAGTTTGGATCAGCGGAGAATTGTTAGTCGAGACGGTGAGTGGATCGGCGAACGAGACCGCAGGGACGAACGACGCCATCAAGGTGAGACGTAAGGTGGAGTGGCGCGTGATTGTTGTGTCGGGGCGCGTCTTCCGTGGCCGATCGAGTCGTCGAAGCGCGGAATAGAGTAGCTTTGCGGGAACGGATTTATTCGCGAAAGAGAGGCGTTAGCGTGCGTCGAGACGCGAAACACAGCACATTTATATTTCTAGATTTCATTCATTTTCAAGCGCATATATATTTTAACAATTGTGTCTTTATTTCGCATCAGTGTATTTTTGTGTGATTTTCCTCGTTAGGGTGGTTTTCCCCACCACCCTCAGACTAACGGGCACCTTTCGGGCGTGCAACCCATACACCGCGGCTAGCCGAGCATGGTGTTCGCGAAGTGAGCAAAAGTGTACACTGGCTGGCACCTTACGTGCCTGGTGCCCAAGGAGCGCGTATTTTACGTCTCCTGTTTAAAAATATAGGTCAGAGTACTAAGCCTTTGTCGACGTGGCTTAGGGGACTCAGAGAAGGGTATCTGAGTAATTGCAACGTCACACATTTAACTGTGGAATTAAGTTAAATAACTTTCTTGAAGTTATATTTGCTTAAGTAAATAAACAAAAAAATAGGAAATTAAATAATATAGGCTACATGGAAGGTAAAAAAAATGCCTCAGATCGCTCGTTAGCCACTCTCCTATTTGGCTACGGTGCTTTACAAACGATCTGCGACCATTTTTATTATCTACTGTGATGCATTTAATCTAATAATACGTGTATCAAAATACAGGGTGTTCAAAATGTTCCGGACTCCCCACTTATAACATAAAGTAAGCATTTTGGAAAAAAATGTTAAATACAAAAGTTGTTAAGTTTTGAAGGTTGAACTAAATGATGACCTTGGATTTGTTATTGGTTATCATTTTCAAGGTCATTTAAAGGTCATCTTCAGTTTTTTAAATAGGGACCCCTATTTTTTATTTCAGATTCTGAAAGAGCACAAAATTTTACATCTGGATATGTACCCACGTTATGGCTCAAAATGACCTACAGAGGTCATTTAGTGGTTAAATGATTATTTAGTAGCAGAAAGCCAAGAAATCCCGATTATTAAGAACTTTGAGCGTATCTGACCAATACTAAAGTAATTTGATTTTGCAAGACAAACTTTATGGTGGCGTTCAATTGACATTGCCCTTGATTTTCAAGGTCATTTGAAGGTTAACTTTAGTTTTCCAAATTAAGCCTCCTAGTTGTAATTCTCCATTTTGCACCAGCGCTAAATTCTGCATTAGGATTGTAGAAGGTGTAATTGACACTGGCGTAAAATAAGCCTAGGCCCAACAACTACATACCTCGGGGGGGGGGGGGGGAAATGATAATAAAAAATGTCTAATAAGCCTTAGGCCCACAACCACATACTCGGCGAGAAATAATAAAAAAATGTCTAATCAAAATAAGCCTTAGGCCCAACAACTACATACCTCGGGGGGGAAAATGATAAATAAAAAAATGTCTAATCAAAATAAGCCTTAGGCCCAACAACTACATACCTCGGGGGGGGGGGGGGGGAAATGATAAATAAAAAAATGTCTAATTAAAATAAGCCTTAGGCCCAACAACTACATACCTCGGGGAGAAAATGATAAATAAAAAAATGTCTAATCAAAATGAGCCTTATTGCTCAGGCACGGGAGGTACAACTAATTAAGGTAACATCATGGGTGATCCAGCCAACTAAGGCAAGACCATCGGCGGCCCAGCCTACTAAGACAAGAACACTATCGGCCCAGTCAGCTAAGGCAGGACTATCGGCGGCCCAGCTAACTAAATCAAGACAGTGGACTATTCGCCCAAACTGAATTTTTTTAAAATGTCGTTGACAGGAACTTTTTACAACAACTGTTCAAATTGTTGCCCATCACAGTTTGGCAATGTGCTAACCGATTGTAAAAGGCTGCAACAACATTTCGCAAGATTTGCTGAGGTATCAAGTCTATTTCATCAGTGATTCTTTGGCGTAATTCATCCAAGTCACGTGGTTTTATAACATAAACTTTATCCTTCAAGTATCCCCAAAGGAAGTAATCAAGAGGCGTTAGGTCTGGGGACCGAGGTGGCCATTCAATTGTACCTCTCCGCCCAATCCATCTATCATGAAATGTTGCATCTAAATATCGGCGAACATGAATACCGTAGTGTGCAGGAGCACCATCCTGTTGGAAGTAAATTTCGTCCAGATTTCCACCCGTTAAATTCCGTATAGCAGGTATAATTTGGTCTCGAAGCATGTTTTCATACATTGCAGCATTTAAATTACCTTCAATAAAGAAAGGGCCAAGTACTCTTCCATTAAATATGCCAGTCCCAACATTTACTTTTTCGGGATGTTGCGTGTGGTCCGCTCTCATCCAATGTGGATTGATGTTACTCCAGTATCGACAATTATGTCTGTTCACTGTTCCGCTTAACTCAAACGTGGCTTCATCAGAGAAAACAATGTTATTGAGGAGCAAAGGATCATCAGATATCATTTGCATCATTACATCACAAAACTCTACCCTTCTATCAAAATCATCTTCAGATAATTCCTGTACCAACTTTAATTTGAAAGGATGCCATTTGTTGAGTTTCAAAATTTTGTGCACAGATGCAGCTCCCATTTCATGCTGTTGTGCACAACGTCTGATGCTGCAATGGGGGTCCTCAATAAATGATTGTAATACGTCTAAGCTCTTTTCATCATTAGACGATGATTTGGATCTACCTGATTTAGGACGATCTTTAATACCACCTGTCTCATCAAAACGTCTAATTGTACGAATTACGGTACTTTTTGAAATAGGGTAGATTTCTTCAACTCTGAATGTTTCATTGAATAAACGCTGTACCTGTTTGTAACCTCTCTCTTGATCACCCCACCCTCGCATCATCAACAAAGATATTCTTTCTCGTTCAGTAAGATGTGCCATTTTTCACTACGATTAAAAGTACAATTATTGAAAATTAATACAATTATCTGAATTTCGAAGTAAGAGAACTTCACTTAACTCTTGAAAACAGAAAAGTAAATAGGAGTAAACAATTGTTAATTAACAATTATAAATGAACTGATTCCTAAAAAGAATAGTGAGCAAAATCTTCTAAGGTACAAGTAACGATCCTGAAAATGCTATGAATCATGCGTAGAAACTCGTAACCCTTGCAAAAAATTATTGCAATAAAAACTGTTCATGTAAAACGGTTAGATTATTTTGCTTTTAAAATTAATAACCCCCAAGTGTCCTATGTAGATCATTTCGAGCCATGACGTGGATATTGTACATATCTCCAGACCTAAAATTTAATGCTCCTCCAGAATCCGGAATACAAAATGAGTCCCTTTTTAATAAGCTGAAGATAACTTTCAAATGACCTTAAAAATGAAGGCCAATTTTAAAGTGACCATAAAGTTCGTCCTAGAAAATCAAATTATGTACTTTAGTATTAAAGTACGAAATTTTTTTTTTCTTTTCGTCAAATACACCCAAAGTTCTTAATAATCGGGATTTCTTGGCTTTCTGCTACTAAATAATCATTTAACCACTAAATGACCTCTGTAGGTCATTTTGAGCCATAACGTGGATACATATCCAGATGTAAAATTTTGTGCTCTTTCAGAATCTGAAATAAAAAATAGGGGTCCCTATTTAAAAAACTGAAGATGACCTTTAAATGACCTTGAAAATGATAACCAATAACAAATCCAAGGTCATCATTTAGTTCAACCTTCAAAACTTAACAACTTTTGTATTTAACATTTTTTTCCAAAATGCTTACTTTATGTTATAAGTGGGGGGTCCGGAACATTTCGAACACCCTGTATATTATTTTAACACTAACAAGGAAAGGCCATCAGATACGGGTGATGAATTTATTTCAAATTGTTTGTGGTGACTCTTAATACCTCAACAATGAACTATATAGAGTTTCAGAAACTAACGCTCTCTCATTCCTAAAATATTATACCTTAATTTTGGCTGCGACTCTTATTTACCATAGAGTGACCGAAGTAGCCAATTTCAAAACAATGTTTTTTCTCTCTTACTTGCTAGTTTCCTATAATAAAATTATATTATTTGTATGCATTTAAATTACTTAATATACAATCTATATTACTTTTTACACAAAATCTTTTTATTGCACTTTTTGGAACTCGACCCTTGGTAAGAGATATGGAAAATAGATTTTTTTAGATTATTAGTGCGAAAATTAATATAGATTGTGTATAATGTAGTTTAAGTGCATACAAATAATTATTTAAAATAATATAATTATTACAAATAATATTTTTATTATAGGAAACTAGCTAGTAAGAGAAAAAGCATTGCTTTGAAATAGGATAAATAGGAGTCGCAGCCAAAATTAACGTATAATATTCCAGGAATGAGAGAGCGTTAGGTTCTGAAAATGTACATAGTTCATTTTGGATGTATTAAGAGTCACGCCAACCAATTTGAAGTAAATTCATCACCCGGATCTGATGGCTTTGAAAAAGACTTGATTCAGAATTTTTAAGAATACTCTTATCGAGTTCATAATTAGCTAAAACTAAGGATAGATCACTGTTATCTGATTAATCGGACTTTAGAAACTAAAAGACTTGATACAGAATTTTTCAAGAATATTATAATGCGTGACATATAAATTCCTAGCGAATTCATAACGAGCTCATTACGAACTCATACAGAGTTAATATTTAATTAACAATAAGGGTATTTTATTGTTTGCCAATAACTCGCAATATTCGCACTAAAGGACTTTGTTTAAAATTATGCGAGAATATTATAATTCATTAAAGAATGATTTCATCAACTCCATAACGAGCTCTATTAGGACTCTCTAAGAATGCTATTATAACTTTGTTAATAGTACTTTTGTGATATATCGCGACAAAAAATCGTAAAGAACCGTTTAAGAACTCGTAATGATCGATATAGCGGACATTGCATGAACTCTTATGGTATACTTTAATTATTCTTTTGAAACTGATTCCGATTACAATGAGGAGATCATGATTGGGAACACGAACACAAAAACAACACTTTTTGTCCATTTTCGTGCAAAATATTTTGGACAAAAAGTGTCTAGAATAATCTTTTATGTAATTTTTTTCAGAAAAGTTATCCGATACATCTGAAGTGCAGGCAATGAAGAGTATTTTAAACCTGGTCCGGTGACATATAAGTTACTTTTTTGCGAGAAAAGATATGGCAAGTGGACAAATAAATAAAAATTTTAAATGTTTTTGATGGAACAATACTAGAGGTAAAGAACATTGTTTGGATCTTAATAATGAATAAATAACTTAAATTGTGTGAGTAGTTAAAGTGTAAAAAGTTCCAGCAATCAAAAGTGACGAATACAATTATTATACCTATTATACTGGAAAGTGTATTTTTTTCAATTTAACCCAGGCTGGCCCCCTTAAATAAAAAAAGGACTTGCGCAGTAGCAGTAAAAGATTGAACAATAATAACATATTAACTTAATAACATATTTTAAAAAAAGTAAACTGATAGTTCGAATGCAAAGTATAACCTCACCGGTCCCTCTCTTACCAGAAATATTACACACAGCAGGAGAATAAAGATTTAAAAATTCCCCTCCAAAAATCCAAAGTTCACCCTCGTTTGATGAAATGGCTAGTGCTTCATGGGCACACCAAGATGATGAAGCCACCTGATGTCTTAACAACGGTCCATTCATTCTTACTAACATTGTAAGAAAACATAGCATCATAAATAACGGTTTTTTATCCCTTGTGAAATTTAGCACCGAACAGAATAAGTGATGAGGAGTTAATGTAAAGTTGACTCTATGAGAAGGTGGAGTAACAACTGCTTCCAGTACGTTCTCCCTCCTTTTTCTCTTTTGGAATGCCAAGAAAACAAAACCATTCCTTTGTCCCAGCGGAACTACTCAGCCCGCAGCACATACAATATTAGTTGAAAATTGTAACAAATATATTTTTTTATTATTAATAAGCAATTATGAATAATATAAAAAAAATTCATGGGGGAAATTAAATCGGCTTTGGAGTATTTTTCTATGCCGTTACTTCTTTAATACAATTATTATTTCCAGTCTGTCTCTAGACACGGTACGGTTCGGACGTATTCACAGGCCTTAGTAAATACTCGACCGCAAGTTATTAGCGTTTAATTATCAAATATCCGTTAGACTATTTACAATTCAAAAGCTTTATGGATAAGACAATAGCCACTAAACAAGCAGATGAAGTTGCAACAGAATATACACAGAATAAAATGGATATTTCAACTATGATGAGAAGCTTATATCCACTACTTACAGAACGAAATATGAAAACTAAATTCACAAAAATTATAAAAAAAATTGAATCTAGCTTAGATGTATCAGACAACGAAAGATCCACAAACAAACAACTCATAACGTAATATAAACATTCAATCAATATGGAAAATAATATAATTCAGTGGAACCTAAATGGATATTACAAACGTTTACCTCACCTACAAAAGCTGATATATGATACGTGTCCAAAAATAATTTGCTTGCAAGAGACTCATTTCAAAAATAATTTCTGTGCAAAATTAAATGGTTATAATCATCACTATAAAAATCGAAATAGTTTGCAGGCAAGTGGAGGGGTAGCGATATATCTCGAAAAAAACATAGTAACAAAACACTTAGATCTAAAAACCGAACTCGAAGCAGTAGCTGTGGAAATCTTATCCCCAAATAAGTTTTCGATCTGCAATATTTATCTCCCAAATAGTCAAAACCACGCAAACCACAATTCCCTTGGTGGACTCCAAAATGTGAAGAAGCACTTAAAAATACCAAGCATGCATTTAATAGGAAGAAAAAACATAATACTGAAAAGAGCAAGATCGAACATAACAAAATGAAAGCAATTTGCAAAAAAATATTTAAAGAAGCAAAAAAGGAACACTGGTTAAAATTTGCCAATTCCTTAACTTCAAATACTCCGGCTTCAACTATATGGAAGAAAATAAGAAGAATACAAGGTAAACGCACTTCAACGCAGATATCAGCTCTTTACAATAAAGACAACGAAATTATACAAAAATCGAAAATGCATCCGAATTAGCGGCATCCTTCGAAATTGCATCCGAATTAGCGGCTTCATTTGCTGAAAATTCTAACGACTCTAATTATGGCGACGAATTTCTTAAAATTAAAAGCAACTTCAATGAAAATTTGAATGTGTCTGACACCGACAATAGCAAAGAGCTCCTAAATTCGCTTATATCTCTAGAAGAAATAATCAGTAAAATTAAACTGTGTAAAAATTCAGCTCCAGGCCCAGACCAAACCCCTAATATCTTAATAAAAAATCTTCCCAATGAAGCAACTAAATATATTCAAAAGCTATTTAATACCATATGGACCAAAGGACTTTTTCCGAGCCAATGGAATTTTGCTATAGTCATTCCTATCGTGAAACCGGGAAAAAACAAACTATCAAGCAAAAGCTATAGACCAATTTCACTTACCAATCATCTTTGCAAACTCATGGAAAAAATTCTCAACAAGAGGCTTAAAACATTCTTAGAAACAAATAATGTTTTCGCTCCACAACAGAGCGGTTTCAGAGAGAATAGATCAACCTATGATCATTTAATTAAATTAGAGTCGGCAATTTGTGAAGCGTTTCATAAAAAACACCATTTAATTGCGGTCAGTCTCGATATGGAAAAGGCTTTTGAAATGATATGGCGAAATCGTGTAGTTTCGAACCTTTTGAAAGTAGGAGTAAGAGGACGAATGCTAATTTTTATTAAAAATTTTATACGAAAAAGACTCATAAAATTCAAAGTCAACAGAACGCTATCTAATCCAACCCTCCAAGAGAATGGGGTTCCCCAAGGATCAGTTTTCAGCGTCACCCTTTTCCTTCTGGCAATAAATGAAATAGTGAAAAATATCGATCGTCCAATTCAAATCAGTTTATTTGCGGACGACCTAACAATCTATTGCAGCGGTGTGAATACAGAAATTACCAGAGAACTACTTCAGCAAACTCTAAATAAAATTACAGCTTGGTCACTATCTTCAGGTTTCAAATTTTCACATTCAAAAAGCCAAATGATTCTATTTTCCAAAAATCCAAAAAATCATAGACCAATAGAACTAAAAATAAACAATACAATTATTCAAGAGGTAAGCCACATAAAAATTCTCGGACTAATTTTCGATTGTAAATTAAATTGGAATCGTCACATTCAAGAACTAAAAGCATCTGCTCTATTAAAATTGAAACCCATCAAAGCATTGGCAGCAAAATCATGGGGAGCTGATAAAAATGTACTTTTAACAACCTTCAAAGCAACTGTTTTATCGAAAATTGACTACGGCAGCATTATCTACGATTCCTCTAAAAAAGCCAGTTCTTTAAATCTAATTCTCAATATGGGAATGAAAATTGCGCTGGGTACTTTTCATACACGTCCGATACATAGTTTACTCGCGGAAGCCAACATGGTCCCCTTAGCATACAGAAGAAAAATATTGATTTGCAAACATGCTTGTAAACTTTCAAGCATGGCTAATAATCCGACTACCAAACAAATTTTCTTGGAACAGCCGACAACGCCAAACGATAAAAAGAAAATTCCAAAAACTTTCGCAGAAAGATTACAAGAAATTTTAGATGAAAACGACCTTGAAATTCCAAATATTATACTAAAAATTTTAAACGAATTTATTGTAATTTTTTCTACAATTTATATTAAAATTTTGCTATACAGTATAGTAAAATCTAAAGCTTAGAAATATTATTATATGTCCTTACAAGTCTTACAATACAGAATAGTAAAAATTAAGTAACTCTGTATCGAAAATACAGATGTCGCGGTATGTCACGTGACCTGCACCTCCGATCTGCGTCGAGTTTACAATGGTCGCGACTACGCTTTCTTTTCACTGTAATGTTTTTAGGTTACATTTTTAAATTTAGCGCCATTTAATCGCATAAGACAGAACTAGATGGCGTCTACCCCCACTGTACAACTCGCAAGTGGACAGACATCTGTTCAG
The DNA here is from genome assembly GCA_018906775.1 of Sycophila sp. Sp_5. Classification (NCBI taxonomy): domain Eukaryota; kingdom Metazoa; phylum Arthropoda; class Insecta; order Hymenoptera; family Eurytomidae; genus Sycophila; species Sycophila sp. Sp_5. The sequence goes on from JACCID010000015.1 coordinate 349,076, forward strand.
TTAGTATATAAGGACGATTTGAATAATCTTCAACACTGTGAACTTGCGTTAATATGTTGCGTAAAATATTATTCTCACGCGTCGATAAATAATCAGTTAGTGTAGGTGTAGACAGGTTAAAATTATATTTGTAAGCGAGCGAATTTTCAATCGTAAAGTATATAATATACAATAAATAAGTACAAAATGTCAAAATCATAAAATCTTCGTAGGTTCCAAGTTTGAAAAGACCAGAAGGATTAAATAAAAAGGATACACAAGAGAATTCTCTAATTCTCTTTTTCCTAATCAGTTGCATGAAAAATTACTATTCTGGCACAGTAAAAATTGCTATACTGGCTAGTAAAAATTCCTATCCGGTATAGTAAAAATTACTATGTTGTATTGTAAATTTTCGTAAAATATATGTTAATTTTTATTGTATTTAAAAATTACTATACTGTAAAGTAATTTTTACTAGAATTCAAGTCTGTCCTCGGACTCCTAAAAAGTATAGTAATTTTTATTAAAATTTTTGTATTTTTTACTTAAACTTTTCTCTCCGTGTATAAATAAATAAATGAAAAAAAAAATTATTATTTCATTAGAAAAACGAGTTCTAAATCTTATACTTTTAATAATTTTTTTTCCTAATTTCCCCAATTCCAATTAAGGGGATTTCCCTGAACTTCAATCGAGTTACTTTCTTATAAGACGTAAAAGTGGATTCATACACTGAGAGACTCACCTGGGTAAAATTTAAAAAGTGGTTGGTAAAAGTTACCAACCTACGTGGGTAAACTTGTCACAGACTGCCCACATTGTAATTTTTACAAGCTAGGTTGGTAAAAATCCTCATTAGCAAATTTTACTAACCTACTTTGTAATTTTTACCAACTAGGTTGGTAAATTTTATTCACTCAACTTTTAATTGTTTCGTGAATGTACTTGTAATTTTTGCTATATTAAAATTAGAAAATTTATCTAAGCAAATTTGTAAATTTTATGAAAGAATAAATATTTTTAAAAATAAATAATTTAAACATTTTTTTTAGAAATCACTCGATTAGTCTTTTTTTCGCTTGAAGAATCATTCCTTTAAGACATGATTTTTTTCAAACTTTACACCATCGCTATATCAAGATCATCGCATCGCATTTATTTATACTATTTACAATTTTATCGCAATCTAACGCAACCTAACCTAACGCATATTGCAGCTTACTAAACATATGTATAGAGTTTTTTCAACCATCTTATATACAAACCGAGGCCAAACCTATCCACTTGCGAGTATGTACGATAGTCGTGACACCATCTAGTGGATATTTATAAATTAATTTAAAACAACAAAACAGTCGGTACACGCGGTCGCGAGAGATCGTGAATGCCGCACTGCCGCTCTGTTCCGCGGCTGCGCAAATGCGTCTGCGCAAAGGCGTCTGCGCATACCTTTGTGATAAATTACAAGCTAGTTGGTAAAAACTACGAGAACAGCTGTTACACAATACAATTAATTTGATAATTATTGAAAGAAAATATATTTAATTTTACAATTTTCAATTATTACCAACCTGGTTGGTGTTTTTATCGAAGTTTAGTTTGTATTAATTACTACGAAAATAGTAAATATTATTAACTAAAATGATAATTAGTTTTCTTTTGGCAGTCTGTGATCAGTTTGCCCAGGAAGTTGTTAATTTTTACAATCCATTTCCTAAATTTTACCTAGGTGGGTCTCTCAGTGTACCCTTTCGTTGATCAAACCGAGATATATTTAACTTATTTGAAGATTCGATTTGCTTAATGGATAAATAATGATTAAAAATAAATATTACTTTAAAAAATATTAGATTGCAATTTGAATATTTCATTTTACGAGAGTGACAAGAAATAAAATGTTGCATCTGTTAATAATTAAAATTAATGAAATTAATGGGAAAACTTAAATCTAAAATGTTTTCTTATTTTTATTATGCAGCCAAGTATTAGGCGGAAATTTGGGTACTGCAATACTGAAAGATGGAAATCCTTTATCATTGCATTGGGTGATGTTCATTCCGACAATCATGGGACAAGGCACAGTCGAACAGCAAGGTTTGTGGATTTCGCGAGCTTGGTCATCCAGTATTATTGGCACCTACGCTCAGGTAATCAGTGCAATTAGCAAGCTAATTTTTATTATAAGTATTATACAATAAAAAACTTTACGCTTTACTTATGCTCCCATTTCACGATGTGTTTGTAAAACAAAGCATCGTGGATCTCCGTTGATCGCGCTTGTATCAATCGACAGAGACCAGGATTTAAACTCGAGTCAACGAACTGCAGGTCCGTCACTGTACCGACAGGCCCATCGGTAATCGCAGATTAGAAACATTCAGGTACAACTGAACTGTCGCATTTGACTGTTCAGTCAAATATAGGACCTCCTCGACCTATCCACGTCTCATTATAATGTTTATTCAGAAATGTACGTACTATTCTTGCAAAATGGGGAGGTGCGCCATCTTGTTCATTCTTCGCCGTATTTCTATATCGACTTCTTCCAAAAGTTCTGGCAATCGATCTCTCAGCAATTCCAAATGGCAATGTTGATCTACATTTCTCTAAAAAAAATAAGGTCCAATAAGGTAACCGTTTACTATAACATAACGTACCATAAGGCTCCATCGGTTTTGATGATCAACAGCCCTATGCCAGTGGGGATTTTCATCTAACCAATAATGGCAATTATGTCTATTCAGTTGACCATTACTTTAAAATTTAGCCTCAACCGAAAATATAGCAAATCTAAAAAATTCTGGGTCATTTTGAATCATTCCTAAAGCCCACTGGCAAAATTTAATACGCAATTGAATGTGATTGGGCATTAATGCCTAAACTAAAGTTATGTGGTATGGATGATAATGAAAAGTATTCAGAATTCTTATAGCGGTTCTTTGTGGTATACTGTTGCGTGAGCGCTTCCAAATACTTGGACTGCGCGCTACGCACTATGCGTCATCTAATGGCTATTATGATATGAAAAAGGGCCTTTTGTCCATTTGACAAGGCACTTAGACGCGTACACGCACGTCTTCCATATTAAATACAATTCTGTATGTATTCCTTTACTCCGGTACCCACAAAATATATTATTTCACTCGCTAAATAAAACATATACCAATTTCCCTTTCAATTTGCCAACTGCCGACTGCTTATGCATGTCGTTGAATTTTAATGTATGCCTACTTGAATATCTACATTAATTTCCTTTCCAGTACCAAATACATTCAATTTACAGTACACTTGTCGTTGTAAAGTGCTGTAAAATTCAAGTCTTTTTTAAAACAGTGTACTTTCTTCGCCTCCAATTACCTTCATTGTCAATAAAATAATTTATTAACCTCTATGTAGAAAATTGAAATGGGTAATTAATTTTGTAATAGGAAACATGCATGTGTTTTTAAAATTTTACTGCATTTTTACATTTCTATAAGTATTATCTTCTGGTTTTGGATATTCGACATATCTACTTAAAGATAATTAAAATAACTCTGTCAACATCATGCCTGCTACCTATCACAAATAAGTACAGTGAATATAAATCGATTACAAAAGGTGTGTAATATGGTAGAAGTATTCAGATGTGACACCAGCAAGCCATGATAGATTTAGTGAACACTTACAAATAAGAAATGGTTTATTACTCTTTAAAGAAAGTCGACTAAAAGAAATACCTAATACCTAAAATACATAAAATCTTACGGCAGATTTTTCAATATAACTGTAAATTACTTTGCTAAAAATTTTGGAAAATTTTCACAAACTATTTCTGTGATATGTTTAATTGCGAAAATTAATCTTACACTGAAATGAGTCTAAAACATTTGAATGTCTAAAAAAATGAAACTTCTCAGAAAACCTTTTTTAAAAGGTTTAAGTAAGTTTTATGAAATATTTTAAAAAACCTTTAAGCTGAATGCTTGTGAAAAGGTTTTTGCAATCTTTAAAATAATATTTCTTGAAATGTGCTTGCAAGCATTTCGTGAAATATTTTCTGAAATATTTTTGCAAAGATTTTACTTTGTTTCCTTGAAAGGTTTTATGTTTTCAATAATAATATTTCAGTGAAACCTTTCTGATATGTTCCTGAAAGGATTCAAGAAATATTTCTGTGAAATGTTATTTCAAGGTATTAGTAAGCTGCGGGAAAGGATTCAGCAACGTTTCATTCAAACCATTCTGTGAATCTTTCTCATAATTATTTCATGCTATGTGGGAATGCAGTCACATTAAATTTCAAGTATAAATGCGAAAAAATTGATGTTAAAATACATTTTCTGCATTTATACTTGAAATTTAATGCGACTACATTGAAAGTGTTGTGAATGTACTCGAATTTAATGTACTATTCCATATTAAAGTTAATGTAAAAATTTATTGCAAATGAACATATGCGACGTCCTGCTATGGATTACTAAATGTTGTGATAGCTAAGTGGATATAACATGCTGGACTTGCAACTTTTTGGATCGGGTTCAAATCCCTTATGGAACTTTTTTTTACATCTTTTTTTTTTTGTTAATAAATTAAGTTTTATTTATTTTATATGTGAATGTTGACCATTTAATAAGTTTAGTTTATTTAATTTAATTAACATGAAAACATTCAATCAATTACAATATAGTCGCATTCAATTTCAAGGATAAATCCTGAAAATCTAACGCCAAAATGAATAAAATAATAAATGTTGTACAATAATTATTGTTTAAAAATAATAACTTTTTTCTCATATAATGCTCAAACTCAATTTTGCGAATTTCTCTTAAGTGCGAAATAAATGTAATATACAAACAAGGACTCGTGGTCAAGTGGACTAGGTGTTGGACTCTGAATCGGAACTTCGCAGGTTCGAATCTCATCGAAAGAAAGTTTTTCCATTTAAGGGGATACCGATCTTAACATATAATATTGATATATTTGTAGTATATAATATATAAAATAAATTATAGCATAATTAAAATAATAACATAAATCCTATGGTTCCTATAATAATATGAACTTTACATTATACAAAATAGTTTTAGTATTTTATTTATTTCAATGTAATAAGTAGCTTTTTAAACATTGCAATAAATAAATCATATGAAATACTTATTTTGTATAATAAAATAATTTAAAAACCTTTCTTCTATTTTTCATGTAACTGCTAAATACTACCATAAAATATTTAAAAAAGTTTACAAAAATATTTCAAGAAACTTTCTTATGAAATATTTTACGAACATTTCATGAAATATTTTTACAGGTTCAATGTCGCGGACATAAAAATATTTCAAAAACTTTTCATGAAAGATTTCTGAAACATTTCAAACCCTTCATGAAATCTTTCAGAAACCTTTTAAAAATTTTTCATGCTATGTGGGGTAGTCTTCATTAATTTCATCAGTTTCCAGCAAATAGGTTGCAGTCAGATACAGCGGCAGAAATGAAAGGTGTTAAAGTTCGGAGAATCAAAAAATGTTTTAAATTCTTTTTTTTTTTCGAGATTCGGAAATTCGGTTGAATTATATGTATAGAATGGATAATTTGAATGAAATAATATTCTAAACTACAATTACAAGACACTGAATTAACGGTATGAGGTGTTGAATCAACAGCATAAGATTTTAATTTAACAGAACATGGCTGTTCAATTTAAAATCAAAGTTTGTCAAATTGACAGAATATTCTGTTGCTCGCATTTATGGGCACGAATCTTTTGATCCAACTAACTTTTTTTCTCAGTGTAGAAATTCAATTTTCTCATAAAAAATTTTCTCATAGAAAAATTTTATTAAAATTCATTATAATTCTAATTGTAGTCATTTTTACGTATCATACCGCAAGAGACTTGATTTTTCTTCTTCAGACTGAGCTTGGTCATGGCACATTTATTCGAGGTTTAGAAACGACATCAACGTACGACCCCACAACAAAAGAGTTTGTTTTGCATAGTCCTACTTTGACTTCATTCAAATGGTGGCCAGGTGGACGTAAGCTGAATAATTTATAAGTTTTATAAATTAATTTGTTTAACAAATAGCACATTGTTAATTGCGAAGAATTCTTTTTTTTTTCACACAGTTGGACAAACTGCAAATTACGCAGTGGTTGTCGCACAATTGTACACTAAAGGTGAATGCAAAGGAATTCATCCGTTTATTGTTCAGCTCAGAGATGAAGAAACGCACGAGCCGTTGCCTGGTAATTTCATCAAATTTGTTTATTTTACCCTTGTCATCAATTTTTTTTTCGATTAATATATTAGTCAAATTCAAATTGCACTCACAAATGGTAGATAGTAGATAGCTTATCCACGGTATAAATATACGTTTGATTCTATAAAAAAAAATAGATTTTCCAATTCTATTTAATGGATTCTTTCTGTTAGATTAAATTGTTATTAATGCAAATATTCGCTGTAACCATAAATAGCACAATAATAATAAAATTGCAAGTTCGAATAAAAACGGAACAATTAAAATTTCTTGTGTTTAATAATAAATGTCAGTAGGTTTCGAATCTGCCCTCACATTAACACAAATTATAACTATTTTTTAACAATTTTATAAGAATATTTATACGAGAATTATGATTCAAATAGGAACATGAAAAGAAGTTAAAAGAAGTACTAATACATTTTTGTGTCCGTAGGTATAAAAATTGGCGAGATTGGTACTAAATTAGGTATGAATGCCACTAACAATGGCTTTCTTGGATTCGACCACGTGAGAGTACCTAGAGAACACATGCTCATGAAAAATTCCAAGGTATGTCGGTATATTTTCATTAATTCAATTCAACGGAATAAAATAAAATAAACGGAAATTATCATTAGGTGTTGGAGGATGGGACGTACATAAAAGCTCCAAGTGATAAACTGACCTACGGAACAATGATGTTCGTTAGAGTAGTTTTAGTTAGAGATCTATCAAGGTACCTGTCCAAAGCTGCCACGATCGCTGTTCGCTACAGCATTGTTAGAAAGCAGGGTCAGATGAAACCTGGGTAAGAAAAAGAAAGTTAAAAGTAAGTTTTTCACCCTAATCATCAATATACACCACTTTATTCACCTCTTCAGAGGAAATAAATTTATATTTTATTGTCTAGACGTTTTTTCTCTCTGGAAAAGTACTCGCGGAGGCACGTGTTACTCTCCAGAGACATATTCTACTCTTTAAAGATACATTTTAGCTTTCATAGACCTACTTTGTTTTTCATAATCACATTTTATTGGATTTTTTGTTAAATAAAGTGAATTTATAAATGATTAGGGTGAAAAATTGTATCTCGATAAAGCTCAGGCAGCAAACTTTACCCTCGGAAATAATCGTCTCTTTTACTCCTTTGGCGCATAAATAACTATTATTCCCGACTCATCTATGAAAACCACGTTCTTTCCCTCTAGACTAAGAATAAAATGAGTTATTATTCCTAAAGGGAATAAAGAAATCTTTATAATTTTCAAAATAATTTTATTATAGTACATTTTAATACATGCATATAAAAGTAACTTTATAATAAAAAAAGTATTGCATGGAATTTATATATATTTTTGTACAAGACAGAAAAAAACGAAAAACACTGCGAAAAATTTTGAAAATGATATTAAAATTTAAGCATTTTTTTTTTACATTCTTTCGCAGAAACAATACAATACGGGCATTCTAAATGTTGCAGCTCTTTTTCATATGAATTTAAACATATGAAACTAACAAAAGCACAGAAATGAATCAATAATAAAAGAGTCAAGTCTTATATTTTCCAAGTAATTATTTTTACTATTTTTTTTTACTATTACTAGTTTTTTTTATATAATTCGTACTACTAAGTTACTTCACAAATCCCAAATTTTACAATTTTTTTGATTATAAATTAAAATATATTAAACTAATAAAAGTACTGAAAATAACGAATAAAAAAGAGTCAAGTTTTTATACTCTTTTTTAATATAACTGAACTCAGAAACCTCAAAATTGACAAATTATTTTCAATGTAATTTAAACCATATTTCACCAGTAAAAGTATAAAAATAAATTGATAATGTAGAGTCAAGTTGATTCTTTTTTAAGTAGTTATATAACTAAACTCACAAACTATAAATTTGGCAACTTATTTTGAATGTTAATTATCAAATCATTTGTAAATTCATTTCTTGTCAACGGGAAATAAAGATTTCATTATTCTCTTTAAAGCATTTTTACTCTCCGCGCATCGTTTTTATTTTTTCAATAAAAAAAATTCGCACTACTTTACAATATTCAATTATATAAATGTACCGATCAAAGTTACAAAATATAATTTAAATAAAGGAAAATAATATTTCTTTAGAATTCATTAAATAATAGAACTTAACTTTGAATTTAATAATTAATTTACTTCTTAATTATTCAAAACTTACACTTAGTCGCTGCATTACTTATGATAAATATTAATATTCTTTAATATTATAATGGTATTAGAGCATTATTTTCGGCGTATAAAGTGGTTAAAGAGGGTCGGGAGTAATTAGTATATTACGTAACAAGGGAGGTAAAACGTGTGATCTGAGGCATTCTGTTTTACTTCCCATGTTGCGTATACTATTTTTCAGCCTAGCGGGACGAAACCATAATTAAGAATTTTACATGAATTTTAATATGGAAGTACATTAAATTCGAATACATTCACAACAATTTCAATGTAGTCACATTCAATTTCAAGTATAAATGCAGAAAATGTATTTTATTAATTTCAACATTAAATTTTTTGCATTTATACTTGAAATTTAATGTGACTGCATTCAAATTTACATTGAAATTTTTGTGAATGTACTTTTAATTTAATGTACGCATACATTAAATATGAGGAATACATGTGTTAAAGTGATAGTTATTTGTGTTTCTAACTTTTAAAGTACTATTAACAAAGTTATAATGTAACTTTGCATTGAATTTTGAAGAAAATGCATTGAATTTTTGGCACAAGATGATTAATTTTACATTCATTTACCAAATATTAAAAGCGGATTCATTTTTTCGGCATTGAATTATATTAAAAAGGATTAAACTCTAATGCCAAAATTAGGCATTAAAAAAGTTTACTTTCTATTTCATTAAAGTGGATTAAACATGAATATTTCCTTTAGTACTAAAACAGATTCAAATTTTCAGCATTAAATTATATTAAAACAGATTGAATATGAATACTTATTTTAGATATTATAATCGATTTCTGGGTATTTGGGTTAAAATTAATTAAAATTGATTTAATGCGAATTCCAAAATTAGTTTTAAAAGAGATTTAATTTTATTTTATTAAAATGTATTAAAAGTCATTGTAATTAAGCATTAAATGTAATTTACATTTTACAGTATTAAAATAAATTAAAATCGTCTCAAATGAATACTACTATTTCATATTTAAATGAATTCGGATTAAAGTTCATTGAATAAGATTAATTTTCAATCCTACTATTTAATATTTAAATGAATTCGGATTAAAGTTGATTAAATAAAATTAATTTTCAATCCTACTATTTAACATTTAAATGAATTCGGATTAAAGTTGATTAAATCAGATTAATTTTCAATCACGGCTACTGGCCGATTGAATTGAACAGCATTCGTTGTATTAAAATGTATTAAAATAGATAAAATTTTAATACATTTCAATCTACATTAATCACGTATTTCTAGCAGGGTTGTTACGTAATATACTATTCTTTACACACGGCGCGTAAAGTGCGTACTTTACATCCTCGGCTTCGCCTCGGGCGACAATTTACATGCGATTTGGGACATTCCTTACTTTTACTCCCTAGGTGCACAATCAACTATATATACAATACGGAGTAAAATAGGTGATTATTGCCGAGGCTGAAGTTTGCTGACCGAACTTTAGCAAATAGTCAGTTAATTATTAGTCTTAAGGTGCATATAAAAAGTAACGTTTTCCAAACTTGTTATCATTAGCGAAGGAGAAACGCAAATAATTGACTACGTGACGCAGCAATACAAACTTTTTCCGCACTTGGCTTGTTGTTTTGCGGTAAGATGGGCGGCCGACTGGATCTGGGAGATGTACAACAACGTTACCGCGGAATTGGATCAGGGTGAACTTGAACGGTTGCCCGAGGTAAGAGTGCATTAATTTATCAATAATTGTTTCATAAAGTTGGACGTCATTGTTCTCGTTACAGTTGCATGCATTGGCCTGTTGCTTGAAAGCCGTGGCCTCATCGGACGTGTCGATGGGTGTGGAGCAACTGCGACTGTCGTGCGGAGGCCATGGATACATGGACGCGAGTAATTTGCCGGCGACCTACGGCTTGGTAACGGCTGTCTGTACATACGAGGGCGAGAACACGGTACTCCTTCTGCAGACGGCGCGGTACCTCCTCAAGGTGTGGCGTCAGGCTGTGTCCGGGGACGCGCTTCCACCTACTGTCAGGTATCTCGAACTCCTCACTCGCCGAGGCAAGCAGAGACCTTGGAAGAACACCCTTACTTGTATCATCGTCGCGCACCAAGCGGTCGCTGCTGGGTAACTTTTAAATTTTTCCATTATTAATCCTTTTCTTTCAATCTTGTTGCTCGACCGTTTTCCTTGTGCTTCCAAAATTCGCTATCACACCAGAAAGCTAGCTTCTTACGTTTTCTACTTTTTTTCTAGGAAAATCAGACAGGCAGCTGACAACGTCGACCGACGCGTCAGATGCGGAGCTTCGCCAGAGGATGCGTGGAACCAGACGAGCATCGAACTCGCTCAAGCCGCCGAATCGCACTGTCGCGCCGTCATGGTTGCCAGGTTCGTCGAAAGCGTAAGAAGTCTCAAGAGTAGCATCTCCAAGTCTCTTCACGATGTTCTCCTTCAGCTTTGCGAGCTTTACTGCGTTTATTGGGTTCTTCAGCGGCTGGGTGACTTTTTAACGGTACGCCTACATTAATTACAACAACTCTGCCAAAATTTTACTGCTATATGCTAAAAATCTAAACCATAATATACGCTTGGTTCTTGCAGTTTTCTTGCTTAACAACGAACGATGTGCCTTCGCTTCAAAAGCGTTTGGAAGAAATGCTCGAGACCATCCGGCAGAACGCTGTCGGCATCGTGGACGGTTTCGACATCCGCGACGAGATTCTGGGTTCAGCCCTCGGAGCTTATGACGGCAACGTCTATCAACGACTCTACGACGAGGCTATGAAAAGTCCGCTCAATCAAGAGAGCGTCAATCAATCCTACCACAAATACCTTAAGCCCTTTATGAAGAGTAATTTGTGAATGGCTGATGACTGCCCATTTCTTTACTCTTCTACTCTTTCGAACAGACTGCTTGCTCAAATTTCATCCATTTCATCCGTTTCGTCCATTTCATGCATTTCATCCGAAGCATTTTTAGTTATTTGCTATTAAAAGAATTATTATCTCTCGCACTACTGATACAGTTACCAAACCAAAAATAGTCTACATCACAATGTAATTCATTGATTTATTGATAATTCATTTCAATTTATTGATGACTACACTTTTTATTGGAGTTGCATTTTATTAAGGGTTTTTAAAAGTGACATTCTTTTTTTAATTCAATTTGTATAATACTATATCGGTGTATTGATGATATTAAACGAGATTATCAAACTTCTTTATTTTTTTATGAAATGTTGAATAAAAATGTTTATATGTAAAATCTACTTTTTAAAAAATATTTTATTTATACCTATCGCACCATTTGCAACAATGACGCAAAATCTTTATCCAACTACTTTTTTTAACAGTGTAAATTTAAACGTTATTAAATAAAAGTCAGCATTCATTTTAAAATACATTTATTATTATCAATATAGAAAACATATCCTTAGTCGAAGCTTAAATTTATGAGAATGTAATTAATATAGTATATTATGATTAATGGTAATTATGGTTATGGTAAATATGTATTTCTATACATTGAATAGTAAATAATGTTCTTTTAGAAAAAAATTCAACAGTTTTCTTGATAAAAATGTTTATTGTGATTAAATGTTTTTTATCTTAATAGTCAAGCTTTTTTTGATGCGCATTGTCAATTTCTAATCTCACAATTATTTGTTCTCATCACAACAAATAAATCGCGCATTCTTATTTCTAAAAGTTAGTTTTATATTTCAGTATATTATTATCGAAATAATATTGTACTTTGCACAAAAATATTGAACAATAAATCAGAATATTAAACAAACTTAAACATAAAAAAGAAAAATGATTTAATTAACATGAATAACTATACTTCATTAGTTATAATTATAAAACTCAATAAAAAAAAACACAATTAATTGTAAAATGTATGTGGGAATGAAAATTTATAAGAAATATAACAATTTCTCAAGTTTTTGATCTGCAGACTGTTTCAGTGTTTGCGATACAAAAAAGGCTAATTTATGAGCATACTGACAAGGAGCAGGTACTCTAACAGTACCCGTGAAGTTAAAATACATGTGACACAATTTGTAAGTAACTAATTGAATTTTATCAGGAGGAATACACACAGTATTTTCAATAACATTGTAAGCAGTTGGGGTAACTGTACCTTGTTTAACGCTTTGAGAAACAATAAAGAAATCGTGTTTTAAGGGATCAGTAACGACATCGTCGACGACAGTACCAGGCAGTGGATTTTTCTTATTGTAGAAAAATCTTGTGTTAATGCGCTTTGTAACAATAATTACCGCAAGTTTCACTGCATCGGGATTGCCATAAATCTCAGCAAGTCTCTTTTTTATTAATCTAACTTCATAGTCATAGACAAAAGGTATCTGCCCCTCGCCAACACCATCGCGATAGAGAATTATCCGAGTGGGTAGTCTACCTCCGTTTTCATTTCGGAACACGCCGATTGCACTGCTTAACTGATGTGATAAAACATTGGAAAGTTCTTCGTTAGATGTATGATGGCTCACTGCACTAAAGTAGCGCCCAAACTTTTGATCAATCGATGCTACCATGGCACCTATAAAGATACAATAATCACAATTTAAAAATCTTTATTCTTTTTTTTTTTATTACGTTCATTTGCACATCTTCGACAAACGTTTGTGACTTTTTTTAGTTTTCTCGAATGATCTAACAAGTGATGAAAATACGTGTTATCTGAGGAATAGTGAATGAAATTCTTGCCGATTTTTATATTATAGTATTTTAATAGAAAATAACGAAACTTACCAAAGTCTTTTCCATCAGTACTTTTATCATGGCAAACATCAAAACCAACAACCATTAAACCTGGTAAATGTTTACCAATATCAGTTGCCCAAGGTATTCCTCCAATTTTACAATTTAATTGCACAGCAACTTTAGAAGCAACTGCACCCATCATACTTGGAGTTTTTTGGTTCAAAGTCCTAGCCAGTAATACTTGACTTGGAATTGGTCTGTCTATGCACAGCTTCTTCTTTATTGCAGAATATCTTTGCAATTGATTATTTGAGACAATGCAAATTATTATTTGCGGAACATGTTTGTCAGTTACTTTTTTAAGTGCATTAAGAACAGAATTTGTTTTGTCATCTGGTATTTCTTCAATCCTTGGTTGTGATACAGAAAAATTCATCTTACCAGCAGAACTTATTATTCTGTTAATGAATACCTGAAAAGAAATTGAACCGTATATTGTAAAGGTCATTTTTTTATATTACAAATAGATAATAAAATATATAAATATAATAATAACTGTAGCTTGTGACATCATATTTCTTGGAATTATAGCAACCCAATATTTTAATTGTATAGTTAAATTTAGGGGACTATCTTGAAGAGTAAAATTCCAATCTGCATTTACTACCATGGATACTTTGTTTCCACCAAGAATAATTTGTTCTTTAGGCAAAATTCTACCAGGCAAGTTAACAAGGTTATCACTAAGATTAAAGTTCCATTTATTAAATTCAGTAATTATTTCAGGTTTTGATTTTAATCGACGGTTAAAATTTAATAATTTTTGTATTCTGACTTCTGGAGAAATGCGAGTATGATTAGAGAGAGCTTGCATAAGTCTAAAATCATTTCGCATTTTATCCGTCAATCCTGAAATATTAATATTGTAAATATAATTTTGTAACTGCTTTACTTATGTGAAATAATAAATAAAATGATCAAACCTGTAGCTCTACATAATTCAGGCACTAAATAAATTAATTCTTCATTTCCAGCTCTTCGTTCACGAGCTTTTGATTTTGACACTAAAAGGGGTTGCTTCAGATCTTTTATATTTATTTGATATTTCTGCTTATAATAAGTAGCATAAGAAATTTGTGAGCCATCGCGCAGTGAAAAAGTTTTACTAGGGTTCATGCTGTAGTCAACATCATCCACTTTGTATGTACGATTATTATAATCTGTAAGTACCACACTTCCTATCACAATTTCAGAAAATTTTATCTGTAAATTAAGAAAAATGAATCAGTCTGACTAGATACATAGTTTTAAGTACAATTCTACAGCATAAAAAAATTTATCTGTACCTGATAATCTCTGTTGTTTGCAAAAATTTCACTTAATAAATCGAGCAGTGTTTGATTTCTCATAATTTTATGAGAAATCTCTGCACACATCAAGATGGCTTTTTCATGTTGTCTAATAGAAGTTACATATCCTGGCCATAATTCTAATTTGTATTCGCAAACTTCAATCTAATTTTCAGATTAAAAAGTAAATTAAATGTGAATATTTGAAATAATTGATATTAATTTTTATTAGACTGGAGGTGGCTAAAGTAGTACTATACATTACCCGACTAGCAGCATCATAGTAGTTTCTCCCAACCAATTGTAATTGTAATTGTTCAAGACACTTTCTTACAAGGATGTTAAAAAAGTGAATATAATGATAATCACCTCTATCCAAATCACCAACAAGACGAATTGTAATATTCATTGGTTGCTTATCTTCAATTCGGATAGAATTTAATTTTAGTGGCTGCAAGAAATTATATAACATAATCATTTTTAAAAGTCAATTGGATAAAAATCTTGCATAAATTTGCTTTAATAATGTTCCGAAGATTGATAAAACTTTATTGTATTTACCTGAGGTAGCCTGTTACTTGTATATAAAACAGTTCCATCAAAAATGTATGCTCCAAGGGTGGCACTATGCTCCCGAAGTAACGATTTTTTTACAAACGTTCTAGTCTCCTCTGGTGTAATATCTACTCGATACTGATACAAACACCAATCAGTCTTACTAATTAGTTCAAAATAATTGGCCTGAAGAGTAACCAGATTTCCAGAATTTCCTAAAAGATAAAAGTAATAAAAAGTGATAAAAAGTAATATTTTCATCTTCAATTGGTATTTAATAAAAATAGGATGTCATCATACCTCGTTTAGAGACTAAATCTTTTGGTCTTGTTTCTATTTCATTAGCTGGCGGAGGTCTCTCCTTCCTGGGTGATCTGGCTGCCATGGCTATACTGAAAACCACAATTCTTTGTTAGTACGACTGCACTGTTTAAATAAAATACATATGCTCTTTTCTTTTTTTATTTAAAATTTGTATTTTTCATGAGAGTTTACGTAAGCTCAAAAATTAAAGCCTTCTTACAAAAAGACAAGTAAAAAGGATAATTAAAATTATTTTGAAAAGAAGTGGGATTAAAAGCACGAAGAAAAGAATTCGTTTGATCAGCGACACGCGATCGAGCGCACAAAACGAAACTCACCGCTGCAGGCAAGAACCGGTGAAACTAAGAAGCAGACTTCTAAGAAAAAAAATATACGATTAGAGGTCACAAATGTAAACAAATGAAGACAAGCCACGGTCAAGTATATAATCTCCGAGTAGAGTATAATTGAATTATTCTCAGTGTAAAAATGCGAACAATGATCTTTAATTAAGATCGAATAATAAATAATTTAATGTTCGATCGCGCTTTTTCATCTTTTGTCAAATGTAAGTATAACGAAAGATAAAAGGACACTGTAGAGTTAGCGAAGCTAATAAATAGGCAAATAAAAATAAAAAGTATATTTAGGAATAAAAGAACGAAAGATGAGTCGAGATTGCTGTAACTTGCGTTGGAATTGAAAGCTGCTGCCTGCCGCAAATGAAGACTCGATGAGAATGGCTGTGCAAAGGGAGATGTGATGCCGCCGATGTGAATCCTCGGACGGTCGAGAAATATATGAGCGTCGAGTGCAGACGATTTGACGATGTGGCCCTCTGCGCCAACAGACTCCCAACAGTCCCAGCAAATGCTGCAATGGAAATATTGCAGTCTTATACCTGTTCATTCTAATAATAAAGCACAACTCTGAAATCTCAGTAGTAAATTTTCTAATTATTCTAATTGGAAAATCTCACTCGTAATTTTTATTTACTTTGATTTTTTTTATAATATACAGTGTAGATAAACTTGACTAAAGTCCCTTGGTCTCCTTTTCATTTATGCTTACGAAGCTTTCGCAAATGATCTCCATTATATATACTAGCGCAGCGTAAATTACGTTTTCAGATATATATAAATCTTCTAATCACAGCTACAGATTTATTGTTGTAAAATTTTTCTGACAATTCTTCTTCGTACCCAATTTAATATTTAGAATGTACACTCTCTCAAAAGATCTTTCCAAAAGTCTCATATAAAAATGGAATACAGAAAAATTATGGAAATTTTTATAACATTCGTGACGATATAAAAAATAATTATACAGAAATTAATTTAAAATTAAAATTAAAATACTAATGTATGATAAAGCGAAACGATTCTCGCGTATAGGCAACGTAGCAGGCACCTAAATGCATGGGAAAACAATTTTTTCGTCAACTTTATAAGGCGCACACTTTGAAAAATGATTCTCATGATCTTAGCATACTCGGGCCGAGTTTTAAACGAAGCAAATTTCGTTGACCGATTTCATTTCTTGCCTAACGCATCGTTTTTCTCTTTTATTCGTTTTTTACTATATGCTACTTTCTGTGTTGAAAAAATGTTTAAAAATCATCAATGTGCGTGTGTAGTACGAACTCCATATTCAATGAAAAAATGCTACTTTCCGCCCTTACTGCTTAATACACAATTGTCATTTATAAGAGTTTTATGTTGATTGAGGGATATAAAAATAGCACTAATAAATCATTAATACTGCTTATACTCTACTACGGTAAGATTACATGGATAAAAATTCCTAATGAATGGTACAATAATATCCCACATGGCATGAAATAATTATGAGAAAGATTCACAGAAAGGTTTGAATGAAACGTTGCTGAATCCTTTCCCGCAGCTTACTAATACCCTGCAATAACATTTCACAGAAATATTCAGGAACATATCAGAAAGGTTTCACTGAAATATTATTATTGAAAACATAAAACCTTTCAAGAAAACAAAGTAAAATCTTTACAAAAATTTTTCAGAAAACATTTCATGAAATGCTTGCAAGCACATTTCAAGAAATATTATTTTAAAGATTGCAGAAACCTTTTCACAAGCATTCAGCATAAAGGTTTTTTAAAATATTTTATAAAAGTTACTTAAACCTTTTAAAAAAGGTTTTCTGAGAAGTTTCATTAAGGGGGCCAGCCTGGGTTAAATTGAAAAAAATACACTTTCCAGTATAATAGGTATATAATAATTGTATTCATCACTTTTGATTGCTGGAACTTTTTATACTTTATTTAACTACTCGCATAATTTACGCTATTTATTCATTATTAAGACCCAAACAGTGTTCTGTTGTCACACTTTTTGTTGACAACAGACATTTTGTTCTTCTGTCTCACACTTTTTGTCCAAAATATTAGGCAATTACTAATATTTTTCACGAAAATGGACAAAAAGTGTCTACAATAACCTTTTATGTAATTTTTTTCAGAAAAGTGATCCGATACATCTGTAGTGCAGGTAATGAAGTGTATTTTAAATCTGGTCCGGTGACATATAAGTTACTTTATTGAGAGAAAAGCTATGGCAAGTGGACAAATAAATAAAAATTTTATATGTTTTTAATGGAACAATACTAGAGGTAAAGAACACTGTTTGGGTCTTAATAATGAATAAATAGCTTAAATTGTGCGAGTAGTTAAAGTATAAAAAGTTCCAGCAATCAAAAGTGATGAATACAATTGTTATACCCTATCGCTAAAAATGACGTTATAAAATGACGTTATAATATGACGTCATTAATAACGTTATTGCTGAGGCTACAATTTTGGACCTTTTTTAACGTTATTCAATAACGTTATTTTCCGATTACAGTAGAAAACTCTATTTTAACGTTATTTTTCGCTATGAAATAACGTAATTTTCAGCTTTGTGGGGTATTTGGCTTGAACAATGACGTTATTTCTAGATCTTAAATCCGCACATCAAATGACGTTATTCGTTAATGAAGTGTAGATACGAAGAACATCATTTTTACCATAAAAAATGTTGTACGGATTATAACGTTATTTCTGCAATATACAGCATGCTTAGTAAATAACGTCATTTTTCCTAGTTTTGTAGTGGTCATTAACGTAATTTTCTTTTGGTCCGCTGAAGCAAAAAATTACGTTATTTTCGCAATGCACGTAGGTCCGTTCTAAAAACGTCATTTTCCAAAATTCAAGGAAGTTTGCACAATGACGTCATTTTTGCAAAGTGAATTCCCTTTGCAGAATAACGTCATCGCACAAGACTATTTTCCGCTATAAAATAACGTTATTTTCAGCATTGTGGGGTATTTTGCTTGAACAATGATGTTATTTCTAGAATTTAAATCCGCACATGAAATGACGTTATTCGTTAATGAAGTGTAGATACGAAGAACGTCATTTTTTCTGTAGAAATGCTGAACGGATTATAACGTAATATACAGCATGCTTAGTAAATAACGTCATTTTTCCTAGGTTTCCTAATTTTTGGGAATTTGACTAAGTCCATCACCTGAAATATTTCTAAGTCCTTGAAAATTTTTATTTTGTAGAACCATGTTTTTAACGCGTTTTGGAACATTTCCTGTCGATATAAATAAATATTTTTTTTTTTATGAATTTTTGGGAATTTGACTAAGTCCATCACCTAAAATATTTCTAAGTCCTTGAAAAAAATTATTTTTGTAGAACCATGTTTTAACGCGTTTTGGACCATTTCCTGTCAATATAAATTGTCGAATTTCGCGAGAGTTTTGTGAGGTACCACATAAACTTACGTAAATTACATTAATGCCCACGCATTTTGCTCTTTTTGGTCAGCAATGGCAAAAATAAAAAAAGAAGTTAAATTATGCTCGGTGAGCAACGATTTATACATTTTAGTGGAATTCCTAAATGAAACCGAGCCATCTAATAACAAACCTTTAACCAACACTGAATATTTGAACCAGCTAGTAAAAGGAAAATATTTGAATATTTCATCAGTCGTAGAAGAAGAGAAAATCGTCAATTGAATTTGCCATTCAACTGCGACTTTAGTACAGCTTCCAAAATGAAAATAAAATTATAAAATGCAAAATTTGATCAGCATCCAGCTAAAATGATAGCTGTAGGTGTTAAGTAATATACTGTGGATGTGTACACATGTATATATATGTGTATATATATTTTTATTCTTGACAAGTGATTTTTTGTACAAAATACCAACTGAATACTTTCCTTGTTCATTTTTTTATACGAAGGCTCCATAGGCAACAAATTTTGAACATATAAGTATCTATAGACTATAGAAAGTCACTCAACAAGCTATAAAAGGGAATACAAGAACCAAAGAAAGAAATTGGATTGACCGTTGTAAATATTTTTATCATCTGGACCCTTCGTATAAAGAAATCAAGAAGGATAATCTTAATTATGTATTCCGTATAAAAATTAGCAAATGATAAAAATATTGACACCGGTCAATATAATTTATTTTTTTTTGAGTCTTGTATTCCCCTTTACATCTTATCATGTGACTTTCTTTTCTCCAGATATTTATACTTTCAAAAAAGTTCTCTAATGGGCCCATCGGCTAAAAAAATCAACAGGAAAGTCAGTTAGTATTTTGTAAAAAAAAATCACTTGACACGCTATAAAAGGGAATACAAGACTCAAAAAAAAGAAATTATATTGACCAGTGTCAATTTTTTTAAGATTTACTAATTTTTTGTACGGAATACGAAATTAAGATTATTCTTGTAGATTTCTTTATACAAAGGGTCCAGGTGATAAAAATATTTACACCGGTCAATCTAATTTCTTTCTTTGTATCTTGAATTCCCTTTTATAGCATATCGATTAACTTTTTTTACAGAATACTAATTGAAGACTTTCTTGCTTGTTTCTTTATATGATGGGACAATAGGAGAAAATCATTGTACCTCTAAATATTTTGAGAAAAGAAAGTTAAGAGAAAATATTCTTCTGTGAGTGAATATCTTTATGCGCTTACAATTATTTGTCTTGTACACATTGTATTTTCCCTTCGAGTCTTATGTATTCCTATTATAACTTGTCAAGTGACTTTCTTTACTCTAGATACTTATATGCTCAAAATTATTCTCCTATGGACCCATCGTATATAGAAATGAACAAGGAAAGCTTACAGTTGGAATTTTGTACAAACAATTACTTGACAAGAGTAAATAAATAAATATATATATATCCATAATATATTACTTACCATCTACACGTATCATTTTAGCTGGATGATGCTCGAATTTTGTATTTTATAATTTTGTTTTTTTTTGGAAGCGGTACTAATGCTGCAGTTGAATGGCCAATTCAAATTGATGATTTTCTCTTCCTCTATGACTGATGAAATATTCAAACCTTTTTCTTCTACTAGCCAGTTCAAATATCCAGTGTTGGTTAAAGGTTTGTTATTCGACGGCTCGTTTTCATTTATGGATTCCACTAAAATGCACGTATTGTTAGTCACAGAGCATAATTTATCTTCGTTTTTTATTTTTGCCATTGCTGACTAAAAAGGCAAAATGCAAGAAGACGTGGCACGATCAGATGACATTAATGTAGCTTACGTTAGCTTACCTGATGTCAACGCTTGCCAAATTCATGTGTGTTCGTGCACAAGGCAAGAGATTCAAGAAGCGCAGTATCGCCTCAATTGTATTAGGATCTTCTTAACCTTATACACACCTAATCGTGCTACGTGCTCGCACATACATGAATTACGCGTGTGTTGGTACCACATAAATTCACATAAACTACATTAATGTCATCTAATCGTGATACGTGTTCTTGCATTTTGACTTTTTCGTCAGCAATGAAAAATATGAAAATAAGCCGCATTATGCTCTGTGACTAACGATACGTGCATTTTAGTGGAATCGATAAATGAAAACGAGCCGTCTACTAACAAACCTTTAACCAACACTGGATATTTGAATTGGCTAGTAGAAGAAAAAGGTTTGAATATTTCATCAGTCATAGAGGAAGAGAAAATCATCAATTTGAATTGGCCATTCGACTGCAGCATTAGTACAGCTTCCAAAAAAAAAACAAAATTATAAAATACAAAATTTGAGCATCATCCAGCTAAAACGATACGTGTAGATGGTAAGTAATATATTATGGATATATATATATTTATTTATTTATTTACTCTTGTCAAGTAATTGTTTGTACAAAATTCCAACTGTAAGCTTTCCTTGTTCATTTCTATATACGATGGGTCCATGGGAGAATAATTTTGAGCATATAAGTATCTAGAGTAAAGAAAGTCACTTGACAAGTTATAATAGGGAATACATAAGACTCAAAGGGAAAATACAATGTGTACAAGACAAATAATTGTAAGCGCATAAAGATATTCACTCACAGAAGAAAATTTTCTCTTAACTTTCTTTTCTCAAAATATTTAGAGGTACAATGATTTTCTCCTATTGTCCCATCATATAAAGAAACAAGCAAGAAAGTCTTCAATTAGTATTCTGTAAAAAATGTTAATCGATATGCTATAAAAGGGAATTCAAGATACAAAGAAAGAAATTAGATTGACCGGTGTAAATATTTTTATCACCTGGACCCTTTGTATAAAGAAATCTACAAGAATAATCTTAATTTCGTATTCCGTACAAAAAATTAGTAAATCTTAAAAAAATTGACACTGGTCAATATAATTTCTTTTTTTTGAGTCTTGTATTCCCTTTTATAGCGTGTCAAGTGATTTTTTTTTACAAAATACTAACTGACTTTCCTGTTGATTTTTTTAGCCGATGGGCCCATTAGAGAACTTTTTTGAAAGTATAAATATCTGGAGAAAAGAAAGTCACATGATAAGATGTAAAGGGGAATACAAGACTCAAAAAAAAATAAATTATATTGACCGGTGTCAATATTTTTATCATTTGCTAATTTTTATACGGAATACATAATTAAGATTATCCTTCTTGATTTCTTTATACGAAGGGTCCAGATGATAAAAATATTTACAACGGTCAATCCAATTTCTTTCTTTGGTTCTTGTATTCCCTTTTATAGCTTGTTGAGTGACTTTCTATAGTCTATAGATACTTATATGTTCAAAATTTGTTGCCTATGGAGCCTTCGTATAAAAAAATGAACAAGGAAAGTATTCAGTTGGTATTTTGTACAAAAAATCACTTGTCAAGAATAAAAATATATATACACATATATATACATGTGTACACATCCACAGTATATTACTTAACACCTACAGCTATCATTTTAGCTGGATGCTGATCAAATTTTGCATTTTATAATTTTATTATCATTTTGGAAGCTGTACTAAAGTCGCAGTTGAATGGCAAATTAAATTGACGATTTTCTCTTCTTCTACGACTGTAGAAATATTCAAATATTTTCCTTTTACTAGCTGGTTCAAATATTCAGTGTTGGTTAAAGGTTTGTTATTAGATGGCTCGGTTTCATTTAGGCATTCCACTAAAATGTATAAATCGTTGCTCACCGAGCATAATTTAACTTCTTTTTTTATTTTTGCCATTGCTGACCAAAAAGAGCAAAATGCGTGGGCATTAATGTAATTTACGTAAGTTTATGTGGTACCTCACAAAACTCTCGCGAAATTCGACAATTTATATTGACAGGAAATGGTCCAAAACGCGTTAAAACATGGTTCTACAAAAATAATTTTTTTCAAGGACTTAGAAATATTTTAGGTGATGGACTTAGTCAAATTCCCAAAAATTCATAAAAAAAAAAATATTTATTTATATCGACAGGAAATGTTCCAAAACGCGTTAAAAACATGGTTCTACAAAATAAAAATTTTCAAGGACTTAGAAATATTTCAGGTGATGGACTTAGTCAAATTCCCAAAAATTAGGAAACCTAGGAAAAATGACGTTATTTACTAAGCATGCTGTATATTACGTTATAATCCGTTCAGCATTTCTACAGAAAAAATTACGTTCTTCGTATCTACACTTCATTAAAGAATAACATCATTTCATGTGCGGATTTAAATTCTAGAAATAACATCATTGTTCAAGCAAAATACCCCACAATGCTGAAAATAACGTTATTTTATAGCGGAAAATAGTCTTGTGCGATGACGTTATTCTGCAAAGGGAATTCACTTTGCAAAAATGACGTCATTGTGCAAACTTCCTTGAATTTTGGAAAATGACGTTTTTAGAACGGACCTACGTGCATTGCGAAAATAACGTAATTTTTTGCTTCAGCGGACCAAAAGAAAATTACGTTAATGGCCACTACAAAACTAGGAAAAATGACGTTATTTACTAAGCATGCTGTATATTGCAGAAATAACGTTATAATCCGTACAACATTTTTTATGGTAAAAATGACGTTCTTCGTATCTACACTTCATTAACGAATAACGTCATTTGATGTGCGGATTTAAGATCTAGAAATAACGTCATTGTTCAAGCCAAATATCCCACAAAGCTGAAAATTACGTTATTTCATAGCGAAAAATAACGTTAAAATAGAGTTTTCTACTGTAATCGGAAAATAACGTTATTGAATAACGTTAAAAAAGGTCCAAAATTGTAGCCTCAGCAATAACGTTATTAATGACGTCATATTATAACGTCATTTTATAACGTCATTTTTAGCGACAGGGTACCTATTATACTGGAAAGTGTATTTTTTTCAATTTAACCCAAGCTGGCCCCCTTAAACGTTTCACAGAAACCTTTTAGAAATGTTTTAGACTCATTTCAGTGTAAGATTAATTTTCGCAATTAAACATATCACAGAAATAGTTTGTGAAAATTTTCCAAAATTTTTAGCAAAGTAATTTACAGTTATATTGAAAAATCTGCCGTAAGATTTTATGTATTTTAGGTATTAGGTATTTCTTTTAGTCGACTTTCTTTAAAGAGTAATAAACCATTTCTTATTTGTAAGTGTTCACTAAATCTATCATGGCTTGCTGGTGTCACATCTGAATACTTCTACCATATTACACACCTTTTGTAATCGATTTATATTCACTGTACTTATTTGTGATAGGTAGCAGGCATGATGTTGACAGAGTTATTTTAATTATCTTTAAGTAGATATGTCGAATATCCAAAACCAGAAGATAATACTTATAGAAATGTAAAAATGCAGTAAAATTTTAAAAACACATGCATGTTCCCTATTACAAAATTAATTACCCATTTCAATTTCCTACATAGAGGTTAATAAATTATTTCATTGACAATGAAGGTAATTGGAGGCGAAGAAAGTACACCCTGCTAAAAATAGTCGATTGAAATCAATTAAAGAAATTTCAATTGCTTTCAAATGTAGAGC
Source organism: Sycophila sp. Sp_5 (assembly GCA_018906775.1). Lineage (NCBI taxonomy): Eukaryota > Metazoa > Arthropoda > Insecta > Hymenoptera > Eurytomidae > Sycophila > Sycophila sp. Sp_5. The sequence goes on from JACCID010000015.1 coordinate 373,766, forward strand.
TTAATTAGACAAATGACCATTCAAATATATTTAAATGAAAATGGTATATTACCATGCAATTAAAGTATATTGAAAAATTTTATGAAAGTACATTGAATGCAATTCAAATCAAAGCATAATTAATTGATTTCAATAAACTTTTATAAATCAAGTTCTATTGTTTCCAATAGAATATTCATAGAAGTTTGTGTAAGTGCAATTGGGGTCGATTAAAATACAATTTAAATACATTTTAATGTACATGAATGTAAAAAGTTGATTCGTTCACATTTAAATGCATTAAATTTAATTTTATAATAATTACATTTAATTAAACAAGATTATATGTTAAAAAACAATGTTTTTTATTGTATTAATTTTAAATTAAATACAAGTTAAATATAACAAATTATATTCTAATAATTTACTTTTTTGAGATCTGTTTTTTAAATATTTACTTGATACATATAAGAATTTTTTTTTTAATAATAATAATGATTTATTCGCCTTCTGAGGCAAAAAAAGAATTTCTGTACATAGATATTTACATATAATATATAGTAAATAAATAAATACAATCCAATACAATACAATAATAAATACCAATAAAATACAATAATAAATACCAATAAGATACAATACAATAAATAATAAGTGATAATTATAATACTGAAAAATAAAATATCACAGTCGGTTTGAGATCACTATCGATTTAGGATTTCGTGAAAATATCACAGTCGGTTAGAAATCACAATCGGTTAAGATTATCATGAAAATGTGTTATCCAGGTACAACATAGCATTGTGAATATACTATACGAATATAAATAAACAAATACATAACAAATAAATATATCGCAAAATAAAGCTATGAAGGACTAGGTATCACAGGCTACATGAAACGAGATTTAAAATTTAAAATTTGAGAGTGCTGCAATTAAGGGTCTAATACACTCAGATGTAGGCGTACCGCCCTCTTAAAAGATGAATAAGAAGGCAGATGGCGAATAGAGGACGGAAGTGAGTTCCACAGGCGAGCACCCTCAACTTGGAAGGCTCGTGCGCCAGACACGGTGCTCGCACGCGGTATATTGAGTTCCTGCGGTTCTCCTCTAGCAGAATGTCTAGGGACGAATTTGGAAAAAAGCCTAAGTAAATAGCTTGGTTCCTGCAACCGCAAGATTTTATAAAGAAGAAGGGCTGTAAAGTAAAGCCTTCGAGAATCAGCTCTTAGCCATCCCAGCCGCTTCCTGTAGGGAGAGATGTGATCATCCCTCCTAACACCGCAAACATATCTCACACAAGCATTACTCAATCTCTGCAAACGGATGCGTTGTTCGTCGGTCGCGTCAATGTACAGTACGGAACAGTAATCTAGATGAGGTTGTACCAGAGACTCAGCCAATCTCTTCCGGAGTGACTCACCGGTACAGGCCCTGATGAACCGCAGACAGTACAGGGCTTTATTGACCTTTTTAGTAATAGAGTCTATCTGCGGCCTCCATGTGAGTTTACAATCCAGCTTCACTCCAAGGCTAGTAACCTCTGCGCTGAAAGGGATGACCACTCCTTCATCAAGCTCAACTCCTGGCAGGTTCAAGACTGAGAGGTCGTTAACATTTTTGTTAGAACCAAAATATATAGCCTTAGTTTTGCCAGTGTTAAGCCTAAGTCCAGAGCGAGCCGCCCATCCAGCCACTGACTTAGCCGCAAGAGATAGCTGAGTCATACTCTCCAACAGTCCGTCCTTACTAGTGTGAAGGTATATTTGAAGATCATCTGCGTAAAAGATGTGCTTGATTAAGGTACCCTTGAGTGAATCCGTAAGGTCATTGACATATAAACAAAACAGAAGCGGCCCCAGGACGGATCCCTGAGGAACCCCCAGATTGGTTTCTATATAATCAGAAAAACCGTTATTTTGAGAGACTACCATCTGGGAGCGGCCATGTAAATATGATTTGATCCACAGGAGAGCCATCCTGGAGAAACCAAGGTGACGAAGATTTGCTAATAGTTTAGAAGGCGAAATGGTGTCAAATGCCTTACTGAAATCGAAGAGAAGTAGTAAGGTCAACTTCTTTTTGTCAATGGCCGCACGGATGTCTTCTGTCAACTTCAACAGTGCAGTTTGTGTGCTATGATGTTTACGAAAACCAGTTTGGAGGGGGTCTAGTAGTTTATTCTTAGTAATATACTCCGTGATTTGGGATTGGGCAATCTTTTCAAGAACCTTGGATAGGAAGCAAAGAATGGCTATAGGTCTAAAGTCCGATACAGAGTTTGGTGCTGCATTCTTTTGAAGTGCAATGACTTGGGCCTTCTTCCAGGTTCGTGGAAAGACGCCCGACGCAAAAGAGGAGTTGAAGATGTTGACAAGGTGTTCCTGTATTGTTGGCAGAGCTTTCACTATCACCGATTGTGGTATCCCATCCTCTCCAGTCGCCTGCGAGGAGAAATGTGATATTGCCAGGACTATGTCGCAGATGTTTATAGGCTGAAATTTAAAGCCTTCGTCACTCGCATTATTTATTAAGTCCAAGGTATCATTTATATTCTCGAGAGGAGAGGAGGAGACACTAGTGAAATGTTCATTTAATTCATTCGGTGAGAATTTGTGTACTACCTCCTTCTTACGCTTGGGGAGGAGGCCAAAGTTGCGCATCTCTTTCCATATGTTCTTATTCTCATCTAGAGACTGTGAAAGGCGTTTTTGTATGAAAGAGTCCCGGTCAGACGCAAGGCGAGCCTTGACCTCCTCGCTGAGTCTAAGGTACTGTGCAAGAAAATCAGAATTTTTTGTGCGCTTATAACGCCTAAGTGTGGCATCGCGCTTTTTCAACAGCTGCCTTAGCTCGTTTCCAAACCACGGAGCAAGTTTCGTACTAGGGCAAACCTTCTTAAGAGGTGCCAGAAAGTGAATAGCTGAGTTTAAGTTATCATTGAGTGCAAGTAAAGCCTCCTCCAAACCAGTTGTATGGGATTTCATGGATGACCAGTCACACCGAGAAAGCAAATCATTTAAAGCAAAAGAGTCGATGCTCTTGTAATCTCTGTAAGAAAAGGATTTTCTAACAGGATCTGGGGTGTAGATGTCGTTGGTAACATCTATGAGACTATGCCTCCCGAAACAGGGCAGCCACTCATTCCCATGAGCAAGTACACTGTCGTTGTCATCTGCCAAGATCAAGTCTATCCAGGTATGAGACGAAGATGTTCTATGCGTCGCACCATGCTGGATAATTTGCATGGAAAGTTCACTGGCCAGTCGCCTGATGGTATTAGCATCGGCAGAGGACGACAACAAGTCCGCATTCAGATCTCCCATAATTATTTTGTGACTAAATTCTGTTGAGAGGGATTGCAGTACAGGGAAAAGGTCAGAATCCCTCTGCATCTTGATGTTAGGAGGTCTATAAATAACACCAACTAGAACAGGTGGAGCCTCCCCCTTTTGGACTGTGCAGAAAAGGTATTCCGGGATGCCTGGTTTCCCAGGTCCCTCAGTTTTAGAAGAGTTTAATAGGGTGACATTGTAGTCTTCACGGACGTAAAGGGCTACTCCGCCCCCATGCACATTACGATCCTGTCTAAATATTGAATATCCGGGTATCTGAATGATGCTGTCATCGACCACAGCGCCCAGCCAGGACTCCGCGATACCAAATATGTGGTAGGAGGGATGATCCGCAAGGAAGAGACGGAGCTCCTCAACATGTGCCCTAATAGAGTTCACATTAAGAAACCCCGCCTTGAAGGAACTCTTCCATTCCCTAACCCTCATCTGCCGGGTGTGGTCAAAAAGGTGCCTCAGACCTATCAACCAGAGCAACTCCCGTTTCTGCAGTAAGTGCAGGAGATGTTAAGTCCTTAGAAACAGACAATTTCATAGGGAGTGATTGACAGACCGCGCTGATGGCCTGAAGATCTGCGGCTGTCGCAAAAACATGTGCACGCTCGCCACCCTTTTTTCTGACTAGAAATCTGCCACCCGCATGCCAGACGTATTTAAATCCTAGGCCCTGTGCTAACGGCCTCAGGTTTTTAAAAAGTTTAAACTGTTCCTGGGACAGCATCTCATTTATAAATATTTTTCAATTTTAAAGATTATAAGATTATAAGATACATATAAGAGTTCTAAATGAATTTTTCAAGTGTTTTTAACTTGTCTAATGCCAGTAATAATGAGTAGCGAAAAAAAAATTTCTGAACCGACAGTTAATTTCTATTTACTTCACTCATTGCGCAAGGATAAATAAAAAAAAGAATTTTTATGATGAAGAGAAGAGATCTTCACTGTGACACGGAAGCTTTGACTCAAATATTTCTTTCTATCAGTGTATCTACTGTAAATGTGCTAATTAAAGTCAATTAATACTGAAATATATTAAGATACATTCAAATCAATTGGATATTAATAACAAATTTGTAAATTAAGATCAATTGATATTCAAATATATTAAAGTTCATTAAAATCAATTACATATCTACAGTAAATATGTCATTAAATTCGATTAGAATTAAAATATGTTAAGATCTATTCAAATCAATTAATTATTAATAGTAAGTTCGCCAATTAATGTCAATTGGCGTTGAAATATATTGAAGTCTATTAAAAACAATTAGGCATCTATAGTAAATTTATTAATTAAAGTGAATTGATATTATATTTTATTGAAGTAAATTGAATTACATTGAAATAAATGAGTAAATAGATGATTAAAATCAATTTAAAACCAAAATCAATTCAATCTTAATGTAATTTTTAGGAATGACTATTGAAGCTATTAAATAATATTGAAATCAATTTATTTTTTAACAATCTTAATTGATTTCAATCGACTATTTTTAGCAGGGCACTGTTAAAAAAGACTTGAATTTTACAGCCCTTTTCAACGACAAGTGTACTGTAAATTTAATGTACTTGGTACTGGAAAGGAAATTAATGTACATTTGCATGCAAATTAATGTATACATTAATCGTATAAATGCAAAAAATTGATGTTAAAATACATTTTCTGCATTTATACTTGAAATTTAATGCGACTACATTGAAATTGTTGTGAATGTACTCGAATTTAATGTATTCCATATTAAAGTTCATGTAAAAATTTATTGCAAATGAACATATGCGACGTCCTGCTATGGATTACTAAATGTTGTGATAGCTAAATGGATAACATGCTGGATTTGTAACTTTTTGGATCGGGTTCAAATCCCTTATGGAGCTTTTTTTACATCTTTTTTTTTGGTTAATAAATTAAGTTTTATTTATTTTATATGTGAATGTTGACCATTTAATAAGTTTAGTTTATTTAATTTAATTAACATGAAAACGTTCAAACAATTTCAATATAGTCGCATTAAATTTCAAGGATAAATCCTGAAAATCTAACGCCAAAATGAATAAAATAATAAATGTTGTACAATAATTATTGTTTAATAATAATAGCTTTTTTCTCATATAATGCTCAAACTTAATTTTGCGAATTTCTCTTAAGTGCGAAATAAATGTAATACACAAACAAGGGCTCGTGGTCAAGTGGGCTAGGTGTTGGACTCTGAATCGGAACGTCGCAGGTTCGAATCTCATCAAAAGAAAGTTTTTCCATTTAAGGGGAGGTCGTACCATCCTACATTACCGACCGCGATACGAATCGCTGTTTCCAACTTTTCTCTGTCATTTATTAGTGAAATAATGCACAAATTAAATTCCACTCAAAAAATTCATTGAAGAAGAGGGCTCAACTAAGATAATTGTAACACGGAGTCAAAAATCGTCGTTACCTTACTAGCAAATAAGCAATGGCGCTGCGATCGTTCAACTCAACATCGTTTCATGCCAAATTAAAAAATTTATTAATTTTATAATTTTTGACTCCGTATTACAATTATCTTTGTTGAGCCCTCTTCTTCAATAAATTTTTTGAGTGGAATTTAATTTGTGCATTATTTCACTAATAAATGACAGAGAAAAGTTGGAAACAGCGATTCGTATCGCGGTCGGTAATGTAGGATGATACGACCTCCCCTTAACATATAATATTTATATACTGAGCTATTTAATTGTTTTTGTTAAATAATTAGATTCAGGTTAAAACATTAGAATTATTAGACCTAACCTTCCAAATTTCGTTATAATTGAAATTTAGTCATTTAATAAAAACAAGTAAATAGCTCAGTTGGATAAACGTTATCCTAGAAAGCAGAAGTGCGTGGGTTCGAGTCCAGATAGAAGTAAAATTTTTTCTTTTATGAATTTTTTTTTTATGCGGGCATAATCAAGAGAAAAAAAGTACGGGAAAATGTCTAGATAAAGGTCAAGCGATATATAAACTTTGCCAACGTAAAAATAAATAATTACAATATGAACTTTTGGCAAGGTAGGGGATTATATCGGATATGGTGCATTTGCCAAACGTTCGTCGATGTATTGGGAAATTTATAACCAATGTTTCGCCAATAAATTGGCAATCGCAATATCCAATATATTGCCCATACGTTGCCCATTGTTTCGATTTTTACGCGGGTTATTTTGTATAATAAAATAATTTAAATACCTTTCTTCTATTTTTCATGTAACTGCTAAATACTACCATAAAATATTTAAAAAAGTTTACAAAAATATTTCAAGAAACTTTCTTATGAAATATTTTACGAAAATTTCATGAAATATTTTTGCAGGATCGATGTCGCGGACATAAAAATATTTCAAAAACTTTTCATGAAAGATTTTTGAAACATTTCAAACCCTTCATGAAATCTTTCAGAAACCTTTTAAACATTTTTCATGCTATGTGGGTTCTTAAGAAAGTAGTTACAATATACTATACACGGTGTACAAAAATGAACTGGCGCGACCAGTATATTCGTGTTCAGAATAACATTCTAAGCACTTTTTCACTTTGGGCATTTTTCAGAATTTGGGATAATTATGGAGATACTGTTAATTAAAATCTACAATAATTATCCAATCATGCATAAATAATTTATCGGATTTTATAAAATTTGCAAATTTTTATAGTATTTTATAAGATACTTTCCACGGGGATACTTTTACTAGTTTAATATATTGTAATTGCCAATGGAAGTAAGCTCCCAAATTTAGTGTTTGTAGGTTTAATAATAACAGCTTGACAGGTATTAGACTTGACTCTATATTATCGATTGATTTCAATACTTTCACGTATTTTATAAAAATCAACTTATATAGAGACACACGCTATAGAGGTCGCGGTGCGGTCTCGAAGGCTCGTCGTTCGAAAGCCCAGACTTGTTTTTATCTATACTTTCGCAAGAAAGTAATTTTATGTAATCTTATATATGTAAAATTTCAATGAGATTTTAAATTTCGCCCTTTCTCAATAGGCAAAAGAACTCGCGAAAATTAAAATTGCAAATACTCTTAATAAAGAGTTATTTACTGCCAAACAAGAATTTTTAGATAATTTCATAAACGTGCACTGAGAACAAAATATAGCTGAAACAATAGGATTTTCTGTTGAATACTGGCAATTGCATATTACATTTATTTAACAGGCTGCGGTAGTTAAATCAAAGGAGCATGCACAGTTAAATAAAAAATGATTGGTAATTAAATAAATGATGCTCAGTGGTTAAATCAACAGTATTAGTTTTTTTATCGTTATTTTATTTAAATTTTTATTAATCTAATGCTAAATATTTATTAAGTCGAATAACAAATTTGTATTTAATTGTAAATAACATTTTTTTATATTATCTTTGACGGGAACATCTTTCCAGAAATTAATTATTTTATTTTATTTTCGATTTGTAATTTGAATACTTATGTTATGGGAGAAAGTTTGACGGAAGAATTAACGCATTTAAATTTTGCGCTGACATATTAATTTTAAAATGTTTCGCAACATCACAGACAAATCGCACGCATTACAATATGTTTAGCATCCATTGAAACGCTCTTATACAGTAATCGTTGAGAAGTCTAACCACTTGCGGGCACGATAAACTGGGCGCCGTAACCTATTGGCAGGAGGCTAATCTTATTTTAAAAATGTTCTTTATTCTTCTCGTGTCGATTATCACCTGGACTCTATAACAATAATATATATATTATTTACGCGCGGAGCCGTGGCTCAATCCGTGAAAAGTAATGCGCGACGTTCTCAGGATGGACTGCTGGAAGTGGGTGCAGGGGAAGCAATGAGCAAAGAAAAAAAGGCTTGGAGAGATTGGGCCCGGATATTTGTTCCGTGCGCACACGCATGCACGCGCCCCACTCATACGCACAAATGAAAATGAATATGTGATGTCCCGAGCGGCACCGCTCACCCTAAATTTTGGAATTTTCTTTTTTTCTTTCGCTCTTTGCCGCAGAGCATTTCTCTCGGCCGGGCCGAGAGCGCGCAGCGGCGGGACGATTCGGCCAGCGCCAAATCCCGCATCGTCAGAGCGACGATAGCGATAAGGCCCGTGCACGATACTTGATCGCAGCAGCGATCAGCGCGTTTAATTTTAGTTTTATAAAGAACCTTATGCTTTTGTTTGTTCGTCTTTAGAATAAATTTTGTTTAGCGATATAGCTAAACAAAATTTATAGCGAAGGCGATTCTTTTTCTTCTCGTAAAGGCGAGAAGGATAATATTAGAATTCGTTGCGCACGGCGAAGTCGGCTAACGGGTCGACTTTCGTCGGTTCCCAGCGCGTTCCCGGGCCTAGCCGGCTGCGCTGCAGTTTCGGGTATCCAAGAGAGCGCAGGAATAATGCGAGCGCGGCGCAAGTCGAGACCGACTCGACTTCACCTCGCTGAATATATATACGATAGGGACATCCGGCGTAAGCAGCCGAATTTGCATCTGCCAACACGTAATCCGCGCCATGAAGGAGAGGTAACGCGATGGGTCAGAAATGCTGATCTGACCGTTGCTTTCTTGCTCCTTGGCGCGGGGACGAAGTTTTTCAAGTCAGTGGCCAATCAGTCGCCAACGGGTCGCCGACGAGAAGACTGACGAACAGGTCGTTCTCGAAAACGCCGGCTAACACCTTGCCGAGCGACGACTCCTCCGAGATGTTAATTCCGGAGTTTGTAGCGACCGCGTCGACTGGCTGGCGCAATCGAGCGCTTCGCGAAGCCTTCGCGAATTAACTTAGTTTACGTGGTTTTAGGCTCGCCACGATCGTGTCGTGCTTTGTGATTTAAGTTTTTTGGTCTCCATTTCTTGTGACTATCAAAGTTAATAAAAAGTTTTCTACCAGTGCATGTTAAGAGTGGTGCTATTTCAACCTCTTTATTTCCTGCATCAAACTCCTGTCGCACTCTATCCATTTCGCCGTTTCTGCTCCGCGTACGCGCAGCCCAGCAGTGAGCAGCGGTCGCCGAGATCGAGCCGCGCAGCCTTGCAGCGGGGAGCAGCGTACGCGCCGGTCGCCACCAGCGCCTCAGATAAGTGACGACGACACGGCGAGTGAACGGTGCAGAGAAAACCCGTAGGCAATGACGGCGTTGAACGTTTTTTGTTTGGCTTAATTCAGGCGAGTGGCTTAAATCGAATGCCACGCGCGCGAAAATTTCGTGTCCTTACCGCCGGGACGTAACACACAATTTAATTAATACACGGTAAAAAAAATTTAGTTGAATCAATGGCCGCGAGGACAATAATTAGCAACAACTGCCCTTGTTCCATTGACTGAAAGGAAAATCTATTGGATTAATTCATTTTTTATTAAATTAAACGCATCCATCATTAGACTAATAAATATTTCCGTCAAATTATTGTAACACGTTTTTATTAAAATGACTTCAATATTTATATTAAAATAAAAATATTTTTTGCTAAAACAATAGTACAGAGGTTAATTTAATGAATATTTTCATTAAGTGAATATTACATAATATATTAAAGTAAATAAAAAAAATCTATTCACTTAATAAATAAGTTGCTTTCAATGAACAATAATTCTATTAAAAGAAACTATCGCTTAATTGTAACAATGAATTGTTGTATTAAATCAACAAACATTGTTCTTTTATTTTTGCAAATCAACGAAGTATTAACAATCGATGTGATAATGAATTAGTTCATTTTATATTGATAATAATCTCATAAAACTAGGGAAGTAAATGGTAACGTATCCGTAAAATTGTTAAAATGTCTATATAAGCTAAAATACAGGGTGTTCGAAATGTTCCGGACCCCCCACTTATAACATAAAGTAAGCATTTTGGAAAAAAATGTTAAATACAAAAGTTGTTAAGTTTTGAAGACTGAACTAAATGATGACCTTGGATTTGTTATTGGTTATCATTTTCAAGGTCATTTAAAGGTCATCTTCAGTTTTTTAAATAGGGACCCCTATTTTTTATTTCAGATTCTGAAAGAGCACAACATTTTACATCTGGATATGTATCCACGTTATGGCTCAAAATGACCTACAGAGGTCATTTAGTGGTTAAATGATTATTTAGTAGCAGAAAGCCAAGAAATCCCGATTATTAAGAACTTTGGGTGTATTTGACGAAAAGAAAACAAAAATTCGTACTTTAATACTAAAGTACATAATTTGATTTTCTAGGACGAACTTTATGGTCACTTTAAAATTGGCCTTCATTTTTAAGGTCATTTGAAAGTTATCTTCAGCTTATTAAAAAGGGACTCATTTTGTATTCCGGATTCTGGAGGAGCATTAAATTTTAGGTCTGGAGATATGTACAATATCCACGTCATGGCTCGAAATGATCTACATAGGACACTTGGGGGTTATTAATTTCAAAAGCAAAATAATCTAACCGTTTTACATGAACAGTTTTTATTGCAATAATTTTTTGCAAGGGTTACGAGTTTCTACGCATGATTCATAGCATTTTCAGGATCGTTACTTGTACCTTAGAAGATTTTGCTCACTATTCTTTTTAGGAATCAGTTCATTTATAATTGTTAATTAACAATTGTTTACTCCTATTTACTTTTCTGTTTTCAAGAGTTAAGTGAAGTTCTCTTACTTCGAAATTCAGATAATTGTATTAATTTTCAATAATTGTACTTTTAATCGTAGTGAAAAATGGCACATCTTACTGAACGAGAAAGAATATCTTTGTTGATGATGCGAGGGTGGGGTGATCAAGAGAGAGGTTACAAACAGGTACAGCGTTTATTCAATGAAACATTCAGAGTTGAAGAAAACAACCCTATTTCAAAAAGTACCGTAGTTCGTACAATTAGACGTTTTGAAGAGACAGGTGGTATTAAAGATCGTCCTAAATCAGGTAGATCCAAATCATCGTCTAATGATGAAAAGAGCTTAGACGTATTACAATCATTTATTGAGGACCCCCATTGCAGCATCAGACGTTGTGCACAACAGCATGAAATGGGAGCTGCATCTGTGCACAAAATTTTGAAACTCAACAAATGGCATCCTTTCAAATTAAAGTTGGTACAGGAATTATCTGAAGATGATTTTGATAGAAGGGTAGAGTTTTGTGATGTAATGATGCAAATGATATCTGATGATCCTTTGCTCCTCAATAACATTGTTTTCTCTGATGAAGCCACGTTTGAGTTAAGCGGAACAGTGAACAGACATAATTGTCGATACTGGAGTAACATCAATCCACATTGGATGAGAGCGGACCACACGCAACATCCTGAAAAAGTAAATGTTTGGGCTGGCATATTTAATGGAAGAGTACTTGGCCCTTTCTTTATTGAAGGTAATTTAAATGCTGCAATGTATGAAAACATGCTTCGAGACCAAATTATACCTGCTATACCGAATTTAACGGGTGGAAATCTGGACGAAATTTACTTCCAACAGGATGGTGCTCCTGCACACTACGGTATTCATGTTCGCCGATATTTAGATGCAACATTTCATGATAGATGGATTGGGCGGAGAGGTACAATTGAATGGCCACCTCGGTCCCCAGACCTAACGCCTCTTGATGACTTGGATGAATTACGCCAAAGAATCACTGATGAAATAGACTTGATACCTCAGCAAATCTTGCGAAATGTTGTTGCAGCCTTTTACAATCGGTTAGCACATTGCCAAACTGTTAATGGGCAACAATTTGAACAGTTGTTGTAAAAAGTTCCTGTCAACGACATTTTAAAAAAATTCAGTTTGGGCGAATAGTCCACTGTCTTGATTTAGTTAGCTGGGCCGCCGATAGTCCTGCCTTAGCTGACTGGGCCGCTAGTGTTCTTGTCTTAGTAGGCTGGGCCGCCGATGGTCTTGCCTTAGTTGGCTGGATCACCCATGATGTTACCTTAATTAGTTGTACCTCTCATGCCTGAGCAATAAGGCTCATTTTGATTAGACATTTTTTTATTTATCATTTTCTCCCCCGAGGTATGTAGTTGTTGGGCCTAAGGCTTATTTTGATTAGACATTTTTTTATTTATCATTCCCCCCCCCCCCCCCCGAGGTATGTAGTTGTTGGGCCTAAGGCTTATTTTGATTAGACATTTTTTTATTTATCATTTTCCCCCCCGAGGTATGTAGTTGTTGGGCCTAAGGCTTATTTTGATTAGACATTTTTTTATTTATCATTTTCTCCCCCGAGGTATGCAGTTGTTGGGCCTAACGCTTATTTTGATTAGATATTTTTTTATTTATCATTTTCCCCCCCGAGGTATGTAGTTGTTGGGCCTAAGGCTTATTTTGATTAGACATTTTTTTATTTATCATTTTCTCGCCCGAGTTATGTGGTTGTCTGGCCTAAGGCTTATTTTACGCCAGTGTCAATTACACCTTCTACAATCCTAATGCAGAATTTAGCGCTGGTGCAAAATGGAGAATTACAACTAGGAGGCTTAATTTGGAAAACTAAAGTTAACCTTCAAATGACCTTGAAAATCAAGGGCAATGTCAATTTAACGCCACCATAAAGTTTGTCTTGCAAAATCAAATTACTTTAGTATTGGTCAGATACGCTCAAAGTTCTTAATAATCGGGATTTCTTGGCTTTCTGCTACTAAATAATCATTTAACCACTAAATGACCTCTGTAGGTCATTTTGAGCCATAACGTGGGTACATATCCAGATGTAAAATTTTGTGCTCTTTCAGAATCTGAAATAAAAAATAGGGGTCCCTATTTAAAAAACTGAAGATGACCTTTAAATGACCTTGAAAATGATAACCAATAACAAATCCAAGGTCATCATTTAGTTCAACCTTCAAAACTTAACAACTTTTGTATTTAACATTTTTTTCCAAAATGCTTACTTTATGTTATAAGTGGGGGGTCCGGAACATTTCGAACACCCTGTATTTCAACGCCAATTGACATTAATTGGCAAACTTACTATTAATAATCAATTGATTTGAATAGATCTTAACACATTTTAATTCCAATCGAATTTAATGACATATTTACTGTAGATATCTAATTGATTTTAATAAACTTTAATATATTTGAATATCAATTGATCTTAATTTACAAATTTGTTATTAATATCCAATTGATTTGAATGTATCTTAATATATTTCAGTATTAATTGACTTTAATTAGCACATTTACAGTAGATATGCAATTGAGTTTAATAAACTTTAATAAATTCTAACCAATTGACCTGAATTGGTAAATTTACTATAGATTTTAATTCATTTTAATAGATCTTTTACTACATTGTAATGCCAATTGAACTATATTGACAAATTTACTATAAATGATACCTAATTAGTTGGAAATGAATTTTATAATACATTTTAATATCAATGAAATATAATTTGGCGAATTAACTGCAGATATTTAATTAATTTATATATTTTTTCATAAATTTTGATAATAGGTGTTTTTAGTGTAGCGTGAGTTGGAAGCGGACTATTAAACTAATCTTTGAATAATAAAAGCAATTTAATAATATAAAAATAATTTATGCTGATTAAATTAATTATACAGATTAATTACATAAATTTCGAATAAAATTTATTGAAATTCTATTCTATTGGGTAAAGAACATAAATAACTTAAATTATTAAATTTAATATTAATTATTTTGCACTTAACTTCTTGTATAAGTGCAGTGATGTAGTTATTACAATTTTTACTTTCAATTTCATCTATTTGATCTACTGCAGGAAAAGGTTTTATTGAAGAAATTGTAGACAACGAATATTGTAAGTGATAATGCAAAAGAGAAGAAAATACAAGAAGCCAAAGAGAAACATTATGACAGTGATGAAACATTATTCGAGGTGAGTGGTCATGATTCGGCAAGTCACTTAAACAGTGAAGATCTCTTCTCTTCATCATAATAATTCTTTTTTTTATTTATCCTTGCGCAATGAGTGAAGTAAATAGAAATTAACTGTCGGTTCAAAAAATTTTGTTTTCGCTACTCATTATTACTGGCATTAGACAAGTTAAAAACACTTGAAAAATTCATTTAGAACTCTTATATGTATCTTATAATCTTATAATCTTTAAAATTCTTATATGTATCAAGTAAATAGTTAAAAAACAGATCTCAAAAAAGTAAATTATTAGAATATAATTTATTATATTTAACTTGTATTTAATTTAAAATTAATACAATAAAAAAAATTGTTTTTTAACATATAATCTTGTTTAATTAAATGTAATTATTATAAAATTAAATTTAATGCATTTAAATGTGAACGAATCAACTTTTTACATTTACTTTACGTTACTTTGTACATTAAAATGAATTAAATTTGATTGTATTTTAATCGACCCCAATTGCACTTACACAAACTTCTATGAATATTCTATTAGAAACAATAGAACTTGATTTATAAAAGTTTATTGAAATCAATTAATTATGCTTTGATTTCAATTGCATTCAATGTACTTTCATAAAATTTTTCAATATACTATAATTGCATGGTAATATACCATTTTCATTTAAATAGATTTGAATGGTCATTTGTCTAATTAAGCTCTACATTTGAAAGCAATTGAAATTTCTTTAATTGATTTCAATCGACTATTTTTAGCAGGGAGGCGAAGGAGCCGACGACGTTGGTGACCGGCGCATGACTTTTGTTTACATTCCGAACGTTCTCGAATTTGGTGTTACCGATAAATGATAAACTTATATTTCATTTTTAAATATCGTTTCAAAATTGACCGCTAGAGTTCGTCTTTTCTCGCAAGCGGCTGAGAAACGTCCCGGTTAGTATATAAGGACAAGTCGTAAGGGTTTTAACATTGTAGGCGAGCGATGCGTTTAATGATAGATATTATTTAATTATTTAATAAAACGTGCGTGCGATATTAGCTTTAGGTGTATGACTTACGAAAGATTTAATTATAAGGTATCTAATAAAATATAGTACATTACAGTACAAGAGACGAAAGCTGAAGTTGCGCACCCTCGGCTTCATCTCGGGCGTCAACTTCACGCCGTGGCGGGCCTTCAACGTTCGTCTCATGTACTGTATACTATTTTTCTTTAAACCCGGTTGAAAGTACGCTAAGTTTCGATTCAAAATTTGTATTTGAAAAAAATTATTTTTTGTTAGCTCGAGTAAATTTATTTCGATGCCCGCCCCGACATTTGCGGCACGAGCGCAGCGAGTGCTGCTAGTCGGGGGGGGGGGGGGGGGAGCATCGAAAAAATCAAGAGTATAATTTTATTACATAGAATGATAAAAAATAATAGATAACTATTTTTCCGTTTTTCATTCAAACTTTTACTAATAAAGATATAAATGATTAATAACAGTGATGTAACTATGGCGTACTATATCTATATTGTGCACAATTGTGACGTCACTCAGATTTTTGAAACGCGCTATAGTCACAAAACATAAACAAAACCTCCAAAACGTTTATTTTAACAAAATCTACATTTGCCTAGCTACCAGCTCAAAGGCATGCGTGGCGAAAACTGCTATCAGTGGCGAAAGCTCGACTATATATGTATAATGAATAAAAGAATATCTTTCGCCATCGAAATCAGTGGCGAAAGTGCGTACTTTCGACCAGGGGATAAAGAAAAAAATGTAATCCTCTACTTCCACAAAACTTCAGTGTATTTCAGATTCTTATAAAGTTTCCAGGCCATTCTGCGATAACGATATTACAAATAACCAAAAATATGAAATCGAGATTCTTTTTTTATTTATTTTCATCAATAGCCTCTAGGTCATTAAATTAACATCGTATTTCTGTTGTTTCAACAACGTTTTAGTCTATTCGGTTAACTACCTTTAGTTCATTGAATGAACTCATATCTGTTGTTTCAACGATATTGCAGTCTGTTGAATTAACTGCCTCTAGTATGTTAAAATAACAAAAAAGACAGTTGTTGCTATTTATTGTCCTCGCGGTCATTGTTCCAACTAAATTTTTTGCTTGGTGTATACTTATAAATATGCTAATCTGATTATTACGAGCAAACTATTCGTTCCTTTTTTTAATAAATTCTGCAACTCTAGCTTCTGAGATGATGATCTGTACGATAACCTCTATGGGTAACTCCGCCAATGTTTCGGCAGTCACGCCTTCATCTATTTGCCGTATATAATTTGTATAATAAAATAAATACTATTAATTAAGAATGGTTATTTTCAAACCTTAGAATGCATAATCAAATTCCAAAAAATCTATATCCACTGTCATCTATAGCCATCATGTAAAATGAATTTATCATTCGTGACGCTATGTGCACATAAATCTGCTCTAAATTCCCTATTGAAAAGAAATATGTATTTTTATTACGTATTTTTGTTACGGATCAAAAATATGTAGACAAATTACGTATGAAATGTTCATAACACAGCGTTCGAATTTGTGTGGTATTTTTGATACGTACTTTTTTAATCTTCATTTATTTTTATGTTATTTAAAAAAAGAAATTAGTTTGTAGCCTGCTATACTGCCAATTATGGGGATTATCATATCTATGATAAAACTCAAACTGGAGGAATGAGCTTAAAAATGATTATTTTATCCATATTAGAAATCAGATCACGTATCAAAATTATATAACAAAATAAGGTAACAAAAATACGTAACTTTTATGAAAAAATTATGTAACAAAAATACGTAACTTTTCTACGTAACTTTTATACGTATTATTGTTACCTTATTTTGTTATATAATTTTGGTACCTGATCTGATTTCTAATATGGATAAAAAAATCATTTTTCATTCCCCCAGTTTGAGTGTTATCATAGATATGATAATCCCCATAATTGGCAGTATAGCAGACTACAAACTAATTTCTTTTTTTTTTAAAACATAAAAATAAATGAAGATTAAAAAAGTACGTATCAAAAATACCACACAAACTCGAACGCTGTGTTACGAACATTTTATACGTAATTTGTATACGTATTTTTGATCCGTAACAAAAATACGTAATAAAAATACATATTTCTTTTCAATAGGGTTGTACTAAACTTTTAATTCATAACGTCAAGCCCTCAACATAACTTAACTATAATATGCCAAGTTATAATAATAGATAACCCTCCCAGTTGAAAATAGAAACGTTGAAAAGAAGGTTTCTAATCAACGTTTCCGAAAGGTTGATTATCAACGTTTCAAAACCTTGAAAAATCGTTGATTTACCTTGATTTTCAACCTTTTTTTCAACGTTTCCTGGATGAGCGATA
The DNA here is from genome assembly GCA_018906775.1 of Sycophila sp. Sp_5. Classification (NCBI taxonomy): domain Eukaryota; kingdom Metazoa; phylum Arthropoda; class Insecta; order Hymenoptera; family Eurytomidae; genus Sycophila; species Sycophila sp. Sp_5. Next base: position 391,317 of record JACCID010000015.1, read on the forward strand.
TAAACGTTGATTTTCAAAGTTTTTGTCAACGTTTCCTAGGTGAACGATGTAAACCTTGATTTTCATCGATTCCTAGATGAGCGATATATACGTATCATTTAATGATAAGGGTATTAATTTTCAAAAATTTAAAAAAAAAGGTTGAAAATCAACGTTTACATCGCTCACCTAGGAAACGTTGAAAAGAAGGTTGAAAATCAAGGTAAATCAACGTTTTTTTCAAGGTTTGAAACGTTGATAATCCCTTTCGGAAACGTTGATTAGAAACCTTCTTTTCAACGTTTCTATTTCCAACCGGGCTGTTGAAAATATCCAGGTGGAAAATCCATCTGGATATCCAATAAATCCACCTAGATTGGTTTGAAATCAAGATATAAATTGCACCTGCATTCCCCAGAAATACAACTGGATAAATTCAACCAAGGTTCCCCAGAAATCCAGGTGGAAAATCCAGCTGGAAATCCAGCTGGAAATCCAGTCCATGCATGGATTTCCAGCTGGATATTTTCAACAGGGAATGTTCGAAAAGTCTAGCTAAAGGATAGTTACAAAACATACATGATGCTTAATTTTTTGGCAAAAGAAGTAGAGAAGAAAAACTTTAATTGCTATATTGTGTATTTAATGTTATCACATTTTAGTCCGTCGCATGAATCAAAAAGTCAGAGTGGGTGTAAACATTACTAATGACTATTCTGGTGAAGTAATTCACACAAAAGACTTTGTTTTGTTTCTCATTTTGTGCTTTGTTTTTTAAATAAAAAATTATATAACACATTTTTTAAAAATATATAAACTATATACAATTTTAAAAAATATTCAATATAATTATAAGTAATATCACTGGGCTTTTTGTAAATATTCATCGTAAATTTTAATTAAGTCTTAATGAGTCCGGAGAATAACGTTTGATAACGCTACCCTATTGAAAAATCTTACGTAAGATCTTACGTAAGTTATTACGTACCCTAAAAAACGTGTTTGTAATTAACTAATGAAGAATAATTGAAGCAACATAAATAAGAAAATAATTACCTTAATGTTAAGGAAGTTCAATTTACTTTCAGTAGCTAGTTTTTTCGCTATCATTGTTTTGGAGTAGCCAGGTGGACCAAACATCAGAACTCCTCTGGGATGTATGATACCCAGTCTTGTGAAAACTTCAGGATGTTGCCAAGGCCACTCAACTGACTGAACAAGTTTTAGTTTTAAATCTTTTCGACCTCCAATGTCTGACCATTTAACATTAGGAATATCTATTAGTACTTCTTTCATTGTCGAAGAACTGACCTTGCTCAATGCATGATTAAAATCTGCCCTTGTAACCATAACTTTATTAGAATCACAGTTGTATTCTAAATGTAATTTAGTTTTTATTGCGTTTTTTGCGGCTTGGAACACAGACCGTGTAAATCTCGTAATGTAAGTCTCGGCGGCAGTCTCCTCGTCAAGAATATTGGAAAGTCGCCCCTTCCGGCGACTTTCCTTTCAGTTGCCGATCAACAGGACTCCGCCTGCATCGCCCAGGACGACGCGATCACGCAGCAGGGCTCAGAGCGCAGACGCACTTCTGGGAGTGTTTAAAAACCCAGTGGCGCCCAACACACCATCACCGACAACCGGCAAACATCGCAAGGAATCTCCTCATACAGCAGGAGAACCTTCTCAACCAGGGACCGGCTCCAGACAACGCTGACCAACTAGCAGAACTTCTCAACCAGGAGCAGCTGAACGCGGCAGCGCCTCTACCTCCACCACCACTTCAGGAGCCACCAGCTGCCATTATGGCACAAGCGGGGAATGGTGCCGGAGCACACCCCATGCCTCCAGCCATGCAGAACTGGGAGACTCTTGCACAGGCCCTCTTCGGTCACCGACCCACCTTACCGGAGTTCCACGGCGAGGACCACGAAGATCCAGATACCTACCTGCAACACTGCCAGGAGTACGTGGCGGCATATGATCTTCCCGAGCGGCAACAGGTACGATCCCTCGAGAAAGGATTAAAGGGAGCAGCCGAAAAATGGTGGCAATGCTACAAGACGATGGGCGTAGAATGGCCCAGGTATCAGGAGCTACTCCGCAGCCGTTTTGATAGCGACAATATCAAGAGTACTCTGTTGGCCCAGCTATACGGAAAAAAGCAAGGAGACAAAGAGGCAGTGGGACCCTTTCTGCAGCTGAAATACCAGCTTTACCAACGCGTTCGACCTAACGAGCCAGAGAATGCCCGTGTCAACACACTGGTTACGCTCCTACGACCCTCACTGAGAAAGAGCCTGCGATCACATCGTCTGAATGACTTCTCAGACCTATTATCAAGAGCCTTGGAGATAGAGGAAGACGAAGAAGAGGAGAAACAAGGATCAAAGAAATCCAAGGAGGCAGCCCCCAAGAATGCAGCAGGAAAGTCAGAAACCAAACCTCCTCCCAAGTGTTGGCATTGTCCAGGTCAACACTACCACCGTGATTGCCTAGTTCTCAAAGAGCGACAACTGCCGGAAAACTGGAGAGAGGCGGAGGCAACACCGGCAACCCCCTTCCCCGAGCCAGCAAGCCGGAAATAAACAGTGTGACTCACACCAAAAATTTTCTGCCAAGGATCAGGATCAACCTGGCAGGAAAGGAGGTGCTGGCAGTAGTGGACAGTGCGGCGAGCCACAGCTTCATTAACGAAGAAACCTTGCCTAGGGACGTAAGCATAGAACCACTACAAACTTCTACGAACATAGCCGCCAACGGGGCGACCATGAGCATCTGCGGTAAGGCCAACATCACTTTCCTGGTGCAAGGAAAGGCCTTCGACATCTGCGTGTTGGTAGGGAGAGGCCTCCGCGAAAATCTCCTCCTAGGATTGCCCTGGTTGAAGAAGGAAGAAGCAATCATAGATTTCACCAGGGATGCCCTCTGCATTGGCAGGACTGAGCGAATCACCACACTTTTCGTGGGACGCACGCAAAATCTATCTGTCACCCCCGGAGCCAGCATCCCGACGCTCACGCACGGCTTCTTGGAGGAACAAGCAGAGAGATTCACTCAACTAGTGAAGCAATATGCCAATGTGTTCCTCCCCATCGACGGGAATCTGCCACGCACCTGCTCCGTGAAGCACAGCATCAGAGTGACAACAGAGCAACCCTTCCGCCTGCCTTGCTACCGCTACTCAGAAGAAAAAAAGCGAGCCATCGAGGAGCAGGTAAAGGAGATGTTGGCCGCTAACATCATCGAGCCCACCAGCTCTCCCTACTGTTCACCAGTAGTAATGGCAAAAAAAAAGGACGGACACTACCGATTCTGCGTGGACTTCCGGAGACTCAATAGTATCACCGAGAAGAAGACGCAAAACTTCCCACGCATGAACGATTCCATCCGAGCGCCAGGTCGTTCACGTGTCTTCTCCACGATTGACCTTAAGAGTGGCTTCTGGCAAATTCCCCTTGAGGAGAACTCCAAAAAATACACAGACTTCTCCACACCATCCGGAGGGAGATACCAGTTCCTGGTGATGCCTTTTGGCCTCTCAGAAGCAACAGGCACGTTCCAAGAGCTAATGACCCAGGTGGTGCTCGTCGGGTACATCGGCGTCTTCTGCGAAGTCTACGTGGACGACGCATTCATCTACTCCGAAGACAAGCAACAACACCTCCTGCACATCAATCTGGTTCTGGAACGCCTGGCCATGCATGGGTTAACCGCTGCCCCGGAGAAATGCAAATTCGGGGTTCCCAGTGTGGACTATCTGGGCTTTCGCGTGACTGCCACAGGCAACGAGGCCAGAAAGGAGTACGTAGAGTCCTTATGCCGAACTCCACCTCCTAGCAACAAGAAACAACTCTAAAGCTTCATCGGGGCATGCAACTGGTTAAGAGAATACATCCCCGATTTGGCCCTCACGATGGCAGCCATGACGGACCTCCTCCAAGGCAAGAGAACTTTTAAATGGACCCAGACCGCTCAAAGAGCTTTTGAGGCCACCATCAAAGCCTTTTCTCGGCCTGTCAAACTGGCCAGACCTGAACCCGAGCGACGCTTCGTCCTCCAGACCGACGCAAGCAGCCGAGAAATGGGAGCCGTTCTGTACCAAGAAAAGGCTGACGGAGGCAGGGACATAGTCAGCTTCGCCAGCGCAAAATTCAAGCCGGCAGAAACCAGATACCACGCCAACGAGCAAGAATGCTTAGCCATCATCTGGGCCATCAAACAATTCCGACCATACCTAGAGGACCGAGAATTCACGCTAAGAACCGACAGCAAGATCCTCACCTGGTTAGACCGATTCAAAGAAAGCAGGGACAAGTTGACACGCTGGGCTTTGCTGTTACAGGAGTTTCGTTTCAAACTGGAGCATTGCCCAGGTAAAGAAAACGAACTCCCTGATGCTCTCTCCAGACAACCAGGACCGGAGCACTCAGAAGAATTAGACGACCAGGAACGTTTGATACCGCCCAGCTTCGCCTCCGCAGAAGCCGAGGAAATGCCTGTCATCCTCCAGACAGGACAGGACTTCCTCGCTGACGAAATTCGGGTAGCACAACAAAGCGACAACAAGTACTCGGCTCTAGCACGAAAGTACCTTGACCTAAGGAGGAAGGATGACCTCACGGCGGCAGAACAAACCTTCATGAGCAAACATAGTGTATCGGACGGAAGTCTTTGGATGCGCGACCATGCCGACGATGAATGGAAGCTCGCCGTTCCCACTTTTGTGCAAGCACGCATCCTGTACGAATACCACGATTCCTAACACGCTGGTCATCCAGGCGCCGATGAAACCCTCAGAGCAATCAGCAAGCATCACCGGTGGCCAAGGATGCAGCGCACCGTCAGGGAATACGTCAGACTGTGCCACCTCTGCGCCTGCGTAAAAAGCGCGGCACAACGGAACAACGGGCTTTATCCCCATAGGCCAAAAAAGCCATGGGATACCATAGCAGCCGACCTCATGGGGCCTTACCCACTCAGCGGACGCCGGAAGAGATTCATCCTCGTAGTTACAGACCTTTTTTCCAGGTGGGTTGAGGCTTTCGCCCTGACTACCTCCAACACCAAGGACCTAGTGAAGGCCATCGAAGAGGAAGTCTTTTCTCGCTGGGGATACCCCAAAGCCATCCTTACTGACAACGGTCCACAATTCCTCAGTCGAGCTTGGCTGCAGGCCTGTGAACAAATGCAGACGACCCCATGGACCACCGCCATCTACCACCCAAGGGCCAACCCGACCGAAAGACGCAATCAGGAGCTTAAAAAGGGACTCCGTCTACACCTCCATGAGGAGGATCACCGCAATTGGGACACGCACCTACCCGAGGTGCTGTTCCAGCTCCGCAGCCGCAGAAATGCTGCCACAGGACTATCTCCTGCAGCCGTCCTGACAGGACGTAACTTGCAGCGCCCAGGGGAGTGGAAGCTAGAGATGCCAGAGCCACCCTCACCCATCTGGGAACAGCGAGTTCAAGAAGTGCAGCTAAACCAGGAGGAGCACCAGCGTCGATACGCCACCAATGAAAATCTCCAGCCAGCATACCAGGTGGGGGAGCAAGTGTACATCCGTTCACAGCCCCTTTCCAGCGCCGCTGACAGATTCCACTCAGGATTCGCACCAAAATGGGAAGGCCCATTTCCGGTGCTGGCAGTCCTCACCCCGACGGTCTACTCCGTCAACCGCCAGGTCGTGGTCTACTCCGTCAACCGAAGCCCGCTCATAACCGGCCCATTCCGGTTCAACAACGGGTGTCCGACCGACCCACTTCGGCCGGAACCCCCACCACACACAGCAGCCAGCAACCCGCACCAGACCGGCCCATTCCGGTCCAGCAACCCGCGCCAGACCGGCCCATTCCGGTCCAGCGACGGACACCCGACCAACCCATTTTGGCCGAAACTTCCACCACCCACACACAAACGGACGGCCAGGAGACCGTCTGCACCCCTCGGACGTCAGAGGATGGTCCAGTCCGCCAGGAGGCGACAAAAAACCGAAGGCGCCGCCGACGCCGCGCACAGGCAAACCAAGCGAGCGATGAGGTTGAACCCCAACAGCGGTACGACTTGCGACCCAGGAGGAAAGTGAATTAAAGTGAATGAGTGTTTTTAGTGAATAGTGATAGTGCCTACTCAAGCCAAACAAAAAAACTGAGAATGTGATAATATTAGTTTTAAGAACACGCCAAAGACCTTTTATCTTTAAGAACACAAAAAGACTTTTTGAAATTACTAGCTTTAAGCAATGAATTTACATTTTTTTTTTATTATTATCATTATTTTATATATACAAATGTTTTATTATTTTTATGTAATTATAAATGCCCGTCGCCCCCCAGTCGTAGACGCGACTTCAAGATGGGGAGGAATTGTTGCGATGACGTGCCTGCCCCTGCAGCACGTCAACCCGATCTACGCGCAAGTCAAACTTGCCGCCGCGTCAACGCTTCGCGCCATCGCCACTAGGCGGCGACGCGTTACGCGAATACACCAGAGGGTCGAGAAATAAAGCCTGCTTAGCAGTTTACTTTTGAAAGCTTCTACCTATTTATTTAGCGCATCCTAGTCCCACCTTCTTCAGGCTTGGAACTACCTTTTGTATGAGACGCTCAGTCTCCCGCCTTCGTCACGGGCGCCACTCCCGAAGCCGCAGCCGCAGAAGGAGTCCCGGACGCAGCAGCGAACACCGAGATCGCCGATCCCGAGCTCGCTCCCGCCCTCGATCACCGCCTCGCTCTCGCTCCCGCTCCAGGAGGCCGACCAACCAGCATAGAGGAGTCGACGCCTTCACCCAGACGAACTGAAGCAGCGGACCCTCAACCACCGTGGGCTGCCAGACGTCTTCTCGGACTCTGCGGGTCTGGGAGAGAGGCACCCAAGTCGGCTGCCCTGCCGCCTTCAGGAGAGTGGCGACCACCCAGGCGACGCCTCCAGCCGCACCGCAGCCTCCACCGAGGGATCAGCTGGAACGACCAAGGACGCCCGGAAGCCGCAGCTCCTCCTCTCCTCTGTTGGAAATTACCAACAGAGACGCGGAGTTGAGGGACCTGCTGGTGCCGCCGCCTCTCCAGGCCGTGAAGAGGCCCGCAGGCAGCAAGGCAGTCCCACCGACCAGGAAGAGGCCGAAGGTTGTCGCCAACGTAGTGGTGCAGGCAGCAAGGAGCAACAAGGAGCAGATGGCGCCAGGGAGTGGCTCCGGCGACAGGACGGGTTGAGCGCCTCCTCGGCACTCCCCGCCTAATCAGGCAAAAACCTCCAGAGCAAACCGCGCTCCGGTTGTAAATTTTTTGTAGTGCCCCTGCTCCACCCCGGAGCCTGGGGGCCACAAATAAAACAAAAAACAATTTTCAGGAACACATGAGCCTAGCTCATCGGTGATTTCGATCACTGGGTCTCCTTCTAACGAAGTTGAGACTCCAGGTCCGTAGAGGGCTAGGTGAGGGGGTTAGTGCCGTGTCCTCCCCTCACCCATCGTAGACGCATTCCACGAGAACTTCAGGCTTCCACGGTGGACCCCTCTCCCTCAGAAGAGCAAGAAGAACGCTTGGAAGACCGTGGCGTACGGCCTTAGTGAGAGCACGATTTCTCTGCTGCTCCCCTTTAGCCACGCAGCCGCACCTACCCCCAGTTCATTTTTAGAACCGTCCGTGAACCAGCTAAAGCCTGGCTAGTCGTCCTCTCTTTGTTGTGAGCTCGCTGCCTCAAAGTTTCTTTCAAATCTATAGCAGCGAGTGACCTTGTCTAGCCTAGCACTTTGCCTCAGATCTGAGTCGATACACTCGACGATCTCAGCGTCCTTGTGCTTAGGCCAGTCCTTTGAAACTCTTATCTTAGCCTTTAGAGCTGCCGCTCTAACCAGTGTACCGAGAGGTGAGAGGTCCAACATCACCTCCAATGCCTTCTGTGGTGTAGATCTTCTGACCCCCATTATGCCCCTTGTAACCAAACCTTGCAATCTGTCTAGAAGCAGGTTGCCAGACTTCAATCTGCATCGAGGCCACCATGCGATGGCACCATGCAGAATCCTTGGTCTAAGGACCGCCGTATAGAGCCATAGGATCATCTTGGGTTTCAAACCTCAAGTTGCCCCAAAGGCTCGCCTACAAGCCCAGAAAGCAGCCGTAAAGCTCCTTTTCTTGCTCTCCAAGTGTTTACCCCAGTTCAGCTTCGAGTCGAAGATCACTCCCAGGTATTTTGCCTCACTCGACAATGTGAGTGACTTGCTGAAGAGCTTAATGGGTTCCATTTTATTTACCTTATACTTGGTGGTGAAGTTGACTAGTACCGTTTTGTCAGGGTTAACGGACAGTTCCACTTCCTTACACCATGCCTCTACTATGCCTAATGCAAAGTTCATCAGGCCTGCTAGCGTCCCTTCGTCATGTCCCATTATCAGGATTAAGACGTCGTCGGCATAAGCCTGAGCATAAATGCCCATTTCATTTAGCCTGACCAGCAGCTCGTCTACGACCAGGGACCACTCCGTGGGTGATAGTACACCGCCCTGTGGACAGTCCCTCCACACACGGCCGCCTCCAGTCGCTGACCCCCGCTGTGCCTCAACTACTCTCCCTGTAAGGGAGCTGTGTAGCCACCTCACTAGTGACCTGGGAATACCATGCCTCTCCGCACCCCGGCTTATACTCCTCCCTGTCGTGAAATTAAAGGCACCCTCTACGTCAAGGAACGCAGCTAGTACCATGCCTTTATTTCTCATCCCCTTCTTGATTCTAGTGGTTGCCTCGTCAAGTGCTGATTCCACCGACTTCCCCTCTCTGTAAGCATGCTGTGCAGCGTGCAAAGGGTGAGTCGTTAGGGGACCATCCTTAATTCCTCGGTCCACTAGTCTCTCTAGGGTCTTAAGCATGAACGACGTCAGACTTATTGGTCTAAAGTCTTTGACGTTTTCATGTGCCTGCTTACCGGGCTTCGGTATAAAGATAACCTTAGCCTTCTTCCAGTCGGTTGGTACATAGCCAATCGCCAGACAAGCCTTGTAGACTTTCATCAGCGGTTCCAACAGTAAATCCACTCCCTTTTGCAGTAGGGCTGGAAAAATGCCGTCGGCCCCTGCTGCTTTATAGGGTTCGAAAGAGCTGATGGCCCATTTGACCCTATCGCTCGCTAGCTACAAACTGATCCGCCACTGCCCAGTCCTGTCCAGAGTGCTCAGCTATTGATTGCTCTGGCAGAACCTGCGATCCTAACCCTAGGAAATGTGCCGACAACAGGCACTCAAGAGCTTCCTTATTGTCCGATGCCCATTCTCCTGTGGATTTCCTAATCTGTAGATGTGCCCCTCCAGACGGCCTGGCCAGGATTCTATTAAGCCTGGCTGTGTCCGGGATGCTGTTCAGTTCTTCGCAGAACCGCTTCCAGCCTTCCCTTTTTGACGTCTCGAGAGCCTTTTTATACTCCCTCCTGGCATCCTTATAGGCCACCAGTTCCTCCGAGCTTCTTCTCCTCTTCTATCTGTTGAACAGCTTGCCGACCTCCTTGCGCAGATCACCCAACCGGGGTGTCCACAAGGGCGCACTTTTACCCTGTCCGCGTTTCGTTGGATGGCAGCTATCCTTAAAGGCGCCTATTATGGCAGATTGGATCTTGCCACAAAACCTTTTAATGTCATCCGTGATGTTTAACCTCCCCGTTTCGTCCGGAAGTTTCTCTGCCAGACGGCTACGGTACAGTCCCCAGTTTGTCTTCCTGGGATTCCTACTAATCAGTACCTCCTTGGTTATCTCCCCTAGCTCAAAGCGGATCTGTTCATGGTCCGATAGGGAGACCTCATCTGCCACTCTCCATCCTCGAACCTTTGGAACGATCCCCCTCGTAGCCAGGGTGATATCGATAACCTCCTCCCTCCTGCAGTCTCTGAACGTCGGGACCCTACCTCTATTGAGGATGTCAAGTTCCGTCGAGCAGAGATATTCTAGCAGTTTCTCACCTCGTTCGTTGCAGTCCGAGCTGCCCCACACAAGGTGATGTGCGTTCGCGTCGCACCCTATCAGAACCTCCCTGCCGCTCCTGCGGCAGTCCTCGATCAATGCTCTCACCTCCACCGGAGGTGGTGAGTCCGTTGAGTCGCTGGGGAAGTAAGCCGAGGCTAGGATAATCTCTTCCTCAGCTCCTCCCTCAGTCCTTCTCTTTACAATTACTGTGGTGAGATCCTTATGGCAGTGAAGGGGCCAGATCTCCCCCTGAACCCCTTTTAGGAGAATGCAGGTACGCACCCGCCCTTCTCCCGACGCCCGGAAGAGCCGTCCACAGCCCCCTAGACCTGCCACCCCGCCACTCGCATTGATCCAAGGTTCTTGTATCAAGGCGATACCTGTTTGCATCTCCGCCATGCACTTAGCTAGAACCGCTGAAGCGTCTCATTGTTGCTTTTTTTTTTTGTTTAAGTTAATGCTAATACCATTACATTTTTATTGTTATCTTGTAAACTATCAAAAAGAGTCACTAATGTAGCTAAAACTCGTTTCTCATGATCTGTCATTGAACTGCTTTTCTTTGGACACAGTATATCTATATCTTCAATAAAAATAATGGAAGGTGCGTTTTCGAATGTTTCTTTAAATAAACTGTACAAAACCAGTTTTGTGTTCTTAAAATTGTTGCTGTAAATGTTAGGAGAATCAATATTAACAACATGGGCTTTTACTTCAGATAGCAGAGCCTCAGAAATCATTGATTTTCCTACTCCAGAGGGTCTAATATAACAAAATTCCATTGTTAATGTGAAAATTGACAGATTTATCACTTTGAATGGTGAGACTAGTGCTTTATTATTTTTAATTTACTAATTAGTGCGTTATTCATCTTTTTAAATTTAAATTATTTAAATGAATTTAATTAATTTATTTCAGATTGTAGACTGTAATGAAAGTATATATATAATTGTTGAAAATGTAAACAACAATAATAAAAAACTAAATTATTTTTGAATCTGCAAACTTAAACTAAAAGCAGTCAACGACTGTATATGTAACATTCGATTTTTTTATAACATTGAATGCAATAGTCGTGTGGTTAGCATGATTGACTTGAAACTTTTGGTTCGGGGTTCAAATCGACTTTGATTTTTTTTAAATTGGTCTTTTTTAAATTAATTAACCTTAAACAACGAACACAACGTGCCGTTTACCGACCGAGTCCTATGCTTAACCCAACAAACACAACGTGCCGTTTACCGACCAAGTCCTATGCTTTAAACATAGGAGTCGGCACGCGTGTCCGCATCATGCCGTCATATGCCGTCATTTTGTTTGTTGGGAAAACATAGGAGTCGACACGCGTGCCCGCAACCTGTCGTCACGTGCCGTCATTTTGTTTGTTGGGTTGGGTGTGTTTGTTGGGATGTTTATTATTTGAGCCGATGTGTTATCCACCGTGCGCGTTACCGGACTACCGACACTGCTACCGACAGCACGGTTGAAATAAATGCGAGCGCTGCGCGTGGTCGGGGTGCTTACCCTCCTCGGGGTGCTTCACTTCGGGATAGGGCATTTGGCTTCTATCGGAGTCTATCTTTGTTGGCGGTACGATCTCGCTCGCATCTTTTGGTGGGGGTTCGGTCGTGAGGGAATATGCGTCTACAGCGGTGGAGGGAAAGCTCGACAAACGCGGCATGCTGTTACCGACCAAATTCTATGGGCAAATCCACAGAACTTTTAGATTTGCATTTTAAAAAAATTATTTTTTTTATTTGAGAGCACAATTTTCATGTTGAGTACACACATTTATACTCTCAAGATTTAACAAAAATTGTATGCGCGATCGACTTCAATTCAACGGGGTGGGTGTCAGGACGTAATATAAAAAAAAAAGAATTCAAATCGTAACATAGAATGTAAGAACTTTTTTATTCAATTTTTAAATATGTTGTAACACCTAAAGAAGCTTAACTGAACTTCAAAATATACAAAAACAAAAAATTATTCAATACATTTTGAAAATACAACATTCGTAAATATAATTTGGCACGCTATAACAATAAGATGAGAAAAATTTTTATAGTTTCTTGAAACTAAAATTATGTACTTTTCTCGACAACTCGTTTTTTTAACAACAATGTATTTGGTTTGCTCAAAATATATCAATTGCTCAGAATATATCAAAACGACTTCATATCACGTATTTCAATTTTTTTGGTATTATTTCATTATAGATCGAGTTTTTGATGGCTTGGACACGAATTTATTTGCTTCAAATATAAATATCTTTAAATGTTAGAATGATGCCATATTTTTGTTCATGTAAGTTACTCTATATAGTTCAGTTCGCAGCTTTGATTCTGTCTATACAATGTTTATTGTGAATGTGCTTCATCTAAAACTGGAATTCTTATAACGATCACGTTTTTAAAAAACATTTTCAAACGACTCTAGTTTGCTGAAAAAAAGAGGCACATTCAGCTGAGTTGTCGGGATTGATTGCTCTTAGTAAAATAAACAAACTTCAAAGATAAAAAGTGAAAATAATTTGACGGCATAAATTTCGTGGAAAGAAATAGTTAAATAATACAAAAATTTTTAAAGTTGGTTACATATTTTCTATGATTGTTTTACTATTTATAGAATAAAAGCACATATATGAAACTTATAAGTTCATTTCACATATATACCTGCAACCTTTTGCAATTATTGTTATATCAAAATAATTGACGGCACCCCTACATAGATCTTAAAATATAAAAATATTAGAAAAATTACAAGGCGATTTTCAAAATTTTTATTTTATAATGATTTCCTGGCTTCTGAGATAGCTTACAAATTTTACAAAAAGTATGGGAAACTTTATTTTTATTGTACCACCCACGAAAAATATTTTTATGATAATTAAAATATTAATAGATCGGAAGATAACGTCGTATAAAGGCGCGAAATTGCAAATCTGAAAGTTCTGTGGATTTGCCCATATGCATTAATAACAGAAACATATATAAAGTTTTTGAACAATATAAACAATTATATAATGTTTCAATTAATATTGAATTAATTTGTAATCCAAAGTGAAAAAATGCTATTTGCAAATGTAAAGTATACATTGTTGCATATATTTAAAATTAATATTGTAGATAAGACATGTATCTGGAAATTTAGATTTTACTAATTTTGTTTTTTTATATATGTTCGTATATGTGACATATTTGTATTTACATGCTAGTTAATTGTTATCTAATTCGACAATATTTAAAAAATTATAAATAGGTATGCATGTATGTAAACAATAATTATTAGTGGGTAGGTAGACAAGCATATGCCACTTCCTGATTTATAATTTCAATTCAAATATTAGTAGAGTGGATAAGGCGATAGACTACAAAATTTTTAAATCGGGTTCAAATTTTCCAGATAACTTTTTTTTATAAACGTAATTTTTATTGGTGCGTAATAAGCTATTCTCTAATTAAATTATAATAAATAGCAAAAATAAAGAATAATATTTTTTTGAAAAATAGATGTATAAAAATCAAGCTGCACATGCCACCGCATCGGCTATCAACGAAACATGGCGGCAGATGCGATTGTAAACAAATGATAGTGTTTTTTTTTTCGCGCGTTTCGCTGGACGACAGCATTACGGGACGCTGTTAATACAAATAATAAAATATATAAAAAAAAAGAAAAGAGATGGGCGAATATAAAATAATTAATTATTATATTTAAAAATGAATAATACAATAATAGTAAACAAAAATTTATTGATGAGAATTGAATCTTCGTGCCTAGGCTTACTAAGGTGCAGAAGCCGCATAAAACCTGATAAATGATACGGATTTTATAAAATTTGTATATTTTTATAGTATTTTATAAGATCGTTTCCACGGGAAAGAACAGAATTAAATAACAGAAGTCTCGAAATATTTTGTTATTCCCAACAACATTTTATTTTTCCAAAGTTATAAAAATTATAAATTTTAATTATTACAAGGTAAAAATAATAGAGGCTAATCAGTCTGTTTAAAAGCAGGGATCGGCAAAATTGTAATTAAAAATTACGATTACTTTATTACTTTTGTAATGTGTAATGAACGAAAAAAAATTAATATTACATTTGTAATGCATTAATGGTCAGCTCGAAATTTCCCATTACTTTTGTAATGTGTCATGGTCAGCCCGAAATTTCCCATAACTTTTGTAATGTATAATGGCCAGCTCGAAATTTCTCATTACTTTTGTAATGTTAATGGCCGAAAAAAAAATTAATATTACATTAGTAACGGCCGAAAAAATTAATGGTTTGCTTGAAATTTCCGATTATTATTAAATAAATAAATAAATAAATAAAAATAAACAAATAAACAACTAAATAAATAAATAAACAAATAAATAAACAAATAAATTAATTAAATTAAATTGATAATTAAATAGATAAATAAACAAACAACAAAGACCTGGACACTTGGAAATCGTCTACAGGAACAGCGGCCGATTTTTTTCTCAATGACCAAGTGCAGGATGGGCTGCCTTGCAGACGAAGTCCCGTCGTCCTGAGGGTGTTCCTGGACCCCTGGACACCCTCAGGACGAGTGTTCCTGGACACCTGGACCCTCTCAGGACGATGGGACGTCGTCTACAAGGCAGCCCACTCCGCACTTGATCATTAAGAAAAAAATCGGCCGCTGTTCCTGTAGACGATGTCCATGTGTCCAGGAACACCCTCAGGACGACGGGATGTCGTCTACAAGGCAGCCCACCCCGCACTTGGTCTTTATTGTTGGTTTATTTGTTTATTTATCTATTTAATTATCAATTTAATTTAATTAATTTATTTAATTTATTTGATTATTTGTTTATTTATTTATTTGTTTGTTTATCTATCTATTTAATTATCAATTTAATTTACTTTATTTATTTAATTTATTTGATTATTTGTTTATTTATTTATTTATTTAATAATAATCGGAAATTTCAAGCTAACCATTAATGCATTACAAATGTAATATTAATTTTAGTCAAAAATATTAACACGGTAATGATTAATGCTGATCCCTGTTTAAAAGTCTCCTCCAGCCAGCGGTGTCGCAGACAAAATATTTTCACCGGGCGTTGGCCAACTTCAGAGCGCTCAATGGAACGAGAACGTCGGGATCAGACTTGGGGAGTTTGGAATAATGTTTATTTACATTAATATCGCTTTAAATAATAATAAATTGAATTACGATACAGTAATTGTTAAATTATGAATATTCATAAATATTTTTATCTCAGGAAAATGATTGAAATAAATAATCAATAACTGCATTAAAAAGTAATTGAATAATCGAAAGAATTCCCCTTCTATTAGTAAGGCTTAATTTTCTGATTCACCGCAATTGTTTTTTCTTGTATTGACAGTAAGTGAAGCTTTATTTAACAATAATATGCGTTTAAGTTAATAATTAATTCTTGCGGTATTGGTGAATCAGGAATCTGAATTATCGATAAGGCAACTCATCAGTCGTCGATAACCATTTACCGACAGCGTTATCCGACCTTCATCAACCACTATCCCACGTTCCGTTTTTCTCGGCACTGTTTCATTCTGAATCGCAGACGAAGTAGAATGTTCTAATTCAATTTGTGTAAATATTTATAATAACGATGACGGTTTGTCCGAATTGTTTCATCAAATTCTTATTTATTAGGATGCCAAAGATTGCGAACGCTTCAAGTTTGTTTGTATGCTTTCCTGCACTATTTTATAAAATACCTTGATATATGTGCTGCATAATATCTTATAAAAATGAACAAACGGATCTTTTAGTCTTTGCGGTTTCTGCTCAGCAGTGAGAAACTTGAATTTCTTGAGTTCCCGTAAATGTACTTCCGAAACCAATTAATAGTATAAAGGATTCAAATCCTAGACGATCTCTAAACTTGAAAGATTACAAGAAAAGCAGCGAGGCTTAATCTAATTTTTTAAAACTGATAGGTACGATTGAAGAATGCACGCCACAGTGATATAATGTGAATGGAGGATTGTTTATTAAATAACAAATAAGAGTGTTATTTAACCATAATGGCTATCGGATGCTATTGCTTAATTTTGCACTCGATTTGTTGAACGTTGATTTTTGAGTAATTAAATAAAGTAAAAAAGTCGCAAAACTTAGGTCTCAGAATCGTTGCGACTCATTCGTTATGTACGAGGCGCGAAATTTTTTTAATCGTGAAGCACAGAGTTTCACAATTTTTTTATTGTTTATATCATTTCAATATCACACCAAATATAGGTTTCCGGACAAAGAAGTTTTGAAGGTCTCATTTTTGCTTTATATCGCATTTTCGTGCATGTGTACACGGAGAGAAAAAACTTAATAAAAATTACTATTTTCTCATAGGAAAGAAGTGACAGTCTTGAATAATGAAGAATTTTGATATTGATATAGTAAATTTTGTTATTAAAATGCTAAAATTTACTATTAATATTATAAAATTTAATAAATTTTGTTACAAAAATTGCTATTTTTTATAGTAAAAGTTATAATAATAAATTTTACCAGAAATCGTATTAAATTTTACGAACAAAAAGTAGTAAATTTTACTATGAATATTGACAACGTTTGATAACTTTTGTTACAAAAATTACTATTTTCTATAGTAAAGCTTGTGGTCGGAAGCGTATGCGCATGCGTCTGAGCTCGAGCCGGTCGTGCCTGAGCTCGCGTCGGGTGCGCCTGGATCACGCATACGTAAAAATTGGATGTAATTTAATAATAAAAGAAATAATAAAAATGCAAAATTGAAATAAACTCTACTTTTTACTTTTTCAATCGATTTTATTGCTTATCAGCTTTTAATATTTCGCCACAAGTTCTAAGATTCAAATAAAATACTTAAAATGCTATACCTAGGTGGCGCGGAGAAAAAATCGTCACCCGCAAGTGGTTGGAAGCCATATTGGTTAGTATATAAGAAAAATAAGTTTCTGTCATGGTACATTACGTGCGAAAACGTAGAAGTAGATTTATGTATGTTAGGTTAGGTCTAATAATAGGTCATGCGTATATTTGTAATTGAAGCGAATGCGTTAAATTTAAGCAATACTGTTTAGCGATAGAAAAGTGTTTGAGTGTTAAGTTAATTCGAATAAGTAATATATACAAGAGTCTCCAAGTCAAGATGAGAATAATTTCAGTGACAAAAAAAAATATTTTGCAAAATTTGCAAATTCTACGTTCTAAAAATTACTTTCTTAAATATTAAAAATTACTACTTTTAATACTAAAAATTAGTACTTTCAATACTAAAAATTATTACTTTGAATATTAAAAATTACATTAGATATATTCCAAAAAATGTTATGCCATAATTTCAATATTTCTTATTAAAAATTCTAAAAATTATTACATATTTAACAAAAATTACTATTTTTTTTAGCAGTTATTGCTATTTATAAAAATTACTATGTTTCATAATAATTTTTAATACAGTACAAGACTGTCATTCTTTTCCTATATAAAATAGCAATTTTTACTAGGTTTTTTCTCTCCGTGTATATAAAATCCCATGTAATAATTCTTTAAATTTGGAGCAATTTTACTTAACTGTCTAGTTAAAAAGACTTCTCTAAGAGAACTAAAAATAAAATATTAACATTAAATTTTATAAAATATTATGAATTGTAATTAAATTATATCAATGAAAATTTATTAGAGCAAAATTTTCTAAAGTATGAAACTGATTTTACCTAAAATTTCCTAATGACAGATGTGAATAAGCTGGATCATAAAAGAAGGACACTCTTGAAATACAAGAGGGTAATATATCAATGACAGCCACAGCTATTAGTGTCCCATTGAGCCAATACTGCTCATGAAATGATCCGTATCCGTGAGATAAACTTTCTTTTATGGAGTCCAATCCTTAAGAAAGAAGTTAACAAATAATTACCAATTTATAAAGTTAATTTGATTTTACATGTTTGAAGAAAGTATACCTGCAATGGATTTTTTACCAGAAAATCAATGAAAGACTTTTTATCACAATCCTTTACATTAATTTTCAATAATTCTATTACCTTTTCAACATGCAATATAAATGTCTCCATGCAAAATATCCAACTAGAATATGTTTGGGCTCAGCAATAGTTGCTGTTCTTCAAGAAGAGAAGTTGTAAATGATTGAAATTTTTCAAAAGTTAACGAAGCAGTGTCATTACTAAAATTTTCTGTAACCTCTTAGTATAATCAAATAAAAAATATTCCACTACTCAAATTGTATGGGTTGTACAATAAACTCAAAATGTAAGTAGATATTTCTAGGCATTGAAAATTCGCACCTGACAGGTCCCGTAACCTCTACTTCAGATATGAAAATGCAACCAATTTTCACTATAAGTACACTGTTAAAAAAAGCATTAAATTTAATGCACTTTTCAAGCATATGTGCACTTGAAATTTAATGTAGTTGGTACATGAATGTCAAATTAAGGTGCATGTGCCAAAAATACAATGCATTTTCTTCAAAAAATTACAACTTTAACATTATAATTTTGTTAGTAGTACATTAAAAATTAGAAACACACACATGACTATCACTTTAATGCATGTATTCCTCATATTTAATGTATGCGTACATTAAATTAAAAGTACATTCACAAACATTTCAATGTAAATTTTAATGCAGTCACATTAAATTTCAAGTATAAATGCAAAAAATTTAATGTTGAAATTAATAAAATACATTTTCTGCATTTATACTTGAAATTTAATGTGACTACATTGAAATTGTTGTGAATGTACTCAAATTTAATGTACTTCCATATTAAAATTCATGCAAACATTTATTATTTGTAGTCAATGCCTGAATTTTAATGTATGCGTACATGAACAGGATAAGTAGATGAACATATGCGACGTCCTGCCATGTAACATTATATGTTGTGATAGCTCAGAGGATAAACATGCCAAAATTGTAATTTTTTGGATCGGGTTCAAATCCCTTATAGAACTTTTTTTTACAGTTTTTTTTGTTAATAAATTAAGTCTTATTTATTTTATATGTGAATATTGACTATTTAATAATTTTAGTTTACTTAATTTAATTAACAATAATATACATTCATAACAATTTCAATGTATTTTAATGTAATCGCATTAAATTTCAAGAATAAATCCTGAAAATCTAACGCCAACATGAATAAAATAATAAATGTTGTACAATAATTATTGTTTAATAATAATAGCTTTTTTCTCATATAATGCTCAAACTCAATTTTGCGAAATTCTCTTAAGTGCGAAATAAATGTAATATACAAACAAGGACTCGTGGTCAAGTGGACTAGGTGTTGGACTCTGAATCGGAAGGTCGCAGGTTCGAGTCTCATCGAAAGAAAAGTTTTTTCATAGGGGATGCCGATCTTAATATATAACATTGACCATTGTGTATCATCAATTTAAAATATATTATAATATAATTAAGATATAATTACACTATAATTAAAATATAATTTAAATCTATATAAAATAAAATTTGAAGTATAAAAATTGTTCATTGAATGTATATGGTCTTTAGGAGTTAAACTTGTACACGGAAAGATTCAAATTCAAATCCGATAATTTTTATTTTTTTAATTCAACCAAAGCATTTGAATTTTAATGTTATAAGTGCATTAAATTCAATGTACATTTACATTAATTTCCAAGCATATCTATTTAACAGTGTAACTTGAAAATTAATGTACAAGTAAATGAAATTTAATATTCCGAAAAGAAATTTGCTTCCAGTAATTTTACATTAAATGCAATGTACATTTACATTAATTTCCAAGCATCTCTATTTAACAGTGTAACTTGAAAATTAATGTACAAGTAAATGAAATTTAATATTCCGAAAAGAAATTTGCTTCCAGTAATTTTACATTAAATTTCAAGTAGATATTTTTAACAGTGTACCTAAATCAGACATTCAGAGTACTAAATAGAAAAGGCAAATTCTTACTCCGCTTCTCTGCCAACTCGGCCCACAAGTCCATCTGTTTCTCGTAGTCGGCTTGCCTCTACTTACTCTCTGCTTACGCATCGTCTCAATCATGAGGTCGATGAAACTTTGCATGGTGTCCTTGAGGAAGCCACCAAGATCCGCGTCCTCGGACTCTATGCGCTTGCCATCAGGTCCCGTCCACTGCCGCGGTCGCTTTAACGTTTCCTGCAAGCGCAACTTCAGCGCCGGGCACTCGTGGATTGCACCCAGACTCAACATGGACAAAGGCGGCGGTGAGGGTCGCTTCCTCTCCAGCGGATCCAAAGACTCCTCCTTCGACGGCTCGCGCTCCGGTACGCAGCAGAAGCCAAACGGCTTCGGCAGGATCTGCTGCCGCTTCCATTTTCTGAGAGTGTCATCCATTTTAAATGGTATCAGTTATGCGAACGTTTAATATTTTTGCTAACTCACTGTATTTTATTTATTTTGCGTCACATTAATTGGGAGGTTATTTAACGACACCCACTACAGACACGTAAATGAAGTAATGTAACGAGCAATTTAGATACACGGAGAGAATGATCCCATAAAAATTACCCTAAAAATAGCGGTAAAAATTACTAACTGATTAGTAAGGCTAGATTAGAACAAATGACGATCGCTACTGAAGCGCGCTTTGGTTAATTTTTACTATACGGTTAGTAAAAATTGTCCAATTTCTCATTAAAATTTATATTTTCCTATGTAATAAGTAATCATTTTCTTGTAATTTTTTAATAAAGTTTCTATAAATATTACTAAACACGAAATTTACTAAACAGTATAGTAAAATTTAAATTTCGCATCGTATTTATTACATTTAAAGCAATAAAAATTACTTAAAATTTAATAAATTCGCCAGAAAATCAAGGCGTCCCAAGATTACGTGAAAAGTGTAGGTAATTTTTACCCAACTATTTTCTGCGTGTACTCGTAATTTTATTACGAATATAAGATGATTTTAATACGAGTTACTTGTAGATAGTAGAATTTTTAATTGACATAAAAACCTCTTGAATTTTGTTAAATTTATTTTGAAGGAAAAATAAATGTAACTGTATGCTTAAAACGCGAATTGCGCATACGATTCAATGAAGAAATATGTTTTATGCAAGGCGCAGTAAATTTGTAAATTAAGCCTTTTGAATTTTGTTAAATTTATTTTGAAGGAAAAATGATGTTTAAAACGCAAATTGTGTATACAGTTCAATAAAGAAACATGTTTTATACAAAGCACAATCAATTCGTAAATTAAGCGATTAAATAGGTACCTTAAGGAGCTAGCAAGAGGTGCATTCCTCGTCACCTTCCCCATTTTAGCGCAGTCTCTTGGAGTTTATTCCACTTGAAAATTTTGTCTCTGAAAATAATGTTACGCCAAAACCGTCGATTGCATTGTCATCGCTCGAACGCTTTCGATTAGCGTCATTCTTAAATTCAAAAGGTTACAAAGTTTTTCATTATGAATTGCCATTTGGTAAGTTTTAAAAAGATTTGCAGTTTCATCAACAGTATTTAGAAAATCATCTGACTTTACTTTCACCAATCGCATCTAATAAATTGACAAAGACCATTACGTAATATAAATTGAATATAAAAAAATGAAGAGTTAATCTGGCAAACTTAATTATCACCAAGGCAGCTCCACTTTCCTCCAAGTAATTTCATTTCCATAACAATGTGAGAAAGTAATATCGCAAAGCAAATGAATTTCTTAAATAAGAAAGTATTCAATCTATAACTTTAAAAAAAGTTTTATTTACTTTCACATACTCTTAAAAAACGATCTTATTACTTTAAATTAATGAATATTCTCATTTACCAATAAAGGTGATCTAACCAAAAATCTTGCATAACTTTCTTCCTTAAATTCTGATCTTTTGTCACTGTGTATTGTCATTTGATACTTTTTGTAAAGCTCGAAAGATTCTTTAGCAGTATTTGCGTAACTCTCACTAACTGGAGACGTTCTAATAAGTCTCAACTTTTGAAACACAAAAACAATTATTACAATTGAGTGCCTTCTCTATTAATCTTTTATTGTTAAAAAATAATTATAAATACCTCTAATTTATTTGAACAATTATTAATCTCACTAAAAAAGTCTTCCAAAGTTTTTTCCCTATTTTGTTCTTGTTTTCTTTTGTTCATAATAGTACTTATTTCTTCTTCAGATTTTCCTTGAGCTAATAATTTATTGTGTTTTCTTTCTTTTCTTAGAATTCTTGCTTTCTTTTGTGGTGCTATACTTGGATCCAATCTCATATTTGTAGATTCTTTTGGCTTTGACTTTGATAATATTTGATTCTTAGTATTTACTGATGACTGTTTACTTGTACTTGTACTCAATTCAATTTCATTGACATCAGTATCAAATCTATTATTAAGCTCTTCTGATACACAAGTTACTTGCATTTTAGAAGGATCCGTTTCTTTGTCTGTATACTGAGTATATTCTGGAATCTCCATACTCATGACTTGTTGATTGTTGAAAGATTCACTTTTATTAGTTTTTGTTACAAGTAACTTAAAAAAATTTTCGTATATTAAAAAGCAAATACTATACCTATATCGTCATCACCATCTATCCGACTAGGGGTTACTTCATTACTTGGCAGTTCATTTTTAAGGAACTTAATCATACACTTCAAAATTTTCTTTTGAGATTTTGAAAGTTTAAAGTCTAAAGCTTCACATCTATAAAAAACATAAAAATGTTATTATTTAATTTATCTTTAAAGCCTCAATAAGCAAACTCTTACTTTATTGTATAATGAGGACAACACGGCTGTTACATCATTGGTTTGTAACAGTACAGTGAGAAAAAAATTCAGTTGGATCAAAAGACTCGTGCCTATAAATGCGAGCAACAGTATACTCTGTCAATTTGACAAATTTTGATTTTGAATTGAACAGCTTCGTTCTGTTAAATTAAAACCTTATGCTGTTGATTCAACGCCCCATACCGTTGATTCAAAGTACTTGTAATTGTAGTTTAGAATATTATTTCACTTAAATTAACCATTCTATACATATAATTCAACCGAATTTCCGAATCTTGATAAAAAAAGAAATTAAAACTTTTTTTTATTCTCAGAACCTTAACGCCTTTTATTTCTGTCGCTGTATTCTAACTGCAACTTATTTGCTGGAAACTGAATGTAATTTATGAAGGTTTCTTAAACAACTGCACATTTAAGCGGGAACACATTCGATGTTTTTTCACATTAATATTATACAGGGTGTCCAAAAAGTCCCGGAACACTTTAATAATTTTCCAAGTGAACTGATTTTGGACAAGGTTAAGGTCAATATAGAGGTAGCTTTTGTCAAGGAATTACTAATTAGACCTAGATTTGACCTTGGATTTAACTTTCAATGTTATTTCAAGGTCAACTTTGTTTTTTCAAATGGGAACCCCTATTTCTGACACCGGATTCGAAAAGAGCACAAAATTTTGGATCAAAAGTGCTTTTAACACTTTTTTGACTAAACGTATAATTTTTGAGAAAAAAATACGCTAAGATTTAAACACTTTTAAACTCTTCAATTTTTTTCTCGCAACGGATGCTTCTAATCGAAAAATTACTAAAAATATTATTGATTTAGAATTGCATAAAAAATGTGGTGGTATTTTTCATTTTTCCATTTTAAATTTTTTAGAATATTGTTTTTTAGGCAATTCCACAAAAATTAATAATTATGAAAATAAAAAAAAACACCATGTTTTTCATGCAATTCTAAATCAATAATATTTTTAGTAATTTTTCAATTAGATATATCCTTTTCGAGAAAAAAATTGAAGCGTTTAAAAGTGTTTAAATCTTAGCGAATTTTTTTCTCAAAAATTATACGTTTAGTCAAAAAAGTGTTAAAAGCACTTTTGATCCAAAATTTTGTGCTCTTTTCGAATCCGGTGTCAGAAATAGGGGTTCCCATTTGAAAAAACAAAGTTGACCTTGAAATAACATTGAAAGTTAAATCCAAGGTCAAATCTAAGGTCATTAGTAAATTCCTTGACAAAAGCTACCTCTATATTGACCTTGACCTTGTCCAAAATCAGTTCACTTGGAAAATTATTAAAGTGTTCCGGGACTTTTGGACACCCTGTATGTCGATATCACACACACACTTTCTCGCAAGGACGCTTACAACAAATCTAAATTACGCATCGCAGTTATATGTAGTCGCACGCATAGTTACATATGTACGTTTGAATTATTTTCTTCTTATATACTAACCATCATGAATGCTGGTCGCTTGCGGGTACAGAAAAAAAACAGTCGCCTTCTAGCGGTTTATAGACGAATTATCACTTTGCGGCTCCGAAGAAAACTGCAAAGCCGAGAAGCCGGTATTAGGAATACCGGCTGGGTAGCCTCATCGGCGTGCGTCGAAACGTGGTTATAAAGACCTACCGTAGACTTAGGCGCATACTCCAAGTAAAACAGCACACTACGCGACAGCGAAGGCACGAGAGGCCCACGTGATTGGAAAAAGGGAGGGAAGCGCGATTTGGCCAAGTGATCGACGAGCTCATCTCTCTCACTCAGAAATTCTGTTAATTCAAAAGTTATTGTCTGTCATTTGATGTATTAAACAATTCATTCAACAATAAAATAACTTTCAAATTAACTTACTCAAATTCTTGTGATTTCAAGAATTATACTTTCATTTTAACAAAAATCTTATGTTTCATTAGAATGAATGTTGAATCGATAGTCGCGCTTTCAAAACAGCGGTCGCGCCTTCAAAACAACAGTATATGACACTGTTCATCGTTCATGGCGCTGAGTCTGTTGAATCAACAGAATATTCTTATGTTTCAACTAGATTTTTTTCTCAGTGTACGTAAGAACTTACGTAAGAACTTACGTAAGAACTTACGTAAGATCTTACGTAAGATTTTTCAATAGGGTTACATAATCTTCCGTATTTTGTATAATATAACCAATCGTTTTACACTGAAACATCTAACTCACTATTTACGCTTTGTAAGTTTTTAAAATTAGATTTTAAAAGATTGTACTTATTGAATCTAAAATTCCGTAGTTATTGCGTTCGTAAATTGTATTTTATACATTAATTTTGTGTCCTTACATGATGAAAGTACTAAAATTTTTTGTAGTTCTTAACTTTACATAACAATAGTGTAATTTAAACACATTCCTTGTGTTAACGGTAACACAAGAAAAAGTGTACATTAAACACAATTTTTGTGTAGTTTTTTATTGAACAACACAAAACACAAAATTTTTAACTGTGTACGATACAAAACTTCATTTACCCATTTGCTTTAGCAATATAATTGATTTTATTTTCATTATTAGTTTTTTTTGATATGTCATTGATTCAATATACCGTAGACTTTATCGCTATACGATTAAGAAATTTATTGTAAATTGTTTATCCACATTTTTTGGAGCTAAAATTACAATTTCATACAAATTGAGGAGGGGCTGACGAGGGGTTCAATAATGAGGATGTTACTGAGGATGGGTTGAGGAATATCACTGAGGAGGGGGGAGGAGGGGGGAGGATAGTTGAAGAGGAGCAAAAATATTTTTTAAATATATGAAAAGACATCATTAAAATGATAAATATAACATAAATTAATGAAAAAAATGAGGAGAGGAAAAGAAGAAAGAGGAGGGGTGGAGGAGGGGGGAGGAGGGGGGGGAGGATGGGGATAATCTTAGGTTTTGACCTTATAACTATATAATATAGGGAGATAGAAGGGGGGGGGGGTACTCCCTACTCGTTCCGCTCGTCCACCCTCCATTTTGCGATACAGACGAATTCTAGAAAATAATTGTTGCATTTTTCTCCTTTTTTTACCTGTATACGATACGAAACTTCATTTACCCAATTGCTTCAGCGATATAGTTGAATATATTTATTTTTTCAGTCAAATTCGAGAAAATAATTTTTTATAACCATTATTTTATTTTAAAACTATTATTTCAATTTAAAATATTTAACAACACGATAATTGCGTCATTTTTTAATTTTAATTTACTTTGATGTAATGCATTCGGAGTTACTGAGTTTAAAAATTCTGTTGGAATTATATATATTTCGTATATTAATATATTTCGTAGACTGTATCGGTATACGATTGTATCGCTATACGATTTTGGAAATAAAATTACACTTTCATAAAAATGTCGATTTTTCATATCTTTAAGTATCCAAAAATTTCATCTATAATATTTTCGTTTGTATAATTGTTTTTGGGATTTTTGTTACTTTACATCGATCATAGTTTGGTAAAAAATTGCCATTGGCTACATTTTTAAAAGCCAAAATTTAAATTCAATATCATTTTCCGAAATTGTTTTATTTTGCTTTAATGACATACATTTAAAATTTTGTCGCAGTATACCTATTTTTATAATTCCCAATAACTCTCAGTAATTCGATTCCCAGACGGAATAATTAGTAACATATGTCGAAAATCTCTTGATGCAAGAACTTCTTTTGTTCCAAATATTTCATTATAATCAGAAAAATCAATGAAACATTTTTCTACAGCATTTGAAATTTCTTTATAATTTTTATTATTATGTTATTCAAACCTCCTAATTTTTATTTTTTCCCCTTTGTTTATACACCTTTGCTTTAGCAATACAATTAAATCTGTTTACTTTTTGAGTCAATTTTCACTTTTTCCCCATTAATCTACTCTTTTACTTTACCGATATCATTGAATTTATTTATTTTTCAGTCGATTCCTAGAAAATAATTTTTCTTCTTTTCTTTACCTGAATATACGATACAAAACTTCATTTACCCATTTGCTTTAGCGATATAATTGATTTTATTTACATTATTATCTTTTTTTGCTATGTTAATGGTTCAATATACCATAGACTGTATCGCTACACGATATATTTTAAATTTTTTATCCACATTTTTTGGAGCTAAAATTACAATTTCATAAAAATGGAGGAGGGGCTGAGGGAGAAGAAGCTTTGAAAGAGCAATAACATATTATGATACAAGTTTGTGTGAGTCCCGATTGAGCCTTCATCGAGAATAGACGTGTTTACCAACTAGCTCCGCTCCGTGTTCGCGAGTGAGTAGTGTGTGGTGATATAGTTAAGCATTATTAAATACAGTGAATATGGCATATAATAAACTTCTCCACTGGCCATAACTAACAAACTAAAAGGAAAATAATAGTCAGAGTAGTAAGTGTTTCTGCTCGCAGCAACTCTTACACAAATACTCAAAATGGCGCAAAAAACCCAAAGTTACACATACTCACAGATAATGCAACAAGAGCAATGTCCAACTAGAGATCAAGCCATCGTAATTGACTCAGTGGAAGGAATACCAGTACACGAATACATAACGGCAGTAGCTAAAATAACAAACTCAATGAATATAAGATACGCCTCAAGAATTTCCCAACGACGAGTATGCTTCTATCTAGACAGTAAGAATACAGCAGATAATCTCATTGGGAAAAATGTAAATATCGATTCACACAATCTAGAAATTCGACCACTTATGAATAAAACTAAACGGATAATAATTTCCAATGTTCATCCAATAATCCCTAATGGAATTATTCTCCAAGAACTACATAAGATGGGAATCACACCAAAGTCGCAAATAACTCATATCCGTGCGGGTAAAAATGAGCCCGGATTCTCCCACATTCTCAGCTTTCGGAGACAAGTCTACATCAATCCTGAAGATCTAGACAAAATAAATCCTACGTTACAAATAAGTTATGATAATACGGTATGGTGGATTTACTTATCTGCGGAAAAGCTCATGTGCTTTGTCTGTCACGAAGAAGGACATGTGGCCAAATTCTGCAAAAACACGGAATCGCAAGAAAATAACACAGAAGAAGCAGACAAGGAAGACACCATTACAACAAATCCAGTACAGACAAACTCGTCCACAACTCACAACTCAGAAGAAGTCCAAAATGATTCCACCGATATAAGCAAACAAAGTGCAGAAGAAAATCAGGATTTCCTTCAGCCACCTTCAGCAAACAAGAGGTTTCGCTCTGAAACATCGACAGCTGCAAGTAGCAATAATTTATTAATTGTACATACTACAAGAAAAAAACAAAAACAAATGACAAATGTTAAAGAGGCTCCTTCAGAAGCAGAAATAGAGCATGACCTTGAACCCGCCAAACATTTATTTCACGAAAATTCTGATACATATCCACTTAACTATAACGATACTGTAAATTTCTTAAAAATTACTTTCAATAACTCCGACATTCCACAAACAGCCTTACAGTTCACTCCTAAAACCCAGGAATTAATTAAAATGCTCAACGACATAAGACCTTGTATTATAGTTACAAATTTGAAAAGTAGAATATATAGAATTATAAAAAGATTAGAAAATACAGAATCTGATAGTGACCTAAGCGATCAGGGTAGTATATCTGGAAAAAAATATTTAATAAATTAATAATTCAATTAAAATGGATACTAATAAAAATAATCCGAATATATTAAAATGCTGTTTTTGGAATGTCCGGAGTATTAACAAGCGCAAAAATGAACTCCCCGATATTTTGAAAAATTTAGACATTTTCATATGTGTAGAGTCATGGCTACAAGATGATGATAAAAATTATATCTTTGCTAGCGATTTTGTACAATACAAAAAAAATAGGACTCATGCAAAAGGAGGAGGCATTCTAATTCTCATTCGCAAAGAAATAGCATTTCTAGAAATTCAAAATGTTAAATCCCCCGATGAAACAGTCGAAATTTGCGGTATTAAAATTACGGATATTAAGCTGTCTATTGATATTTACGTATGCTATAGATCACCGGGGAGAAATTTAACACAAGCTCAGTGGAATGCCATAACCGATAATATAAACACAGACCACTCCAGCATACTTGTAGGCGATTTTAATGCACACCATACCACCTGGAATTGTAAATACACAGACGTAAATGGAGAAAGATTTTTAAAGAGTATAGACGATACTAAATTATTCCTTCATAATTATAACACGACAACTCGATCGGATTTCTCAAGAAATTTTCACTCAAATATCGACTTATTGTATTCAACCACAGATATTGCGCACAAGTTAGAAGTTAAAGTCATGAACGAAACTCTCGGATCAGATCATTATCCAATATTATTCAATATCGATGCAGAAAAAAACATTTATTACAAAAAAACGTTCAAAATTAAAAGTTTAAAAACAAACTGGACAAAGGTAAAAAAGGATTTAGACGACAACTATACTCACTTTCTAAATTTAGATTAAGAAAATCTTTCTCCTGTTGAAAAATACCACTTTTTTACAAAAACAGTTAGTATGGCTGTAAAAGCGCACACACCGCCCAAAAAAATCGTATCGTCAAAAAAATATCGTAATCCGGTATCATGGTGGGACGAAGATTGTAATGAAGCTAAGAGACTACGAAAGGAAGCATTTCTTAAATGGTCAACAAGTTTAAATCTTGAAGATCTCGAAGCATACAAAAAAGCTGAAAAGTATGCATACAATTTATTTAAAGAAAAAAAACGTGAAGACTATATCAAATTTGCGGAATCGATAGATATTCACACAGATATGGCTTATGTTTGGGAAAAATCAAAAATTTTCAAAAATAAATGGGTTAAAGGTAAAAAATCTCATCAGGTTAACAACTTGCAACATACAGATGCGATAAATGTTGGACTCGACAAAATAAGTCCCCCGTGGGCCCTCACAAATCCTAACTGGATAACGCTTTGTCAGCCTGATGAATTTTTTAACAAACCATTTGATTATATAGAAATTAACACAGCCATAAGTCGCTTCAACATTAAATCAGCACCAGGTATGGACGGAATTGATTATGAATTAATTATCACTAGACTACCGCCAAAATATATTTTACTACTTCTGGATATATATAATGAGTCACTCAAACTCGGTCAGTATCCAGAAGACTGGAAAAAAGCATTCATCCACTTTATCAATAAACCTGATGGTAAAAGCGTTCGCCCCATAGCCTTAACGTCATGCCTATGCAAACTTTTCGAGTCTCTAGTAGTCTCTAGTAAAGAACCGCCTACAATGGTGGTGCGAATCACAAAATCTTCTTACTCCCAGCCAGTCCGGATTTAGAAAGGGTAAATCCACTGCGGACAACCTTGCTAAATTAATGATTCAAGCAGACGAAGCTCTTGAATCACGCAGAGATTTATACGCAGTCTTCTTAGATGTATGCGGTGCATTCGATAATGTAAACAGCGACATTCTTGTTCAAAAACTAGCAGATCTAGGATGCTCAAAAGAAATCGTTCAATTTGTAAAATTTATCACTCATGAGAGAATAATCTTCACTGACATTCTAGGCGAAAGTTACAGAAAGGTGGGCAAAGGAGTTCCTCAAGGTGGAGTCCTGAGCCCACTTTTATACCTGATTTATGTAAAAGATATTCTTGCCAATCTCCCCAAAAGTATTTCAGTATCTCAGTTTGCGGATGATATTGCACTGTACACAAAACGAAATGTGTCATTTTTAGAAAGGTGCATCAAATTCATCAACGAAAACTTAGCTAAAATAGGATTAGACCTAGCGCCTCAAAAATCTATCTTTATTCACTTTAATAAAAAAGGTATAAAACCGGGAGATAAAGAATTAAAAATAAATGATCACATTATTAAATCAAGCGAAACTGTAAGATTTCTTGGAGTAATTTTTGATTACAAGCTTTCGTTCACCCCGCACGTCAAATATGTTGAAACAAGATGCAACAGAGCAATAAATATTATTAAATTCTTATGCGGAACGTGGTGGGGTTCATCTCCAACTACACTTATTCTGTTTTACGAAAGTTACGTTAGATCAATTATGGATTATGCTAGTTACATATACTTCCCAAAACAAAAGAAAAACATCGAAATTTTAGAAAAAATCCAATTAAACGCATTAAGAAAAGCTATGGGCTATAGAATAAGCACACCAAAAAATATTATCCTCGCGGAAACGAAGGTTATAGCTTTTGAAATTAGAACCAGATACCTATGTAAACAATTTCTCAGTAAAGTACTATCTTATAGCAACTCTCCCCTTTATAAACCAATGCAACAATTAAAAAGAAAAATCTCCAATAAATCACACAGTAAAACGCCTAGATTATTAATTCAGTGTACAGAAAAAATAGTACATACAAACGTACCCGTAGAAGAAAATTACAACATATATATAATTACTCATATGACACTATAACAACATCAATAGAAATAAACAAAGAATTCGGACAGGAGATAAGAAAAGCGCAAAATCGAAACGACTTAGTACAAAAATTTGTATCAAATCAAAACTGTATAGACATATACACGGATGGAAGCAAAATTGATTGCAACGTCGGGGCAGCTGTAGTCTGCCCGAGTCTAAATATATCCTTCAAAAGAAAACTTACGAAAAACACTTCGATGTTCACGGCAGAATGCATAGCCCTATACGAAGCAATCAACATTGCACAGCTATACACTAATTACAATTTTGTCATTTTTTCGGACTCTCTTAGCGCCTTGAAAAGACTAGAATCAACAAAATTAAATGTAAAAACGAATAAATATATACTATCTATCAAAGAAAAATATAATGAAATCATCAAGTCAAAAACATAAAACCATTTTTTATAATAACTTGAACAATATTGCCTTTGTGGTAAAGAAAATTACAGTTTCCAGCTTGTGAAGCTACTGAAAATACAAACTTTTTATCTACAAAATTTTTTTCTACCATGATATTTAAAAAAACTATTGCGGATTTTCGCTTCCAAAAACGTTTTTCAATAAAAAATCGCTCTTTGCCTACAAACAATTTTCAATATCATTTTACAATAAAACATGTAAAAGCTATTCGTGTCAAAAAGATACAAATTTTTTGTATACTTCATTAATTTCTATAATGACGTTTAAAAAACGTAGAGCTGATTTTCGCTTAAAAAACTTGGTTTAACAATAAAAAAAAACAGCTTTTTCCCTTAAAACATTTTTTAAGGTAATTTAAAATAAAATTTTAAATGTAAAAGTTGTACATTCCAAAATTATACAATTTTTTAATTCAAAGCAACGATGTTAATAAAGTTACAGATGATTGTTGCTTAAAAATCTTTTTTAATAAAAAAAATTATCGAATAATTAGGTTCTCACATGGGATACGACTCAAAGCTTAGATCCATGGAAAACACTGTAAACGACTAAACTGCCTACCCAGAGAATAGCTAAATCAAGTTAACTTATACTTCCACTATAACCCTGTCACCCTCACAAACTCCCATGAGAATGAGTATGAACTGGAACGATTTCATTAATGATAATGAATGAAACAAAGAGATTCGAAGCATAAATAACTCCTAAATCTTTGCACGATATGAAGACATCCGCACAACAGTTGCAGAGCATCGAGACTGACACGTTCTGCTATCACAGCAATATACTAATTATTTGTACCTTTACACTGGCATCTGTCATATCGTGAAAGACACTTAGAGTAAGATACACTATTATTAGAACCTGAAGAAATGCTAAAACATATAGAAACTTTAAGTAGCATACAGATGTAGAGGCGGAGCGGTTTTGTTGACCCACAATAAATGTAGAGGAAAGATAAACTTACAGAAGCTGAGGAGACATATTCAGGATTTTGCAGAGGTTGGACGACTTTCAAGATGCTTTCAAGAAAGCGGCAACTTCGTTTCGAGCAACGCCACAAAGTTGGCACTTTCCAGTCGGAGGGTAGTAAAGACGGAATGAAAAAAGAAATAAAATGAAATAAATGAAAAAGAAGTTAAATATATTTGTCTTATGGAAACATATACAATATTAAGTTACACATAATTCTTAAAGTTTATGATAAATAATACAGTGAGTTACAGTATAAAATACAATAAAAATAAAGAGAATCATATCTAACAAAATCGAGTTAAATTACAATTTAAGAAAGATTAAAGTTCTTTTAATAAAAATTTTTATTACGATCGTAAAGCAGAAACAATATATTTAAGCAAGTCGAATAAAATAAATCCATTTGAGATTTTTTTCATCATATATATCTTATTTTCTTATACGATACAGCGTTTATTTACAGAATAAGATCGACGACATACAGTTTATTATTTTGTTATCCTGATTAAATGTAGTGCAATTGATATTAATTTGTTTTTCCTTCATTAATAACTTGATTTAATTACTCTGATGCTTTATAGTCGTGACGTGACGCTCAAAAAACACGATTAAATAGTATAACTTTTTTTTTCTTTAAAAAGTCGTACTTTTGTTCTTCCGAAAGTAAAATAGGAATTGGTCTCTCGAGTAAGCCAGTAAGGTAAATCTTCAGTGAAAGCTACAAATAATTGTACGCTACATTTTTAATCTTTGTTTTGTAGTTTTAACGAGGATTCTTCCCTTTCTCAATCTACGTTCTCTCAACGCTTCATCAAGTCTCAAACAGTACCAACAGTTAGTTGATTTTTTGACATTCCTTCTTCTATCCAGCTCTAAATGACTACTCCTCTCATCGGTTGTCTCTCTATATATGAGTAAGTGAAAAAATTATTTCACTCATTCATATAGTTCACATAGTTAAATTGCAATTTTCTGATTTAGCAAATGTTCCAGTTTTCAATGAGTTTTTCAAGAAAAAACCCCTTAACAACTGAGAAATATCAACAAATCAAATAAGTAAAGTTACATTGGTCAACGAATTTCAAAGCTTTTCCTGCCTTTTTTTGCAAATATGTCGCACCTACACATATACATATACAAATATATGTATATAATACTAGTCTTTTCCATTAGATTTCAGTTTTGTTTTTATCGCGTGAGTGCGTGTATGCAGATAAATATATACACATATATGTAATACATATACTTATGTACTATGTATATAGGATAGATAAATGAAAGGATAACAGAGTTAGAGGATAAGGAAATTGGATTCTTACACTTAAAAAAGTAACTTTCCTCAGATATAGATTTATATATAAAGGATCATTATCGTTAAATTATTTAATCAATCGATTTTCAGCCTAATGTTTATCAACTCGCGTTCACAAAGAAAAAGATTTTATGAACGCCATGCTCGCTGTGGTTCTGTCGACTTTTTTTTCGCGTATTTCTTTGTAATTTTCTTATGTAATGGCCTCCCTTTTATTCGGGAACGACACCCTCTTATAAAATATTATTTTATTACAATTATAATTATTATTATTACTAGTCGTTATTTGTTAATATTTCGCTTAGAACGTAGACGGTATTTTTTTTTCATAATGTAAATTGCGTACGAGCCAAGTCAACATTTTCTACACTTTAATTAAATTAATTTCATCTACTTATACATATATTCCTTGAATATCGCCAGCTTATAAAATGTTTCTTTTCTCATTCCTCTTTCCTAATATGTCTTTAGGAAAGGAAAGTGAACTTTTCAGTTCAAGTTTTTTCACCCCTAGTCTATAATTTGGTCGCACGTGGATAAAAAATGCTACGAATTAATTCAGTTGGTTCATCATTTAAACGAATACATCTCAAGTGCATGCCATGTTAATGTAAATGAATAGATCAGATTTTTTCATTTCAAATACAAAGCTTCGACAAGAGAAAAGAACGATAGGAAAGTAGCTCTGATTCAACGATGAACAGGCTAGAAAAATATTATCAACCATTTAATAAATTAATCTTTACAAACAGCAAAGAAACATGCAGAACAATAACTTATGGCGCATTCTACACGATTTAAATCTCAATTTTTTTACTTTTCCTGTTTTCTCGTACGTTTACTATTTAAATAACCTCATAAACAAGCATCTCATTCTAATTGAAAGAATCCACACGAGTTTTTTTTTTTAAGAGGTACAATGATAGCAATTTCCATTAAAAAAAAGCACTCGACGGCGACAATGGCACAAAAAAAAGCAAACATTGAATCAGTAGTCATTGATGTTTTATCGCAGAACGTTGTATTCGCCATTTGTCATGGTTAAAAAATATGAAAATCACGAGTTGTTCAACTCAGAAGAGTGAAAAAAAGTTTATTTAAAATCGTTCGCATACTTATTCCCGTAGTTCCGAGGTCGAGCCTAAACATTCAACAATAACGACCTGTATAGGTGTGGCAAATATTAAAATGATCAAACTTATATCGTTGGAACAGAAAAAGAAGGTATCTCCGGTGCAAACATTTTAGCCTGAATTAAAGGGTGTTAATACCTAAAGATTTTCTTTTGTAAAATTATTCATAAAAGCGAAATACATTCAATTGCTCATAAAATGAGCCTAGATAGAAGTTTCTAAACTTGTTTTACGATATTTTATGCTTATTTCTAAAAAAAAATCATTTACCGTAACCTATAAGTCCTATCGATGTACGAGTTTTCATGAGTCTAGGCTTGTTAAATTATCGATAATTTTTGTGATTCTGGTCTGAAGAGTTGTAGAATTTGAATTTTTTAGAAATAAGCCTAACGTAAAACGAAATGAGGTTAGAAATTTGTATCTAGGATCATTTTTTGAGCTACTGAATGCATTTACGTATAATACTAAAGAACAGTCAATTTAGATCACAACTTTTGCTCTGTGAATGATTTTATAAAAAAAACTTTAAGTATAAACTGCCCTAAGGTAGATAAAAATGATCTCTTTGTAAAAAAGTTAAAAAAAGAAGAAGGCATGAAAGCATTGATGAAGAAAAAAGCTGAGCTACGCGAAAAAATGTAGCAATTGTCGTAGAGGTACGTTCCATCCAAGGACGCAGGGCTGTGCGAAATGGCAATAGAATCTAATTATATAGCGTGCGCTTAATTGGTTTAAGGCGGGTTTGTGAAAACATTTTGTACCAAATCGCTTTCTTTTCCTTACATAGTTAATAAATATAGGTGTAAATGGCAGTATCGGCGTGATATACATTTAATTTACTATGAAATCTTATCTTCGAGGTGCGCGCGCCTAAGCGCCAGATAATATTGTGCCTCTTAACTTATGGACAGTCGCACGTTCGAGTAGGAAAATTTAGCGGCGAAAAATGGAACCCAAAGTCCGAGTTAAAATAAACATTCGAAAAAAGAAGAAAATAAACAGACATGAGG
This sequence comes from Sycophila sp. Sp_5, assembly GCA_018906775.1. Taxonomy (NCBI): domain Eukaryota; kingdom Metazoa; phylum Arthropoda; class Insecta; order Hymenoptera; family Eurytomidae; genus Sycophila; species Sycophila sp. Sp_5. Next base: position 427,337 of record JACCID010000015.1, read on the forward strand.
AGAAAGAAGTTGACCGCACTCAAACGGACTAAGTCTCGAGAACAAGTTCGGCGACTAGTTTCCAGAGCGATACTCGGCTGCTTGTACAGTCTAAAGTCGAATTAGTGAAAAACTAAAGGAAAACATTAATGATAAGTAGTTTTTCACTGATACAACTGTAGAGATAGGTTGAGCGTGGTTTGACTAAAAAAATTATCAATAAATAATCCAAAGACAATTAGCGCAATGGGACGGATCTAGAAGAATGGAAAAGATGGGGGGAAAAGCTCTACGAAGGCGCCTCTCTCTCTCTCTCTCTCTCTCTCTCTCTCTCTCTCTCTCTCTCTCTCTCTCTCTCTCTCTCTCTCTCTCTCTCTCTCTCTCTCTCTCTCTCTCTCTCTCTCTCTCTCTCTCTCTCTCTCTCTCTCTCTCTCTCTCTCTCTCTCTCTCTCTCTCTCGGCTCTCTCTCTCTCTGTTCCTAGTCTCATTCGACAATGCGCTCGTCGTTAGTATTCCAATTGCAATAGTGAATATAATATGTATATGGCAAAAGTCGTATTTTCTCATTCAGTCAAGATTAGTGTATGCGCGATGCGTCGTCGTTTACCCCATTCCGTTGCTTTCTTTAAAAAACACATTCTCCCGTGATTTCAAAAAAAAAGAGAGAGGGAGAGAAAATTTGTTGAAAGTTGACGTAGTGGGCACCCAGATTCTATACACGTAAATGCCTCTGAAAAAAATTTGCTTGGCGTCGAGGAGTTTTGTTAGCAGCGAGCGGCAGGCGCTGCGAGGCCCTCGACGGTCCGAGACCTGCTCGAAGTCAGCGGCGAAGGGCCGTTGAGCGCTCGAGATGTGTGCCAAAATCGACTCCCCGGGGTCGGCGAAGTCGACAGTTCGCCCCCTCCGGGTGAGGGTTCGGCGTCAGCCACTCGCTGCCGATGGTGGTGCTAGTTGGTGGTGGTGGTGCTGCCGCGGCTGCTGCCTCTCATGCTGGTCTACGAAGTGTGCAGAGCAAGAGGTCCGCCTCCTCAAGCATAGAATTCGCGATTGTGTTGGGGCGCCCCGGGTTTCGGGTAGGCGTTGGCCGCCGGCGACCTCCGGGGCTCGTCCAGTGCATACGAACCTTCGTCCTTCTTGCGCATCCTGTACACGATGAACATCACCACGAGGATTGCGCAGAGTAGCCCAACAACTGCACCTCCGATCACCGCTAAACAAATTACATTTGTTTTTTATTTTAAGAAGATGAAGAGAGTCTTGGACGTTCGTATAGGCGAAATAGTCGTAGAGAAACTGCTTTCTTCAGGACTAAACAAATTACAACATTTTATTGCCTGAGGTTCGTTATAAATAAGTTTGTTGTCCAAACTTTGTAAAACTTGTTGTTTGTCGAGGAAAATCATCCGACTGGAGTTTTGATGAAAAATTAGGAAAAACTGCAAAGTGAAACACTTTTGAATTTTGGAAAGACAATTATATTAGAACATTACAATGGAGGTAATATAATCGTTTTTCCAAAATTCTAGTCAGATAATTTTTTTTTTAAACGTAGGATATTTGTTTTAATTTTACTTATTTTCTTTAAGATTTGATGAATCTCGCCGCTAATTTGCGTTCCGCGAAATTCCGAGTAATGGCGCGTGAAAAGGAAGAGGGGCTGGAGAGCCTAGGTACTGCAGGACGTTCGCGCGCCCTAATTGATGGACGAGCCCTGCAAACGCGTGAGATTTTCGATTTCGAGAGAGGCAATTCTCGTTTGGCGATGGCTAGAGCAACTCGTCGCAGGCCTTTATGCTCGGTGCACAGAGCTATTGCGAAGCAATTGTTTTAGTGGATAAAATGGGCTTTATGCCTTTATTATAGTTCACAAGGAACTGTTTATTAATTATTCACAGATTCCGAATCCTCTCTTTAATCGCACTAATCCCCGACAACATCCTCCAAAAAAAAATCTATAACAACCTCAGGCAATGAAAATCATGTAAAATTCAACAATTTTACTAATAGTTTTGGACTTTCATCTGAGCATCTATTATAGTTATATGTATATATAATTATCAATTGTATACAGTAATTAAAGAATACTGTTTGTAATTTGTTTAGTCCTGAAGAAAGCACTTTCTTCAGTGCCGAAACGTCGACTTTACCGCACCACTCTACAAATCATACTTTCCATGAAACTTTTAACAATATTTCATCTTATTAAATTAGAGTATATACTATTTTCGAGCACAGAATCCGTCTGGACCTGTTGGTTTGATATTCCCTTTAAGGGGTATGAAACTCAATTAAAAGATCAAATTATGCGCCATAATATAGCAGACGAAAAAATAGTTAATTTGATTATAACAAGTAGTATAAATGAAATATTGAACAATCACGAGATACGTGCACTCCGTTAGGTAACGATCTATTGTATAATTTTAAGTTCCAAGTTCTTATAACACTATCTCAAAGAGAAAAGCTTGAATAATATTATTTTTTAGATTATTCAAGGTTATTTCATCGAAGTATTGTTATATGAACTTGGGACTTTATAAAATAATAGATCTTTACCTAACGGAGGGCTAGTATCTTGTGGCTTTTCGGTGTTTCATTTATACTCTTTATTATAAGCCAATTAAGTGTTTTTTTTTTCATCTGCCAAACTATGGCGCAAAATTTGAATTTGCAATTAACTTTCAGACCTCTTACCGAATAAAGAATTAAAATCTATCGAGGTATGCCATGAGTAACTATTCTTAAAAATTATTTACTTAGAAAAATAACATTTTTACGTTTAATACACTGATAGAAAAGATTCTTTAACCCAAAGTCTTCGCGGCTTTAAAAAATAATTTTGTCATGGTATTTGAAACAAAGAAGTATGCATTAGCATTGAAGAAATATTTCTTAATAGTTAATGCGCGATCGTCTTTACCGACAAAAATCCTGTGGATGGCTTAATAGTTAATGCACCGTTTCTTTACATCTAATACCTACGCCTTTGGACTATATTAAATGCATACGGCTTTATATTAAAGACACTGGCTTCGAATCAAAGGATCTTTTCAAAGGATCAGTGTATAGTGGACTTTATGAGTGATAGAGTGAAGAGTTAAAATGTTGCTTACCGGCCAGTACGCCAGGTTGGGCGAAGAACGAGCTCGCCCGATCTTCGTGCCTTGGATTCATAAACACGTCGTGTATATTTTGTCTTTCCACCTCACGATCCTCTTCACCAACAGGAATAGTGCTGTCTTTTATTCCGGTGCCTTCTGGTCTGTTTACAGCCTCGATAGTCTGAAATAATGTTATTATTTATTCAACAATCAAATTCGAAAGAACTATTTTTTCTCTTTTTTCGTAAATTCCTCATTTTAACCAAAATAATAGAAAAATAACTTGAGCAATCTGCTTTGGAAGCTTTAACCATTAGACCTTAAAACTTTGCATTTCTACTTTGGCACCAGAATATTTTTCTCTCAGTTTTTTCAATATTTTTGATGAAGGAGGCATTCACTTACATACACTTTCATAATAAAACCGTGCAAAAATAATTCAAAAATAGATAGAAGAAAAATTGCTTCATCTTAAGAAAGTGCAGTAAATTGAAGTAAATTATGGAAGGAATATATAAACCTGAAAATTAAGTAAATAAATTGTTTGGAGTTTTTTTCCTAATCTTTAGTTCTTCCACTTAAATAACAAAAACATTCAGGTAATCTATTGGAAATCAATTACGCACAGACAAAAAACCTTTTGATAATTAATCTTTTGATTTACTTTATGGAATTTCACGATTTAAAAGAAGCGATTTGCGTAAATTATTATCGCAAAATAAACACTTTTAACGGAAAAAATTAATAATTATATCATGTTTGTTTTTCTAAGCAAGGCAAAAATTATTATAGAAATATTTATTATTGCGCAATGAGTAATCATTAATATCTCAAAGTCGTATCTTTATACAGATGAGACTGAAAATCACTTTCTCGCTTTAGTATGAAAATGAATTATTTATTTATTCACGTTACACTGAGAAAAATGCTTTAGCAAAAAATTACTATTTTCCCAATAAAAGGGGAGACCTACTCGACCTTTTGTTTAGTTTTAAGGAAAATTAATATAAATATTTTAAATTTTGTTATTTCGTTTAAAAATATTACAAACCCTTCGTCAAATTTTACTAATAAGCTTAGTAAAAATTGTACATTACAAAATTTCCATAATGCTTTTTGAAATTTTACTAAATATTTTAGTATAATATACACACAATTTTAAGAAAACTTATTATTTGTAAAAATAACTCAAATATTGTAGAAATTTTAATATATTATTTAGTAAAATTACCAAGAATTTAATAAAAATGGATATTTACTCAGTAAATATTACAAAAAACATGAGTAAATTTTATAAATCGGCATGTAAAATACATATCGCTACATAACCGATACATTGATTGTCAGTTGTTGGAGACGCACCGGCAGTCTTAAATAACTTTAACCCTTAGCGGCACAGCGGGTCTCCCAGGACCCACCTTTTTGATCAGCTATTTTTCCTGATAAAACTTTGAATAATACGTATACATAGGTGATTATAGGTTTTTCTTATAGCTAATATGTTTCCCTACAATACTGTTGAACGTAAATGGTTATTTTATTTGTTGTTAAATTTTTATAAATAAATAAGTAGTAAAAAAAAATCATTTTTTCAGAAAAAAATCATTATTCAGCTTATTTATCATCCGATTTTTATGAAAATTCTTACTCAGGGCTTTTTGGGGTCGCTGAATACGAATATGCAGTCACTGAGTACGCATTTCTAACAAAAAATGTGCTATTTCTATGATTTTCATCCGCCATATTGAATTCGCCATCTTGGATTTGAAAAAATCAAAATTTTGGTAGTAGATTTGTATTCAGCGACCCCGAAAACCCACGAGTAAGAAATTTCAAGCCAGAATAGTCAATAGAAAAATGTATGCCGAAAAGGGTTAAATCATTCAAAACACTAGGTGGCGTCTCGTAACTCGCAAGTGTTCAGCAACCGATTCAGTTAATATATAAGGGCGATTGACTTCCAAAATTTAATAATGTATGCGATATTACCGACGGTAGTATAAGAAGTTTAAACTAGTGCGATAGGGCGAGCAAATTAATAATGCGTAATATTTAATATAGTAAATAAGCGGTGATTGTTATAATAATAAACCAAAACCGTGAGTTAAAAAGTAAAAGTTAAATAGCTGTGAATAGCATCCCCGAAGAAAAAAGAGAAAGTTTAAGGATAAAATGTTTCTTTTGAATTTTAATTCCACTGAATTTAAATATTATTTCTTTGCATACAAAATTTACTAATCGTTTTAGTAAAAATTCGAATATAAAGTAGCATATATTCCTAGCACATTTAACAAGATTTGATAAAAGCAATTTTTTAATTTTAACTAAAGTAATTTGTAATTTTTATTAAAAATCGCTTCGTTACAATACTTTTTTGTAATTTTTCGTAGAAATTGTTAGAAATTTTATTTTTCTTTTTCTCAATGTACTTTATTTGTATTTATAACTGAACGAAAATGAAAAATAACTTTCAAAAACTTTTTCTTTGATATACTATACGATTATTTGATTGATTCGAATTATTTATTTATTTATTTATTTATACCTATTGTTACATATATTATCAATTAAAAAATTAGTTGGTTTATATATATATATATATATATATATATATATATATATATATATATTATATATATACAAGTTATAAGTTATAAAAAATATAACCCAGCAGAGGAAAAGCTTTCCCGTACGCTGGCCTGGCTCGATATAATACTACACTTATTCTAGTAAAGAAGAAAGAGAGAAAAGTGAAAAATGGAAATGCTAGTTTTGGGGGTCTTGCAAGTGAGCGCCTAGTCTTCATGCCTAGTAACATCGTTACTAGGTAAAGAAAATTCATTACAACTTGCAAGACCCCCAGACCTAGTTAATGCTGTGTAATTATGTTATCATCTCCAATATCTAGTGAGCATTGAGCATTTTATTTTTATTATTTTTTCAGTTCATATAAAATAAATGTTTTCAACACATAGGATTACTTACATAATCAAATATTACTTAGGTGTATTAATATGCTTTTTCTAAAAGGTCAACCTTAATGGAACCTTAAGAAATACCTTAATGGTGGAATCATATTTTGAAGTCAACAATGTCAATTACTACACTAAGAGATCGATTTGGTAATTTTCAGTAATTATTTACTTCAATAGTAAATGTTAAATATTTTTTTTTAAACTAAATGAATATATTTATCTCTGAATAGATTTGGCATAGCTTGAACGAAATAATTAGTAGATTAAAAGAAGCATTTAAGAAGACGTATTGAAGTAAATATTTAATGAAATTTAACATATTGGTCTCTCAGTGTAGAATGTCTATTCTCATAAAATATTAAGATATTTTGCTTTGACTGGTTAGTGTATACATCGTGATAATACTGGCTATTGCAATATTTTCAATAAAATTGCTCTCCGCTTTAGCGAATACCCTTATCCCTTTTTCCGTTGCTTTGCTTTCTAATGTTGAATAAATGAAAATTCACTTATAGTCTGCGTCAAAATTCTTCCACGTAGAATAAGTGAATAATTTTACTTTTTCGATAAGTGAAATGTAAAACCTAAAATGTTAAAGGGTAAATAAAATAAATAAAAAATAAAATTAGTGCTTCACCAATACTTCAAGACTAATCTTGGTATTGCTTGGTCTCGTATTGAAATTCAAGACAATACCAATACAAGATCATGTAAAAGAATTTCGAGACGAGACCAAGACCCGAAAGACAAGAATATTGTCTCGACAAGATTTTTTTAATAGGATATTGCAAGAATCTTGGTATTGAAAACTTGAACTTTATTTACTTCATATTTTTATTTTTCATCATAATTATTTCAGTAGACTTGTATACATTAATACATAATTAAGTGTGTACAAGTAATATTTAATAATATAATATGAACCCTTTCGTTCTCGAAAATACAAATTAAATAAAAATCATAATTGTAAGTACATGGTATAAATTTGAATGCGTTGAACCTCCATGTCACAGAACTATCATACCACAAAATAAAAAAGTAATGACCGGATATTGTGAAGCCTCGTGAAATTGTGAAAACGTGAATCGATTGGTTCGTACGTATTTTCCGAAATGACGCTGAAATTCAAAATTTTTAACCTCAAATATGAACCCGGAATAAACAGCAAAGAACTTGAGCGCGCTCAATTTTTCTCGTATATTAAAAAAGTAATGGTTTTTGTTTTGAAGCATTTAAGTAATTCATAAATGTGATTGGTCGAAAAATTTAAGAACGCATTTTCTTTTGACGCCAAAGTTTAATTCTTAAACATTTGAGTTTTCCATTAGACAATTTAATGAAATAAGTATTGTATTAAACCTTTTTAACTGCAGTTTTTATTAACTAAATTTGTTGAAAAAATAAATATCGCTACAATATTATTTTAACTAAAAAATTAGAATGTATTATTTGAATTATGAAGAACTGGTTAGAAAAAATCAGCGTAAAGAGAACATTGGCGCGCGAAGCGCGCAGGATTTTTCTAGTACCATAAAAATTACACTATGGTCGCACTGATATTTGCTCACTAGGTTATAAGAATTTATAATAAAGCGACGTTAGTGCTTGGTTTCAGACTGCCTCAGTTCTCTCTCTTTTTCTCTCTTTCTCTCTCTTTCACTCTCGCACATTGACGTATAATATAGACACATCGCAGATAAAAGTCGCGGTAAAATAGCAAGAGTTTATTTAAAGTAGCGCGCGAAAAAATCGACTAGCTGACAGCAAGATGAGATGAGATAAAAGAGAGAGAGACAGCGCGCTTGACATTTTCTTCAAAACAAAACACGCGTAGGTCAATTTGCCTGCGCCGACACAGCATTTTAAAAAAGCAACCGCTGCGACAACACGTTTACTGCAGCTTTGTCGGAATTTAAAACTAGTGCAGATGAAAGTTCTGTAATAATCTTTGACTAATGAGTGATTCTTTGTATTTATAAAATTAGTGCAAAAAAGTGTTATTGTTTCTGCAGTTGTATAGAATGTCGGAGGATACTAGTAATACCCACAGACTTGAGGAAAAAATTAGCTACTCAAAATTTTTTCGATTTGATCGAATTACAGATGGAAAACAAGTTACCTGCTTATTATGCGAAGAAAACCAGTTATTAAAAGTCGTAAAAATGAAAAATTGTAACACGAGTGGATTGAAAAAACATTTGAAAACATACCATCCACGACAATATAACCTCATGTTTAGCACAAAGGAAAATAAAGTTTCGTCTACTAATCAATCAAAAAACTTTGACGGAATTTTTAAAAGTAAGTGTTTAATTAAGATGCTTTTTTTTTAATAAAAAGAATTGAAATTATACTTTTTAATTAAGTTTTGTACTATTGTATAATTTATTAAAGATTATACTGTTATTTTTTAAATTATAAATTATATAAATCGTACAGTATACATTAATGATTTTTTCGAGAAGTCACATGTTCATAAAATTAGTAAGTAATCTCAGCGTATAAAATATACTTTTTAACTAGGATTTTAATTAATTACTTACGAAACAGTTATTTATATTTTATTTAATTAGAAGTTATTTATTATAATTAAAATAATTTTTTTCTTTCAATTTTTAGATGCCTCTCTCAGAAGATGATTTTGATAGAGCGATTGTTTGTTGGTTGGCTTTAAAAAATTTACCTTTTAATTTTTTTGATGATGACGAGACGCAAAAATTTTTCCGATTGATTGGAACACAAATTTTGCCAAAAAAAAAATGGTATGCGTGAAAAAGTAACTGAGCATTTTGCTAAAATGAGGCAAAATTTAAAAGTCATCTTGGAGAAAAATGAATCAAGATTTTCGTACACAGTTGATGCTTGGACAGCTCAAAATGGTTCATCATATTATGCCGTGTCTATTCATTTCATCGATGATGATTGGAATCTTATTTCAACAATTTTGGATTTAGTGGCTTCAAAAGGCAAGCATACTGACAAAGATATCGCCGAAATGTTTTTTATAACGTTACAAGATTTTGATTTAATTTATAAAATACAAGGTATTACAATGGACAATGCATCGGCGAATTCTACTTTTATAAAGGAATTAGGAAACATTTTGACTCAAGAAAATATTCAATTTAATATTGATGACCAACACTTTAGATGTTTTGCACACATTTTAAACCTGGGTGTTCAAGATACTTTAAAATTAATAAATGTAGAAGCAGACAGTGAAAATTTTTGTATAGATGATTCGAATGATATTGATCAATCTAGTGACAGCGATATAGGTGAAGATCAAACTTTTCCAAGACTAATATTTAAAATAAGAAGTGTTGTAAAGAAAATTATATTTTCCGAGGTACTTGTTAATAAGTTGAAAAGTTCCTGCGACGCGTCTAACATTCCTTTTATAAAACCTATTCTTGATATAAAAACGCGATGGAATAGTACATGTAACATGCTTGAAACATTTGTTAAATTAAAACCGGCATTGCAAATGGTTATTGCTAATAATTTCCAATTAAAAATATTTAATTTAAATGACTGTGAATGGGATATCCTTCAAAGACTTATAAGTTTTTTAAAGTATTTTAAGCAAGTGTCTCAAGTAATTGCAGGCGAAAATTATGTAGTTCTATCCACAGCCGTTGTAGCTTTCAATATGTTAATTGACAAAATTGAAAACACAATTCTTGCTCTTGATCAAAAGACGGACAGAAGCAAAAATGATGAAAAATTGCTGATGGCGTTTCAAGGGGGTCGTGATAAATTATTAAAACATTATTTAAAATGTAATTGGATATACTGTATATCTTTAATTTTGGATACGCGTCATAAATTAGAGGCCTTTGATTTAACTCATTGGGGGAAAGAATTAAAAGCTGATACTTTTACTAAGTTTAAGACGGTTTTTAAAGAACAATATTTTAATGAATTATTTGAGGAATGCAGTGAAAGTAACGATGTCCAAAGAAATTTAAACGATGACTCAATTGATCTGAATATGTTGTATGTGCAAAATAATCATTCAGTCAGGTGGGATCAGGAAATAATAGATTATTTGAACGCACCGAGAGCTTCCGCCGATACCAATATATTAGATTGGTAGGAAGCGCACAGTAGAGTATACGTAAGATTAGCAAGAATGACAAAAGACATTTTAGCTACGATGCCTACATCAGTCCCTTCCGAAAGAATTTTTTCAGGCAGCAGTATTATAGTGTCAAAGCGCAGATGTTCATTAAATGATGAATCGATAAAAGCGTTATTATGCATCAATCAGTGGATGAAAAGCCATATAAAAAATAGTATATGTACAACAGTCTTATAAAAAAATTTTATTTTGATAATCTTTTTTATTTACAACTAAGCCTCTTTACCAACAATGTAAAAATAATGTAATAAAACTTGTTTGAATTATAATATAAAATTATTTTAGCGTTTTCCCTTTCATTTAATTGTTATAAATTATTATTTTCTAAAAACTATTAATTAAAATATTGTCTTAGTCTTGAGACTATCAGACTATTTCATTAAACCTTTTCGTATTTTTTAAAAAGAAAATCAATACTTTCTTGTCAAGACCAAGACTTGACCAATACCAAGACGAGACAGATAATCTCAAGATTTATACAAGGCCAAGACAATACTAAAATTAACGATACTTTTCGAGATCAAGACAATAATTTTACTAAGTCTCGTATTGTCTTGGTATTGTGAAGCACTAAATAAAATATATATAAAATCCGTAACTCCTGAAGACTCTAGAAATGTTTCACTATAGATGAAATTTAAACCCTCGTTCTTTAAATTCAAAGGCGAGAGCTGTACAGCCACGCTTCAAGTTTGTACCAAAGTTCTTATTGTCCTTATATAGTATGTATAATATACAAAATTGGTTTTCCACTTATTGAAAAGTGAAAAACGTAGTATTTTGGAAAATAAGTGAAATTTTCACTTATTCTACACTTTGAAGAGTGTGCAATAGTAGAATAAGATGTTATTTGTAAATTCCAGAGTTATTACCTGTTTAGTCTTGTATATCGTTTCTTCGGTAAGTTTAGGTTGATCCGGCTTGTTAGGGATGGGTTCGATAGTGTTGTGGTTGTTGAATTCTGAAAGGCGAAAGATTTTGCTTAAGACGAGATGAAAGAATCGGGCGAATAGAAAAAGATTGAGGCGAGAATGTAAAGATTACCACTGCCACCGTCGCCGTCCTCGTCGTCGGGGCCAAGACCGCTGCCGGAGGCCTCGAGGTCGTCGCGCACCTCACCGCCACCCCGGCCCGAGCCCTCTAGCGCGTCCTGATCATCCAGATAAATGTCGTCGAACGAATTGTAAGTCGTGCTTCCTGACGATTTCTCTTTCAAGCTTTGCTCCTTGTTCTGAAAAAAAAAACAACGTCAATGAGAATTTGAGCGTACTCCTTCCCCTCCCTTTTCTCAAACAAACTGTCGTTTTTATTGCTTTCTACGTAGTTGAACATTTTCTGTTTTCTGCTATTTAAAAAATAATTACACAAAAATTGCCTTTAATGTATACTCTTCCTTGTATTTTCGTTAATTTCGTTAATAGTTCAATTTTTATCAAGACAAGTGTACTTTTGGTCTATATTGTCTTATAAGTCCAACCTAAAGTCCAATGAATACATGTAGATTAAGATCCGACACCGTATGATGCCAACCCGGTGACCTAGAGGTTAAATTACACATTTTTTTGTACTTGGGCACTAGGCAAAATTGTAGTACTTGAATATAGGAACACAAAATTAATGTATAAAGTACAATTTATAAAGAAAAGTATTTTAACTTAATAATTTGGTATAAGCATTGTATTAAAATGCACTTTTACTAAATATTTGTGTAGTTTACTATAGTAGTTAAAATAAAACGTAATATTTGCGTAATTTAATAATTTACATTGAAAAATTATGTTTACGATGTGTAAATTTTAAATTTAATTCTAAACACAAAAATAATCTTTAGAATTGAACAGTCCACACAACGACATTTTTTTAAGAAAGAAAAGAAAGACTTTACGAAGAAACTGGTGATGATAATCTGCAATTATGTTTTGCACAGGAGTTTTGTCGTTGAAAAGTGTACTAATAGCTTGAAAATTATTAGGCATTCGAATCTAAAATTCGGATCATTTGTTAGCCTGGGAATAATCATTGACTAGCAGAGATAGTGATTGTCTGCTTTTCCATAAGTTTATATACCTATATAGGGATGTCAGTCACTCTCTGAGTTTCGTCGTTTGCTTTAGAGGTCAATCACTGAATGGTTTAGCTCTATTTCTAGGTTAAAGGATTCAAATGAGTGCACGTAATTGATTATATCCTTTTGGCTTATTTTATCACTAGTCGAGTTCAGTCGGCGCGCTGTGCTTTTGTTCGCGACGTCGGGTAAACGAAATCACTTGGTGCAAAGAGGTCAGCTGTAGTTCGCTACTGGGCGGTGCAGCAGTGATCGATGGCTACTCCTTTAAGGACTCCCTATTCGCCCGGCATTTTCGATGACGTATTACTTGCCACGGCGTACCTACGTACACTTTGGTTCAAGACAACGGTTGCACTTGCAGATATCGACGTTTTAACGGGCCGCCAAACTGCGAACGAACATTTTTCCGGAACTGGAGAAGAGAAGAGTGCAGTTGAGCCGCCTCGGCGAAAATAAACGCGGCTCGGCCCGTGTCGCTCGATAAGGGGCGCGCAAGCGACCTTGGGGATCCAGGAGAGCTCCTGCGCGACCGACTCGCAATATGCGTCAGAGTCGAACCAGTTCAGCCGGATGCTGAGCTCCCGAATGAGCTGCCTGTCGAGCGGCCACGCCACCAGGTGGCGCCAGCACACTGTCCCCCGTCACAGCTATTGAAGTAATGTCGAAAAACGCTCCTTACTCCTTCACCAAACGAATAAAAACAGCGCGCAACTTGGTAATCTCTTTGAATTTTTATCATAACATATTGCTTTGCAATCAAGAGCACTTTTAATGAATGCACAGTTCAAATTCTTCTCTTTTCTATTATTTGAAAAATATACACTGAGAAAAAATTATTCTAACAGTTAAAATGGTCCCTGCAAAATCTACTATCCTGCACTGGGAAGCCAGCCACCGACTGTCCTAAGTGATGTATTTACGCAGAAATAAAATAATTTTTTTTATTTGTGCAATAAATATTACACGTCGAATTGTAATAATATTACTAGATAACCTGGTAAAATTATATGATTTAATCACAAAATTGATCATATTAGTTATGAATTTTACTAGAAATATAGTAAATTTTATAAATCAAGATGGTAATTTTTCATACACCATAAAGTATGCAGATAGAAGTTCCCGCATTCTCATGTTATTGTTTACATAACCTCAAATAGGCACCGCGTGCTTCGTTCTCGTCGGAAGAGCGCACAGTGGGGCAAAACGATCAAAAAATGCTCAAAAGTCGTGCTTTAAGCGAATTTTGGCTCGAATCAATTTCTCATGGGCGCTTTTCTTTCCTTGAGTAGTTCCCTTCAAGAAACAGTTTCCCTCGGTAGGGGTAGAGAAGCTAACATTGACCCCAGCTGATCTAGAAAATCGTAATTTTTCAAAACTTCATGATTTTAGCTTTGAAACTATGAAATTTCTTTTTTTATTTTTATTTTCATAAATTTGTGTTTGTAGTCAATTTTGTTACGTATTTTCACCTAATAATAGTTTTTTTTTTCATGGAAAATCCAGTACTTTTAAAGAGAAAAACTTTATAGTCTCGAACCATTATTTTTTTCATTAATAGTTGGATGGAGCTTTAAACAAGCTTTAGTTCTAGTCAAATACATAAAAAAATTACTTTATTTATTAAAACATATATTAAAAAGGCGAGTTTAGTAGTATACTGCCACACCAAAATATATAAAAATAGCTTGTAAGCGTAAAAAAAAGAAACAATCAACAAAATACGTGTGTCTATAGTCGGGAGCGTTTCCCGATAATGCAGCAACATTAGCATTAGCTGAATGAAAACATTAACGTAGTTTTCGACTGGACTTGATTACTTTTTAAGTTAGTCATAGTATTGTTTCAACTGTTGTAAGTAAAGCATCGCTTATCGCATTTAGAAATCAAAGAAATATGAGTAGTTTTTGTATAAAAAATAGAGAATTAATCTTAATACTGCATAATGTTAGATTTTCGTTGTGGGAAGAACAGAAGAATGAAATTTTGAAGTTTTTGGTGTCTGAATGGAATCTTGAAGAGAGTGATTATATTAAGGGAAAGTTGAAAAATAGGCTTAGGCAAAGTTTTTTTAATAATTATTACAATTGATTTAAAGAAGGAATCATCAGGAAATATCCGAAGAAGTGAAAGCTCTTCTTAATGTTAATAATATCAACGAAACAAATGATATTAAAGATGAGTCAGATTATTTGTCATTAGATGAAGTGACTATTTGAATAGACATGATATTTTATAAATTTTTAATAAACATTATTTTTTTTGCTAATTTTTAATGTATTTGACTATGGAAATCACTTCCATTATATTATCCTCAAAAAATTGTATATAACTAATTTTTGCAGCTTTCTCTTTTTACTTAAATGCCTTTCATTTATCTCAGTAATCGAACTAAAGCTTGTTTAAAGCTCCATCCAAATATTAATGAAAAAAATAATTGTTCGAGACTATAAAGTTTTTCTCTTTAAAAGTACTGGATTTTCCATATAAAAAAACTATTATTAGGTGAAAATATGTAACAAAATTCACTACCAACACAAATTTATGAAAATAAAAATAAAAAAAGAAATTTCATAGTTTCAAAGCTAAAATCGTGAATTTTTGAAAAATTACGATTTTCTAGATCAGCTGGGGCCAATGTTAGCTTCTCTACCCCTACCGAGGGAAATTGTTTCTCGAAGGGAACTACTCAAGGAAAGAAAAGCGCCCATGAGAAATTGATTCGAGCCAAAATTCGCTTAAAGCACGACTTTAGAGCATTTTTTGGTCGTTTTGCCCCACCGTGGAGCGTGCTGACCAGGATGTCGGACTTTGAGTAAGAATGAGATACTCGCTAATGAATTTATTCGCGCGTAGCTACACTGTTAAAAATATCTACTTGAAATTTAATGTAAAATTACTGGAAGCAAATTTCTTTTCGGAATATTAAATTTCATTTACTTGTACATTAATTTTCAAGTTACACTGTTAAATAGATATGCTTGGAAATTAATGTAAATGTACATTGAATTTAATGCACTTATAACATTAAAATTCAAATGCTTTGGTTGAATTTAAAAAATAAAAATTATCGGATTTGAATTTGAATCTTTCCGTGTACAAGTTTAACTCCTAAAGACCATATACATTCAATGAACAATTTTTATACTTCAAATTTTATTTTATATAGATTTAAATTATATTTTAATTATAGTTTAATTATATCTTAATTATATTATAATATATTTTAAATTGATGATACAATGTACAATATTATATATTAAGATCGGCATCCCCTTAAATGAAAAAACTTTTCTTTCGATGAGATTCGAACCTGCGACCTTCCGATTCAGAGTCCAACACCTAGTCCACTTGACCACGAGTCCTTGTTTGTATATTACATTTATTTCGCACTTAAGAGAAATTCGCAAAATTGAGTTTGAGCATTATATGAGAAAAAAGCTATTATTATTAAACAATAATTATTGTACAACATTTATTATTTTATTCATGTTGGCGTTAGATTTTCAGGATTTATCCTTGAAATTTAATGCGATTACATTAAAATACATTGAAATTGTTGTGAATGTATTCTTGTTAATTAAATTAAGTAAACTAAAATTATTAAATAGTCAATATTCACATATAAAATAAATAAGACTTAATTTATTAACAAAAAAAAAATGTAAAAAAAAGTTCTATAAGGGATTTGAACCCGATCCAAAAAATTACAATTTTGGCATGTTATCCTCTGAGCTATCACAACATATAATGTTACATGGCAGGACGTCGCATATGTTCATCTACCTATCCTATTCATGTACGCACACATTAAAATTCAGGCATTGACTACAAATAATAAATGTTTGCATGAATTTTAATATGGAAGTACATTAAATTTGAGTACATTCACAACAATTTCAATGTAGTCACATTAAATTTCAAGTATAAATGCAGAAAATGTATTTTATTAATTTCAACATTAAATTTTTTGCATTTATACTTGAAATTTAATGTGACTGCATTAAAATTTACATTGAAATGTTTGTGAATGTATTTTTAATTTAATGTACACATACATTAAATATGAGGAATACATGCATTAAAGTGATAGTCATGTGTGTGTTTCTAATTTTTAATGTACTATTAACAAAATTATAATGTTAAAGTTGTAATTTTTTGAAGAAAATGCATTGTATTTTTGGCACATGCACCTTAATTTGACATTCATGTACCAACTACATTAAATTTCAAGTGCACATATGCTTGAAAAGTGCATTAAATTTAATGCTTTTTTTAACAGTGTAGGTTCGGCTCTGGTTCGTATATAAGAAACTTTCGAGTATCTTTAATATGTTGGTAATGTAGGTATAAGCAATAATTAACTGCGAATAATGTTAGCCTCTTTACCGATAGGGATACAAGTTAGGTTTAAAATGAATTCGATATTTGCGTTAAATTGAGCGAGATTGCACCGCAGTTACAACAAACATCTGTATCTACAATAAAGTATCTCTCGTAATTTTTACTTTAAATTCTTATAATTTTTCTAAAACTTGTTTCTCACTGTAGATTCTTCCTTGTGTTTTTCTTAACACAAATAATTGGGAAAAAAGATATTAAAATTTATTTTTTTATAATTTAACATACAGTTTTAATGGGAAATCGCAAATTTTAATGCATTCCATTACAAAATTCTCATTATGTGATAAATAAATATCGTTAGAATATTTAATATAGTAAAAGAAACTTCGAGAAAATAAAAGATTTTTCAAAAATAAAAATTGAGTATCTGGGAGCGTTGCAATAATTTTTTTTAAAAAGGTTTTTTGCGTATTGCGTTACTCTTCGGGTATAAGCTACAACATATAATAACAGTGTCAAGCTGAGATTAAATTTCGACACGCGTACTGTTTAACTAAAAAAGGCAAAATTAATATACAGGGTGTTCAAAAATGAACTGGCACGACCAGTATAACCGTGTTCAGAATAACATTCTAAGCACTTTTTCCCTTTTGGCATATTTCGTAATTGTGGCTAATTATTGAGTTATGGTCAATCAGAAACTTCGATAATTAGCCAATCAGCGCTCTAGCTGACGCTGGTACTCGAGCAGCATGGGCCGCGCGGGGACAGTCATGCGGGGTTCATCGTCAGATCGAGCGCTGATTGGATAATTATTGATGTTTTTAATTAACAGTAACTCCATAATTATCCCAAATTCTGAAAAATGCCAAAAGTGAAAAAGTGCTTAGAATGTTATTCTGAACACGGATACACTGGTCGTGCCAGTTCATTTTTGAACACCGTGTATAAATACGATAGTGTCGTCAGATGTTATACTCGTAGCTAATGAGTCAAGTAAGAAATTCAGTGAACTCTATTTTAACAGTCATAGTAGGGATAAGACTCCCTCAAGTTTAAATATTGCAATTTATTAAAAACGACTAAATAAAATAGCTGTCTTCTAATTAATTTTGTGCATTATGACTGTATATAAAAATTGGATACTATTGTAGGCTATGCTGCTGAGCTATTTTCGTCGACACACCTAAATTTTCTCCGTGTTTAAAGAAGTGCGATTTTACATAAGCCAGTCGTGGAGAAGAGGAAAAGCAATCGATGCGGGTAGACCAGATACGTTGATACGGAACGCGGCCGGTCATTGGACATTTAAAATAGCACAAAAGGGATGCGGTTTTACGCGGCGACAACGCGCACTCTAATATCAACATCCTTTATAGTCCACCTAGGAAAATGAAATAATCGATAAGCACCAATAACGGTCGCTGATGCCTAATATTGCTCCTTTTTTACACGATACATAAATACGAAATTATTAAGTAAAACATTTTATATTTTTTCTTTCATTTAAATACAGATTTTGTCTTACATTTTTTTCTAAGATAAATTTTCTCAAAAAGTACTTTTTCATTTGCGTCAAAATACAGTAATATACATGTTATTATTAGTTAACAATGAAGTGTAGTTTTTTTACAACTTGAAATGTAGGACAAAGTTATAGAAAATTATCGAAGGATAGTAGACCACTCCGTAACGTTTATTTACTTTGAAAAATTCTTTTCTAGATAAAAGGAACATTTTTGGACGATTCTAAGTTATACAAGTACTCCCTTCCGCATTAATCTATATTTCCAGACAATTTTATATGCGCTTAAGATTAAAAAATATACCTTTAAATAAGTTATGCTTGGTAGGTACATATTTTTTGTAACATTAATATTTTCAAGGATTTTCAGATCTATGTATATCGTACAGAAATTCACTGACAAGTATTCCTCGATTTTTGGAATATTGCGAAACTCCATAATAAATAGCTATTTTTTTTAATTTATGCAAGTATACTGTTACTACTTTATAGAATTATTATTTCGACCTGAGAAATTGTATGCAAAGATAAAAGTCTAATTCACAACATTAAAGTATATTCCTTGAACTTTGTAAAAACGCAATTGCTATTTTAACCTCAAAATTGCCATAGATGCTTATGTTTAAAATTACAACACCGCTTCGCTTTTCATAATTTGCGATTGCCTACACTAAAAAAAAAAAAAATATTAGCGGGTGCTCTTAACATCATTTTTGCTTGGTACCTGAGCGACCCTGCTCTTATTGAAACATATGTTAACTTAATTGCGCAGGGAAATTTTTTCTAAAATGTATAGAACACAAGAGTCTGGCTCATTGGAATCAAGGACTAAGAGAAGAAGTATCTGTTTACTTCATTGAAATAGACACATGTAGCTGAAGGAATGGTAAAGAAAGGATTTTTTTAGAGGGGGGAAATGTAAAAATGTGTAAAAGCAAGGGTCTATCGATAGAGTGTATAAGTGCGAGGGTTTGATAAAGAAAAAGATGCGCTCTTGTGTACACGAGAGACGAGTCGTCGTTCCCTCCCCTCGGCGGCGAGAGATCCGCTTCAGCCATGAATCAATACAAGAGCCTTCAACCCCCAGGACGCCGCCCTCGGCGCGAGCGCGTCGCGCATCGGTCTCGGGCATCCTCATACCTCCACCCTGGCCAAGCTCAAAGCGTGGAAAATTGCACTTTTTATGTCCGCCAGTGAGGATGCGTGCTTGCCATTTACTAACCATTAACCCCCTAGCCGATTTTTTTTTCATTAAAAAATTTCGATTTCACTGCTCTTTTTACCGAAGCGTTCTAGGTGTCTTTCACGATATGACAGATGCCAGTGTAAAGGTACAAATAATCGGTATATTGCTGTGATAGCAGAACGTGTCACTCTCGATGCTCTGCAACTGTTGTGCGGATGTCTTCATATCGTGCAAAGATTTAGGAGTTATTTATGCTTCGAATCTCTTTATTTCATCAATGCATCATTAATGAAATCGTTCCAGTTCATACTCATTCTTATGGGAGTTTGTGAGGATGACAGGGTTATAGTGGAAGTATAAGTTAATTTGATTTAGCTATTCTCTGGGTAGGCAGTTTAGTCATTTACAGTGTTTTCCATGGATCTAAGCTTTGAGTCGTATCCCATGTGAGAACCTAATTATTCGATAATTTTTTTTTATTAAAAAAGATTTTTAAGCAACAATCATCTGTAACTTTATTACATCATTGCGTTGAATTAAAAAATTGTGTATCATTTTGGAATGTACAACTTTTACATTTAAAATTTTATTTCAAATTATCTTAAAAAATGTTTTAAGATAAAAAGCTGTTTTTTTTATTGTTAAACAAAGTGTTTTAAGCGAAAATCAGCTCTACGTTTTTTAAACGTCATTATAGAAATTAATGAAATATACAAAAAATTTTTATCTTTTTGAGACGAACAGCTTTTACATTTAAAGTTTTAATGTAAAATGACATTAAAAATAATTTAGAGACAAACAACGATTTTTTATTGAAAAATGTTTTTGGAAGCGAAAATCCGCAATAGTTTTTTTAAATATCATGGTAGAAAAAAATTTTGTAGATAAAAAGTTTGTATTTTCAGTAGCTTCACAAGCTGGAAACTATATTTTTTTACCACAAAGGCAATATTGTTCAGGTTATTGTAAAAAATTGTTTTTGTTTTTACTTTTTTTTTCATATAATATACCACTGTAATCTCATGTTTGCATGGAACAGGTTGAAAACTTATTAACCCTTTTTGGGATGATGACGAACATTTAGTTAAATTTTCAGCTCCATCGATTAAAATCCAAAGGAGATATTTGTGGAACAAAATGAAATCTTACACCCCTTTTTGCTCTAGTTAAAATATAAAGCACTCCGTTGAGTGGTCGTGCCTAAAAAGTGTACAAAATGTTCACTAAAAGTTATGCCTAAATTCCTATTATAAATTTTAATTTTATATTCTTTCAATTTTATAAAGAATTGTTATAAGAAATAATTGTAAACATCTAAAGTTTCATTAACATTGTAAGTTTTTCTTGTTGATGTATATTACCTCGTCATTGCACATGCGCTGCGTCAAGCGTCGAGAGCAAACCATGCTATAGCATCTATATATGTATACATACGTTTAAATGTTTAGAGTTTGTCGGGAAAATGCCCACGTGCTCAGATCGACCATGGACCTGGAGACCATTGGGCATCTGGAGGATGGGAGTGAGTGCCGGAGAGAGAATCGGAGTTCGCAATCTGGTTGAAAGTAGATTTATTTACACTTAATTCTAAACTTTGTACATCGCTCGAACGTCAGAGCTGCGGTGAAGCGAGCGTGGACTGCAGTAGGGCAAGAGGTTGCTTGAAAGCCGTCCGTCACTGCGAGGGTCTGGTATGTCTGCTTGACTCGTTGTCTGATAATAAAAAAGCGAGGAAGCGGCGTTCCTGGAGAACGCTGCTTGAAGAGTTCGCGGGATACAGCACTTGTTTCCTTGGCTTTGAAGATTAGGTAGGTTGAAGGACACGGTATTTGGTAATGCTGGGCTTCCTGCGAGATGTCGGCTGATCTGGATTAAGGTTGGGAGGCAGCCTCGTCTGGCGCTAAGTACGCTGGTTTCAACTAGTCTGTAAATATGATATGGGGCTGAACAGTTACGTCTATAACGAATCTTTTATCATGGCCATGTGTCGACCTGAAGAAGGAGGTGTTAGAGGAGGTTTTATAGCTTCTATCTTCTTGAACACATGCACGCATGGGTTAAGTCCTGGTAAACGAAGTGTCGAGGAACGGTGTGGTGTGTTTAGATCGCAAGGTGTTGAATTGGTGGTGTAACTTCTTCGTGAAGATGGTGGGGGCGACAGGCAGATTCTGCGTAACAAAAAACTCTCCTGGCACACTCAGAGTTGTGCCGAGGAGGAGTTCTGCCGGCGAGGCTCCTTTTTGTATTGGTGTTGAAGTCTTTTTTTGTAGACGGTCCTGAGATCCAGTAGCTGGACCTACGGCATTGTCGGCGAGCACATCAGCGCGGTCTTGAACGTCCTGTGCCAACGTTCCACCATGCCATTGGATTGAGGGTCCCTATTGAAAAATCTTACGTAAGATCTTACGTAAGTTCTTACGTAAGTTCTTACGTAAGTTCTTACGTGAGATCTTATGCCAAAATCTGAACTGAAATTTTTTTATTTATAAAGGACTAAATACCGTGCAAAATGAGGATAAACTTGTTATTAAAGAATTTTTTTTCGATGGGACTTAGAATTTTTTCAGATGCGGAACTTAAAAATTTTGCTACACATCTGAAAAAATTCTAAGTCCCATCGAAAAAAAATTCTTTAATAACAAGTTTATCCTCATTTTGCACGGTATTTAGTCCTTTATAAATAAAAAAATTTCAGATCAGATTTTGGCATAAGATCTCACGTAAGATTTTTCAATAGGGGTGGTACAGCGTTGTGCGGATCTTCTCAGCGTAAATTATCTTGGCCAGGGAGGTGAACAGTGCCGATTCGAATCGGGTACCCTGGTCTGTAGTGATGGTCAACGGCGTGCTAAAAAGCACGATCCACTCAGAGAAGAAGGCAGCTGCAAATGTGTCGCTCTGGATATTCTTTAGGGGCACTGCTTGGGGTCACCTGTCAATGATGGTCAAGCAATACCGGTAGCCTTGCCCTAGGGGGCATGATAACGAGGTCCAGGTGGACATGGTTGAACCGCGCTTCTGGAACCTCGATGTTGTTGGGTTTGGTCCTAGTGGCGATGGACAGACTTGGCCCCTTGGCAGTGGATGCACTCGCGCGTCCAGCGAATGGAGTTTTTTCGAATGCTTGGCTAGGCAAACTTCTGCGAAGATCCTCGATGACGAGCGATTGGAGGTTAAGTCCTGGTACAGAATCTCGCTGCGGCAGTTGCAGGTGGTCCTGCTGAGTCTGCTGGATTATTGCGACGTCGAGCACAGTGGGCATGCTGATGGCGAGTACCCGTGAATAAGTATCGGTTACGACGTTCTCTTCGACTGGTACGTACTGCAGTGTGGCGTAGAACTGTCGATGAAGTCGATCTGGTGTGTCTGGGCGAAGCTTTCAAGAAATCTGCGCAAAGAATTGGGATAGACATGTCCACCAAGAGAAATGTGAAGTGAACTTGCGCGCATGAACCCGAGGTCGAGTTGTAATATTTTCCTACTGTAGGAGCGGATTGACGTGCCGTCCACTGCAGTGAGGTGCTGGTGGTGCGGGGCAACAGGCCTGCCTTGGTCTCTGCAGGGCTGGATTGAGGCGCTGCGAAATAAAGGGCAAGTTGTAGTGCTTCGTTGCGTTGCCGTACTTGCAGTGGTATCAGCTGGTCCTATTGGTGTGAGATTTCGATCGGGAGCTCGAGCGGCTCCTGTTGCCTTGCTGGTCCCTGATGCTGGAGTCTGGCGTGAACTGTTGGCCTCAGCTTGCTGAAGAGCTACCGACCTTAGAGAGAACGTCTCTCGTTAGAGAAATAAGCTGGGTGAGTAGTATCTTAAGTTTTGCGAGCTGCGACTGCTTGTTTAGGATGGCGTGGACAGGCTTCTCTGTTGCAATCCACGGGGCTCCTTTGAGGAGAACGTCAGCTGCCAGCGCTAACTTGGTCAGGTCATCAATGCCGAGTGCCTTGAGCACTGTTTGTGGATGACGAGGCAGCAAGGCGAGTTATTTCATCTAGAGGAGGTCTTCTCTAGCGTTGGTCCCAATGAATTCCTTGATTTGTCAAAGAAGCACTGAGGAGTCGTCTAGCTTCAGCCTGCGCAGCATTGTGTCATGTTTCTTGCTCGCGGTCTCTGAAAAACGCTCAATGATGCGTGCTTTTATGAGGTTGTACCTACCGACGCTCACTGGATTTGCGATAATATCTTTAATTTCCTCGATTAGAGCTGTGATGATGAGATAGTAGTTGGAGCGGTCGGAGGTGATGCTGACGGAGTGGAATTGCGCTTCAGCCAGCACAAACCACAGGTCCGGCTTCTCTTGCCTAAACATAGGCAGCTTAACCTGCGCCATCGCGGCAATTCCTGGGGTCGGGTTGTCATTGCCACCAATCATGGGCTCGCTAAACGATTCACCGGTGCTTGGGAACGGTGATTGGTCGACTTTGAGAAGAACTGTGAGGTCGTCTCTCGCAACAACGGTGATGTCGGCTTCCTCATCCGATGAATAGGAGAGTGCGCGGCGACGTTCGGTCTGATGCGAAGGATTCCACAAGAACCCATCCCGCGCAAAAATGTAGGCTATGTATGCTATTTTCAATATATTGGTATAAGTTCGTTAAGGCAAATCTTCCAATACTTGTCCAATTTTTTCTCCATACATCATAATTCGCAAATATAATAAATTTCACCAATAAATAGCCAATACAATAGTATCAGATTGGAATATAGAATGTCCAACATATCGGATATAAGCTGACAATATATTGGCAAATTAATATTTCTCTTAGAATGATTAAAAAATAATAAAAATTGAATTGACACTTAATATAATTCAATGAAAATGTGAATCTAGTTTTAATCTTTTTTTAATGTAGTTCCAAAAGACAATTAGATATGCTGGAAACCATGCTGTCAATTTTGTCGAGTAAAAAGAAAGTTACATTTTGTTAGATGAAGTAAAAGATTTATTATGAGATGTAACAAATGTATCAATTGAAATTTAAATGAAAATAGTAGATAATTAATTCAATTAATTGATAATTAACTATAATTAATTTTTTTAATTCCGTAACGAAGCCCTCATCATGTTTATTACTGTTGTAAACTCCATAAAGAGAATAAAGAGAATATATAACTTAATTAAATATCTCGAAGGATAAGACGGTTATTCTTTGATCTTTCTCTCACACACATGAACTTTAAATTTACTTTATTAAATTTTTAAGAAGCCTTATTGTTAATTTTTTGGGCGATTCCAACTACATTGAAAACGAAAAAATTTTGACGTTGACTTTCGTTGATTTCACTGATCGTTCAAAACAAACAAGTAACTTTTAACTTAAGCTAGATGTATTACTGTATTCGAGGTCGCTCTTTCGATTAACGGTATCGAAAATTTTAGGAAGTAACGTTTAACTTATTATTTTTCAAAAAATATAAAAAAATGCACTTATTGCAGTTGGATTTTTCCTCCATCCCTCGGGCGAAAGTACGAGGTTTCGCCTTTTGTTTACGCTAGAAGAAGGAGCATTTTTAGTCACTGTATGAGCGTCATTTGTTTTAAACTCGAAAGCTCTGTCTGGAAGATTTTAAAAGTCTAACCCCTTTAAGTAAGGTTATATTCTAATAGCTAATAGACATTCATCAAAGAAAGGCTATGTAGATAATTAGCGTCCTTTAAATAATTTATATACCTCAGAGGTGGAGGTTGTGTTTGTAGTCGTATGATTTTCGATTTATTCCGCATATAACGCAAATAAAATTCAATCCACCTGCTAGCTTTTTTAATTATAAAAAGAATGTTAATCAACCATACACTTAAATTAGAACATTATTGAACGTTATTGAAAATGTAGAGATAAATACGAATATAGTAAATTGGTTTAAAAAAATTTGCATTAAATATGAAAATTCTACATTTAAAGGCAATATTGTTAACAATTTTTGTTGTGAAAATTATAAAAAATAATTGTAAGGAAATTAAAATAAAATTTCTGTTTTAAAAACATTCAATTACGTTTTTATTAAATGTATAATTTACAAATATTATGTTAATTCTGCTTTTTTTTTCGATGCCCGCCCCCAACCAGCAGCACTCGCTACGCTCGTGCTGCAAATGTTGGGCGGGCATCAGTCATATATAAACGCGCGATAGGTAAAATAAAAAAAAAACATAGATTACACTAAAGAAACCCGTGGCGAAAGTAAAAACATGGCTGCGCAGAACAACTGCCAGTTGAGGTCGGTTTAAAGGTTAGAAATTGATTATTTTACTATTTTATAATCAATAGTATAGCCGTACTTTCGCCCGGGGATAGAGAAAAATACTATTTCTTACACGGGAGAGAAATGGAACTCATGCACGGACGTGCGGAAGTTCCATTTCTCCCCCTTGTAAGAAAATCTACTATTTTTCAAACCTGATTTTAACAATGTTCCGAATGTCATAAACACGAGATTCCGATACTTTGATTTTGCATAAAATTTATGTAGGATACAAGGTTTGAATATTCTCCCAATATATTGTTAACCCATTAACCCTTTAACGCCCAATTTGACCATTTTTCGACAATATTTTCAGGGGTATGTAATACTAACTTAAAATGGTTCAAGAAATTCTCGAGATTCCATTTTTAACGTAAAATTTTATGTACTTTCAGAATCCGGTGTTAGATTTGTCGAAAAATTCGACAATAAAAAGTTATAAACAATTTTTTGCAAAAAACGTGAAGTTTTGAGAAAAAAAATTCGTTTAACCCAAATTTTCGAATGGAAAGAGGGTTCGCTCGTACGTCTAACACGTATATATTTAGTCAATGGCATATATACTTTATTGTAAAACAGTGGCAATACCGAAATTAAAAATGGCGGCCATCCAAACAACCCCCCCGCGTAAAAATAAAGAAGTTTGGCAAAAGTTTTTTTAAAGTTTAGTTTGGCAAAAGTTTGGGCTAAACTTTTGCAATGAGACGATGCCAAACTTGGATTTTAGGGTTAATATCCCAATGTAAGTTTGGCTTAACTTCTAAAAACTTATTTAAGATCATATTTTAAGTTTACTTTTTTCTCTTGATTATGCCCGCATAAAAAAAATTAAAAAAAAAAATTTTTTACTTCTATCTGGATTCGAACCCACGAACTTCTGCTTTCTAGGCTAACGTTTAGCCAACTGAGCTATTTCATTGTTTTTGTTAAATAATTAGATTAAGGTTAAAACATTAGAATTATTAGACCTAACCTTCCAAATTTCGTTATATTTGGAATTTAGTCATTTAATAAAAACAATGAAATAGCTCAGATGGCTAAACATTAGCCTAGAAAGCAGAAGTTCGTGGGTTCGAATCCAGATAAAAGTAAAAAATTTTTTTTTTTAATTTTTTTTAGAAGTTAAGCCAAACTTACATTGGGATATTAACCCTAAAATCCAAGTTTGGCATCGTCTCATTGCAAAAGTTTAGCCCAAACTTTTGCCAAACTAAACTTTAAAAAAACTTTTGCCAAACTTCTTTATTTTTACGCGGGCCTTTTCCACGAAACTTATCAAGAAAGGTTCGTGATTTTTTTTCCCGATCAGGATCGACTTAACGAAAAAAGTTTATAGAACAAAAAATTGTTAGAATTCATCAGAGAAGACGTGTGAATATTTTCAGACTTTTCGGAGCGACTTTTGGATTTTTGGATATGGCCAATTTTTGAAAAATCAAAAAATTCTGAAAAAATTCACACGTCTTCTCTGATGAATTCTAACAATTTTTTGTTCTATAAACTTTTTTCGTTAAGTCGATCCTGATCGAGAAAAAAAATCGCGAACCTTTCTTGATAAGTTTAGTGGAAAAGGGATTGTTTGGATGGCCGCCATTTTTAATTTCGGTATTGCAACTATTTTACAATAAAGTATACATGCCATTGACCAAATATATATATGTATTAGACGTACGAGCGAGCTCTTTTTCCATTCGAAAATTTGGGTTAAACGACTTTTTTTTCTCAAAAATTGACGTTTTTTTTAGCAAAAAATTGTTTATAACTTTTTATTGTTGAATTTTTCGACAAATCTAACACCGGATTCTGAAAGTACATAAAATTTTACGTTAAAAATGGTATCTCAAGAATTTCTTTAACCATTTTAACTTAGTATTACATACCCCTGAAAATATTGTCGAAAAATGGTCAAGTTGGGCGTTAAAGGGTTAAGTCCCAAAATGACATTTTTATGGTTTTCAACAGCTGTACTTTTTAATAAAAAAGGCTGTCAGAAATTTAAAAAAAAGTGTTTTTTTACATAAAGTTGACTGATCTTTCTGAATATGATATTCATTTTTTCAAAAAATGCACGTGTGACAATCTATTTAGATTTTTTTGCAAAAATAACGCGAATTTTCGAACATCGTTTTTTTTTTTTTTGAAAGTTTTCGTATTGAAATTTCATAGGGATTCTTGTTGTAACTATGAAAACCGCGTCAAATGGTCCTAAACTTGAAGTTAGGTCATTGACAATTAACAAATTTCATGTGGGAATAAACAAAATGGCGGCCTAAAGATAGAAAAAATGTCAAAATCACCAGGAATTTTTTACTCAAAAACGATGGACTTTAAGAAAAAAATTTATAGAATAAAAAGTTCTTAGAAATCATCAAAGAATACGTTGAAAATTTTTCAGAAATGTTCGACAACTTTTCAGATTTTTCAAAAATGCAAATTTTTGAAATTTAAAAAAGTCGTCGAAAAATTCTGAAAAATTTGTGCGTGTTCCATGATGAATCCTAAGTTCTTTTTATTATATAAATTTTTCTCTTAAAGTCCATCCTTTTCTAATTAACGTTTACTGAAGTCTATTTTGGTCTATTATTTACGAGTTTTGCATTATAGTTCGTTATCGTGTTACTGTTTATTCTTGATTTCAAAACAGATCTTAGTATTCATCAAAGAATACGTTCGAATTTTTCAGAATTTTTCGACGACTTTTTTAAATTTTCAAAAATTTGTAATTTTGAAAAATCTGAATATCATATTCTGAAACATCAGTCAATTTTACGTTGAAAACATTTTTTTTTAAATTTCTGACAGCTTTTTTTCATTAGAAAGTACAGCCATTGAAAACCGTGTTAAAAACTTGTCATTTTGGGACTTAATGGGTTAATGTCTATATGCAATATATTGGCAAGGTGTTATCCATAGCCTACATTTTTGCATGTTTACATGGCTACCTAGTCTCAAATTATTGGAATATGTTGGGCTTACTTTATTTAATAACCTCTCGAATTTTAACTCCTGTCTGCGGTGTTTTGACTCACTAATGAACTACCTTACGGGGTAACGCCACTGAAGAATTTTAAAAATAAATAACTACACTTTGAACATAAAATAAACTAGATTTTAGGATTCTAAGAACAACATGCAGTTGGTTATGTGTAGATTTGTAACTTTTGCAATGCTGGATCACAACTTATCGGCAGGCGATCGACTGAGACACTGTATTTTTCTCAAAATCTATTCCACGGATCGACTTCAAATTTTTACTGTAGCTTTCTAATAACCTTCTCCAGTGAAGTACGCCGCCGTTTTTGAATATATTGAAAATTACCTTTGTTATAAATAATTTACTACCCATTCTTTTTGTCAAAAATGCATATATTTTGTTTGAAGTGCATAGCTTCTTAAAACAATGATAAAGAAAGATTCTACTTTCTTTACTAAGTATTTGTATGTAGATTAAGAATAAAATTATTATTTTGTTTCAGTTTATGATGTTTATGGAAAATGTTCACCAATGGAGCCTCTTAAAAAAATCGTAGATCAGTCATGCAGCCGCCATTTTGTACATTTATTACAATAAAAAAAAAAATTTTCCATTGTTTGATATGCCCTTAAGTAGCTCTCGTATATATCTATACATTTCCTCTTCCCTAATTCCCAAGAAAAATCAAAATTATGCTTTTTTTGTGGGGGACTCTAGAGTGGTGTTACACCTTACTAGTGATTCATTTCACTATTGATTGTAGTGCATATTCACTATAAACAGTATAAATCAGTGAGATGCTTTTGATTTGTAAAAACAGTGATATATGCATTGTTTTTTTTTTGTTATATTTCACTGCTTTAGATTCACACATTAAGTATAAAAAATTTGAAAATATAAGCTTTGTTAAAGGCAATACTTTGGAAAAATATCTTCTCTCAGTCTCGTAAAGGTCTGTGATGATTACGGCGACCGGTGGTATAGCTTTTCAGCCACGAGTCGCCGATGCTGCAATGAAAGCACATCGAATACCATAAGCGTCAGTAACTCGATCAATTGCAAGTATCGATTAGCCCGCCAGTTCATTCTGCCATTCTGTCACAGAGCGTCAATATTCAACGGCGCGCGAGGCTGTTTTGATTCAATGGATGAGACCCAACTCGGAACTTGTTGCGCTAATCAAACCCTTCTCTAATCGTCTGTATTTTTCCCATTGGAACGCTACGAGCCTTTCATTATTGCGCACTAGGAACCGTTCATTATTGTTCGCTTCTTTCTCTACGCTTTTCTTTTTCTTCTCAGTACAAAGCTTTCATCACCAGCCAGTTTTCTCTCGGCTATTGTGTCATCCAGCTTTTTCAATTTCTCGGATAACTCCAATCTGCGCCTCATTCGGCTTTGATAACTTACAAATGAGAAACAAATCCGAGGATCATTCAAACCTTTAGTGGAGATTTAACTTATGCATTTCGTAGTAAAATCTTTGTCAGCTTTCTCGATAGAATCCAACCAGAATTTTCAAATATCAGAAGCTCTACACTGAAAGACCCACCTAGGTAAAATTTAAGAAACGGGTTATAAAAATTAACAACTTTCTGGGCAAACTGATCACAGACTGCCAAAATAAAGCTAATTATCATTTTAGTTAATAATATTTACTATTTTCGTAGTAATTAATACAAACTAAACTTTGATAAAAATACCAACCACGTTGGTAATAATTGAAAATTTGTAAACTTAAATATATTTTCTTTCAATAATTATTAAATTAATTGTATTGTGTACAATTATACTTGTAGTTTTTATCAACTAGCTTGTAATTTATCACCAGGGTATGCGCAGTCGCATTTGCGCAGCCGCGGAACAGAGCGGGGCACTCACGATCTCTCGTGACCGCGTGTACCGACTGTTTTGTTGTTTTAAATTAATTTATAAATATCCACTAGATGGTGTCACGACTATCGTACATACTCGCAAGTGGTTAAGTTTGGCCTCGGTTTGTATATAAGATTTAGAGTGACTCCGTTTTTCACTGAGTTGTCGTTCAATTATTGCTATTTACTCAGTGACTAGAATATAACTGAAAAATGCAGTTGATTCTATCACTAACTTTACAGTGAAAAATTTTTATTGAAAAATCAGTGAATGTATCACTGATTTTGCAGTGAGCTTTTTTTTCTCTAAATTAAAACAGTGAAAATATCACTGTGTTGACAGTGAGTATTTGGTTCACTGTCAAAATAATTAACTGTCACTGGTTTATTAGTGTTTACATTTTCACTGATAAACATAGTTAGTGAAATGACTGGTTTTGCAGTGTATGTGCACTGCCTTTGTAGTGTATATTCAATGCTTATACAGTGCTAGGTCTTCTGACTTCTCTTTCCCGCCTAGACACATAGTTACTCCTATCAATGAAAGAATATTAATTTAATAAAAAAGGTAAGCAGTCTAAATATACATTATGTAATAATCAATAAGTAATTTAAATTAAAAATATAAGAGAGCTAGTTAATTTTATTTTATAAAAAGCAAGTCTAATGGAAATTTAGTTTTTGAGGTTATTGTAATAAAAATTCTTTTTTATTAAATATTTCAGCTGGTCATGGATTTATCTATTCTAACAAAAGGAGGACTCAAGGAGTATTTAAAAGAAAAAGTGTGCGATGAAGAAGCTCTAAATATCTTAGAAGGTAAATCAAATTGATTACAAATCTCAATACATACTTAAGCTACATAGCATAATTTATACAAATTTTTATTTAAACTTATACATACTTAAGCTACATAGCATAGTTCATACAAATTTTTATTTAAACTTATACATACTTACATATAAGCCTTTTATCAAGGTTTCGAAGCTTGGTTTTTCCAATATAAAATGTCAAAAAAGAATCTTGTTGAATATCGTTTGAATTTTTGTGTTAGTGTTGTGTAGTTAAAATATTTAAAATCATTTGCAAGTGTGTTACGAATATGGTGTTTGTGTCATTAGTGTACTTCTCTCTATTCATCAGAATCCTTTTCTTCATTCCTTCTATCGTCTTTCTGCTTTCCTCTCCTTCCACTGGTTCATTTCTCTGTACACTCTATATTTGTCAGTTCGTTTCTTCTTTCACTCTCCATAATTTGTTACACCTCTCATCATTGTCAACTCTGTACACCTTCTCACCTATTCTTACTTCTCGCTTCTTCTATATTTTTCTTTAAGCTCCTTCGTTTTTTCATAGAAACTGTATCTTCTTTCCTTTCTCTTACTATCTCCTTGATTTCTTTCTGGCACAAAACTTGAACTAGTTTCAACTATTAACTATTTTCAACACTCATCTATTTTTTTCCAATCTTTTTTTCTTCTTCGACTTCTGTTCTATCCTTATTCTTACTATCACTTCCTTTTTCAAGTCTCTTTTTTCCAATATGTACATGTATCTCTTTTCTCTTATATATATATATATAGTCTCTTTTTTCCAATACATACAATATCTGACCCCTAAGACCAGACAGACTACTTTTTACCTCTCGAAGCACAAGTTTTACTTCATCCTACAAAAGATTTAAATAAAATTTATAAATATATCAATAATGAAACATCAGGATTTAAAAAATATCTTTTACCTTATCTTTCACATCTCTAACATTTTGTTTAATGTAATTCATTACAAATTCACAGCTAGAGCAATATTTATCATCAACAAGTAAATAACTACCAACCATAATTCTTTCTATACTTTTACTATACAGTTTTCTATACAGTTACTTTTCTTATATATACAGTCTCTTTTTTCCAATATATACATTTATCTCTTTTTTCTCTTATATATACATGTATGTAAGTATATATATACATGTAACACTATACTCGTAACGCAAAAACACTTGTAAATGATTTTAAATATTTTCAAACGATGTTCAACAAGATTCTTCTGTCACAAGTATACACTCTCCATCACTCCATCCCATACTGCTATCCAACGACGTCATACCATCCATATCTATTTGTAAATAGCCTTCATCCTTTTCAATCTCTTGCCTTGTTGGGCTTATCTTTTTCACCTCCTCTTCTCCTTTCTCCTCGCCTTCTCTCTTCCAAATCTCCTCCTCTAGAATCACTCTTCTCTTTTCCATCTCTCTGTTATTGTTGCTTAGCATCACAATTTTCTCTTCAAATTCCTTAATCCTTCTTAGCATCTCATTCACTTCTTTAATTATTTAACTTGTTCTTCTCTCTATTCTGCTTTTCTATCTTAATATTTTTTCTCTCATTTCTCCACACTACTTCTTTTATTTATAGCACTTTGTTTTCATTTTTCATTTTTAATAATTTCTTCTCTTGGTGTTTATAATCCTTCATGACTATCTGCAGCTTAAACTATAAAAGATTTGTCATTTAAGTAACACAAAGAAATGTTGCTTAAGCGAACCATGCCCGTAAAAAAATTAATTAATATGGGTACTACTTATCTGACTCTGGGATCAACGATGGTATTTTTACTGGAAAAACGAAAAAGTTGGAAAACTGCACACTGAGAGAAGATTCGAGTAGCTGCTACCCCAGAGGTATCCGTGCTGCTCTGAATTGGTGTAGCGTGCGGCGCTCACGTCATCGGAGTAGCAGTTACTCCGATCGGAGGAGACCGTGTCCCGAGTCGGTAAGGCAGCCGTACTAAGTACCCGGCGCAGCAGTGGCTCTGAATCAACAAACACAACGTGCCGTTTACCGAACAAGTCCTATGCTTTAAACATAGGAGTCGGCACGCGTGTCCGCATCGTGCCGTCACATGCCATCACCCAACAAACAAAATGACGGCATGTAACGGCACGATGCGGACACGCGTGCCGACTCCTATGTTTAAAGCATAGGACTTGGTCGGTAAACGGCACGTTGTGTTTGTTGGGCATTTTGTTTGTTGGGTGTCATACTGTGCGACATAAACAAATCATTTACGCGGGTGCTGCCAAACTTGGATTTTTGCCAAACCGGAGTAGCCACTACTCCGATCATTCGGAGCATGAACAGCACGCGCTACTCGAGTGGGGGTAACTCAATTTCAGAGCACTGTTTGCGCAGAATGCGTGGTGCTTCCGTCGCTCCTGCACCAGTGTAGCGCGAGCACAAAACTTCTCTCAGTGCAGGTAGTCTATAGGCTTGCAGCATGCTTGTACTTAGCAGTAGACGTCGGCCCGCCTGTTACTTATAGACCGAAGCGAACACGCGGACCCATGACCGTGCCTATTACGTATGATGCGCATAGAACTCAGTTCTGTGACGGTCCGTTAGACGTAAAAGGCGAGCGACACTTTCGATATCCAGCTCGATTCACACCCCAACAAACAAATAAATGACAGCATGTGATAGCACTATGCAGGCACGCGTGCCGACTCATAGGACTTTTACCATATTCTATTATAAAATTTTAATTTAATTTTGTTTTATTTATTTTAATCTTATTTATTTTTTTTTTTCAGAGAATTGGTTGGATTTGTTTGTTGCGTTGAAGCTCCAGTCAAAGTTAAAACTTACGATTTATTTAAATTTGGACTTTCTAATGGGCAATCGAAAAAGGTTATGTGTCTTGTATGGAAGAAAGCATTAATAGATACCCTGCAATCTAAAATTATACCTAATCAGGTAATATTATATACAGTATTAATATCTTTATATATAAAATTTTATTAATTTATAACAATTTTTACAGATTATTCATATTGACGGTGCGCATTGCAAGGCATCAAAATTCCCAAAAATACTGGAGAATTCTTCGTTTTTACCCTTAGAAATTATAATCCAGGAGTCAACCACAATCAACTATCTGGGATTACATAACTCACTTGAGCCTGCGACTCCATCTTTCAAACCAATGTATGTTGATTTTGAAACTATTGTCGATGCTGAAGGAAAGATATGTAAGTAAAAGTCTATATGTTTATTTATTATACATTTATATTATATTTATATTTATTTACTATGTATAATTATATATATATACTTGTATAACTAAATATATATAAAGTGTTTATATATATATATATATATATATATTTTCTTACATATTTATATATTTATTATATATATTTATATAATATTATATAATTACTTTACTGTTTCATTGTATTTATTATAATTAAACTTTATATACTATAATAAATATGTGTGTATGTGTGTGTGTGTGTGCGCGCGCGTTTGTGTTTATATAATAAAATGACTGAATATCGGTTATTTTATTTTACAGCCATCGATGGTTACATTAAAATGGAATTTAAAGCAATTTCGAGTAGGTACCAGTCGGCTACGTATGGATGTGGCTCTATAACAAATGGAGTATTTAAAATTTCAGTGAATATCGCCAACTTTCAGCCTCTTAATTTAAGAAAAGGAACTCTAGTTAATATTATCGGAGATGTTAATTTTTCAAGTAAGAACAACAAAAAAATATTTCCTTAAAATTTTTATTACAAATGTTACTGTTTAATTAATTTATTATTTTCTAATTTTAGCTGGACTCTTAACAATTAACTGCAGTGATTCAAGTATGATAACTAAACGAGATGAGGTTGAGTCCCTCACAGACCAGCAGCTAATGCGAGGAACAAGACTCCACAAAAGAAGACTACAATAAATATAGAAAATATTTATTATTAATATTTTACTAATTTTCTAATCTTATTTTAAGTGTTCAATTTTTTTTTCATTGTTTTTAGTATTTTAAAATTTTAGAAGCTGCTGTTTGAATTTAATGCTATTTGTAAATGTAATGTATTAATCTAAATACTTATTTGTATTATCTAAATATTATTAAATTACTAAGCAGTTTTTAAAAATATTAAAATATAAAAATCAAATCATTAAGTAATGTTCACATAAAAAAGACTGTTATTTTGTAAAGTTTATATAATTTAGAAAACGCTTTAAACGGCAAGACTGCGAATGTACAATTGTTTAAAACAATTAACTGTTAAATGCGTTTATTAATAATGTAAACTAACATTGTTTAAAACAGATTATAAAATAAGCGTTATTAAATAAGTTTAGTAAAGTTTTATTGTAAAACAAAAGACTAGAATGTTGACTAGGATATGACTAGAAATAGTATAATGTACGCATTTAAAATAGAATGTGATACTTAAAGGTTCAAATTTTTTTCATTGTTTTTAGTATTTTAAATTTTTAAAAGCTGCTGTTTGAATTTAATGCTATTTGTAAATGTAATGTATTAATCTAAATACTATTATTAAATTACTAAGCAGTTTTTGAAAATATTAAAATATAAAAATCAATCATTAAGTAATGTTGGCATAAAAAAAAACAGTTTATTTTGTAAAGTTTATGTAATTTAGAAAACGCTCTAAACGGGAAGACTGCGAATGTACAATTGTTGAAAACAATTAACTGTTTGTAAAAGCATGTATTAATAATGCAAACTAACATTGTTTAAAACAGATTATAAAATAAGCGTTATTAAATAAGTTTAGTAAAGTTTTATTGTAAAACAAAAGACTAGAATGTTGACTAGGATATGACTAGAAATACATTGTGTAGTTGGTCTGGAGCAAGAAGATGTTATCTGGGAATCCAGCCAGAAAAGGTGCTATTCCGAATGTTTTCCGACTATGGAATGTCGCTTATTCTAACTGGATTTCCACATGTCACTTTATTGCTCAAGACAATATACACTTTACAAAGCATTACAGTATTTTAGCATATAGAATAATGTACATGAGTAAACTGCTATTTGTGATTTATAATAAAAAAGTAAACGAGAAAAGACTAGAATTTGTGACTAGAATAATGACTAAAATAACGACTAGATAAACAGCTGTAAACTTGTGATTTTATAATATTTTAATACATTTAAAAAATATTAAAGTAGCAACAAATACTGTTTTGCGTTTGGAATACTTATTCTAATGTAATAACTTTTTATTGTTTTATAATTATTAAAATGATTACTTTCTGTAATAGTGAAACAACCTTGATAAAATAAATTGTTTTCAAATCTTTAAATTTTGTTTACTTTTTGTATTTTATACATTTTTTTTATTATTTAATTTAGTAAACCAAAAAATAGCTTTTATGACGTTTCCATTTTCAGATAAGGAAATCGAAAAAACAAGGAGTGCGCATGCGCATGGGAATCATAACATCTATTATAGTCATTGCCTTGCTGATGGTAATAGCATTTTCTATATTGGAGAAAAAAGCAAATGTAACACATTTCGCTCTAGATAAATAATCTTTGAATATAAATTCAATTCAATTGAGTATTAAGTTTCATTCATACAGACGCTTCTTTCTTGTGTCTGTATTGTTGTCGCCAAAATGGTTTTGTAATATTTCAACTACGATTACAATTTGTAAGTATGCTCAGATTAAACATTCTAACCTTAAACTTTATTTCTTTCTTCTTTATTTTATTGTCTTTTTATTTTTTATAATATTGTATTTGCTATTTTTAAAAAATTACAAATTGTACAATGATTTAAAATAAAAAAATATTTTAACCGATACTTGTAATTTTTAATATATATAAATTATTTTAACAATCATTTTCATATTTATTTATTTTTGTTTAGATTGTTGAGGGTTACTGAATGAAAAGGCGTGCTTAATATTTAGAATTTATTGTTACAATCTAATGGTGCGTGAAGGTGCGTACAGCTCGAGTGACGAGAGCGATCTGAGGAGCTCAATTGTCTCGGCGGCTAGAACCTGTGGTGGCGCTAGTGTCGCTGGCGGTCTTGGGTCCGCTATATAACGCATGTTGTAAAATATACAATTATATGAAGCGAGATTTTTTTGTATTTCAACACCCCCACTACTTGTATATTTTCGGTATGCGCTTGATTACATTCATCTTGTTTCGTAGTACATTGAATTTTTCAAAGCTCAGCGCTTTTGTAAAAATATCTGCGCATTGCTCGCGTGTATTAACATATTCGGTGTCGATTGCATTTTCTCGCACTTTTTCGCAAATGAAGTGGTATCGGACATCGATATGTTTTGACCTGCGGTGAAACTCTGGGTTTCTAGTTAATCTTATAGAACTTTGATTGTCCATTTTTAAAGTAATAGGCTCAGCACATCCATGCCCGATATCGAACAAAAGTTTACGCAACCAAATCGCTTCTTTGGTTGCCTCGCTTGCAGCTATGAATTCTGCTTCAGTAGTGCTAAGGCTGACTGATGCCTGGCGCTTAGATGACCATGCTACGCAACAATCAAACATCATAAAGACATAGCCGGTGGTCGATCGTCGCGTGTCTAGATCCGCGGCGTAATCAGCGTCGGAGTATCCTACGAGTGCGGCGGACTTTTGCTTTGAGCAAAATAGAATTCCGTAGTCGCGAGTTCCCTTTAAATAACGTAGAATACGCTTTACAGCATGCCAATGCGTTTCGTCGTGGTTGTCTAAATAACGGCTCACAATGCCGACGGCGTATGCAATATCTGGTCTTGAGACCATCGCTAAAAACAAGAGTGACCCAACGACCTCGCGGTATGGAAAATTTGTCGTAGATACATTTGACGGTTTTTCTAATTTAACATGTACATCAGCGGGAGTTTTGACAGTGTTGGCATCGGTCATTCCAAATTTTCGTAAGATCCTGTCAATATAATTTTCTTGGCTTAGAAAGATAGACTCACGGTCATTAAAAATTTCCATTCCGACAAATGAGTTTAATTCGCAAATAGTGATGTCAAATTTCGTTTTAAAAATCATAGACAACTTTTGTAAAACGTTGAAATTTTGCGCTAATAATAGTCCATCGTCGACGTACAGGGCTAAATAGACTTTATTGCCTTCGAAGTTACATGTGTAGACACACTTATCTGCATTACTTTGCATAAATCCTAAGCTTTTTACAAAATTGTCGAATTTCTCGTTCCAGCAGCGGCCGAATTGTTTTAAGCCATAAAGGGCCTTTTTTAGTTTAAGCACGAGATTCTTATTTTCGATTGTTAAGCCGTCCGGAATTCGCATATAAGTATATTCTTTCAATTCGCTGTTCAAGTACGCAGTACTTACATCGAACTGTAAAGATGCTAAATTTTCGTTTGCTGCAATCGCGAGCAAAACACGCACGGACTCGAACCGAACTACGGGTGAAAAAATATCGTCGTAGTCGACGCCCGCTTCTTGCGAAAAACCTTGAGCACACAAACGCGCTTTGTACCGACGCGCATCACTGCGGTTTTCATTTTTCAATTTGAATACCCATTTAAAACCTATGGGTTTTCGCCCTTCGGGTAATTCTACAACCTCCCACGTTCCATTTTTCTCGTGAGCTTGAAGCTCTTCATCAATTGCGCGCTTCCACGATGCTGAGTCGTCGCGAGACAAGGCTTCTTTAAAAGTGTTTGGCGCGTCGGTAAAGGCGATGTTAGCCGAAAAACGGTCCGGCGCACGTAGCGTGTCCCGACAGCGTAAGTTGTACGGCACTACATTAGCCTGAGTACCTTGAGGCATACGAAGTTGATCAACATCGACTATCGGCATTTCTGCGCGGTCGGCATCTCTCGGTACACAAAGCGGCTCGACGTCGCGGGACTCGACTACTGGTGCATCGCGCACGCACGCGTCGTCTTGAATATCGTCGCGAGAATTTTGTTCATTCGCGTGTTGTTCCGGAGAGAACAAATCGAGTGGGAAATGTACGTCGATAGATATACGCAAATGTACCTTTTCATAACCGACGAAAATTAATTTTTCGGATTTAGGATCCCATTTCTTGCGAAAAATAGAAGGTATAAGTGTGTAAGCGTCGCTCCCGAATTTACGCATATGAGATAAATTTGGTTTCTTCTTTGACCATAATTCAAAAGGTGTAGCTACATCCGAACGCGCGCCCAACGTCCTGTTCAAAGCGTACACGGACGTATTCACAGCTTCGGCCCAAAGACGTTTTGATAAATTCGGTTGCGCTAGAAGCATGGTACGCGCGCTCTCTACAATGGTACGCATCTCGCGCTCCGCGCGTCCGTTTTTTTCGGGTGTGTAGGGTGCTGACGTTAGTAACTTAATACCTCTTGCTTTTAAAAAATTTTGTACATTTTGGTTCACGTACTCTTTACCATTATCGGCTCGTAAGATTTTAATGTCTGTTCCGAATTGATTTTTGACAAGATTTGCATATTCTTTTAAACACTCAAATAAATCACCTTTATTTTTTAAAAAATAGACAGTTCGAAATCCGGATGACTGATCTTTAAAAAGCGAAAAGTATTTCGCGCCTCCAACAGATGGAGTTTCCATCGGGCCACAAAGATCGGAGTAGATAACCTCGCCGGGAACTACGTCAAAATTCTGTTCAATTTTCTTAAAAGGCATTTTAAATTGCTTGCCAAGCGGACAATTCTCGCAAAAGAAATCTTTTTTGTTTTGTAAGGTTAAACCGAGCACAGCTTCGTTCTTTAGCATCTTTTCGATAGAGTCTCGATTCGCGTGACCGAGGCGTTCATGCCACACACTCAGCGGAGCGCTGGACGCGACGTTCGCTTCGTGCCGCGAGTCGGTTTTAATTAGCATTCTTACTAAATTATTGGGTTGTTTAATCCCTTGAGCTAACAAATTTTTTTCTTTCGAATAAATGCTTGCAACATTGCCTTCAAAAAGAACTGAATAACCTTTCGACGTACATACGCCCGCGGACAGTAAATTTTTCTTGAGGGACGGTACGTACAAAACATTGTTTATTTCTCCGTCAAGCCATATTCCGTCGACCAACTTTCGAATAAATATTTTACCGCAACCTTCGACTTTTGCCTTCGTTTCGTCCCCGAGATAAACAAACTCATTTTCACTAGGCGCAAATTCCGCGAACCAATCTCGACGGTAGCTGATGTGGCGTGATGCGCCGCTATCCAAGAGCCAAAGGTTGTTTTCGTTTACTTCGCGGAACCAGGTGGAATCGTGGCTTGCCATCAACACGTTCGCAATCATCGGTTTTGATTCTTCGAAAATTACAAAAGCATTAACATTCGCGGCTTTTTGACTTTCGGAATTATCTTTGTCGTCGTTCGAATTTTGTTTTTCTTTTTTATTTTTCATGCGTTTCTTTGCGCGACAAAATTTTTCGGTGTGACCGGTTTTTTTACAAAAATCGCATTTATAATTTTTCTTACGCTGATCTTTACCGCTGTTGGAGGAAGTCTGGTCGGCTCCGTTGTTTCGTCCCGGGAAGCTCATCGCAGCCAAGGCGCTGTTGAGGTCGTCCACGTTTGACATTCGCGCTTCTTCTCGAAGCACTCTCTCGCGCAGGTTGATCAGAGTCTGGTCCGTCGCCGCCACGCTGTCCCATGCAGAGACAAAAGGGCTGAACTTACTTGGCAAAGTACTCAATA
The DNA here is from genome assembly GCA_018906775.1 of Sycophila sp. Sp_5. NCBI lineage: Eukaryota > Metazoa > Arthropoda > Insecta > Hymenoptera > Eurytomidae > Sycophila > Sycophila sp. Sp_5. Next base: position 468,210 of record JACCID010000015.1, read on the forward strand.
TTTTCGCCATTATCATGACATCGGTGACTGGCGCGTCGATGTCCTTCAATTGGTTAGCCATGTTTTCGATTTTAGCGATGTGTTGCGCTGCAGAGTCGCCGGGTGCCATGCGGTACTCGTGAAATTTTGTTGTAAGAGCCAGCGTATTTGAGGCGCTTTTCTGCTCGTGGATGTCGGAAAGCTTCTTCCACATTTCGTGGGATGATTTGCAGGTGATGAGGTAATCTAGCTGAGCGTAGTCCATAGAAGACGATAAGAAAAAAATTGCTCTAGCGTCTTTCTTCACCCACTTTTTTTCTTTTTCGACATCCCCGGCCGCGGCGTTTTCAGCTGGTAATATAGGCTTGATTTCTCTTCCTTCAACGATATCAAGGAGATCGTGAGCCAAGAATACGGCTCTCATTTGAAATTTCCACAACTGAAAGTTTTGCCCGTTGAACTTGGTGATGTTGCGTAGGTCTGATATTTCGGACATCTTGAAAATTGAGAAATTCTCTCGCACAAAAGAAAAGCACACGCGAAAAGCAACCGTTAGTGCACAAAAGTCTTCTGACGCAAAACGTCGATAAAAAAAAATCAAACACGCAATTAGAGACACAGCGTCCCTGGGCCCATAACCTGTTGAGGGTTACCGAATGAAAAGGCGTGCTTAATATTTAGAATTTATTGTTACAATCTAATGGTGCGTGAAGGTGCGTACAGCTCGAGTGACGAGAGCGATCTGAGGAGCTCAATCGTCTCGGCGGCTAGAACCTGTGGTGGCGCTAGTGTCGCTGGCGGTCTTGGGTCCGCTATATAACGCATGTTGTAAAATATACAATTATATGAAGCGAGATTTTTTTGTATTTCAACATAGATGAAAAAATATAACCTGTTGCGGATATTTCTACCTGCAGTGAAGATAAGACTTTAGTGAATTGAGATTAAGATTTGGTAAGTAAATTTTTATTCAAATTACATTTTAAGATAACTTATCAAGTTATTTTCTTAAGTAAAAAAACTAGGAATCTCGCGCTAACGCGATGCACACTTCATGATTTCCGTTTCTACCTCTCATATATCCACAATACTATATTAATAATAATTAAAAATACATTACAAGTTATTAATGTTAAATTAATATATTATAATTATTTCCGTTCCTGTTCCTTCTTAATATGCCAGGTCTAATTGAACATATGGTAGAAATAAGAAAGGAAAAGGAAGAGGAACATTAAAAATAAAGTTTATCTCTGTATACTTAAGGAACACCTTGCTTTTTTTCATTAAAAATATTAATTGTACCGTAATATGCTACTTGAAATTTAAAAAATATAAAACTATATATAAGGAATAAAGACTCATTAAATACCAACCACCTTCATGTATCTGACCAAGTGACGACTGTCTTGGCCACCATTATTGTTTATTCTTTTTCTTATTTGTAATTGGAGATATCAAGATGTTTTTATTTTATTTTTATTTTATATAATTGCTAATTATTTATTTAGCAAATTGTTTTTTTGAGTCATAATTATTATATATATTTGTAGTACTTTCACAGATGTTTTAATTAAACAAAAATTTGCTATTGTAAATTTATTTAAACTGTCTATTATATCTGAGCTTTCGAACGACGAGCGCTCGAGGAGCACTGCGGCCTCTATAGCGTTTGTCTCTATATAAGTTGATTTTTATAAAACACGTGAAAGTATTGAAATCAATTGATAATATATAGAGTCAAGTCTAATACCTGTCAAGCTCTTATTACTAAACTTACAAACACTAAATTTCGGAGCTTACTTTCATTGGCAATCACAATATATTAAAGTAGTGAAAGTATTGAAATCAATCGACAATATAGAGTCAAGTCTAATGTTTGTCAAGCTTCTATTACTAAAGCGAAAAACCCTAAATTTGGGAGCTTACTTTCATTGGGAATAAAAAAACCACAGCCTTCATTCACTTAATATTATATCAAGGAATATAATAAACCAGTGACTTGCGGGGTTCCTGTAAATTAAAGAAACAAACATACAATTTAAGGGCTTTTTAGCCTAGCCAAAGGCGAGGTTGACTTACGAATTTCGATCCGTGGCATTTTTTTTATTTTTCTTTTCGATCGGGATCCAAGAGGAAAGGTTATGGTTTCATTTCGCTAGGTTGAAAATGATTTTTTAGTCTAGCGGTATGAAACCATAACCTTTTCTCCCGGCGCCTGATCAAATAAAGAATGCCTCAAAACACACGTTTGTCACCCTCGCCTTCGGCTCGGGTACCAATTTACGTTTGATCTGGGAGCATTTCTATTTTACCTCCCTTTTTACGGAACCCCGCAAGTCACTGGTTTATTATATTCTTTGATATAATATTAAGTGATTGAAGGCTGTGGTTTTTTTATTCCCAATGAAAGTAAGCTCCCAAATTTAGGGTTTTTCGCTTTAGTAATAGAAGCTTGACAAACATTAGACTTGACTCTATATTGTCGATTGATTTCAATACTTTCACTACTTTAATATATTGTGATTGCCAATGAAAGTAAGCTCCGAAATTTAGTGTTTGTAAGTTTAGTAATAAGAGCTTGACAGGTATTAGACTTGACTCTATATATTATCAATTGATTTCAATACTTTCACGTGTTTTATAAAAATCAACTTATATAGAGACAAACGCTATAGAGGCCGCAGTGCTCCTCGAGCGCTCGTCGTTCGAAAGCTCAGACTTGCCTTCAGTTATACTTTCGTAAGAAAGTAAATACAATACTTTCATTAGTTTTTATATTAAACTTAAAAAATTGTAAGAAATTTCACTTAAATATTTCAGTTTAATTACCAGATATAAAAATGTCTTCTAAATTTTTATCTGCAATGCAAAAGTAGTTTAATTTTATTCTTAATATAAAGAATAACTCACTTTTACATTAAACCTTAATTTGTTTCAAGTAAAACTTAACAAATTTTTATCGCATAAAAATTTATGTTCAAAAATGTAAATAAGTATATTGCAGTTTAAACTTGAAAGTAAGAAAGAAAATACGTATCTTATATTTTTTAAGTAAGTATGTCAATATCTTAATATTAATAGTAATTAAAAACAAACTAAATATTTTTAACAAAAGCTGCAAAGTAAAATGTACGCCTATCTTGAAAAGTCTTAATATATATTGTTAATTTTATATTTTTCGGTATATTGTTTTATCATTTGTAATTTAGAATAATCCAAATTATTTGCGTCTCCTAAGAATCTTAAGTGTGATGATTAAGAAAAATTTTGTACAAATATTTATTTGAATAAAATTTTTTTATTGAAAATAAAATAAAATATCTTTCAACTTTCCAAAATTTACATAAAAATACATGCAAATTGAGTATAAAATTAACAATTCATTTGTTATGTACGGTCAGTAATGAAGAAAATTGAAGATACGGTATCGCGAGTCAAGAATCCAAATAAACCATCAAACATAATGAATCCGATAGCGAGGCGAAAAAATCAATTAACAATAAAAACTTTTGCAACGAATCAGCAAGGTTTAACAATTTTTTTCAATTAATACATTACGCAGATCACTTGGCCAAACTGTACATATACATAAAAAGCGAGAAAAGATGAAGCATAGACTTAATAAGATTATGGAGTAAATGTGTAAAATGTGATACTCTTTGTCTAAATGCCCGATCAAACAGGAAACAAAGGAAGAGAAATCATTTCGAGGACAAATACGAATGACAAAAAAATTCATTTGATTTGACTTTTTTCACTCGAGTCAAAAAGTTTACTGCAGTTTTTATGTCTCCAGGAACGAATTATTGCCGAAACGACCGTTATTTTCTAACTTAAGTTTTTCTATAAGTGGTAAAGTATTGCACACGATAAAATTACCGCAAACGTATATTCGTGCCGGTTTTAATTCTACGGTAGAGAAAGAAAAATAATGTTCGATGAGTTTTTGCAACTCAATATGTAAATAACTGTAATATTTATTGAAAGACGAAATATAGCGCGTAGACAAAAATGCAATCGCATCTTTAGATAAGTTTATAAATGATTAGTTTAAGGCATTGGAAATGAGACACGATTATGAAATTTCAACAATATCAAAATTACCAAGAGGAAAGCATTACATTTAGAAATCTAATCACAACCAGTCTAAATTACGATAATATATTGTTTTAAAAACTGACAGACACTTGTCAAAATTCTTTATAATACAAGTGCCACGAGGTAAAATATAATTGGATGTTTATATTATTACTTTACGCGATTCGATGTAGACATTTTTTTCCAATAAATCTCCTATTAAAGTGATTGTTTGAAAAGGCGACCTATGAAAAGGACGACTAATGAATAAAAACAAGTCTACATTTTCTTAAATAATCATATTACTATGCTACTATAAAACAATACTGCTGATACTACTTATGAAAGAATCGTTACTAGAGTGCAAATCGCCAATGCGTTCGTTAATTAATTTTTCTATAGAATTTACTATCTTACAAATTTTCAGTCCGATGCAGTTCGATATTTAATAACCTTTTATCTTTTTCATCGGCAATCATTTTTACGACTTTATAAAAGTGACGTTAAAATTATAAATTATGCATTTCAGGCGCGAAATGTCGTACACATTAAGTTGTTATCTAAGTTGACATTTTTTCTGGAAGAAACTTTAATGTCTTGTATAATATAATACCCGACACTGCCACTGAACTAACGTTCGAACATATACCTAACGACCTAAGCGTTCGTTTTATTACGATCAATTCGAATTTTGTGTAAAATTTTAGTTTTAAACTGATACTTTTAATGTGGAAGAGATGTGCTCTGTAAGCAAAAAAGATAAATAAAACAAAATAAAGACTGGCATACAAGTCGCACAATCGGGATCAACTCGCACTGCATCAACAATATTCATGAACAGCAAAAAAAACAAATAAATAAATAAAAAACACGAATTTAAGTGAAAAGCAAATAAACAATTAATGATAAGAAAAACCCCAGTAAAAAAGTACTCAAAGAGAAACGTGTCGATGGTAGTTTGATAATTATGCAATAAAGAGCTGTTGCGACTCGATGATTAGTTAAAACTGAACCGAGGTATTAAACGAGTCTTCGAGTTCAAATTCAAACAACTTGCGGATTAAGCAGAGAGACTCGGAAAATATGATGTACGGATTTATAAATAAATGGCATATTATATGTTATTCTCTGCAATATTTTGAACACTGTCATACCTACCTCTCTGTTGATTAAAAAACTGCTGACTTGTATGAGTATTTTCTTGAATTTTTCCATAACCTTCATCAGTGTTATTAATCGGATCTTGTTTTAAATTCTCATTTATATCTTTGTTAGCTGATCGATTAAAACTTGGCTTTTGCACAACTACTTGACTCGCGAGACCTTCTTTTCCAGCTCGTCCATGAATTGGTCTTTCCTGACTTATACATACTTGGTGAATTTCCTTTCTGGGTTGCTCTGTAGTTCTGCTCTTAGTAATCACCTCAGATCGAGAATGGTTTTGCATCGATCTGTCCCAATTCAGGTTTAGTGTCATGAGTTTATTATTATATGATCTCAATCTCAATACTTGCTTCTTAGAGTAAACCATAAAACTAAACCTCTTGACGTGTCAAAATCAAAATCAAAACAAGATGCGCAGTAGCGCTTCGCTGTTTACAAAACAAGATGCACAATAGCGCTTTGAAGCCGTATATATAGATATAGTAGTAATAGTAAATGAAAAAAAATAACTAGCTAGGGGCTGGAAAAAACCTAGATGTCTTGAAAATTTATTGAAAAGAAAAATGAGGCCAACAAAAACGACACATGAATATTAAATTAAATAATGTCTCTTTTTGCATAAAACTTTTTGTGCATCAAAGATTAGGGATAGATATTACAATAAAAAACGTCATATAACATATATGACCAAATAAAACATGTATAAATGTAAAAACAAAAATGATGTACAGGGAAAAAGGCCAATATCAACGTATATAGAGGTAGCGGTGCGACCTCGAGCGCTCGTCGTTCGAAAACTCAGACTTGCCTCGAGGCGCTACCGCGCCTCTTGATATACCTAATTTAATAAACATTATGCTATGTCTTTTGAAATATATATTTTTTATAATCTAAGCCTGCTTAATATTAAGTGTTATAGCAATAACTTTTATAACAAATTTTTATTTTTGTTTGTTTCAGGTATTTAAAATATAAATTCGACTAGGAATATGAAAATCTATTGCAGCAGTAATTTTTTTGTTTAGTATTATTATTATCAATATTTGTACAATTTATGTAAATCAATAAACGATTACTTAATAATTTTTGTAATACACTCATTTTTTTATTTCATTGAAAATAAACTTATCAATTATAAATATTACTTATACTAATAAAGTTACTGATTATAAACCATCAACAACGAAAATTATAATTTAAAAATTAATTTGCAAATAAGTTAACTTACTAACTATAAACATAGAAATTATAAACTTTCAAACTTCAAACTTCAAACTTCAAACTTTAAACTTTCAAAATATAAACTTACAAACTAATAATTAACTTACAATAACCCAAATCAATCATCAACAAATATATTTACAGATATAATATTGTTAATATTTATAGCATATTTAGGTATTACCTTTATATACAGATTTGCCGTTGCTAAATTAAATTTTTATTTATTATAATATATATTTTAGCTCGAAGTAAAGAAAATTATATTTTTTACTTCAATTTTTATTTTTATTTTTTACACCTTAATAAAAATAATGCCACGTCGAGGAATTATTCGTTCATTTGCAGAAGAAGAAGATTATCAACAAAATAGACGCAAAATAAGAAGTGAATGTCAAAAGCGTAGACGACAAGCTGCACGTAATGATATTATTGATGCATCAAGAAATGAAGCTATAAATCATGATTCGTTAGATTCAACTAATATTCACACAGTAACAACAATGCCTTTAGAACTAAGAGACCATGATTATTTGAGTACAAAAAAATATTCACACAATAACAACAGCTTCACATCTTGCAGATCACGATTATTTAAGTGCAATCGAAAATCACACAATAACAACACCTTCACATCTTGCAGATCACGATTATTTAGGTGCAATCAATAATCACACAATACTTCCACAACGAATCATTCGTACTGAAGAGCAAGAAACAATATTTCAACAAATTAGACGAGAAAGCATAGCTAAAAACCAAAGGCAAAGACGACAAATTGCCCGTAATGCTATTACTTCTGAATTAACAAATAAACCTGTAGAGGAGGATTACTTAGGTTCAATGAATATTTTATGTAAACATTGTGAAGCCAAATATTTTGTCGGAGAAAAAGTTTCAAATAAAGGTTTTTCTTTTCAAGACTGCTGTAGCCATGGAGCAGTTGTTCTCGAATCTACGCCTACTTTTCCTAAAGATATCCTTGATTTATTTAATGCAACTCATTCTAAATCAAACGACATTTTTAACAATATACGTAATTACAATAATTCATTGTCATTTGCTTCATTTACTGCCAACTTAGTCAATTTTGGTTCAAGACGTCCAGCACCATATTGTTTTAAAATACAAGGACAAGTATATTATCAGATTAATACTGCTTTATATCCACAGGACAATGAGAATCCGTCTTATGGACAACTATTCATTATTTATCCACTAGAAGCCATAAATTTAAGAATAGAACAAAATTCTGGCCTTCAGTATGACACATTAGAGATTTTAGAAAAAATAATAAGAAATAACAATGTTTTTGCTCAATCATACGAAATGATGAAACAGGAAATATATCAACAGTCGTTAATAAACACTGGAGAACAAGAGCCAGAATTACAATTGCTATTTACATTAAAACCAGGTTTCGATAAACGTAGATACAACTTTCAAAGAACTAATGAAGTAGCTGCTATTTTTCCACAACAGCAGATGGTGAAATTCCGGAGTCATATGTAACTATACGAAATAAAAATACAAAAACCTTGCAATATGTAAGTTCAATGGACCCTAATGTTGAACCATGGATTTATCCATTATTTTTTCCTTATGGTACTCAAGGGTGGCATCAAAATTTACAACGCAAAAATAATAATAATGATGGTAATGATCGACGTATCACACGTTTAGCTTATACAAGGTACAAAATTTCAATGCGACCAAATAAATTTAATCCTTTTATATTAGGACGTCGATTATTTCAACAGTACGTTGTAGATGCTTATGTCAAGATTGAAAAAAAAGAATCATGTTTTGTAAAAATCACCAAAAACAAATTGAGGCAGATACATATCAAGGATTGCATGATTACATGCAAAACTCGGCTAATGATATTAATGGACAAGTGCGTAAAACTATTATTCTTCGATCAACTTTCATTGGTTCACCTCGCCATATGCAACAATGTTATCAAGATGCAATGGCTTTAATTAATCGCAAAGGAAAGTCTGATATTTTTCTTACAATGACATGTAATCCCAAATGGAAAGAAATAACAGAAAATCTTTTACCTCATCAACAGGCTTCTGATAGAACCGATATCGTTGCCCGAGTATTTCATTTAAAGAAAGAACGTTTATTAGATTTTATTATAAAGAAAAAATTTTTTGGTAAAGTTGCAGCATATGTTTATGTAATTGAATTTCAGAAGAGAGGTTTGCCTCATATGCATTTATTATTAACTTTAGATTATGCTTCTAAGGTTACTACTACCGAAATTGTGGATCAATTCCTGCTGAAATTCCTGATCAAAAAAATCTTACATTGCAAGAAATAGTTTTGAAAAAACGATTTGAAGATATGAGTAAATGTGTTATTTTATCAGCTCGAAATGTTGATGTTGATGAAATCAATAAACAAGTAACAAATTTATTAGGTGCATCAACTGAACGTATATATACGGGTATAGATAGTACTGATAATTGCAATAACGGAGAATTAGACGAAGTACTTTTACCAGAATATTTAAACTCATTAAATCCATCAAGCTTACCTCCTTATAAATTAAGTTTACGAAAACATTGTATTGTAATGCTTATCAGAAATATAAGTATCAGTGAAGGTTTATGCAATGGCACGCGATTAAGAATAATAGATTTTTCTAATCATTTACTAAAATGTAAAATTTTAACCGGCGACAAAGCTGAAGGCATTGTTTTTATACATCGTATTACACTGTACTGTGAAAACGAATATCCTTTTACATTTAAAAGAAGACAATTTTCTATCAAATTAGCTTTTGCAATGACTATCAATAAATCACAAGGCCAAACATTTAATAATATTCTTATAGATTTAAGAAGAGATGTTTTTAATCACGGACAGCTCTATGTAGCTATGTCTAGAGTTAGATCTTGGGATTCCCTCAAAATATATCTTGGAAATCAAAGACAAGGAGTGCAAATTAAGAATTACGTTTATAAAGAATTGTATTTATAATATATTTTAACATAGATTCTATTTTTATTTAAACGACAATTTTTAATTTTATTTAACGCCATAGTTTATATTATTTTATATGCACTTTGATTATTAATGAAAATTAAATTAAATCTTATATTTTTATTAAATGTTTCTATAGGGTCTGTACAGTTAACATTTATAATGAAAAAGCAAGGTGTTTCTTAATTATACATAAATAAACACTATTTTTAATGTTCCTCTTCCTTTTTCTTTCTCATTTCTACCATATGATCAATTAGACCTAGAACATTAAAAAGGATCAGGAACGGGAATACTTATAACATATGTATATTATGTATATCCTCCACTCTTAAAAAAGTAATGACTTTTGTTGTAAAGCATTTGTTGTGTAGCCTTTAATACGTGATTCTTATTGGTCGCCAAGATGGTGGCTAAGACGGTGGTCAGATACATGAAGGTGGTTGGTATTTAATGCGTATTCATGTATTCCGTGTTTCTTGATCTTGATTCCAGTTCTTATTCCTTATATTTAGTTTTATATTTTTTATATTTCAAGTAGTATATTGCGGTACAATTAATATTTTTAATGAAAAATCAAGGTGTTCCTTAAGTTCAATTATAGATCTGGCACATTAAAAAGGAACACGAACGGGAATACTTATAACATATGTATATACAGGGTGTTCGAAATGTTCCGGACCCCCCACTTATAACATAAAGTAAGCATTTTGGAAAAAAATGTTAAATACAAAAGTTGTTAAGTTTTGAAGGTTGAACTAAATGATGACCTTGGATTTGTTATTGGTTATCATTTTCAAGGTCATTTAAAGGTCATCTTCAGTTTTTTAAATAGGGACCCCTATTTTTATTTCAGATTCTGAAAGAGCACAAAATTTTACATCTGGATATGTATCCACGTTATGGCTCAAAATGACCTACAGAGGTTATTTAGTGGTTAAATGATTATTTAGTAGCAGAAAGTCAAGAAATCCCGATTATTAAGAACTTTGGGTGTATTTGACGAAAAGAAAAAAAAAATTTCGTACTTTAATACTAAAGTACATAATTTGATTTTCTAGGACGAACTTTATGGTCACTTTAAAATTGGCCTTCATTTTTAAGGTCATTTGAAAGTTATCTTCAGCTTATTAAAAAGGGACTCATTTTGTATTCCGGATTCTGGAGGAGCATTAAATTTTAGGTCTGGAGATATGTACAATATCCACGTCATGGCTCGAAATGATCTACATAGGACACTTGGGGGTTATTAATTTCAAAAGCAAAATAATCTAACCGTTTTACATGAACAGTTTTTATTGCAATAATTTTTTGCAAGGGTTACGAGTTTCTACGCATGATTCATAGCATTTTCAGGATCGTTACTTGTACCTTAGAAGATTTTGCTCACTATTCTTTTTAGGAATCAGTTCATTTATAATTGTTAATTAACAATTATTTACTCCTATTTACTTTTCTGTTTTCAAGAGTTAAGTGAAGTTCTCTTACTTCGAAATTCAGATAATTGTATTAATTTTCAATAATTGTACTTTTAATCGTAGTGAAAAATGGCACATCTTACTGAACGAGAAAGAATATCTTTGTTGATGATGCGAGGGTGGGGTGATCAAGAGAGAGGTTACAAACAGGTACAGCGTTTATTCAATGAAACATTCAGAGTTGAAGAAAACAATCCTATTTCAAAAAGTACCGTAATTCGTACAATTAGACGTTTTGAAGAGACAGGTGGTATTAAAGATCGTCCTAAATCAGGTAGATCCAAATCATCGTCTAATGATGAAAAGAGCTTAGACGTATTACAATCATTTATTGAGGACCCCCATTGCAGCATCAGACGTTGTGCACAACAGCATGAAATGGGAGCTGCATCTGTGCACAAAATTTTGAAACTCAACAAATGGCATCCTTTCAAATTAAAGTTGGTACAGGAATTATCTGAAGATGATTTTGATAGAAGGGTAGAGTTTTGTGATGTAATGATGCAAATGATATCTGATGATCCTTTGCTCCTCAATAACATTGTTTTCTCTGATGAAGCCACGTTTGAGTTAAGCGGAACAGTGAACAGACATAATTGTCGATACTGGAGTAACATCAATCCACATTGGATGAGAGCGGACCACATGCAACATCCTGAAAAAGTAAATGTTTGGGCTGGCATATTTAATGGAAGAGTACTTGGCCCTTTCTTTATTGAAGGTAATTTAAATGCTGCAATGTATGAAAACATGCTTCGAGACCAAATTATACCTGCTATACGGAATTTAACGGGTGGAAATCTGGACGAAATTTACTTCCAACAGGATGGTGCTCCTGCACACTACGGTATTCATGTTCGCCGATATTTAGATGCAACATTTCATGATAGATGGATTGAGCGGAGAGGTACAATTGAATGGCCACCTCGGTCCCCAGACCTAACGCCTCTTGATTACTTCCTTTGGGGATACTTGAAGGATAAAGTTTATGTTATAAAACCACGTGACTTGGATGAATTACGCCAAAGAATCACTGATGAAATAGACTTGATACCTCAGCAAATCTTGCGAAATGTTGTTGCAGCCTTTTACAATCGGTTAGCACATTGCCAAACTGTTAATGGGCAACAATTTGAACAGTTGTTGTAAAAAGTTCCTGTCAACGACATTTTAAAAAAATTCAGTTTGGGCGAATAGTCCACTGTCTTGATTTAGTTAGCTGGGCCGCCGATAGTCCTGCCTTAGCTGACTGGGCCGCTAGTGTTCTTGTCTTAGTAGGCTGGGCCGCCGATGGTCTTGCCTTAGTTGGCTGGATCACCCATGATGTTACCTTAATTAGTTGTACCTCCCGTGCCTGAGCAATAAGGCTCATTTTGATTAGACATTTTTTTATTTATCATTTTCTCCCCCGAGGTATGTAGTTGTTGGGCCTAAGGCTTATTTTGATTAGACATTTTTTTATTTATCATTTTCTCCCCCGAGGTATGTAGTTGTTGGGCCTAAGGCTTATTTTGATTAGACATTTTTTTATTTATCATTTTCTCCCCCGAGGTATGTAGTTGTTGGACCTAAGGCTTATTTTGATTAGACATTTTTTTATTTATCATTTTCCCCCCCGAGGTATGTAGTTGTTGGGCCTAAGGCTTATTTTGATTAGACATTTTTTTATTTATCATTTTCTCGCCCGAGTTATGTGGTTGTCTGGCCTAAGGCTTATTTTACGCCAGTGTCAATTACACCTTCTACAATCCTAATGCAGAATTTAGCGCTGGTGCAAAATGGAAAATTACAACTAGGAGGCTTAATTTGGAAAACTAAAGTTAACCTTCAAATGACCTTGAAAATCAAGGGCAATGTCAATTTAACGCCACCATAAAGTTTGTCTTGCAAAATCAAATTACTTTAGTATTGGTCAGATACGCTCAAAGTTCTTAATAATCGGGATTTCTTGGCTTTTTGCTACTAAATAATCATTTAACCACTAAATGACCTCTGTAGGTCATTTTGAGCCATAACGTGGGCACATATCCAGATGTAAAATTTTGTGCTCTTTCAGAAGCTGAAATAAAAAATAGGGGTCCCTATTTAAAAAACTGAAGATGACCTTTAAATGACCTTGAAAATGATAACCAATAACAAATCCAAGGTCATCATTTAGTTCAACCTTCAAAACTTAACAACTTTTGTATTTAACATTTTTTTCCAAAATGCTTACTTTATGTTATAAGTGGGGGGTCCGGAACATTTCGAACACCCTGTATATTAAACAAATGATAGGAATATTTTGATTTTTCAAAATGTTTTCATAACTTTTAATTTAAAATTAATAACTTCCAATGTTTTTTAATTATTATTAATATAATATTATTGATATATGTAAGGTAGAAATGGAAATCATGACGCGCGCATCGCGCGCGCGAGCTTCCTAGTAAGAGAAAAAAAATTCAGTGAAGGCATAAATTACAAAATACTTTCTAGGTTATAACCTACAAATTTCAATCCTTTGTTGTAATATAAACATCAAAGGCTTTTCTGAAAACACATTATTTTATACGCATTTTTTATAAAAAATCTATTTCATTACTAAATTAGACTAGAGTAATACAGAGAGAGAGAATTCAAATAATTTTATTTATATATCTTTACGTGCTATTGACATGTATCAACAGTGGTTTTCACATTTCTCTTTAGTGAAATATGCAATCGACATTCACCAACAGTGGTTTTCACATTTCTCTTTAGTGAAATATGCAATTGACATTCATCAACAGTGGTTTTCACATATTCAGCAGTGAAAAAAATTTCACATATCAAATATGTGAAATTTTCACATATTCAGATTTAGAGAGATCTTACGCGAGTTATAGCATTATATTTTATGGAGGTGTCACTTTTCTCTTCTTAAGTTTCCCATGCAATAAAAAACGCAAAATACTTCATATACTAATAAAACGTCCAGTAGAGACTGCCGAATTCAGAAAGGTGACAGTAACTCTCTATGTGGCAAGTAGGGTCATTTGAAGAAGCAAGTATATGTATATACGGACTTTCCGGTTGTAATAGGTTGAAAAATAAGAAGTCAAAATATAAGAAGTGATAGCTTGAGAATCCATTACTTAATCTATAAGTATAACTATTAGTACATGAAATATTATCTTATATTATATTTAAAAAAAGCTTGAATGCCGTGTGTCGCGCATCGCGTGTCATTTTTTCTCCATCTGTAGAATCGAGTTTATGGACCAATACTTGAAGATAAAGTACAAGTGCAATTGCAACTCCAATGCCAACTGCAACTGCATCCGAGTACTTCCAAATGTATAAAAGTGCATAAATTAATATAGTATGGTACTTGCTTTGCTCGGGCGAAAAATGTCACACAACTAAATAATCATCTTCTGCACTAGTCTCATGATATCTTATAGCCCGAGAGTCAAACATTGGCATTACAATTGCTATTTAGAGTGCTACCAATATTTATTATTTATTATTAAAATATCTCGAATCAAAAAATTCCAATCATTCATTAAAAGTGTTGAATCAACAAAGCGAGCGTCAGCTAGTGAAGAAAAACGGTTAGTATTAATTAAATAAGGAAACTTCTGAAGATCCTTCATTTATAATTTTCAATCGATAGTAGATAAAGTACGTCAGAAATTGTAAAAAGCAATTCATACAAATAATAAAATTGTAAGATAAACTCGGCTAAGTTGAGATAGCCTGATCGATTAAAAAACGAACAAGAGGATAGTTCGCAAAAATCCGTTAGTCGACTTTCTCATCTTTATATCTATTTAACTGTGGTGGTTTTTTAAACCACGTCTAGATAAATCTGAAGGATAAACCTTTCGGCTCACTCCTCGACTCCCGAATTTCGTATGATCACTCTCGGGAAATAGGAGGGGAAGAAAAAGGACAAGTGTCAGCGGAAAGTATAACAAGAGACTCGTCAGTACTCGGTGAGACATTTGAAATTCTCAGGCGATGAGGTATGCCAGGGAAAATGAAGTCTGCCGGCAATATATCGAGTGATTACGCGATTGCACGTGTGCGCGAGCTTTCGTCTCCTCGTTGCGGTGCTCGGTATTCCAATATCCAAGAGGTGACTCGGGCGCGTCGCTCTAATGAAAGCCTTTCTCTCCTTATCATCGTCCTTTAGGTTTTTTCTTCCTTCCCTCTCCTTAATATAGAACAACTAATCCTTCTTCATTTGCTACTTTTACTATCGTTTCAATGCTATTCACCGTTAGTATTCACTTTTTCGAAAAATATAATTATTCATTTATACCATAAGAATTTCTTAATTATCTATTAATAAAACAAGAACAGTTTTGTACTTTTAACCGTATAAAGATAACACAATCTGATAGCGTACGGAAGCGATAGTACAGTAACCTTCTATCGACAGCTTTCAAAATTCAAATATGAGTATATATTCAGCTATGGGTGTAAAATATAGACTTATAATTTAATTTTACCGGACTTAAGTAGACAAAAAAGATTTATTTTTTACTAATTTTAGTTAAGAACGGTTAGCCGACCTTTTTTTTAGTTTTAAAAGAAATTAATATAAATATTTTTAATTTCGTTATTTTGTTTTAAAATATTATAAACCCTTCGTAAAATTTTAGTAATTAGCTTAGTAAAACTGTTTCAAATTTTACTAAAAATTTTAGTATAATATACATACAATTTTGAGAAAACTTATTATTTGTAAAAATACACTTTTCACAAAAATTAAGGGAACAAAAAAATTTTCGAAATTTTTTGACGATTTTCAATAGGCTGTATCTCAGTGAAAAATGGTTGCACAGGGAACAAAAAAACTTTTGAAGCTTAAAAACTCTAGCTTTCAAATTTTTAACTTAAAAATTTTTCGGAGCACTGGTATAGTTCTGCAATCCTTAGATAAAGCACAAAAAAAAAAAAAATTGGCCAGATTTTTTGCATTTATTTTTCTCGCTCTACGTACATGAAAAAGTTTTTTCGAGCTAAACCAAAGCATAGGTCGCATAACCTGTTTATTCAGCTTCAATTTACTTTTTTATTAGACCGGATACGACCATTTGTGTTCGAGATATCGAGTTTTGAGTGCAAAAAGATCCTTTTTCATTCAACGGCCGATATCTTTGGAACTACTGGTCGCCCAGCGATCGGACAGAGTTTCATTTTCTGCAGAAATTTTCCTATAAATATCTGTCACGGTTAATTCAAAACAAAATATTTTTCCACCTGCAACATTAACGTGAAAAAAGAGCAAAAAAAATGCCATTTTCCCGCTTTTTGGGTAATCGACTACATCTTTAGACTAATGTATTCCGAAGAACCCCCTAAATTTTTAGATCGATCAGTTCAGCGGTTTTTCTGGATCGATCGATAATTTCTTTTTTTTTATTGTTACTCAATTTTATGTTTTTTAAAGATTAATTAACAACAAAAAAGTCTAATCAAAATTTTTTAAAAATTTCCAAAATTTGAAAAATTTGTTTTTAATTTAAAAAAAAAAAAAAATATTATTATTACCTCGTTCAAGCTATGGACAAATTTAAATCTTTATTTTCCATAAAAATATTTGCGACGATGCGGTTTATCCTAAAATCACTCACCAAAACTGGCGGGAGGGCGATTTTGCGCGCAACTACATATCTTAACTATTTTTATTGCACTGAGAGACCCACCTAGGTAAAATTTAAGAACTGGGTTGTAAAAATTAACAATATCCTGAGCAAACTGATCACAGACCCGCCAAAATAAAACTAATTATCATTTTAGTTAATAATATTTACTATTTTCGAAGTAATTAATACAAACTAAACTTCGATAAAAACACCAATTACATTGGTAAATAATTAAAAAGTAAACTTAAACATATTTTTTTTTAATAATTATTAAATTAATTGTATTGTTTACAACTGCACTTGTAGTTTTTACCAACCAGCTTGTAATTTATCACAAGGGTATGCGCAGACGCATTTGCGCAGCCGCGGAACAAAGCGGCATTCACGATCGTTCGTGACCGCGATATTTTTCGTTGTTTTAAATTAATTTATAAATATCCACTAGATGGTGTCACGGCTACCGCACATACTCGCAAGTGGCTAGCTTTAGCCTCGGTTTGTATATAAGATGGCTGAAAAAACTCTACTGCATAGGCATATGTTTAGTAAGCGGCAATATGCGTTAGGTTAGGTTACGTTAGACAGCGATAAAATTGTAAATAGTATAAATAAGTGCGATCATCTTCATATAGCGATGGTGTAAAGTTTGAAAAAATCATGTCTTAAAGAGATGGTCCTTCAAGTGAAAAAAAAAAAGACAAATGAGTGATTTCTAAAAAACGTTTAAATTATTTATTTTTAAAAATAATTATTCTTTCATAAAATTTACAAACTTGCTTTTATAATCTTATTTTATTATCTAATTAAAAGTTGAGTAAATAAAATTTACCAACCAAGTTTGTAAAAATTACAAAGTAGGTTAGTAAAATTTGCTAATGAGGATTTTTACCAACCTAGTTAGTAAAAATTACAATGTGAGCAGACTGTGACGAGTTTACCCCCGTAGGTTGGTAATTTTTACCATGCACTTTTTAAATTTTACCCAGGTGAGTCTCTCAGTGTATAAATAAACAATTCGAATATTTTTTAAATTGCATACATATTTAATATGAACTCAACTATAAGGGTGATTTATTTGTATTCGAGTGCATTGCATATTTTTCTATTAATATGCAATTAAGTATTAAGTAAAATGTTTAATAACTTTATAAAAAAATAATTTTTATTCTTAACATTTTTTTGTACGAAATCATCCTGCTGAACTAGAACAGACCATTTTAGAAAATCGCCGATCTCCGATCGCGGTTGCAAACTTTTCGGTTGTTGACAACACCATTTCAAATAGATTTTAAAAGTTGCAATTGTCTTATATCTTTTTGTCTTAAAAAGTAAAAGTAAAAACTAATTCGAGAGCCTGTGATAAAAATAGTTATTGAGAATATGTCACTCAGTGTAATACCTGAAAATTAGAGTAGAATCTGCTATAAATAGATGAATTTAATTAATATAAATAAATAGACTTTCTACGGAAATAAAAAGAATTGTGTCAGGGAGGCATACGTCTGTTTTTCCTTTCGCGAACTCAAGTGGTGGAAAAAGCTAAGAACTTTTCAAACTCTCTCTCTTTCTCTCTCGCGTCCATTCGAGCGCTCAATATATGATTAACGAGCTTATCTCCTTTTTGTGAGCAAATGGCGAATGCCTGTACGCGAACGGCAAACTTCTTCTGGCAGTCTCTTAAGGCACCGCACTGCTTCATTTTATCAAAGCCTTTTAAGCCCTCTCTCATTCGGTGCCTTCGATCTATCTGCCAATCGTTTCTTCCTGCATTCACATAAAAGATTTCGTTACAGTACAGTAATTTATTTGCGAAATGTACAATAAATATATATTTGAATTTGTTGAAAAACTTTTTCAATTTCTTGATTTACAGGAATTTTATAAATTTGGTCAATTACAAAGCTTATTTAATGATTTACTGAACCTATTTTGGTTCATACAACTCTTCGTGCCACAACATCATTATCTACATTTTAAAACCACTCCCATGAAAATAGATTGATCAGTTGGAGCTGAAGAATTATATATTTAAAAAAAAAAAAAACAGCTATAAAAATATGCTCTCCTATTTATTTTAACCTTTAGCAAGATTATGAGCGATTGTAACTAATAGTCTATTGGGTTTATGTAAATCATGAGTTTTTTCAAAAATAAATCAAAAACTTTACAAAAGTCGTTAATGACTCTCGTTTTATCTCTGTTTATCTCTCTTTATTTACGATATCTTGATTTTGCTAGCAGATGACCATTATTAAGAGGTTAGGCCACTCTACAGAAGCCGAAAAAATAGGTTATTTTAGGATTTTTTTTTTCTAGAAATACTAGAAAATAAATCGAGAGTCCAATTAAGTATGTTTATCACATGTACAAACAACTGTATACAACATTCTTTTTTAAGCGATTTATTTCAAAATGCCGGCTGCGCAGTAATTTTCCGATGACGTCTTCGCTTTTTTAAGGCTCACGCCCGGACAAACAGCCCTTGTAATTTTCGAATTTCAATTAGTCAATTAATTTTTTCTTATTTTATACACCAACAACTAAAAAACTAGCATTTTTTTGATATTTTAATTTTTGGCCAAATGGTGTACTTTCAAAGTGAAAACTGAAAAATTTCCTTGAAAAATCATCAGATCATTGTTAATAACAAAGAAAGAGTAAAAGTATAAAAACTTTAACAATTTCAATTGCCGACATCAAATTTAGGGTTTTTAGAAAAAAATCACCTTGAAGGATATCAAAAAGATCGAATTTGAGGTCACCACTAATTCCAATTAAACAAAATAACGAAAGTGAGCAATTTTCATCAACTGCATTCGTCGAAGATATTCAATCCTCAAAATTGAATAACCTTTGAATGACCTTCAAAATTTAACCTAATTTATAACCTTAAAATGTTTTTGGACCTATAAATTTCCACTTTAAAAGAATCTGCTTTAAATTTCAGCAATTAAAAATTTGAAGAAAATTTCCATTTGAAGAAAAAAAGTTGACCTTGAAATGACCTTCAAGCTCAGCTAAACTCGAGTGTGTGCTGAAAAGGGCTTGTAAAAACAATTCGCAAAAATATGTCGACTAGCTGAAATCGCGGTTCGCGGAAAGTTGGGCGTGACCGGAAAAATAACGAAAGATTGAAATAAATATTAAAAGATTTATTTTTTTCTCCTCGAATCCAAAAAAAGAAACAAAACCAGTCAATTATCGTCGTGCAGGTCGAGGTTGATAGCGATCGCACGTGTTGTTTGTTTCGATGCCCACACACGTACAGATTTGCGCACGTTGCGCCTCACGAACACGCCTGAGGAGTGCTCCTGGATACCTTTGTCCAATAAGTATTAATTAGTATCGACAGACAAAAGACAGCGCGAGTCCCGCACGTGTGTTCATCTTTTCATCTCCGTCTATGCATACGCACGTTTCCACTTCACCATACCCCACACGAAAAGAAGCGACTGAGGGAGGGAATTAGGTGTATGGTTCTTATACACATCCATGCCGCGGAGCTCACAGAGATTACAGAGGCGTTAAAGGAAGAGAGGAACTGCACAATCACAAAGGAAATTAGAACTATTGTTATTGGAAATCAAATTCAGGCCCTACGATAAACAGTTTGCGTTAATATACGTGAATATGGCTATAAGCTGAACTCGGATAGTTCTGAGATGTCAGTGCCCGCCTTCCGGCGATCGATCTCTGCTCTCCTCTCTTTTTTATATCGAGCACCCTCTTGGCGTATACCCGCTATTTTCCCCTGGTGCTTATCTACCCCCTTCCCTCGTGTTCCCAATGCATAAACTATCTATCAATATATGAGCTGCACTTTTCCCTGAACTTTTCTATCTGCTCTCGGCACAATTTTTTTCTTTATTCTACTTTCAGTGTTCCCAATTCTAATTTGCATATATTCTTAATAAGACGAATGAATCAATTCACATTTAAACTCCTATACTTGACAATTGCCTCGTTAGTTTCTGGACAAGAAGCTTCCTCAATAGCATTATTGATTTATAATTAAAAATGAAATTAAATTTCGCTATGAAATCATTGCTAACCAAATTGCGATCATACGTCAAAACGTTGCTAAACCCTGTATTTATCACAAATTAATCATTCCATTCCTTCTTGAGCAAGTCTAAGAAATAAAAATACTGTGATAAAGTTAGTCGTACTTATGTCTAGTGCGGAAATAACTTTTTGATAGACCTTTCGCAAAAAATAACACAGAAATTTATTGTTCACACAAATTGATGTTTGTTCATGATTCAACATTAGACAAAAATTCTATTGTCTCCTCTCACTTCTATTTTGCTTAAAATATGCTTTCGCTTAGAATCCATTCCTTGCAAGTTTTTTAAAAAGCTTATTTTTTAAACTCAGCCGAGTGTTAATGCGATGCATTGAGTTGTATAGGAATATTGAAAAATTTATTTTGCCAGAACTTTTGGAATTTTATATCGTACAAAAAATCGAAGAAGATAAAGCGACGCAAAAGTTATCATAGGAGAGTGTGACAACTTTAAAATAGCTGAGATCTTGATTTCATCAAATGAACTTCAGTAATCTATAGCTTTACGAAATAGGAAAATATTTTTTCATTGTTCAATATTAATCTATTTTGAAACTACCTTCTTTGATTGACGTTAAATATTATAAGCGGAGAATAATCCGACACCTTGATTATACACGTTATGACTCTGGATTATACACGTTATAATTCTAGACGTTATTGCTCGTGCACCAATTATTGTACCATTAATATTATTCACAATAAATTTCAATTGTACACAATATTTTTAATGATATTTATCATTAAAAATATCATTAAAAATATTGTGTACAATTGAAATTTATTGTGAATAATATAAATGGTACAATAATTGAGCAATATAAAGTAATGTGATTTTTTAATTTTTACTTTTTGCTTTATAAATTGAAGTACAGTGGTGAAGCGAAGTCCAAAGGCCCCGAGCCTCGGCATTTACGCGATTTTCCCCGTGTACCAGAACTTTAATTTGTTGCTTTAAGTTCTTACCAGAACCAGAACAAAAACACCACCGTGTATATCGAATCTGTGCTTTCGGGCGAAGGAGCAGAGGAGGTTGCTCGACTATTCCATGCAGCGAGCCTCTTCTTCATTCTCGTCTTAATCGGGACTCGACATTCTCTCTCCTATGCCTTCTCCCACTGGCGGCGATTTCCGTTCATGGTAGATTTGAGAACGCGGGCAATTCTCGTACAACACACAAACTCATTACATTGGTGACTCCTTCAAGAGAGCTAAGTGATAATGCGCGCGCACTTGACCTTGCGGAAGTAAAGTGCTTCGAAAAATTCTAACCCGCGAGTACCGGTGCCGGTCTAACCTAAGTATGTGTGTCGCATCCTTGCTCACAGATGACATCTTGGCCGGCGACACCGTTTATTCCCGTGGGGATATTTTAAGTAATCTAGACATTAATCTCAACATTAATCAACTCTCGTACTCTACGGCCGAGAAAGCCGACATCATGGAGGTCATCAAAGACGACGCCAAGGAACACTTTAAGGCATACCTACAAAACCTTCCCAACGGCGGCATCACGCAGCAAAACTGTAAATAATTGTGACGCCGGGCAAGCAGAAGCCAGAATCCAGAATCCAGATGCCATCAAGGAGATACAAGGCAAGGTTAACAGGTACAATCTCATAAAGGTGCGCATCATTGAGTGTTTTTCAGAATGGGCGAGCAAGAAACTAGACACCATGCTGAGCAGACTAGAGCTTGGCGATAAGAAACCCTCACTAATTGTCAAAGAAATACAGAAACTCGACAGCGCAAACGACCCAACCGACCTTATGAAGGTCAAGCGGCTTGCTTTACTGCCGTCTCATCCTCAGACACTGCTCAAAGCACTCGACTCGCTCCCTGGATTCCAAGTGTGCAGTCAGTACAAGCAATCCAGAGCAAGCGGGTGGAGCTCTCAGAAATGAAAATATTACTTGCCCAACTTATCTCACTAACCAAAAATGTCTTCGCCAGCAAGGTGGCAGGAGTCGTTCCAGCTTTCTTCTAAAACCACACACCAAAGGGATCTACTAGTATCACATCAAGCACGACAACACAGCGAAGCATTGCAAGCGACATAGGCCACCCAAGGAAACCTGTAGCGCTGCTGTCTGCACCAGCGAGATTGTGATCCACTCCAGGGTTTTACCAGCCAGCTGCTGACCAAGGTCGGCAAGGAGGTCGAGCAAGCTCGTCATCTCCTACATAAAGGAAGTTCTACAAAATCAAGGTCTCGTTGTTGCGTCCAGAGCCGCTGTGAAACACCACATTGTGACCACCGGACCCCCGGTGCCAGAGGCAAAGTCTGCTTGGCGAGTCGCTGAAAGCCACCAAAGCAGAGTACAAGACTCTGTTCTCTCAGGGAAACTTCGTCCAATTGGTGCCGGACTGATACCCATCCAATGGATAATTAACCTTCTGTTACAACTTCCAGATCCCGGTCGCAGACGAAGACATCGATAAGACAGTGATGATCACACCATTTGGACTCTTCAAATTCTTGGGACAGCCATTATACAACAATAAAAAAATAATGCTACAGATAATAGCTTGACAATAGTGACTATAGTTACAAAAACTATATCGAATAAAGCAATTATCTACGCATGCGTGGTGGCATATCGGAGTCCCGGACTGTACGAGACCCAAGGCCAATAAAAAAAGAAGAAGAAGAAGAATAAAGCAATTCTTTATAGTCTGTGTACAATAATGCAATTGGCGATAGAGAAAGATATATAGCCAATATCAATGAAACGTTTGTTAAAAAATGTTTAACTCTTCGAAATAAATGTGAAAATAAGTATATAAGATCTGAATAAAGGAATAAATGTATACAATATGAACAAATAAAATGTGATAAAATCTAAGAAGAAATACGGCTTATGACAGATGCATATTACCTATATTTTATACTGTGTATGCAACTTTTATTACCCGTGTAGGAATTTCACAAGGAATCTTATGGGATTCTGTTAGGGAGTCCCCAGTTCTTATGCGAATCCCACATGGAGTCCCCATCAGATTCAGATAAGCATATTCCTACACGGGTAGTTTTGTTAGTGCGCTAAGTAACACATTTTAAATTTTAAATTCAACTATTTTTCTAAAATTTACAAAATTATTTATTATAATAATTTTTCCTTCTAAAGGTAATCAATTAGAATGATTGTTTAAAACAAAATAACAAATTTCATTTTGTGAAACACATTGAAAAGTCAAAAGGAATTTAGAACCACAATTTCCTTTTCTTCTAAATAATACCCCGTGTAAGAATATCCGCACGTCGTCCCCATCTTTTAGTACGGATCCTGTAAGGTTTCCGTACGTTATCCCTACATGAGGAAATCGCAAAGGAATCTAACGTGGATCCGATGAGGACTCCGCGAATTTTGCTTGAGCGTCGGCGCAGGCGCGTATTACCGATACGGATCTCATCGGGATTCCCCCGTTCGCTATGTGTGGAAATTTGGAAACACTGGCGCTACTGTCGCATGCGAACATCTTACTCGGATCTCATCAGGATTCCCCCGTTCGCTATGTGTGGCAATTTGGAAACACTGGCGCTGCTGTCGCATGCGGATATCTGACTCGGATCTCAGGTTATCCGCATGTGCACTGCGTACATAATATTTTTTGTTTAATATAAGTTTTGTAGAATAATTAATTATTGTTTAATAATAACAGTTTTTTTTCTCATGTAATACTACGGCGGCGTTTGTGATTTGGGGTTCATTCATCTTAAGTGCGAAATAAATGTAATATAAAAACAAGGACTCGTGGTCAGGTGGACTAGGTGTTGGACTCTCAATCGGAAGGTCGCAGGTTCGAATCTCATCGAAAGAAAAGTTTTTTCATTTAATGGGGATGCCGATCTTTAATATATTATTTGTATTTGTATTATTATCAATTTAAAATAAATTATAGTAGAATTAAAGTTTAATAAGTTATTAAGTTAAATAATAATTATAGTAGAATAAGTTAAAAATTGTGCGCGGAAGGTTCAAATTAAAATCGGATAATTTTTTTTTAAATTCAGCCCTAAAGCCTTTGAATTTAAATGGTAGTTAACATTAAAATTTGCTTAACTGCATGAATTCCAAATAAGATGCATGTGCATTAAATTTCCTGTATTTGTATATACTTGAAATTTAATGCAATGTGCGTTAAAATTAATTTAGGTAATGAAATAAATAACATTATAATAAATATTAGTGTATTAATTAATTAAATATAGAAATTGAAAATCACAGGAAAATTATGCGACATCCATATGGGATTCCCGTAAGGATTCCATATGCGATACGTAGGTCCAAAACGAGACATATGCTTATCAGAATCTGATGGGGACTCCATGTGGGATTTGCATAAGAACTGGGGACTCCTTATCAGAATCCCATAAGATTCCTTGTGAAATCCCTTCACGGGTCATTGGAGTCCGTAATACTAACAATCCCGCGTAGAAATACCTCTATGTTTTCCCCGGATTTTTGAGCGATTCTTATAAGATTTCCTTAAATTTACCCTAAATGCGGAAAACTGATAAGAATCCGACGCGAACCCTGTATGTTAAGGGGAGGTCGTACCATCCCACATTACCGACCGCGATACGAATCGCTGTTTCCAACTTTTCTCTGTCATTTATTAGTGGAATAATGCACAAATTAAATTCCACTCAAAAAATTCATTATGAAGAGGGCTCAACTAAGATAATTGTAATACGGAGTAAACAATCGTCGCTACCTTACTAGCAGATAAGCAATGGCGCTGCGATCGTTCAACTCAACATCGTTTTATGCCAAATTAAAAAATTTATTAATTTTATAATTTTTGACTCCATATTACAATTATCTTAGTTGAGCCCTCTTCTTCAATGAATTTTTTGAGTGGTATTTAATTTGTGCATTATTTCACTAATAAATGACAGAGAAAAGTTGGAAACAGCGATTCGTATCGCGGTCGGTAATGTAGGATGGTACGACCTCCCCTTAACCTTAAAATTAATTTGATAAGCGACGCACGCACGGATTCCCTCTCTGAATCCAGCTAGTTTTCCGTGCTACTCAAAGTGAGGAAACTGTGGAACACTGGTGCTACTATCACGTGAGGATATCTAGTCAGAATCTTACACGGCTTCCGCATTTGTTTCACTTTTGTTGCATTAGAAGTAAATTTTAATATAAATTTTTTTAAATAATTTTTTCTATAAAAAACGTATTTAAAAAAACTCAGACTTGCCTCGAAGCGCTACCACGCCTCTTGATACCGACCGACCAACGTAGAACAATTAATTTAGTTCAAGCGTTTCAAGCATCAGTACGCAGCGGGAAACCACTGTCAGGCGCGAGCAGTTTTTGTTTTTACTTGCGCGAGGATCAGTGGCAAAGGCAACAGCGATAGACGACAGCGCGGTCAATGTCATAGTGTCCCTTCGCGTCGCCGGTTGGTTTTCCACACACTACCTGGCTGCATTAAATATTAGAGTAATATTTACAAAACGCATACAGTGCAAAATGGATACAAATAAAATAAAAAGTTTTTGATTTGATTCATTCGATGGTCAAATCAATCGCAGAATATCCACCTTCTTGGCCGTTATGGGCAGTTACTCTTAAAGGAAGCGCAGGTATGTATTTATTGACTCTATTATTTATTATGATTATTTGATTTGATATGACTCTATGATAACATATTCAATTCAATTTCAGACACTTATGCTAAAGCTAAAGAACGGGTAATGCGTTTAAAAAACGAGTACTTTGCTTTTACGACTGACAACGACGAAAGTGAGGTTAGGGTTGCTAAACAAACTGATATACAGGGTGTCCAAAAAGTCCCGGAACACTTCAATAATTTTCCAAGTGAACAGATTTTGGACACGGTCAAGGTCAATATAGAGGTAGCTTTTGTCAAGGAATTTACTAATGACCTTAGATTTGACCTTGGATTTAACTTTCAATGTTATTTCAAGGTCAACTTTGTTTTTTCAAATGGGAACCCCTATTTCTGACACCGGATTCGAAAAGAGCACAAAATTTTGGATCAAAAGTGCTTTTAACACTTTTTTGACTAAACGTATAATTTTTGAGAAAAAAATTCGCTAAGATTTAAACACTTTTAAACTCTTCAATTTTTTTCTCGCAACGGATGCATCTAATCGAAAAATTACTAAAAATATTATTGATTTAGAATTGCATGAAAAATGTGGTGGTATTTTTCATTTTTTCCCATTTTAAATTTTTTAGAATATTGTTTTTTAGGCAATTCCACAAAATTAAAAATTATGAAAATAAAAAAAACACCATTTTTTTCATGCAATTCTAAATCAATAATATTTTTAGTAATTTTTCAATTAGATATATCCTTTTCGAGAAAAAAATTGAAGCGTTTAAAAGTGTTTAAATCTTAGCGAATTTTTTTCTCAAAAATTATACGTTTAGTCAAAAAAGTGTTAAAAGCACTTTTGATCCAAAATTTTGTGCTCTTTTCGAATCCGGTATCAGAAATAGGGGTTCCCACTTGAAAAAACAAAGTTGACCTTGAAATAACATTGAAAGTTAAATCCAAGGTCAAATCTAAGGTCATTAGTAAATTTCTTGACAAAAGCTACCTCTATATTGACCTTGCCATTGTCCAAAATCAGTTCACTTAGAAAATTATTAAAGTGTTCCGGGACTTTTTGGACACCCTGTATACAAGAGAGAATCATTAAAAAATATTATGAGTATATCAGAAAATAGTGACAATGAGGACGATTTATCTTTCAAATTTGCTTCTTCATCCTGCACAAGCAGTGACTTATCTATAGATTATTCACAAAAGAAAAAAATTCAGGTAAATGTGGCAATTATCAAATTTACTACCGTGTTATTTTTGTTATTTTATAATAAAACTTCTTATAATACTGTCATTTAGTAGTTAAATCGAACGTAAAATTTAAGGGAACGACTTCAAAATCATCATTTTTAGCAAAAAAAGGCTCTCATATAAAAACAAATATTGGCAGTATACGAGTTAAGGGCTCCATTTGAAACTTTGAATGACTGGAATCGTTTCGATAATTTACTAAAAGATGAGAAAGATTTTCAGGAACAATTTGTGAGTATAATAATTTATAAAATGAAGTATCTCAAATAATTAATATTTCAACGATTGAGATTATTTTTTTAATATTTTTATTTTACATTTCAGATTTTGCTACCTAAATTTGTGCTTGATAAGAATGGAAATAATCCCGTAAAAAGTGTAACAAATGTGTTAAATAAATTTTGACCAAAGAATTGATTTCTACCTATACAGCAATAAAAAATGGTAAATAAAGGTACTGCATTCAAAGAGAGGAACTGTTATCTATTTTTAAGAGGTATGTGTAATACATAAACATTTATTTATATAAATAAATATAATGGATATAATTAATTCATGTGTATGTGTTTTTAGATATTGTAACGCAGTATGATACTGACTATAAAGGCGACAAGTTAACAGAAAATAAATTTTACGCAGCACTAAGTGCAGCGTTTGCCAATGCTAAAGATTGGGGTGGACGAGATCCAAGAGCGACATTTGATTAATCTTTTATTTCATTAATATTTTGTTATTTAACAAATATTTACAAATTTTGTTTGAAATTATCTAAAAATTTATTAAAGAATATTTATTGTATTGTATTCAATAATTGAATAAAGAATATTTATAGAAAATCACATGCGAATCTAATGTGTTTTCCTCATGCGAATCCTACTTAAAAAGTGGGCTACTTTCCAGTACGAATCATATGTGGATCCCATATTTGATTCTCATTAGAAATGGGTATTCCATATCAGATTCCAATATGATTTTATGCAAAATTTCCACGCGGGATGTTAAAGATTAAAATAAAATTATTGTGTTACGTAATAAGAATAAATGGAGCTCTAAATACCAAGGAATTTAACTGATTAACGTTTATATTTTCTTGAAAAAAAAAAAAAAAAAAAAAAAGAACAATTTGATTTATCGAATAACTACTCTAGTTAAGTGCGCAGTTCAGATGCATCCAGCAAGTCGCCCGAAGCGTTAAAGCTGATATTAATAAATCACTGAAAAGTTGCGAAATGCGAATTGACCATGTACAACTGAACAGCATTTTCTCAACGGGGCTCAAATGAGACTTCCGGCGGTGGAATTGACCCGCTATCGACAGTTCAATATGACCTTCGCCGCGAAAGAGAACGAAATGGAAGGCTTCGTGTGAAGAGAGAAACATACGTTGATAACTTAGCCAACGTTGCGTACGCCTCTAATTGGCTCAATTTCCCAATTGCCGATCAAAAAGATCCATAGTGTTCGCGCGATACTCGCCAGTCCGCGTATACCATTGTGCCGTGACTCTGGTAGAGAATTAATACTGACTTCATTTTTTGCATGAAATCTGATAAATTTCTTATTAAAAAGAAAAAATTGCAATAAATGGATTGCAGGGGCAATCTTTCTAATTAAATAGTGTGAACGCCGTGGAACAGTTGACGGTTTACGTTTTTTGAAGTGCCGCAACTCGAACATGGCGTAGCTACAGAGCTTAGTAGTATCATATTATAAAGAATCATATTATAAAGCTTTAGAACGGGAGGAGGAAAGCGCGTATA
Source organism: Sycophila sp. Sp_5 (assembly GCA_018906775.1). NCBI lineage: Eukaryota > Metazoa > Arthropoda > Insecta > Hymenoptera > Eurytomidae > Sycophila > Sycophila sp. Sp_5. The sequence continues at coordinate 497,413 of JACCID010000015.1, forward strand.
CTACAATTCTATAGCATTTCTGCTTCTGGAGGACTATAGACATACTTTATTACTATGTCAATAAATTATATTTATATGTACTCCTTTCTATTATACTATAATATAATTTATATCTTAGAAGACTGTACTAAACACTTTCAAAGTATGTATTAAAAGTTTCGATTTACGCGATCGGTTTACCCATCGCTAATTAGGTAATTAGTCACGCGAGGTCGAATCGCGACAGGAAGTGCTCGGGAGTGCCGCCGCTCACTCGGGACTCTATCCAAACTCAGGAACAGATCACACATCGTAACGTAGAGTCTGCAGTAGACAAGTGGAAATATATACAGTACCGCTCAAAAATTAAGGAACGCTAAAGTAATTTTTTAGTTTTACAGAAAGTAGAATATCTCAGAAAATATTGATTTCAAAAATATTTCTCCGATCAATATTTTCTGAGATATTCTACTTTCTGTGAAACTAAAAAATTACATTATCGTTCCTAAATTTTTGAGCGGTACTGTATTAAAATTATTACTGCGCTAAATTTAAACATGTATTCCTTCCAGAAAGAGAATCACACAAAATTTTAAAAAATATTAAAATTGAAGGTTTTTCCGAGTACTTTCCAAATCTATATAGTAAAGTTCATTTCTGACATTTCCTAAAAAAATGGCCCATAATAAAGTAACTTTTAAAAAATTCAAATTTTTCCATTTTTCTAATACACTTAAATGTACTGTTTTTAAGCTCTTGGAAAGACCTTTAAGGGGATGCCGAACATAATTTCCGTGCTCTACTGTACCGACAATTCTCTATACTCTCTGCTATAGCATCTAATGTAAATTTGATTTTTCAAATAATTTTGAAACGGCTTGCTTAATGGCATTTCTGATTGCATCAAAACATTATTTATAAGCGTAGAATGTGCGTAGACTTCTTTTTTGGCTGATTTCATTTCCTATTGCTGAAAATACTGACTTATTTTTCAATTGGAATTGAAATCAGCCAAAAAAGAAGTTTACGCACATTCTACGAATTATAAATAATATTTTGATGCAAACAGAACTGCCATTAAGCAAGCCGTTTCAAAAATATTTGAAAAATCAAATTTGCTTTAGAGGTTAGCAAAGAACATAGAGAATCGTCAGTATAGTAGAGCACGAAAATTAAGTTAGGCAACCCCTTAAAATGCGATGTCAAAAATTTTTCTTTGATCAATATTTGCTGAGATATTCTACTTTCTGTGAAACTAAAAAATTACATTAGCGTTCCTTAATTTTTGAGCGGTACATTGTACAAAATTGTACTAGATGCCTCATCGTTTCCATGTTCATTTTTAAATTTTCAGCAGAGATTTTGACCCATGGAGGTCACTCTGATCCCTCAAATCGATACATATCGGAACGTAAAATTTCCTGCACTTTCAGAATCTGAAGTCAAAAATAGGGGTTCCTATTTAAAAAAATTATTTTGATCTCCAAATGACCTTGAAAAACGTTATCAAGGTCAAGGTCACTGATACTTTGGCGTGACCCCCTTTGCCCTCTATAACTTTTGTATTGAAAGTTTTTCAATTGGAGATCATCCTGCAAAGTTATTCGGGGTGATAGATTAAAATGAGACGCCCTGTATAGGATTTCATTTTGTTTCACAAATATCTCCTTTGTATTTGAACTGATTGAGCTAAAAATTTAACTGAATATTCGTCATCATACCGAAAGGTGCCAATAAGCTTTTCAACCCGTTCCATACAAACGTGCAATTATAATTGTATATTATATAAAAAAAAAAAAAAATACAAAATCATTTTTTTTACGTAACTTGTGCAATATTGTCTTTAGTAAAAAAGTACAATTTCCAGCTTGTAAAGCTATTAAAAATACAAACTTTTATTTACAAAATTGTTTTCCAATATAATATTTAAAAAAGCTACAGCGGATTTTCGTTTCTAAAAACAACGTTTATCAATAAAAAACCGTTTTTTACCTCTAAACATTTTTCAATGTCATTTTACAATAAAACTTTAGAGATAAAAGTTGTTCATCTGAAAAAGATACAACTTTTTTACTTGTAACATTTTTTTTACAATGACATTTAAAAAGGTCACACCTGAATTTCGCTTAAAAAGGTCTTTAAAGTAAAAAAATAACGAATACCTGAATTCTCACACGGAATACAACTCAAAGCTTAAATTCATAGTCAGAATAATAAAAACTAGTATACTTTAACTATAGCTGTATCACCCTCACAATCTCCCACCCTCACTTTGCAATTGTTGCATGAGCTATGAGAATCACTATTTAATAATAACAGCAAAGGATTTATTTAAATTAAAAGATTTTGTCACGAATCGGAGTATTTCATAACATTTTAAAATCTTAAAGTGTCCACGAAAATTATAATTGTATAAATCATTCGCTTACTCAAAGGTTGTGATAGTGTAAGCTATACTAAATAATTAGTGGCTAGAGCATTAGCGAAGTACCCTGTAGGTCGAGGGTTCGATTCCGCATAGGTAAAAGATTTTGTCTGCATCTATTAAAATTGCGAAGCTTGCGAATTATTCTGAATAAATAAATAAAAATATAATTAACTGCATAAAATACTTGAATAATGTGATTAATAAACTAAATCTAATAATAAGTAAAAAAATAATAATTACACTACTGCAATATCAACGCAAAATACTGTACCACTGTTTTTTTAAATAATTAATTAATTCAATTGATAAATATTACCACATAATAATTTATTTACATAAATAAAATTATTTACATAAATAAATTTATTTACATAAATAAATTATATGAAGTAAGAACGGTTAATGATTGTGTTAACTATGAAATTATTAAATCCAAATTGCAAAAATAATTTAACGGCGTGATATACTTGCCCTGTAAGATCTTTTAACATATTTATAAGAAATTTTAATATATTTAATATGAATTATTAATATATATCAAGCTAAAAATTACTATTCTCGATAGTAATTTACGTCCTCAATAATGATTACTATGCATTGAGCAAATTTTACTTTTAAAAATAGTGAAAAGTACTGTTTTTGTGAGTTGGCAGCATTGCTTTTACACGTTAGGATACGTCACTATATCTCTCTCTTTATCTTCGCTTTGAAACTACAGCACGTGTTTTTACGAAATTATACTTATGATACGATTTCGAGATTATATGTCGTAAGTTTGGATGTGATTTAAATATAATAAAGCTTCTTTAAAAAAATATCATTTCATGGATATATTTTATTTTACTAAATTCTTATGCCTCTTTATACAGTCTTAATTATTTGATATTCGCGCTTGCTAGTCACTTTAACCCGTTTACGCCCAAACTGCTACAAACTTTTCTTATTTTTCAATCGCTATACTCTTTAAGGAGGCTCCTGCGCCTACCATACTAGTCAAAATGAGTATAAAATTTGCTTATCATTTTCATGCATATATTTACATTTAAAAATCTTAAATTAATTTATAATATATATATAAACATTACCCGCTGAATAATATTAACATATAGTAAAGTATAAATATTATTACAAGTATTATTTTGGCTTCGGCAGTGAACGCGGCTTATGCGAGGGAGACAAGCAGCCGAGTTCGTCTTCCGCGCATGCGCGGCAACAGATGATACATTGCTATAGCTAATATACTATAGCGTCGTGTTGCGCCTCGTGCGTACAGCTGATCGTGTGTAAGCAGCATTCAGTATTATTATTGTAGTTGAAATTTGGTGTATGAAGAATTAGTTTTTGCGATGTCAGAACTGCATTTATACTTTACTATATGTTAATATTATTCAGCGGGTAATGTTTATATATATATTATAAATTAATTTAAGATTTTTAAATGTAAATATATGCATGAAAATGATAAGCAAATTTTATACTCATTTTGACTAGTATGGTTAATTTATTAAAATAAATAATACTATTATGACGATTTTTTCATTATGAAATGTTTTCGTTTAAATTGGAGTACAAAATTGCGCGCTTTTCCTCCACGCGTCATATCCAAGATGGCCGCTCGGCCGCTTCCTACAGCCGACGGTTATAACGCGAATTTATTCTTGCTTTCTCGTATAACTCTTTTTTTCGTTCGATAACTAATATTGTTAGTGATGCCATTTAAAAGAGAAGATCTTTCTCTACAAAACTGATATAATGAGATCACTAAAAATATCGTATTTCTATCAGTATTAACTGATTAATTTTGTGTGTCATAAAACTCTATGCTAAAATTGGCAACTTTGACCTCAAATTTCTCGAGATTTTGGCCGATAAGCGATAAAAAGCAGGACACCGTTAGATTCAGCGTCATCTCAACTTTAAGATTTTATATCTCCGAGTTCCAAACTTTTGACGCAGGAACCTCCTTAAGGGGATGCCTAACTTAATTTCCGCGCTCTACTGTACCGACGATTCTCTATGTTCTTTGCTAACCTCTAAGGCAAATTTAATTTTTCAAATAATTTTGAAACTTCTTTATTAATGGCATTTCTGATTGCATCAAAACATTATTTATAAGCGTAGAATGTGCGTAGACTTCTTTTTTGGCTGATTTCGTTTCCTATTGCTGAAAATACTGACTTATTTTTCAATTGGAATTGAAATCAGCCAAAAAAGAAGTCTACGCACATTCTACGCTTATAGATAATGTTTTGACGCAATCAGAAATGCCATTAATAAAGCAGTTTCAAAATTATTTGAAAAATTAAATTTGCCTTAGAGGTTAGCAAAGAACATAGGAATCGTCGGTGCAGTAGAGCGCGGAAATTAAGTTAAGCATCCCCTTAATTAATACTTATTCAATCATAATGAAACTGCATTTTTTTTTTCTATTTTATCCTGTTCTTTTCGAATCCCTCCTCAGAATGACGATATTAGCAATCATATCTCTTTGATACAAATCTCTTCTAGAGCATTTTTTAATAAACTTCTTGTAATAAATGAATTAAGTATTATTTCTCAAATACATATTTCCTTTTTCACATAGTTTACTTTTTAATTTAAATAATAATAATTATACAGTACTAAATATATTTTATAACTATATACGTAAAAATGTTTTTTCATAAGTCTTACTTTATATTTACAAATATTAATCGTGCGTTATAAATAAAATCATAATTTAATTATTCTCAGTAGTTATTACAATAACTGTAGTATATTTTTAATTGCGATTCATTATTATTATTAATAAAAATTAAAAGTAAAGCTATGCGAGAAAACAATTATTAATTTAAAAAATTATTAATTTTTTTTATTCCCATGTAAAATAAATGATACTTATTTCATTAATTAAAAAAAGGTTTATTAAAAAAAAAAAGAAATGTGTACCTAAGTCAAAAAGTTAGAACTCCAGTTTGTTATTCACATTAACGGGAGTTATAGATATTATTAATCATTTATAGAATTGTAGAAAAAATGATGCGCGAATCGCTGCTTGATAATAAGCCGCAGTCATTTATCCCATTTAGATTTATGACTCAGGTGGCAAAGGGATTACCACACATTTAGCAAGTACACGTCAGTTACGAAGAATGCGCATAGAAGAAAACTAATTTAATGCCAGAGAAGGCGGATATTGCAAGATCCAGCAGGAAATCAAACTTTTCATTATTGGCCAAAGTTTTAAAAAGGCTGAGCAAAAGAGCGGTAAATAAGGCGCCGGGGTGCGGTGACACAGACGGATATGAAATCGACAGAAGTCCTTGTAGAACGTACTTGCCTGCATTCTGGAAATGTAGTGACTGTCAGCCACTGCCGCCAGGTAGGAAGTCGCTGCATTCGCCCCGGCCGCCAAGTCTGCTCAAAACAACTTGCTCTTTCAACCAAACAATGTATAAACATTTTTATACTCCGCAATGCTTTTGCAATTTACAGTTCAATTTATCCTCAAACTGGTATTTCAGATTAGCTATATGTTTATGAAATAACAGAAATCTTTTTTGAGAAAGCCATACAACGGCAGATTTTATATCATCGGAGTGATCCTCTGCCAGGTCGATCTCTCTTAACATGGCTTAGGAATCAAGGACATCCGCCGCACACAGAACCGAGAGGTAATAATTGAACTGCTGAAAGCTGCGGCGGAGAGCAAGGAGGGCTTCGCCAATTGTCTGAAGCTGGCCATCGGGCACAACGTGGATGTCCGCTCTCTGATCCCTAAGATAACATTGGAGGTCAGAGACGTGGATGGCTGCGCCACGCTCAATGAGATCGAGGAGACCATTCTTAGAGCATCATAGGGCTACACTGGTCCTCTAGACGTGAGGCTCACGTGAGCGAACTAAGTCAGAAAAAGACTGGCTCTCGTGACTTTTACTGAAGAGGCTAGTAACAGGCTGCTGGAGGTTGGAAGAATTTCAATTGGATTGGTCAACTGCCGCCTCAGGCTTAGGGTCCAAGTCGAGTGCTGCTTCAAGTGTCTCGGCTATGGGCACCGCGAGCGGGGCTGTGTGGCTCCGATCGGAGCAATGCCCGCTTCCAGTTCGGGCGGACGGGAAACAGGGCAGCCGACTGTAAGATCGAGCCTTGGTGTTTCATCTGCCCGGAGACCAATCCGGCGGCGATAAATCACGTCGCTGGCTCTGGGGCCTGCGAGACATTGCAAGAGGCACTAGCGAGATCTTGCCAATATGGCTAAACGACTAAAGGCGAATCTGAACAGAAGTAGAGCGGCATACGACCTACCAAGAACGCTGATCTACCTCAAGAACGCTGATATTATTCTTGTTAGCAAACAGTATCAAGATGGTGACACAGGGGTGTGGTACCGGGATTATTTCGGTACCGCAGTTGTCTGGGTTTTCAACCCCCGTCGCCTTCGGGTGTGTCGGCGTTACTTACATAAGATGCTACCTTGAACGAAACTATCGTGAGCTTCTAATCTGGAAGCCCTCGAGTGATAATAGCCAGGGATTTTAATAGCAAAGCTCTTGTATGGGGTGAAACCTTGCCAGACTCCAGGGGGCGGTGGCTAATGGACTTGGCGTCTAGGCTGGGGCTGGTGGTTTTGAACACCGGCTCGACGTCGACCTTCAGGAGACCTAGCTATAAGGAGACCATCCTCGATGTATCCTTTGCAATGGAACGTCTGGCCGCTCACGTGCGGGATTGGCAGTTGATCGAGGACTATACAGCCAGCGATCATCAGAACATCACGTTCAAACACCGCCCAACCAGATGGGTCGTTGCGAAGATTGATCGCGAGAAGTTCTCCTAGGCGCTTGTACACGGACAGCAATCCCTGGTTGAAACATCTAGAAACGGGGCGCTTTCCGAGCGGGCGGAAGCGGTGACTGATTAATCTAAAGCAGGAACAATTTTTTCACACGTAAATTATTCTTCTCATCCTTGAATCTTTTACTACTTTGCGCATGAATGTTTATCCTTATTTTACACTAACAAATTGAACTCTAACAAAAAAACGTTACATAGGTTTTTGTCGATATCCACATTCAGTTTTGCAAAATTACAATATTTTGGGTTACTTGTTTAAATAATTTGTTATAAGCAATTGTAGTCGACAAAAGAAAAAAGCGGTTATTCTTTTTTTTGGTTATGCAAAGGATGGCACATTGATATCTCTGCCAGGTTTTGCCTGGTTTTTAATCGGTTAAAGCGATTAAGAAATATTGCAGGAAGAAATTAGGGTATATAATTATCATCCGCAAATTGGGTGCGTCCCGCAAGAGCGAGCCCATGAGCGCGGAGGTAATGGATGGAACAGTTCATGCCCTCTTCTCCACTCATCACAAACAACGGAATAAACCCTTGGCTCCTGAGGGCTCTGAGGCATTGCTTTTCACAAGACGGAGCTAGAACGCGCAGTGCATTCTCTTAAGAACAAGGCGCAAGGGCCTGACGGACTTCCGTCGGAAGTACTGGTAGCGGTGGCAAAGAGCCATCCAGAACTCTTGCTTGAATATGGTTTATTCCCGCTGGAAGGAGGTAAGACTTGTGCTGATAATCAAGGGCAAGGGATCAGTTAATGCTCCATCGGCATACAGGACCCTATGCATAACTGAAGGACCGATTCATAATGTACGACACGACGGAGGGTTCTACGCGGAAAGAGCTAACGTCTGATGCGGTCTTAGGATCCAATCTATGGCACGTTACCTACGATGTAATCTTTCGATTGGACATGCCGGAAGGTTGCTTGCTGATTGGGTAGGCGATTGACGCGGCAGCTGATATTATTGCTCGCAATATGACGCTGGCGCAGATACGACTCGATCAAACCATGCGTCGAATTCGCTATTGAACGAGCGATCATGGGCTGGAGGTAGCTGAGGCCAAAACCGAGATCGTGTTCATGACGAAGAAGCGCATCCCCAGAGTGCAGCCGTTAATCATTACTGGAAATATATTGTAAGCGCATGGCGGTGCAAAGAAGATATGCCCTTTGGCCAAGGATCGGAAGATCGTCCACCAAATGAAGGAGACTCTCAGACAAACCAAAGCAAAGAAGCGGGCTAGGAAGCAATCCCTAGTCTGCTGGTAGGATCGGTGGGTGCAGGATACGCGCGGAAGTTGGACCGCCAGGACAACATGGGAAGGTGAGTTATTACCTCACCCAAATGTTGATCGACAATGGGTACTTCCGCGTGTACCTGCATAGGATGAGCAAAGTCTCGGACCCCGGTTGCATATACTGTGGGTCTGCAAAAGACGATGTCCATCGTACGTTCTTTGTGTGTAGGCGGTGGATGTCCGAGAAGGCAAAACTGGGGGGCGAAGCCAGAGGGATCACACCTGAAGACATCGTCCCCCTGATGCTCTGTTCTGAGGAAAACTGGGGGAGGGTCGCCAATTTTACGGAGGGCATCCTTCGACGAAAGAAGGCGGACCTTCACTAGTGGGTAGCAGGTACCTGTCGTGAAAAGTTCCACGTGGCAAACAACCTGGTCCCCTTCCCGAAGTAATGCTTCCGGGACGGGAGTTTTCAAGCCAGGAAGGAGGTCTCCTCAACGCACTCCCGTCTGCTCCGACCTGTAGTTAACCGCGGGGAGCAGCAGGCGGGCATGCGTCAAGAGGGGCCAGGTTTTAGTAGGTATGCGAGCACCTTCTATGGTGGAGTGTCCTACACATCAAGGGGCCGGCCCCCTGAGGTCTTATTGAAGAGATTTAATCCATCCTTAAAAGGTAACCATAATAACTGTTATCTTTAACCCATTAAGTCCCAAACGCACAAAATTTTAACGTTGACTTTGACCGCGCACCATTTTAAAAGAACGGGGGACTTTGAACCCAAGGCACATAAACTTATGTTTTTGAGGTCGCTATTTCGATTGGCGGTGGCGAAAATTCCGAAAAATAACGTTTAACCTATTATTTTTCAACAAATATAAAAAAAATGCACTTTTTTGACTCGGATTTTTTTTTCAAACCTAATTTCAACAATGTTCCGAATGTCTAGGCAACTTCTAATACAGATAAAAGGTGTTCCCGAGACTTGTACTTCAAAAATATATAGCGAAACATTTCGATATATAGCGTTATCCAATTCAAAATGGCGTCCAAACGCCAAATTTTTGTTTTAAACTTCACAAATTTTTTTCTCGAAAACTATAGACTTTCATAAAAATTTCTTAAGAATAAAAATGTCTTAGATTTAGTCAAAGAATACACTCAAATTGTTTCAGATTGATCCGGTACGCTTTATGATTTTTCAAAAAGTCAAAATATCGAAATTTCGAAAAACGTCCTTATAAAATCTGAAAAAAATTGAGATCATTCTTTGATGAATTCTAAAACATTTTTGTTCTTTCCAAAATTTTTTAAAAGTTTATAGTTTTTGAGAAAAAAATTGAATAAAAATTCGAAATGAAACCTTTACATATCAGTGACTTCAACATATCGAATGGAGATTAATTTTACGAAGTTTGTCAACGAATTAGAATATGGTTCATAGGTGTTATGCATTAGTGTTAGAAACAGAAAAAATCTATATTTTGTTTGAAGAAAAGTTATGTATTTAAAAAAGAAAAATTTATTCAAAATTTATTCTACAAACAAAATTCACTTATTTATCTAAAAGGGAAAATAATTATTTATTTAAAATTGTTCATTTATTTTATGAAGAAAGATTGTTTATTTAAAAGTTTATTTATTTATTTAAAAGAAAATTCATTTTGTTTATTAGTTGTTTATGATGTGAAAAGAAAATTTAAACCCGTTTATTTAAAAAAAAAAAAAAAAAAAAAAAAGAATATCATTATTTAGAAAAATATTTTTCCGCCTCACATAGGGAAAAATTCGTCGCGAAGCGCTAAGCCGCGCGCGACTATGGAATGCGCTCTGGAATGCGCAAAATGTAAACAAGGCGCATTCCAAGAGTTGCGAAGGTTCCTCAGCGGCTTGGAAATGTAAAAATTTGTAAAGGGGATAGGAATTGTGGAAAATTTTGACTTTTGAGTCTTTGATATGTGGCGTGCGAGGAATTGCGGGCGACTCCATCAGCACGCTGTAAAGCGTGGCTGTTTTTAGCCATTCAGCTCGAGGATTCGCTTGCGATCCTCGAGGCTGTTAGACCCACCGCAGGACTCGGTCCTGAGAATATAAGGGTCACATACGAGTAAGGTTGCACCTTGGGTGAACCTAGGCCGTCCTGGCTATGGAGATTAGCAGCGATTGCCTCCCCGCATTTTTAAGAAAATATTAAAAGGAATAAATGAAATGGAAAATTCCTATTCCCTGCGAAAATAATTTATATCGGCGAGGGCAGCGGGCCTGGCTCGCGCGCCTTTTCGGCGGCTCCCCCCGCTAACCGTGCGGTGGGGAGAAGAGCGCTTAAATAGCGAGCGCAGGGCGGGCAGAGCCCTATTGCTTGTGAGATCCAGCCATCAACAGGTTAAATAAAATAAATTAATTATAATTCTTTTCTCTCTCTCTCGCCTTCCTCCTTGTCCTCAACAATTAGAATATGGTTCAAGTCTCAAAAAAAAGTCGCTACGTTTCAGAATTTAACAACGCACTGCCACTATTCAAAACAAAGTAAATTCCTGTTATAAACTTAAGCGTAATTTTTTGTTCATTTCAGTTTAAATAAAATCTCGAATAAGTTTTATATAAAACAGAGAACATAATGTCTAAAATAAAATCTAACATAGCAACATTCGATATGTTAAAGTCACTGATATGTAAAGTTTTCATTTCGAATTTTTATTCAAATTTTTTCTCAAAAACTATAAACTTTTAAAAAATTTTGGAAAGAACAAAAATGTTTTAGAATTCATCAAAGAATGATCTCAATTTTTTCAGATTTTATAAGGACGTTTTTCGAAATTTCGATATTTTGACTTTTTGAAAAATCATAAAGCGTACCGGATCAATCTGAAAAAATTTGAGTGTATTCTTTGACTAAATCTAAAACATTTTTATTCTTAAGAAATTTTTATGAAAGTCTATAGTTTTAGAGAAAAAAATTTGTGAAGTTTAAAACAAAAATTTGGCGTTTGGACGCCATTTTGAATTGGATAACGCTATATATCGAAATGTTTCGCTATATATTTTTGAAGTACAAGTCTCGGGAACACCTTTTATCTGTATTAGAAGTTGCCTAGACATTCGGAACATTGTTGAAATTAGGTTTGAAAAAAAAATCCGAGTCAAAAAAGTGCATTTTTTTTTATATTTGTTGAAAAATAATAAGTTAAACGTTATTTTTCGGAATTTTTGCCACCGCCAATCGAAAGAGCGACCTCAAAAACATAAGTTTATGTGCCTCGGGTTCAAAGTCCCCCGTTTATTTTAAAATGGTGCGCGGTCAAAGTCAACGTTAAAATTTTGTGCGTTTGGGACTTAATGGGTTAATATTTTTTGGAATAGACATTAATTTCTCCATGTACAATTGGTGTAATCTCAATTTCACAACCAATTATTCCAATTTCATTCAAAAACAACTTTATCAAATAAGAGTTGAGAACATTTTATCTTTAGTAAAAACAGTTCACCACGAAAATTTTACTCAACACTGTACTTAACAAGTAATTTGTCGCATTAAAATAGATTTCAATTTTCCTTTCATCGCAAATAAAAATACAGCAGACGGTTTACTGCAGCATAATGGAAATATTATGCATTATAAATGCAATATAAACACTATTATAGATGAAACTTTGTTAAAAAATAAAATAAACCCATACATTTGATACTCTTTTAGTAATGCACTTCAATGCGGGTCATATTATTGGTGTGAAACTCAATCAGAATGATATATAGTTTTTATTATCAACATTTATTAAAAAAATTAGTAAAATACAGGTGATGCTCAACCAATCATATCACGAGCAATATTTACGATATTTAATGACTATAGATATTTTAAAATAAAGGAATTTAATAAAAAAGCCTTACAAATTATGCAGTACATAACATTAAATGCTAATGAGGGATTTATAATCCTACTAGATTGAAACGCTAATTTATGAATGTTCAAATTGTTACCTGCCATTTGATTTACATTCGAGGTAAATGAAATACAATTATTTGCCTTTACTATTGTAAAAATAGTAGTAATCTGCATATTTTTATTATTTAAAAAGTAGCCTGAAAATTCGTTTGATACATCTCGTAAACATTATTTAATTTACTGATAGTCACTGTCTTTATTGATTGAAACATTTCAAAAATATACGAAAATTTTTTTATCAACTTATCATAAATATTTAAAACCAAGTAAAGGACCAATTTGTCTTATATATTGATCTTTCCTTTCGCCACATAGCGGTGCGATTGCAAATTGTCAAATAAGAATTTATAACGGCTTATTGTACTAATATTGAAGGTTAACGATGTGAAGTATTGTAAATTTTTCGTTAGCCGCCGAAATAAAAATTATTAGTATCTTTCTCTCTAATGTTAGTATTTTCCATGGTAAAAATTAGTAAAATTTAAGATTACGAATTTCTAATATTCTAAAGTAGCAATTGTTTTATATAATAAATAATTAAAATAGCACATAAATCGACGTTATCGTCCTTTTCTTATTCTAGCAAAATAATTTTTTAGTATTCTTTTTCTGACGGTGTATAAAAAAGTTTCTGCACAAGATCGCTTGTGATTTTGCAGCAGTCATTTGACATCGGCGGGCCAATTATACAAAGTTTGGGCAATTGTTACACGTAATCTAAAAAGTAGTTTCTATTCACGGAAGTGTGTTTCGAGTTCGAGCTCATGTGGAGGATAATATGAAACAACGTTTATTTAAAAACATTTAATAAACATATAGTAAACGATTTACTGCGTTTTAGCTTTACAGTGCGCATATTAGTAAATTTCAAACGTTTCCATAATTTTTTCTTTTCAGATAATTATAAGCCATTTTTTCCTATTAATTAGTCACATGAAATCCGAGATTTTTAGTTAAAAAAGCATTTCATCAATAGGTAAAAAATGATCTCTATTTTCTGCCCATTTCTATTTCTCCGGTTATTAAGGTGGTTAACTCCTGACTGCTGAGTCCAAGCAGAAAATTTTCGAATAAGTCTCAGATTTGACTCTTAAAGTTAGGAAAGTTGGCAATATTATACGAAGCGCAGGTAAGGCATCAGAGACTGAGAAACACTGTTGACGTTTTTGTTTCAAATGTAAGTGAATCTTGACTCGCGTGGGAGTTAATCTTTCCTTACTCTGCGACTTTACTACTTTTCCTATAAGTTAATGAAATTTCGCACAATTATCTATGAAAAGCCGAACTGCTTTGACTAAAAAATTCGTAAAAGTCTCTGATAATGTTCATTTAGCAGGGCTAGTTTAGTTTTAAGAATATTGAAAAGGTTTTTCTACTGTATTTGTCATTAATAAAATGTTGAAATCGCTACAATAAAGGTCTCTTTGCAAAAAAATAAAAATGCGGTGAAGAAGAGAATGAACAAAAAGAAATAAAGGCAGTAGCTAAAGTATTATTATAGGTCACTTGATCGTCTCTACGATGATTGCATTTGTCTGGCACTCGCCTATCTGACTACGAGATTTTCCGCCTGAGCTCTCTCGCTGTTGAATTTGCAGTGGCATGCCTAGTAGGCACGTAGCCTGCCGCCGCATTATCCACTGTGACTGTATGTGTGCGCATCGACCAAGCGGTTTAAGTGAGATCCGATTAAATTCAAACACGAATTAAAAGCCCTACTCACTCATAGTAGACAAGTCAATAAGGTATAAGTACCAGTAGCGGAACGGTTTTTTAAAAATGAATTATATCAATTTCATTATAACGTACACTCCTCTTCACATGCTTTTGCGCACCCCGTGCAAAAACTGGAAGAGCTAAAAAGTTTTATTGCTCAGCAGCAAAACGTCGTAGCTCAAAAAATCCAACGGCATTCGAAAGAGCAGATAAAAACCTTCGAAAAATGCTACTACGGAATTAAAAAAGTGTTAAATTAAGTTTTTTATAAGTATTAAAAAGAGTTGAAAAAACACAAAAAAATTTGCCTTTTTGAACCGCTGCAAATTTAGTTCCCCGTAATGGTAGCTTAAAAAATCCAACGGAGTCGAAAAGGTAATTGATTCAACTTTAAAATGACGGGTCGAACGTTTTTTTTTAGGACGTTTTATAATAAAGTTACACCATTTTTTATAAAAAAAAAACGTGTTTTTTTAAATGCGAATAATTAAAAAATAAAAGAGATAGAAAAAAACTTCAGAAAGAAAAAAAAATTGTTTTCACTCATTGAGCATATTTCTGCAGCTATGTATGCGATTTCCAAAAAAAAATATTTTTTTCCATTTTTTAGCATGTCAAAAAATTAAAGTGTTTAGTTTGTCTAGATATTTGTAAATCATTTATTATTCATTATTATTATAAAAAATATAATTAATTTATTATAATTAATTTATTATAATTAATTTATTTAATCAAACACTTTAATTTTTTGACATGCTAAAAAATGGAAAAAAAAATATTTTTTTTGGAAATCGCATACATAGCTGCAGAAATATGCTCAATGAGTGAAAACAATTTTTTTTTTACGTGGAGCAGTGGCCTGGTGGCCAAGATGTAGACTGAAAACAGGAGCGACAATCCTAGACAGGATGCAAGCACTAGTTATGAGAGGCATCACGGGGGTGATGAAGTCAACACCTCTAAAAGCACTTGAAATGGTGCTTGATCTCCCCCCTTGGAGCTGATGATAAGAGCGGCTGCCCTGAAGGCCAAGATTAGGTCAACAAGGGCTATAGCCGAACATGAAGACACTGAACTGGTTAAGTCAGTGGACCTTGGTAACAATCAGGAACTTGACAGAATCCCCAGAAAATTCTTCTTTGATAGGAAGTTCAAACTGGGGATTCAGCCAAAGTAAGAAGTCAATCCGCGGGAAACAAGAGCCAGTCTCTGGTTTACTGACGGGTCCAAAATTGAAAAAGGAACAGGAGCCGCGGCGTGGCTTAAGGGAACTAGCACAGAGCTGGTACTTTCCCTGAAAGCCATCAGGAGTTGCCTAGAGCACATGCTGGAGAAGGAATGAAGAGACCGCAAGGTCACCATACACTCGGACAGCAAAGCAGCACTCCTAAGTGTTAGTAAAGTAGAGGTAACCTCGCTAGAAGTGAAAAGGTGCCGCAATGCTTTAGATAAACTTGCGGAAAGGTGTGACGTAGAATTAAAGTGGGTCCCGGGACACTCGGATGTCCTGGGTAATGAAAAGGCAGATAGACTCGCGAATAGAGGAGCGGCGGGAATTAGAGCAATCGATACCAAGGTTGTCATACCTCTTTGCCACCTAGAAAGAAAAATCCAGAAATGAGTGGAAACAAAACAATGTAAAAGATGGCGCGACAGCCAAGAGTGCAGACACATCAAAAGTATTATTGATGAGATAGTACCCCGAAGCTGGAAAGCCGAACTGATCAAATTCGAAAGAAGGGAAATTAGGCTAGTGGTGAGCTGGCTCACGGGTCACTGTGACTTGGATTACCACAAACATAAGATCGGAAAAACGAGTAGGAAACTCTGTAGGCTCTGCGGTGAGGCAAATAGAACCCCCGTTAAAAATGATTGTATAAATTTGTACAACACCGCATTTTCAAGCTGAAAGCATAAACTTTTAAATACCGATGAGATTTTTAAGATGCGATAATCGGTTTTAAAAACTATACAGAGTTTTATGAGGGCTACAATTTTTGACTTTTTTATTAGATTTTAAATGTTAATAAAAAGAGGAAATTTAATTTTTTTATAATGTAAATGTATTTTTATAAAGCTTTTGCTTCACAGAAAAGAATGCCGTCGGAATTTTGAAGCTGCGATCATTTTTCGCAATAATATAAAACTTTCTTTCTTCCCAGATTTTTGCCGAAGGATGGCAAAAGCTTGTGAAGGGGAGTGTATATACTTATACAGGGTATCCAAAAAGTCTGGAAACATCCAAATAACTTTTCAGGTGATTTATTTGTAAAAAATGTCAAGGTCATATTCGATGTAATTTTCAACAAGGAATTCAACGGCGACCTTAGATTTGACCTTGAAGATGACCTTGACGGTTTTTTTAAGGTCAGGTCAATTTTTTTTAATGGGAAGCACCATTTTTGACATCAGCAATGGAAAGAGCGGGAAATTTTACATTCAAAACTATTGAGATCAATAATTTTCCGTTGATCTTAAAGGTCATTTGATTTTACTTTTAGGGTTACCCAGGAACAACGGCGTGGACGTAGTAATTTCTGTTCCCTTTGGGGTGCTTTATTATCGTGAGTCCCCTTGCCTCTCACGTGATTGGATAAGTATTTCCAACTATGATTATCGTAGATGCTCGAACTGCTCCCCATTTACTTCTTGACACTGTCCTAATCGATGGTAAAAAGTACCAACAGCATTTCTGACGATTTCAGCAGGGATGAGAGCTGATTAATCAATGATCCTTTGCCGTAATTCATCCAAATTTTGGGGTTTTGTTTTGTACACTCGATCTTTCAAATACCCCCAATAGAAGTAATCAAGAGGCGTCAAATCGGGTGATCTAGCTGGCCATTCAATAATGCCTCTTCGTCCTATCCATCGATTAACAAATACCGCATCTAAGTAAGCGCGAACAGTTCGTACATAATGAGCTGCTGCGCCATCCTGTTGATATCATGTGCCGTTGAAGTTTTCTCCGGTTATTTCCATTATTGCAGGAACTATTTGATTGCGGAGCATAGCTTCATAATTTTGGGCATGTTAAGTTCATCAATAAAAAATGGTCCTATAATTTTATCATTTAGTATTCCAACCCAGACATTTAATTTTTGTGGATATTGTGATTTAGCCTCTCGTGCCCAATAAGGATTATCAACTGCCCAATATCTACAATTATGCCTATTCAAACTTACGTCAAGTTGAAATGTAGCTTCATCTGAAAATACTATGTTAAATAGAAAGTTAGGATTTTGAACTATGCGAGCCATCATATCATCACAAAATTTAACGCGACGGTCGAAATCATCTTCGTTTAGTTTGTGTATCAGTGTTACTTTGTAGGGATGGAAATTCGCTTCATGTAGTATGTTATGAACAGATGATGTACTAACTTCGTGCTCTTGAGCAGCTCTACGAGTGGATGTATGTGCATCTTCAGTGAATGTTAACAAAACATCTAATGACTTCTCTTCATTACTTGCTGACTTTGGTCTACCTGATCTAGGCAGGTCACTAATAGTGCCGGTATTTTCAAACCTTTTAACAGTTTTTTGAACCGTTGCAAATGAAATTAGCGTCCTATTAGGCCTAAATGTAGCATTGAAAAGATCCCTTACAGCCCTATAAGATTGCTGAACCGGACCCCAACCTCTCATCATAAGAAGCGTTATTCTTTCTCTATCAGTGAGTTTGTCCATTGCACTTTTCTTTGCAAGAGACGCAAGCTGATCAGAATATGAAAATTCAAAAACCAGTAAAATATTTTTTCAGATTGTACACTACTGCTGCGGAAAATTATTTGAACGAATTCAATAGAAGAGCTTGAAATGGTAATAATCAATAATTGTTTCTGGGTAACGCTATGGAAACTTCTCCTTTTTCAATTGCCGATATCAGATGAGGGGGACTTAAGAAACAAATTTTGACCTTGGATTGACCTTAAAGGATACAAACAAGGTTAGGTTTGAGGTCAGCGCTACTTGTGATTAAAGAAAACAGCTGAAGTAAGCTTTGATCTATTTCCTTCAATCGAGTTTTTCTGCGAGACCTCAAAATTGAATAACCTCCAAATGACCTTTAAGATGAATGGAAAATTATTGACCTCTATGGTTTTGAATGTAAAATTTCGCCTCGGGCGTCAACACAGCCCGGCCGGGAAATGCACCTTTCCAGCCACGTGTCGTAATATACTATTGATAAACACCTCCCCAGGCAATTATACCGTAATTCACTATGGTCTGAAAAAATGCATAATAAATTTTAATTAGGGTTTTCTTATCCATTTGGTTTTTTACCTTTGCAAAAATATATATAAAATACTTAGTTTTATTTACTATATACTCTATATGTTTATCCCATTTTATATTATAATCTATATATATTCCCAAATATTTGCAATTCTTTACTCTTTCAATTTCTTTAATTTGAACAGTAATATTCATGTCATTTGATACACTATTATTATTTGCTAACCAGATTGCTACTTCATCTAGACATTTTATCATTTTTACCTTTGCTTTATGCCACCTAACACCTTCAGAAATGATTACTGTGTCATCAGCATATGACATGATAGTATTTGTATTCATACCTAATAATAAATTTTTTACCCGTACCTTTTTTTAAATAATATTAATATTTTATTAGGTCATGAGAAGAGCACGTCCGTATAACAAAAGATGCAATTTTTCATGTGCTGCAAAATGTTGAAAAGTAAATGTAGAGAGTGATTTTGCATCTTTTTTGCATTTTTAGAAGTTGAATCGAGCATAAACAAACTGAAGCCATTAATTAAAGGTAACAGAAACTCATGACATCGTACGCACGCGCCCGCCTGACGCGAGTGACATAATTGAATTCGCAATAGACCTATCGCCGAGCCGAGAGCAGTTCATACTCTACACCCTCGACTCTTCTTCTACTCTTTTCTAATTCAATTTTTCCTTGATTTGCCTAATTATCTTATTCAATGTTTCAAATAAATTCAAAATAGGCATATGCTCGCACACATTAAAAAATATTGAATACTAAAGTTACAGTACAGTGTTTACAGTAGTATACTGAGAGAAATAATATAATAAAAATTATAATATTTCTATTAAAAATTACTAAGTAACATTTGAAGAAAAATTTTTAGTTTATGTAGAATAAATTTTACTAACTAACATAGTAATTTAAATCGATAAGTAATAAATATTATTAGACCAATGTTAGCAAATAAAAAAAAGAGAAAAGCCTGTATTGGTTTGAGTCTAAATCTTCGCATTTTTTTTATTCCTTAGAGGTGTTTTGAATCCGCCATACTGGCTTGCGCAAACCTAGAGGCGATCCTATACTCTTTGTTCATCAATCAAAGAATTCCAATCATAAAAAGTATACGTTACTTATAAAATTTCACCGCTAACGTATTAAATTAAAAAAAAAACCATGTTTTTGACAATTGTTTATTTATAATAATTATAAACAATTATATATTAACAAAATATCTGCATGACTCAATAGTCTAGGTACAGTAGTACCTAAAAAAGCAAAAAATTACAAAATCCTGCATCAATTTTGCAAAATATGAAAAAAAGAAGGAAAAAATTAAAACGCCCATATATGGGCGTCTGTGACTGAAAGGGTTAATGAATTAATCCGATGGCAGATTCTACTCAAATCCGAACGGCAGTTTTTCCATAAATTTTTAAAAACTAACACTGTTAAAAAAACTTGAATTTTACAGCACATTTTAACACGTGTACCTTAAATTTAATGTACTTGGTAAACACAATGTACATTTGCATCAAAATTAATATATTTAACATTGAAATTTAATGTTGTTTTCAAGTAAGCATACATTAAAATTCAACGACATGCATTAACTAGAACTAATGCACGTTTACATAAATTTTAATATGAAAGTACATTAAATTCTATGTAAATTTACAACAATTTTAATATTTTTTTTTTATGCAGTCACATTAAATTTCAAGTATAAGTACAGAAAATCTAGTGTGCAACTTAAATATAATTTTTGTACAATACTTACTGTTTAATAATAACAGTTTTTTCTCATATAATACTCAAACCCAATACGGCAGAGTTTCCGAATTGGGTTTGATTCACCTTAAGTGCGAAATAAATGTAATATATAGTAAAAAGGACTCATGGTCAAGTGGACTAGGTATTGGACTTTTAATCGGAAGGTCGCAGGTTCGAATCTCATCAAAAAAGTTTTTTTATTTAAGGGGTTGCCGATCTTAATATATACTAGCGACGTACCTCGCTCGCTAACGCTCGCTCAGTAAATAATTTTTTGGTTCCTGTTTAAAATAATTTATCATTGTTCGAGGCTTTGAATAGATTACTTTTTTTTTATAAACTATTATAATTTTTTTAAGAATTCTAGAAACTTATTTTACATTTTATATATTCAAATAATTTAATTTTTAAGTTGCGTATAGTAAAAGACTCGTATCGTAAATTTATTGTAATCACGGGGAGTTAAAAGGTAAATTAAATTAAATAATATAATATTTAAGAATGTTATTCTTAATATTATTACATTACATCATTTGTATTAATTTCGATTTTAAAATTTATTATTATAAGAATAATATAACAAATACATGAAAGACATTATAGAAAGTTATTCAGCTATTTACGAGAAGAGTGCAGACCCTCTAGATAATGATTTTACATGAAACGTTTTGTATTAATTTGTCGTATCAAATAAGAAAATAAATTCCTTTTAGTTTGATCTCATAACTCTTTATTTAACAATAATTTTAGTTATATCTACTAAATAAAGATAATGTTCGCTTGAAATATAATTTTTGAATTTATGTTGAAAATAATTAATTTTTTAAATTTAATTGTTTAAAGTGAAAAAAAATTTCATTTTTTATAACATTTTATCAATTAAATGATTATAATAAAATACATGTTATTTAATATAAATAAATTTAACCCTTTAACGCCCAACATGACCATTTTTCGACAATATTTTCAGTGGTGTGTAACACTCACTTAAAATGGTTCAAGAAATTCTTGAGATACCATTTTTAACGTAAAATTCTATGTAATTTCAGAATCCGGTATTAGATTTGTCGAAAAATTCAACAATAAAAAGTTATAAACAATTTTTTGCAAAAAATCGTGAATTTTTGAGAAAATAATTCGTTTAACCCAAATTTTCGAATGGAAAGAGGGTTTGCTCGGACGTCTAATACGTATGTATTTGGTCAATGGCATGTATACTTAATTGTAAAATAGTTGCAATACCGAAATTAAAAATGGCGGCCATCCAAACAACCCATTTTCCACCAAACTTATCAAGAAAGGTTCGTGATTTTTTTTCCCGATCAGGATCGACTTAACGAAAAAAGTTTATAGAACAAAAAATTGTTAGAATTGATCAGAGAAGACGTGTGAATTTTAATTCTAAGGTGAACGTTCATTGAAAATGCGTTTTCAATGAATGTTCACCTCCACTTCTTAAAACCCGGGCAACGATACATTCAGTAGCGGCTAAGAACGTTCAACAATTTTTAATTCAATAAAGACCGACTCTATAAAATAAGTTATAGAACAAAAAATGCTTAGAATTAATCAAAGAATACTTGTGAATTTTTTCAGAATTTTCGGAGCAATTTTTTGATTTTCCAAAAATTGGCCATATCCAAAAATCCAAAAGTCGCTCCGAAAAGTCTGAAAAAATTCACACGTCTTCTCTGATAAATTCTAACAACTTTTTGTTGTATGCATTTTTTCGTTAAGTCGATCCTGCCCGAGAAAAAAAATCACGAACCTTTCTTGATAAGTTTGGTGGCTGGTTTGGAAAAGGGGTTGTTTGGATGGCCGCCATTTATATTTTCGGTATTGCAACAGTTTTACAATAAAGTATACATGCCATTGACCAAATATATACGTATAAGACGTCCGAGCGAACCCTCTTTCCATTCGAAAATTTGGGTTAAACGAATTTTTTTTCTCAAAAATTCACGTTTTTTTTGCAAAAAATTGTTTATAACTTTTTATTGTTGAATTTTTCGACAAATCTAATACCGGATTCTGAAAGTACATAAAATTTTACGTTAAAAATGGTATCTCAAGAATTTCTTGAACCATTCTAAGTGAGTGTTACTCACCACTGAAAATATTGTCGAAAAATGGTCAAGTTGGGCGTTAAAGGGTTAATACAAATTTTTTAAAATATTATAAATAATAGATGATTTTTTTATAAATTAGACTTCACAGTAGATACAACACAAGGAATAGTATTAGTTACATTAACAGATAATTACGTAAATACGTAAATATTATTCTGCCCAACGAATTTACATATACCTACTCCTTACCGCAAGTGTCCGGCAAAGGTGCTCTACTATGTCTTTTGTTATTCTGCTGCTCTAATTCTTTTAGTGTGTACTAGGCCTAATATCTAATAGGCCTAATATCTAATCTAGCGACGTACCTCGCTCGTTAACGCTCGCTCAGTAAATAATTTTTTGGTTCCTGTTTAAAATAATTTATCATTGTTCTAAGCTTTGAATAGATTACTTTTTTTATAAACTATAATAATTTTTTTAAGAATTATAAAAACTTATTTTACATTTTATAAATTCTAATAATTTAATTTTTAAGTTGCGTATAGTAAAAGACTCGTGATGTAAATTTATTTTAATCACGGGGAGTTAAAAGGTAAATTAAATTAAATAATATATAATATTTAAGAATGTTATTCTTAATATTATTACATTACATCATTTGTATTAATTTCGATTTTAAAATTTATTATTATAAGAATAATATATCAAATACATGAAATACATTATAGAAAGTTATTCAGCTATTTACGAGAAGAGTGCAGACCCTCCAGATAATGATTTTACAAGAAAAGTTTCGTATTAATTTCTCGTATCAAATAAAAAAATAAATTCCTTTTAGTTTGATCTCATAACTCTTTATTTAACAATATTTTCAGTTATGTCTACTGAATAAAGATAATGTTCATAATTTTTGAATTTATGTTAAAAATAATTAATTTTTTAAATTTAATTGTTTAAAGTGAAAAAAATTTTAATTTTTTATAACATTTTATCAATTAAATGATTATAATAAAATAGATTTTATTTAATATAAATAAATTTAATACAAATTTTTTAAAATATTATAAATAATAGATGATTTTTTTTATAAATTAGACTTTACAGTAGAAACAACACAACGAATAGTTTTAGTTACATTAACAGATAATTACGTAAATACGTAAATAATATGTTACGAGAATAAGATGTCGTATTTTCTTATTTTCGCCGTAGATCTACTTAATTCCTTATTCTGCCCCCCTTATTTACATATTCCTACTCCTTACCGCAAGTGTCCGGCAAAGGTGCTATACTATGTCTTTTGTTATTCTGCTGCTCTAATTCTTTTATTGTGTACTAGGCCTAATATCTAATAAGACAATTATACTTTTCGGAATGTGTTTGGATGCTTATGTTAACAGAATGATAAAAGGGAACGTTATAGTCATAAAATTGAACACGTGTGTTCACCCCGCACTTGGTCATTGAGAAAAAAATCGGGCGCTGTTCCTGTAGACGATGTGCAGGTGTCCAAGAACACCCTCAGGATGACGGGACGTCGTCTACAAGGCAGCCAACCCCGCACTTGGTCATTGAGAAAAAAATCGGCCGCTGTTCCTGTAGACGATGTCCAGGTGTCCAGGAACACCCGCAGGACGACGGGACATCGTCTACAAGGCAGCCAACCCCGCACTTCATCATTGAGAAAAAAATCGGCCGCTGTTCCTGTAGACGATGTTCATGTGTCCAGGAACACCCGCAGGACGACGGGACATCGTCTACAGGGCAGCCCACCCCGCACTTGGTCATTGAGAAAAAAATCGAAGCGGAAAAAATATTCCTGGACCAAGTTACATCATCTACAAGTATCGTCGGTCAAAGACGTGAAAAGTGGTCGGAAAAAAAAAAAACCCTGGAATTAAGCTACTTAATATAATATATTAATATATATTTGTATTTATATTATGAATTTAAAATAAATTATAGTATAATTAAAATTGTTGCACTACGGCTACGGCTACTTGCAGCAGGCCTCGCGTTGGGCGCCTATTTGTGAAACTGCCTGGTTACCGTTCTCGCTATTGCGTAAGCGTTAGGCTCCGGCCCCGTTACAAAAATTAATTACGAGTTCGTTTCCCGCGATTTTTGTTTTACCCCAGCTAGCGCAGATCTCATGCTCAAGGGCACCCGGGACCGAAGTCCGGACCTGGCTCGAACCTTTGATTGCAACTCGCTACTCTACACGATGGCGCCGCTGGCCTAGCACCTCCTGTTCTCTCGGGCCGCACAGGAGCCCTAACGCGCGGAGGCCCTAACCGGGGAAACGCGGCGGAGACGAATCTCGACGCCGCGTCCTCAGTTCTCAACTCACGGAAGGGCGCGGACGCAATTATAACGTCAGCGCGGCCCTCTTCTTTCTTTCGAATCGCCTAGAATTAAATCCACCAACCTTCCCTTTCTGTTGACGTAGCTGCGGGGGGGGGGGGGGGGGCTCTCGACTTGCGTTCTGGGCTGCAATCGCCGACCTGGGGTTGATGGGAGGTTGGCTTCCTTGCTTCTTCTAGGTGCTCGACCGGTCTTCTTCGCTACTCTGCTCGGTTCACACGAACTCTTCCTCGCTGCTTCACTTGCACTTCTCGGTTGCTCAACTCGACGTCTACACGGAACTGTCGGTAACTGGCAACGCCAAAATTTCTACTGCCCGCGCGCGGAGCGCGGACTAACTCTCCTCCTCTGTGCTGTCAGGTGACGCACGGGGACCAATCCGGCCCATCCGCCTCCGCCACTGCGGCTGCTCCGGCGGCGAGAGCCGCGAGCAAGCTCGGTCGCCTCCGCCGCCGTCTTCTCTTCACCCCGCTCAACTCTCCATCTCTGTCGCGCACACGCGCGTTATACATACTCCGCTTCACTCTCTCTCGCACTCACGCGCTCAAATGACAGCAATGTCACAAAATATAATTTAAATCTATATAAGATAAAATTTGAATTATAAAAATTGTGTTTCGGTCGCCTGATGTGGCGTATATATGCGTACTCTCCCGCTTGAGCCGGAGACGTTAAGCGCACCAGTGCCGGTAAATCCCAGAGCTGAAGTTTCCTACGTCTAGATGTCTGGCGTCTAGCGTTGACCTGCACTCAGCCTATGCTCGGATCACCTCGGCCGCTTTGGCCGCTTCAGCTGCCCGACCGCCCGAACGCTTCGGCTGTCTCGGTCTACTATAACGCTTTTTTATGGTACCCTTTAACGGCTTCGTTACAAGGTTACACTCTCCGGTTTTATCCATTCATATCTTAGAGTGCATACTTTGATGTACATATTTAAATTACAAATTATTTGTAGTTCCGGTTTGGTACTACTGTGTACTAATGCCTTTAATTTTCCATTTACATCTTCAAGAGGCATACAAGAAGAGGTGAATAAAGGTCCTAAACGTCGTACCGTCTCAGGTAAGTGTAACAAGGAATGCACATTACATGTCATAAATTTTATGCTATATAAAATTTCAAATATTAACAAAAATTCTTTGACTAATATTTCAGCCAAATCTATCCTTCTACTTGTGGTTTCTTGTTCACACAAAATGTAAATAGCTTGAACAAGTAATTTATAATGCTCAAAGTAGTCCGCTGAAAGGACATTATTTAATATTGGCACCGAAAAGTAAAAAAAAAACAGTTTTTTTAGTTCGGATGCTTTCCAATAATAAAAATGCGTTTTTATCAATCTTGGGCGTCTTGCAATATAATACAGAGGTTTGATAGCGCTAAGTTTAGCATCTATAATGTCAACAAAATTAGATACATTAAAATGTTCGTTATTATATTTAGGATCGAACCATAATTCGCCCAGCTATTTCACGACCCCTTCGAATACGCAATGCATTACGTCTACTGATGCAGATGTGACAAACTTATGACAAATTTTGGACATAATTGTCGGACGGTGGTTAAAATATACATTGCAATAAAATTTTGTGTAATGATATAAATAATTTCTTTAATATTTAGATGATAAGAGTTATCTACTTTGCCAGAATGTAAGTAAGGAAAGCTATACACGAGTAAAGAGGAAGGGCAGCGCAAATGTTAAAGAAGCTTTAAAAAAAAAATTGAAAATTATTAGTAAACAGAAAATAAATAAAAAAAACAATTAGATTCACTGTGCACAGACAATAATAATTTTCTCCATTCGCGAACTATTTTTGATAAATCATCATCGGATGATGACAAGTGTGCGAAAGCAAATAAATCTGGAATGGAACAGAAAGAACAGAAAAAGAGGATGAAATTGAAAAAGACCGAGAAAGACAAAGAGAACTGGATAGACGAGCAGAGTATAATACAGATGATAGTGTAATTGTCACTAATTACTAATAATTTTAACATTTATTAAAAATTAAACTATTATTTTGTAGGATGAAAGTCTACTGGAATTATGCCGTCGACCTGGAAACGGTCGAGTTCTCCTATGCAATGCTTATGATGTATGGATTGATCAGAGAGAACTAACATATTTACAACGATGGCTTGAATTGCCTAAAGAATTAACAAGAAGACTTCTAAGTACCTGTGTGCGAGAGGAAGGTCAAAAACTAACCGCCCTATCCCTCGAGATATTTTAAGCGCAGTAGAATGTAAGCTGTATTTAAATTTTATCAAAAAAATAATAATAACAATAAGAATGCAATATTCAATTAAATTTTCTTTACAGTTTACGTAAATAAGAAGTGTACGTTGAGATTGAAGCGCTTGGAGTTTACAACAGTGATTAATATGATGTGTGCTTCATTACGCAATCCGAAGAATTAATTTGTATTAATACTTAATTATTAATTAATTGATTAAAATTATGATTTAATATTTTCATTGAAAATTTTATAAATTGTTAATATTTGTTACATATTATACAGAGTGTCTGAAAAGTCCCGGAACGGCACGATAACTTCTTAATTAATAATGATAGGAAAAAACTAAAATGCACGGTTATTAGGATTTTTTCCCAGCTATCTCATGGTAACCTTGAATTTGACCTTGATTACAAACCTGGGTTTGACCTTTATCATGACAATCCAAGATCAAAATTTAAAAACGGTCAAGATATTTGAACGTAAAATTTTCCGCTCTTTTCATTTCCGGGGTCAAAAATAGGTGGTCCCATTTAAAAAAATCGACTTGACCTTCAAATGACCTCGAAGTTTGTGATCAAGGTCGAATTCAAGGTTACCATCAGATAGCTGGGAAAAAATCCTAATAACCGTGCATCTTAGTTTTTTCCTATCATTATTAATTAAGAAGTTATCATGCCGTTCCGGGACTTTTCAGACACTCTGTATAATAAATCTTTTATTACACTTAACAAAATGTAACTTTCTTTTTACCTCCGTAAAATTGACTACATGATTTCCAGAATATCTACATACATTTCAGTATTAGATTAAAGAAAAGACTACAACTAGATTTGAAACTAGATTCACATTTTCATGGAATTATTTTCAGTGTCAATTCAATCCTTATTATTTTTTAAATTTTTTAAGAGAAAGATTTATTTACCAATATATTGCCAGATTATACCCAATATGTGGTCAATTTTTTTTTTAATCTGTTACCAATATGTTATCAATATATTGGTAAATTTCATTATATTAAAAGATTACGAAGTATGGGAAACGTATTGGTGAACTATTGGAGGATGTGCCTTAGCGAACTGATACCAATATGTTGGAAATATGATAGTAAATGTTTTCCCAATATATCGCTAATACCTGTTTCCAATATATTGGCAAGGTGTTGTCAATAGCCTACATTTTTGCGCGGGAAAGCTCTGTAGATAGTTTATTTGTATGAATTCAATTCACCCGTAAATCTCTCTTTTGCAATTCATTTGTAATTTAATATAATTTAATAAGCCAATTCATACTTATTTAATTTAATTGCCTATGTTTTGATTCATACGCCCACTCAACCTACTATTCCTTTGTATGTTTATATATATACAAGGTGTCCCATTTTAAAGAAACCACCGAGATATTTTTCACATTTGGCGTTGTATAAAAAAATCGTTCAGACGAAAGTTGTTCGGGACAAGAGGGGCTATCTTTTTATGCAAAAATTGCTATGTACATAGGAATTTTTAGTATGTTTTATAGTAAAAATCGTCATAACTCGAGTATATCTCACTGTTCCTACGGAACATAGTAATTTTAACTATAACATTTCTCTTCGTGTACCCACTGACAAGGTAAATCAAAATAGCAACTGTTTAACTTGTACATGACTAGCGTAATCATGAAATAAATATGTTAACACTGCACTTTACATATACATTGCACCAATCCTAGTTTCACATGGATCCTGCAGAAGAACTCTCCCTAGTTGAGTTTTTTCTCTCCGAGTAGTCTTATGGTATTGAATTTCGGACCGTTGTATGCATAGCCTGACATGTACGATGTTGCCAAATCTTCTTACTCAAGCCGTCCGATACGTGAAAAATGCATTTCGCTTTAAGGGGATGCCTATCTTAATTTCCGTGCTCTACTATACCGACAATTCTCTA
The DNA here is from genome assembly GCA_018906775.1 of Sycophila sp. Sp_5. Classification (NCBI taxonomy): domain Eukaryota; kingdom Metazoa; phylum Arthropoda; class Insecta; order Hymenoptera; family Eurytomidae; genus Sycophila; species Sycophila sp. Sp_5. The sequence continues at coordinate 526,161 of JACCID010000015.1, forward strand.
TATTCTCTGCCAGCATCTAAGGCAAATTTGATTTTTCAAATAATTTTCAAACGGCTTTCTTAATGGCATTTCTGATTGTATCAAAACATTAGTTATAATTCGTAGAATGTACGTAGACTTCTTTTTTGGCTGATTTCAATTCAAATTGAAAAATAAGTCAGTATTTTCAGCGATGAGAATTGAAATCAGCCAAAAAAGAAGTCTGCGCACATTCTACGACCCTATTAAAAAATTTTACGTAAGATCTTACAAAATCCAAAATCTGATCGGAAATTTTTTTATTTATAAAGGACTAAACACCGTACAAAATGTGGATAAACTCGTTATTAAAGAATTTTTTTTCGATGGGATTTAGAATTTTTTCAGATGCGGAACTTAAAAATTTTGCTACACGAGTTTACTCCTTTATAAATAAAAAAATTTCCGATCAGATTTTGGCATAAGATCTCACTTAAGATTTTATGATAGGGGAATTATAAATAATGTTTTGATGCAATCAGAAATGCCATTAAGAAAGCCGTTTCAAAATTATTTGAAAAATCAAATTTGCCTTAGATGCTGGCAGAGAATATAGAGATTTTCGGTATAGTAGAGCAATGAAATTAAGATAGGCATCCCCGTAATGAAATAATTTATTATAAGCTTCATATGTATCAAATGCATTTTTTAAAGACAGGTAAATTTGCACTGAGTATTCATTAACAAATAAAAAAAATTGTGCAAAGCAAAGCGCGATTTCCAAGAGTTCATATTGGCACTTAACAAACAACTGTAGTCAATAAATCTGTACAAGAAAATGTTTTAACTAATGCATAACATCACGATAGTAATACACTTTTTCTTCCCTCCGGCCCCGAAAGCGCAAATTCTAGACCGTTGCGCGAGAGGAAGTTGTAACTTTTGAGGATCGTCGAGCAGAAAAATACGCTGGATACGTAATATACTATTTGCTACTCCTGTCTTTTACCGATCCTAATTAGATAAATTATTTTATTGTAAGTTTATTTAACTTTTTGGAATCGATAAAAAGAATTCCTTGTTATTTGTTCATATTAGTGTTCAAATAACTCCACTTAAATACCACGACTAACAACTACATTAAACACCATCTTTTATCATCTTCTTCTCAATCAGGTACCTAATCTATACGGTAGAAGCACTCGCCCGCTGATTGCCCCATCATATTAACGTCATAATTAACATCAGGGCCCTCTTAGGCAACTGAGAAGGACCTAATCTGAACTCTAAGGCATCTTATCTGGACCTCCTTATTGCCTCACTATTGCTTATATTCGAGATCATGGACCGGTCTAACGCAGGTAGATTGCGTAGGCGGACACCACCGCCATGATATGACTGGCTTTGGCACGCTGTGCAATGTTATATTGTCCGGCTATCGTTCTAAGGTTTATTGAATTCTGATCATTTATTCAGATATGGATAGGATTTCCTTAAGTATAACGAAAAGTACGGACATAAACTCTAATATTTTACTCTATCTTGAGTGAATTAATTTCACTCTATTCGTAAAGATAAATTTTGATTGTACTTGAGTTAAATGCGTGGTTTTTATTATATAATTAACTTTTTGTAAACTTTAACTTACACTTAACCACTGTATGATTGCAATAAGGGTCTGCAAGGACTGCTCATACATACCTGCAATGAAAATAAAAAATTGTTACATACTAATTGATTAGGCTAGTAATTGAGTTGCAATAATTTAATATTAATTATTTGAGTAGGAGAATTAATGAACACATCTTTTCTTTTTATGGTTACTTGACTTGTGTGTTTTGACATTAAGCAATTACTTTTTTTCAATAAACAAAGTAGAGTCCGGTTTTTTTAGGTTAGTTGAATAACTTTTAATATTTATGCTCAAACAAACAATGCTTCTACAAATACTTTTTATACAGAGAGCATTTCCCTGGTAAAAACGTCCATCAGCCATTCGACGTGGGCAGACCAATTATTTTAAGTTTGAACAACCGTTTTATATGAGCCACTGCTTAACAAACCTACTTACTTAAGTTGTTATACTTAGTTAAAAATGTTAAAATCTTAAAAAAATATTCGCGTTTGCGCAGCTGCTCCACAACCCGGAGCTTCGACCCCTCCCATGGAGCCCATGTAGGAGCGTAACGCTCCAGCCACTCTTTGTCCGCTGCAGAGGTGCAATGAAAAATCTGCGCCCCCGCAGCAGCCAATTGTTCTTAAAATGAGGGGTGTGGCCGTCCACTCTACCGTCGATGGCTTTTTCCACCGACTGGACGACCGACAACCCCTGAGCCTCAGTCAGGCGCACCTCACGGTACAGTTCAGGGACGACCGCGAACTTGAAATCACTGGCCGTTGCCTGGCTGTAGGTTGGTGCTGGTCCCTCATGTGCATTTTAAACAGCCGGGGGGTGGAGTCACCAGATGACCTCTCCTTCCCGCTCCTTTTAAGAGAATCCCCAGGGGTCCTCAGGGGAGCGGTACCTGCAGGCCTCGTCGCTCCCGTTGTCGGTGCAAGTTGGCCTGCCCGCCTTCTTTGCCGTCTCTTCCTTTCGGCGCCTGTGATTCTCTTTTTCCCTATACTTGCAGTATCGGACTGCGCCCCCGAGGTCAGCGAAGACACACCGCCCAAAGGGCACAGAACTCCATCTGCGAACCTTCTCCTTCCTCACTAGTCCCGGGTGAGGTGGACCCTGTCCCAGTGGGAAGTGCCGTAGAGCTAGGGAGCTCTTCGCGAGATATCACGGTTAACTCGCTTTCCTTATTTGTAATGTTCATTGGTGATAGATGTTTGAATGGTTTTGGGTGGAATGTAAAGTGTATATGAAAACGTGTGACGGTCGCTGAGCCCCGGCGAAACGCACGCACGAGACACTACCAAACGTCCTTCGGCAGCCACATCCCGCAGCAGTGCTGTGGCCTCGGAGGAGCCCCCCCCCCCCACCCGCTCCAGCAGGGCCCTACCCGGTCGCCATCCGGCACTACTAGAACGAAGGGGATTTTTCGCCGGATGATAGGGCAGCCGGTCCGATCGGCTACGATGCTGTACCCTCAGCAACTGCACCAAGATGCTACCCCCCTCCAGGCCAGCAGCAGCTCACACCCGCGCCACCGAGAACTCCCCGCCGTGTAAGTGTGAATGTGTGTATACGTGTATCGTGGGGGTCCCACCCGACGACCACAAGGGTTCCTTGGTCGTCTCGCCAGCCTTAGCCACCTGCTCCCCTGCCTCAGAGGCAGAACCAAGCACCCCTTGTCCCGGGGAGGCGCCTTGTGGGCCACTAGTGCCTACTGGCGCATCCCTACACTTTCACCTCATGCAGACTCCACATCCAGGGAAGAGCCCTTTTTACGGGGGTTCCTTCTCATGCACCGAAGAGCCCTTTTTACGGGGATTCCGTCTCATTTATACACAGTCATGCTAGTCTCATTCACATGAAGAGCCCTTTTTACGGGGATTCCGTCCCTTTCACACTCCTGTCAGACGGTGCAAGGGTAAGTAGCCCAAAAACGGCCTGACGAGACTCAAGCCCTTTCACCATCAAGGTCTCACAACCCACAGAAAGGGGAAAAAAAATTCGACGTGGGCAGACCAATTATTTTAAGTTTGAACAACCGTTTTATATGAGCCACTGCTTAACGAACCTACTTACTTAAGTTGTCATACTTAGTTAAAAATGTTAAAATCTTAAAAAAATATTCGGTCAGCAAAAACTAATTAAACAAGCTGTTTAAGGTTTATAGTTATGTTATATTATTAATAAAAAGGGACTTTCGGTTGGGCCGTGAACAAAAATAGACACGTGTGTCGAAGCGGTGGCCGGGAAAAACAATTAAATAAGGAAAAGAAGGGAAGTGAAAGGAGACATTGCAAGGAGGAGATAGAGAAAAAACTAGAAGGACCAAGAGAAGTGAAAGTGTTAAAAAATTTTATGTTATTAAAGAAGGAGAAGAGTTGATTGTGGAAAGTGAAAAGAAGAGGTTAGGAGTTAATAGAAGCATGGATGCGAAAGAGGAAAGTGCGAGAGAGAAAGAGAGAGAGAGAGAGAGAGAGAGAGAGAGAGAAGATAAGAGTGGCGGGAAGGAGACAACAGAAGAGCATAAAGTAGCAAAAAAGAAAAGAAGAGGAAGACCGAGAAAAGAAGATGAGGTTAATAGAAGGGAGAAGAACAAAAATGTAAATTATTTACAGAACGGGAAAGTAAATAGCTTTGAAATAATGTTCGGGAGAAGAAAAGTTGTCGCGAGATCGCCGGAAAATCGAGAACTTCAAGTATCGACAGAGAAAGGAGCGGAGACCACAGCAGCGCAGTGCAGGGAGGAGAGGGGGGGGGGTAGAGCGTACGATAGAGAGGAAGAAAGAAGAAGACGTCATCGATGCAGAAGGAAGAGAAATGATGAAAGAAGTAGACGAGCGAGGTAAAGAAGAGAGGAGCAGGTGGGAGAGGTTAAAGGAATGGATGGATGGACAAATGTACGTGCTAGAGAATAAAGTAAGTAGGTGTTGCGAGGAGAGGAGAAAATTAGAGGAGAAAATTAGTGTTATATTAGAACAAAGTATTAAAGACAAAATTATTTCAGAGCGCACCGCACGTGCATCGCAGGTATACGGAGCGCAAGATTCGTCGCTTGTAGATCTTTCTCCACCACTTAATCCATCTTTAAAAGAACATTTTCTTCCAATTTACGAAGAATTATCAAGAGACGATTTACTTACAAGATGTTTAGGTAACCACACACAGAATGCTAATGAGAGTTTTAATTCGAACGTTTGGCTAATGACTCCAAAACATCTGCGTTCTGGGTTTAAAATTATTGAAATTGCTGCTTTTATTGCTGCGGGTATATTCAACGAAGGATACAGTACCATTTTAAAGATCATGAATAATTTGGACATTCAAATTGGGACTCAATGCAAAATATTTGCTGAAAATGCGGACCGTGACCAGATAGCTCGACGGAACCGGCGCAGCTTAAATGAGTCGAAAGAAGCCCAACTAGCCCGAAAGCAACAGGGTCTTCAAGAATATGCCTTATTTGATGAAGCTGAAGGAATATTGTATGCGCCAGGGATGGCAGATTTATCGGTAAGTCATTAAAATCAGTAGTTTTCATGTGCAAAAACTTTAAACGCATTTTTCTAAAAACTACATTTTTGAATTGGCGTAAGTTCTCATTTAAAAACTAAACGTCAGAAATTGCTCAAACTTTTCACAAAGTTACTTTATAGTATTTTCGTCTATTTATACCTAAATTTAGCAAACCTATGTAGGAGAGGGAAGTATTTCAGTACTTGATCTAGTAATAGAAGTAGAAAATGACATGGGGAGTATAATAGATGAAGCAATAGTAACACCCAGATTAGAGTCAGATCATTTACCGTCAGCAGTATTTTTTAAAGGGAAAAAAAGAGGGAAAAAGTGAAGATAAAGAGGAAGGAAGCGTAGATGTAGGAGAGAGACTGAGATGGGAGAAGGATAGAGGGGATGAATTGTATGAATGAATGGAGGAGAAAGAAAAAGAGATTGATAGAGAGGAGAGAGACATACAAAAAAGGTGGGAGAAGGTGTTAAATAATATTGGGGAAGTAGGAAGATAGGATTGATTAAGAAAAATAATTAAGGGAAAAGAGAAGAAAAAAGAGATGTAGATATAAGAATACAAGAAAAGAGAACTTGGGAAGCGTTGATAAGGTGGGTGAAATTGAGATTAGAGGAGGATAAGTTAACATTGAGGAAGGAGAGAAAAAGTCTGAAAGAAATAAAAAGAGAAAGAATAGAGAATTGCAAAAATTTAAACGAATTTTGGGAGGTGATTAATGAATATAGGAAAAAGAAAAAAAGAATGGGGGAGGGAATTAAAAAGATTGAATGGGAAAATCACTTTAAAGAGTTATTAGGAACAACCGAAAATAGGGATCAGCAGGAAACAGAAAAAAGAGAGGGAGAGTTCGAGAATCTAGAAACAGAAGTAGATGAAAAATTAGATAAGGATATAGAGAAAAGGGAGGTAGTTGAAGCATTAAGAAAAATGAAAAATGGAAAAGCAGCGGGAGAGGACGGGATAGCAGCTGAATTTCTGAAGAATTTACCGAAAGAATGGATTGGAGAAATAACAGAAATTTTAAATGATATTTTTAGAGAAGAAAGATTATTTAAAGGGTGGGAAGTGGCTGGAATTTTTGCGATTTATAAGGCAGCGGATGAAAATGAAGTTAAAAATAACAGGGGAGTGTCGCTTTTAAATATGGAGTATAAGTTATTTGCAAATATCTTACAAAAAAGTTAGGGAAGTGGATGGAGGAGGAAAATAAGATAGGAGAAAGTCAAGCGGGATTCAGGAAGGGAAGGGGAACGAGAGATCATATTTTTGTGCTATATAGTCTAATAGGAAATAAAATCAAGAAAGAAAAAGGGAAACTATATGCGTGTTTCATTGATTTTAGGACCGCGTTTGATACAATTGATAGGAATAAATTCGTAAAAAAATTGAGAGAAATGGGGTTAAAAAGGAAAGTTTTTAAAAATATTTGGAAGAGAGATGGGTTAAGAAAAGTGAGGGAAGGACGGTGACAGGTAAAAAAATGATTTTTTGTTTAAAATTTGCAGATGATGTGGCAGCGGTTGCTGATAGTCTGGAAGGGTTGCAGAGTATGATAAAAGACTTAGAAAAATTTAACGAAGAGAGCGGGTTGTTAGTTAACGAACAGAAAACGAAAATAATTGCTTTTCAAAAGGGAGGGAAGAAAAAACAAATAATATTGAAATATAAAGATAAAGAACTTGAAGTAGTGAAAGAGTAAAAAATGGGACGCATATAAGGAAAATGATAAACAAAGCGATAAATACAATTTGGGTATATTGGAGGACAAATTTAGGCAGTTTAGAAAGAAGATTACAATTAATGGATGCAATAGTAATGGCAGGTTGTATGTATGGCGTAGAAATATGGGCGTGGGATACATGGAAAGATATTGTGAGGGTACAGGGAAAATATACAAAAATAGCATTAGGAGTAAGTAAAAATACGCCAGATTATATTTGAGAGATGGAGTCAGGTAGAAAAAGGATAGAAGTCGAGTCAATGAGAAGGGCAGTTTTATAAATCGGCATGTAAAATACGTATCGGTATATAACCTATACAGTGATCGTCAGTTCTTGGAGAGGCACTGCAATCTGTAACCTAAGCGACGCCGATCAAAAGTTCCAGAGGATTTCAGAGAAGTAGGGCTTTGTCGATTTTAAATTAAAAATATTGTTCTCTTTTAAAATTATGAGTTTATTTCTTTGTTACCTTAACAATTAATAATACAATATACCTGAAAATAAAATACTTATAACAATTTTATTCTTTCTTGTAATTCTACATTTTCTTTTTTCTTTTTTAACTCTACATTTGGTGATAAAGCTTATTTAACTGTTCTTTGTGATGGGTATTTATTTACAGATTATTCCTATCTGAAACTGTTATTTAGCGAGGTAAGAGTCAAAGGGATTAGGTTTGACTCTTACCCGCCAGGTTCGACTCTTGTCGCTAACTCTGACGAAAAAACGTTACATAAGTTTTTGTAACGTTTTTTCTTTATTCTTTATTTTGGTTATGCAAAGGATGGCACAGTTTATTTCTCGATATCTCTGCCCGGTTTTGCCTGATTTTTAATGGATTAATAAAATCTGGATTTAGACATTATTATATAATGATATTAATTCATACCTTCACTCCGATTCATTTTATTTAATATAATTTTAATCTTAATTTCAAGTATTTCACTTAGTTGGATTAAAAGTTTATAAAATCTTAGATAACTTTAGATCATTCAAAACACTAGATGGCGTCTCGTAAACTCCCACTCGTAAGTGTTGAAAAACCGGTTCAGTTAATATATAAGGGCGATTGAATTTCAAAAGTTCAATAATGTATGCGATATTACTGACCGTAGTGCAATAATTTTAAACCAGTGCGATAGGGCGAGCGAATTAATAATATATTATAATTAGATTATAATAGAATTAATAATAATTAATATTATTCATAATGCGTAATGTGTAATAGTGAAAGCAATGATTGTTATAATAATAAGCCAAAACCGTAAGTTAAAAACTAAAAGTTAAATAGCTGTGATAGCGTCCCCAAAGAAAAAAGAAAAAGTTAAGGATAAATGTTTTTTAACAATTTTAAGTCAAATGAATTTAAATATTATTTCATTTTAAAATAAAAATTATTATCTCAAGCATTGAATAATTAAAAATTTTGATAGTAATTATTACTTTCTTTTCGAATAAAAGTTATAAATCAAAAAATCAAATATTAAAAACTCTGCATACAAAATTTGCTAATCGTTTTATTAAAAATTCGAATATGAAGTAGCATATATTCATAGAACATTTAAAAAGATTTGATAAAAGCAATTTTTTAATTTTAATTAAAGTAATTTGCGATTTTTTTCTAAATATCGAGTAGGTCGCTTCGTTACAATACTTTTTTGTAATTTTTTGTAGAAATTCTTAGAAATTTTATGTTTAATTTTTCTCAGTGCACGGTTGTAATACACATTGCTATATAGAATATTATGAGCAACTGACGAAATATTACAGTAAATTAGTTTGTTCAGTCTGTGGTAAATAAAAATAAAATGAAATACTTAAATATTTTAATAAATACTAATGAAATATAAAAAAAATATACAGGGTGATTCATTTTAATTGCCCCAGGCAAATATCTCGAAAAGTACGGGAGATGGAAAAAAACGTTAAATGTAAAAGTTGTAGGGTTCAGAGGGGGAAATTGGTATTTAAAGTTTTTCTCAACCTTGCTTTTTTCAAGATATTGGCCTACGAATTGTGTAGACAGCTTGATTTGACCTTGATGCGACTGCAGAGGTCAACTGGACCACATGACATAACATCATGTTAGAATGTAAAATTTTCCGCTCTTTTAATTTCCGAGGTCAAAAGTTGGTGTTCCTATTTAAAAAAAACTACTTTGGCTTTGAAACGACCTTGAAACTTGACCCCAAGGTCATGGTCAAGGTCACCATTGGATTTCCCCCTCTGAACCCTACAACTTTTACATTTAACGTTTTTTTCCATCTCCCGTACTTTTCGAGATATTTGCCTGGGGCAATTAAAATGAATCACCCTGTATATGAACATTATTCAGAATTTTTCAGAAGCTTTTTTTATTTCGTTGCACTAGTTCGATTTACGACTGACAAGTTGAAAGTACATAAGAAAAAATTGACTTGCACTTTCAAGAGCGCAAAGAAATATGTCGAATTTGTCAAATTTTCTAAAGGAGGATGAAAAAAGGGAAGGACTCATTGAGTGCAAGAAAGTACGCAAAGGAAAGTACAAGTATTTCCATAGCAATTTCCATTCTATTTCCGTCGTCACGACAATGCCGTTTAATTATAGTCTGCGATATTAAGAGGCACGTTTTGCCAATAACTGGTGCGCAAGAGTGATGGTGCCATATATGTAGAAAGAATTAAAATACGAACAAAAAGAGCTTGGGGTCTATTCGTTGCTTCTGAGAAAAATTCTAAATAGGATTAAATTTTTATCTTTTTTAAAAAATTCGTACAACTTTTAGAAAAGAAGAGATTTTGGTGAGTTCTTCTTTTGTGCAAAAATTCCTGGTCGTCGGATAAATTGTTAATTTTTTTGCACTAACTTTGGTAGAATCTGAATACTCTGGAGATCGGCCGATTTTAATTTCGTAAAAAGATTTACAAAAGCTAGATGTTAATTACTATGCTGTATCTGTAGGTTCTCTTGCTAGTATTTTATTAAATCAAACAACAGTACAAATAGTTTGTTCTTTTCCTTGGTTTATTTATTAGATTGAAAAAATGAAAAACTCTCTCCAAGAAAACAAAACATGTAAAATAAAAAATGTCATGACGATGATAATTAATAAGCGTGTCGCTATGGCCAATCGAACACGAGAGCATCACCGTCACTCTCGCTTCGCGCTTCTACCTTTTACCGAATACTATCGTAATCGTTGGTAGAGAGGAAGCGACCCCGGCGATTACCTCCTCACACAATCGCCGTGTACGCAGGCCTAGACAGATATTTACATTCTCTGCCGCGACACATTATAACGTATTTATTTCTATTATTATTATTTTATTTTTCGGGAACAGTATCTATCTTGAATTTTCGATAAAGTATTGTGAATATGCGAAAATTGCACTCAAAGTTGGGTATAAATGGCCGCGCGCGTGAAAATAGACGAGTGGTGGAAGGAGCGGGGCAACGGAGTGGAATTGCACGCGCCGCGCTAGTATGACTATATGTTCTTCCTTTCAGCCGCTGCTCCTCTATTTTACGCTAATACTATACTTTTTCGATTAATTTTTTTTTTAGTGCAAGCAGTCCCAAATGTGAAAAGCGAAATGCCAGTAAAATTTATCGCAGTTTCTGTAATACTTGTCGTGCTATCTGTAATAAATATAATATCAACTGCAAATAGCACTGCCGCATTAAAAAGATCGGTGTTTACTTTGTGTATCTTTGGCGAATCCTCTTTGGTGAGGCTGGGTAGAAATATTAACGTTTCATCCCCCGTTATGGGGATGATCCTGTTCGTCGATCGGCTAGATAAAAATTTAGGGGTCGTGTGTTGCAGTAAGAAGTATTTTAGCGAAAAAAAAATTTGGCGAATCCTCTTTGGTGAGGCTGGGTAGAAATATTAACATTTCATCCCCCGTTACGGGTAGTTTCGGTTATTAGTTTATTTTATTTTTATTATAAGTTGTTTATAAGTTGTTTATAAGCTATATGCTATTTTAAAAAAGTACTGCTGGTCATTTTATCTTTTTTAAAAAAAATTAGTTTTCGTTATCGATAACGTTACAAACTTCAGGATCATGATTATTCACCGTACTTTTCGTTTTTAAACACTCGATTTCCTGTTAAATATACTTAGCATTTTACTGATGTATTAATGAAATACTTTTGCCATATACTTAGAACTTTAGATATACGCTAAAATTAAAATATATTATTGCGAATCAGATAGAATATTCTAAAAACTGGCATTACTTAATTATTTCCTAAAGCGGGTATTTATATACTGTTTATAAGAACATCAAATGCAATGTAACATTACATTTAAAGTTTAAAATAAAAAGCGAAGTATAAATTGTAAACTATTAGTTGACATAAACAAGTCTTTCTTCAAAATTGATTGTAAGAGCTTCTAGAAAGGTCAATAGTTACATAAAAATCACTGCTCATTGAGTTAGTTACTACATAACAGGAAATCTTCAATTCTCTGAAGTGTAAATGTGTAGCATTTATTATATTAACTATTATTAGTGGTTTCAAACAAACTCTATAACTTTATTAATATTGCGTGCTTGTTTACAAAAAATAAATCTTTAGTATAAAATACATGAGCAAAACTTATTATACACTGAAAAAGAGTAATTAAAATAAATATTGGTAAAAATTACTAACCTGCACTAGGAAGCCACTTACTGTTTCATATTTTTTACAATTTAGTCATTTTAATTGACCATCCTACAGTATAAATTATTCCAGACTTATACTAACTTAGAAATAAAAATTTATTTCGTATCCACAGATACTTATTAGTTACAGATGTTTGTAATTTATATAATTTTGATTAACCAATTTCCGCGAAAACGAACAAAATTTTGACGTTGACGACGGCTCATCATTTTAACCCTTTGAGGGGCACATTTTTCTGTTGAACGCACAACCAAAATCTAGATGGTACTTAAGGTTTTTTGGATCACTTATTACGAATCTGGCATCAGAATTTCAAAATTCAAAATGACGGATCCAATGTGGCGGCTATTGTAGCTTGAATTTTTTAAATAATCGGGTTGTGTTTAATTTTCAATTTTCACATAGAGGATCCGTCATTTTGAATCAGAGATTAGGGAGAGATTGCCAGTGCCGTGTTGAAAAAGCGTGACGATTTCGACAACGGCGCTCCTGGCGGTGTGCGTATGAACCATACGCATCTAGCTCGAGTTCCCCCACTCTGCTCGCCACGGCGTGTATAACTCCTTGCTTCTTGATTTGGGAAGGGGAATGCAAACGAAAAGCGCTGGAGGAGACTTTTAAACAGACTGATTAGCCTCCATTATTTTTACCTTGTAATAATTAAAATTTATATAACTTTGGAAAAATAAAATGTTGTTGAGAATAACAAAATATTTCACAACTTCTGTTATTTCTGTTCTTTCCCGTAGAAACGATCTTATAAAATACTATAAAAATATACAAATTTTATAAAATCCGTATCATTTATCAGGTTTTATGCGGTTTTGGCACCATTTTATGGAGTTTTATAAGACCCTTTCAATAGGGTTGTTTTATTTGTTATCATTATTGATACTAAATTTTATTATTATTGTTATTGAAATAAAATTAACATAATTATTTCTGCCGTTTTTGTTACAATTATTGCTATTATTATCATTAACATATTCATGTTATATTAGGTAGATGAACATATGTAATTTCTTAGTAGTATGTTGCACGTTAACTAATAGCACAATGGATAAGGTCCTTGGCTAGTAAGCCTAGGCACGAAGGTTCAATTCTCATCAATAATTTTTTTTTTTTTTTTACTATTATTGTATTATTCATTTTAAATAAAATAATTAATTATTTAATATTTGCTCATCTCTTTTCTTTTTTTTAATGATTTATTATTTGTATTAACAGCATCCCGTAATGCTGTCGTCCAGCGAGACGCGCAAAAACAAAACACTATCACTTATTTACAATCGCATCTGCCGCCAGTTTTCGTTGACAGCCGATGCGTTCGCACGTGTAACTTGATTTTTATACATTTATTTTTTTAAAAAATATTTTCCTTTATTTTTACTATTTATTTGAATTTAATTAATGAATAGCTTATTACGTACTAATAAAAATTACGTTTATAAAAAAAAATATATGGAAGATTTGAACCCGATTTAAAAATTTTGTAGTCTATCGCCTTATTCACTCTACTAATATTTGAATTGAAATTATAAATCAGGAAGTGTCATATGCTTGTCTACCTACCCACTAATAATTATTGTTTACATACATGCAATACCTATTTATTTTTTAAATATTGTTAAATTTTTTTTTTAAATATTGTTTTAAATTTTTTAAATATTGTCGAATTAGATAACAATTAACTAGCATGTAAATACAAATATGACATATGTACGAACATATATAAAAAAACAAAATTAGTAAAATCTACATTTCCAGACACATGTCTTATCTACAATATTTATTTTAAATATATGCAACGATGTATACTTTACATTTGCAAATAGCACTTTTTCCCTTTCGGTTACAAATTAATTCAATATTAACTGAAACATTACATAATTGTTTACATTGTTCAAAAACTTTATAAATGTTTATGTTATTAAAACATATAGTAAAATATATATATAGGGCTCTCAAAATTGATCACCTGCCCGCATAAAAATTTATTCGCCTCCTCGTAAACAAAATGTTAAAAGCGTATAAAAGTCGGTCGGTAACAGCATGCTGCGTTGGTCGAGCTTCCCCTCCACCGCTTTAGACGCATATTCCCTCACCACCGAACCCCACGAAAAGAAGCGAGCGAGGGAGGGAAGGCTAGATGCGTACGGTTCTTATACGCATCCGTGAGGCGGCGCTAGTGCACGGCTGAATTGGACGGGCACGGTTTCGCTATACCTCACCAGCAATCTCTCCCTAATCTCTGTTTGAATTTACAAAGGCGTGGACCAGATGCATAATCCATGACCTTAAAAATCCAGCACCTAAAATATTCGGATTTTGCAAGATTTTCAAATTTTAATGCCGCCATTTTGAATTTTGAAAATCAGAGACTAGATTTATGATCAGCAACCTTCAAAACCTCTGTAAACGTATTTTTATTGCATTTGTTCAAAAAATGACTTGAAAACCGAATATAATCGGAAAAATTGGCTTTTTTTTAATTTTAATCGTTTATAACTAATTATGTAGATGGAAATTTAGATTTTTCTACTAAGAAGATATGTTTTACAAGATATAAGGATTCTGCGAGAAAAGATTTGAATGGTTTCAGGTTCAAAATGTTTCTGCCATGAACAAAAAACTGGTTGAAATTTGGTGTCTCATATATGAGACCACCGCCCCTCAAAGGGTTAAAACAAACAAGGGATTTTTAACTCAAGGTACATATATTACTGTTGTCGATATAGAAAGAATCTTTGATGAATTCTAAGATATTTTTGTTCTTTCAAAATTTTTTTAAAAGCTTTGTAGTTTTTGAGAAAAACATCCGTTTGCCTTTACTGATTATTAAAGATTTTATTAAATTTTATTAAAATAAACTTACTTTCTATGTATGTTAACCTTATGGCAACAATCCTCATGCTACACGGAGAGAAAAGTTCTAGGAAAAATTACTATACTCTTATAGTAGGCGAGGGGCAGATTCAATTTATAGGGATAATTGCTATATATTTTGAAAGTTTTAACACGGACGATATTAACAAGTACTAAATCAATGCTATAAAAATTACTACGTTGCATAGTAAAAATTGTAGACGTAAAAAATGATATAAGATCTTGGAAATTTTAAATAAATTTATTGTATTTTTTTTCTACAATTTTGTTGAAATAATTCAAAACTAGCAGGTGAATGTTAAAGCAATTTTATTGAATACAGAACAAACAAAAAAAATATAAAGGTATAATGAAACTTATATCAAGAGACGCTGTCAGCTCGATATACTCACAAGTAACCCTACCCAACGGTCACTCACCGATTCCGATGAAACTAAGTACATGCATTAAGCATCGAAAAATTGAACACGTGTTTTTTTTTTTATCGGCCGAATCCAATTTTAAAGGGGTGAAACGCACCCCTAAAAATTGCCCTTAAAAGCATTATTTATCAAGTATCTCAAGCTGTAACTAACCGGAACTCTAATACTTTGTGGAAAAAGTGTTTGGAAATTGATCATGATGAAAATGTAAACAATTTCTTATAGTTACATTTCTTATAGTTAGTTACATCTTGAGATATTTGATAAATAATGTTTTTAAGGGCAATTTTTAGGGGTGCGTTTCACCCCTTTAAAATCGGATTCGGCCGATAAAAAAAACACGTGTTCAATATTTTTCGATGCTTAATGCATGTACCTAGTTTCATCGGAATCGGTGAGTGACCGTTAGGTAGGGTTACTTGTCAGTCGACACTGTTCTGATGCAATGAACTTTGCGCTGCGTGTGTCGAACTGAGACTGCAGTCGCTCCTGGTTTTCGGTGATATTTATACATAGGGTTGCAGCCCTCGAAATATGCACCGAGACCAGATTGTTGTCGGCGGCGCGGTCAGCGATGAGGCCGGGATGAAAATGCTCGGACAGACCAATTTATATGACCTCGCCGTCGACGGACAACATCTGCGCCGCGGATGTGAAAGAGCTGTCGCGTCAAATCTCTGCGTGTACGGTTCGCTCACCTACAGCAGAGAAAAACTTAATTGCTAATAAAAAAAATTTAAAACTGTATAATTTAAAGTACCTCTGAACGAGAGGCTAGGGTGTGGCGACAATCCCATCTGCGCCTCGTCTGGAGGTACATCCGTAGATTTATAACGCTACTAAAATTCAAAATATTTCTTACTATACTAGAAAATTTAACAAATTTATATTAAAATTTTGCTATACCGTATAGTAAAATGGAATGCTCTGAAATATTATTATATGTTCTCACAAGTTTTACAATACAGAGTAGTAAAAATTAAGTAACTGTCATGTGACCAGCACCTCCGATCGGCGGCGAGTTTACAATAGTCGCGACCATGCTTTCTTTTCACTGTGATGCTTTTAGGTTATATTTTTAAATTTAGCTCCATTTAATCGTATAAGACAGGACTAGATGGCGCCTACCCCCGCTGTACAACTCACATGTGGACAAACATGTGTTCAGTTAGTATATAAGGACGATTTGAATAGTCCTCAACATCTGTTACGGATAGGATTACTCTTTTTACGATTGTAATGTTCTTTAAAGAATGAATTTGATAAAAAGCGATATCGATTGTTCGCTAACGACTGAAGTTGGCTGTGTAGTTGTTTTTTATTGAAAAGTCAGTTGTCGTGAAACAATCGCCACGAATCGTCGCGGAAAATTAACCAAACATAAACAAAACGGAAATAAATTAAATATCATAGAAAAAGTATATTGTGTTGTTATTAAATTGTCTCCTTCGCCGGCAAATGGATGTTGTCGGGAACAACATCCAAGCCTCGCATTAGCGTCTGGTTCCTCAAACGATGTAGGATTCCAATTTTTTTTTCATTTGGTTTATAACCCCAGGGTTGGTAATCACGAGTAGGGGTTTTAGCCGGTAAGAATCCGGCATTACCCTTTATGGGTGTCTATGAAGATTTCCCCTCCTCGCCCCTTAAAAAAAAAAAAAAAAAGGTCCTTAACACTGTCAACTTGAGATTGCGTTAATGTCTTGCATAAAATGAGGGTATATATAATTCTCACTCGTCGATGAAAGCAATCAGTGTAGGTGTAGGTAGGCAAAAATACATGTGTAAGCGATCAAATTACTAATCAGAAAGTATAGTATAATAAATAAAAAATGTCAAAGTGTTAAAATCTTCATAGATTCCAAGTTTGAAAGCTCAGAAGGAATAAATAAAAAGAATACAAGAGATTTCTCAAATTCTCTTTTTCCTAATCAGTTACATGAAGAATTGATATACTGGTACAGTAAAAATTACTATGCTGTATTGTAAATTTTTGTAAAATATATGATAATTTTTACTGTACTTAAAAATTACAATGCTTTAAAGGAATTTTTGCTAGAATTCAAGTCTGTCCTCAAGCTCCTAAAAAGTATAGTAATTTTTATTAAAGTCCATAGTTTTCGAGAAAAAATTCTGTGAATGTTAAAAAAAATTGATTTCAGATGCCATTTTGGATAACGATAAAAATCAAAATTTTCCAATGCATATTCTTGAAATCCAAGTATCGGGATCATGTGTTTATGATATTGAAAGTTACCTAAACATTTGGAACATTGTTAAAATTAGGTTTGAAAAAAAAATCCAATTGCAAAAAGTTCATTTTTTTTATATTTTTTGAAAAATAATACAAGAGGTTAAAGGGTACCCCCCGTTAACCTTTAGGGGACGGGAAAACCACTATAGTGGCTCGACCATGGATAGACACTTTACATATGAGTATTTCCCAATATTAGAGACACATATTATGTGTTTTTTATACAAAATACTGAGAAATTGAAAATTCCAAAATTCCCCGTCCTCTAAAGGTTAAGATAGTCGAAGTGCCCGTGTTCCGGGATTGAAAAATGTGGTTTGGGAATCTATTCTACATCTATAAAGATTAAGTTTCCCGCCAACCGGACCTACCTAGACCCCTCCTACGCCGTTATTTAGCTAAAAAACGGTTGATATCGTTTTAATTTTTTTTCTCCTCAACGAAAAAAAGCTAGCAATACGCGGTTGGTTACATTTTTTTCTCTATAGAGCTTACTTTTCTTTGACTTTTTTTTCAAGGTCATATGTATAGTTCTTCTAGTATAAAAATCGATTTTTATTTTTTAAATCACTATATCTTTTTTTAGAAGGGGGCTTCAGGGTTGGTATATTTTTTCACCTCTTTGTTTTTCTTGAACAATAACTTCTAGAAGAACTATACATATAATCTTGAAAAAAAGTCAAAGAAAAGTAGGCTCTATAGAGAAAAAAAAATGCAACAAACCGCGTATCGCTAGCTTTTTTCGTTGAGGAGAAAAAAAAATAAAAACGATGTCAACCGTTTTTTTAGCTAAATAACGGCGTAGGAGGGGACTAGGTAAGTCCGGTTGGCAAGAAACTTAATCTTTATAGATGTAGAATAGACTCCCAAACCACAATTTTCAATCCCAGAACAAGGGCATTTCGACTATTTTAACGGGGAATATCCTTTACAATAGGTTACAATAGGTTAAACGTTACTTTTTGAAATTTTTGACGCCGTCAATCAAATGAGCGACCTCAACAACAGTAAAATATGTACCTTGAGTTAAAAGTCCCTTGTTTGTTTTAAAATGATAGACCATCAAATTCAATATCAAAATTTTGTTCGTTTCGGCGGTAATGTGTTAAAAAAATTTATCTTCCGCAATTTAGTTTATACAATGAATTCTATTGACTGTTCTAAACTATTTTTTCTCACAGTTTTTATAAATATAAGCAAGCAACCGTAATATATGGCCTTAAAAATTGTTAATAAAATTTACTTTTAGTAATAAATTCAGTTTGCAAAAAAATACTGATTTTTATTTAAATAATTTTTTTAAAAATTCAGTATAATAATTAAGTTATTGCCTGAGTAAATTTTAAATGACTGCATTTATTTAACTTTTCAAACAAAATTTATTTACTGTTTCAGTAAATTTTACTAATAATTTTTCTCCGTGTAGTAAAAATTGGTAAAATACGCTTGCTCTCAGCATACACAGACGCGTCCTTCTTTGATCTTTACGTGTTGACTGGTCTCGCTTCAAAAGTATAAACGCGAGGAGGTTTACACAACGATCTTTCTTGTGTGTGTGTGTGTGTGTGTGTGTGTGCGTGCGTGCGTGCGTGCGTGCGTGCGTGCGTGCGTGCGTGCGTGCGTGCGTGCGTGCGTGCGTGCGTGCGTGCGTGCGTGCGTGCGTGCGTGCGTGCGTGCGTGGGTGATTCTGAGGCGCGGCTACAAGGCAACTCACGCTCTGCTCCTAGATGTTTTGGAGCAATCCCCAGACTTTCTAGCCAAGAGTCAAGTGAAAGCTAAAGACACGTTGACTTTCTGCCGCAAAATTAAATCAACTATATATACGAATTTAACGTTAACGTGATTCTCGCTGCTCTTTATACCCATTTGATTTTCTCAAAGAAGACTCGAAAGAATATCGCCGTCGCAGGGTAAAGAAAATTTTTTGCTTTTTCGTAAACGACATTTTTTCATCTCTTTTTAATATATTTTCACCTTTTTCGCGTTCTGTACCAAAAAGGTTAACTTATTTATTTATTTAGGATTAATGGAGCAACGTACATTTAACGAACAAAAATTTTAGAATTTATTTTAATATTACTAAAACGAATAATACACATCCAAAACTCTAAATCTCTAATAAAATATCATCGAGAAAAACAGAAATTTAGTTTTCTTGCATTATATAAGATATTTGACCTAAATAGAATGAGTTCTGAATGTATTTGCAAACTGTAAAAGACCTTCTTAAAAAATGCAATAACAGGATATTGCGAAGACTTTTAAAAGGCATTTTGATTACTTGCACTGAGAAAAATCCATCGTCAACTCTAATACCTTCGCATTCAATTTAACTACCATGCAATCAATTCAACCGCCAAGCCGTTGTTTTGACAAAATTGTCGTTATTTGAATGGTGACTTAGTCAGTTCAACGGCGTTGTTGTTACTTTTACAACAGATTTGTAGTTAAATAGCAGCACCCTCAAATTGTAGTTAAGTTAACGCTATTGGCGTTGATTCAACGTGGTTGCGTTCAAAGGAGTGACCTCTGCCGTCCAAACAATGCTTGTGTGCGTCGATATGATAACGTCGCACCCTAAAAGTCGTCACGGCGTCGTGCTGTCCCTTACCACGCCGCGTCGCCGCGATCTTTTTTTGTGGGAATCAGTGCATGCATAGCATAGCAGCTAATTAGTCGCAAAGCGAAGAAGGATTTTGTATGTAACATGTTTTTCCAATATATTACGGCAAGTTTAAAAGTACTTAGCCTCTAGTAACCCAACAAACACAACTAACGTGCCGTTTACCCACCGAGTCCTATGCTTACCAAACAAACACAACGTGCCGTTTACCGACCAAGTTCTATGCTTTAAACATTGGAGTCGGCACGCGTGTCCGCATCGTGCCGTCACATGCCGTCATTTTGTTTGATGGGCAGCTTCGGCTTTGAACCAGGCCGAGTAGGAGTCGAAGCTGATCCGTAATATCCGCTAGAGGGATCCTGCTGCTTGAAGTTTTCGCGCAATTGCACGGCTTCTTTGCTGATTACTATATAAGAAGCTAAACAAGCATGTCTGCCAAGCGTGAAATGCGAGCGAAGCGAAAATATATCTATCGATATGCGTTTAATATATAATATAGGGTCTAGATTGTAAACTTAAGTTATCAATACGGCGAATGCGAAATAATAATAAGTTCTAACAAATTTGTAATCAATAAATAAACATTCTATAAATCTACAGCTTTACAAAACCTCTAAATGTACGGATCGGTAACGTTAAATGTAGAATAAAAGCATGAACTACGAAAGATACAGGAAATAACATTTTTCTTTAAAATACTTTTTGATGTGATTGAATCAATTACAGTTAAGGTCGATTTGACCTCATAAATTACATTAAAATGTAATTTATTAAATATTATTATTAAATGTAATAATTAGTCCTGACATTCTTTCTATTCCAAGTTGCCCTTTTTACAGCAGATTTTGGTTGATTGAATTTAACTACAATCTGTCGTTAAATCAACTACCTTTTTTTCTCCGTGTGGAGGATACGTTTCGTATAAAATGGCGCTAAACTTATTAACCTTTTGGCTTGTATATGTAAGAAGTTTGCATTTAATGTCTCCATTTCATTAATAAAATAATGATTATAATTTTTAATCTTCTAATTATTTTGTATGTAAATGTAATAGTGATCTTTACAATTTCGAAATTTTAAGCACTTCGAATTCTAATCTGATTGCGGATTTGCATTAGTGAATGACTAACAAAAATACATTTTAAGAAAGCGATGGCTGCCTTTCTTTGGCATATAACATATAACACGTCATTCTAATTGGTTGCCTGATTTTTATATTAAGTAGGATGCGCGAATAAGAATTTTTCAATTTTGAATATAGAAAACATTAAAATTATATTATGTTTATAGCGATTATTGATAATTATCTCTTCAAATAATGGTACTAAATTATATAAAATTAGTCTAACCTAAAAAAGTAGAATATAAAACACTAGATTTTACTAGTGAATTTAAATCACTGTAGAGATCTCTTTGACAGAAATAAATTTATTTCCCATTTTTTTTCCATTCATCATGATTACGAACTATGTAAGAAAAAAAGGTAAAAAATATGAAAAGAGACATATAAAGAAATAAAGAGACATGAAAGATTAAATACAGGGTGTTCAAAAATGAACTGGTACGACCAGTATATCCGTGTTCAGAATAACATTCTCAGCACTTTTTCACTTTTGGCATTTTTCAGAATTTGGGATAATTATGGAGTTACTGTTAATTAAAATCTGCGATAATTATCCAATCAGCACTTGATTTGACGATGAATCCCGCATGACTCTCCCCGCGCGGCCCATGCTGCTTGAGTAAATCCCGCCTACCAGCGTCAGCTAGAGCGCTGATTGGCCAATTATCAAAGTTTTTGATTAACCATAACTCGATAATTAGCCACAATTATGAAATATGCCAAAAGGGAAAAAGTGCTTAGAATGTTATTCTGAACACGGATATACTAGTCGTGCCAGTTCATTTTTGAACACCCTGTATATAAAATATTTATAGAATTGTATCCTGGCAGAAAATAAACCGACTAAAATAGCTTATTCGTCAATGAATCGTAAAGCAGTTTATCAATATTCGCCATCCTGACTGCTGCTGTTCTCCTTCGTAAATCCTTTACCTCCTTTACCAATTTGGGGTTAAGGTATAACAGACATATGTATTATACGTGTGTTACACCGTACAAGGGCTTCTCATCATACAGATAAATCCCTTCTACAGAAAGAAGCCTGCTAGCTTCTTGTTGCTATCTTGTGATTATACTCCTACGTGCAATTGCCGATTGATAGACCTTATCTTTTTATACAATGGTTTCTGATTGAGTCATAATTACTAATAATATATCTCTACATTCTAGAATAACATTGAAATTGTTTGGAATAATATTTTCCAATAAGTATCAGTAATAATATTTGAATATAAGCGGGCAAAATAATTCCGAGTGTATCGTTGGTGGCACTGGAGCAGTGCACTATACACTATTTATTTTTCAGTCATTCTATAACCTCATATTCTATGCAGACTGTTGATATTTGCAAAGTATGTTATACATTATAAATTCAACAAAAATAGAGTTAAACTTATTCAATTTCATTCTGAGAATATTAGTCATTGATTAGATTTTAAGATGCAGTAGGAATTTTGTTAAGTTTTCAATTTATTTGCAGGAAAACTCATCATTTAAATGGACTATGTTATTAACTGGAACAAGTTGTTAGTTGCAAATACTCTCAATCTTGCTAAATATTAAAAAAGAAATTTTTGGGCAGATTAATTAATGTATCCTAAATTGTAAGTTCTATATAGTAAAATTAACTATAAAGCTGTTTTAAGGAAAACATGAAAATAGACACTTTTATGAACTACGACTGTTTAGCCCAGAATCACATAAAATAAAACTAAATAAAATAAAATTCAAGTACCGATGAGACCTGTAGATTACACCAAAGACATTTTTTTAACCCTTTGCGGCATAGTGGAATCCCATAATCCCACCTGTTTTTTCTTAATTTTTTGCAATTTTAAGGTAGTTTTTGAGCCATTTAATCCAATTTTTTGCAGTTTATGGATCTTGGTATGATATAAGATCAAAATTCATGCATAAATGTTACAGAATAATTGTTAATTTGTTGCTATTAGCTAACCAATACTCAAAAAGTACCGTTTTTTTTCAAAAAGAATTCATTATTGAGCAAAGTTTTTAACGCATTTTTACAAAAATTCGTACACGGGGATTCTCAAGTATGCTGATTACGAATCTGCCGCCTGATTTACAAAATTCAAAATAGCGCCTCCAAGATAGCGACCGACATAAACCGACGCTTTGGCGGAGTGGTGGAGATGCACCTCGGGCGGTCGGGAGAGTTAAGCAACTTTCGGCGTGGACATTACTCGGATGGGTGACTGCGCTGGCAGTTGTGACGCTTCCCCGATCTCTTAGGTGTTTTCTCCACACTCAACAAAGTGAGCGGGAGGTATGAGAATGACAAATTCGGTGCTCAGGCCTACGAAATGTGACTTGGGCATCTAATTTGAGCATTTCTCAATATACCGACCCACTCCGGAATGGGTTTTCGTAAATCGGTATTAACCCTGATACAGGTTTGGCCACAGGTTTTCCCCGTTCCACAGGCATAACCCTGGGCGAATGCGGAGTGGGAGGGGAAAAGTGGGGATGGGGATTAAGCACGAAGAAAAAAGCGTGCTGGGTAAAAAATGTAAAAGGGCGTGAAAAACCCATACATGCATAGCGATCGACATATGAAATATTTTAAAATTATTGTAAAAAACTATGCAGAAGATTTTTGGGTTTTCTGAAAGAAAGTTTTTCATCAAAATTGGAATACTGTTGGAGCTACTAAGTCCAATCTATATAGCAATCCGCTCTTAGCCGAACCCGGAGATACGAATAAGGACGTGGCGGTTATCATTTCCATTTAAATTTTTGTTTTTTGTATTTTTATATTTTTTAATTTTTTTAGTTTTTTATTTATTTTTGTTTTTTAATTTTTTTTAGTTTTTTATTTTTATTTTTGTTTTTTAAATTTTTTTAGTTTTTTATTTATTTTTGTTTTTTAATTTTTTTTTAATTTTGTATTACTTCTTTATGAATGATATTTCAAGAAACAATTTCTCTCTGGGTGTAAACATGGTATTTTACTAGTTTCACATATTTATCAAGTTCGCACTTCCCTTATTTTTTTACTGCAATGTGTACAACATCTTTGGTTCTGAACATATATTGGCATTTTTAGCAAAGCCGAACAATATATCAATTTTCGGTAGCCATCTTAGATACACCATTTTGAATTTCGAAAATCTGAGCTCAGATTCGTAATTAGTGACCCCAAAAACCCCAGTATACAAATTTTCACGAAAATTTAAAACAGGCATAGCGGAGCATCAAATGATCTTAAAGATTTCCTCCTTCGCTCATATTGTAAAAAATAAAATCATGAATAAAATTAGTACTAGTAATAGAAGACAAGTGATAATGTTTACGCTAATAGTAAACACAATTGCAAACTTAATTTTTACCATTTTCTTAAAAAAAAAAAAAAAAAAAACCTGTTGGTCTGGAATTCTACGGCAACAGAATAAATTCATGTTCAAATCCATGGAGTATAACTCCGATTAAAATGAAAAGTTATATTGTCTACTTTTAGCATAAAAATTATTACTTATCTTCGATTAATAATACTAATTTTATTTATTTATTTATTTATGTAACCAGAGTAATACATCATTACATTACAAACTGTAATTTTAGCAGAGGAAAACAAATTACTGTTCGCTAATTTTATTCGTGATTTTATTTTTTAGATTATACGGACGTTTTGTCTCCTTAAGTCAGAGTATATTTTACTACGCTTATACATTTTACTACGCAGATTGTGATAAAACAAGCTTACTCTTGTTCTAGCATCCGTTTGTCAGTAAAAAATCTTGGAAAATGGGTATTTTTTTGAGCTGCCATTTTCAATACATATAAACTGAAAATAAAATTTTGTTGATTCATCTAAATATATTTAGTTGATTTAACTAAATATTTAGTCAATTTCACTAAATGTTTAGTTAAATTAACAAATTGCTTTGTTAAATCAATTAATTGATTTTGTCACGTTATATTTAGTTGACTCAACAAAATCTTTAGTCAATGCGACAAAAGACAAAACAGAGTTGTTGATCCAACAAACCGATTTAGCTACTATAACTAAATACATTTATAATAAAAAAAAAAAACTAAATACATTTAGTTGCAGTAACTAAATATCAGTAATAAGATATTTCTTTAAAACTAAATATAATGCTATTGTAACTAAAGATTTTGTTGAAATTGCTATATTTTAATAATAAATAAACCATTTAATTAATCCAACAAAATATTTTGTAGATTCAAATAAATATTTAGTATTGGACCAATAAATAAATAGTTCAGATCACTTCAATTAAAACTTTTGATGTTTCAACTAAATAGTTAATTTAGTTAATCAAATATTTTGTAAAAGAATTATCAGCCGATAATAAAACAAATTTGATTGAAACAACTAAAGTTTGTATTATGATATTACGTTTCTATTGGCTATATGTTCAAATAAAAAATGATTTAACTAAATAATTAGATAAATTAATTAAATATTTAGTCAATTTAATTAAAGAGTTAGTTAATTCAACTAAATATATTTGTTCATTCAACTAAATGTTTGATAAGAAGAATTTATCTTAATTATTTTGTTGATTCAACAAAAATTTAGTTGGATTAACAAAACTTGTTTTCCAGTGTATGTATGAAGTTGAAGTTTGCAACGTTGCATGCAACGAAAATATGAAATTTGTTAGTTCGTCTATTTGATACCCTAAATGCTTCAAAATAGGTTATTTATAATAAATAAATAGTAAATAACACTAATTAAACAATTCCCAACCCCTAAATATCCAGAAATAGGGGTTGAAAAATTGCGAATTTTTTTTAAGGGTGAAGTACAGACATTCACAAATTTTTTATTGGTCCTATCATTTTAATATATAAAAAGCTATTCACATGAATTTTTTAAATAAAATCGAAGCTATGGAACACTGAAATTTTGATTCGTTGGTGCTCTGAACGCGTGCCGCAGTCGCGAATCATTGCAGTGTGAGCGTGCACGCTGCAACCATAGCGCTCCAACGAATCGAAATTTCAGTGTTCCATAGCTTCGATTTTATTTAAAAAATTCATGTGAATAGCTTTTTATATATTAAAGTGATAGGACCAATAAAAAATTTGTGAATGTCTGTACTTCACCCTTAAAAAAAATTCGCAATTTTTCAACCCCTATTTCTGGATATTTAGGGGTTGGGAATTGTTTAATTAGTGTTTAATTAGTGTTATTTACTATTTATTTATCATAAATAACCTATTTTGAAGCATTTAGGGTATCAAATAGACGAACTAACAAATTTCATATTTTCGTTGCATGCAACGTTGCAAACTTCAACTTCATGTGTATGTTATAAATAGCATTTACCAATTGTTTATCAACTTATATGTATTGAAAATGATAGCTCGAAAAGGATACCTTTTTTCCACGATTTTTATCGCAGTCTGCATAGTAAAATGAATAATCAGTCATTTTTTCTTGCCGTTATTTATTTTTATAAACCATCTGCGCAAAAGTTGGACAAATTTTTCTCGCTTACTATCTACAATACATAGACAAAATAAGTTTGCACAACGCGCCAAAGCCAGTCGAATCATGGCAGCGGTGTCCGGTCTAACGCCGACGTAAACTAGTTGCGTTACATAGATTGCGTTTATCTATCTAAATAAGTTTATTATGCAACACGTCGATAAAAAATACGAAACATAAGAAAAAATATATTAAAAGATTATAATCCGCATTTTACTCAGAGACGAAATATGATGATTTAAGCAGCAGAAGATTTTTGCAACGGTATGCTAAACGATACGCTAAAGTGCAAGCTTTTATAATTCTAAAGCACACGGGCAAAGCGAAAAATGCATCTAATAGATGTGTTATTGTCCACTTAGCGAGAATGCGTGAAAAAAAATAAAATGGAGACTTTGGTTAATTCAATAGCTTTTTTGTAGTTTGCTGATCTTAAGCAACTTATGAATAAATTAAATTCTTGTGACTTTTAAATCTTCAAAATATCTTAAGTAGTAAAATGAATAGTTACATCAAGTAAAAGAGAAGTTTTTTAACCTTTAGGTTACCGAAAAGTCTATATATAGGCTCGACCTCTGACATGAACTTTGTATGTGCAATCCAGTCGGTCGACAGAGAAAAAGAACGAAATTGGGTAAAATCAGCTACAGGCTGGTTTATTTTTTATCACTTTGTTTCAGCCCCCTGATTAGAATCTAATTATCCGCATTGTCCAAAAGATGAGCCAAATTTGTTATTTAACCTTTTATGAGCATTTTCGGCAATTTTTTTATTTTTCTCGTTTTTTCATAGTTTTAAAATCGCTTCAAAGCAAAAGTGTCCACGGCACTTTTATTCATTATCAAATTACCTACACACTGAAAAAAGTGTTCACTGGAAAAGCTCATGTTCAAAAAAGCGACATCTGGAAATCACATAACCGATTTATTGACGTTTTACAGTCACGTTCACGTTCGTGATTGTAGAGTGAATGCTTCATTGATGTACAGTACTGGTCGTTCATTTGGATACTGAATGCACGAGAACGCTATTTGTCCGTGCACGGAAAAACCTTTTCATCGAAAAAACAGATGCGATGGAAACTTATCACCGCAAAAAAAGTAACTTGTCACCGAAAAAACTGAAACATAGTCGGTATGCGTAATTCTAGTACTACTTTCAATGATGGTACTGGAAACTCCCGTACCAAGTCCTCAAAATGTTCTTCCGCGTTTAAATATCTTAAATATCAACATCATAATCTCTTACATATTGACACCAATATGTGTAGTAACAGTATTTTGGCTGCATAGTACATTTTTTTTGGGATCTTAGTATAGCAATTACGTACAAGAAATGTGTCGTAAAACTCAATACGCGCCATATATACACGCAGTTGTAACGATAAAGTAAATGTACACGACTTCCCCAAATACGAGCACAGTGTTTTTTACACATTCCTATTGGTGTAAACTAATTCTCAAACACATATAATGTCTATCCATGTATTGGTGACCATTTGCAAATTAACTATGACACTTACAAAGTTCTTGTGGTCGTACTTTTGTAGGTAATTTTATAATGAACAAAAGAGCTGTGGACACTTTTGCTCTGAAGTGATATTAAAACCATAAAAAAACTAAAAAAAAAGTACTGAAAATGCTCATAAATTGTTAAATAACAAAATTATAAGTAAAAAAAGTGAATAGAATGGGAAGCTGCATCAGAGTGAGCGAGAAAGGAAGAAGAAGGAATGGTCAACTTCTAATATCGATCACTGAAAGATAAAAAGATAATAAAGATGAAAAATGTAAGCACACGATATAAAAAATCGATGCTGACCAAGGTGTCGATCGCTCAGATTTCTTACTGTCTTATTATTCCAACAAAATTCTAGCTTAATGACACACGCGGGCTTTGCATGTGCCCAATCACATTCTTTAACAATAATGTGAGAAGGCCTACAGTCATTAGCTTATAAAATAAATGAAAACATCCGTAAGCAACCTGATAAATCACATATTAATATCATACTTGACAAAACTTTCTTTTACATTTCAATTAATCAATTAAATCTTTCCATTCAATTGTAAGTAATCGGCACTTTAAGAGCTTACTATAACGAAATTTTTACATACTTTTCTACTATTTCTTTGATATTATTCAAAAACAACTCATTTTTATAAAAAAAAAATCAAGCACTCACTTTACAATAATCGCCATAATTGTAATACAATTTCAATGTTCTGTATATTCAAAATGTGCTTGTATCTTAACGAATCAGAATCACGTATTAAAAGCTTTACAACAAAAGCTGTCATTTTTTAAGATAGTACTAGCGATATTTAGGTAGTCAAATCAGAAAATTTTCGCATTTGATTCGCACAGTATTTACATTTGGCATTGTCGTAAAACAAACTAATAGTATAATATATTTAAAAGATATAAATATATTATATTTAAAATAAATATAAATATAAATATATTTAAAAGATTTTTATAAAAAACGACTTTTTAATAGAAATTCAAAAAGAGAATGTATTATATTTATATGGTGCCATATCGACCGAAATCATACTGAATGTTTGTTATTCTAAAAGATGCAATTTGTAACCTACTATGCAGTGTTGTCGCGTCTACTTGACTACCATTGTTTACTCGAGAAAAACTAATTTGGATAAAGATTAAACAGTCACATGTATGCAATCGAAATGTTCTAAATTACAAAATGTTGCTTTCATTTTTAGTATTACACTATAAAAGTTTACTGAAATCTAAAGCGTAGTCATTGCAGGAGTCGCAAAACAATTAGCTTTCCCATAAGAGAAAATTGTTAATAAAATTTACTTAACTGCTTGCTGCAGTAAAAAATGATTTTTACTTAAGTAAAATTTGCTTAAATATTTAAGCAAAATTTACTTGACTCTTTAACCTATATCTGTTTTACCCAATCAAGTAAATATTGCTTAAAATTTACTTACTGCATGAGTAAATTTTATATAACTGTGTTTTCTTAACTTTTTAAGCAAAGATTATTTATTATTTCAGTAAATTTTATTAATCACTTTTCTCTGTGTAATGATATTTTTCTAGTATACCCTAAACCCAGAAAAATTTAACTGAACCTTCCGTGGCTTAGTATGGACCCATACTTTTAATTTTATCAATATCTGAATGATAATTTTATTACCGACAGTACTACCTTTAGATCAAAATCCTTCACCAATAGTCTTTCTTTATTATATATGTCATTGTATAAAATAATTCTTTGACTTATGTATAAGGACCCTTTTTTTAAGGAGGTTGCTCACTTAGCTACCTAACCAAAACAGCAACTATGCACTAATATGATACGTAGCTCTGTGTACTGTACTGATACATAAAATATAAGTGATATTGTCCTTCTCATCACTCGCAGTCACAAGTGTGACCTAACCTTAATATTTTTTTATTTATTTTCATGCATTTACACTCATCCTCTTAATATTTTAATTATTACTAATGATTCACAAATCTGCATGTTAATTGTTTTATAAGAAATGAACAAAATCTATCACTCATATGATCCTATGTTAAAAGTACTAATGATGAAACGTTCATTAATTGCTTATTATCCTAAAATAATTGAAAGTTATTTGTGCTCTTTTTAAACGTGTATCTTACAGTATACTGAATTTCATAAAAATTCAACCTTAATCAATTACATCTGAAATGTCGGTGACACTATGTCGAATCACGATGCACACGTCAATTCTATCTGATAGCTTTTATTTTTTCTACAAACTGTAAGCTTGTTCGTTCAAAGCGCTTTTCATGTCATCCAAATTGGAGTTAACAATTGTACATGACATTTTTATGATTCTTTTGTTAATATTCAAACAACAACGGGATGCATTAAATTAAACCTCTAATGAATTTAGCCGTTTTTACACACCGTTTTAGATAAAGACATTAACTACCATTTTATAACAGCTTCTCTCCTTTCTCGGGAAAATTTAAAAGTGCAAAAGAAACTTCGAGAAAATCGACTGCATCTCACAAGATGATGGCGCGTTTGCAAATGTTATTTAAGCACATTTCATCCCCAAGATTAGTAGAAAAGGAATGAATGATCCAAGTTTTAATCAAATTAGATTTACTTAAATGTCGACGGAACAGAAGTAATTTACGATTTTACGCAGGAGAATTTGAGCAAGCGTGGCCAAAGTCATATATTTAATCATATATTTAGTCATATATTTGCGCACAAATATTGTGCGTCGAAAAATAAATAAGAATAGAGTTAAGAAGAGTGTGTGTAGATCGACAAGGAGAGGAAGCGGAAGACTTAAAGTAGAGGTGAGGGTTTGGTTGGAAAGTAAGTCGACAGCGAGAACTGGCGAGAAGAGAAAGAGACGATGAGCGTGCGATGGCGTGTATACATAGGCGTGTGTAAAGCGCGAGTGTGCGCCATGCATAGAGAGCCGCAGTGGAAATAGACGGAGAGGGAAAGAGAAAAAAAGAGAGAAGCAAGAGCGGCGTCGGAGGCGATGGCGAGCCTTCACTGCTCTAGAGGAGTATGCGACAAGGGGCTCACGAGATCGGAAGGGCGAGCGCCGAGTGAGGCTGCCAAGCAAAGGAGAGAAAGGCGGGAAGGAGAAGCCCGACTCGGTGGCGAGCGGCGGCAGCCTCCAGCAGATTCCACGGCCATTGTGGATTCCAGTTGGCTCTTCGCCTTCCTTCCTTTCTTTATATTCCTCCCATAAGCAGGCAGACGAGCCTCGCTCGCTCGCTCGCCCCAGTAGGTCCGACGAAAAATGCAGCTCGATTCGACGGACGAGCGCCTCCGCGACTCCAGGGACGCGGGGAGGTTTGAGGTTAGAGGCGGCCGTTCACGGGGGAGCAGGGGACGTCGCGCTCGAAAATAGAACACGGCCGTGTTGCTTGTACAGGAGGGAGTGGCGAGCAGTCTCTCACCTCGTTGCTGGCGTCGCAGCTCGCCAGGAGGACAGCTAGGCTGGCCAGGACGGCCCAACAGCATATCCTGGGCTGCATGCTTCTGGCTGATCCTGGGCACCGAAGCCGTTCACTCGGCACTACTCACTCCGCACTCGAGTCGCGCAGCGCTCTCGGTCTCTTACTCGCGGCTCCCAAATAAGGACCGTAGCGCTATATAAAGGGACGGCCGCTCGCACTCTTGTTTACGCACAGGCACGTCACTCTGTCTGCCTGTCTCTCTCTCACTCTCGCTCTCCCTTTCCCGACGACCCGAACGCGAGTTGAAGGAGGCGAGAAAGGCCCGCAGCCCGGATGCGCCTGGTGCTGAAGCTACTGATACTGCCGCTGTCGATGCTGCTCCTAGACACACGCACACGACAGCACTAATCGATGCAAGCACGCGCCGTTCTGACTCGCCCGACAGTCCCGACCCCGAGCGCGAAGCGAATGTGAGCACCTAGCGGCCGTTGGTGCCGTTACATTGCACCGTTCACTCGGTTCACTATATACGCAGGCTTCGCTGCGGCTTCGCTTGCTGACCGCAGTTCACAATTGGAGACACGCGAGGCCGCCAGGGGACGCACAGCGCGCTCCTTCTCAGTCAGTATACAAATTCTAAATATATTCTTTCTGGAAAATTTCTTCCATATGCAGTGCTCTTCACACTGCTTTTCTAAACTAAAAATTTTAATTTAGAAATATCAAGAAATTTGTTTAATAAAAACTGCGCTTAAACATGTTTAATACAATGCTTATTTCATTAAATTAGTTCATCGAAAATTTTAATCTTTAACAGTTCAAATTAAAAACATACATTCGTACGTTGTAAAAAATCCCACTGAAAAATTACTACACTTAATGTGGGTAAAATTGCAACCTTTGTTAAATAAAAATAGTACAAGTACCACCCCCATAATTACCGCCCGATGAAGTATTTGTAGTTGTCACCTTGTCAGCACTTGCCGGCCATGGTTGTGGTAGTAAAAATGAGAATCACTTTTAAAATTACTATAACAATTTAACAAATGCAAATGTGCTAGATAATTTGTAATTTTAGTATATGAATGATCATTTGCGGGAAGAATAATTCAGTAAAAACTAAATGAACAAGAAAAATAAATGTTATTGAAATATGAAATTTTATTAATATAGTCTCATTTAATAGCACATCGTTGTTGAATATTTTAAATAGTAATTAATAAAATATAATTTTCAATATTTCAATTATCTAATTTAGTCAACTTTAGGCGTCATGCGCTTTTTCATTAATTAAAACTAAACTCACTTTTTTATAGAAAAACGCGGCTTTTGAAATGTCTTAAATCCCGGCACTCTAAAGGTTAAATTAATTTCTTAAATTTTGATTGTCCAAAAATCTACTATCTCTGGAAAATGTACGAGGTGGTTAGTTGTATCCTCCGGGAAGCGCGCTCACCCTGTGTTCCTTGCCTAGACAGTTGAGCCTGGAGCACGGGCGCTCGAGGAAATTTTTTTCTGCTAGTAAACTTATAATTCTGATTGTACTATTACTTGTTTTATGCTGGTAAAATCTTGAATGTAGGTAATAAAAAATATTAAATGTGGATAATAATGTGACCTATATTAACTGTTGGGAATTTAAAATTCTGATTGTAAAACCGCTACGGTCAACGTATAAAAATCAAGAGGCGCGCGGAAGCGCCTCGAGGCAAGTCTGAGTTTTCGAACGACGAGCGCTCGAGGTCGCACCTCTACCACTATATACGTTAATTTAGGCCTTTTTCCCTGTAAATCATTTTTGTTGTTACATTTATACATGTTTTATTTGATCATATATGCTATATGACAATTTTTATTGTAATATCTATCCCTAATCTTTATTAGCATACGGCGATTTTACATCAGTTAACGTTGCAATTCATAGCGTAAAATTACTAATAGTGATGTAAAATCGCTAATGCAACTTGTATACTTTTTAATTGGTTTTCTTTACAGTGTATACACTGTAAAAAATGCAGTTCCCGAGCCAAGAGTCACAGCGTAAGTTACAGTTTACTAAATTGGATAGT
This sequence comes from Sycophila sp. Sp_5, assembly GCA_018906775.1. NCBI lineage: Eukaryota > Metazoa > Arthropoda > Insecta > Hymenoptera > Eurytomidae > Sycophila > Sycophila sp. Sp_5. The sequence continues at coordinate 559,434 of JACCID010000015.1, forward strand.
TTAAATATTGAAAATTATGTACAGACTATTTATTATTTTATTAGTTACTATTTAAAATATTCAACAACGATGTTCTATTTAAAAAAGACTGTATTTTAATAAAACTTTGGTTAGAAGATATTGGTTTTTCATTCTTAATTATAAAATAAAGATATTTTTATATGCAAATTGATTTAGTTTTTACTAAATTATTCTTCTCACAAATTGCCATTCATGTAGTAAAATCACAAATTATCTATGTAATTTTAAAAATGATTCGCATTTTTACTACACTGTAAAAAATCACAAATGAAAATTAAAAATACAATGTGCTACCCAGGGAGTAAGCGAGAAGGAGACCCAACTCATATGGCCGGTATGACAAAAAGTGGGACGATTTTGCCTACCAAGATCGACAGGTTCGCTCGTTGAAACGGCTCCCCCCGGTTTCAGACCCCTCTAGTGTGCGTCGTCCGTAGCTCGTAGTCAGCTGACGTATTACTCGCGATTATTCGTGCAGTCGATAATTATTTCCGCAACAATATCTAGTTATGTCTTTTTTATCGAAACCCATTCAATTATAAATAATTAATGTAAGTAAGCAAGCTTATCACAAGCTGCCATTCTAATGACTAAACCCTAAGCCCACATGCTTCTAAATTAACATAAACGACATTCAATATTAGTACTAGTAATGCTACGATGGCTCAGCGAGCTAAAGCTTTTGCCTGTGCAACTGGGATCGTGGGATCGATTCTTGTCGGAATTAATTTTTTTTTTGTTAGATTGCGTTAATTTAACTAAATTTTTTTTCTACAAATTTTACGTAATCACACTTGAATTTCTATATTTGTGTATTTTCCCTTCGCTTAAAATACATCAAATCCTAGATCCAGACTAAACATACTTTCATATTTTCGCAACTACCATAGCAACAATAACAAACAATATTCGAAATATACATCCCATTTATAAATATTTTTAAATTAGTTTTAATATATATATAATTGAACAGCAAGAGTCTACATTTTTTATATAAATGAGCTTCTACGATAAGATGTTTTACGAAAAATGTATTTAGATCAACGATGTGTCGTACTTCATTTTTTATAATTTTATGGAATTAATAATTTTTACTTCAGTTTGGGAACTAATGTGTTTTTTTATTTAATGTAAATTAATACATACCGTATTCATTAATGATAAATCCACTATTGAGTAATAAAACTAAGCTAATTTATCGATAGCACAATCTTGCATCGATAGATTCGTTTTGTAAAACATTCTCATTAAAAATCGTTGTCAAATGAATGTTCGATTTTTATATTCAATAAACGTGGGTAGAAAAAAATATAGTTGCAAAACACATTAGTTCCCAAACTGAAGTAAAAATTATTAATTCCATAAAATTATAAAAAATGAAGTACGACACATCGTTGATCTAAATACATTTTTCGTAAAACATCTTATCGTAGAAGCTCATTTATATAAAAAATGTAGACTCTTGCTGTTCAATTATATATATATTAAAACTAATTTAAAAATATTTATAAATAGGATGTATATTTCGAATATTGTTTGTTATTGTTGCTATGGTAGTTGCGAAAATATGAAAGTATGTTTAGTCTGGATCTAGGATTTGATGTATTTTAAGCGAAGGGAAAATACACAAATATAGAAATTCAAGTGTGATTACGTAAAATTTGTAGAAAAAAAATTTAGTTAAATTAACGCAATCTAACAACAAAAAAAATTAATTCCGACAAGAATCGATCCCACGATCCCAGTTGCACAGGCAAAAGCTTTAGCTCGCTGAGCCATCGTAGCATTACTAGTAATAATATTGAATGTCGTTTATGTTAATTTAGAAGCATGTGGGCTTAGGGTTTAGTCATTAGAATGGCAGCTTGTGATAAGCTTGCTTACTTACATTAATTATTTATAATAATAATAATAATAATTACTACCTGGTGCTACCCAACAAACAAAATGACGGCATGTGACGGCACGATGCGGACACGCGTGCCGACTCCTATGTTTCCCAACAAACAAAATGATGGCATGTGACGGCACGATGCGGTAACGCGCGCCGACTCCTATCCCGACAAACACAACGTGCCGTTTACCGACCAAGTCCTATGCTTTAAACATAGGAGTTGGCACGCGTGTCCGCATCGTGCCGTTACATGCCGTCATTTTGTTTGTTGGGTAGCATAGGAGTCGGCACGCGTGCCCGCATCGTGTCGTCACGTGCCTTCATTTTGTTTGTTGGGACACAACGTGCCGTTTACCGACCAAATCCTATGCTTTAAACATAGGAGTCGGCACGCGTGTCCGCATCGTGCCGTCACATGCCGTCATTTTGTTTGTTGGGGTGTTCCCAACAAACACAACGTGCCGTTTACCGACCAAGTCCTATGCTTTAAACATAGGAGTCGGCACGTGTGTCCGCATCGTGCCGTCACATGCCATCATTTTGTTTGTTGGGGTTTGTTGGGCTCAGCCCATTGCCCAACAAACAAAATGACGGCATGTAACGGCACGATGCGGATACGCGTGCCGACTCCTATGCTTTAAGCACGCGTGTCCGCATCGTGCCGTCACATGCCGTCATTTTGTTTGTTGGGAGAGGTCCCAGAAAATAATAGTACTGAGCCATCCGCGAGATGGCGCCAGCATTTACTATGGACAATTCCTGGAGTTGAATTCATAATCCGTCGCAGCTGCTTGCTTCTCGATTGCTGCGACGGTTGCGATACAGACGAATTCTAGAAAATAATTGTTGCGTTTTTCTCCTTTTTCTTAACTGTATACGATATGAAACTTCATTAACCCAAGTGCTTTAGCGATATAATTGAATATATTTAATTTTTCAGTCAATTTCCAGAAAATAATTTTTTATGATCATTATTTTATTTTAAAACTATTATTTCAATTTAAAGTTTTCAACAACGTGATAATTGCGTCATTTTTTAATTTTAATTTACTTTGATGTAATCCATTCGGAGTTAACTAGTTTAAAAAATCTGTTGGAATGATATTTACTAAATGCTCATTATTATCGTTTTCTGCTATGTCAATGATTAAATATTTCGTAGACTGTATCGGTATACGATTGTATCGGTATACAATTTTGAAGCTAAAATTACACTTTCATAAAAATATCGATTTTTCATATCTTTAAGTATCCAAAAAATTTCATCTATAATATTTTCGTTTGTATAATTGTTTTTGGAATTTTTGTTACTTTACTTTATTGATCATATTTTGGTAAAAAATTGTCATTGCCTACATTTAAAAGCCAAAATTTAAATTCGATATCATTTTCCGAAATTTTTTTATTTTGCTTTAATGACATATATTTAAAATTTTGTCACAGTATACCTATTTTTTATAATTCCCAATAACTCTCAGTAACTCGATTCCCAGACGAAACTATTAGTAAAATTTGTCGAAAATCTCTTGATGCAAGAACTTCTTTTGCTCCATATATTTCATTATAATCAGATAAATCAATTAAACATTTTTCTACAGCATTTAAAATTTCTTTATAATTTTTATTATTATGTTATTCAAACCTCCTATTTTTTATTTTTTCCCCATTTGTTTATACACCTTTGCTTTAGCGATACAATTAAATCTGTTTACATTTTGAGTCATTTTTCAATTTTCACTTTTTTCCCATTAATCTACTCTTTTACTTTACTGATATCATTGAATTTATTTATTTTTGGGTCGATTTCTAGAAAATAATATTTTTCTCCCCTCCAACCTCAAATACGCATTTTTGCATGCGATTTGCGGCTCTCGTGGAGAAAAATACGGTTTCACACTGATGCGTAAGTGAATCTTTATCTCGGGAGACTTTTAGGCCTCGCTTCGCTCGGCCTAAAAACGTCTCCCGACGCAAATAATTCACTTCCGCACCCTTATAAAAATGTACTATTACCTTTTCTTTAACTATATATACGATACAAAACTTCATTTAGCCATTTGCTTTAGCGATATAATTGATTTTATTTTCATTATTCTTTTTTTGCTATATCAATGATTCAATATACCGTAGACTGTATCGCTATACGATTAAGAAATTTATTGTAAATTTTTTCCCAACATTAAAATTACAATTTCATACAAATTGAGGATGGGTTGAGGAATATCATTGAGGCGGGGGGCGGAGGGGAAGTGGGCGGAGGAGGGGGGAGGATAGTTGAAGAGGAGCAAAAAAATTTTTTAAATATTTTGAATTGATACCAATGTACAATATTATATATTAAGATCGGCATCCCCTTAAATGAAAAAACTTTTCTTTCGATGAGATTCGAACCTGCGACCTTCCGATTCAGAATCCAACACATAGTCCACTTATGACCACGAGTCCTTGTTTGTATATTTCATTTATTTCGCACTTAAGAGAAATTCGCAAAATTGAGTTTGAGCATTATTTGAGAAAAAAGTTATTATTATTAAACAATAATTATTGTACAACATTTATTATTTTATTCATGTTGGCGTTAGATTTTCAGGATTTATCCTTGAAATTTAATGCGATTACATTAAAATACATTGAAATTGTTGTGAATGTATTCTTGTTATTAAAGTAAGTAAACTAAAATTATTAAATGGTCAATATTCACATATTAAATAAATAGGACTTAATTTATTAACAAAAAAAAAAGATATAAAAAAAGTTCTAGAAGGGATTTGAACCCGATCCAAAAGATTACAATTCCGGCATGTTATATCCTCTGAGCTATTACAACATACAGTACAGTGTTACATAGCAGGACGTCGCATATTTTCATTTACCTATCCTGTTTATGTACGCATACATTAAAATTCAGACATTGACTATAAATAATAAAGGTTTACATGAATTTTAATATGAAAGTACATTAAATTCGAGTACATACACAACAATTTCAATGTAGTCACATTAAATTTCAAGTATAAATGCAGAAAATGTATTTTATTAATTTCAACATTAAATTTTTTGCATTTATACTTGAAATTTAATGTGACTGCATTAAAATTTACATTGAAATGTTTGTGAATGTACTTTTAATATGAAGAATACATGCATTAAAGTGATAGTCATGTGTGTGTTTCTAATTTTTAATGTACTATTAACAAAATTATAATGTTAAAGTTTTAATTTTTTGAAGAAAATGTATTGAATTTTTGGCACATGCACCTTAATTTTACATTCATGTACCAAGTACATTAAATTTCAATGCAAATATGCTTGAATTGTGCATTAAATTTAATGCTTTTTTAACAGTGTACTTAAAGATATGAAAAATCGACATTTTTATGAAAGTGTAATTTTAACTTCAAAATCGTATAACGATACAATCGTATACCGATACAGTCTATGAAATATGTTTATTTTATATACAGGGTGTTCAAAAATGAACTGGCACGACCAGTATATCCGTGTTCAGAATAACATTCTAAGCACTTTTTCTCTTATGGCATATTTCGTAATTGTGGCTAATTATCGAGTTATGGTCAATCAAGAACTTCGATAATTAGCCAATCAGCGTTCTAGCTGACGCTGGTAGGCGGGATTTACTCAAGCAGCATGGGCCGCGCGGGGAGAGTCATGCGGGATTCATCGTCAAATCGGGCTCTGATTGGATAATTATCGTAGATTTTAATTAACAGTAACTCCATAATTATCCCAAATTCTTAAAAATTTTAATTTTAACTTCAAAATCGTATAACGATACAATCGTATACCGATACAGTCTATGAAATATGTTTATTTTATATACAGGGTGTTCAAAAATGAACTGGCACGACCAGTATATCCGTGTTCAGAATAACATTCTAAGCACTTTTTCACTTTTGGCATTTTTAAGAATTTGGGATAATTATGGAGTTACTGTTAATTAAAATCTACGATAATTATCCAATCAGCGCCCGATTTGACGATGAACCCCACATGACTCTCCCCGCGCGGCCCATGCTGCTCGAGTAAACCCCGCCTACCAGCGTCAGCTAGAACGCTGATTGGCTAATTATCGAAGTTCTTGATTGACCATAACTCGATAATTAGCCACAATTACGAAATATGCCATAAGAGAAAAAGTGCTTAGAATGTTATTCTGAACACGGATATACTGGTCATGCCAGTTCATTTTTGAACACCCTGTATAATTTAAATTAAAACTAATATTATTTGATTTGATTTGTTTTTCATACATTGTATATCTATATATATCAGAGAACATCAGCGCCGCCCGGTGACTGGGTCACTCAACTACTCGGCAGTGCCCCAGTGATCCGGTCCCGAAATTTTCTACGGGAGTAAGCTTCTATAAGCTTCCATCTTCGTTGTTACTACCCACATTCAATGTCGCGATTTTACTAATATAATGTCGGCGAAATTTACGTCTTTGCTAGTAAATTTATGTTCTAACAAGTAATAATGCAAGTGCAATTGCAATTTTACTACCACAAAAAAATCCCTTCGAGCGCCCGATCTCCAGGCTCTACTGCGGGCTATAAACACCGGGTTTGCTTCAACCCGGGAATTCCTCATGTCTAGACGTCTAGGCCAAGGGTCACCTCAACTAAGACTAAAAGCCAATGGAGGGGGCACTTCCCGGAGGATACAACCACCTTGCTCTGCCTTTTCAGTCCAGTGCAAGCATCCAAAGGTAGCAGACTCTCGGACAGCCGACATTCAAGTGAGGTTAACATCCAAAGGTAGCAGACTCTCGGACCGCCGACATTCAAGTAAGGTTAAGGACGTGACTTCTTTAAGTTATATTTTCAATTCAACCGGTGCATAAAAGTAAGTAATAACTATTCCTTATTATTATTGTTAAATTCCGTCAAATAAAATATTATTGTTAAAAATAAAAATTATTATTGTAAAATTAATTTTATTAATCATTTTCTTACATTTCTGTTAAGTAAAGATAGCATGCAAATATTTTTTGTATCGTTCGAAACTAGAACATAAAGGCAACGCTTATAACGTAACGTAACGCATTGTACTTTTTACTTTTCAGAATCAGCAAGGATTGTTCATTGATTAATTAAATCAAACCATTTTTTGATTTAGTAATTATTTAAATTGACCACATATGCTCAAGTCTCTTACGCATTCCATCAAGGCATCACTTAAGAGGCAACGATTGTTAATGTCAGTACGAGCAGGTTGCTCAAATTGGCAACCCGATAAATATTTAGATGGAAAAGATGAAAATAGTGTAGAAATCCATAGAAAATTTTTACTAACCTACGAAAATATAAGTTTGGAAAATAATGGCCAATATACTGCAGCAATGGATCGAATCTTCTTTTGCAGCTCAAAGAATTTTTTTAAATAATTTGTCAAACCCTCCAACAATTGATAGTATTAGGAGGATGTGGCCTTGCTTATTAAATAAAATGTTTATAGGACTACATTTTAATTTATTAACAAACAAACATCTGGATGACTTAATTACAAATTTTGAACAAGATGCTATCAAAATTATTGTCTATGGGCATTTAAGAAAAATTCTAAATTCAATAAGTACAATTAATGTTGCTACAAACCATTGGCTCGTCCTTGAAGTTTTTTTTAAACACTTCAATGAGGATCCAAATTCATTATTTACACTATATGAGGTAATTTTTTATAATATTTATCATTTTCGACATTGTGATTTTAAACTTAATTTATTAAAAATGTTTACTTTTTCAGGAAGAAGTTGATAGATCTTCGATTAAATACCCCTACAATTATCCTTTTATAGCAGTCATTGGTAATTATCGTAATTATTTTTTTTATTAAAATAAAAAGACAATTATTAATTTTTTTTTTTAATATTCTAGGAGAAAAATCATCAAATGAAGCTGCGGCCTCTGATTACTGGATGGAAATAAGTAGCAGCCAACAGAAAGAATATTTATTAGTAGTACAAATGGAAGAAGTAGATTCTACGAATAATATATTAGAAACTTTGAAAATGCTAATAGGAGCATATTATACTTTTAGTTATACGTATACGAAAGACAGTGCATGTTTACTACATTTGTTAGAGTTGCGATATTTATATATTTCTACAGTAGGCGCCACAAAGAGCAGAAGGAAAGCCTTTTCGAATAAAGTGTACACGTTAAATACTAAATTAGATAATTTAAATGTTGAAAATTATGTGCAAACCGATTAGTATTTTATTATTTACTATTTAGAATATTAAGATTCCTATAATAACCATGTTTTACTTAATTAGACTGTATTTTAATGAGACTGCCTTGTATTAACATTTTGTGTTTAGAAATATTTATTTGTCATTTTTAATTATAAAATAAAAAATTATTTTTATGTGCAAATCGATTTACTTTTTACTAAATTATTCTTCCCACAAATTGCCATTCATGTAATACAATCACAAATTATCTAGCATTTGCAATTGTCACAGTAATTGTAAAATGATTCGCATTTATAATAACCTCAAACCTGGGTAGTACTGCCAACTGCGAAAATACTTCATCGGTCAGTATTTAAGCTTATACGAGTGGTACTTCTACTCTTGTGGTAGTAAAATTGCGAGAGCCAACAGTAAAGTCGCTATACTGTAGTAATTTTACAAAAGGGATTTTTTACAGTGTACCACTAAAAATACTTCATCGGCCGGTAATTATATACAACTTTTTCAATTTTGGCGCCATTTATTTAAACACGTGTGTTTTTAAAATTTATAAACAATAACGTTCTCGGATCAAAGGCTTCATAACGAACACTTCAAAACACAATTTTTCTTCAAAATAAAGCTCAAGTTTCTTAAAAATTAAAAAAAAAAAAGTTTATTACTGATTTTTCACTCCAGTTTTTACATTTCACAAACAAACAGTTTTTTTCAAGTTTTAATTTTTTCTTACTACCCTGGCCGAAAATTTGCCGTTCCTCCCTGCGCATGTAAACCGAAACGTGAAAATTCGTCCGCTTTTGCGCGCCATCTATTCGTGCGGGAGGAAGCTTCCAAATCGAATTTAAATGCCAGTATTGCCATTGCCAGTACACTCTGTAAAAGTAGAAACCTCAAAAAACTCGCTTCGCTCGGGTTGTAAATGTTAGCGGATATTAAATCCCCTCGCTCATTATTAACTACTTAACTTATCAGACAGAGACGTTATACACACATTATAGGAGAGAGGAAAATTTTATCTGTATACCACAGTAGTTTTGTACAGAGATGGCGCTGCATGTTAAGCCTGGTCATCGATCTCGAAGCACATTTTGTCTTAAATATTGTTAATTAATCACAAATTTTCGGCCGGATAGTAAGAAAAATAGTATACTTCACACGGGACGAACGTCGATAATCATGCCCGGCGAATTAGGCCCCTCGGCTTCGCCTCGGGGCCCAATCACTGCGCCGGGCAGAATGATCGTCGTTCGTCCCTTGTAAAGTAATGTACTATTTTCTTAAAACCTACTTTATCAAACAACCTGAAATTTATACGGTACATAATTCATCAAACCCTCTGCGTACGTGATTTTTTTTCGTCTTTTGTTTCAACATTTAATTGTTGAACTATAAAATAAATCAAAAAAATGTTAATCTTTACATAAAAAAACTTGAAAAAAACTTAATTAAAACAACAAAAAATTGATACAAAAAAACAAAGATAAAGAAAACAATTTTCTTTCCCCAAGAATAACAAAATAAATCAAATTTATTTATTATATTACAAGCTGAGATCTAGTAGTTTTCAAAATACTATTTATTGATAAAAAAATTGCTCATAATATATTTATAAGACACTTTCAGATTAACTCAAAAATTTAGTATATTATAAAACTTCCTAGGAAGAAAGCAAAAACGTACATATAAGCCACATTTTTTCATTAACTTTTTTCTTTTTTTTTTTTGCAAATTGAAAACAATTTTTCAAAATAAATTGCTAATTATTGCCATTTGCACTGGTGCAGAGAAAATTTGTTTTCAATTTCAGATAATTTGTAGTTCAGAATTCTATAAGAAAAATGGGTTGCAAAAATGAGTTGATATAATGGGTTACATTTAATACTTATTTATATAATATATTTAATTTTTTTTTAAGTAAATTACTTGTAATTATATTTTTATTTTGCAAAAAATATTATCTCATTATTCAAACAAGAAACAAAAAAAAATATAAAATATCTATTTTCATAAACTTTAATTAGTTTTCCAGAAAAATGTTATTTCTTGCAAAACTTTTCAGGTTCATTGTTGATAATACTGAAGAATTATAAATATTTTTTTGTTTTTATATCAACAAATTTATCTAGTTAATTTTATAACTTTTAACTGTTCATACTTACTGATAGTATAACATAAATTCATGAGTTTAATTTACTATTTGTATTCACCAAAATTTACCAGATATATAATTTTTAAAAGTATATCTATATATTAAATACAAAAAAAAGAGTCAAGTATGTAACTGACATGATACTTTCAAGTTCTTTTTATTTTTAAGTTTTATTTATCTCTACAAGTAAAGTAATTTGTTACTAAGTAACATTTATTTTTACAATATAATAACTGTTAAATGAAAAAGGTTTTATTGTATTTCTACTTGTGGTAACAATAATCAATTTGTACTTAAAAAAAGCACAGTGTGATATTTTTTAACTTATGCAATTTTTTTCTTTACAAGTTGCCTTGTCTCACATGGAATAAAATAATGAATGTATAAGAATATACAAATTAATAAAAGTTATTCACTCCTTTTCCATATCATTGATTCGTTTCTTGTGACGATTGATAGCTTCCTGGTGGCGCTTAATTTGTTCTTCATGAAAAGAGATTTCATCGTGTAAGCCTTCTCTCAGTTTTGATATCTGTTCTTTTTGCTAAAAAAGACAATATAAATAAAAAAAAGTAAACTATTAGACTTAGATAGTAAATAAAAACTTAATCGTTACCATATTGTAGAAATACTGATCTTCGTGAGCAGCTTCCATTTTACCAAAAGATCCACCAGCTTCACGAATGGATCCACCACCACCACCACCTCTGCCAGCTCCGGATCCTCGTTCACCATTCATCTTTACTTGGCTACAGGGTAAAAAAGAAATGAGATGTTTGCATATTTTATTGGCTCAACGAAGGGCGAACAAGCATTAAAGACTATAAATAAATATTCCTTAGAAAGAAGGGACACGTGCACTATAAGCTGCAAAAAATGTTATGTAAGTACATCACAGAGTGCATGAAAGTAGATCAGCTAAAAAAAGATTTATTATTGCTGTTCAAAGGCGCAATGAACTAATCGATTTGGCAAAGGTACTGGTCAGATCGCAGGATTAATCCAACCAGTTAATCTCGAGGCTTCCACGAGGGTAAATAAGACGAATATAAGAAGCTGTACATAGGAGGAAAAAGCCGGGAAGTCAATAATGGGCATTACGTTCTCGACGATTTTCAAAGGATTACAGATTTCGTAAAAGTTTTACCTTAAAAATGCCATGTTTCTCGAGAAAACAATTGGTATTCTCTGCATGATTGTAATTGCTTCTCAAAATAAATAGTCTCTTCCAAAATTTCACGACGATTTTTCCTAAATCTCAGAAATGTCGAGTATTGCCAAGCACTACTGATTCGTCTTTAAACGTTTAATACGACCCAGATGTGAAACTCGATTGATCCATTACAGAGTTTGCGGCGCGAGTGGAACTCCAACTTTTCCGCGGGAGAATATTAATTTCGACATTTTAACTTTATATAAATAATAAACTTTAATAAAACGAAATTATCATTATACTCTTATTGATGTGGAGGTCCGCTTTTTGAAAATTAAAAGATATAGAGGCATACATTGAAAATACTAACAGGAAATAAGGCACAAAATAGATTAAAATTAAAAGATTAGATTGGAAATAATAAATAACTTTATTACTCCTCAGAATTTTACCTATTGGTTTTTAGTTCTAAATTATTTTTTTGTTCTCTCGTCTTTTTGTCAATTTTTCTATAATTGCTGTAGCCTTTAAAATATTTCTAATTTTAAACAAGTTTTTTGCGCACTAGTTGTTTAACGTACTAATTCAACAACCTCTGCCAGTAGGCCCTCATAGATTCCTCAAAAATTAGTCAACGTTTCATTTTCTAAATTAATTAATCAAAATTATTTTTTATTTATATTTCATAGTAATTTTTTTAAAATACCGAAAATACTTCAAAATTCTGAATAGAAATTTTTTTAAAAAGAGAATTGCAATTTATTATGAAATGTTCTAAAACGTTACTATTAATTACTCAAAATGCGGATTAACTAATGCTAGTTGTAGATACTAAACGTAAAAAGTTTGGACTTACTTTTTATAAATATTCTTACAATTTATACATAAAATATATTTTTAATTTTTAAAATTGCCGCCATATTTGTAGTTGCATAGTCAAATAAGAAATTTATTTAATTTTAATAATAATAAAAAATCACTTGAACCATTAATATTTTCTTGCGTTTTATTTCTTGTAGAATCCAATAGGATTGACCAATCGTCATTATTAAGTCGCTTAAAATAATAATTAATTTTATTTGATTAGTGTCGTAGGAAAACAAGGAAGTCCGTGAACGGCCATTTTACATTTCTTTACAAGGAGGGACTCGAGACGTCGTCGTCATGAGGTACTGTTCTCTTCTTAATTATTAATTTAACAAAAAATTATGATAAAAAGTATTGTGTCGTTGTAAAAAATCGAATTTTATATAAAAAATAAGGCATGCGATAAATAAATTTGGTCAATATTAACGGTTTATTAAATTTTTTCTTTAAAAGTAATGTGATGCAGTGCCACATGGTGTGATAAGGAACAATTCGAATTGTTTATTTATTCTTTCTTTCTTAAAGAATCATGCTTTCATTCATGAATCCATCTTTATAATTACACTGTTTTATAGTTTAAAAAGGAAAAAAATTCTATAGCTCTGTAAAACAAGATTTAAAGAATTGTGTTTAATATAACCTTATTTTTGTTTCAGTTCACTAAAGTTACAGAAGAGGCTAGCAGCCTCTGTTATGCGATGTGGTAAAAAGAAGGTCTGGTTAGATCCTAATGAAATCAATGAAATTGCCAACACCAACTCTCGTAAGTTTTAAGGATCTTTTTTTATCTTTTTTTTTTCCAGACAATATTTTTCTTTGTTTAAAACCCTTTTGTAATTCCTTTTAGGCCAGAACATTCGTAAGCTGATTAAGGATGGATTAATCATTAAAAAGCCTGTCGCGGTACATTCAAGAGCTCGTGTCCGCAAAAATACAGAAGCTCGACGCAAGGGTCGTCACTGTGGTTTTGGTAAAAGGAAAGGTACTGCGAATGCTCGTACACCTCAGAAAGTAAGTTTAAAAATGTTTTCTTTTCTACTTTTTATAATTAAAAAATGCACATTCTTAAAAATAGTGGAGCAGATATTCAACAAATATTTTAATTTTTAAGTTAGAAATATGTGTTACAAATATTCAAATTTTTTTATTGTTTTTCTTTAGGATCTGTGGATTCAACGTATGAGAGTGTTACGTCGGTTACTTAAAAAGTACCGTGAGACTAAGAAAATTGACAGACATCTGTACCACTCGCTGTACATGAAAGCCAAGGGTAACGTGTTCAAGAACAAGAGAGTCCTTATGGAGTTCATCCATAAAAAGAAGGCTGAAAAAGCTAGGGCTGAAATGTTGTCAGACCAAGCTGAAGCTCGCAGGACAAAGGTTCGTGAAGCACGTAAGCGACGAGCTGAGCGTATAGCTACCAAGAAACAAGAACTGTTGCAGTCGTATCAGCGTGAAGATGAAGCTGCAGCAGCACAGAAAAAGTAATCTAAGAAAAGTTAATTTTTATTCTACAAAATAAACAACAAAAAACTACAAAACAATTCTTCGTTTCTTTTTGCAATTCCTGATCGACTTTACTAAAAATATTTTTTATTATTTTCATGTGTGAAGTTTTTCTACATCTAATTTTGTAAATGAAGGTAAACATTTGAGCATGAATTTAAAGCATAATTATTTGAAATGATGCTTTTAATAAATTTTGAATACCTAATGGTACTAAAATTTTTAAGATTAATTTTGCACAATTCAAGTTTAATTAAAAATTCTTTTAATTATCTCATAATATAACAGAACTAAAAACAGCAAATTTTTTCTAATTAAATTAAAATTTCAATATAAGACTGAAGAATAAATAAAATGAACTAGAAACATTAACTTTATTAAAAGTTTTAATTTAGAATGTTTCAAGTTAAATATTTTGAAATCTCAAATTTTGTTTTAAGCTTATTTGAATTTATTCGTAAATTTAAAAAAAACAAACTGAATTACTACATGAAACAAATAACTCCATAATAAAATATAACATAAATCTGGTTGAACTGTACCAATTGTATGTTTAAGAATGATATAAAATTTATAAACAATAATAGATTTACTCAAGTTTAGTTTTTTTTATACTATTGTATAAAAATTCTTATGATAGTTCATTTACATACTGCATATAATTAATGTTGTGTACATGTGGAAATAATGAGGGAAAGTATAAAATAGAAAAACATGAGCATTTACTATAAAAGTTGAATTATAATTTATTTTATTTATATGCACTCATATGTTTACAAATGTTTACTTGTACGTTTTGTTCCATGGAACAATTTATGTGTACACAGTTTCTTCACACCTTCTTCCTTATTTTACCTTTTGCATATAATATTATATTACAAAAAAAGTTCAATAACTCCTGCTTCATCCTGCAGATGAACCTTAACGGTACGATGTTCGCATATTAAGAGTTTATTTGATAAAGGTGGATATATTTCAGTTCGCTCCAGGATTAGTGTTTTGTATGAGTGTTATATTGTCGCCTTTCAGCATAATTCGTCCAAGTGGTTTTCTGTTTTTCGACTTTACATGGTACTCCTCAGCCTCATCCAAAACCAAATTCATGTACTCGTCAAAGCCGACAATGTGACCTTCTATGCGTAAATTGATGTTTTCAAATAACCAAACTTGAACACGTGAACGATTCTGCAAGTATCGAAATATTAAGTTGATCGGCTGTACCATGACTTTTTGCACTTTTTGTGGTCCTTTGTACGACATTTTTGCTGTTTCGATCTTACTAAATTAATTAATAAACAAGAAAAATACTCTCGCAAGTTAGGCTAAGGTTAACGTTGTATGCGTTCTAGGTAAATCGGCGTCTCGGCGGGGTGAGCGGGGACGCAAAAGACGCTGCAACCAGCAACAGTAATATTGTGTCGACCATAGACTGCTAGTGTCAATTTTATAACCTAGATCTCGAGGCCAGATTGGCTGCAGTCCTGCAGAAGTCCTATACACCGATCGAGCGCGGCTTTATTCAAATTATTTATTGTCCTAGAGCAAAAGCTCTAATTTAAATAAAATATAAACACTAATATTATTATTTTATAATACAAACTATTACAGTTAGGAATAGTTCGTAAGAAACAATAAATATTTTTCATTAGGAAATATTTTCTTAAAATTAATAAAGTTCTGCTTTAGCTTCCACCTACATGAAAATATCAGCGGATTTTAAAGAATTGCTTTTAATTCTTTCAATTTCATTTGAAAATGCTTGTTCACTTCTGTGACTGTGAATAACAAGTTTGGACTTATTTTCTTTGTTTTTTGTAAAATATGAAAAATTAATTTTTCTTGGTAATCTTTCAATTTTTGTGCAATATCTTAAATTTTCAATTAGTTATCTTTGTTCACAAAAACCTACAGAATTAAAAGAAACCAAATCCTGATATAACTAACGAATACTAAAATTAACATTGAAAATATTATTTTCTTAATATTAGTCACAATTTATTATTTATAAAAAACTGTACAGAAAGCATAAAGGATAGAAATAACAATATTAATACTTGTAATAGGATTGAGCAATTAATCAATTAATACTAACTTTTATATAATTATCGGTATAAAATGTTTATTGACACATCCTTTTGTACACAATGATCAGAATTAATCTTTCATTTCACCCTCTTCGTCTTCTTCATCAACACCTCGAATGTACATTACATTATTACACCTAATCAGAACTTCTCCTAAACTACCTGTACAAGCATTATCTATATATTCTTCTGCATTGGCTAATTGTACATTCATATATCCATCAACTGATACTAAATATCCTTTGTATTCATGACCCCACTTCAATTTAATCATAACAGGCTTTCCAGTTAATCCATTTAAGAATGGTTTTGGATTTATTGGCATGGATGCTGCCATTGTAATCTGAAACTACAAAAAAGAAGATACTGTTAAATATTATTATTAAATTTAATAAACTTAATAAGAGTTGCAAAATTGTTTAAAAATAAGTAAATCAATAACATTTATTAACATTCTGTGCACAATTTGCCGTTGTTAGATATGAACAATAACTTAAAAATTTATATTTATTTAAATGTGTAATTGCGAACACTTATAAATATATTTTTGTTAATAAATATATCAACAAATATATTTTAGAAAAAAAAAGGAACAAATAAATATACAATTTTATTTTTTATATTTAATAAGGAAATTAAAATCATTTGTTAGAGCTCATGTATTTCTGAATTATAAGCATTGGATTAATAAAGCTGTAATATAATTCAATTTAGAAAAAGTTTCTAGTAAAAGCCCAAATATTAATATATTTAATTTAATTGAGTTATTAAGTTATGAAAACTAAATTATAGTATAATTATTAGCTGTTAATAACAATGATTAAATCAAGAGGCGCGGTAGCGCCTCGAGGCTCTGAGTTTTTAACATAATACGACAATTGCAAAGTTACTGTACGACCTAACCTACAAAGAAGTGAACAAAAAGGTCTCACTTCCGCTATATATATATATGAACAATTTGATTATTTTTTAATTAAATAAAAATATAAGACTCTTCGTACCTTTTACTCGGTTCAGAAGAGCAACTTTTTACGTTTTTCTCCTTTATAAAGGCTTCAAAGACTAAAAATTATTTGGGACTGTGTTGTTTTACTGCTTTACCAGCTCGTGTATATAATAGTCGCGTAGGCGCGGTCAGCGCACCCTCGCTGGAGAAATCTGGAACTTCGACAGATGGGATTGATGGGAAGTTGGGATTTTGGGAATTGGGATTTAGGGAATTGTGGTCTAAATTGGCGGGATGAAAATAAGATTTTTCAAAAAAATATGTAGACGTTCCTCTAAAATAAAAAATAATAAATTGTAAATATATTGAGTGTGATGAAACATATTTAAAGTTGAATTGAAATTACAATGGCAATCTTTACAGTGATGCGTATATTACTTTAGTGAGGTTAAGTGTGACAGATATTAAACTGATTTTTATATTAACTAAGATCAGTGAAACATTTTATTACTGAACAAATAAATAAATATTCAATTATCTTTGTAATAGACTGTAATTGGAATATAGAAGGAAAAAATTGTGTTTTTATAATTAAATTAAAAAATAGCTCTAATTTAAAAAATGATAATAAAATTTTCAAAGATAATAAATTGTTCTACAGAACATCCGTCATATCCAGCTTCTAATTTACTGCAACATCCTCCAAAATGTTCATGGCGATGTGCTAAACCAAATGAATTAATAGCAACAGTTATTTTTCAGTTATCTGAGAGTTCCTGTATAACTGGACTTGAAATAGGAAATTATCAATCGTGCATTGTAGTTGTTGAAGCTTCTACATCTGAAGAGCCTGACAAATGGGTATCTATTGTAAACTACCAGTTTTTAAGCAATGACGAAGCTGAGAATAGCAAATTTAGAGATCAAGTACAAATATTTACCAAACGAGAGTTAAATCCAGATACAATTAAAATTAAATTCGATAGAGTTAAGGTTACTTGCTTGCAGTCTGCTAATCCAAGAGAATTGTTTGGTTTAGAATTTATTATTCTAAAAACCGAAGTTACAGTTGATTTAGGTTTAGATGTTTTTGGTCGTTTCAAATTAAAAGAAACAAGCGATGGTAAGGATGAATTTCAGGAAAAGTATCTGAAACTATTTGGTAAAAAAAGAAATTATAAAAATGAATTGAAAGAAAAAATTACCGAATCTGGTTTGAATAATTTCATAAAACAGCAGCAAGAAAATCGAGAACCAAAAGCAAAGCCAATGTTGGAGAAACTAGAATTTAATGTAACTTTAACCCCAGGTAATTTCTCTTAAAGTAAAAGAAAGCTTAAATACTTATTTTCTAAACTAAAAACTTCTTTATTTAGGTACATCGTGCTCTAGTAATTGCTTCAAAGATTTTTCTTTAAATAAGAAAAATTTATATGATAAAAATAAACATGATGATTCCACTCCCATTTCTAGAACATTATTTGGAGATATGATATCTAGTCCTAAAGTATTAAAAAAAATTGCTAATAAAACAGAAGTTAATAAAAGTGCAGATACTAATTTGAAAAAAAGACTTCACAGTCCAAAGAAATGTATGACTAGTGAAGAAATTACAAAAAAAGCCAAATGTTCCTTATGTCAATCTAAATCAGATGAATTGTGTAATGTATGTAATTTACTGCCTGCACCAAAACTTACACCCACTTCAAAAGCACAAAAAAAAGAGAAAGCAAAACCTAAGAAAGAATTTTGCAAACTTTTTGAAAATGTATCGTTTGCTCTTAGTGGCTACATTAACCCGCAAAGAGATGATATAAGAAGAAAAGCTTTGAAAATGGGAGCAAAATATATAGCAGATCCTAATATAACCAATAACAAATGTACACATTTAATATGTGCTTTTAAGAATACTCCAAAATCGCAACAATTGAAAGGACATTGTAAAATTGTAAGTCATAAATTTATTGAAGATTGTTTTGATAATAAAAAAAGGTATGCTATAATTTGTTTATTTCAGTTTTTTTTTTTATAAAATAATATCTTTAATTTGAAATAAATTAAAAAAAATATTTAGAATCTCCTGGAGGCGCTTTGCATTAGACTTGAAAGAACAAAATGAACCTGCTAGTGAAGAAGAAATTGAAGGAACAACATCCCTTATTGTCACACCAAGTATTTATGATCAAGATACAGATGATTCTGATTGTACATATTAATGAAATACAAATAACGTGATTTTCAAATTAAAAAAATCTAAAATGTATACTTTAACATTAATCTGCTTTAGCAGACTGTGAGTCGTGTTTATCAAGCGGCGCGGTAGCGCTTCGAGGCAAGGATTCTTAAGTTAAAAAAATGACTTGCCTACGAGACCACAATGTGTACCTTTATATACTACTTTTTTTTCGAGAAAAGCACTTTTTTTATACTAAATATTAGTATAATTAATTCCTATCTATGTTTTATTATTAATTAGTAAGTAAACCTTTAATGCAAATAAGCTTTCGAGTGCGCGATTTCTTTTTTCCTTTTCCATTCAGTATCTATAGTTATTATTATTTTTTGACTTCTTCCCTGGCTTAGTTCGATCAAGTTGGATCTTCTAGACTAGAATTTCTTATTTGCAACATTTATAAATATAAAAAATGTAAAAGTAACTTTTATAATAAAAAAGCATGGCATGGAATTTATGAATATTTTGGTATATTTACAAAAAAAAAAAAACAGAAAAAAAACCATTCCGAAAATTTTTAAAAATGATATTAAAATTGAAGCATTTTTACATATTACTTTCGTTCGCAAGTGTAAAAAGAGACGCAAATCTTGATAGGTCTCTTAAAAAAGTGATGACCGTGTAATATCCCGTCAGATACGCGAGATATGGTGCGTCGGTCGAGCGCGGGCCTATTTAAATTTAACAGGAAAATACTGTAAGAAGTGAAAGGTTGTTTATATATAAAATAATGGAACACTTATTGAGTTAAACTATAGAATGTGTAGCAGAAACAGAAAAAAATACAATTACTATAATGTAGTTCGAATTGAAACGTGTAGCAAACGAAAAGACTAGAGTTACTCGTGTAAAGGTCGGAGCTGAAGTGCCACCCAATAAGGGAGAGGGGCCGCCTACGCCAGGCTAGCAGTCGCACGTGCTCCGCTTCGGGGAAACCCTGTTGAAAATATCCAGCTGGATTTCCAGCTGGAAATCCAGCTGGAATTCAGTCCATGCACGGATTTTCACCTGGAAAATCCATCTGGATTTCCAGCCGGATTTCCAGCTGGATATTTTTAACAAAACCACGTGGACAGTACCTTTTTTATGGTACCTCAAGCTCGGTCCGCTGTGGATTCTTTATGGCGGTACAGCAAACAACGCCCTTTTTATTTATGATGCCCTTTCTTCTTCTTGCTTACACCGTCTTCCTGACTGTCCATGTTCTTGACGGAAGCATGGCTTTTTCCCGACAATTGTTGCGTGTTTGATACATGCGGACGCGCATATTCTCCGGCTTATTATTATTTTCTTAAGTCCGAGCCTTTATTCTGTTGAGTGACCATTTTTACGAATTAAATATTTGAATAGTCGCAGTTCTTTTACTTAATTTGACGCTGTCTAAAAACGAGTAAACGTGACGCGTAACATACGACGTTATTCCATCACAACCGGAAAGTCTCGAAAACGTGAACTTGATTGGTTCGTAAACGGTAAAAAATCCCAAATGAAAATTACAATTGCGTTAGCTATTTTACGCTAGCGTTAGCGATTTTACGCTAGTGCTAGTAATTTTACGGTGTGAATTACAATGATAAATGACGAAAAAATACAATGTGCTAGTATTTTTACGTTGATAGTAGCGATTTTACTATTGCAATTTTATTTTCGCTACAGTTAATGTAGGTCGCATTATTACCCACATTCAATGTCGTGATTTTACTAGTATAATGACGGCGAAATTTACGTCTTTGCGAGTAAATTCACGTTCTAACAAGTAATAGTACAAGTACGATTGCAAATTTTACTACCACAAAAAATCCCTTCGAGCGCCCATGCTCCAGGCTCTACTGCCTGGGCAACGAACACTTCGATTCGGGAATTCCTCACGTCTAGACGTCGAGAGTCACCTCTTAATTAAGTTAAAGTTTACTAAATTAGATAACTTAAATATTGAAAATTATGTGCAGGCTATTTTATTAATTACTATTTAAAATGTTAAACAACGATGTTGAATTTAATCAGACTACGTTTTAATAAAACTTGGGTTAGAAAATATTTGTTTTTTCATTCTTAATTATAAAATAAAGTTATTTTTATATGCAAATTGATTTAGTTTTTACTAAATTATTCTTCCCACAAATTGCCATTCATGTAGTACAACCACAAAGTATATAGCATTTGCAATTGTCACAGTAATTTTAAAACGATTCGCATTTATAACCTCAAACCTGGACTGTACTGCCAACTGCGAAAATACTTTATCGGTCAGAATTTATGCTTATACGAGTTGTACTGCTAGGTGGTACTAAAAGGTTGAAAATCATGGTAAATCAAAGTTTTTTCAAGGTTTTGAAACGTTGATAATCAACCTTTCGGAAACGTTGATTAGAAACCTTCTTTTCTACGTTTCCATTTTCAACCGGGATATCGCTACGGTATTATTTTAACTAAAAATAAAACATATATAAAATAAATGTCAGAATTTTGTACAGGACTCGGTATATAACTGGATATATTCTTTAAAAAATAATAATATTAAGTTAATGAATGCATTGGAAAACATATATAATATTTTAAGCAGTTCAATAGTTTTTAAATTAGATTTAAAAACTGGCTTATTTAGATTTTTTTAACAGACATTGAAAATAATCTGCCAAATTGAGAGTTTTATTATCGATTGATTTCAGTGCTTTCGTTAATTTAATATGTTTTAATTCACATGGAGAAAAGCTGCAACATTTGGAATGTCTGCATTGCATTGTTTCTGAATTTTAAAGAAGTAATTAATAAACTTAACTCTTTTTAAACTTGCGAAAGAAAGTAATAAAAATTATAATGTTCATCTTTTGAAAAATCTTTTGTTAATTAAATACAAACGAGAAACGCTGAAGAGTTTGTGAAACAATTGAAAAAAAGGAAATCAAAAACAAAAGACAGATTTATAAAAATTTCAAAATTTATTTTCGGTTAAATATTTTAAAATTTTCTGTTTAAAAATTAAATGAAGAAACCCATGCAATAAAAATAATACGGTACAAAATAAAAATAAAACAATGTGTTTCGAGAAATTGAATGAAAAAAAAAATTTAGTTAAGCCGGAAACGCACTTAAATTTTCTCATGATGGCGCAAACTTGCAAGCGATGAAAAGTTGTTTTGCAGGGAGTCCATACTGAATCACTATGGCGAGCGATTCAAGAAATACTTTTGGCTTTGAGTTGCTTTACAATATCTCTAAGCCACAACTCGCTAAAAAGGAAGATATTTTGGTGTTATTTGTGCACTGGTATTTCGTTAAAAACGGATTCAAGTGCTTGGGAATCGGAGATTCCGTAAGTAAACTAACAGCTTCTCTTATTGTAATACCGACAAATCGTTTGCATGTATGTTTGTTTGTTTGTTTTTAGCCTAAATTTATTACATTAATTAGTTTAACGATGTTGAATAAATTAGTTAGTTTACCTTTTTTTAGAACTCCTAACCTTCAAATATTGCCTTAAAATGTAAAATGTACTTAAACGTTTGCTTTTTTTCACTTTACACTACCTTCTTTCAGAAAGTCATTGGTCCAGATGAAATTGGGTCTGAATTATTACCGGATGGTTGGAGCCAAGTACCTAATTATACACTGAGATATGAACGAGAAGGAAAACTCTATATTCTTATGGGAATTAAATCAGAAAGCAATTTATTGCTTAATTTGTTGGTATGATAAAGTGAAATATATCCTCTATTAAAATATGTTTTGAAAATTTGTGATCATTTTCAGAGAATCGAAGATCACAGTGTATCCAATGTACAATTTTCAGTTGAAACTGTAAAAGAACTACAAGGTTCTCTATATGTTCTAATACCCAGTTATGAAACAATATTAAATATATTAAAAAAGGATCTAGTTGAACCAGTTTATTTATCAAGTGGCCAAGAAGTATCAACTCAAACATTGCAGTCTCAATCGGAAAGGTCAAGAAGAGATGATGATGACCCGTTGAGGGTACAACCCCCAAGACCTGCTACTTCTATTTTGCCTGGGTAAAGTTTTTATAAGAATTATTGTATTGCAGATATCCCATGACATTGATGTTTTAGAACGGCATGATTTCTGGCATTATTCTAATTTTTGAACTCATCCAAAATCCTTGCAGACCATTTCCAGAATGCTTCCAGAATTCTAACAGAGTCCTTTTAGGGCTCCTAGAGTAACTTATTCAATACTTTTTTGCTGTTTAATATTTAAATGCATGTTGTACTTATTTCCGCAACTGTTTTAATATTCAAACTGAAAGAATAATTTTTAGTTAACTTAAATATCTATATATATATATATATATATATATATATATATATATAGTAATAAATTATTAGTATTTTTATTAAAATTTTCTTTTTAAAATAGACTTTCAAGGGGTGACCCACTCAGAATAGGACAAGATGATTTGGATCCATTTAGACCAGGACCACCAAGTGGAGGTGGAATGATATTCGATCCTTTCTCCCATAGAAGACCAATGCCTGCTTATCCTGGACTAGGAGTACCTGGCAGATTACCACCGTAAGTTACAACAATGGATGATAGTAAAACAAATTGAAAATTCAATAAATATAATGTTGCAGTGGAGCTATTCCTCCTGGAGCAAGATTTGATCCATTTGGCCCACCAGATGTTGATCTTCCAAATCCTAGAGCCAGAGTACCAGATGCTGACCACCTACCTCCACCAGGATACAATGATATGTTTATGTAAGGGAATGAAGTGAAAAAGACTTCTACTATTGAAGAATGAACGAAATAAGAAAACGAATATTTTAAATAAAGTATAATTTCTTTTTAAAAATTTCGTTAGATGTTTTTGTTTTTAAAAACTGTTTCGACCGTATCACAAAACGACGTCCATTTATTTTTATTTCATTAATGATGTTTACAGTGTAATAAAAACAATATTAGTTGGATTTGTTTATTTAATCAGATCAATCGATGCATGAATAATTTAGCAGTAGTGACAAATTACATTAAATGATGTACAAGTGAATTGCATAAGATGGTGAAATTTTTGCTATTATACAGCTTTTGAAGTTACGAGTTCTTCATTGAATACTCTTAATTTTTATTTAAATAGCTTAAAATAGAGTAATTTTGTTTCAAGTATTTTTTTTTTAAATATCAATTTTTGTATGTATACTTATGCAATTCAATATACATATTTTCAAATACTAAATAGAATATCAATTTTGTTTTATTAAAAAAAACATACAAGGAGATTTTATCAAAAGAAAAGTATTATAACAACTAATTGGCAGTTTATGACCTGTACTCATTTCAAAATTGTTACAAGTATCGAACAAAGATCTTATTTTATGTGTCACAACTGCTTTTTCATGTCAACAGTACATATGTTCTCAAAGTCATATTTTAGCATGACTGTGTTTTATATAATTTAGATTTCTCATGTTTTTTTTTTATTGAAAAATTCAACATAATCGCTTCTTCGAGAGAAATTGTTTACTATATAAAAACGAACGGTAATTTAAATAAAAAAAGAGAAAAAAGTATCAATAAATAACGTCGATTGCATGAATTTGTACGAAGTTTTTCGGCCATTTACAATGCGCTAAAATTTTTTAATACTTTAGTCGCAGATATTTGACCAATATGTCTAGTTATGGAAGAAAAGAAGAGTTGAAATTCTTCAATTTCTTCAGTTGCTTGAATAAAAATATATCACAGTCGAGTATTATGGTTTTGTACGACGTTCTATGTTTATCTATTAAACTTCTCGAAGAAGCGCTTGAATCTAGACTTTTGAAAAAGTAAAGAATAACAAAAAAAGAAAAAGAATATGGTAACTTGGACAAGTGTGTATCGATCAAAGACAACAATAAAATCACAAGACTCTTTTTACTTTGCATAAAAGCAAGAGACAATTCATTATACAAAATACATTCATATTGTACGCAAATAATTATCGCAAGGACGATTTAACTAAATTAAAAAATCAATATGCTTTAGGGGATAACGTACGTTGATTTTGGATCTAAGGATCCACATGTTTCATTTTATTTTATTATGAACGTCCCACATCCCATCCTCTGGTAAAAAATATTGCAGTGCTTTTTTCCTTTTAAATGTTACAAAAAACAAGTTGTGTAGAGCAGGTTCGTTAAAGTTATTTTTATAGTTTGTATTTATATTCGGTTTCGTTTATTTCAAATAGCATCGACGAGGAATGTACTGTCCAGTTAAAATAAATGTTCATCAAATGTATACATTCGTGCACATACTTTTGGCCTCGAATTGGTAGTGAAAAGAAATTAGGAAAAGGACGAGCAGTGCGCGTAAACAAAATCTCGTCTGCAGCTGCTTATTCAATAGTTCATTATATATATATGAAAACACATTGGCGACAATTTTCTGCATAGGGAAATATTACAAACTGTGGAAAAGGTACGGATAACTTGAAGAAAAAAGCACAATTCGTGGGTAGAGTACATTCTTCGCTTCGTGCGTAAATGAACGAAATGACGCTTCTATGTTATTACAATCTTTTTAATAATTAGGAGTGACACTCATCAACTATTATTTTTTTTTTTATATTTTGAACACAGTTTAGTGTGGCGCACAGACTCATCAGGAATTTTATTAAAGCTTGCAGTCGATACAATTTTTACAATTCATGAGTCGCTTTGCTTCTTCTATCTTTCTTTATCAACACTTTAATAAAAGAAGAAATGAGCTGTGATTCGAGTGATTTTTTTCATATAAGAGCTCTGGAGTGTAAATTAATTGCCTTCGCTTGCATACTTGTTTTTTTAATCTTTCGGCTCTCAATTGTTGGTTCTACAAATAGCGCATGTTACAACTCTAAGATTGAAGAATATCCAATCCTTTGAGGCACGCCACTGGAAATGCAACTAATGGCTAATTAAAAAAAATCGATTTGTTAGTGAGTACACTTTTGTTGCCTCTCATGCGTATTTGTGATACTGTTCAGGAGATTGCACAATAAAAGAGAAGACGAAGAATACAAAAGAAAAAATCTCCATTTCTCTTTTTTTCCTTAAAAAAAAAAAAATAAGAGTTTAAAATGATATGGTTATTTAATTAACTAAACGTATAGAAAGTTAATTTTTATAACTGATTAGTAATTCTTTTTAAAGTATAAATTGATATACTTTTACCGCTTTTACTTTGATGTGTTATCTACAATAAAATGAATATAAGACATACTATAGTTTTCCGCGATGTTGGAATCGCATTTAAAAGAAAATGTACCGGAAGAATAAAAACGAAGGATAAAAAGAAAGAGAATTGAGTACTAATTAATAACTAAAGGCACAAGAGGCGGTAGAATAATTTCCAATTACAAGAGTAACTACGTTTAGAGTAACATTGAGAATGAAGATATTGCTAAGTAGTTGCATTTCCATGGACTTGGTTAGTCGATATGAAGTTTTTTTCCGAATACATTGGTTTACGTGGTATGTCGCTGTCGTCAGGCGTGTGAATTTAAGTAATTAAGTGTATACCAAACTGGTACTCAATAGTAGTTTTTTCCAAAAGAGGAACGCTCTTTCTACTGGATACAGCACGAGTTCTTCTGTCCATTCTTCATCTTGAGCCGAGACTTGGGACGATATTTCTCCAAATAGGCCAGCTGCTTGGCATTGATAGCGCCTCGTCTCTTCCTGGTAAACAAAAGATTGTTAGAGATGTTGAGTTTCATAATTCTTAAGGGATTAAAATGGCTTTATATTGCCGCTTTAATGTACTGTAATTGTTTGAATAAAATAGAACAATTTATTAAATGAATTATGTATAATTATAAAAATGTTAAAATTGAATATTAGATGACATGTATGCGTTAACAGTCATGCAGTTACTGATTTACACATGGATAAACGCGTTACTTACTCTCTGATTAGAGCGACTGCGTCCTCGTACTTGAGCCCAAGCTCGATCAGGGCCAGTGCTACGAGGACAGGTGCTCTGCCAAGTCCGGCAACACAGTGCACCGCGACGCAGGCGTCTGGCGTCTCCCGGAATCGATTTTTTACTAGCTCAAACCAGTCGTCGACTACCTGAAATCCCATTTATTCTTTATTTCTCATTAGATTCAAAAGTTAGAAGAAGAAAAATAGTAAATTTTTTAAACTAAAACTGTCCTCTTTTGGATTGTATCTCTTTATTCAATAGTCTAATTAAAGAATTTAAATCCACCAGAAGGTTTGGCATAGTCTTGCACACATATGACTCAAGCATCTCCTATGAGGAACAGAGATGGATCTAAGGTGCGTGCGTTTTTTAAAAAATATCCATGAGTTCATTTAAAAAGACGTCCAAGCGGAATCGAACCCCTGCCCACTTGTATGAGAGGCAAGCGCTCGACCGACTGAGCCGAACACCACTTAGGCCAGCAGCGGCGTAGCAGCCAAACTTGTATTTACCAAGTTTGACCCGCTCAATCCCAATGCCGAATTTCGAATGTTCGCTCGAAAAAAATTATAAATCAGTTAATCATATTTCAATTTAACTTTGATTTATTAGCGTTTCTTAGATTTTATTTATTTAGATTTCATATAATTTTACGAGTTTCTTTTACTGATATTATTAAAAACATAATACTCAAAATTTCATTCATTCTTTCATAAATTAACATTTACTCGCTTAGTTTACGCATATTTTGTGCACACAATTTTTCTGTAATTTTGTTCTATGGGACACATAATTTTATTTTACACAAGACTTGAAAATCTACATAATTCTATCCAATTATAAATAGACATTTTGCGTTTATTTCTCGACGTATTTTTAACTGTGTAGAATGCAAATGAATAATTACCTCGTTGGGTGGAAAAGTTCCATCATCAAATACTAAATCTATGACATTAATACCCTCTTGTTTGAGTTCTTCGACCTTGTAAGTTGGTTCACATACCCTGACTACTTCTTTGACATTGTGCTTTTTTAGCTCCTGAAATATTTGTTAAGAAAGTTAAAAAATGTATTAGAAAAAGTGAAAAGCATCGAGTATAAGAAACATAAGAACTCACTTGAATAAACGTATGGATGGTTTGATCATTGGGCCGATCGGTAATGAGGAACTTCATGTTTTTGTATTCAATCTCAGCAGGAGCTGGTCTGATGTCTTTGACCCTCATGTTGCTCATTTCCTTTTGAACGGCAGAGGATAATGAAAAAGGGGGCTTCTTAACAGCGGCCTATTTTCACTCGTCGATTCAAGTACAATTTCTTTACGGGAAAGAAATAGTTAAGTTTAACAGGGGCAAAGGCTCTTTTTTCAAATGGTCGCCTCTCTTCCTTCTTCGAGGAACAACTTTGTTTCGAGATCTCAGTCTTATTGAGTTGTTCCTTGACTAAAGGAAAAATAATAGTCTTGATTTTTTTTACAGAGGACAGAATAGTGGACTCTCACATGTGGCTATTGGAAAGGGCTTTGGGGCCGCAAACCTCGCTATACACTGCCTGGGAGCTGGGTTACATTAGGCTTTCTCGATATGCACTTGTTACCCAAGGGGACGGCTACACTTTCCCTTGGCTACTCAGAAGATTATCTGAAATTAATATTTGACTCTGGTTAGTTTTACACGCAAGCGTTTGCAATAAAGCGCAACAATATACAATACTCAATTTGAGTGTTCCTCCTTTAACCTTTAGAGGGCCGGAATACGCCTCTAGGCGTAAGCGGTCTGACTCACCAACATCGCAATTTAGTTTGGCTCTAACTCAGGGACCTTAGACCACATTCCTATAGAAAAATGCGATTTTCAAATTTTTCAAAACCCCGGCCCTCTAAAGGTTAAAGTGGTTAGCTTCCGACTGCCGAGTCCAAGCAGAGAATTTTCGAGTATCTATCAAATTTGACTCGTAAAGTTACACGGAGAAAAAAAAACAGTTACGCCTACTAGCGGCAGTTTAGTAAACTGAGTAGTAAATTTTGCTTAAGGGGGGGTTTGGACCTATCGGTTTTTTTAAATCACCTGAAAAATAAAAAGTATAACGTAAAATGAATAGTGTTAATACTATTATTGTATAAATATAACCAATTACTCACAAAATGAGCCTAGTAGGAAGTCTCTTAAGGGGATGCCGAACATAATTTCCGTGCTCTACTGTACCGATAATTCTCTATATTCTCTGCTATAGCATCTAATGTAAATTTGATTTTTCAAATAATTTTGAAAGGGCTTGCTTAATGGCATTTCTGATTGCATCAAAACATTATTTATAAGCGTAGAATGTGCGTAGACTTCTTTTTTGGCTGATTTCATTTCCTATTGCTGAAAATACTGACTTATTTTTCAATTGGAATTGAAATCAGCCAAAAAAGAAGTTTACGCACATTCTACGAATTATAAATAATATTTTGATGCAAACAGAACTGCCATTAAGCAAGCCGTTTCAAAATTATTTGAAAAATCAAATTTGCCTTAGAGGTTAGCAAAGAACATAGAGAATCGTCGGTATAGTAGAGCGCGAAAATTAAGTTAGGCATCCCCTTAAGTCATTTTATGCTGCGCTGGGTCGGCAAAAAAAGCCTTTAGCGTAAGCTACAGGTGCCATTGGACCATGAATTTTAATGGCACAAATGGGACAGGGCTTAAATTCTTGACATTATATCCCTGAAGAAAATCCCTGTCTGCATTTTGACGACGAAGAAAATCTCCTCAGCTGATTTCCCGACGAAAACTATCCTTTTTAGAACTTTTGCAGCGAAAAATATCCTTTCTTGCATTTTTGCGGCGAAGAACATCTCCTTAGCTGATTTTCCGACGAAAACTATCCTTTTTAGAACTTTTGCGGCAAAAACTATCCTTTCTAGTACTTTTGCGGCAAAAACTAGCCTGTCTTGTCTCTGGCGTTTTTGCGCTTTATTGAAAAAAATAAACGAAGTAAAATCGCTGGTATACTAATAATTTGCTAATGGTTTTAGTTAACGAATAAGCCAAAAATAAGCCATGAATAAACCAACGTTTAACATTAATTTGTATAAAAAAAAAGGATAACACAAAACGTAAAATAAAATAATTTGTTTAAATAAATGCACCCTCGATTAAAAAGTATGGGATAGTATTGGTAGAAAATTGTTTTATAAGATTGTAGGAGATCTTTTTCGTCGGAAAAATCAGCGAGGGGATTATTTTCGTCGCAATGGTGTAGAATGAGATCTTTTTCGTCGGAAAAATCAGCGAGGGGATTATTTTCGTCGCAATAGTGTAGGAGATCTTTTTCGTCGGAAAAATCAGCGAGGGGATTATATTCAGCGCAAATTTTGGAAGGGATTTTCTTCGCCGCAAAACTGAAAAGAGATTTTCTTCGTAGGAGGCGTCGATATGACAATTATGGTTTCAAGTGTTTTAGTTGAAAAACTATTTCATTTTCTTTATTTTTGTAAAAATTCCTAAATTTTATTTAATTTTAGACTTTATTCAACTACTTAATCAAATAATTTCAAATTCTACAACTCTTCAACGATAGGATAATTACATCTGAAATTTTGCACAAATGTCTATGAAAAGTTAAATTGCTTTTATTAAATTTTGTATATAAAAATTTGTAAAGGTCGTTAATAAAGTTCATTTAGGTGCTAACCACTTTAAAAAGGAGTAAAGTTTTGTAAATAAATATTTATTTGAAAAATGACCTGTTTGGCACCGGCAGCTCCTCGCTGGAGGGGCGCGCAGTATTTTCGTTTGTTGTTACGTTCCCTTGGCTAAAGAGATTATGCCTGGAGTTCGGAGGATTGTAGTGCTCGAGGCTTGTCAAAGAAGCGGAGTGTAAGGTTTAGTTCTTCGCAATAAGCTAAAATAGAGAGAAACTTCTCTTCTGAGTCTTGAGTGTGTCTAGTTCGCACGTGAGTGTGTGTGTGTGTGTGTGTGTGTGTGTGTGTGTGTGTGTGTGTGTGTGTGTGTGTGTGTGTGTGTGTGTGTGTGTGAGAGCGCGCGCGCGCACGTGTGCGTGTGTGTGCGTGCGCGCGTGCGCGCTTACTTGCGTGTCTGCACGTATCTGCTGGTGCCGATGCCTGATAAATTATTCGCGTGTAGGTGTGGTACGGCGTGTATGAGTGTGTAGAGGGTAAAATTGCTCAGATGACTAGGTTGACGCGGGCATATTAGAGGTCCGAGGGTAAGAGGTTTGCGACCCGCTCGTCCCGTTCGTCCAGCTCGTCCAGCTCGTCCAGTTCGCGCCTCTATCCTCCTGTTTCCCGCGGCCTTGGTTCCTCGCTCTTTCCTCTATTTGTGCTGAGCCTGGCAGTACTCCGCGCTGTCCAGCTGAAACTCCATGTATGTGAGGATGCACTCACTAGGAAACTGTAATCAGAAAGATAGGGAACAATTTTCAATTAATTAGTCATCAATTCAGTCGATAATTATTTTCCAAACAGTAGCCTCATCCCTCACTGATGCCAATTACGGGGAAAATTACGATAATTTCTCAAAAAATCTACGTTCATTACAATCCGTAAATTCACGCGAAAATGATAGTGATCTAACGAGCGAAATGATGTGGTTTTGATACGAGACGTTTTGATTATACGATAATTAATTAATTACTGAGCTGTCAGTAGTATGGACTAATATTATTGTAGGCAGTTTGCTAATTCAGTGAAAAAATCATTTTAATTATTGAGTGAGGGCAGTTCATTTATCTTTTGATTTATACATAATGTTCCTACACAATACTCTTGGAATAAGGTTATTCCTTTTAGTAAAAATTATTTGAGGGTAAAAAGCTCGGTAGGCAGCATGTACTCTACTTTAAAGTTGAATTAGTAGAAATTCCACTAATTTTTTTAGTAATCAGATTTTCCACTAATCAATTAGTAAAATCCACTATCAATTAGTACAATTTTACTAATTGAAATAGTAAAAAAAATGTTCTACTGTTTAATTAGTTAAAAAACACTTTTAAATTAGTGAAAAATAAATGACAGTGCGCGTGCGTAGATTGTGGCCTAACTTTTCCTGATAGTGTCGACACGTGACAGGAACTGTTGCTGCTGTTTTAATTAATATCGTACAACAAAAGGTATGCATAAAATTAGTATATTGTTATTTTTCAAAGCAAAAATTTATAAATATGAAAGGTCTCCATTCAGGAGAGTTGATAAATCAGCTGAGGGAAAGCTATTCCATTGATGAATAGATTCTTGCAATATTAGAAGATAATGTTTTAAGTTTTATAGATGTAGTAATTATATAAATTATTTTTTAAATTTTGTTATTAGTAAAAATCCGTTATACATTTTTTCTGTCAATTTTCAATACAATCGTACAACATAGTATTCTGTTTGCCATTAATTTAAGAAATATAGGAACTCTCCATGTGTATAGTTTTTAGTTATTATTTGGAGTTCAATCAAACACACAATTGACTGTTTAAAAATTAGAAGTTCATCGATGGAACAAATAAGCTCGACTTGAGATTTTTTGGTCCATCAATGAATTTCAAATGTTAATTACTACTCAAGCAGAGTAAGTTACATACATTTCTAATACAATTTATCTTACGTAGTAAATATTAAATAATTTATTATTATTTTTAGTTATCCACCATTTGCAGCAACGCATAAACTAGCAGAATGCATTATCGTAGGATTTCCTTTTTTAAAAAATGGTACTCAACAGCTAGGTTACATCAGTATAAATTATCAATATTTTAACAAATCAATAGTGTATAAATGTTCGTTTATCATAATTTTAAATTTTTAACCTCTTCAAAGGAACATTATTACGATCCATGCATAAAACTGGGCTTTTTTTCATATCGTTTACGTGAAGCACAAATAAATCTAGCAACATAAAAAATATATACAAAATAAATCTAATTCTAAAAGTAAGAAAAATGCAGAAACACAAAAGTGTAAATCAAAAAATTGGAAAGGAAAAATCGTCGAACTCACTTCTTTGATGATTTGAACAATTTCTGTAAGTTTGTTCAAAACATTATTTGGGCGCAATTTTTTGTGAAAATAATTTACCTTTATTAGATTCGGTAATTTATAATATTAGATTGGAACCCACAATGAAGAATTTGTAAAGGAAAAAAGAGACGTCAACCCTGCAACCGTATATTATTTGTACAAATGTCGAGATACTCAGTATTTTGTAATTGTTGATAATGCAATAATTACTTGCAATGATCCAAGCGATTTCGTTGCAAATCTTGATTTAACCATCAATATTTATTTTGTATTTAACGTTAAATATCCGGTATTATTGAGAAATGTATATACATTTTTATAGTCATACGTGTATAAATTGACTAAAAAAAAAGCAATTGCTTTCGTAGGCTCGTTGTACGCCTATAGAAACAATATGAATTTGAAAAAAACAGTATAAGTAGAAGCAGCAGCAGTAGCACAAGTGAATTAGATGATTAAAAAAATATTTGTTTTTATAAGAAAAATTTATTTAAAATAACCAATTTTGACATTCGTGTAATTTGATTTTTTTCTAATTTTCACTAATTGAAATAGTGAATTCCCCAATGAAAAAAATTTTCACCACTTTATTAGTAGTTTTTACTATTTTTAATTAGTACATTTTACTCACTATTTCAAATAGTAGATTTTTACTAATTCATAGTGGAGCAATTTTCACTTTTTAAATTAGTGCATAGTCACTATAAATTAGTGGGTTTTCACTAATTCAACTGTAGAGAGTGCGATACTGCATCTGTATAATATAAATTTACAAAGCGCCCCTTTGAAAACTCTAGACACGGGCGGCTGAAGAATCAACCGTCATAAAAGATCTAACCGTGCTTTTGGCCTCCGCTTACTTGTTATTTTTCTATTTATTTCCTATTTATTTAGATCAAGCAGCTCTACTTTAATGGAATTTATTAAAAAAGTAAATATTTATATCTAATTCATTATTCAATGTTAGATGGACCTAAAAAAGTGTTCGCGCTCAGGAGCGGTGCATTTGCGCCATTGGCGCCACGTGTGGCGGAAACTCGTCAGATGGCGTGCATACATCGTCCCGCGCCGTGTGCGCACGCTCCTAAGCGGTGCAAGAAGCATCGTGAAAATTGATGCTAGTTTGCACGACGTATAGCCGTGCCACGGTCGTTTGGCATGCATGCACAGCCGTTTGACGTGCGTGCATACTCGCAAGCAGACGAACTCGTGTGATATCCATCATTGAGAATTCACTCATCGCGTATTAAGTAAAATAAAGCATTGTATTATTTAATAAATTTTATTTATGTTTATTTTATAATACTATAGTATTATGGAAGATGCTGATAATTTACATCTAATAAGTTATCAGTCATTAGCATCGAACGTTCCTTGTAATCATTTTAAAATTAAAAGCGTTGATTTTATTGTAAATAGATACATTTTTTGAAAACTTTTAATAAAATAAACATAAATAAAATTTATTAAATAATACAATGCTTTATTTTACTTAATACGCGATGAGTGAATGCTCAATGCAGGATATCACACGAGTTCGTCTGCTTGCGAGTATGCACAATTGATGCAAACTAGCATCAATTTTCACGATGCTTCTTGCACCGCTTAGGGGCGTGCGCACACGGCGCGGGACGATGTATGCACGCCATCTGACGAGTCTCCGCCGCACGTGGTGCCAATGGCGCAAATGCACCGCTCCTGAGCGTGAACACTTTTTTCCGTGTAGGTGTACAATAAGTTTTTTACGGTATATCGTATTTTGCATTTACAATTGATTATTCTATGGCTTTTTTGTGAAAGTATGAAAATATAAATTTTCAATATTGTTAACACAACTATTTGTTTGTACACAAAGAAATTTGTTTTTATTATTTAAAAACTTTTAATTTTGACACGCTCTTTTGACTTTCTGAGAATGTACCATTTAAAAGAGACTAAAGTAATAAAAAATATATTAAAATTTTGATACAAATTCTTCTACAATGGTCAGTTTTAATCTTTTAAAAAAATTAATCTAAATTTTGCTTCATTTATTTATCATTTGCATCACTATTGAATGAAGCATTGTAGAACGTAAAAGAGCCAAGGTTTTTCTAGATATAGTAAATTCAAAAAATTAAATGAGCCTTCCAAATTGCAAAAGAACTTGCTAAAACTGTAACAAACTAAAAAAATTTCCCAAGTAGATTCATTGAATCCTACTACTATTATAAAGCAATTAATAAATAAATGTTCACATTATTTTTTCATTTTTCATTATTATTTTTTAAAAAAACATCTACTTTTCCACTAATGAGAAATTTTGAACGAAGCTATTTTGAAAAAAACAAGATAAAATGATTGAGAAATACTGAAAATGAAGTTGTCAGTGGGAAGAAAAAAAAAGAGCGAGCATTGGTTTCGGCAAGTTGCTCGTTCTAGACGGTACGAAAATGGAAATTGGTGATGGTCAGAGACTTACTTAGCTTGGAGTGAGAGGCCAGTATATTCGGGGCGCAAAAAGAGTTGCGAACGGCTCGAAGCTCGCTAGGTATTAACAGAGGCGTTTCGATACTTTCGCTCGACGGAAGGGGAGTCTGCACGCGCGCGTTTATTATTACTCGGCGGTGCGCGTGCGGATCGACGGGCATCGCTCATCTTTTGCATAATCACGTTTCGCCGGCGTGCGCGCCACTCATTGACATTGGCAGCTGCCACGTCCGCCTCCGGTTCCCCAATTAACCAAGTACCGATCATCACTTCTCATAGTGCATACCACTCGATCACTCGAAGAACAGAAAATTTTCAAATTTCCCGTCATAATATAGCAGACGAAAAACAATTAGTTTCCGTATATAACATAGCATTGTCTTTTTAAAAACGAATTTGGTGGTAGTGTATGTACAATACTTTATATAAAAATGTAGAAAAAATCGAGTTCGGTGAAATGTATTTTATTGCCTGCTTTATAGGCTGCATATCTAAAAAATCTGTGGTTAATAGCTTCAAGAATATTGATTTGATAGAGTAAAAAAGGTCTTTATATAACCAAACAATAAATTAAATTATAATATACTAATAGAAAGAAACATTTGATCCAAAGTCACCGTCTTAACTGTTAATGAATGTGGATTTGAATAGAGCCAAATGCACATGAGTTAACAGTTAAGTAATGGTTCAGTTGCTGTAAGTGCTTCAGTAATATGCGACTACGGTGACACCATATGACTTGACAGTTAAACGTGTTATCAGTATACAGGGGTTTCGTTTTCTCACAAATTGAAGCAGAATTTTTCCGTAACGGTAAGAAAAAAAGGAGAGAAAAAAAGTAAACTTATCTAATTACTGAGCTGTCAGTAGTATGGACTAATATTATTGTAGGCAGTTTGCTAATTCAGTGAAAAAATCATTTTAATTATTGAGTGAGGGCAGTTCATTTATCTTTTGATTTATACATAATGTTCCTACACAATACTCTTGGAATAAGGTTATTCCTTTTATAAAAGAAATACCATGACGGTAAGAAAAAAAGGAGAGAAAAAAAGTAAACTTATCTTTAATATATAAAATCGTTTTATTTTAATACTTCACATCCTGTTAAAAAGAAAAGGAAAAAATGTAATAAAGAATAAACATAACCTTAAAACGTGCACACATATAGTAATGACTTAATATTGCCATAGTAATAATAATTGTTATTATTTTGTGTATACTTAATATGTAAATAAATAAACTTACCTTTGAAATTAGCTATACTTTCGTTGATGCACTTTGTCGCCAAAGAAATGCGTATCTACCACGTGGCAAGCGCGCGCGTTCTTCTGTATATCAACCTAACCTTCTATTACATACAGTTTTAATGCGTAGCGATTTTTGCGACCGTGCTGTCTTAATGCTTGTAAAGTTCTTATATATAATAGTAAAGTATTAGCTAATTCCAAATTTAATCATAATTTAAAAACTTAATAACTAATAATAATAACTATAATAATTCATTAATAGTTAATGCATGAATTCTTAATACTAAGGGTTTGCAAATGCTTATCAGAAAAGTAATCGCGCATTAAATGTTAATGAATATTTGTTTGAGTCACATTATATAAATAAATTGCGTCTCAAATGAATCGCGAATTTGCCTCAAGTCTTTCTTTCTATTAGTGTACAAAATTATCAAATATTGAATATCAACGGAATACTTAGCATCCTGTAGGTAAGATCTATCCTTTTATAAAGTTCCAAATTCCTGTGATAATATTTTGATAGATCATTATGGAAAGCAATATTCATTTACATACTTCTACTCTTTGTTGTAAGGAAATTTGAATTTTTAACTGACTTTCAGTCCCCCTTAAGTAAACTTTACTCAAATATTTAAGCAAAATTTAAGAGACAAATTTCATATATTTATAAGAATTATATTTCGAACATATTTATTAAATTACGACTGATGGTGTACTAAAAAGAACTACGTAGAATAAAAATTCGTCGTGTATTGACACCTTCTTTACCGCCAGTACCAAAAGTAGTATATTATAAGTATAATCGCACGATGCATTATTAGATTCAGATTTATTGTGTAAATAAATTGTATCACGTGCAAATTAGGTTCCATTAGATTAACTATGAAATGCCGTCATCAAAATAAATCCATAACATAGACAGAAGTAAAACAAGTATCAATATCGAGATGCTAAAAATAGAAATTTGAAAATCAAAAATAGAATTTACAAAGTTTGTCATAAGTAGTAGAGCAAATTCTAATAATTGCAAATTGGCAAGTTTGTCTCCACGTTACTATTTCATAAAATAATAGCAATTTTTACTTATAAATGTTTCTACTTATGCGAAGGTGAAGAATTTTTTCTGAAAAACATCGATCTTGCGATTGAACAAACCAAAACATCATTATTCGAAGAATTTCTATTAGTATTACCAATGATAAAACGATTATTTTAATCCACATAAAGTAAAAAATGACCGTTTTACTAAAAAAATGTCCCCATTTTACTCTTTAGAGTTTAGAGTGTATGAATGGCATTGTAAAAAGACATTCGGAAATTGGAATTTCGTATGCTCATCTCATTTGACGATTTTTTTTATTTTGAAATCAAGTTAACTCGCTCAATTTATATAAAGAACGCGACATTAAAAAACTAAACTTGTAATTAAAAAACTAACCGTATATGGGAAAATTAAAAAAAAACTTTTGAAATCTCAAGATTTTATACAATTGCTCTTATTTTTAGACTTTTTAAGGAGACATGAATCTGCCTATTTCAAAATCAAACAATTTTTCAAAAAATCTCTTGTTTCAATTTCAATTCTTCCGGTTTAGAAGTGTTCAAGAAAGATTGTTTAAAAACGTGTAATGTTTCGATTTTTTTGCTCGAGTTCTGGACCGAAAAAATTGAGATTGAAACAAGACATTGTTTGCATTCGTACGGCAAACAATAAAGAGCGATTTTTTTAAAGATTATTTTTATCCTGATAGAACACTTTTTTTTTACACGGAGAGAAGAAATTCGATATGTTAAATTTAGTACGTATTTAGAAAAAATTAACATAACTTAGTAAATCACGGGCTGTAACCGAACGAAAAAAGTTAAGTACCAACATTCTGAAGGCACTAGCAATCAAAAGTTACTAGAATTAAAATTATAATGAAGTCACAGTTAAAATTATCTATAATATAATTCTACTATAGATATTTAGTAAAACTGATATAAATATTTTAATTTTAGATATAAGTCTAGTAACTTTAACATTTTTTTACCATAAATTTACACGGAGAGAAAAGTTGTAGTAAAAATGACTATACTGTTTTGTAATGTAGCGACGGATTGAAAAATAAAAAATACAATAAAAAATAGAATATATAGTAAAATTGGCTATATTTACAGTAAATTATACTACACCATCTAGTAAACTATTTAATTTTTTGAATATGTTCCTGCATTACAAAACAGTTTAGTAATATTTGCTAGGACTTTTTTCTCTGTGTAGGATTAATCTCTACTTGCTATTTATACTACATTATACTTTTAAGTTCTGAGGATTAACCTTTATTTGGGTCATCTTACTACTAAGGAAAAAGCTTTGCGAAACCGAGTTGCATTACTATTATGAAGAAAATTAATCGGACTTGACGGAGAGCTTGATATCAATGTAGATTTTGTTTCACTTACGTCGAAATCTCAAATTTCAATACGACATTGATTTCGCTCTCTATATCTATCTAGCATTGTATGTATTGCTATGTATACAGTTTTCGTAGTCATTACGTAGGTTTTAAAAAAAGAGCAAGGTCGCGTTTACTAAATTCGAAGCTTTCTTAAATGTTGGACGAACAACGTGCTTTGTACGCTTTAAGGTTAGATCAATTTCTTTAATTTTGCACCGTTTTTTATAGAGATATCAATAATTTACAATTTTTGTATATTCAAAACTGAAAATTTCGCAGCAAAGGCCGCCACCTTTTTAAAATTTTATAACATGAGGGCGGAAAAAGCCGTTTATAACAGTAGTGCATAAAACAGCTCTCGAGTTATAAAATGTTATTCGATACATATCCGAAAATCAACTTTTACGTACTAGTATCGAAATTAATTACAAACATTAATTTAAAAAATATGCGTCTTTTCGTCGATTTGAAAGCACTAAGAAATTTTTATTTTAAAAAACAAGTCAAACATTGTATTCATACATCCTTTTTCTGAATTTTAAATAACAGCAATGAAAATTTATTACATAATCTACGTAAGGGTTACCATAATATCATAACTTAAAATTGTTTACTTTTTCTTAGTATACAAAACTTTTGTAAGCGTTAAATAATGAATTGGGATTGCACAATATTAATTTGCTGATATGACAAATTGACAAATTTTTTAATAAATTTTCTCTACTTAAATATAGACATCAAAATGAGGGCTTTGAACTTATGAAAATTTAATGTTTGACTACTGGTGTAAATGAACAATTATTTAGATTTCCATTGAATTGAAAAACCAAAAAGTTTTCTAGAAACAGAGAGGATGGACATTATGCAATGAGCGAAAAAGAGATTTAAGTGAGGAAAAAATTTTGCGCTGCCATTTACAACAAGGTCAAAAACAACAATGAGCAGAGAAGAGCAACTGCGCAGAGTATTTTGGCAAAGAGCCGGTTGATAAATTGAAGCATCGTGCAAATACGGAGACAAGGAGCGCTTGCACGAAAATCGAGATAGTTTAAAAAGCTCTACTTGAATGTTCCACTATATCCCCACTGATAGAAAAGATCCTTTGATCCAAAGCCAGTGTATTTAATATAAAGCCGTGCGCATTTAATATAGTCCAAAGGCGTAGGTATTAGATATAAAGAAACGGTGCATTAACTATTGAGCCATCCACAGGATTTTTGTCAATAAAGATGATCGCGCATTAACTATTAAGAAATATTTCTTGAATGCTAATGCATACTTCTTTATTTCAAATACCATGACAAAATTATTTTTTAAAGCCGCGAAGACTTTGGGTTAAAGAATATTTTCTATCAGTGCCCGAGTTCGATGCTTTCATTCATCTATTAATTTTTCTCAAAAATAAAATCTTAATTAATTAATAATATTTTTAATATTACATATTACTTTCTTGATTAATATTTGAAATATTTATTTATAAAAAAAAGTATCAAGCATCATGAAAACGGAGATATCGGTAAAGTGATTTATGAGTTCTTTTGAATTACTTTA
Organism: Sycophila sp. Sp_5; assembly: GCA_018906775.1. Lineage (NCBI taxonomy): Eukaryota > Metazoa > Arthropoda > Insecta > Hymenoptera > Eurytomidae > Sycophila > Sycophila sp. Sp_5. The sequence continues at coordinate 600,135 of JACCID010000015.1, forward strand.
AACTTATTACCACGTGGTTAAATACATATTAAGAGTAGTTCACCAACAATAATACTGGCACGACACTTTACTGAACCAAACTTTTCATTGCCGCAGAAAAAGATAAAATTTTGTATACTTTTACTTACTAATCTTTTAAGTCCTCAAAGATTTTATGAATAAAAAAGCAATGGGTCGATTGATCAATTATTTCAAATTTCGCGTCATAATGTATTGACGAAAAAAGCTTGAATAATGTAAAAACTCGTATTGCTCAAGCATTTCTCATCAAGGTATTGCTATATGAATTTGGAACTTCGATATTTCAAATTAATTGCATTTTCGTCTGCTATATTATGGCGCTAAATATGAATTTTTAATTGGCTTTCGGAGCCTCTTAAAAGAAAACGTTTTATATTACTTCGTAAATTTATAGTTTGAATAAATAATTAAATAGATAAAAAATACATACAATTTAAAGAATTTATTTGTGATACATGCGTTAAACATGCGCTTTCGTGAATTTAGATGAGCAACATAAGAAAACTATTAAGTGTCAACTACGCAGTTATGTATGCACGATTTCAATTATGCAGTAAAAGAGATCCTTTTCCCGCAGACATTATAATCGTACAAGAAAGAAAGGAGGATAGAACTTCGTCGAACGTGGCCAGATGTTTCGCAACGAACTTAATAAAGAAAGTGCAACGGCAAAACGTGAACCAACCAACTACTTTTTCCTCTAAAACTATCTTAGCAATTTATAGCGTTGCCACGATACTTTCGATGTTCTCTCTTTCACAGGCGAATAAAGGAATATCTCTCTCTCTCTCTCTCTCTCAATTCGTTATATTTTTAACTCATCCTCCTTGAAATCTTAATGAAAAATTTGAACTGGAGAGTAAATAAAAAAATCATATCCCCTCGAGTAAATTACAAGGGTAAATGTGTTTTTAATGATATAACATTCACAATGCATACAAAAGTATAATTTGTATAATATGAGCTGTTTTTATTTTTCATCATTTTGAAATTAACATTTTTGCTGTAATCTAATTTTAAATATTATCGCACCCGCCCGGAGGCGTTATCACCATAATATTAACATACATAGGTTGTGTAATATCTGCTGTAACTAAATTTAACAGAGCCTATAACACTTGCGTTATGTCCATCATGTCCAAGCAAAACGACGAAAATTTCTACTGACATCAAAGGTACAATTCGCTTGTTAAAAAAGCGGCCGCAGGATGTTGCGAAGCCTTTGCAGTAACGATTTAACTGATTAATGTCGCGTTAATAACTAATTAATTTTGGCCATCACAAAAGATTGTGCTTGTTCAAATAAACATTAAAGAAATAATTATTTAGCTCTTTTAAATCCTTAATCATTTGTAAATGTCACTATGAATTATATCCTAACCTCAAACATTAGAAGGCACCACAAATCAATGCATATAGTGACAAATTCATTGTAGTTTTAATTTTTACCTTACGAAAATAAAATATAGCATTATTGATTAACTACTGACGAGTTACGTAGTTCCAATAATTAGCATATATACTGGTGTAACTATTGAGAAGCAACTACGTAAAAATACTTCCAAATGTAATTGCCTATTTACTACTATTACTGAATTATTCATCAAAATCTTTTTAAGTACAAACTTTGACTAGATCTAATTGGTAAAAAAAACGGTAAAACAATTATGACGTCTGCCAATGATTAGAAAATCGTTCTAAATGCAAGTTGGAGAAGGCAGATTGTGAAAAATAGGAGAGGTCATAAAAAACGAGATATACTACTATAAGAGTAGCACAGGCTGTAAGAGTGGAGCTGAGAATTAAATAGAACTTGCAGCCCAAATGATATAATGACAATAAGAAAGAGTAGTAAGTGTGATTATATCGCGGGTTCGAGCGCACAACGTCCCAAACGCTCCTTAGAACTCTCGATCTTCTTGTACACAGCAATGAGTTCCTCGACCTTGAATAGCAATTCAAAGCCACTAGCAGTGGTCACGAGGTCGGGAAGAGGGGTGTACGTACTCTCTCCCTCCTATTGGTCGTCGCCATTAGGCGATTTCGGAATGTTTGCCTTTCAGTAACTGTATTAGACTACTCAAAGGGTCCAACGTTCATGTTCATCCGAAAGGGTTCGATCTTCTCACTCCTCCGGTTACCGGAATATAAATGTGAAGTTCGTGCTGATTTACACACTGACGTTGGAAAGATTTATAAAGTATACCGATGAAGCTTACATTGGCGAATATAACGAAAGGACGATTCGACGAAGAGCATAATTACCGGAATGTCATTTGAGGCAGTAGAGTAGGTCGGAGAGGTTCTCTCGTTGCAGCGAGTAGTATTAGGCACTGCTGGCGAATCGGAGACGGCACGTATACAAAGACACTTTAAGCGGACGATAAAAGAGGGGCGGGGAGAGGAAGGAAAAATATAGAGACGCAAGCACACACCGGCACTCGATAACTATACGTGAGCAGCACACTTACGGCACACTTTACAGTCGTTTACGCTCGCGATTCTCGCAGGCCGACGGCGGCGCCGGCGACGAGATGGATCGCGCGACGGAATCTGGGCCAGCAAGCCGGGACGACCGTTCGAAAATAGCACGACGTCGAGGCGCCGATGGACTCGCTGCTTCTGTGGCCTCCTCTCGCCACGCCATCTCCCACTCGACGCCGGCCGAATCGCGCGCTGACGTCACGACTACCTCCCTCCTCCCACCCTCATTTCCTTATTTCCGCCGGTCGTGGACTGTGCCCGTCTCTGAGCGCTGCTTCGCTTTGTAAAATTCTCTTTATACTGTTTTATCGTCTTCCTTCTTTCCTCTCGCTGCCGGCACGAGAATACGAGCGTAGGTGCCACTGCTGCGGACCGGAAGCCTGTCACAGAGAGTGATGCTCGAATTGCCGTCCAAAAACAGCTGATTCGCTCCAACACCCAGTATTTCCCAACACTCGAAATAAACAGCGATCTTTCTCGAAATAACCAAGTGGCCAATAGGTTATTGTTTATCAGCCGTTTTTTCCGTTTATCTTTATATTTAGGTGGTTTTTCTCTTCAGGAATCCTTCTCTTAAAAAAAGGATTGCCATTTTGTTGTGAGGCTTTTAATGCAAGATACCATTACGTCTTTGGTTGCCTGATATTAGGTACAAAATTTTAAAATTATATCATGCTTACAGTCATTATTAATATTATCTATTTAAAAAACGGCGCCAAAATAAACAAAAAAGGCGGAATGTTATGTGAATTTGCAAGTTATCGAAAAAAGAACAGTTATAATAGTTAAACCAAGTGTGATTTTTTGTAGAATGTTAGAAAAAAAAAAAACAAATGTGAGTGCACAAGTGTGACACTGGGTTCGGTGAGCGTGGGTAAAATGAACATTTTCAGCTGAATGTTCCTTCAATAGATGATTGGGCTTCGCGTGACGTTGTGTCACCTTCGCCTTGGAATCTACTGCTTTGCAAATTACACGCTGCGTATATCCGACCTTCGAAAGCAGCGCTCGTTTTGCTTTCAAGCGGGCGCGGCGCAAAAAGTCACACTTCGTCATTGCAGACAATGTTTATTTACGAAAGCGATGCAATATAAGGAGTCAAATGTTGGAGCATTAAAGAGATTACTGTGATTAAAGCGCACTGTTTGCTAAAAAATCATTTGAAGTGCATCTTTTTGACGCGCACGCACGCTTCGCCCCGCCTGTTGACACTTTGCATTTAATTGTCAGCATTATCTTTCGAGTCCTAGTGGGGAGTAGAATGGCCCGCAATCCCAAATAAACCCAAGTTTAGGAATCTGCCGTACCGGCATCGACAGTTTCTTCCTTTTTGTTAAATCTAAACAAATTTTTGAAAAATTGCTCTTTATTGCACTTCGTGGTCATATAAAAAATGTCTGGTTTCAATTTTAAGTCAATTTGTTCAGAAAATATGACGTTTATATGACATATTTGTAAAATTTTCAGACCATTTTTCTTCTCGAATTCTAAACAGAATGACTTAAAATTGAAGGCATAAATAATTTTTTTCAGAAACTTATTTAGATTTTGAAAAAAACACGAAGAAAATATCGATACCGATACAGTAGATTTCTACAACTTTGGCTTTCAGATCCTTTGAATAAAAAATCTTTCATAAATCTCTCTTTAAGATGTCTTTTATGAAATTTCAATGAGGGTATCAAAACTACTAACGCCATTGTTATTTTGGTTGTTCCTGCTTGTCGCTAATAAATAAAGATAAAATATTTAAGGTCGAACATTAAGAGCTCCCTTTAATAATCTACTTATTATAGGATTTTTACCTATTCTATCTCCCGAAACCAGAGATAATGCTGGCCTACAAATGTTTAAGGAGCCAAAGGACGCTCCTATAATGAATTTATTATTCAACCATGATACCACATCATGTATATCTAGTTCCATCAGATTACAACTTTTGGCCCTGCAGAAAGCAGCCCAATCCATTAGAGGTCCTGAATACTATCTTAAGGTAACTTCCGACAGGGAATTCATTAGCAGATCTATGGCGTGGTCCTCAATTCCTTGTCTTCTGAATGCTGACTTGATAATAGCTCTCAGTCGCAATTTTGAGACCAGAGGATGACGAGATCTCCTGTCCAAAGATAATAATAAATTATTGTTTGGTTCAAATACCGTTGGTTCCTTTATTAGCATGGTTTTCCACATGGAAAACCAGGGCTGCGAAGGCCACACTGGCACCACTAAAATACCTCTGGCTTGGTCGGATTTAATTTTTCGTAAAACTCTCAAATTCAATGAGAATGGCGGGAAGGCGTAAAAATTCATGCCCTTCCAGTCGAGCGTAAACGCGTCAATACAGACGCCTCTGCCTCTGCCTGTCATGAAACAGTAAGAGATACAATTCCTGTTAGAGAGCGAAGCGAATAAATCTATGTCTACTCGGCCAAAGATTTCCACTATCAAATTAAATGCCCACGGAGACAACTCTCTTTCCGTGTGTATATTGATCATTCTAGACGCCATATCTGCGTCTACATTATACTGTGACGCGATGTACGACGCGAAGATCCAGATGTTCGTTTTTTTCGCAAAATTGCCAAATTTGCTTAGTAATTTGATTCAACTGTGGGAACTGAATGCCTCCCATACGGTTAATGTAGGATACCGCCGTGGTGTTGTCGATTCTCAAAAGCAATTCACAATCACACTTATCATCTGCGAAACACTGGAGTCCCAAAAATGCTGATAATAACTCTAAATAATTAATATGACTGAATTTCTCTTCCTGCGCCTCCTGCGCTTTTTTGTGTTGTTCGTTGACATTCTCAATCTCCCTTGTGCTGAACGTGACACACGCTACGCGCACAAAAAGCTTTATGACGAGGCGGGCGCCGCGCGGCGGGGTCATAAGCCGCAAGTCGATTAAGGAGGTTCTACCGCTACGTAGCTAGTCAAATTGAATCTTCATCTGCTAGCTTTAGACTTGCCATCTGCTTACGTAGTACCACTCGTAAATCTGGCAACACCGTACGTTCTTTTTTAGTCTACTGTACGCACCGTGTCTGTAAACTTTATTGAACACACACGTAATAATGAATGAGAAGCAACAAAGTTATTTTTTTTAGAAAGGGAAAAGAGTGACGGCTAAAGTGTTTAAAAAACGTTGTCAACAGCAGCAAATAGGAATTACATATAATATGATTATGAAAGCATTATAGCTGATGAGTAGCAGACAAACAGTGAGGTTCCTGTCAAACGAGTCAAGCGAGAGAGAGAGAGACAGCGAATGCGGCATTGCGAAATCTTCCAGCCTTCGCTCATCGACAACAATTACACATAGTTTTTTATCTTTAATAATTGTTATAAGCTCTGAATCATATTTTTTATACCAGCATTATATTCTTTAGATATTTCTTTATTACTGTAAATTTTTTCAAAACAATTTCAATTTTTATTAGGTATATAACACAACATGAACCTGAATTCTCATAAGATTCTATACAATAATTTGAAGAACTAAATTATTAATTCCTCGGTTATTAGGCTCTGTAGCTTCGCAAAATTTTGGCTGCAGCTTTATAAAGACATTATTAACGACTATGTAAAATTTCATCGAATTCTCAATTTTTAATCTATTACCGGTAGAACCTCCTTAAAAAGTGTGGAGCTGAAGTGTGGCAATATCGGTGCACCCTAGCGGTACTACCGAGGAATCATTTGAACGAGTCGGGAAGTATAATTAGAACACTCGACCACCGACTGCCCCTATAAAAGTTACTAAGTTCTAAGTTCTAAGTGGTTTTTTTATTGGCTTTTACAATACATGTATATCGCCACAACGCTTACATCAAAGTTTTTCGCATACAGATTTGCATCGTTATCGTTATCGCTAATAATAGTCGCTTTCGTATTTTCAATCACATATTCATACACTTATAACAACGGGTAGGTGTTTTCACATCATCATCACAATTTTTTATTCTACACAATAACACAATTCTAGGTCAACATTCAACGCAGACTTCAGATAAGAAAGACAACCGTATAACAGCTTTCGCATTTCTGCGAAAAAAACCCATCGGCCGGGATTCGAACCTGGGTCCACTTGGGCAGCGTTACAAACAATTAGACCATTAAACCACCGTCTGACCCTAAAAAGTTACTAACTGATTAGTAAACTTACGGCGCCACCATACGGTGATATTGTTTACTAATAGTTGGTGCAAATTTTACTAACCTAGTTTGTAAATATTAACCCATTAAGTCCCAAACGCACAAAATTTTAACGTTGACCGCGCACCATTTTAAAATAAACGAGGGACTTTGAACCCAAGGCACATAAACTTATGTTTTTGAGGTCGCTCTTTCGATTGGCGGTGGCAAAAATTCCTAAAAATAACGTTTAACCTATTATTTTTCAACAAATATAAAAAAAATGCACTTTTTTGACTCGGATTTTTTTTTCAAACCTAATTTCAATAACGTTCCGAATGTCTAGGCAACTTCTAATACAGATAAAAGGTGTTCCCGAGACTTGTACTTCAAAAATATATAGCGAAACATTTCGATATATAGCGTTATCCATTTCAAAATGGCGTCCGAACGCCAAATTTTTGTTTTAAAATTCTCAAATTTTTTTCTTGAAAACTATAGACTTTCATAAAAATTTCCTAAAAATAAAAATGTCTTAGATTTAGTTAAAGAATACACTCAAATTTTTTTCAGATTGATCGGGTACGATTTTTGATTTTTCAAAAAGTCAAAATATCGAAATTTCGAAAAACGTCCTTAAAAAATCTAAAAAAATTAAGATTATTCTTTGATGAATTCTAAAACATTTTTGTTCTTTCCAAAATTTTTTAAAAGTTTATAGTTTTTGAGAAAAAATTTGAATAAAAATTCGAAATGAAAACTTTACATATCAGTGACTTCAATATATCAAATGGAGATTAATTTTACGAAGTTTGTCAACGAATTAAAATATGGTTCATAGGTGTTATGCATTAGAATATGGTTCAAGTCTCAAAAAAAAGTCGCTACGTTTCTGTAGTTTTCTCAAAAACTATAAACTTTTAAAAAATTTTGGAAAGAACAAAAATGTTTTAGAATTCATCAAAGAATGATCTCAATTTTTTTCAGATTTTTTAAGGACGTTTTTCGAAATTTCGATATTTTGACTTTTTGAAAAATCAAAAATCGTACCCGATCAATCTGAAAAAAATTTGAGTGTATTCTTTAACTAAATCTAAGACATTTTTATTTTTAGGAAATTTTTATGAAAGTCTATAGTTTTCGAGAAAAAAATTTGTGAAGTTTAAAATAAAAATTTGGCGTTTGGACGCCATTTTGAATTGGATAACGCTATATATCGAAATGTTTCGCTATATATTTTTGAAGTACAAGTCTCGGGAACACCTTTTATCTGTATTAGAAGTTGCCTAGACATTCGGAACGTTATTGAAATTAGGTTTGAAAAAAAAAATCCGAGTCAAAAAAGTGCATTTTTTTTTATATTTGTTGAAAAATAATAGGTTTTAACGTTATTTTTAGGAATTTTTTGCCACCGCCAATCGAAAGAGCGACCTCAAAAACATAAGTTTATGTGCCTTGGGTTCAAAGTCCCTCGTTTATTTTAAAATGGTGCGCGGTCAAAGTCAACGTTAAAATTTTGTGCGTTTGGGACTTAATGGGTTCATAAGAAGCAAAACCAGATGCAGACTAATGCACATACATAAAAATATAAAGCTATACTCGCTCTGTCTCATTTACACGAAAGTAACCCAAGTTTCTGTTTATATTTCGTCTCCTTTCTGAACTATTTAAGCCTTTCAAAAATTTAACTGTAGCTACATCATTTTCTATTTACAAATCTGAAATTTTTCATCAAATTTTTTATTTTAGATTAATTACCGGTAGAACTCTTTCATATTTAATGAAAAATTTATTGTGTAAGTCGTCTATTTACTCCTTGGATAAATTTACAGGGAGTATATTATAAGCGCATATAGCACTCGCACGGAGAGAAATGTTCAAGTTAAAATTACTATACTTTTGAGGAATTGAAAGACAAACTTGGCTTTAGGACTAAATTTAGAACACTTATATCAATATTTCATACATATTGCTATAAATAACACTATAGCAAGAATTCAACATTGTACTTATTAGTATGTGTACGGAGAGAAAAAACTTAATAAAAATTACTATTTTCTGATAGGAAAGAAGCGACAGTCTTGAATAATGAGGAATTTTGATATTGATATAGTAAATTTTGTTATTAAAATGCTAAAATTTACTATTAATATTATAAAATTTAATAAATTTTGTTACAAAAATTGCTATTTTTTATAGTAAAAATTGTAATAATAAATTGTACTAGAAATAGTATTAAATTTTACGAACAAAAAGTAGTAAATTTTACTATGAATATTGACCACGTTTGATAACTTTTGTTACAAAAATTACTATTTTCTATAATAAAGCCTGTGGTCGGAAGCGTATGCGCATGCGTCTGAGCTCGCGCCGGTCGTGCCTGAGCTCGCGTCGGGTGCGCCTGGATCACACATATGTAAAAATTGGATGTAATTTAATAATAAAAGAAATAATAAAAATGTAAAATTGAAATAAAGTCTACTTTTTACTTTTTCAATCGATTTTATTGCTTATCAGCTTTTAATATTTTGCCACAAGTTCGAAGATTCAAATAAAATACTTAAAATGCTATACCTAGGTGGCGCGGAGAAAAAATCGTCACCCGCAAGTGGTTGGAAGCCATATTGATTAGTATATAAGAAAAATAAGTTTCTGTCGTGCTACATTACGTGCGAAAACGTAGAAGTAGATTTATGTATGTTAGGTTAGGTCTAATAATAGGTCATGCGTATATTTGTAATTGAAGCGAATGCGTTAAATTTAAGCAATACTGTTTAGCGATAGAAAAGTGTTTGAGTGTTAAGTTAATTCGAATAAGTAATATACAGGGTGTCAATTAAGTCCCGGGACGGCTGAATATTTTCAGAGGTAAAGTAATTCTGATAAAGATCAAGGTCATTTCTTAAGTAACTTTCAACGAGGAATCTAATGGTGACATTCACTTTGACCTTGGACTTGACCTTGAAGGTTATTTCAAGGTCAACTGTTTTTTTTTAAATAGGAACCCCCATTTTTAAGACTGGTAATCGATAGAGCGGGAAATTTTACATTCAGATACGTAATTAAGTCAGAGCTAGTGTTTGAACTTGAGGGTTACTCCAAGGTTATTTACACTCCAGCAAGGTTCTTAGATACCTCTGAATATTTTTGCAAGCGGTAAAGCTATTCCTCGTGTAACTTTCAACGAGGAACTCAATGGTGACCTTATACTTGACCTTGGACGTGACCTTCAAGGTTATTTCAAGGACACCTATTGTTTTTAATGGAAATCTTCATTTTTTACACTGGCAATTGATAGAGTGGGAAATTTCTTTTCGAAAATAGTATTTGACGTGATCCTTAGAAGGTCAAATCAAGGTCAATTTTGGATAAACTGTCAAAACATTGTCGTATTCAAACTTTAGAGGATTTATGAAAGACTAAATGTTTGAAAAAGTTTTGAAACCAACAACATCGACCACCTTGACTTTGAGATCAGCCGTTGAGTCATTGTTTCTGGGTAACGCTAAAAGTAAGAATAAGGGCGGTAGTAAGGTTATTAATTTAAAAAGTGCTTGAACTTTCAAATAATGTGCAAAGCTGATCTCAAAGTCAAGGTGGTCGATGTTGTTGGTTTCAAAACTTTTTCAAACATTTAGTCTTTCATAAATCCTCTAAAGTTTGAATACGACAATATTTTGACAGTTTATCCAAAATTGACCTTGATTTGACCTTCTAAAGATCACGTCAAATACTATTTTCGAAATGAAATTTCCCACTCTATCGATTGCCAGTGTAAAAAATGAAGATTTCCATTAAAAACAATAGGTGTCCTTGAAATAACCTTGAAGGTCACGTCCAAGGTCAAGTATAAGGTCACCATTGAGTTCCTCGTTGAAAGTTACACGAGGAATAGCTTTACCGCTTGCAAAAATATTCAGAGGTATCTAAGAACCTTGCTGGAGTGTAAATAACCTTGAAGTAACCCTCAAGTTCAAACACTAGCTCTGACTTAATTACGTATCTGAATGTAAAATTTCCCGCTCTATCGATTACCAGTCTTAAAAATAGGGGTTCCTATTTAAAAAAAAACAGTTAACCTTGAAATAACCTTCAAGGTCAAGTCCAAGGTCAAAGTGAATGTCACCATTAGATTCCTCGTTGAAAGTTACTTAAGAAATGACCTTGACCTTTATCAGAATTACTTTACCTCTGAAAATATTCAGCCGTCCCGGGACTTAATTGACACCCTGTATACAAGAGTCTCCAAGTCAAGATGAGAATAATTTCAGTGACAAAAAAAAATATTTTGCAAAATTTGCAAATTCTACGTTCTAAAAATTACTTTCTTAAATATTAAAAATTACTACTTTTAATACTAAAAATTAGTACTTTCAATACTAAAAATTATTACTTTGAATATTAAAAATTACATTAGATACATTCCAAAAAATGTTATGCCATAATTTCAATATTTCTTATTAAAAATTCTAAAAATTATTACATATTTAGCAAAAATTACTATTTTTTTTAGCAGTTATTGCTATTTATAAAAATTACTATGTTTCATAATAATTTTTAATACAGTACAAGACTGTCATTCTTTTCCTATATAAAATAGCAATTTTTACTATGAATTTTCACAATTTTTGCTAGGTTTCTTCTCTCCGTGTGGTATCGTAAAATTTTGGTATTTACACTGAGAGAAATAATATAATAAAAGTTATATTTCTAATAAAAATTACTAAGTAACTTTGCAATCGGTACCTATACGTGAATTTAAAGAAAAATTGTTATGTCAATTAGTAAATTTTATTTTAATAAATGTCAAGTGATACTTTACTAAGTCACATTGTAATTTTTAATCTATAATAGATATAAAAAAAAAGCCTGTTTTTTTTCTTTTGCAGCAGTAGGATCTCCTCTTTTTTTAAACCAGATTTTCTCTATTATTACCAATATTATTATTTCTATAAATAAAATTAAAAAATATTATAAGTAAAAAAATTTTTCATGTCAAAAATATTTATAATCAGTTTCTCAAATGTTTATAATGAACTAAACTTATAAACATTTTATAAAATGTATATAATGAAATATCTTTTAATAGTAAATGGTAAAATTTTAATGGTAATGCACAATGACACAACGTTGAAAGCAATGCACAAGACATTTCATTGTATACACTTTATAAACATTATATAAAATGTTTATAAGTTCAATTCATTATAAATACTTGGTAAAATACCTCTTATAAACATTTTATAAAGCCGTTATACATTTTTGCACATGAATCCTTTCTGATAAAAACATAATAAAATTATTTTAATTAAAATTAGATTTAGAATAATTTAACTTATTAAAATAAGCATCTTTTTCGAAAAGTAGAATCTCCATTTTTAAAAGAAAGTAGAAATAGTTTTCGAGAAAAGTACTTACTGTACAGAAAAGTAGATTTGGCACTTCTGTAAACCAGATTCCAGTGAAAATTCGGTAAGTTAAATTAACTTCCAACTTTACAGTAAATCTAATGGTTAAAAAGTACAAATTACTTTTTTTTGATGATGTATAAAAATAAAAATTGGTAGTATAAGATGTAGAATAAAAAAAAGAAATCCCTAGGGAAATAAAAATTAAACTGAGTCCTGTGTGGCTTAATATCGACCAATATTTAAAATGTTACCAATATCTGAATGGTAATTATATTATGGACAGTACTATCTTAAGAAAGGATAAGTTAGCTAAAATGAATTAAAAGCAAAATTGGAATGTAATTTGAAAAAGTTATTGTACATGGATGCTAAAAACATAGAAATCACTGAATTTTGTATTGCTTGCAAAAAGAGAATAAAGATTAAATGATTAAAATATGGGAGAAAAAACGGGAAATCATACAATTTCTTCCCAGGGAAAAATCTGTATGGTTGAGCCTTGACTCCCCGCGTCCTTGCAGACTCTGTATGAGCGGACGATTAGTGTGCGAAGCAAAATTGTGGAATTTCTGCTCGGGAAAGCGGCTAAAGGCATAAAATCATCATCCGTGTATGCACATCGGATCCCGCGTTTCTTACTAAAAGAACACATTGTATATAAATAGGCTCAATGCAAACTGCATGCGACTGCGGTACATAGCAATTTCAAGTGCACGCGTTTGTGACCCTTTCGAGGTGACAGTCAGTATGGTGCAAAAAGCGAGCAGAGGGTAGTAGGAGAGAGAAGGAGAGAGCGACGGCTCAAACATAAAATTCATCTCCATTAGCTGCTTGCGACAATGGCGATATGAATAGTGTCGCATACGTGCGGACAGTAGCTCCAGGAATGGCCGTGCTTATATGGCCTTATCAATTAAGACACGCACGAGGTGTCGAGCACGGAGAAAAAATTTTATGTAAAAATTACTATATTTTTTAGTAAAGCATCACGTGCATTCGTGAAAAAATGAAACGATGTCAATTTGAATTTCATTGGAAGAATTTGCTATCATGCGTGGATTGATGAAAGAGTGGTAGCGCGCGATGGCGCGACTTATTGGCATTGAGCTCTGGTCGTAGACGCGCGAGAGAATCGCGCTTTCACTACGATGTGATTGCATGTCATTGCATTGAATTTCACAAGCTTCCTCTTTTAGCGTTCTCATCTACTTTTTTATTTGAATCAATAAATACGTGGTTGTGCAGGATGTTTGCTAGCAAGACAAACATATTTCTACTTCTTCGTTTCGGAATTATTGTAACGCTCTTAAACTTTCACGTGCTTACTGAAGCAGACGATCATTTAGCCCAAAGTTGGCAGACTTCTGTTTCACTGTGAAAAAATATTATTTTCCCGATATTTGAAAATTTCATCCTCAACCCTTATGGTCCACCCCATTAAAAAGTTTACATAGTTTTTACAATTATATCCATAAAGAGTATCATGTTGCAGTAACAAATACAGCTTACAAGTATTTAGAATCTAAATATTCAAGGGTAAAAATACCCTTTTAAAACTGTTGTAAACTTACCTCAGGATCCGATAGAGCATCCAGAATTAAGGGGATGCCTAACTTAATTTTCGCGCTCTACTATACCGACGATTCTCTATGTGCTTTGCTAACCTCTAAGGCAAATTTGATTTTTCAAATAATTTTGTAACGGCTTGCTTAATGGCAGTTCTGTTTGCATCAAAATATTATTTATAATTCGTAGAATGTGCGTAAACTTCTTTTTTGGCTGATTTCAATTCCAATTGAAAAATAAGTCAGTATTTTCAGCAATAGGAAATGAAATCGGCCAAAAAAGAAGTCTACGCACATTCTACGAATTATAAATAATATTTTGATGCAAACAGAACTGCCATTAAGCAAGCCGTTTCAAAATTATTTGAAAAATCAAATTTACATTAGATGCTATAGCAGAGAATATAGAGAATTGTCGGTACAGTAGAGCGCGGAAATTATGTTCGGCATCCCCTTAACTGTATACAAATATATGTTAATCTCGTTTTTTTTTTTGCATCCGCCCAGATACTAATGAGTACTAATGGGGTTAAGGCAGTTCAAAAGTCAATTAAAAATTCAAATTTCGCGCCATAATATAGCAGATGAAAAAACAATTAATTTAAATATGCCAAAGACTATTAATGAAATATTTAAAAACCATGAGATACTTGCCCTTCGTTAGGTAATGATCTATCATTTTATGAAGTTCCAAATTTGTACAACAATACCTTGACGACAAAAGCTTGAATAATGTAAAAAAATCATATTATGCAAGCTTTTCTCATCAAGCTGTTATTATATGAACTTGGAACTTTGTACAATGATAGACCGTAACCTAAAGGAGAGCAATGTTCATTTATACGCTTCGTTTTTTCGTCTGCTATATTATGGCACGAAATAAAAGATTAAAAGTATCGTGTTACCCTGGTAAAAATGATCACATTAAAGTTGGTTACAAAACTAATTATTCTAGTTTGTTACTAGCTATGATTTTCCTATAAATAATGTGGAACAAAAGCAAATATTTAAAACGCCTTGTAAATAGCTTTGTTCTATTTTATGAACAAAATTATATATAAGCATGAATTGTAGCTAGCTACAATATAACTTTAATCCCTCATATCAAGCCAGCTATTATGCGTCCTCATAAACGCATTACTTCGCGCATGCGCAGCAGTTCTTATCAGGGCAGCGGCCGCAGGTTCGCATCAGCCGCTTTTTAAATATAACCTCATCTCATGCGGAGTTCGTGCACGTGTGTTGACATACGTTATAGTCTACAGTTTAACAAACACAACAAATAGATAATAATTTCATAGGAAATTATTAATTCTTCTTCATTATTTCTTCTGTTAGTACAGCAATCATATTTAAATAATATTATCTAACTTGATGGAGTGAAATAGAGTCATTTTTACTCTTAATTAGAGCAAAAGATAGGGACTTAATAATTAATGTCAAGTGGTTTCACTTTAACTTAAGAATAAAATTTGATTTCAATCGTTTTAGTGTGTAATTAAAAAGTGTATTAGTATTTGTAAATATTTAAGTTTACAACTGCGTAAAAATATATAAAAATTTAATATGAAAGATTTAGAAAAGGTTTTAACTTTTATATCGATAAACACTCGTGTATCGATATAGAATTTAATATAAAGTATCATAAAGGTACGAGTAAAGACACGAGTGTGAATGCGGTGACCGGGAAAAAACGATTAAACAAAGAAAAGAAGGGAAGTGGAAGGAGATATTACAATGAGGAGATAGAAAAGAATAAGAAGGATCAGAAGAAGTGAAAGTGTTAAAAAATTTGAAGTAGAGAAGGAAGGGTAAGAGTTGATTGTGGAAAGTAAAAATAAGAGGTTAAGGGGAGGTCGTACCATCCTACATTACCGACCGAGATACGAATCGCTGTTTCCAACTTTTCTCTGTTATTTATTAGTGAAATAATGCACAAATTAAATTCCACTCAAAAAATTCATTGAAGAAGAGGGCTCAACTAAGATAATTATAATACGGAGTCAAAAATTATAAAATTAATTAATTTTTTAAATTGGCATAAAACGATGTTGAGTTAAACGATCGCAGCGCCATTACTTATTTGCTAGTAAGGTAGCGACGATTTTTGACTCCGTATTATAATTATCTTAGTTGAGCCCTCTTCTTCAATGAATTTTTTGAGTGGAATTTAATTTGTGCGTAATTTCACTAATAAATGACAGAGAAAAGTTGGAAACAGCGATTCATATCGCGGTCGGTAATGTAGGATGGTACGACCTCCCCTTAAGAGTTTTTAGAAGCATGGCTGAAAAAGATAAAGGTGCAAGTGAGAGAGAAGATAAGTGTAGCGGAAAGGCGACAATAGAGGAGCATAAAGTGGCGGAGAAGAAAAGAAGAGGAAAATCGAGGAAAGAAGATGAGGTTAATAGAAGGCAGAAGAATGAAGATTTAAGTTATTTGCAGAATGGGAAAGTTAATAGTTTTGAAATAATATTTGGGCGAAGAAAAGTTATTTTGAGATCGCCGGAAATATCGAGAACTTCGAGTATCGACAGAGAAAGTAACGGACACAATTCGCCTTGCCGAGACCTCGGTCGCGCCCTCCTGTGGCCATCTATAAAATGTAAATTATTAGGGTGATCATGCGAAAAAGCCTGCAAAAACATGGACTTAAAAGATATTTTATTTATTTTAACGATGTAGTTAAATACGTGAGTGCAGGTGTACGCCCATATGAAGAAGGAGAACATATTTACAAAGCAAATCACATTCTTTTTTGTAGGACCATACAGAAAAGTGCTAAAGAGACAAATTTTCTCTGTTTGCGTCTGAAGACGTCTGCTATAACTGAGGCTACGCATGAAATTATAATACATTTTTATACGGGTGCGGAAGTGAATTATTTGCATCGGGAGACGTTTTTAGAAAAAGTGTTTAGAACGTTTTTAGACGAAAAGTCTCCCGAGGCAAAGATTCACTTACGCACCAGTGTGAAACCGTATTTTTCTCCACGAGAGCCGCAAATCGCATGCAAACATGCGTATTTGAGGTTGGAGTGGAGAAAAAGTATTTTTAAAAAAAGAAAGAGATGAAACTTTAATTAATTGCGTTTGCTCTTGTGTAGCGGGTGTATTAGTGAGAGGTGTAAGGTGTAAGCACTCAGTGGGTGTATTAATATTATTATGTAGGTAGGTTTAAGAAATCAAATATTAAAAGCAATTTTGTTTACAAGAAGCATGGATTTTAAAAAGCAAATTGCATTAGTAACCTACCTACATAATAATATTAGTACACCCACTGAGTGCTTACACCTTACTCCTCCCTAATACACCCGCTACACAAGAGCAAACGCAATTAATTAAAGTTTCATCTCTTTCTTTTTTTAAAAATACTTTAATTTCACGCGGAGCTTCAGTTATAGCAGACGACTTCAGACACAAACAGAGAAAATTTGTGTCTCTTTAGCACTTTTCTGTATGGTCCTACAAAAAAGAATGTGATTTGCTTTGTAAATATGTTCTCCTTCTTCATATGGTCGTACACCTGCACTCACGTATTTAACTACATCGTTAAAATAAATAAAATAATCTTTCAAGTCCATGTTTTTGCAGGCTTTTTTGCGCGATCACCCTAATAATTTACATTTTATAGATGGCCACAGGAAGGCGCGACCGAGGTCTCGACAAGGCGAATAGCAGAGCAACGCAGGGAGGAGTGGTGGGAGAAGCGAATACGGTGGAGAAGAAGAAAGAAGCAGACGGCATGGAAGCGTAAAGAAGGGGCAAAATGAAAGAAGTAGACAAGCGAGATAAAGAAGAGGAGAGGAGGTTGAGCTGTTAAAGGAATGGATAAATGGATGAATGAACGAACGTTTGAGTCAGAGGCTAGAGTAAGTAGGTGTTGTGAGGAGAAGAGAAAATTATTAGGAGATAGGAGTTTAAAGAGATGTAGATATAAGAATACAAGAAAAGAAAACTCGGGATAGGTAAAATCGAGAATAAATGATAATAAGGTAAAATTGAAGGAGGAGAGAAAAAGACAAAGAAATAAGAGAAGAAAAAAGAGAGGAGGAACACAGAAAAGAAGGTAAAAAATAGAGAATTGTAAAGATTTAAATAAATTTTGGTGATAAATGAATATAGGAAAAGGAGAAAAAGAATGGGAAAGGGAATAAAAAAGATTGAGTGGGAAAACCATTTTAAAGAGTTATTAGGAATAATTGAGTATAGGAATCAACAGGAAATAGAAGAGAGAGAGGGAGGGATAGAAAATTTAGAAATAAAAGTAGATGAAAAATTAGATAAGGATATAAAGAAAACGGAGGTAGTTGAAACATAAGAAAAATGAAAAATGAAAAAGCAGCTAGAGAGGATGGAGTAGCAGCTGAATTTATAAAGAATTTGCCAAATGAATGGATTGGAGAGATAAGAGAAATTGTAAACGATATTTTTTCGAGGAAAAAGACTAATTAAGGGGTGGGAAGTTGCTAGGATTTTTCTGATTTTGAAGGCAGGGGATGAAAAGGAGGTTAAGAATTATAGGAAAGTTTTAGTTTTGAATATGGGATGTAAGTTACGCGCGAATATTTTAGCAAAAAGGTTAGGAAATTGGATGGAGCGGGATTTAGAAAGGGAGGGGAACAAGAGATCACATTTTTGTTTTAAATAGTCTGACAGGAAATAAAATCAAGAAGGAGAAAGGAAATCTTTATGTGTGTTTCATTGATTTTAAGATTGTCTTCAATTCAATTGATAGGAAAAAATTAGTAAAAAAATTAGGAGATATGGGGGTGAAGGGAAGGTTCTTGAAAGCAGTAGAAAAAATTTATGAAATTCAGAGAATGAAGTGATAACTGGTGAAGGGATAACGGAGAGATTTAGAACAGGTAGGGGGTGAGGCAAGGATGTACGCTTAGTGGATTGTTATTTATAGCGTAATTAGAAAATTTAGAAGAAAGATAGGTTAAGAAAAATAAGGCAGGGACGGTTGTATGTAGAAAAAAGATTTTTTGTTTGAAATTTGCGGATGATGTAGCGGCGATTGCGGATAGTCCGGAAGGGTTGCAGAGTATGCTAAGAGACTTAGAGAAATTTATTGAAGAGAGCGAGTTGATAGTAAATGAACAGAAAACGAAATAGTGATAATTTGAAAGAGAGGGAAGAAAAAACAAAGAATATGGAAATATAAAGAGAAAGTGCTTTAGGTAGTAAAAGACTATAAATATTTAGGATTTTTTTTCTTCGGGGAATGGATACGAGATACGTATAAGAAAAATTGTAAACAAAGTTAACCTTTAGAGGGCCGGGGTTTTGAAAATTTTGAAAATCGCATTTTTCTATAGGAATGTGGTCTAAGGTCCCTGAGTTAGAGCCAAACTAAATTGCGATGTTGGTGAGTCAGATCCCTTACGCCTAGAGGCGTATTCCGGCCCTCTAAAAGTTAATAAGGCGATAAATACAATTTAGGGATATTGGAGGAGGCCAAACTTAGGTAGTTTAGAAAGAAGATTGCAATTAATGGACGCGATAGTGAAGGCAGGTTGTATTTATGGAATAGAAATATGGGGGTGGCGTACATGGAAAGATATTGAGAGGGTACAGGGGAAATACATAAAAATGGCACTAGGAGTAAATAGGAACACACCAGATTATATATGGGAGATGGAGTCAGGTAGAGATAGGTTAGAAGTAGAGTCAATGAGGAGGGCAGGTGATTATATTGTAGAAATAATAAAAATGGATAATGATAGCTTACTGAAAATTTGTTTAAATGAGGAAATAAGGAACATAGGAAATGGGTATCCGAGCAAATGGGGGAGATGGTGGGTAAAAGCATTTGAGAAGTTGGAGAGGGAGAATTTATAAAAGAGGTAGAGGAGGGAAGGTGGTGTATAACGGAATTGAAGTTAAAGAAGGGTTTAAGAAAAAAAAAAGAGCAGAGGATACAAAGAAACTGGGGAAAAATTGATAAGACAAATTATTACAAAGATTGCGGGAAATGAAAAAAAGGGATAGATAAAAGAAATATATTCGCAAAACAAAAAAATAAATGGAGAAATTAAAGAACAATGGTTGAAACTAACGTGTGGAAATATAAGTAGGAAGGCTAGGAAAGGGCTTAGTGTTTAAAGTTTGGAAGTTTGAAAGTTGAATGGAAAACGGAAGTGGATGAAAGATTATCAGGAGTTGGTGAAGAATTTAGAAAGGAATGGATTAAATTAATAAATGGAGAACCGAGTGTGAAGGTGTGTTTATATATAATGAAAAATTCGAAAGGTAGCAAAGGCGATGATTAAAGAAAATAAAAATAAAGATAAGGGAGGGAGGAGAGAAACTGGTAGGGCTAGTTAGAACAATACAAATGTAAGATGGAAAAAGTATATAAAGATGCAGAAATCTATACATGGAATAAATAAATACTACACTGTAAAAAATCCCTTTTGTAAAATTACTACACTTAATGTGGGTAATCAAGCGACCTACTTTGAATGTAGCGACTTTACTATTGCCTTTCGCAATTTTACTACCACAAGAGTAGAAGTACCACTCGTATAAGCATAAATACTGACCGATGAAGTATTTCGCAGTTGGCAGTACAGCCGAAGTTTGAGGTTATAAATGCGAATCATTTAAAAATTACTGTGATAATTGCAAATGCTAGATAATTTGTGATTGTACTACATGAATGGCAATTTGTGGGAAGAATAATTTAGTAAAAACTAAATCAAATTGTATATAAAAATAACTTTATTTTATAATTAAGAATGAAAAACTAATATTTTCTAACCAAAATTTTATTAAAATATAATTTGATTAAATTCAACATCGTTGTTTAATATTTTAAATAATAATTAATAAAATAATAAATAGCCTGCACATAATTTTCAATGTTTAAATAATTAATTTAGTAAACTTTAACTTAAGAGGTGACTCTTAACGTCTGGACTCTCGACGTCTAGACGTGAGGAATTCCCAAATCGAAGTGTTCGTTGCAGTAGAGCCTGGAGCATGGGCGCTCGAAGGGATTTTTTGTGGTAGTAAAATTGCAATCGTACTTGTACTATTACTTGTTAGAACGTGAATTTACTAGCAAAGACGTAAATTTCGCCGTCATTATACTAGTAAAATTGCGACATTGAATGTGGGTAATAATGCGACCTACATTAACTGTAGCGAAAATAAAATTGTGGTAGTAAAATCGCTACTGTCAACGTATAAGTACTAGCGCATTGTATTTTTACGTGATTTATCGTTGTAATTCACACCGTAAAATTACTAGCACTAGCGTAAAATCGCTAACGCTATTGTAATTTTCATTTGGCATTTTTTACAGTGTATAATACTATACTATAAAGTATAATAAACACTAGTATCCATTGATACACATATTCTAATTGTTAAGCGCTATTTAAATAATTAAGTAACAAATATTCTTTATATATTATTTGAATGTATTATGCACAAGGAAGGAACGACTGTCCACGAGGAATGCTGTCTAAAGACTGACTAATATGCTGCGCTTTTTCTAAAGTCTCAACTGCAATCTCCGTTTTCCCAAATACATTTATGATATATAGGGCCTTAAGCCCTCTCCACTTAGGGACACAACAAAAATGAAGTAATAAAACTCAGCTTTCTTTTTTCTGTGAATGCGCTGTTGTTGTTTTGCCGAGTGATTTTTGTATCCAGTATTATTAAGCAAAATAAATGTTAAATAACCTAACAAAAGAATACTATAGAGTATACTAATTGAATTAAATTCGCGTTTGTCTACAAGTTACTAAACGTTATAGTAATTTTTGCAGAAAATTATAGTAATTTTTAGATATAAATTTCTCCAAATAAGGGATATTCAGCTGAGTCTAGTAACGTGAATCTTGGCTCAAATCTTTCGTTCTATTATTGCTCATAGAGAGAGAGAGAGAGGGGGCAAGCGAGAGAGAGAGAGAGAGAGATTTTTCGCAGCCCGATACCTGTTGCACTTTGTCGGTGCAACACGAGCTGTGGGAGAAGTTGAAGTAATCACGTCGATTTCGCTTGTACGTTTGCTTCCTGGTTATGCGTCGGGTGAAGGTAGAGCCAAAAGTACAATTATTGTCTGCTTGCCCGGTGAGGTGACAGCATAATGCGCCAATAGAACGTCACATCCGCCAAAAAGAAGAAAAAAAGAGAAGAAACCGTGCGTTCAGTCGACGCTACTGCGTCCTCGTTAGGTACTCATCGACCCGCTTGGGTACAGTTTAAACAATTTCGATTATGAACGAGGACCTCCAATCCGAATGTTTTGTTTTAGAATTAATTATAGGGTCACTCGAAGAATCGCAGCAAACTTGAATTGTAATTTCATTTGCACAGCATTAACCGCGGGGAAGGATCCCGATCGTTTGGTTACAAGGCGCGCGCTGTCTTTATTGTCAATGTTTATGTGTTATAATAAAGACATTCAAATTTAATTTTGGCGTTTGTTATTTAACTTCTAGACTGCCGGAAAGCCAATATATTGGCGCTACCCCCCATCGACACTTTCTTTATGATCAATCACTCATATAAGATACCTTTTACACCAGTTTTCTGAGAGCGATATGCCCCTTGAAATCCCAGTCTAAAGGTTAAAGGACAAAAGCAATTAAATTAAAAACAACCACAACTTAGAAAAATATACTGAAATAGTAAATAAACTTTGCTTAAAAAGTTATGTAATCTTATCATTTTATAATGTTCCAAGTTCGTATATCAATGCCTCGATGAGACAACCTTTTATAATGTGAAAAAAATCATTATTTAATCTTTTCTTATCAAGGCATTGTTACACGAACTTGGAACTTTATATAATGATAGATCGTTGCCTATCGGAGGGCGAGCATCTCTCAATTTATCAACATTTCATTTAAATATTTAAGCAAATTTTACTTAAGTAAAAATCAGTATTTTGTACTGCACACCCTTAAGTTAATTTTACGAAGAATTTTTCTCCATAAATGTTCCTTGTCCTAGAGTAGGTCTCTCTTGCGTTAACCTCGCGATTCGGTTAAAGTAGATTTGATATAGTCACAGCCTCACCTTTTTTAATAAAAAGAAGTAAAAAAAAAAAACAACAATTTCATTAAAGTTCATTAATTCTTGCATAAATCTATCAAGTTTTAGTATTATGAATCTTGTTTCTTGTTAACCTCAAGAAGGTGTGATCTTGATGTTAAGACTTTTGAGAGAGTCATTGTTTCCGCATTGTTTTCCATAATACTTAATTGGAGAATCTATTAAGAAAATATTCGTCTTAAATAATTTAAGAACGAATGTTATTGAATTTACAATTTAAGGCAGTTCTTAACGCCTGATAAATTGTTCTATGGTTGTTTTATATTTTTGCCTTTTAATAAATTTTTATTGTTTAAAAGGGGCAAAATTAATTATGCGTTTTATAGAATCCATTATATCAAGCGACGATTGCTTTTTCTTAATACTACATTGCGAGAGAACAAAAGAAAAATCTTGCTTGAACAAACTAGATTAAATTTATTGACTTTTGAGTTACAAACTTGATGAAGCATTAAAGATTACTACATAAATGTAGCTTTCTGTAACTCTAATCGTTCCGAGATTCATTTTGAAAAGCTTTTTAATTATCGGCACTTGATATTTTAAAGTAGATATTTATCATTTCAAGATGTTTTATGACTGGTGTCTGTTAAAATGAGAGATTAATTCTTTTCAATGTAGTAAAAAAGACAGACGAATAATACGTGACTCTACATGGAGAGAAATCCTGTAGGAAAATTTACAAGGGTACTATTGTAATTTCCTCACAGATTGTCAACTTTAAAAATTTTATAATACACTATTGTAATTTTGCCATCTTTGCCAACTGCAAATTTTTACAATAGTACTTTGTAATTTCTTTAATCGTACCTTACAATGTTTAAAGTGTTTGTAAAGTTTCTAACAGAACCTCTGAAATATCATAAGTGACCTTTTAAATTTTACTGTATATAAATAATTATAATAATAAGATAAAATGTAAATTTAATCAGTTTTTTTTTGTATTATTCTAAATTTAATCCTAACGTTTTGCTTGAAATTTAATATCCTAATGAATTATTTTTTCTTAAACAGCCAGAGACTTACACATTCAATCGCTTATAAACATATTTAACGAAAGCATACCGCAAAACTTATCTAAACCTACCTAAAGCAACATATACTTAGACGCACGCTATTATACATAGACGATATTGACTAACCAAGTCGCACTTATGTACTTAGTGTGCTGAATTTATTCACTTGCGAGAAAAAGAAATATTCAAAAATTTAAATAGGTAACGGACTAAGAAAAGCGTAGTAAAGTGCTGATGTATTATACAAGATATATTTAAATAATTATTATTTAAAAAATAATGTAAAATTGTATAATTTTGTAAATAAATAAAAATATGTTGAAGATGTGGATGGACCAAGTAAAAATCTCCCTCCAGTGATTAAAGAGGTACTATTCGCGGCGCACATTGGGATGAAATAGCCTCAAACACGCGCACGAGGCTCAAAGAAAAAGTTAGACTTATCTTATTAATAATGATTGTTTTCAGTTCTGTATATGCTATTCAATAAGAATTGAAATTATGAAAAGAAAATATTAATCTTTCTTATATTTATGGGCATTTAAAAATTCGTTAAATTATAAAAATATGTTGATCTTCCTTTTTTAATATTTTTTACACTGAGAAAAAAATTTAGTTGGATCAACTAAAATCCGCTGTTAAATACGTCCAATAGAAAAAGTTGTTATTTCGACACACTGAGAAATTCAATCAACCAAAATCTGCTGTAAAAACAACGGCAACTTGGAATAGAAAGAATGTCAGGACTAATGTCATTTTAATGTAGTTATGAGGTCAAATCGACCTTAATTGATTCAATCATATCAAAAAGTATTTTAAAGAAAAATGTTATTTTCCTGTATCTTTCGCAGTTCATGGCTTTTTTATTCTACTCTTAAACACGTTACTGATCCGTACATTTAGAGGTTTTGTAAAGCTGTAGAATTATAGAATGTTTATTATTTATTGATTTATAAATTGGCTAGAACAACTTATTATTTATTTCGCATTCGCCGTATTGAACTTATGTTTACAAATGTAGACCCTATTATTACATATCAAACGCATATCGATATATATATTTTCGCTTCGCTCGCATTTCACGCATGGCAGACATGCTTGTTTAGCTTCTTATATACTAATCAGCGAAGAAGCCGTCTACTTGCGCGAAAACTTCAAGTAGCAGGATCCCTCTAGCGGCTATTACGATGCGGGCACGCGTGCCGACACATACGTTTTAAGCATAGGACTCGGTCGGTAAACGGCACGTTGTGTTTGTTGGGTTGGGTCAGTTGTGTTTGTTAGGTTACTAGAGGCTTAAGTACTTTTAAACTTGCCGTAATATATTGAAAAAACATGTTACATATAAAATTTTTCGCTCTGCGACTAATTAGCTGTTATGCTATGCATGCACTGACTCGCTCTCCGCAAAAAAAAAAAATTGCGGTGGCGCGGCGTGGTAAGGGGGAGCACGACGCCGCGACGACTTTCACTGTGCGATGTTATCATATCGACGACACAAGCATTGTTTGGACGGCAGAGGTCACTTCTTTGAACGCATCCACGTTGAATCAACGCCAATAGCGTTAACCTAACTACAAATTTGAGGTCGCTGCTATTTAACTACAAATCTGTGGTAAAAGTAACAACAGCGCCGTTGAATTGACTATATGTCTCCATTCAAATGACGACAATGTTGTCAAAACAACGGCTTGGCGGTTGAATTGATTGCATGGTAGTTAAATTGATTGCGAGGGTGTTTGAGTTGACGATGGATTTTTCTCAATTTAACAAAACTTTGTTATTTTAACAACGCATTGTTATTTCAGCAGAGCTCTATTATTTTAACAGCGTGTTATGTTGTATTAATGATACGTCTTTCCAATAAACATCGGCGCTGTCTCAACTACAGCTTTTTCTTTTGGATGTATTTAACAGCGAAAATTTTGTTAATCCAACTAATTTTTTTTCTCAGTGTATATTTCGTAATATAGCTTTTTAGATTATAATTTTTAATTGACTTGTCTTAATTTAATTTTTTCTTCTACTTATATTCCTATTTAATGAAATGTAAATCAAAACTTTTGTTTTTAAACACTTAATTAAAGGCAAGTAATTAATTGTACAATAAAAATTTCATTTTTTGAAATAAGAAAATAATATATATTATTGCGCAGTTTTTGAAGATCTACTTGGTTCAACCTAAATCAAACAAGATTTTAAAGCATTATACATGTATAAAAGTCTATTAAAGTCCCATCTGCAAATATTTGCAAATGTAAATAAGGGAGTAACAAAATTGCACGTATTATACGCGCTAACTTCCAATCAGATAAGTATATATTACCGTTTGATAGTGATTATAAAAATTAACAAAACTTCAGGAAATTATTATTATAGAAATCCGATGAAGAAGAATTTTATGATGAAATTATTTAATAAAAATTAATTTTTTTATTTTTTACATACTTAGTTAAATAATTTATTACGGACCTATTTTCTTTTGTTAAAGTATATTATATATATACTAGGGGGGTGCCCCCCCTACTCGCTCCGCTCGTCCACCCCCCATTTTGCGATGCAGGCGAATTCTAGAAAATAATTGTTGCATTTTTCTCATTTTTTTACCTGTATACGATATGAAACTTCATTTACCCAATTGATTTAGCGACATAATTGAATAGATTTATTTTTTCAGTCAAATTCCAGAAAATAATTTTTTATAACCATTATTTTATTTTAAAACTATTATTTCAATTTAAAATTTTCAACAACACGATAATTGCGTCATTTTTTAATTTTATTTACTAAATGCTCATTATTATCGTTTTCTGCTATGTCAATGATTAAATATTTCATAGACTGTATCGTTATACGATTTTGAAGTTAAAATTACACTTTCATAAAAATGTCGATTTTTCATATCTTTAGTATCCAAAAATTTCATCTATAATATTTTCGTTTGTATAATTGATTTTGGGATTTTTGTTACTTTACTATATCGATCATAGTTTGATTAAAAAATTGCCATTGGCTACATTTAAAAGCCAAAATTTAAATTCGACATCATTTTCCGAAATTTTTTTATTTTGCTTTAATAACATACATTTAAAATTTTTTCGCAGTATACCTATTTTTTATAATTCCCAATAATTCTCAGTAATTCGATTCCCAGACGGAACAATTAGTAACATATATGTCGAAAATCTCTTGATGCAAGAACTTCTTTTGCTCCAAATATTTCATTATAATCAGATAAATCAATTAAACATTTTTCTACAGCATTTAAAATGTCTTTATAGTTTTAATTATTATGTATTTCAAACCTCCTATTTTTATTTTTTCCCCTTTGTTTATACACCTTTGCTTTAGCGATACAGTTAAATCTGTTTACTTTTTGAGTCATTTTTCAATTTTCACTTTTTTTCCATTAATCTACTCTTTTACTTTACCGATATCATTGAATTTATTTATTTTTCAGTCGATTTCTAGAATATAATTTATCACTGTTGGATTATTTAACACTCATTTCTTCTAACAACACTACAATACAAAAATCACTCGTAGAAGAACAACAGCGCATTCATAGTGAAAGAGAAAGTTAAGATTTATTACTTTATTTTTGTCGCGCCCCGAACCCGAGAGGGCTTAAGGCCCTATCATAAAAGTATTCGGGAAAATGCAGACTGCAGTTTGGACTGTAGAAAAACGCAGTGTATGGTTTAGTCTTTAGACAGCAGTCCTCGGAGACTGACGTACCTTCCTCACAGAATAAAATCATTTAAAATATACAATCTTGTGTTGTTTAATTATTATTAACCTGCCTCCTATTCCAATAATCACCTTTTCTTAACCTATATATATGATACAAAACTTCATTTACCCATTTGCTTTAGCCATATAATGATATCGAATTTAAATTTTAGCTTTTAAATGTAGGCAATGGCAGTTTTTTACCAAAATATGATTGAGAAAGTAAAGTAACAAAAATCCCAAAAACAATTATATCAAACAAAATTATTGTAGATGAAATTTTTGGATACTTAAAGATATGAAAAATCGACATTTTTATGAAAGTGTAATATTAACTTCAAAATCGTATAACGATACAGTCTATGAAATATTTAATCATTGACATAGCAGAAAACGATAATAATGAGCATTTAGTAAATAAAATTAAAAAATGATGCAATTATCGTGTTGCTGAAAATTTTAAATTGAAATAATAGTTTTAAAATAAAATAATGGTTATAAAAAATTATTTTCTGGAATTTGACTGAAAAAATAAATCTATTCAATTATATCGATAAATCAATTGGGTAAATGAAGTTTCATATCGTATACAGGTAAAAAAATGAGAAAAATGCAACAATTATTTTCTAGAATTCGTCTGTATCGCAAAATGGGAGGTGGACGAGCGGAGCGAGTAGGGGCGGACCCCCCTAGTATATATATACCGACAAAACAAAAAAATCTGCATAAAAAGTCTAATTACAAGGATTAAACATCCATGCACGCGTTTCGGACTATTTCATCCCAATGTGCAGCGTCTTTATACTACATACTAAAGGGCCACGCGTTCTCACATTGCGCATGCATAAAACGATCATGTATTAAAAATTCTTAGGTATCATCATTATAATTCATATCTTTAAAGTAACGTTTGTTAGATCCCTGACAAAAATTACTAGGCCCCTGATAAAAATTATGGTAGCACCTAGTAAAAATGTATAGGGCACATTCCAATTTTTCGCAGATCGCAAATTTTACTATGTATCATTGTAATTTTTTTAGGGAACCTACGAATTTTTCTAAGTGGAAGTGTTAATATTATTATGGTACCTGTAAAAATTTATTAGGATTATTGTAAAAATGTCGACTTGGGTAGCCTGTGACGAAATTAAAACAGCAGTGTAGTAAAATTTACTAGAATTTTGCTAAGTTTAATACAGGATTTCTCTCCGTGTATAGATAATAAAGGAGAAGAAATGATAGAGAAGAAAGTAGCAACAATGATAATAAAACACACAGGACTATTGTTACAGCGATTTTTGAAAAAAAGGGAGCAACCGGCACGGTACCATTAAGATACAGTAACATTGATGCTAAGTGTAAGGTCTTGGAGTTCTCACACTCCCAAAAATCGATAACTTTCATCTGGGTCACTGGGTTAGGGCACGACGCTGATAAGAGATCGAGTGGAGCGAGATGCTTAAAAAACTTGCATTTCTATTGCAATAACTATAATAATACAATAAGGTAGTACTGTCAGATAATTACCGTTCAGATATGAATAAAATTGAAAGTATTGTTCACTATTAAGACACAGAAGGCTCGATTAAATTTTTCTAGGTTTAGGGTACATTGAAAAAGATTGAAAAGGGTACATTGAAAAAAATTGAGTTATTAGTAATTCAATTTTGACCCAGTAAACACTTATCCTTATAGGAAACAAACTTCCTTTGCGAATCCTGCATTAATTATACTTTAGATTTCAATAAAATCTAATAGTGTAATAACTAAATATATAAGCAACATTTTGTAATATAGAACATTTCGATTGAATATATGTGACCGTTTAATCTTTATCCAAATTAGTTTTTCTCGAGTAAACAATGACAGTCAAGTAAATGCGACAACATCGCAAAGTAGATTGTAAATTGCGTCTTTCAGAATAATAAACACTCACTAAGATTTCGGTCGAGATAGCACTATATAAATATTATAAATTCACTTTTTGAATTTCTATTAAAAAAACAATGGTTTTGTTTATAAAAATCTATTAAATATATACAAATATAGAAGGCACATTTGAAGTTTCGCGCGCTGTTTACTACATACAATTATACTATTAGTTTGCTTTGCAACAATGCCAAATGTAAATACTACACGAATCAAATGAGAAAATTTTCTCATTTGATTACCTGTGTATCGACGGTACTATCTTAACAATAATAAGGATGTGTATAAATTCTCTGGAACTTTGGAAATTGTATTCCAGTATTAAATAAGAAAGCATTAATATTATTTCACTTTTATAAATCTTTTGTTCAAGAATAGTAACGGTAATTTGTTTCGTACAAATTACTCAGTAAAAATTCCATGAAAAAGGTACTGCGAAAAGTCTTGCGGTGACGATTTTTTTGGGACAGTGTATTATAATCAATGGCAGCTAGTGATAGTGATTATTATCTGTTTTTCCATAAGTTTGTATACCTACATAAGGGTAATCACCATCTTAGTCAGGCTTATCACTTTATTTCAACATCTGCTTAATTCGTCAACCACTATATGGTTTATCTCTACACATGTTTTATATAAATGTTAACGCAAAATGTGTCAAAGAAGCTGTTAATTTAGGTATTATACTGGAAAGAGTAAAATCTGACTTTTTGGTCTATCAATGCAAAAGTATGTTTGTGCCAACTGATCCAAATGCGTGTATGAACAGCGAAAGTAAGTGGAGCAAAATGAGGTCGATTGTTATGGTTAATCTGCTCGCTGCTGCTGCTATATGCAGAGAAACTTGGTCGTTTAGCCCTTCAGTTGAGTAAATGTTTGGAAGTTTAATGGAACGAATAGAACTAATGGTTTGTAAACTAATGGAACAAATATTATTGCAGATGCTATACGTTATGAAAAAGAAGGGAGGATTCAGCGCGGTCAACAAACTCTTGGCGCGTTAGGTGGCGAACAAAGAGTCGGCCTCGCCAAAGGCGCCCCCCCCCCCCCCACCTTGAAAAGGGTGGGCAAAAAGAGCCGCGAGACTCGTTTATGGATACAGCAAACAGGTTTCGCCCGAGACAACGAGACGGTGGCGAAAGAGTGAGGGAATATCGAAATTGTTTGAAAGGAGAGCAACGAGTGCAATAGAGGGATATCCTGCTCTCGTCTAGACTACGGCTGGGGTAACAGCGTCAGGTTAAGCGCGACGTCGGCGCTCGACCAGCCAGTGTCAAGGACCTCACTCTAATGCCCACATACCGCACCGTCGCAGGTCCGAAACTCCAGCCTCATGGATCTCGGATTCGCATGTGTTTCTTTCCCCCTCTCTCCTCCCCACATCCTGTTCCGAGGTGGGAATGCCTCTCAGTGCAGTAACCTTATCAAACAAATTTATTCATTTAAAATTAATTTTACTAGGAGACTATCAGACTGTTTTTTTATGCTCAAAATTTTCGATATATTAGGTCCATAAAGTTATTTTTTGTTAAAGCTTTATATTTCATTATTTAATTAACTATATAATTCTGGGTCTCTGAGATCTACAGAATTCATTAACAAAGCATATAAAAATAGAGGAAAACGTAAAAAATCTGATAGTTTGATAGTCTCCTATAGTTAATAATTAATCCTGTAGTTAATAGTTTCCATTTTATTTGCTGAAATACACGCTAAATAAGCTTGAGTGAAATAGAGAGAAAATTAATTAATTCTATCGAAGTAAAATTTTCACTCTAAATTTATAGTGAATTTAATTCTCTTGATGGAGTGAAATAGAATGATTTTTTTGACACTTTAAGATGCTCTACCCCCCTGGCGAAAATAGACGACAGCCAATCAGAGCGTTTGAATTTTTGTGGACAGATTTCTTCTCGAATTTTTACAATATGATCTCAAAACTGAAATAATTATAAACTTGAAACTCGGATACACAGCGGAAAACCGAGATATATACCCGCAAAATTTTTTTATTGCATTTAAAAAATTTTTTGCGGGTATATATCTCGGTTTTCCGCTGTGTATCCGAGTTTCAAGTTTATAATTATTTCAGTTTTGAGATCATATTGTAAAAATTCGAGAAGAAATCTGTCCACAAAAATTCAAACGCTCTGATTGGCTGTCGTCTATTTTCGCCAGGCGGGTGGAGCACTCTTAAGTACAGCAAAAGGTAGGGTCATAACCTCTAAAATTCTATTCTACCTTAGAGTGAAATTAAATCACTCTGTTCATGTAGAGTCAAATTTTTACTCTACTGGAGTCAAATGTGGAATTAGACTCCAACCGTTTTAGCGTGTATAGTTTATTATCAGCTTAGCGTAGGTCAGGTTGATGTCCGATTTTTGTCGTTTCAGCGTCGTGTGGTTATATCGACTGCGATAAGACGGCACGTGTACTCTATACGCAGGCGACAAAGTTGCAAGCGCAGTCGTAGAAAGCCTTCCCTTAACTGGCAAACACACACATACACGCAAGCTTACATAGCGCTTACATAGCGCGCCATGCTCAAGTTGCAGCAAACGATGTAATGAAATGCTTGACATAGCGAGTTTACCGCATGCGATGTGCGGATGGGCCCTCTCCTTATACTCTCCGTTACTTTCTTTGCGTGTTGCTTTAAATTTTTCGCTTTCTTTCTACCATCGACATATTGACCAGTCGCTTTTTATTAACCTCCAAGCGGCCGACAATTTTCATCAAAACAAGTGTACTTTTGGTCTATATTGTCATATAAGTCCAAGGTAAAATCCAATGGATACGTGTAAATTAAGATCCAACACCATATGGTGCCAACCCAGCTGTCTCTAGAAGTTAATAAACTTTTTCTCGTGAATCTGCATGAAAAAGCAAAGATATTGTTTTACAGCCTTTTTATCCTCTCTTAAAAAACTGATGGTCTTCGTTGTGAAACTTTTAATGCGCGATTGATTAGTCACCAAAACAGGAGCACATGATTGGTTACCTTATATTATGATTAGGGCGATTATTGATATTATCTCTTAAAAAAATGGCGCCAACATTTGAAAAAGAAAGTTAAAGTTGTAACGATTTATTCACCTAAAAGTGTACTTGAAATTTTGCAACTTTCTACCGATGATGGTGTATGTAACGTAATAAAATTTACGTAACAGAAAGTAGTTTTCGGTGCATCTAGATATTCTGCTAGAAACGATGCGCAACTGACTCGTGACTTTACTGTTTTTATTCGCTTAAATTTTGCTCAAGTTAAAAAAATCTTGTTACTCATAAGGAAAAAATCTTGCTGGCCAAACAAACATAAAAAATGTTTGTTGGAATGCTAATTTTTAATTAATTATTCATTTTTAATCAATTAATCATCGTGAGATAAGCAAGCTAAAGACGTTATCTAAATTTCGATAAAAAAAATGTATAAAGGAGGAAATTACAATTAATTACGGAAGCAAAATAGCAGTTGTAATTTATTTGCACTACTCATTACTTATACTCATAAGTGTAAATGTTAGCTGGAATCCGGAGCAGCGGCAACAGATTGAGATATCCGAAGGTACTCGAAAGTCAAGTTTAAGGACTCGAGGGCTCAAGGAGTAAGGCGTTTTTGCCAAAGCAACATATTTTTAATTTTGAATCTTTTTTCCTTAGAGGAAGCTGAAGAGGAAAGAAATCTTAATGTTCAGTAGGATAATGAGTAATCATTCGTCGGTTAACTTCAGGTAATAGTGCAAGTAGATTTTTTTGCAGTAGTTTAGAGGTTAGGAAAATATTGGAAATTGGTCCGCAATAAAAAGCAAGGAAATATAATGAATAATACGCGGATGTTGCTCGCATGAGAAATAGTTACTTTTCACTAATTGTCGAATTACAAGAGGCGAATGTAAATAATAAATATTGCAATAAGTTGAATAGAGTTTGCTAAGCTATTAAAGACTAGGGAATTTATGGACTTAGGAATAAGTATAGGAGTGTGAGGAGAAATGGTGATCCGAAGTTAATAAGCAGAAGGATTAGTACGTCGGTTAAGAATTGAGCAAAGTTGGCGCAGGCGGAACAAAGGAACGAATACAAGGAGAAAAGACTTGGACAGACTGGGGGTTCAAAAGGTGGATGCAAAGTACTTATCGGGTGGATTGTTGGAATGGATGCTTACGAATGGGCTTCTAGTTTATTTATTAAAAGAGAGGAAAGGCATGGCCGAGTGGATTTTTGTGACGCTAGACGGGAGGCGAGAGTGGCCGAGGAGTGGCGTAGGGGCGTGCGAGCTGGGCGCTTACGGCTCCGTACGTACCTGACTCGCCATACACATTGAATATGAAAGAGACGGCTCGGGGCGCTCGCTGCCGAGAAGAGAAAAGAAGCGCGCCGCGCACTGTGGCTTGCCCGGTGTGGCTCGAGTGGAGCTGCGCGCCTTCGACCCTGTCGAGCTGCTCTAGGGCTTCGAAGAGCTGCGTGTGCTCGTGGAGGGTGCGCGCCTTCTCCGCTCGCTCTGCTGGCCCCAACTGACCACGATGACGACACCCCTCCGAATTCCGATGCGAGACTCGAGGACTCGAGAATTCGAGATCGCCAGTCGCCGCTTAGCCCCGACCCCCGACTCCAGTCCCACGCTCCCACCAATCTTTCAGCCATCACAATTCCTCCGTTCCCAGTCTTATTCGGCTTTGGCAACGCCACCACGCCACCAATTTACGCGCCTTTTTCAACTCAACTTCATTACTATTTCCTCGGTAGGTAGAACAATCAACAAACTCAAATGCTTCAAAAATCATTTCAACACTGCTTACTTTTATTTCATGTACACACCTCGTCGATACAGCCCTCGCTAAATTACTTCTACCCTTTTACTACTCTCACGCTCGTGCTTTATAAATTCCAATACAAGCCTAAATTCTTCGCTACTAACACTTCATCCGACCTTCCACAAGAAAACTTTAACTGACGCCTTAAACTTTATCAGATTCCTTATGGATAATTCCAGTAATAATCCCCTCTTTCTTCCGCTCTCAATTTGTACATCTGTGTGCTTTTTTCTCCTCCTACCTTTATTAGAAAAATTCTGTCCTATTTTCAAAACTGGCTTTATACTTATATCAAATGAATAAACCTGGCTTACTTTCCATTTTACAAATTCATTATATCATTTAATCCTTTTAAAAAATGCACAGACATAGTAATGCGGAGACTTTTCGCAAATGTCAAAAATTTCGATAAAATACACATGATATTAATTGTAAAAAACTTTAATTTATCCCATGAAACATTTTTATTCTATAAGCCTTGTGATCATCTAAAGGTGGATATAGTCTTTCATAGAATAACAATTTCAATTTCGCATCGACTCTTCATTTAAAAGTACAGTTCAAAGAAAATCATAGTGAAAAAAAAATCTTTAGCCATTCTAAATCAAAGGATAAATTAAAGAATAGTTACTTATTATCGTTCCGTCAGAAAGTTCAAGACCTTTACAGAATGCCCTCATACTGCATTATTGCATTCAGAGTTGCAAAGATTTAATGCGGCCTTCAAATTAAATAGAATTTAATTTAGAATTTGAATTTCATTGTTGAATAAATCACATGCAATTGAAATTTGTAAATTAAACCATTAACGTTTGAATTAAATTGGAATTACATTCGCAACTTGCGCAATTTAATAGTTTGAATCTATATGAGAAATTCTTGGAACAAGTACCTTATTGTAAAATGTTCATTAAAAATTAGCCAACGCTTTTCACCATTAAAAACTTAACTAATTCAAAATTCAATGATAAGTTAAATCTCCTTTCATTAACTTTTCTAATTTTGAGTAGAATTGTCAAAAGCGGATTTTTAGTTACAAATCCTGCAACTCCAAAGTTGCATTGAGCAGCGGATGTTGACACGGACAAAAAATCCAAATATCAATATGGGGATCTTACAAAACGTCACATTACCCTCGTGCATCGCTTGAACATTATGGTCCCTACGAAAAATACGTTACACCTATAAGCAATTTATACATCACATATGTATGTACATAACAATTTCCCCTTTTGCTCTTTTATTTTTCCGTTGCACTATTTCATCTTTCCCAGCTTAATACTTTGTTCAATAAAAATCATCAGTTCGTTTCCATTACTATTTTTTTTAATTTCACTTTGTCCAGGGAATGTTGCACTCAATAATAATAATAATAATAATAATAATAATAATAATAATAATAATAATAATCGAAACATTAGTATAACATCACACTGCAAATTCTCTACGCTAAAAAATTCTAGTAAAGATAAATTCGCCATTGTGCACAATTAAACAGTAAAGTAATCGTAATCGCTAACAATAATAATAATAATGATATTATAACTATAAGGATACGGTATTGATTAAAAAAAATGACGCTAAGGGCTCACATCAATACGATGTAGTTATCTATATTACTAAAAAAATCAGTTATAAATTTTAAGAAAATAAAGAGATTAAAATTAAAGGTTTATCCAGTTGAATAAACGAGTATTTAAGTAACATAATCGTGAGCTGCTCTTAAGCAAAGATTTGCGATTCTCTCATTAAAAAAGCGAAAGACCGTTGAATTGAAACACGTCTCGTCAATTTCAAATTAATTCCAACCAACAATCTCAATTCCCATTTTCTTTTTTTACAATATATAAATTCGCTTTATTTTTTATACAACTATTTATGTACATTCGCAATTTATTGATTTAGTATTGATCAATCACTATTATGTGTCTATGTATATATATATATATATATATATATATATATATATTGACCACCGACCATCGTTCGCGAATTCCTCGCTTTCAATTGAATTTGATTAGTTGTTGCTTATGTTCCAACTATTCACAGCACGTATACACGCAAATATTCACAATACACATATATGCGTATGAATATATTTTTGCCATCAGTTATATTCTTTTCCTTAAATTCCATAAAGGTTGCGCTTAATTCATTAAATTTTCAAATAAATATATAAAACTTTATTGCAACTGCAAATGCATTTT
The DNA here is from genome assembly GCA_018906775.1 of Sycophila sp. Sp_5. Lineage (NCBI taxonomy): Eukaryota > Metazoa > Arthropoda > Insecta > Hymenoptera > Eurytomidae > Sycophila > Sycophila sp. Sp_5. Next base: position 636,528 of record JACCID010000015.1, read on the forward strand.
AATTAGTAATTAATAGTCGTAATACGTTTTTCATTTCGCACGGTCGAAAAGTGTCTGTCAAACGCATGCAAATGTGTATATTTGAGATTAGAGTGGAGAAAATGATTTAATTATTAATAATTGGCCATATAATTGAAAATCAACATTTTTCACAACCCTGAAATCCATCGTCTTTTTAACATTACCGTTTTTTATTTATTTCAATGAAAATTCAACTAATCTACGAAGGTGATGGTTTATCACAAAATCTATTTGTGTCATTAAAAAGCGTTACTTTTTGAAAAAAAAAAAAAAAATTTAATCGATCGATGAGATTTATTGACGCATCACCTCGACAGTTTAGACTGAATCACAATAAAATTGCACAAAATCGTATAAAATATCGTTAAAGTAAATTCTCGTAGGGTCTATCGAGTTGCGGAGTACCATATAGACTCGTCCAAGTGGACGATTGAATTCAAAGTAGATAATGAATATTTTCGTTTAAGCCTCGACGGGGCCTGACAAAATTATCCTAAAAATAATTGTTCATATTGCGCTAACGAGTGCTAGAAATTGACGGTAAAAAGGCCAAGCGGCTAAGGTTCGATACTTGAAGAGGAAAATCCGCGAAGGCTAGTGCCATACAAGTGCAGTCTACGAGATTCAACGTATACCAGCAGTATGCTTCCTTTTTTAACTTTTGTTTTACTAAAAATAAGTTAAAAGTATCTCAATTTATTTATTAAGTTATCTCTGAATTTTTGCTATAAGCAAACGATTTTGCAGGGCAAAAAAGCTAATATCTGTTGAATCAGAAATCGAGAGCCTTCGAGAATCTTATCATTTACTGCGAGTCCGCATTCGGATGTTATTTCGTTGCTTCGAAGTACTGCTTTATGTTTTTCTTTTAATATCGTTTAATTGTTTCGCATTAGACAAATATCCTTGGGTACATTCAGAAGCTCGTAAAATAGTCATCTTACATCTAAATGAAGTATAACTTTATTGATAAAAGGAGCATTGTTTTCCGATGATTAAATTTTAACGATTAAGTGAGAGTGTCTTGGAAAAAGCCAAACAATAAAAAATAATATTTTACAAATTACTTTTTCCAATTTCGTTAATAATTTCATTGACTCTTAAAGAAGAGTATTCTTCATTATTCTGTCTATGCCTATATTGACTATTTTATTTATAGAAATCTACTTCTCCTGAAAAGAAATAAAATCTAAAGCGTTGCAATGAATCTAGAATAATTTTAGATCATTAGCTCCGTTTTCATACAAATTAGTCTATTAAACTTTATATACCGTAAGTTCGTCTAGTCTTACATCTTTCTTTAAGGCAGGTCTTTTTTTCTTCATTTATGTATTTACAATAATAATATATTTGTCGCTTCGCTCGTTCAAGGCTTTGACTCGTGAAAACAGCGAGTCGGACGAGGCGAAAATGCCGACTTGGCCGCACTAGAAAGCCGGTCGTTAAATTTTTTTTTTTTTTTTAAATATATTTCATGAAAAAAGCGTTCAAGTATTGCCTAGTAATATATATATATATAATATATATAGTATATATATATATATATATATATATATATATATATATATATATATATATGTATGTATGTATGTATGTATTTATATCTATAGTAATATATCTATATCTTTGTTTTTTTAATCTTCCGCTTCACGAGGCAAAAGTAATTTCGTCAATGCGAACAAAGGATATGTACAGTATTTCTTTATGTTTTTTCGGTGGATACCCGGGACGTTTTAGAATAAAAAATAAGGGTGAAATTGAGTCTCTCTCCCGAGTAGTGTTGGCTCGTAAAAAGGTTCAAAGGAACAGTTAGCATTAGACCTTGCGATTGAGACTATCAGAGGCGATCAAAGGGGGATTGGTGATGATATCGGGTTCCGGTTCCAAGAGAGCCTGCCTTGTGTCCGAGACATCGGGGACGCTTTTCGAGACCTGGGAGGAGCGCGTCGTCGCTGTCAGTGAGTCTGCTTCTTCAACATTAGTGGACTTGGTCGCCATCGTCGGCGACGAAATCATCGACGACGGAGTAAGAACCTCGGAATTTGGCAGATGTGTGCTCTCTTCTTCGTGTGGATTGTGAGGCTTCTCTTCAAACACTGAAAAACATTAAGGCTATCAAATGATGCTATTTCAAAGTTTGAAGTTTTGCTATCTAACGTAACTAAGGAGATATGCGTACATCAAGAAAAAAGAGTTTTTACCCTGATCATTCATAAAATCATATTCTATTCTTTCAAGATATATTTTAGCTTTCATAGATACATCCCACTCTTCAAAGAAACTTATTTTAGTTTTCACAGACACATTTTAGCTTTCATAGAGCTATTTTGGCTCTCGTAATGATATTTTATTTTTGTAAATAAAGTAACTTTATAAATGATTAGAGTGAGAAATTTGATTGATATGCACCTCGGGAGTAAAAAGTAATTTTACTCCGTTAGTGCATAAATAACTATTTTCATTACTTATTTTTATTTGGATATAAATATCAGGCAATGTACTGCCGATGTACTTCAAAACGATCAAAATGTTTTATCTTCTACTTTTGATAAGATTGAATAATTTAAAAGCATTCAATATTGCATTAATCTGTGCTGACTTGCAAAAATTTGGTACTGTCATTTTACATTTTTGGAGTTAATACTGGCATATGAATATCTCTGAAGATATAAAATCTTTGTAATTTCACCAGTAGTTTTGGCATGCTCTTATTTAATAAAAATTGAATTTCTTACGTTTATCAAGACTAATTATTGAACCCACAAGTTCATTAACAGTAAGTGAAGGCATTTGCTCTTCCAGTTGTCTTCTTCTTCTTACTAACCACCAGTCCACCAGAAAGAGTGCCAGCGCTAGTATCTTGATACCGCAACACAAGCCAACATACCTGTCGCATAGAATATTATGAGTGAAGTAGCCTATTAATGAATTTTATTTAAGAGAATAAACGTACCTATATCTAAATTGTTCTATATCGTACAAAAGACATCGGCCTCCTTTTTCCCCGCAAGTACTTTTCCACAGCAAACAAGTAGAGTCAATGAGATTTCCAAATAAAATTGGCGCGGGGATGTAACCGAACAATCGGAATATTACAAATTGCATGCCCAAAGCAAACGAGCGTTCTTCTTCCGATACAGATCTGTGGAGAAGAAAGAAGAGAATGTAAGACTCACGTTGAGCAGTACAGCACCTGGCTAACATTCAAACTGTACCTTAAAACTATCATTAAAAGTGGCATTTGCGTAACTGCCACGACAAATGTCATAAAGAAGAGTAAAATGAGAAAGGGGAATATGGTTTTGCAGGGCGATGTACACGGGCCAGCCGTAGCCACAGGCACCACAGTAACTTCAGCGAATTCGGGGGCTGCTGGTGGGACGACGGTCAAGTTGCCGTGTATACCTGAAGAAGGAGCGAGTCTTAAATTAGCTTGCTTCATAAATGAATTTTAAAATCATAATGATTTTATCTATTAGATTTTGAAAAAACATGAGAAAATGATGAATCCTTACAAGCACAGTTGGTAAAGTTGGATTTTGAACTAAAGGCAGTGCAGCCAGCATGACAGGGGCTGAAGTATGTGAGGCCATTGTTGCCGCAGACTGGCTCGACGTCGGTCATGCGGCATTCGCAACCAAAGTTGCAGGCGGCAGTGAGATTAACCTGAAAGGGCTCAGGGCCCTTGTTCGTGTTGTTGAAGTAAGGAATAGTCGTGCCGGCCATCTTGACGTTGTCGCAGCCGAGGAAGAAGAGCAGTCCGTAGCATACGAGGCAAATGACGTTGGAGACTAGGACGAACTGCACCGCTCCTTTGGGCCTAAGCTCGAGCCGCTTGAGGAGGCAGCCGCCGAAGAAAATCCCGATGCAGGCGCCCGGAATGGCTATGGAGCCGGTGAAGATCGACGCCTGACTCTTGCCGAGGCTGAACTGCGTCTCCAAATACTTGGGCAGGAAGACCACGAAGCCTGATACGATCACGAGCTCCATACAGGCGCCCAAACACGTCACAACGTACACCGGATTGCACACCAGTCGCCACATGCTGCGCGGAATATCTGCAATAGTTTATTAATCCAATAAAAGGTCTATATTTTAGGTAACGAATACCTTTAAGCCAGCAGACCTACAAACAGCTTTATATGCCTTCTACGAGTTTACATTTAATGCCATCTTTTAATAGAAGAAACTTTTAACTCTAATTTTCCTTTAAGTAATTTATGAAACGTTTATAATATTATAAAGTTCTTATTGTATGAGCATTTTGCTCATTTAATTTTTATTTGTCTTAGCAATCTCTTCAAAGAATTTAACGAGCCAATAAAAAGAAACCTTTATTTTTAATGCATTTCAATGTTTCTTTTTTAAATTGTAAGTTATATAATTAAAGCTTTGTTATTTGAAACTCGTAGGAAGTATATTGAGAAAAACTTATATAACACATAACATTGTTAAAATTTCACAAACTTTTGACATTTTTTAAGAATATCGTTTTTACTGTAAAAAGCAGTGAAAGGCAAAAGATAATTAATCAAATATTTTAGCATTTGTAAAGAATCGTCTATCTTAATTTATAAATTGATATGCTTTTTCAAAATCGAATTTACCTTTTACGTCTTTGCCATAACCAGTATCGTCAGCTGACTGAGCTTTTTTAGGATCCTTGCCTTGCTCTTTTTCCTTACTGGTTGGTGGCTTACTTTTTTCGATGATTCTTATCTTCTCTTTCTCTCGTTGCAATGTTTTTGGGAAACTAAAAAATGGAATTGCTACTAAAATGAGAAGCAATCCACATAATAAAAAACCACCCCACCACATTCCAACCCATCGATGATCTCCCGGATCTGAAATAATAAATACGATTGTTGAATAAGAAAGACATATTGAGAAAAATTTAAAAACCAGATTAAGGGAATACATACCAATACTAATGATCGTTCCTGAGAATGAGTCCATGTGAAAGGACAATAAATAAGCTCCTAGTAGAAAGCCTAAAACAGGACCAAAGGCTGCCATACTGTACATGCATCCTGAAAAAGAAAGTCAATTTAAAATATATAATATTTATTTATTTATATGTTTTTCCTTTGTTGCAATTGTATTTTGTAACAGTTGGACCAGTGTACAAAACATATGTCAATAGGTCCTACTAGAATTTCTATAGAAATAATTAACTTAAATGCTATTAAACATTGTGTTTAAGAGGGTCTGAAAGTCAATTAAAAATATAAATTTTGTGCCACAATATAGCAATATTTCTTTATAACAAACAGTATAAATGAAATATCAGAAAATCAAGTTCATGTAACAATTTCTTCATGAGATAAGCTTTAATAAAATGATTCTTTTTCATTATTCAAGCTTTTCTTGTCAAGATATTATTGTGTGAAATTTAAATTTTATTTGACTTTTGTATCCCCTTAACATTAAGTAATTTATTAAATGTGAAGTGTTAGATACAATGAAATAATTTAAAATTTAACAATTTCTACATTCGATATAATCCACCTTTTACATTTGCCTTTTATCATTTCTTTACTAGCTGCTAATAATTTGAGATCATTTAGTAGATCATTAAAGATTCTTATTGGTGGTAAAGGTATGCTTTTGTTTCTGGTATTTACATTCCTTTCTTCAAAAACAAAAGTTTATTCAATATTTAATGGACACCTAATGCAATTATTTTTACAGACATTTTTCAATAATCTTGTCTGTAATCTTTGTAGAAGATTTAGCACTTTCTTATAGGCTTCTCCATTGATAAGTATTTTGTTTTAGTGATAATGTGCAAATTTATATGCGAATCTCATTTCATATTGAAACCAACATTTAATCCTACACCGAAAAAAAAAAGAAGTAGTACTTACTGTTTCTCAACAGTAAGATTTGCTAGACTAGGAAAAAGGAAAAACTGCTTCGCAAAATCAGAAAAATTAATATTTCATATCGTAAGAATAACAGTTTATTTGAAAAGTGAAAATTACTTTAAAGAAAAGAAAAACCCATTTTTTCCTAAGATGTTGAATCTACTTTGAGAAAAAATAGAATCTCCTCTTCTTATGACCGATATTTACCAATATTAAAATAATTATTTTATGATAAAAAAAGAAATAATAAAATTGCTTTAACAAAATTAAAAATTTAAATAATTTAATTTATTATTAGAAATATCTGTTTTGAAAAGTAGGAACTGCTTTCCAGAAAAGTAGATAGTGCATATTTTCCTCAAGCAATTGTAACTGTAGATTTAGCAATTCTGCAAAGTAGATTCTACAGAAAATTTGACAAGTTATAGTATATTACATAACAAGGGAGGTAAAATAGAAATGGTCCCAGTTACTCGCCTTCGGCTCGGGTGTCAATTTACGTGTGATCTGGGACCATTTCTATTTTACCTCTCTTCTTACGTAATATACTATTCCAATTTCACAGTTAAGTCTACTGGATAAAAAGTACAAATTACTGTTTTTTTCGTTGTAGGTATTTGTAACTTTCAACTCTTTTTATCTCCTAATTGTTAATTTGTTACTAACACTGTACGGGACACTATAACGCTAATTACCGAGTCTTATAAATCTTTTGCTCATATTTAATGACAATTTGTTATGTGCTTTTTTATTTATTCATTGCTTTTTCTGTCAATGTCCAAGTATTTTTGTTGATATAATCGCGGTGTAATAATGTATACTGCAATATAATTTGTAAAAACGTACAAGGAGAGAAATTTTCAATAAAAATTACCGTTTTTTCCAAGCCAATACCGGACTTTTATGAATCTGTCAGTATGTTTTATTAAAATCAAAGTGGATAGAATTTTTTTTTAAATTTACCTTAGAGAAAATGTTTACTGTTACCTACAGGTAATTCTACATTAAAATAATATTTACACATCGTAAGCTTTAAAAAATGTTCATCATTTCATCATTGAATATTAATTTTTATCATTGCCAATGATATAAAATATACCGTAGATTGTCCAGAATTGTTTTTTTTAGCGCAGTCGGTCCCAAATGAGAAATAAGTGTGCATGATGAGAGAAGAGTGGTACCGGCATTTTTATAGAATTCAAAAGAATTTTATCGCAGTTTATGAAATAATCGTGATGCTGTCTACAATAATGATAACGTAAACTATAAATAGCACTGCTGTGACAAGAAGGTCGGTGTTTACTATATGTGACGGTACTTTTTATAAGATATAGTTGAAATTGCTCTCGGTATTTGAAAAGAGAAATAATTTATTTTGATTGTTTACCAATGTAGAGTGAAGCGCTCTCTGGCCTGACGTGGTCGTCTATGTAGGTAGTACCAAGAGTAAACAAAGGAGAGCCTCCGCAGCCGAGTAACAGCTGAGCCACGACAAAGAGCATGACCGGACCGGCAGTCGAAGGAGAGCCCTGAATGCAGTTGTCACCTCTCAAATTATTATGCGGGGCCAGCGGGGGCGAAGAGAGTCCCGTGGATAGTCGACCTATGAGTAACATTCGTTATTTCTCAGTAAAAAAGAAGAAACTCGCTCAAGATTTTCATGAGATATACCTAAACCCATGTCCTGTTCTCTCAACGATATTCCTCGGCAAATGTTGTCGGAGCTCGAATTGTTGACGTTCGTCGTGAGATTTGGCTCGGCCGTAAAGTGTGGCACCATGAATATCATCGAGCCAAGTCCCATGATGACGGCACCTGCAAACTCATGTTTTTTTTTAATATACTCACTAAACTAAATTAAAGTAAAGAAGCTCGTTTTAGAAAACTTACCGATGGCGATCCAAACGGGAATGTGTCTGCGACTGCCAAGGTAGCTGACAAAGATTACGGTGATAACATTTCCGATTTCATACGAGCTGGCTATTAGGCCCGAGAGGCTCGACGGGATTTCGAACCTTTTCTCGATGGTGGTGATTACGGAATTTATGTAACCAGAGCTAAGGGCCTGCTGCAACGTGACGAGAAACGACAAAAGGAACACGAAAACCTGCAATGCATAATTTACTCGTTAAAAGCCTCATTACTTGGCCGATACGAGACGAGATTTAACTAATTTACCTACGGAAAACGTTCCCTTGCTACAACTTTATTTCATAGATCGTTTTATAATTTATAAATAAAAATGCTATAGCAGTCAGTTTGCTCTTGCCCTCAAAAGAGGCCTTAAAGCGGCATCTTATTCCCCCACAAAGGGAATTTCCTGTTTTGTGGGAATAAAATCCTTTACTCCCACAGAAGAGGGAGACATTAAAACGATTCGAGTGAAATTACATTCTACATGAATAGAGTGATTTAAATTCACTCTAAGCTAGAATACCATATTGCAGATTAAGTCTCTACCTTTCGCTCTACTTAAGAGTCAAAAAATCACTCTATATCACTCCATCAAGCGAGTAAATTTCACTATAAATTTAGAGCAAAAATTTCACTCCAATAGAGTTAATTTTTATTCTATTTCACTTCAACTGATTTATTTCTGAAAAAATACATGCAATAAAATCGTGGGCTCGCTTTGCTCGGAAGAAACCTTAACCCTCCATAGAATAATCCAAAACTTTACACCCCTGGGAGAGAGTTTTCTTTATTCACAATATAACTATTTTTTGTAATTCTCTAGTTATATGAAATTTAATTTGAAAAAATTAGCCGTTACACTTATGAGGATCGCAAGCAAAATGCATTAGCCATTACTCAATAGAATACTTGTCTCGTACATGGGAATTATGGAAAGGTAGTTTAATTCTCGTGCGTATGAGAGCTTTAATTTGCCTCTCTCAATGTGCTTCATCGAAATTAAATAATTTTTACAGGTAAATTTTCTCAGAACATGTACAATGGAAATAATTTATAATATATCATATACACGGAGAGAAAAAACTTAATAAAAATTACTATTTTCTCGTAGGAAAGAAGTGACAGTCTTGAATAATGAGGAGTTTTGATATTGATATAGTAAATTTTGTTATTAAAATGCTAAAATTTACAATTAATATTTTAAAATTTAATAAATTTTGTTACAAAAATTGCCACTTTTTATAATAAAGATTGTAATAATAAATTGTACTAGAAACAGTATTAAATTTTATTATTAATATTTATAAAATTTTATAACTTCCCTGCTGGAAAATTAACCATCATTTATGTTGTTGTAATTAACGTCTGCCCAGATTTTTCGACTACCAACTATTTTGATAGACTGGCATGTTATGTTAAAATTATGTTTAGCAGCGAATTAAACGCAGACGAGCCAGATGCGCAGCTGTTTGCACGCTCTTTCTCTCTCCCTCTTATGTCTGCTTACAGCTCCTAAAAGGTTATGTGACTATACTGAATCGTAGGTTATATTTCGATATTTTGGAGTAGCGTTCAAACATACTGTTTAATTTGTTATTTTAGATATATAAAAATAAAATGGTTCGTTCTCTAGAAGGAAACGTTACAAGTTAAAAAATATAAAGTATATAAACGCGCGGTTCCTATACCGTTATTACCTTTAATTGAATAATAGAATTTAGAACAGATTTTAACCAGCTAGCGTCACACCACAGCCTCCAAATATGTTCGAAATATGTTAAATAATCTGCCCGCTGAACAGAAGATTTAACATTTTCTGCCTAAAAGCTCCTTAATTTTCCGGCAGGGTTTTATTATAAAAATTGCTATTATTGATAATAAAAGTTGTAAATTCAAATTTTACGAACAAAAAGTAGTAAATTTTACTATGAATATTCACAACGTTTGATAACTTTTGTTATAAAAATTACTATTTTCTATAAAGCCTGTGGTCGGAAGTGTATGCGCATGCGTCTGAGCTCGCGCCGGTCGTGACTGAGCTAGCGTCGGGTGCGTCTGGATCACGCATATGTAAAAATTGGATGTAATTTAATAATAAAAGAAATAATAAAAATGCAAAATTAAAGTAAAATCTACTTTTCACTTTTTCAATCAATTTTATGGCTTATCAGCTTTTAATATTTCGTCATAAGTTCTAAGATTCAAATAAAATACTTAAAATTCTATACCTAGGTGGCGCGGAGAAAAAATCGTCACCCGCAAGTGGTTGGAAGCCATATTGGTTAGTATATAAGAAAAATAAGTTTCTGTCATGGTACATTACGTGCGAAAACGTAGAAGTAGATTTATGTAAATTTAAGCAATACTGTTTAGCAATAGAAAAAAGTGTTTGAGTGTTAAGTAATTCGAATAAGTAATATATACAAGAGTCTCCAAGTCAAGATGAGAATATTTCAGTGACAAAAAAAAAAATATTTTGCAAAATTTGCAAATTCTACGTTCTAAAAATTACTTTCTTAAATATTAAAAATTACTACTTTTAATACTAAAAATTAGTACTTTCAATACTAAAAATGATTACTTTGAATATTAAAAATTACATTAGATACATTCCAAAATATGTTATGCCATAATTTCAATATTTCTTATTAAAAATTCTAAAAATTATTACATATTTAGCAAAAATTACTATTTTTTTTAGCAGTTATTGCTATTTATAAAAATTACTATGTTTCGTAATAATTTTTAATACAGTACAAGATTGTCATTCTTTTCCTATATAAAATAGCAATTTTTACTAGGTTTTTTCTCTCCGTGTATGCACTGAAAAAAATGAAAAATAAATTTTCTATCAATTTCTTACTTAATTTCTTAATACTTCAATTAAAAAATTGCTTTTATCAAATCTTGTTAAATATTCTATGAATATATGCCACTTCGTATTCGAATTTTTACTAAAACGATTAGTAAATTTTGTATGCCAAGACATAATATTTAAATTTATTTCAATTAAAATTCAAAAGAAACATTTATCCTTAACTTTTCCTTTTTTATTCGGGGACGCTATCACAGTTATTTAACTTTTGCTTTCCAACTCACGGTTTTGGCTTATTATTATAATTATATAAATATTCGCTCGCCCTATCGCACTAGTTTAAACTTCTTATACTACCGTCGGTAATATCGCATATATTATTAAACTTTTGAAAGTTAATCGCCTTTATATATTAACTGAACCGGTTGCTCAACACTTGCGAGTTACGAGACGTCACCTAGTGTTTTGAATGATTTAAAGCTATCTAATATCTATCTAAGACTGCAGTGCGTCTTCAACAACTGACGATCACTGTATAGGTTATGTACCTATACATGTTTTTTGTAATATTTACTGAGTAAATTTCAATTTTTATTAAATGCTTTGTAATTTTAATAAATAATATATTAAAATTTCTACAATATTCGAGTTATTTTTACAAATAATAAGTTTTCTCAAAATTGTATGTATATTATATTAAAATTTTTTGTAAAATTTGAAACAACATTATGGAAATTTTATAACTTACAATTTTTACTAAGCTAAAATTAGCTAAGCTAAGTAAAGCTAAGTAAAATTTGACGAAGCGTTTATTTTTTTAAACAAAAGCGTAATATTTTTAAACAAAATAACAAAATTTAATATATTTATATTAATTTTTCTTAAAACTAAAGAAATGGTCGAGTAGGTCTCCCTTTTCATTGGGAAAATAGTAATTTTTGCTAAAGTTTTTATTTCTCAGCGTGTACAATAGCATTTGATACGCCGGAAAGCGGCAAAGAAAAGAACACATCTATACGCACCTTTATTCCGGCGAATCTTTGGATGAACGCAGGCCTGCAGGTGAGGATGCCGCAGTCCTTGGAGTCCGGATTTATTGGAGGCGTCTGGGCTCGCTCCTTCTCAGGCCTGTGCGAAAAAAAGGAAAAGAAATACATAAAAAAAACATACGGCTACAAGACTCCTTTTTCTCGGGCTCGCAACAAACGCGTAGCAAGTAGATCAAGGATCCCAAGCAAAGTGCTTAGATTCATTGGACATGCGTGAGGCGCGCACGCACGTTTCACCATTGACAAAGAGACGTTGCGAAAGAACTCCACAGTCTGCGAACGAAGCTAAAATTCGCTCTTCACTTCGAAGCAGGATTTCTTTTAAAAGTAGCACCGCATCTCGAATTTCGATCGGTCTGTAGCGGAAAAAATGCATCGAGAGTGGATTAGTCGCATTTTCAAATCTCGAAATTTAATACGCCAGAGGAATATTACAGTTGCCTTAAGGTATCACTACCGCAAAATGATTTACCGTTCAGAAAAAAGTTGTAAACACTTTAATCTTCATAAATGCGCACATTTCTCTAAAACTCTTAATTGGATAAAATTGACCGTTCAGAATTCACTATCGTTTTGCAGCTTGTTATAGTTATGGAATCAACGAATATTTTAATTGTTTGAAAGCAGGAATTCAAAGCTTATAGTAGTTGTGGACTTAGTAAGTAGTAAACGGAGATAAACTTTCACGGTTATCGAGTCGAGTCGGCAACGATGCAATAGAATTTAAAATAAAGAGATAATAAACACGTAAAAATGAATAAATTATTAATTTCCTATAAACAATATAAAATGAACATTAAACTTTCTTATAATTCTACACAACATTAAGGAAAATTAATTGAGGTTAGAGTTTTGAAAGCGTCCACAAACTCTCTTTATCTGATTTGCCAGTTTTATTTTCCATTTTTCTTAGATAATGTGATTATTAATCGCTGCTCAAGTAGCGCTCAGCTGTGACGACTTCTATGCGACGTTGTCACATCAAAGTACTACTGAAATCAAATGCAACTAGACATTGACTCGCTCTACTATTAATGAAACGATAGTACTAGCTTAATCCATTACCGCCCAAACGAACAAAATTTAGACGTTTACTTCGACGGCCCATCATTTTAAAACAAACAAGAGACTGTTAACTCAAACTACATATATTACTGTTTTCGAGGTCGCTTTTTTGATTGACAGTGTCAAAAGTTTCAGAAAGTAACCTTTGACCTATTATTTTTTAAAAAATTTTAAAAAAAATGCACTATTTGCAGTTGGATTTTTTCAAACCTAATTTTAACAATGTTCCGAATATCTAGGCAACTTGAACTGAAAAATTAAAATTTCAAAAAACGTCTTTAAGAAATCTGAAGAAAATTAGGAGCAATCTTTGATGAATTCTAAGACATTCGGAACGTTGTTAAAATTAGGTTTAGAAAAAAAAATCCAACGGCAAAAAGTGCATTTTTTTTTATATTTTTGTAAAATAATAATTTAAACGTTACTTTTTGAAATTTTTGACACCGTCAATTGAAAGAGTGACCTCGAAAACAGTAATCTATGTATCTTGAGTTAAAGGACCCTCGTTTGTTTTAAAATGACAAGTAAATCCAGCGCGCTTCACGCGCTCAATGTTCTCTTTGCGCTTTTTTTTTCTAACCAGTTCTTCTAAATAATATATTCTGATTTTTTAGTTAAAATAATATCGTAGCGATATTTAAGTTTTCAACCAATTTAGTTAATAAAAACTACAGTTAAGATTTAACAATAGTTATTTCATTAAATTGTTTAATGGAAAAGTCCAATCTTTAAGAATTGAACTTTAGCGTCTAAAGAAAATGCGTTCCTAAATTTTTCGACCAATTTTATTCATGAATTACTTAAATGTTTCAAAACAAAAACTATTCCTTTTTTAAGATACAAAATTGAGTGCACTCAAGTTCCTTTCTTTACTGTTTATTCTGGTCTCATTTTTGAGGTTAGAAATTTTGGATTTCAGCGCCATTCCACCATATACGTACGAACCAATCAAGTTCACGTTTTCGAGGCTTCACAACATCCGGTCATCACTTTTTTAAGAGAAAAAAGATGGGCGGTCGAAGTCAACTTCAAAATTTTATTCGTTTGGGCGATAATGGGTTGAATCAATTTCTTCATCTATAGTTGCAATTGGGTTGCGTTATATTAACTAAAAAAAATCACGGACGCGACCGTATGGGATGTTGTTTCGAGAAAGAAAATGCAGCGAGACTTACAAGGGGCACCACAGTCTGTGGAACTCAGATCTTTACCAAATTTTTTTTACAGGTTTGTAGTACCATAATATTAAAGGATCTTCATTATCTCTGTCCAATGGGATAATTTACCGGAGAAAAATATAATCAAAATTCATAATTTTACCTATTTTTGCATATTAATAATGTATTAATATTAGCCTGTTTGTTTATTTAGCGTGTCTATTGTTAATGGTCTGGTATATCTGAAATTACTAAATATATTTATACAATTTTGTCTATAAAATATGAATTCTGCAGAAGTTGTGAATTAAAGTTACTTTATAAGTTCTGAATAATTTTGTGTTTCATGACTTAAAAAAAAATTAAAATTACAATTGTTACAAATTAAGTTAAACAAAAGTTTATAGTTTTTGAAATTATAATCAAGTATATTTTGTAACAAGTATATTTCAGATATACCAGGCTATTAACAATAGACAGGGTGAGTTAAACAAACAAGTCAATATTATAATACATTATTAATATGCAAAAATAGGTAAAATTATGAATTTTGATTATATTTTTCCTTTTACCTCGACCGATACCGTTTGTTCGCGAGGGAGTCGCGGCTGTCCCGTTATTGACAATATTCCCATTTACCACTGCTCAATACTTTCTTTCTTCATTTTTTTCTAATGCAGTGTGCATCTGCATGATTAATGTGAACTATCGGTCATAAATCTCATTTTTCTTCTCAAACATCCAACTGCACATTACAACTTGGAAGAAACTTGGATTTGATACATTGCTTTTTGGCGTATTATCCGGAAGGACGCATCATGTTTTCGATAACGGCACAAAAGTAAGAAATTTAAATGAAAACTTATTGCGCGTACAGTTAACGTTAGAAGGCTAAAACTTTTGTAAAAATACCGATTTGGTGAGTTTATGACAAAATTATAATGGTACCTTACAAAATTTCACAGGGAAATTGTAAAATTTAATGCAGGATTTCTCTCTGCATACAAAAATTGTTTAACCGTCTGATTATGTACTTAAAAAAAGAATCATTTTTACCATTTTTTAATAAGTTTTAGACGAAAATTATCGACAAATATGTAGGCGACAGGTGAGTAAACCATTTATGACAACAATTTCCGTTATCTCTCATTGATAATATAGATGAAATAAAAACTTGTAATTTTGACACTTACTTTGTGCAACAACTACTAATAAAAGTAAAAGAACATATTTTTGCAAGGATTTAAGAAATTTAAATATATAGTACATTTTTATACGGGTGCGGAAGTGAATTATTTGCGTCGGGAGACGTTTTTAGGCCGAGCGAAGCGAGGCCGAAAAGTCTCCCGAGGCAAAGATTCACTTACGCACCAGTGTAAAACCGTATTTTTCTCCACGAGAGCCGCAAATCGCATGCAAAAATGCGTATTTGAGGTTGGAGTGAAGAAAATTTTATTTACATGTCTGTAAATTTTCATTTTTACATTGACAATTAGTTTAATTATCGGACATAAAAGAAAAATATTACACTATATATAGATATAAATAATGTATAGTGAATGAGGTTAACCAATTAAATCTGTGCTAATTTTTTTGCTTATATGCCGTTTTATCCCGCGACTGTTTCACTATTCTAACGAAGATTTAGTGCTCTTTTAAGTAATATTTTTCTCAGTATGAATATTAATTTATTAAGCAAATGTATATTCAACCAGCATAAGCTGGCATCGTCGGAAGTGTAGTTGTTATTTTCAGAATGAATCGATATTTTAATAAATAATGACTTAATATCGTTTGTCATTACCTGTCTACTACCATGGAAGCACTTGGATTCCTGCTGTGACACTTGATGATAAAATCTCTGAAAAACGCAAATAAAAAATAAGCGACAAGCACCAGAACACTTTTTAAATAATGCTATAAATTTCTAAAAAATTACTTTAATATTTAGTAATGCGAGGAAAATCTCAAAGCAGAAAAATACATCGTAATACTACTATAGGTAAATTAATTACCCATTATTATTTATTATTTTACATACTAGTATTGTATAATAACATTCTATAGATAATAATAAGCCCTTGTAAGAGTATATATTTTCTTTATCTTATCTATTCATATTAATCCATTTTTAGCCTTTTTTTATAGTACAATCACTGACCTTTATATTTTTCAGATCATTTGGTAGTGAATTATATTTTCTGATCGCAGTTTTATGATGGAATTATTTTCTTTCTTGTATTATTTGCGTGTTGTAGATAAATATTTTTTAGTTCACTGTATGATAGCTTAGTTTCATATAAAAGCACTTGTTTTATTTTCAATAGTAATTAGCAGAACTTCGGTAATAACAAATAGATTACAAACAAATAAATAAATCCATATTTCAAAATATAACCTACAGTTCTAACGTAGTAGGTATAAGGTTGCAGCTTTTCATCACAAAGGTCCATGAAATTAAAACGGAACATTCGCCGCAGCCATAAATAATAATAGTAGCATAATAATAATAAAATGAAAAATAATTTTTCTCTGTATATTTCGAATCTGTCCTCGCAGTACCACAAATTATAATTTTTTTTTACAATTTTATAACATTATTTAAACGAGTATTTTTCTCTGAGTAGTAAATTGGTAGTAAATTGGTAGAAAATGATAAAAAATGTATGTGTCTGTTGCGTAAATATACGACAAGTATAACAATTGCAGAACAACTTTCACGATTAATATTCTATGGAGCGACAATTTAGTGTACAATCTTTCTTACGTAATCGCCACTGTTGATGCGAAAAAGAAGGCATAACTAAAATAAAAAAAATTAAAGTTTAAAAGCTTATAATATTGAAATGATTGAAATAAAAGCCTTGCGGAAAAGTTACGTTAAGGGGATGCCTAACTTAATTTTCGCGCTCTACTATACCGACGATTCTCTATGTTCTTTGCTAACCTCTAAGGCAAATTTGATTTTTCAAATAATTTTGTAACGGCTTGCTTAATGGCAGTTCTGTTTGTATCAAAATATTATTTATAATTCGTAGAATGTGCGTAAACTTCTTTTTTGTCTGATTTCAATTCCAATTGAGAAATAAGTCAGTATTTTCAACAATAGGAAATGAAATCAGCCAAAAAAGAAGTCTACGCACATTCTACAAATTATAAATAATATTTTGATGCAAACAGAACTTCCATTAAGCAAGCCGTTTCAAAATTATTTGAAAAATCAAATTTACATTAGATGCTATAGCAGAGAATATAGAGAATTGTCGGTACAGTAGAGCGCGGAAATTATGTTCGGCATCCCCTTAAGGGGAGGTCGTACCATCCTACATTACCGACCGCGATACGAATCGCTGTTTCCAACTTTTCTCTGTTATTTATTAGTGAAATTACGCATAAATTAAATTTCACTCAAAAAATTCATTGAAGAAGAGGGCTCAACTAAGATAATTGTAATACGGAGTCAAAAATGATAAAATTAATAAATTTTTTAATTTAGCATAAAACGATGTTGAGTTAAACGATTGCAGCGCCATTGCTTATTTGCTAGTAAGGTAGCGACGATTTTTACTCCGTATTACAATTATCTTAGTTGAGCCCTCTTCTTCAATGAATTTTTGAGTGGAATTTAATTTGTGCATTATTTCACTAATAAATGACAGAGAAAAGTTGGAAACAGCGATTCGTATCGCGGTCGGTAATGTAGGATGGTACGACCTCCCCTTAAGAAATTTGATCTGCTAGCGATAGGCTTACGGAAGTGAGGAAAAATGAAAAATTGAAGCAAAATAAACGAACGTCTTTCGAATAGAACGTTGACGTAACTGTACAACTCGAAAGATAGGAGAAAATTATCTGGGC
The DNA here is from genome assembly GCA_018906775.1 of Sycophila sp. Sp_5. Lineage (NCBI taxonomy): Eukaryota > Metazoa > Arthropoda > Insecta > Hymenoptera > Eurytomidae > Sycophila > Sycophila sp. Sp_5. The sequence continues at coordinate 654,274 of JACCID010000015.1, forward strand.
TGCGTGGTTTCGTCGCTATAAAGATTCGAAAGTCCTTGGCATCAGACACTACATCCTTTGCAAGAATATTGATCTCCGTTAAAAATTGCAACGATTCTCGCTGAGCGTTGCGCAACAATTGCCAGTTCAAGATCAAGTGTACACGCTTGAAAATCTTATTTGTTTAAAAAAAAAAAAAAAGATGTCTTGAGTAATGAAAAAGCGTTGACTTATTGAAATAGTGAACTGTATGGTGCGAGTGGAGGAGAACGGCCGACGATTTGCGTTGTAGCATACCTGTGGTCGACGAGGCCAGAACTGGGGTTCCTACTGTGGCATCGTATGACGGTCTCGTGGCTGAGTCGACTGCTGCTCGGCTGTTCGCCGGACGAGTCCTGGCCGTCGGCCTGCTCCGCTCCGGAGCCAACGGCGCTCTCGGCATATAAGCCCGTCATCGCGTACATGCTCTCGTTACGCCGATGCCCGCTGTGATAGTTGCTCCCGGACTCGGACCTGTTCCATATTTTCAATACTCATTTTATCAATTTCATTATTCTTACAACGAGACTACAAGGAATTTCCATCCAAATTAATTCTTTTCTCGTCTGTTATATTTTGCCGCGAAATTTCAATTTTCAATTGACTTTCGGAGCCGCTTAATAACGGTAATAACCTTGCGGTATGCCTAAGTCAGCAATCATACAAGCAACAGCTTTTATCCTTTTTTCAAATAGTATGCCTAAAACAATATTATGTAACAAAATATTATTTTATAATACCAAGCTTATTTAATTTCTCAATAATCCTCTCTCTTAAAAAATTCATGGCCTTTGTTGTGAAGCCTCCCTAACACGCGTTTAAATTAATGGCGCCAAAGTTAAAACTTTCTTGTAGGAATGATATTTTAATTTGATCAATAAAGGAGCTTTTATTTGTTCGCAAAGATTAGTTGAGTAAAAATTAGCATTCATTTTAAAAACTTTTTTAATTTAATAATCGTCTGCTGAAGTATTAAGATTCGAATGAATTACAATCTATCGACATCATAGACAAATACGTATAGTTATGATAAGTAAATTTTATCTGTGTAAATGAATAAGGAAAAATAATGATATTTTTATTCGATATATAAAGTTTGTTGAACTTGAAATAAACTTGTAGGAAAGAAAATGTTTCTTTTTACGTAGAATATTGCGTAAAAAATGCGGAATATTTTCAGTTTTTTGTCGAAAAGAAATTTTTCAACTTTTTTTTCCTACAGCTGGTTTGTTAAAAAAGATAAAAAAAATTCTGAGGCATGAAATTTTCTTTCTCAATCATAGAATAACGAAAAAAATAATAAAAAAAAGTTGAAAAAAAATCTGAACATTCTACGTAAAAAAAGCAAACATTTTCTTTCCTACAAGTTTATTTCTATTATTCTAATTTGCGGAGATGAAAAAATGAAAGTGTCAATTTTCAGGAAAAATTATACTTGCAATTTTTGTGCAATTTTTTGTCAACAATCTGTGATGTATCAAAGGTAGACAAGAAATTTTAGATTTATCAATATTGAATTATCATTTGAAAAAGATAAATAAAGTTTTTGCTTGCATTCGCTATTCGTACCATTTTAAAGCTCTTGGAAATAGCTTTGAAAGGCATGTCCGATCGACTCTGTACGTTGATATTTATCAAAGATATTAAATCGATGGCTCCTATTCATATAATGCTATTTGAAAAAGCAATTTCATACAATGCTAATTCAAAAGAATGTTTCATATCATTCTATTTCAAAAGTTCTTTCATAGAAGACTATTTCAAAAAGTTCTTTCATACAATGCCATTTGAAAAAATGGTTTCATACAATGCCATTTCAAAAAACAGTTTCATATGATCCTATTTCAAAATAAATTTCATATAATGCTATTTGAAAAAGAATTTCATATGATTCTATTTCAGAAAGTGATTTCATATAATTCTATTTCAAAATACTATTTCATATGATGCTATTTAAACGTAATTTACTAAAACGTAACTATATAGCTATTTTTATTGTTTATAGCTTTGCTAAATTTCGGTTATGGTATATTTTTACCTCTGGTTCTACTCTTGCTATTTAAATACATTTCTTTTAATTTGGTATAGTGATACATTATTGACTCAAGTATAACAGTTTGGTGTACATTTAGAGGCCAAGTGTTTGGGAATGTCTCACGCTCGAATCACGCTTGAATCACCTTAATGAAAATTTTGTACAGCTTCTATTTTCTAAAACCAACCAAAAAAAAAAACCACTGCCAATCATTGGCACGTAACTATTAACCTTAACTCAATAACTCTATTACAATAACCTTAACTCTAAGTCAATAACTCAATAACAATAAATAATACTACAACCAACGAATATAGACGCTTATAGAAGGCAATTGCTAGATTACAAAATGGGGACCAAGTACTGGGTAACAGCCGTTTAGTGTTGTTAGCCAGCGGACAGATGGCGCTAACCGCGCTACGTATATATAGATATACTGTAAGGGTATTCGGTGGTCGTGTGGTCTAATTGCTTAGGCTACTCGAACACCGCCCAAGTGGGCCCAGGATCGAATCCCGGCCGGTGCGGTTTTTTGTAAAATATACTTTTAAATGTTTTTTTATTATTATTATCATTGTAAAATATTAATAAAATAGGTAAAATTAATAAAATGGTGTTTTTATTAAATATTCCCCATAATGCAAATCCTGCAAAATATTTTTAAAAAATTCTGAGCTGATACTGACTATCAGCTGTGTTCGTCAATTGTTCAAGAAATGCGCGGTCAATCCGTCATTTTTAATGTTGACATTTCTCCCGCGCGCGAGCTTGCAGCAGGCCAGCAGCAGCACGTTTATTCCAAATTTAGGTAATTATTGAATAAATTAAAGCAATAATAGAAGACGAAGGAAGTCAACAGGATCTTCGACATCTTCGCTTTAGGAAACGTAAAAAATGCCACCTCAGCGACTCATCTGCTCCTACAAAGGATGTTCCAATTCGAAGCAGAAAAATCCTGTACCGCAATTTCATCGTTTCCCTAAAAACGAAGAAAGGTTTGATGGTTTAATTTAAGAAAAGTTATTATTTTTTTTTAAATCGTCTAATGACAAATTAATTAAATCGAATATAAAAAAACACCTGAGACGGTTCATTTAAAAATTAGAAATTAATTTTTTGGTTATACGAAAATTATTCAAATTTTTTTATTTTTTATTCTAAGTGAACTTTTTTAAATAATTAAGTAATTTAAATCTATAAATTGTCGAGTATAATTTTTCACGTGCATAAGTAGAAAATAATTCAACGCAGATTTTGGATAAAGGAACTGGAAGTAAACATAAATGATTAAAATGACAATATAATAATATTATTTATATTTCGTTTATAATTTAGCTAAGAGAATTGTCATAAATCAAGTAGATAGACTTCAGTTTCCTTGTATTTTGGCTTGGCAATAGAAATTCTTTGATTAACAGGAGGTCTGGCGCCAGCCGCAAAATTTGAAGTATAAACAAAAAAAAAAATTGCGTTGCGAAGGTTGTAAACGTGGAGAGGTTTAGATTATCTAGACGTAAAGAAAGAAAAAAGAAGAATAAATTCTAGAATAAGTTCTAGAATAAATTTTTGTTTTATTAATTTAATTTAATTAATTTTGGTGTTTATGTTTAGAATAAATTTTCTAAGAATGAATTTTGATTTCTTCTCAAAAATTTCATCACTAAGGAATTATTTTTTTTCTAAATTTTTTGTAAGACGGGACACCAAGGCAGTCTCATTTTCCGTGTCTGTCTACGAGGGCATAAGCATTTCTTTTGTCTTTTAATTAATTTTTTTAAATATATTTATAATTTTTTTTGCGTTGCTAAAACTCCAGTGACTGGGACATTTACCTTATTGAATGCCCACACTATTATTTTTTATAGCGGGTGAACCGTCTTAGGTTCTTTTTTTTATAGATTTCCTGATATACGTTAAATATACGTCAAATTTTTGCCCGTTTTTTATTATAGACGTGCTTTATGGATTCTGCGCACCGGAAATTTATCCCTTTTAGAATTGACGGAGAAGGCGTTCGAAAACAAGCGCCTGTGTTCGGAGCATTTTTCTACAGATTCCATTAAGTACATCAGCAAAACAGGTGTTAAGGTATTGAAAGAAACTGCACTCCCCTTCGAATACTTATCAGTTGCTGGAAATTCGCAATTCGTTACTGATGAACATCTTGATAAGGAAGATGATGTTTTAAATGTTAATAATTATGATTGTGCATCTTCAGTTTCTAATTCATTGATTGATTTACAACCTCCAATTCTTATTGAAGAAGGCAATCCATTAATTATTAATGTAGATGTAACAGAATGTTCTACTTCTCAAAATGTTCACGATGATCAGTGTACAAATACTAGTAATGTTAGTAAATTAAAATTGCAAATTGAACTTGAAGCTGCAAATAAAAAAATTTTGTTTCTTCAATCTTCAATTGAAGATAATAAAAACACTGAAGTAGGTTATTTAAAAAATAAATTAAAGAATTGTAAAAAAGTTATTAAAAATAAATAAAAAAAAATTGAAAATCTGCAGCGTAAAATTTCGAAATACGAAGACGAATTAAAATCGTATAAAGACTTAAAAAATTTAAACGGGTCGGTTCTAGCTTTCTTTAAAATGCAGGTACGTCACACTAAATTAAAAAAATGGATCGATGAAGAGAAACAGTTGGCTATGGCATTATTTTATAAATCACCTAAAGCTTACTGTTTCTTACGCGAAGAAAAAGAATTTGCGTTTCCTTGCGTTTTTTTAATTCGGAAATGGGTTAACATGTTAGATTTGAAACCGGGTAAAACACGCAATTTATTAGAATTATTAAAATTAAAAACAAAGACAATGACTAGCAAGGAACGCGAATGCGTGCTAATTTGGGATGAAATGGGGATTAAAGAGTGGCTAGAGTATAATAGTAAAAAAGATCTGATTGAAGGCTACACTGATTTGGGAGAACATGGTCGGTTATCGACAATTGGTAATCATATCTTAGTTTTTATGCTAAGAGGTAGAGAGTATAATTGGAGACAACCAATCAGTTATTATGTTTCCCATAACAGTGTATCCGGCAATGATCTTCATAAATTAATTTTAGATATGTTAGATTTTGCTGAGGAATGCGGCTTCTCCGTGAAAAGGATGGTTTGCGACTTAGGATCACCAAACCAGCGCGCAATCTTTTGCGACGTCCTTTATCAGAGAAAAACCTTCAAGTTATTGAATATTTAAATGATAGCTTATTGTGGATTGACTCGTGGGAATCTATCGGGACGAAAAGTATCGGGACGTTTTCGTGGTTTTTCTCTGTCGGTAAAAAGTATTTTTATGCAATGGGAGGAAATTAAGGAAAATAACGGTTTATATTTATTAACTTAAAAAATTTTGAGAAAAATGACGATCTTTTAATATTTTTTAAAGCTTACGCGACGACAAATGAAATTAATGAACTTGGTAACTTGTGCGTTCCTTCAAATGAATTTACCAATATCATAGCTTGCGCGGTTAAAGTTTTTCATGAACAATTTTCAATTAATAGTCACGCCGAGAACATTAGTAAAAGTTTGTATAAAAAAATAATAAACAGTATTGAAAAAAGCCATGCAAATTTTTTAAACATTGAAGAACCATGTAAAACGCACCATGAATTAATTTAAAAATTTTTTGTTAGAGTTCATTTGTTTTACAAATTAAAGTGGATAAATCATGGTATGCGAGATGCTAAAAAACGAAGGAAGGAAGAAATTGCTAGTAGTGAACGTAGTCGGAAATTAAAAAAATTAAGTCACGAATAAATACAATAGATTGTTAAAAAATTATTAGTATTATTATCTTTTATTATAAATTAATATAATTTAAAATCAATAATTTTTTACTAAATATTTGGTAAAGTTAACTAACTATTATAATTTAAAATCAATATTTTAAAATTCTCCTTTGCGAAACAATATTTAATGTATTATCTTGATAATTATTTCGGATGGCTTAATTCTAATTCCCTACTAAAAAATATACAGTACCGTGCAAAAAATCTCAAACGTTAAAAAAAATAAATTAAATTACATAAATTTTTATTTTGCAAAGTGTATGTATAGGTTAGAGGCAAAAAATGATACAGTTTGCCTTACAAGTACAATATAATAATTTTTATGATTTAATTTATTTATTAAATGGTTTAGAACTTTTGCACGGTGCTGTATAATATTAATATCCTAATTAAATATATAAATTTATTTTCAGTGACAGAGTTAGTAAAAATTCATATAATTCTTTTTTTTTAAACGTAACTTTTATTTTAAATTAAAATTAAAACTTCTAGCAGTTCTCTTTTTATTAAACAAACATTTATAAGATTATTTTTACTAATGTGGTTATATAGGGCTATTGGCGAAGGTTCCACATTAATGTTATTAATAATGGTATACGTAATAATAATAGTACATATTATATTTTGCCATGTTGCACAAAATGTCTTATGAGTCTTATTTTATTACGTAAACCATTATTAGAAACATTAATAAAAAAACCAACGCGCTGCTGGCAGTACCTCATTTAGGTAGTGTGGAAATCTGTCAAAAACACGATTTAAAAAAAAAATTATATTTTATTTATTTTTATTATATTTTATTTAATTTATTAAGTATTAAATTAAGTATTACATTTTATTTAATCTTTTTCATCATTTATAATTACATGATTTGTATTATTAAATTTATTTATTTTTATTGCATGAACATATACATTTTCGTAGGAGCTTATTTTATCTTAATAATACAAGCGCTTTTTTCGTTTGAATATACTCTTACAGCAAGAGAAAGCTAGCATGCTGTCAGATTTCAATTAGACCATTCGCGCGACATCTCGCGGTCAGTTTGGTACTATCCATTTTGATCCCCTTCGGCCCACTTGAACCTACGCTTCTATAAGCGTCTATATTTGTTGCTACAACTAACTTTAGCAATATGACAATTAATAGGTTTTTTCTAATTGAGATACAATTATTTTGACACTCACCTTATGACACATCATTCAATAAAATTACGTTTTGAAATAGCATCATATGAAATTGTATTTTGAAATAGAATTATATGAAATCACTTTCTGAAATAAAATCATATGAAATTCTTTTTCAAATGGCATTATATGAAAGAACTTTTTGAAATAGTCTTCTATGAAAGAACTTTTTGAAATAGATTGATATGAAACATTCTTTTGAATTAGCATTGTATGAAATCGCTTTTTCAATTAGCGTTATATGAATAGGAGCCATCGAAATTTTAAAATTTAATAAAATTATGGGGGGTAAAAATATTTACTGAAAATTAGGCATTCGTACCTTTTGTGAGCGAATATACTGTCGGCGGGTTTGTGGTGGCCGCTCTCGGAGCGCTTGTGGCCAAAGGCACTGGATATGCTTTCAGTTCGTTTGTGCGCGCTCTCGGAGCGCTTGTGGCCCATGAAGCCGGGTAGTCCGGCACCGCCGGACTCGCTGCGTCTGTGGCTGAAGACGCTCGAACTCGAGCCGTTGCGCTTGTGCCCCGGCTGTGCGCTCCCTGCGCTCGCCGTCGTCGTAGTCGTCGTCGTCGTCGTCGACGCCATGTCGGGCTCCCAAAGGCCCAACTGCTCTCCAAGCGCTCCAAGCTCGAGCACCAACGCTCCTCCAGCTTCGCTCCGCCAGCACCGTTTTCACACCAGCGCTACGACCTGATCACAAGGCAGCGCTCCCTCATTTCTGCAACAACAAACCGAACCTACTATTAATATTAAGTACTTACTTACAATTAAAACAATTTTACAAAACTACTCTCTACTAAAAAATAATTATTTATGCACCGAGGGAGTAGAATAGACCACTATTCCCGTTTATTCCCGAGAGTCAAGTTTGTAAAAGTCACACCGAGAAAAAAATTTAGTTGGAACAATGACCGCGAGGACAATAAATAGCAACAACTATCTTTTTTTGTTATTTTAACATACTAGAGGCAGTTCATTCAACAGACTGCAATATTGTTGAAACAACAGACATAAGAAGTTCATTCAATGAACTAAAGATATAAGAAGAATACATAATCATACGCATAGTTACATACATACGTTTGGATTTTTTTTCTTCAAAAGTAGTAGCCATCTAGCGGTTTATAGACGAATTATCCTCTCTTAAGGGGATGCCGAACATAATTTCCGCGCTCTACTGTACCGACAATTCTCTATATTCTCTGCTACAGCATCTAATGTAAATTTGATTTTTCAAATAATTTTGAAACGGCTTGCTTAATGGCAGTTCTGATTGCATCAAAATATTATTTATAATTCGTAGAATGTGCGTAGACTTATTTTTTGGCTGATTTCATTTCCTATTGTTGAAAATACTGACTTATTTCTTAATTGGAATTGAAATCAGACAAAAAAGAAGTTTACGCACATTCTACGAATTATAAATAATATTTTGATGCAAACAGAACTGCTATTAAGCAAGCCGTTTCAAAATTATTTGAAAAATCAAATTTGCCTCAGACTTTAGCAAAGAACATAGAGAATCGTCGGTATAGTAGAGCGCGAAAATTAAGTTAGGCATTCCCTTAAAAAATAATTAAAGCAGTAAGAATCTAGTATAGGAAATAAGATAATACTGCAACTCAAACTCACATGCAGTGGATATGTGATATGCATAAAATTTTAAGCTTAAAATAATAATTAACTAATTAGCAGTTTGTCCTTCCTTGCAATCGCTAGGTCGGCTGATTCGACATCTTTATGCAAAATATAATAAAAGAATGATAAATAATGCATTTGGGAAAAAATATTTATATTTGATCAAAATCTAGAAATCCCATGTCTAATAAAGCATCTGTCATATCAAATTATAAAGCCATTGTAAAATCTATTAGGAATACCGGCTAGGTAGTTTCATCGGCGTACGTTGAAACGTGGTTATAAAGAGCCACCATAGACATATAGAATTAGGTACACTATCGCGACAACGAAGACACGAGATGCCCACGTGACTGAAAAAGGGAGGGAAGCGCTATTTGTCCAAGTGACGATTTGCTGCGATTTGCTATTATGGTACATTACCGACAGAGCAACAACGATCATGGACGAGCTCATCTCTCTCACTCAGAATTGTGTTGATTTAAAAGTTATTTTCTACAATTTGATGTATTTTATTAGAATGAATGTTAAATTGACAGATGCATTTTCAAAGCAACGGTCGCGCCGTTAAAACAACAGTATATGCCAGTGTTCATCGTTCATGGAGCTGAGTCTGTTGAATCAACATCCTCTGTCTACTACAAAAATGCAATATTCATCATCAATGAAACGAAGTTCCAAACTTCAAGAAAGAAAATTATTTGTAAATTTAGAACAAATATCAATCGGTTTAAAATATTAGGGGCCGTTAGATTAACAGAAAGAAATCCTTTGTTGATATTTATTGGTGCAGAGGTCGTTGTTTTAACTAATTTTTTTTCTCGGTGAAGCTTCTACTAGTATGAATACAGAATATGAACAAAAATATTTAAAAGTAACGTTGCCACATAAAGTTATAGTTAATGTTTTTTTATAATTTTATGAAAACCAAGTTTTTCTATAATACTGAATGCTAGACACTCGGAAAAGAAAAAGCTGATAACATATTTTTCATTTACATTTTTTTTCTTTACGATATGTATTGAATATAAAGCACATTGAGAGAATTCGATGTACGTCCTTAGCAAGTTTTTCGAATAAATTGCTTTGTGCAGAATTTTTTGCTGGAGAATGTTCACTCACTAATAAAAGTGGTAGGATGACGGCGCAGGTGACGATGCGGTTTTATGCTAACTATCTTTAAAGGCTTTCTAGCATCATTTCACCATGTTACTATTGCTCACGTAATTATATGCGAATTCTACATCTTGTTTCAAAGTACAATTAAGATAATTTAAACCTCGAGAGCATTCTCCCTTATTAATATGTAGGTATCTTTGCATTATCGTTATTCTTAAAAGTTAATTTCGCTACTGACAACGATTATCTGCGTCTAATTAAATCGTCTATTTTGCAAATTTATTTTACCCGTTTTGCACCCACTATAAAAATGTCCCACTAGAATTCATGCGAAAGTTCAGAGTTCCTTGTGGCTTTAAAAAAACGTATCTTATAAAGAATTTTCTTATTGGAAATCAACAATGGAACAATTTACATTATTAATTTGCATCTCATGTAAAAATTCAAATGAATTTAAATAGTTTGTTAAATTCATGTAAATAAAATATCGATTGAATTCCACGTTGCATTATGTGTACATGTGTTTCTACGCGAATGTCACAAGGACTTTCCTGCACTGAGAAAAAAATTCAGTTGGATCAAAAGATTCGTGCCTATAAATGCGAGCAACAGTATACTCTGTCAATTTGACAAATTTTGATTTTGAATTGAACAGCTTCGTTCTGTTAAATTAAAACCTTATGCTGTTGATTCAACGCCCCATACCGTTGATTCAAAGTACTTGTAATTGTAGTTTAGAATATTATTTCACTTCAATTAACCATTCTATACATATAATTCAACCGAATTTCCGAATCTTAATAAAAAGAAATTAAAACTTTTTTTTATTCTCAGAACGTTAACGCCTTTTATTTCTGTCGCTGTATTCTAACTGCAACTTATTTGCTGGAAACTGAATGAAATTTATGAAGGTTTCTTAAACAACTGCATATTTAAGCGGGAACACATTCGATGTTTTTTCACATTAATATTATATGTCGGTATCACACATACTTTCTCGCAAGGACGCTTACAAATCTAAATTACGCATCGCAGTTATATGTAGTCGCACACATAGTTACATATGTACGATTGAATTATTTTCTTCTTATACAGGGTGGCCCATCTCAAGTGACCTACCTAAATATCTCCGTTGGTAAGGCGAATAGAAAAAAAATGTTCAACAAAAGTTGTTCAGGACAAAGGGGGACACCTGACTGTAGCATTAGTTTTGACCTTGATTTCAAATTTCAAGGTCATTTGAAGGTCAACTTTTGTTTTTTAAATAGGAAACCCTATTTCTGATACCGGATTTTGAAAGAACATAAAATTTAGAGTCAAAAGTGTTTTTAGCATTTTTTTGACTAAACGCATGGTTTCTGAGAAAAAAATTGGCTAATATTTAAACATTTTTAAACTCTTCAATTTTTTTCTCGAAAAGGATGCATCTAATCGAAAAATTACTAGAAATATTATTGATTTAGAATTGCATGAAAAAGAAGGAGGTATTTTTTATTTTTCTAATTTTCAATTTTTTAGAATATTGTTTTTAAGACAATTGCACAAAATTAAAAATTAGAAAAATAAAAAATACTACCATCTTTTTCATGCAATTCTAAATCAATAATATTTTTAGTAATTTTTCGATTAGATGCATCCTTTTCGAGAAAAAAATTGAAGAGTTTAAAAATGTTTAAATATTAGCCAATTTTTTTCTCAGAAACCATGCGTTTAGTCAAAAAAATGCTAAAAACACTTTTGACTCTAAATTTTATGTTCTTTCAAAATCCGGTATCAGAAATAGGGTTTTCTATTTAAAAAACAAAAGTTAACCTTCAAATGACCTTGAAATTTGAAATCAAGGTCAAAACTAATGCTACAGTCAGGTGTCCCCCTTTGTCCTGAACAACTTTTGTTTGAACATTTTTTTTCTATTCGCCTTACCAACGGAGATATTTAGGTGGGTCACTTGAGATGGGCCACCCTGTATACTAACCATCATGAATGCTGGTCGATTGCGGGTACAGAAAAACAACAGTCGCCTTCTAGCGGTTTATAGACGAATTATCACTTTGCGGCTCCGAAGAAAACAAAGCCGAGAAGCCGGTATTAGGAATACCGGCTGGGTAGCCTCATCGGCGTTCGTCGAAACGTGGTTATAAAGACCTACCGTAGACTTAGGCGCATACTCCAAGTAAAACAGCACACTACGCGACAGCGAAGGCACGGGAGGCCCACGTGAATAGAAAAAGAGAGGGAAACGCGATTTGGCCAAGTGATTGACGAGCTCATCTCTCTCACTCAGAAATTCTGTTAATTGAAAAGTTATTGTCTGTCATTTGATGTATTAAACAATTCATTCAACAATAAAATAACTTTCAAATTAACTTACTCAGATTCTTGTGATTTCAAGAATTATACTTTCATTTTAACAAAAATCTTATGTTTCATTAGAATGAATGTTGAATCGATAGTCGCGCTTTCAAAACACCGGTCGCGCCTTCAAAACAACAGTATATGCCATTGTTCATCGTTCGTGGCGCTGAGTCTGCTGAATCCACAGAATATTCTTATGTTTCAACTAGATTTTTTTCTCAGAGCGGAAGTTCTAAATTATCCGCAAATCTGATCCATATTTTTAATTTAATCTTGGTCTTTGAAATATTCATAATTTATTACAAATAGTAAATAATAGAAAAATTACTATACTATACTATAAAATATTAAAAAATCAACCAAATCTAATCAACATTATAACAAATGAAACACAAGACATTATAAACAAGAATGCCTTTTTTTATCACTATCCGGTAATAAAAGGAATATAAAACCATCATTTTCACAAAGTAACCAAAGTGATAAAAGCCGCAGAAATTAAAATAGACATAACACCTATCGAAGAAGTTTTATCAAAAATAGATGAGAAAGCTTAACACAACACAAACAAAATATTACAAAAGGACTGTCCAAACCCACCAGGAAAACAAATAGAACATTTAAATGAACTTCCTACGGTGATGTAAATTACCTAAGCAACAACCAAGTACTACAATATTCTGACAGAAATTAAAGGCATTCAAATTTTTAACAACTCATTGCAACCGATCTCGGGACAACCAGAAAACAAAGACATTATAGTGTTGGATGATATAGTTTTCACATCCGTTTGTAAATGTAACTCTAGTCAAAACATAAAGAAATGTTCCCTCATTATGTAGAGAGACATGCGCAGTTAGACTAACATGCCCAAAACGACTAAACAACTTCGAAAGGGAAATTTTCAAGAGGAGTAGAATTGCATCCACAGAAATGTTCACCAGAACCAGCGCAATGTTAATCAGATATTGGAATTAAATTAGAATCAAAATAAAAATTGGGATTGGGCAAACTTTTTGCAAATTGGCTTAACCTAGTAACGAGACTATAAAAATCGTTTCCATGGGGATTTTTGCATTTTCACGTACCATATATATATATATATATATATATATATATATATTAAATTCGTGAATAAAAAATTGAATAGTATTAAAAAATGGTTTTTTTTTTTCGGAAAAAATGCATTATAGACAGCGCATATGATCTAAAGTAAGTCAAAATCGGTATATGTGGATTTTTGGGGTCGCTGATTACGAATCTGAGGTTAGTTTTGCAAAATTCAAAATGGTTTCAGAATTTGACTTTTAAACATTTTGTCCGCCATTTTGAATTTTGCAAAACTAACCTCAGATTCGCAATCAGTGAACCCAAAAACCCCTCCATACCAAATTTGATAGAAATACCCTTGAACAACTAATGTATGCCGCCAAGGGTTAAAACTTGAAGCTCTCCTTCAGTACAATCAGGCATTGTGTCTAAGCTTAAATATTTAAAATTTTCCACGTATTCGTGCATGTGTATGTATAAATTTGTTTTTTTAATCTCTTATACTATTTCTATCGTTTTGAAATTTTCTTGTCAAGTCTTTCAATTTATTTAATGAATATCCCCGGAGGCTTCCTCTTCTGTTTTTTTAGCTTATCGACCGGGCGACCTTGATTTCGGGTCCGAATGAAAAATTGAGTGCGGCTTCAGTTAAGTCTATAAGCAGGCTAGGAGGCTCGCATAATTGCACTGCGCTCGACCTTTGCCAAACGCTAGTCGCTCATTTTTTCCTCATTCATGTATAGCAGATAAAAAATAAATGCCTATACACTCGAGTATCAGTCTTTTCATTTATTTATTCAATCATTTTTTACATACCTTAATTTGCTTTTTAAGACCTTCTCAAATTTTTTCCTAAAACTCTTTTGAAAAATTCATCGTAGAAAACAGGTATTCTTATAATAGTAAATTAAATTTAAAGCGATATGCACCTTCAGCAATTAAAGTTAAAATTATAATTTTATTAGCAATTTTTTTTATTTATAAATAACAAAAATTTTTGCCTAATTTTAGTATTAGTCACGCGAATGCCCGAATATAAATGCTTAAAATTTATACTGTGGATCGGTATACTAAAATGCATTTAAGGGGAGGTCGTACCCTCCTACATTACCAACCGCGATACGAATCGCTGTTTCCAACTTTTCTCTGTCATTTATTATTGAAATAATGCATAAATTAAATTCCACTCAAAAAATTCATTGAAGAAGAGGGCTTAACTAAGATAATTGTAATACGGAGACAAAAATCGTCGTTACCTTACTAGCATATAAGCAATGGCGCTGCGATCGTTCAACTCAACATCGTTTTATGCCAAATTAAAAAATTTATTAATTTTATAATTTTGGACTCCGTATTACAATTATCTTAGTTGAGCCCTCTTCTTCAATGAATTTTTTGAGTGGAATTTAATTTGTGCATTATTTCACTAATAAATGAAAGAGAAAAGTTGGAAACAGCGATTCGTATCGCAGTTGGTAATGTAGGATGGTACGACCCCCCCCCCCTTAAGGGGCGAGATCCATTTAGAACTTTGAAAGAAGTTTTTCTTCATAAATGTATAGCTCACAATATGAAAAACATATTCTCAAAATTTCAAGTTGAAATTCGAGACAGTTTCGATGTTACAGTTTTTAAGGGCGATGTTTCTAAGCCGTTATCAGTTTTCCCTTATTATTTAACTAACGCGAACGAATTTTCTAACAGTTTCCCGAAATAAATTTTTACGGATCAAAATGTCGTATCCAAAAGGTTCTAAAGAAATAAAGGGCCGTGCATCAAAGATGCGTAAAAGGTCATTTCAGAGGAATCAATTCACTAAAAAAAATAATACTGAAGAAGGAAATTCCAGTACGAGTAAAAGAAAAATTTGTTCAATGCCTGCGATATTCGATGGAATCCTTTGTATACACTGTATTTGCAGTTCTTGTATCACAAATAATTTTTTTTTCGGGAGTGCAAAGAATCTGCGTCTTTTGAATAAGCTTTGTATTTTAAGGCCCTGGATTCGATGATTAATTGGTGAGTTAAAAATATTAAGTAATTTCGGTGAATCAAAAGCTTAAATGTGTTTTTCTAGAAACGTGATTTTTCAAACTAGGCGTGACGTGTAGCAAAAGAATTATTTGTCGGATCGATCTGAAATTTTGACCATATCTTCATAATACTATCTTCTTATCGATGAACCTAATTATTATCCTAGGGAATCCTAAAAAAAAGTTATTTCTCAAAGATAATAATGTTAAATGAATCGTTAACACATTTTTCCTAATATATGATATTTTCTCATCAAGATATTGGTATACGAACTTGAACATTTAAAAAACGATACAAACATCTCTTAGTTTTTTGATATTTGTATTCTTTATCTAAAGACTGTAATTGCATTGATTTTGAAGAAAAGACTGGTGTACTTTTGCAGATCTCTATCAAGATGAATGAAAGCTCAATTATGAGTAATAGAAAAAGTCTAGACTTTGTTCACTATTTATAAGGAACATTTGTGTTTCATAAACAGGCAAACTTGTATAATAATCGATAAGAATTGGAAAATTCAATGCACAGTGCGGAATTGCGGTGTAAGCAGCGATGCCCGACGGATTAGCCACGGTGTAGATTTTAAAAGCGTCACGCGAAGTGTGACCGCCTATAAGCATAGGCGCGCGGCTTCGATTTGGCACTCCTAATGAAAATACTCGTGCTGTTGGAGGAAATTGCATGAACCGCCGAGTTCGCGGGCAAAAGTAAAAATATTCTTGAGTGACTGTTTTAATTGAGAAAGGATCCCCGCGACTTGTTGCGACAGCGGCAAAAAAAGTGTAAAGCGCCAGGCACTTTCCCTTATTCTTATGCTTGGCGAGAATCGAGCTGACCGTTTACGCTCGAAGGAAGAATAAAAGTTAGCAGGATCGCGAATACGTCATGCTCGAAGGCATGTTTAAGAATGACTAAAGGATCACCGTTAGATGCTATCGTTACCGTTCAATTCCCCGTTCGCTGAGCCGTTCCTCCGTCGTGGAAAATGCCATTTTTATGGAAACTTGTAAAAATCCTAAGTTGTACAGGAGAAAGAAAAATAACAATTTTTTAAAAAAATTTTCAATTATATTTCAAGTAATTTATGCAACAGCTTCTATTAATTATGTGAGAATGGACTTTACTCGCAATTGTTTATTGAACAATCAAATTTCTCCTTGTTACAAAATGTCTCTACGAGGAGAGAAAAAACCTAGTAAAAATTGTGAAAATTCATAGTAAAAATTGCTATTTTATATAGGAAAAGAATGACAGTCTTGTACTGTATTATGAAACAGTAATTTTTATAAATAGCGATAGAGAAGTGTTTGAGTTTCTGTAATGTACCATGACAGAAACTTATTTTTCTTATATACTAACCAATATGGCTTCCAACCACTTGCGGGTGACGATTTTTTCTCCGCGCCACCTAGGTATAGAATTTTAAGTATTTTATTTGAATCTTAGAACTTATGGCGAAATATTAAAAGCTGATAAGCAATAAAATCGGTTGAAAAAGTAAAAAGTAGACTTTATTTCAATTTTGCATTTTTATTATTTCTTTTATTATTAAATTACATCCAATTTTTACATATGCGTGATCCAGGCGCACCCGACGCGAGCTCAGGCACGACCGGCGCGAGCTCAGACGCATGCGCATACACTTCCGACTACAGGCTTTACTATAGAAAATAGTAATTTCTGTAACAAAAGTTATCAAACGTTGTCAATATTCATAGTAAAATTTACTACTTTTTATTCGTAAAATTTGAATTTACAACTTTTATTATCAATAATAGCAATTTATATAATAAAAGTTATAAAATTTTATAAATATTAATAGTAAAATTTAATTCTGTTTTTAGTACAATTTATTATTACAACTTTTACTATAAAAAATAGCAATTTTTGTAACAAAATTTATTAAATTTTAGAATATTAATAACAAAATTTACTATATCAATATCAAAACTCCTCATTATTCAAGACTATCACTTCTTTCCTATGAGAAAATAGTAATTTTTATTAAGTTTTTTCTCTCCATGTAGTAAAGTGTCTACTATCTATTAAATAGCATTAGGCAAAATTCGTAAAAATATCAATAATATAACATTCAGACAATCAATGAGTACTCCTATCTTGACCACCAATCAGAATGACGCATTGAAAGCTTCGTATAACAAAGAGAGAATATTCCTTTAGCTTTTTTATTTAGATTATAAAAACTAAAATTCTTTCTTAACTTCTTCGCATATATACCTATACGGTGAAGTATGAAATTGAAGAAAGACAGTTGCGATATTATTCATGCACTCCTTTTCTTGCAGTGGTTATATGATATATTACATATTTTTAAACTATGTGTACAAAACTTGTATTGTGATTAAGTATGACGATTATTGAGATTATCTTTTGAAAAATATGACACCAAAATTTAAAAAACAAAATGTAAAGAGCGCTAACTTTTGTAACTAATTGTATTGCTAATCAGCCGCTTGTGAGAGAAGCGAGTAAAATGTGTGACACATCCATGGGACGTTTGCTAAAAATTACCGTTACGTAAATTTAAAAGAATGTAAAATCATTCATTCTGTAAAGCGAAATGTACGTAATTAATCAATAGACAGTAATAGATTCTTCAGTGTGAAAAACGCAGCGACTGATAAAGTCAGTGATGATCTAAGCATTTTAAATTGAGAAAGCAGCAGGAAATAAAAAAAAAAACGCGATTAAAAAGTTAAAGCTCCCGGTAAATTTCAAAGCGTAGTTCGTGTTTGCAATCGGGATTGTGCAGCTTTTCTCAGGCGCTCTATCTGGCGTAGGCCGCAGCAGACTGCGGCAATGCAGGAAATGTAATGCACCCTGCCGGCGCGGGCTGCGCTATAACGCGAACTTAACCTACATACGTGCTCCTTGCACCTTTGCGGTGCAAAAATATACTCGGACCTTGGGAACGGGCCGTCACCGAGCGTCCTCTCACCCTCGCGAACTTTAAATTCTTGACGCGAGCGGCTCACGTATTTGCTAAAGGCAGCCTCACCAAGCTCTCTTTTCTCCTCCGTTATCATATTGTTCTATTTAACTATTCTGCTTATTTTATAGTACTGCATTTGTAATACTGTTGTGCAAATTATTGTTGCATCTTTGTCAATCTTATGGACGAAGAGAAATTTCAAATAAAAATTAACATTATAATTTTTAAATAAACACAGACCTTTTTGGTTAGGTTATAATTACTACAGGTAGCGCCACAAGTATTATAGAAACTACGATCAAATTTTACCGTAGAAGAATGATCAAATTTCTTTTGAATTCGGTAAAAATGAAGGTGTCATTTTAACTTCAAAGTTGTCATAGATACTTATGCTTAAAATGAAGCTGCCGGTTTGCTTTTACACATTTGGGACTGCATAAACTAAAATAACATTTGTATTAGTCATTTGCGTCACTGTTGGGCATTCTAAGCGACGGATGCTCTTACCGAAACATATGTTTAACGGTAAAATTTGAGGACAATCGGCGACAATCTGCAATAATTTATATCATTGGCAGCGATAAAAATGTACATTAAACGATAAAAATTATTATTCAATAAGCTATTACGTATGAATATTATTTTAATGGAAAATTAGCTGTACGAAACGGTAATCATTGACTCCGTCTGAGGTAAATTAAAAACATTTTTTAAATTATCTATTTAATTAGACTGTAATAAAAAATAATAAAAAAAATGAATTGGTGTATCGATAAAAAAAGTTATCACATAATTTGAATCGTGAACGCTCCTTTTAGGTCATTTTAACCCATTAACGCCTAAAACAGAGAAATCGTAGCTCTGTTTTCAACCGTAAATCTATCACACATTCCGCGGATATATTCAAAGCAAACATACTTTTTCTTAAGTATTTTTTTCTCTACTTTCCATTTCCGGTCTCCGAATTGCGATATTTTCACTCAGAAATCCAATATGGCGACATTTAAAAAAAAAAATGCCAAATTTCGATACATTTTTTTTTTTAAATCCAATTTCTTGTTGTGTTAACGTTGAGGACGGAACTTTATTGTTCAACTATGAGTGCATAAATGAGTTGTACTTTAAATTCAGCTTGGTCCCGAATCCAGAAATTCAATATGGCGGCTAGAAAATGGCGCCGGAAGCGCAAAATTTTGCCCAAACATTCACGAATTTTTTTCTCGAATATAATGCATTCGACGAAAAAATCAATAAGAATAAAAAGTGCTTAGAATCAATCAAAGAATATGTCTAAATTTTTTCACTGAGGTTTGAGCAACTTTTTTATTTTTGCCAATTGGCAATTTATGACAAATTGGAAAAATTCATCGAATCGTCTCTAAAAAATTCAGATATAGTTCTTGGTCAATTCTGAGCACTTTTTATTCTCTAACTTTTTCTCGTATAACGCTTTGTTTTTGTGTAAAAAATCAAAAACCTTAAAAAATTTAAAGTGCACATGGAACAAAAAATTTTAAGGTTTTTGATTTTAAAAAGTGCTCAGAATTGACCAAGAACTATATCTGAATTTTTTAGAGACGATTCGATGAATTTTTCCAATTTGTCATAAATTGCCAATTGGCAAAAATAAAAAAGTTGCTCAAACCTCAGTGAAAAAATTTAGACATATTCTTTGATTGATTCTAAGCACTTTTTATTCTTATTGATTTTTTCGTCGAATGCATTATATTCGAGAAAAAAATTCGTGAATGTTTGGGCAAAATTTTGCGCTTCCGGCGCCATTTTCTAGCCGCCATATTGAATTTCTGGATTCGGGACCAAGCTGAATTTAAAGTACAACTCATTTATGCACTCATAGTTGAACAATAAAGTTCCGTCCTCAACGTTAACACAACAAGAAATTGGATTTAAAAAAAAAAATGTATCGAAATTTGGCATTTTTTTTTTTAAATGTCGCCATATTGGATTTCTGAGTGAAAATATCGCAATTCGGAGACCGGAAATGGAAAGTAGAGAAAAAAATACTTAAGAAAAAGTATGTTTGCTTTGAATATATCCGCGGAATGTGTGATAGATTTACGGTTGAAAACAGAGCTACGATTTCTCTGTTTTAGGCGTTAATGGGTTAAAAGAGAAAAAATAGGTGTGAACGGTCAATCCCGGGGCAAATTGTTTCGAAGCGTTTTAAGTAAATCTTTTTTAAAATATTGCATATAATCAATTTTTCACTCTGCATGTGAGAACTTTTTACTCTTGCGAATTTTTTCGAAAAGTATATCGTTTATTGTAAAAAAAATTCAGAATTTTTTGTTATATTCTCATGTTTTTTCGTTATTTGGCCCGGGAAAATTTGGTCTGGTATAGGTGTGCCTTAAAAAAATTAAACTTTCAAAGCTGAGTTGTTTTCTGTTGGCCATGGATTTGCACACATACTTTCTTTTTTGAGTTGCATAAAATATTGCGAAAGCCCATTGAAGAGGAAAATTATGTGAATGTTTGATGACTATACGATAATTTGTCAAGTTCATAGATCGGAATTGATTTTCTCCGTCAAGCAAAATACTCTGCGTCTCTAGGTAAATAAGCCGCGTAGGAAGGTGGGCAAACCGGTAGCGAAGTTGCCTAATCGATAGGTGCAAAGGTTCTGTCTATGAGGCATGTAGAGCATCTACGTCCTAGGTCGAGGATAAATTCGTTCGTGTGAAAACCCGACCACTGAGCTGACGCAACTGCAGACTTAATAATAACCATTTACTCGATTACATTAATAAAAAAAGCTGAAATATTTTTCTACGCTTACGCCGTCTTAGCGTGTTTTCCAAGTCAAGGGACTACGTCACAATGGTTTATCTCTTACGATGCACAAGATAAACAGAAGCATTAAAAGAACATCTTATGTCATAGAATATTAAATGAATATAATTACGTGTAAGAAAAATTACTACATAATCAGTATTTTTCATGATGTGTTTAGTCGAACTGTAGATGTTATTTTGTTTTTCAAAATGTTTCTTGTGACACTGTTTAAGCTTCAAGATTTTTGGTCTGTATTCTATACTTTACTATCAAATTTAAATGGAGGCGTTATAAATGCTCTTGCTATTTTTATTGTAAAAACTAATATTCAAATTTAAATTACTATAACTAACATATATTACACTTTTATGCTTTTTTTAGCTAATTACTTATAACAGTGTTAATGTATTCTGCTTTGATGTTACGGCTGCATACCTTTAAGTAAATGCCAATAAATTCTCTTTAAACTAATTTAAACCAAATACGAGGTTCACATTTGCTTCGTTAATATATAAAAACTTGCTCAATGAAATATACAAAGCGAAATTTAAGTCTTAGGTTCAATCAAGTAAGGTTAGCTTAAACGAGAATCAAATAAAAGGCACTTCGTGCAGCGGTCGAGCCTAAAAAGTGGGCAGGTAGCACGATAAATTTCGAGTATCGAAAATGTAGAAATCCGAGAATTGATAGAATGTGTAGAACACAACAAGCAACACGATTATAAATACCGACTAAATATCTTTTTCAGTTTTAAATTCGTTTTGATCTAATGAGTTGTAAAATTTGATGGTATACAATAATCACAATGAGTATATTATGTTGTAATATTCAAACTTAAGCTTGTGAAACTTTTCTAAATAAAACAGTAATTTTTGTTATAATTTGAGTATATCCCACCGTTCATATATGATACAGTAATTTTTATGATTAATATAATAAATTTTCAATGAATTTTTTCCCAGTGTATTTGTGAAAAGCAAAAAATACTGCTGATTTGACAGCAGAGTGTTTCTCCTAGTTCAGCTTAGGAAGGCAATCACTTTTGCGGATTGCAGCAGTCTACAATTCCGCGAGGAAGAAATAGTACATTACTTTACAAGGGACGAACGACGATCATTCGGCCCGGCGCAGTGATTGGGCCCCGAGGCGAAGCCGAAGGGCCTAATTCGCCGGGCATGATTATCGACTTTCGTCCCGTGTGAAGTATACTATTTTTCTTACTATCCGGCCGAAAATTTGCGATTAATTAACAATATTTAACACAAAATGTGCTTCGAGATCGATGACCATGCTTAACATGCAGCGCCATCTCTGTACAAAATTACTGTGGTATACAGATAAAATTTTCCTCCCTCCTATAATGTGTGTATAACGTCTCTGTCTGATAAGTTAAGTAATTAATAATGAGCGAGGGGGTTTAACATCCGCTAACATTTACAACCCGAGCGAAGCGAGTTGACTAACTTAACTAACATTAAATA
This sequence comes from Sycophila sp. Sp_5, assembly GCA_018906775.1. Lineage (NCBI taxonomy): Eukaryota > Metazoa > Arthropoda > Insecta > Hymenoptera > Eurytomidae > Sycophila > Sycophila sp. Sp_5. Next base: position 676,751 of record JACCID010000015.1, read on the forward strand.
ATTAAATTAACTAACATTAATTCATTACTCCCAGATTATTAATTTTTTAACAATAACATTACAGTATTAATTTTTTTGTACAAGATTGAAAATCTAAAAGCGAGCACGTGTCCACGTTTTTGAGGTTACTACTTTTACAGAGTGTACTGACAATACTGGCATTTAAATTCGAGTTGGAAGCTTCCTCCCGCACGAATAGATGGCGCGCAAAAGCGGACGAATCTTCGCGTTTCGGTTTATATGCGCAGGGAGGAACGGCAAATTTTCGGCCAGGGTAGTAAGAAAAGATAATGTGCGTGGCGTTGAACGGCAAGCACGATGTGCGTCAGCAGGCTGTTCAATAATCAAGCCGATTGGCGTTAGCAGAAATTCGAGATAAAGGCGGCGCGCGAAGATAACTGCGAGTAATAATTGAGACACATTATTTCGCTGTTACTCATTTTATCGACACTTCAAATTAAGAGGTAAATCGCGAGTAAAACAATCACACCATTTTTCCTCATTTCTCAGATGATTCCATGTGGTTCAGTAGAAATTCTGCTATTACTTATACAATATTTTCAGTTTCAGCTCATAGCGACTCTTATCCCCTTCCAAACACTACAAACTTGTTTACGTTTTTAATAATTTCTTTTGCAAATGCCCAGTAAGCGATTAACAGCCGGAACTGTTTTGATTCTTTGATTGATTTTCCATAAACTATAATTGTTTGTTGTAAATTTTATGCACGAAGGCTTCCTAACCATTTTCGTTCGTAAGGACCCATATTAAAATTCACTTTTCAAAATTTTGCTTCCTCATAGACGAAGCTTTGTGATAGTAAAATGTTAAGTATTTTTCAAATACAGTGGAAACATGTTTAATTGAATTCTAAACAAGAAACACGTGTTTTTAGAAAAGTTTTGTATGGATGTAAGTGTGTGTGTTTCGCGATATCTTGGGAACTTCACATCAGAATAATAATTACATACCATAGTTCATTATTTTTATATTTTGATTCCGAGTTGGAAAAAGAATAATTTTTTTTAATCCGCTAATAAGTTTCTTTTTAATTTTGTATTTTGAATATACAGGGTGATTCATTTTAATTGCCCCAGGCAAATATCTCGAAAAGTACGGGAGATGAAAAAAAAACGTTAAATGTAAAAGTTGTAGGGTTCAGAGGGGGAAATCCAATGGTGACCTTGAACATGACCTTGGGGTCAAGTTTCAAGGTCATTTCAAAGTCAAAGTAGTTTTTTTAAATAGGAACACCAACTTTTGACCTCGGAAATTAAAAGAGCGGAAAATTTTACATTCAAACATGATGTTATGTCATGGGGTCCAGTTGACCTCTGCAGTCGCATCAAGGTCAAATCAAGCGGTCTAAACAATTCGTAGGCCAATATCTTGAAAAAAGCAAGGTTGAGAAAAACTTTAAATACCAATTTCCCCCTCTGAACCCTACAACTTTTACATTTAACGTTTTTTTCCATCTCCCGTACTTTTCGAGATATTTGCCTGGGGCAATTAAAATGAATCACCCTGTAGAAAAAGATCACATGAAGAGATTCACTTCAGATTCACTCCTTCAACAATCAATAATAAAAATAATTTTGTGATAACTTATAAATTAGAAGTATTCTGTGCATTTAAAAACTTTATTTTAAAAAGTGAAGCACACTTTAATTTAAAAGTTTCGAATTTATATTACAATAATGGCAGAGAGTATTTGTCAAATGAAATGAAAGACTATTGCGTAGAAAAAGGTATTAACTATCACTCGACAGTTCCACATACTCCGTCGTTAAACGGTGTTTCTGAAAGAATGGTTAGAACAATTAACGAAAAAACACGTACATTGATAAACGGGGCTAAATTAAACAAAATATTCTGGGGAGAAGCAAAAAGCCAAAATTAAAATATCTTAAAGTTTTTGGAAGTACAATTTAAGTACATAATAAAAAAAAAAAAAACAAAATTTGATGAAAGTCTTGGAAAGGTATATTAATTGGCTATGAACCAAACAGTTATAAAGTATGGCATGTAGAGTCAAAAATTTGTTGTGGTAAGAGATGTGATGACTGATGAAATTATTTTTTTTTCTTCAAGGCCAGAAATGATATTGCAAGGAATTATAGTAAAAAATTTAAATAAAACTGATGAACTTTGTGTTCTTGAAAAATCAGTAGAGTCTCGTAAATCTGATAAAGAGAAATCAGATGAATCTAATGAAAGTGCATTAGATAATGTAGAATAGATAAAAGACAAATGTTCAAATAAAAATTGGGCAAGTTGAATAAATCTGCAGTTGAATCAGATAAAGTAAATAAATCTGCAGTTGAAGCAGAGAAGATAAAGAAATCTGTAGTTGAAGCAGATAAATTGAATAAAATTTAAAGTTGAAGTAGATAAATTAAATAAATCTTCAGTTGAAGCAAAGATCCCAATTTTTCAAAAGATAATAGATAGAGAAGACAAAAATAAATGGGAACAGGCAATTAAAGATGAGATAAACTCACTTTTGATAAATAAAACTTGGACCTTAGTTGACAAACCAAGAAATAAAAATATTGTAGACTGCAAATGTGTACTTGCTATTAAAAACGATGAATTTGGAAATTCAATAAAATATAAAAGCACATCTTATTGCTCGAGGTTTCAGTCAAGAATATTTAATTGATTATAATGAAACGTTTGCCCCTGTACAAAAATTACAAGTTTTAGATTAATTATAGGTTTGCTAATCAAAATAATTTGCAAATTCATCATATGAATATATAGACTAATTTTCTTAATGGAACGTTTGTAACGAACAATACCGCGGTTAATTTGAAAGGTTGATCTTGCAAGTCGCGGGTCTCGCCCCCAAAACTCCAAGATGCGCGCGCCGAGCGAGCCTCGCGCGGTGAACGAGGGATTTGCCTCGTTCACTAACTTGTGAGACGACTTGCCGGCCGGAGGTCTCTCAGCGCAAGTGACTCTCGGCGTGCACCGGGGTAAGTGTTCTCTCTTATTGAAAAAAAGAAAAAAAAAGAAAAAAAGAAACCGTGAATATTAACGCTCAGCGGTTTAGCCTTTAAGACGGGAAGCTATGTCAACACGGCCCTCCCTGGATCTAGACCGCCGCCGCTACTGGCGAAACCATTGTGCGACGAACGTGGGATTGCGGACTCGAGGGTGTCGTGAGACCAGGTGACCATATTACAACTCGTCCAGAGAACACGCCGCTCGACCTGCGACTCTGTAAAAATCTAGAGATTACGATCACAAAAAATTAGTATTGCTTGTCTCGACCTAGGCCACACGGCCCGTGTGTTATCGTGTGACGTGATAGAACGATAGTTGTGTATAAATTTTACTCGTAATGCAGCCAATATCTCAGTAAAAGAATCAATATGAATTAACAGAATTTGTTTCCGCTAGTTCCTTGAACCTTCAATCAAAAAAAAACTTACACATTAAAAGAAAAAATTTTTATGATAGTTCCAGACAGTGCTAAATGTGAAGAAAATCAAGTGTGCAAATTAAATAAAGCACTTTATGGACTGAAACAAGCAGCAAGATGTTGGTTTGAGACTTTTTATGAGGCTTTAGTAAAATTGGATTTAAAAACTCATTAGCTGATCGTTGTATTTATATTTTGAACAAAGGAGTTATATCAAAGAATATATATGTTGTAGTTTATGTTGATAATTTGGTGATTGTTACAGCTGATATTAATCAAATGAATAATTTAAAACATATTTAATGGAAGAATTTCTCTTGATCAAAACGCTTATATAAAAACACTTAGATAAATTTAAAATGAATGATTGTAATACTGTAATCACACCCCTTGAAAAAATAATAATAATAAAATAAACTACATTGATTTAAATTCAGATGAAAACTGTGAAGTTCCATGTAGAAATCTTACTGAATGTTTAATGTATATTATGGTGTATACAAGACCAGACTTGAGTACAGCAATAAATATTCTTAGTAGGTATTCAAATAAAAATAATAAAGAATGTTTAAAAAAAATGAGTACGGAAATGTTAAAAGAAAAAAGTGTTCTAAGATATTTAAAAGGCTCGATGAATATAAAATTGACCTATAGAAAAGGCAATTATAATGACATTTTAAGTGCCTATGTAGATTCTGATTGGGGAGGTAATGAAGGCACTGATAGAAAAAGAACTACAGGTTATCTGTTTAAAATTATTTGAGAAATGCCCAATTTGCTGGAATACTAAAAGACAACATCAGTTGCAGTCACCACAACAGGAGCAGAATATATGACATTATTTGCTGTGAAAGAAGCATTATAGCTTAAATCACTAGCTAATAGTATATAAAGATCTCAAAGCCAATTAAAAATTATGAAGATAATAATGGTTGCATTAGTATTGCAAATAACCCAAGCAGTCATAAGAGATCAAATCATACAGATATTAAGTATCATTTAATTAGTTTATTTGTTTTTAATTATTATTAACCTACCTCCCATTCCAATATACATGTAATAAAAAGTAGTTAAAAGAGCCAAATAAATTACCTATCACAAAAAAAAAGTTATTTTCAATATTACCGTTCTCATGTTTTTCATAAAAATGTATAATTTAAACAATATTATTTCTTGGAAACTAATTTGTCAAATGGCTTAAAAAAGCATGTTGATAAAAAATGTCAATATCTAATTATATAATAAAAAATAATAAAAAAATGAAAAATATGTGTGAAAATGTAGATTTTGCATTTACGTTGCGCTGCTTATGAATCATAATAGTTTCAAAAATTTTCAGCTTTACATTTTTATATCATTTTATTTTTTATTTCTTCTAAACTAATTTGTAAAATGCTTAGAAAAATCCATGATAATAATAAATATAAATATCTTTGTACCATAAAAATTTTGATCATATTTAATTACTATTTTTCGAAAAAAAATTAAATAAAAAATTACAAAATGTGTTTTTTAAGTTCAATGATTGACTGATGAAAATTGATGAAATTGATGAAACTTGAGATTGGACAAAGCAAAAGAATTGCTGCAAATTCTGATAAAAAACTATATCGTATAATACTTGTGAGAAAATTGATAATTCTTACAACATAGAGTGAATAAATGACTGATTGCCCATTTGAAAAAGGAGTGCTGCAGAATTAGCCCACGGGCCGGAATTGAGCCGAAAATAACTTGTTTCTTGTGCGAAACGCCCACGCTCGTCTTTTGCGAGTAGAACGCAAGGCACTTTCGAATCCTTGAGCCATGACGCGGCGCTCTCGACGCTATTTACTTTCGTCATAGTTGGAGAGTGAAAAAAGCGAGTGTAGCACTCGTTCTGATCGCATGGACCTTAGAGCGACGGCGACTGTGTGCCGTGCGTCCTGCTCTTTATTATGCAATGTACAACCCTGAAAACAATTAGCAAAGCCGTGCTTGGACTTTGTGAAGGTATGCGCGAGAGCTGTTAACCCGATTAACTTGTTCTCCATCTCTTTCTTCCCAGTGCATCACTATACCACCATAGTAGACAAATAGTATAACAATTATTGCTATAATCGCTCACAAATATTACTATATTTATAGTAATTTTTAATATCCACACACCGAGAAAAAAATTTAGATGGATCAATGGCCGCGAGGACAATAATTAGCAACAACTGCCCTTGACTGAACGGAAAAACTATTGGATTAATTCATTTTTTTAGATTAAACGCATCCATCATTAGAATAATAAATATTTTAACTTAACCTCTGTACTATTGTTTTAGTAAAAAAATATTTTTATTTTGATATAAATATTTTCGTCAAATTATTGTAACACGTGTTTATTAAAATGACTTCAATATTTATATTAAAATAAAAATATTTTTTTACTAAAACAATAGTACAGAGGTTAATTTAATGAATATTTTCATTAAGTGAATATTGCATAATATATTAAAGTAAATAAAAAAATGTATTCATTTAATAAATAATTTTCTTTCAATAAACAATAATTCTATTAAAAGAAACTATCGCTTAATTGTAACAATGAATTGTATTAAATCAACAAACATTGTTCTTTTTTTTTGCAAATCCACGAAATATTAACAATCGATGTGATAATGAATTAGTTAATTTTTATTGATAATAATCACATAAAACTAAAAATGTTAAAATGTCTATATAAGCTAAAATATACTACATGATATAAGGAGAGGAAACGGGGCGCGGTAGGTGAAGGAGCCGGCGATGTTGGTGACCGGCTCACGACTTTTGTTTACATTCCGAACGTTCTCGAATTCTCAAATTTACATCGCAGCATGGCTAAAAACGTTTTTAAATAACGTTTCAAAATTGACTGCTAAAGTTCGGCTATTCTTGCAAGCGGCTGAGAAACGTTTCAGTTAGTATATAAGGACAATTAAGTCGTAGGGTTCTAACATTGTATGCGAGCGATGCGTTTAATGATATGTATTATTTAATAAAACATGCGTGCGATGTTAGCTTTAGTTGTATGGCTTACGAAAGATTTAATTATAAGGTATTTGATAACATAAAAATGTAATCCTCTACTTCCCCAAAACTTCAGTGTATTTTAGATTCTTCGAAATTTTCCAGGTCATTCTACGATAACGATTTTTTTTTATTGTGAGAATCTCCTGCAGCCTCATGGGCCTAGCAGTACCTGCCGACTCTTTATTTTTGCCTACTACCGAGCGAGGGGAGGACACATCACTGACCCCCCCGCTTAGGTGTGATGGGAGGACATGGCTCTAAGCCCCACCCACCCTGTAGCCCAGCGATTCCCTAAACCTCATAGTCGGTAGATCTCTCTTCCGCTCAACGTCCCTAAGTCTTACTCCGCATTCGCCCAGGGGTATGCCTGTGGAACGGGGAAAACCTGTGGCCAAACCTATAAGCAGGGTAAATGCCAAATAGGAAACCCGTTCCGGAGTGGGTCGGTATATTGAGAATGCTCAAATTAGATGCCCAAGTCACATTTCGTAGGCCTGGGCACCGAATTTGTCATTCTCATACCTCCCGCTCACTTTGTTGAGTGTGGAGAAAAACACCTAAGAAATCTAGGAAGCATCGCAACCTTCATCGCGGTCACCCATCCAAGTAGTATCCACGCCGAAAGTTGCTTAACTTTCCTTTTTTTTTTTTTTTTTGTAAAAATGTTTATTAACCTGAAGTGTTACAGTGTAATTTACAGAGATAAGGAGGCGCAAATAAACATACAAAAAACAGCCTTATTATATAGTGGTATACATAATTTCTAGGCACTTGTGAACGCAAAATTAAACAATAACGCAGGTACAATTAATGAACATATTGTGATAATAAGAATCGACAAAATTCGTCACTTACTTAACAGTATGAGTGTTTAAGTTAGGTAAAAAAAGAATACATAAAAAAACCTAAGACATAGTATTAAATTGGCAAGAATAAATAATTTCAGTAAATTATAACTAGCTATCGCTTATAGTATCTTATATTTAAATTGTCGATACAAGAGATCACAGATCGTAAACATTTAGTTTGACTTAAACTAGACGTGTTGGAACTGGCTGGTTTTTTCTTTTAGATCTTTTCCTAATTTCTGCTAATTTTTCTTTATTCGGAGAAATCCACCAGTATTTTTCTTTATACTTATAATTATAACAAAAATCTATATTTGGAATAGTTTTCGAATATTTGAGGATGGGAGGGTTATCTGTTAGGTTATAGGAAATTTTTTTATGTGCTTGATGTCTCGATGCATGATATAAGATTGGGACGTTGTTGTCGTCTTGTATTAAATTGAGTGCATCGAAGTAGGTGAATGTGTGCGGGTTTATATATTCTGTAAGGGCGTTTTGACTTAAGGGGATTCCTATCTTAATTTTCGCGCTCTACTATACCGACGATTCTCTATGTTCTTTGCTAACCTCTAAGGCAAATTTGATTTTTCAAATAATTTTGAAACGGCTTGCTTAATGGCAGTTCTGTTTGCATCAAAATATTATTTATAATTCGTAGAATGTGCGTAAACTTCTTTTTTGGCTGATTTCAATTCCAATTGAAAAATAAGTCAGTATTTTCAGCAATAGGAAACGAAATCAGCCAAAAAAGAAATCTACGCACATTCTACGAATTATAAATAATATTTTGATGCAAACAGAACTGCCATTAAGCAAGCCGTTTCAAAATTATTTGAAAAATCAAATTTAAATTAGATGCTGTAGCAGAGAATATAGAGAATTGTCGGTACAGTAGAGCGCGGAAATTATGTTCGGCATCCCTTTAAGGAAATATAGTTTTCAGAAGAGATAGATTGAAGAATGGGGTTTTTAATTGTTTTAATATTAGCTAGATAGTCTCTTGTTAGTTTTAAAATATGGCTGTCTATTCTCGGAATATTGGCTGTATTGTAAATATCTGAATTTTTTATGAAGAATTTAGATTCTTCTTTCCTATAAAGATGTAATGCAGCACGAAGACACTGCCTCTCAAATTTTCGGAGCCTTTCCATGGTTGAGGCGCTTAAGTTCCACCATACTGGGGCAGCATAAGTGATAATAGACCGAATTAATAATTGATAGCAGATTATTTTACATCTACTGGATAAGGATTTGTTGTAAAATAAGCGAGAGTAGCTTTTAAAAGCTTTTTTGGCTTTATCTAACTGTAGCAAAACGTGTTTATTGAGTCTAAGTAAGTGGTCTAGCGTTACTTCTAAATATCTGACTTGTTTTTTTTTGGGGAATCAAGTGAGAGGTATTATTGTCGTCAAAAATTGAAATTTTGAATGATTTGATGTCTGCTCTTTTGTTGTTTCCCATTGTGTCCGAGGTGCATCTCCACCACTCCGCCAAAGCGTCGGTGATAACGATATTATAAATAATCAAAAATATGAAATCGAGATTCTTTTTTTATTTATTTTTATATATGCAGTTAGTTAAAGCGATACCATACATGATTGATATAAAAAATCTAATTGTGTTATTTCAATATCTTTTTAATCGATCCATCAATAGCCTCTAGGTCATTAAATTAACATCGTATTTCTGTTGTTTCAGCAACATTTTAGTCTATTCAGTTAACTACCTTTAGTTCATTGAATGAACTTCTTATATCTGTTGTTTAAACAATATTGCAGTCTGTTTAATTAACTGCCTCTTATATGTTAAAATAACAAAAAAAAAAGATAGTTGCTGCTATTTATTATCCTCGCGATCATTGTTCCAACTAAATTTTTTTCTCGGTGCACGGAGAGAAATTTCCAAGAAAAATTACCGGTCTCTTCACGTTAATACCCGACTTTTTTCGGCTTGTCTGCCAATAGATACTAAATTTTATTTAAATAATATATTAATAAATTAAATACTGATTTTACATTAAAATAATATTCACTCATAATAAATAGCCTTTCGAATATTAATTTTTATAACATATGTAAATTGTTCCATAAATTTTATCTTTAAACTATGTTCCAGTAAGGGCAGTGATGCAAGTCACTATATCATTTTTTTAGTATAGCCAGTCCCAAATATGAAAAGCGAATCGGCAGTTTTATGTTTAATTTTAAGCATAAGTATCTATATAATTTTCATAGGAATTTTAACGTTAATTTTTATTTGAAATTTCTCTCCGTGTAACATTGCAATTTTTATTAGCTGCATTTTTTTCTAAATCTTTTTTCTGAACACCGCTATTTTATGCACACCCGCTTGGTGCTAACAGAGACGGAGATCCACGATGTGTTTGTGAATGAAGCACATATTAAATTTTTAAAGTGCTTTATTTAAATATGTAGATCTTCATTCGCCTAAGTATTTTTACTCTCTTGCACTTGAAAGAGGCAAAGATAAAGAGATAGTAAAAATCATTGAATTACTGATTGCAAATTAGTATGTTATATCGGTTCGAAAAGTCGCACAAGCTGAATAATCTTCTCTTAAAAAAGTGATGACCGGATGTTGTGAACAAGCGACCTAGTGTTAGCGAGGGAGGACAAACTGCTAGATAGTTGATTATTATTTTAAGCTTAAAATTTTATGCATATCACATATCCACTATATATGAGTTTGAGTTGCAATATTATCTTATTTCCTATACTACATTCTTACTGCTTTAATTATTTTTTCAAGAGAGGATATTTCGTCTTTAAACCGCTAGATGGTGACTGCTTTTCTGTACTCTCAAGCAACAAGCATTCATGCTGGTTAGTATATAAAAAGAAAAAAAAACCAAACTTACATATGTAACTATGCGTGCGATTATATGTAAACTGCGGTGGATAATGTAGATTTGTTTGTAAGCGTCCTTGCGAGAGTGTGTGATATCGACATAATACCAATGTAAAAAAACAATCGAATGCATTCCGCTTAAATATGCGGAATATATCATTCAGTTTCCAGTAAATAGGTTGCAGTCGGATACAGCGGCAGCAATGAAAGGCGTTACAAAGTTCCGAGAATAAAAAAGAGTTTTAATTTCTTTTTATTGAGATTCGGAAATTCGGTTGAATTATATATATGGAATGCTTAATTTAAGTGAATTAATATTCTAAACTACAATTACAAGTACACTGAATCAACGGTATGAGGTGTTGATTCTGCAGCATAAGATTTTAATTTAACAGAACGTGCTCGCATGTATGGGCACGAATCTTTTGATCCGACTTTTTTTCTCAGTGCATACACGGAGAGAAGTATTATAGTAAAAATTACTATATTCCGTAGAAACAGTGGGATATACTCAACTTATAGTAAACATCGTCATAGGTCGAGTATGTCCTATTATTCCTACGGAATATAGTAATTTTTACTATTAATATTGTAATAATTGCAATGTCATTTGCTTCAGTGTATTATTGGGAGTTACTACGAAATGTCACTTTCTTTATAAATTTCCTCAGAATTTGTAGAAATGTTTATAGTACTGATACTTATAAACTATTAAAATTTCGGACCACCTAGCTTCACGAAAATCGACATATTCATGTATAAAGTCGTGACTTTTATGGATGGGTCATTTTTACAGCTACGTTTTCCTTTAATGCGTTTAAAATTTTAGTAAAAAAAGCTCTTATTTGTTAAATACTAAATTTAGAACGCTATGTTCAAAACAGTAGATACCAAGCATCATCGTTGCCAGATGTAGTGCTGAGAAAAAAACATCTCAATATTATGTGTACATCTAGTCCAAAATATCTGACTTTATCATTTCCCGGAAAGTTAATTTAATCAACTTTACGTGTACTATAAACGTTAATTAAAAGTAAAATTAACTTTTATACACACGGCGCGTAAAGTGCGTACTGCCCGAGGCGAAGCCGATACTATTTTTTTACACGCGGGGCGTAAATAGCGCATTCTGTTTTTCGTCCGCATGGCGTACAGTACGCATTTTACGCGCCGTGTGTAAAAAAATAGTATATGCACTGATTTTATACATATAGGCTGTACCGCACTAGTCCTCTTAATAAGTGTGCGCTAAAAATTATTATAATTTATATCATTATGGTGACAAAAACGATTTGCAATCAATTTTAATAAAATTTTTCTAAATAACGCTATAGTTATAGCAACGTTTACTATGTAAAAGGTATCCTATTTTCTACCAGTAATTCAACTAATATTGAGAATTTAATGAAAATTTACAAATTTCTAAATAGAAGCTCGATAAAGCTAAAGTTAAACTTGTTGAACATATATATTATCTAACAAAGTAGCACTTATAATTTCAATAACATGATTAAGTTATTCGTCCTTTTTGCATCGAGACATTGATAAATAAACTTAGAGCTTTATAAAATGATAGATCATTACCTAATACAGAGAATGTTCATTTTATACTCTTTATTATAAGGAAATTGCTTGTTCTTTCGTTTGCTATATATATTATGGCGCAAAATTTGAATTGTTAGTAATTATATAATGTTTATATAATACACGAACGCGGAAAACCCGGAAAATTATTCACATTGCCGATGTTACCGACGATCTAATTGTTTCATTAATGCGATCCAATAAAAAAATCTTAACTTTTATTCGTTCCTTATACTTCAATATTATAGATGTCTCAAACATGCCAAGATGTATTAAATATTTTTTAAGAAAAAAGTATTAAAGAATATTGTGTCTAGAAATTTTATGTAATAGTTTGTAAATAAAAATTGAAGGGAAACGAAAATGTTTACGGTGGCGTTACCAACTATTCCAAGATCGCCTTGAAACAAATCAGGTCGACTGAATAAATTTTAAATTTAAAGTAAATATTTAGACAATAAAAAAATATTTATGCATGTATAAATTAACGTTGCTTCCTCAATAAATTTTATTGTTATGATTCATTAAATTATAATTTTAATTTATTATTAATATTTATGTTTTATTATGTGTACTGCTTATTAAGCTGATGTGATTGTGGTTTATAGGTATATTGGATTCACCTGCACACACCGAGAAAAAAATTTAGTTGGAACAATGACCGCGAAGACAATAAATAGCAACAACTATCTTTTTTTGTTATTTTAACATACTAGAGGCAGTTAATTAAACACACTGCAATATTGTTGAAACAAAAAATATAAGAAGTTCATTCAATGAACTAAAGGTAGTTAACTGAATAGACTAAAACGTTGTTGAAAAAACAGAAATACGATGTTAATTTAATGACCTAGAGATTATTGATAAAAATACACTGAGAAAAAAATTCAGTTGGATCAAAAGACTCGTGCCTATAAATGCGAGCAACAGTATACTCTGTCAATTTGACAAATTTTGATTTTGAATTGAACAGCTTCGTTCTGTTAAATTAAAACCTTATGCTGTTGATTCAACGCCCCATACCATTGATTCAAAGTACTTGTAATTGTAGTTTAGAATATATTTCACTTAAATTAACCATTCTATACATACAATTCAACCGAATTTCCAAATCTTGATAAAAAAGAAATTAAAACTTTTTTTTATTCTCAGAACCTTAACACGCCTTTTATTTCTGTCGCTATATTCTAACTGCAACTTATTTGCTGGAAACTGAATGTAATTTATGAAGGTTTCTTAAACAACTGCACATTTAAGCGGGAACACACACACACTTTCTCGCAAGGACGCTTACAACAAATCTAAATTACGCATCACAGTTATATGTAGTCGCACGCATATGTACGTTTGAATTATTTTCTTCTTATATACTAACCATCATAAATGCTGGTCGCTTGCGGGTACAGAAAAAAAACAGTCGCCTTCTAGCGGTTTATAGACGAATTATCACTTTGCGGCTCCGAAGAAAACTGCAAAGCCGAGAAGCCGGTATTAGGAATACCGGCTGGGTAGCCTCATCGGCGTGCGTCGAAACGTGGTTATAAAGACCGTAGACTTAGGCGCATACTCCAAGTAAAACAGCACACTACGCGACAGCGAAGGCACGAGAGGCCCACGTGATTGGAAAAAGGGAGGGAAGCGCGATTTGGCCAAGTGATCGACGAGCTCATCTCTCTCACTCAGAAATTCTGTTAATTCAAAAGTTATCGTCTGTCATTTGATGTATTAAACAATTCATTCAACAATAAAATAACTTTCAAATTAACTTACTCAAATTCTTGTGATTTCAAGAATTATACTTTCATTTTAACAAAAATCTTATGTTTCATTAGAATGAATGTTGAATCGATAGTCGCGCTTTCAAAACAGCGGTCGCGCCTTCAAAACAACAGAATATACCACTGTTCATCGTTCATGGCGCTGAGTCTGTTGAATCAACAGAATATTCTTATGTTTCAACTAGATTTTTTTTTCAGTGTAAATAAAAAAAGAATCTCGATTTCATATTTTTGGTTATTTGTAATATCGTTATCGCAGAATGGCCTGGAAACTTTACAATACACTGAAGTTTTTGTGGAAGTAGAGGATTACATTTTTATTTTATCAGATACCTTATAATTAAATCTTTCGTAAGCCATACACCTAAAAGCTAATATCGCACGCATGTTTTATTAAATAATACCTATCGTTAAACGCATCGCTTGCATACAATGTTAGAACCCTTACGACTTGTCCTTATATACTAACCGGGACGTTTCTCAGCCGCTTGCGAGAAAAGCCAAACCCTAGCGGTCAATTTTGAAACGATATTTAAAAATGAAATATAAGTTCATCACTTATCGGTAACACGAAATTCGAGAACGTTCGGAATGTAAACAAAAGTCGTGTGCCGGTTACCAACGTCGTCGGCTCTTTCGCCTACCGCTCCCCCTTTCCTCTCCTTATATTATGTAGTATATTTTAGCTTATATAGACATTTTAACAATTTTACGGATACGTTACCATTTACTTCCCTAGTTTTATGTGATTATTATCAATAAAAATTAACTAATTCATTATCACATCGATTGTTAATATTTCGTGAATTTGCAAAAAAAAAGAACAATGTTTGTTGATTTAATACAATTCATTGTTACAATTAAGCGATAGTTTCTTTTAATAGAATTATTGTTCATTGAAAGAAACTTATTTATTAAGTGAATAGATTTTTTTTATTTAATTTAATATATTATGTAATATTCACTTAATGAAAATACTCATTAAATTAACCTCTGTACTATTGTTTTAGTAAAAAGTATTTTTATTTTAATATAAATATTGAAGTCATTTTAATAAAAACGTGTTACAATAATTTGACGGAAATATTTATTAGTCTAATGATGGGTGCGTTTAATTTAATAAAAAATGAATTAATCCAATAGATTTTCCGTTCAGTCAATGGAACAAGGGCAGTTGTTACGAATTATTGTCCTCGCGGCCATTGATTCAACTAAATTTTTTTCTGCGTGCAGATTTTTTAATTTTCTTGAAATTGGTTCATTGAAGTTTTTAATCTTTAGAAAGATTACAAGCGCTTGTAAGTATCAGTTTATGGAGTCCATATAAGTGATGAGTTTCCTCTTAAATTAAAAACTTTAGAAATCTTATGAAAATCGAATCAATCAATAACATTCTCAGCTCAACTTTCTATCTATTTTGGTTGAATTTATAGTTTATAAAATACTTTGCAAGTAAGCTACACTGGAAAAGGGAAGTCTATAAATTAAACAGTCTAGAAAGTAAAGAGCAAAAAAAGCTTACATGTGCAAAAAATGATTCTCAATGTGTGAATATTACTTTCGAGATATTGATAAATATGCGAGCACGAAAAATATCTTTGATGTTAATTGAAAGGAAGCAAAATCACGTGCTGACCGTAATAATGTTCATTTAGACTTTCCATTAATTGTTAAATTCTGATAATCAAATGTTGCCGTGCACGCCATTAATTATTCTCACTTTGATTGATCTCGTCTAGGTGAAGCTTATTGTTGACAAGATGTACTACGAGACACACATCTTTTGAAAGACCTTTCCTTCTTAGATTTCATGAAAAGCCGGGGAACATGAAACGGCGTGAAAAGTCGTCGATGCAAACGAAATTTCAAATTTTCCATATGGCTAACGCGACGTAAGTATATTCATCCAGTCAAAGATAGCTAGATCCGGCAATCGATGAATCGACGTTTTCGACCTTAACCCACTTCTCGCTTGCGTCGAGGTGTGGGCTAAACTCCCACTCTTCTTAAGTCTCGGTGTTAGCGTGGAACGAGGAAATGGAAACGCGCTCGTGCAACTGATTATCGTCGGCTCTTTCGTCGATACTTTCTCTATTGTAATAAAGCACTGGGCAGTACTGGTCTGCCACTATTATTTAGCCGTTGCTTCATGTTTTGTCACTGGATTCATTACGCTAAAAACAACGCTGGCGTATTTCCAGACGAGTGCTGCAAGAAATGTCCAGAAGAGGAGGCTTTCCAACTTATCTTTACAATAAAGTGTATATTTTTCATCATTTTTAAAGCTTCTTCATTTTTACACTCCTAAGATAAAAAGTTGTGCGTAGTAACAGGAATTCCTCAACTTTGGATCTTAAAATTGGTCGAAACTTTGGCTATGTGTTGCGAACACGTGAATACATTAAAAAGTAAACAGCCAAAGTACACAAAATTGATAATTCGACTATGTGTATTATTTTTAAGGCCCCTTTCTAATTAACCCTAACTTAAAAGGCAAAATAATTTTACATACTGTACTCAAGCTCAAGAAAAAAGGGAATCACTAACGTGGCTCCTTCAGTAAATAAATCAATTTCTGAGCAACATGTTTTCTATATTGTTTATTCAGGAAACAAGAGATTATGATATTAAGAAGGTTAAACTTTATCATAACTGAATAAAAGAAAAAGTTAAAAGTGAGAGTAAGAAAAGACGAGAGTAACTAATGCAGCTAGTATTGGAAGAGTATTACATGAAACGCATTAGGTCTTAATCATTTCCACTTTCTCTTGTCTGCTCGCACTATGATAGCTTAATGCAGCTTATGCAGTAACCAAGTAACATCGTGTAATTATCATTGTGTAAATATTTTTTAAATCCACGAAACCTTGAATTTAAAATTTTCAAACGGCTTTTATACTCTTATACTATCATCTCTTATTTCATCGATTAATGGGTCAAACAAAGGGCAGGGTATATTTTAGACAAATAAGGATCGTGCACATAATGTTTTTGTACACAATAAGTACAATTGGTAATTTCATTCACAATAAAATTGTACACATTAGTTTAAGGTAGCTGATCGGGAATATTTGTGTACCGATGCATTGTACACATACATTAAAAAAAGTGTAAACTTGTACACACCAAAAAGTGCACATTTACTTTGTACACAAAATTATTTTAAACAATATTGAAATCCTAAAAGACTTGTGCACAAATGCACGATTCAATTCTTAGTTCGTGCACAGTGCAGGAAACGTGATTTTGACCATTTTTGTTTAAACACAAATCTATTTATGAGAATGTAATGAATGTTGAGCACATAACTATTCAAGGTTTTATTAAACAAAGTGTTCATATTTTTCAGTTATGTAATTCGTCGGCAAGTGAACAAAGTTGTTGAAATAACTTTAAGAAGCATTTAAATAGAAATTCTTTAATTCTCTTCCTATTTAGAATTCCCAATTGAAAATGCGATTTTCCAGATAATTCGCTATGATTTTTCTGGATACCAAATAGTCATGACTCAATAAGCCCCTCTAAAAATTTTCGAAAGTAGCAGTGAATAAATTGTATCTCTAGCTTAAAACGATAATATATTTTTACTTCCGAAAGTTTATGCTAAGAGAAATTTTTAGCATAATTACGTAAAGCATCGTTGAGAAAGACTGTAGCTTTCATAATATAACATTAATTTTCGCGCAATGTTAATTCAATTGATTTTCCTTCCTGCCTCTTACATTTTTTACGAGTAAAAATGAATTTTCCTAGTACTATAGACGCGTTAAAAAAAGGAAATAATAGCGCCAGCCACGAGGCCGAATCGTGGGGCGAGAGAATAAGTATGATTAATTAACCAAAACGAGGTTAGTCGGCGTAAAAAGCCGAAATCAGCAAGCTTTCGTTTATTCGCTTTAGGAGTAGAAAATGTCGCAACGCGCTAACCTGTACTATTTCGACCTCAATGATGGCCTATTAATTACTAGTAAAACCTAGTCCGCTTCGCGCACTCTTTACATTCTACTTTTTCAAGATAGACTAATTTTTTTATTTTAATATTAATAATCGCCATAATCATAATATAATTTTAAACTTTTGTATATTCAAAATTGAAAAATTCGCATTCGCGCATCCTATCTAATATAAAGATCAGATAACTAATCGTTATAATCTTGGCGACCAATTCAAATCACGCATTAAAATTAAGCTCCACGACAAAGGCCATCATTTTTTAAGAAAGGATTTTGCATTCTTCTAATAACTTTGTGCATATTATAACAAAGGAGTAACGTCGTATGAATTCTTTTGTTGAAACAAAATTTGTATATGTCAGAAAATAGTTATTATACGAAATAATTAAGATTTCGTGCACCCTTAGTTTCTACTAACCAGCATTTACTACTAACTAGTAACCAGCATTTCTAATAACTCGCGCTGGTAGAAAAGTAAGCTACCTCGTTAGCTTGGTTAATAACAATAAGCTACTAATAAGCTTACGAACCGCTGAAGCCATTAAACAATATGAACAAAACTTTTTGTTCCTTTTTTAATAATGTGCTTAAAACTATATGATGTAACAAAATATTATTTGATAATAGAAATTTTATTTAACTCCTTCATAATGAATATGAAACTATTTGTGTTTTATGTTTATAAGATTATATACATATTAGTACCGTATTTGAACACAGTAATTTTTACTATAACATTTCTCCCCGTGTACTTTCGTTAGCTTACGATACCTAAATCTGCAACAATCAACTAAATCGTAGCTAAGAATTAGTTCGCTTTCCTAGCAGGGCGTTAATCTTGATTAGTTATAATTATGGATCAGAAATTAAACCACACATTGACTGAAATTAACTAAGAATCTGATGATTGGCACATGGACTTCGCACTGCACATATCGAAGGTACAGTGAAAGAATGAATCAATTCAGATTTTGCTCGAAAATAATACTTTTGAATTGACACTTTTCCAACTAAAATCTAAATTAACATTTTCAAACAAAATCTGCATCGACACTTTTCGAACCAAAATTTGAATAAATACCTTCATCAAGTGAAATCTGAATTAACATCTTTTTTCATCGAACCATCGTCGTGAGCGCTGCATAAATTTGCTAACTCAGCATTTACCCAGCTGCCCTAATACTGGATCTACCTTAGAGACTGATCGATTCTGATGGTACTATTTTACCTTAAGGGGATGCCTAACTTAATTTTCGCGCTCTACTATACCGGCGATTCTCTATGTTCTTTGCTAATCTCTAAGGCAAATTTAATTTTTCAAATAATTTTGAAACGGCTTGCTTAATGGCAGTTCTGTTTGCATCGAAATATTATTTATAATTCGTAGAATGTGCGTAAACTTCTTTTTTGGCTGATTTCAATTCCAATTGAAAAAAAAGTCATTATTTTCAGCAATAGGAAACGAAATCAGCCAAAAAAGAAGTCTACGCACATTCTACGAATTATAAATAATATTTTGATGCAAACAGAACTGCCATTAAGCAAGCCGTTTCAAAATTATTTGAAAAACGAAATTTACATTAGATGCTATAGCAGAGAATATAGGGAATTGTCGGTACAGTAGAGCGTGGAAATTATGTTCGGCATCCCCTTAAAGGGATGCCTATTGTCTTAATTTCCGTGCTCTATTATACCGACAATCTCTATATTCTCTGCTAGCATCTAAGGCAAATTTCATTTTTCACATAATTTTGAAACGACTTTCTTAATGACATTTCTTATTGCATCAAAACATTATTTATAATCCGTAAAATGTGCATATACTACTTTTTTGACTGATTTCAATTTCAATTGAAAAATAAGTCGGTATTTTCAGCAATAGGAATTGAAATCAGCCAAAAAAGAAGTCTACGCACATTCTACGAATAATAAATAATGTTTTGATGCAATCAGAAATTAAGATAGGCATCCCCTTAAGCTGTCCCATCATAAAAAAGAATATTGATCTTTAAAACACGTTTTGACTGGACAGTTGATCATATTCTGAACTGAAATAATCGTCAATAAAGTTCAAATAGAGAGCTTTACAAGCTGACAAATCAGCACAAAACTAATTAGACTGTGATGAATTTTCGGTTAATTTTCTACCAGTGATCGCTACTTTTATGCACTCGTCAAATCATTGTTGGTCGACATTTAGAGATCCGTTTAAATTAAAATTAAAAACATCACCTAAAGGACTACTATCTATACGTCATTCGTCAAAACAGCGACTACAAACTAATACATATACATCGCCGTATATTTACAAACAAAAACATAAAGCTATATACTTGCTCTGTCTCAGCATACCTCTGAGCGCAACTAAACCTAATTCTGTAAATATATTTTTATGTAGCCCTTTAAAAAATTAATTAGCTTCATCAAGTTTCTATTTAAATGTCTGTAATTTTTCATCAAATTTTCAATTTTAGATCAACAAGCAAAATCTAGCGCACTTTGCGCGCCCAATTTCCTTTTTTTCGTGTTTATTCCGGACCCATTTTTGAGGTTAGAAATTTTGAATTTCAGCGCCATTCTGGAATTAACCTACGAACCGATCAAGTTCACGTTTTCGAGGTTTCACAACATCCGGTCATCACTTTTTTAAGCGAGTATTACCAGTAGAACCTCTTTAAAACTAGATTCATAGCTTAAGTACAAGATTAATAAAAAAGTATATAGAAAATGTATAATAAACTACGTGTTTCTAATTTATTTCTCATTGAAACCAAAATTTTTCGGAGGGTGATTTCTTAAAGTTGCACCTTATTTGCTGCTGTACGCTACAGCCTATTTAATTAAATAAATACACGTGCATTAGGAGAGCGTTGGTCAGCGCACCTATATGAATCATCAAAATAAAATAGGCAGCGCGAGTCGTGCAACAGCCACAGTGCCTTACAGTATTTTTTACTTTTTTCTCTCTTTGCTTTTGTTCCTCGTTGCGGGTTCTCGACCTGTTCTTATGATTCCAGGAAGGATGCTACGAAGACACAATGGATTTGCTTCGTGTCCTTTGCAAATGCGCCTCCGCAAGTTCAAATGTGGAAAAAGTCACGTCAAGACCCTAAAACGATTTTACGCTTTTCAGAGCATGCCGCTCCTTTCGCGATTGCTATTTCAATTATTTTACCGTTACTTTCTTATTCTATATACCTCTATGCTTCTTTTAATGAGCGAGTCGTGTTCTTTTATTTGGAGACACTGTTTTAGTTAACAGCGTTTTCGAATCTCTCTCTGTTCGGCTCGTCAAACTGGTTTTAGTCAACAAAGATTCCTTTAAAAACCAAATTACATATCGTTCTTCTTGACTGTGGGCAAATACTCTCATCCTCAATTTAGTTTCTTTTTCTTATCTTGTTGAATTTTTTTATTGATGTATAGCAGCATCCTTAAGGAGGTACCGTACCAACTATGTAAATCAAAACTCTAATCGCACATTAAATGTTAATGAATATTTCTTCCACGTTAAGGAAATCTTATTATAGTCAAATTACATAAATAAATTGCATCTTAAATGAATCGCGAATTTACCTCAAGTCTTTCTTTCTATCAGTGTATATATGCAATACGACATTGTCAACATTTACTGGAGAGCGTAGCTTTTTTAAATATTTTATATGTATTTATCAATTAACAGTTCACCAATTAATATGAACTTTAGATATTTTTCCTTATATTATAAAAATTTCCGTGAGATCTAATCGCCATCTTCTAAGATATGAATAAAAAATCTTAAATCTCCATAAGAGACTGCGTAAATGCGCGCGCCTTTTTCCATAGAGGCATTCTTTTCATCTAGGTCTAATAACGCAACATTGTCTAATTAATTAACGCGAAAATTATAATTGCCTACTTTACATATTACTCTCACGTGGTTTCATAAAGGATAAAAAGTATAAAACAAGTATACTTCTAAAAAAGCACACTTCTACTGTTACGCAAATATTTATAACGTCGATTTGGCTTTCATCTCGATATTGCTTCTTAAAACCGCGCAAATATTGTCACCCTTACCCACTTTTATAATGAATGAGCATAAAACAAAAGTAAACTTTTTATGTTTTCTAGCGAAAAAATAAAACATAAAAGCTGCAGTGAACAGTGAGTCCATAAAACGCCTTTTGAAAGATTCGTGGGGGTCTGGGCGCGGAGAAAAAAAAGAGTCAAAACAGGATAGGCGTAGGGAAACGGCAGCGCTTACAATAGAGCACGTATGCCGCGGGAGGACTAAAGGTGATGAGAGGGAACTCGAAAAAAGGAGGAATTATTCCCCGTTGAAAGAGCGATACCCCCTCAAGTGGCTAGGGGCCGGTGCGTCCTCTTCCTCATCGCGCTATCAGCTTTCCTCAGCCTTCGTCTCCCTTTTTCTTTAATCAAAAGGAGGGAGAGAGAAAGGAGGCATACAGCTGCTGCGCCAAGCTCTAACCTTGCTTTGGACTTTACTTCTCGTGCATTTACACGGGGAGACAAGCAAGATAACATTAGTTGAACTGACTAATGTAAATTTAACATTATGGTTGTCGTGTTGTAACAATTTTAAATCAATTGTAACATTCAGAAGGTACTAAGTTATAGGTTATTTTACTGTTCGTTTGTGTCGTAAAACAAACGAACAGTAACCTAATCAGAACGTTAAAATAACTTGTATCGCACGGTTACTCTGACCTTACATGTAAGTACTGCAGTCAGTTACATTAGTAGTCGTGTCATCGTTACCGTCTTTTCCAGTTGTACCGATATTTTTTCTCTATATACACTGTACGATACTTTTCGCGAGGAAGAAGACCGCTAAGTTCTGAATAGCTTACAATTTGATACCTTTATATTATTTGAAAGACACTACGCGGAATGTTTTCTATTCAAGTATGACCGATGAGATACGCTTATCGAAATAAGAGGCAATTTTTCAAAGATCATTAGACTCTCTGATATCTTATCAACCGACGAGATAAATACTATATTCCTATATTCAAATATCTGCCACTGGCGTTTAAGTTTTATTGCAAGATGTTTTTGCACAAGAAAACTCTGATTTTTAGTAGAATTCAATGACAATCGTAGATTGAGATATTTTAATCAATCACAGTTCTGATCTATAGTTAGAAAACGTTCTGATCTTATATCTTCGGAACAGGATTTTCGAGAATAAACTCTCGGATAAGAAATGAAAGCAGAAGCAAAACACAATAGGATATTCGAGACGTGAAAATTAGAGTATGTGCATAATTCCACAGGGTTTTCTCTCCCTTGTGAAAATATTATTGTAGAGACTTGATAGTGTCGTACACTAACAAAATATGAGTAGAACAATAAATCACGAGATGAAATGGTTCTTTTCGTTGGCAAGAATATCACGTCGCGAAAAGACGTAAGCACTTTTAGGCAATTTCTAATCCAGAACGTGAGTGCGGTCGGTTGTTCTTGAACTGCGATTATATTGGTGTCGGTATGTTGCAATTGCACTCGTTGGGAAACGAGGACTTGGCTACCAGTAGAATAGGCGTAATTTAAAAAATATATTTATGCTTCTTTATAAATAGATGGATCTTTGAATTTGAATGGCGAGGTGTAGCATTGAGTACCATAAGTCAAGACGAGCTGCTTGGAACAGCGCTCAATGTAAAACAAGCGCATTCTGGCTGATTCAGGCCTTTGCACCTTGGATGAGAAAGGCCAAAGTTGAATACTTTGTGTCTCCTCTCCGATGACGAAGCCGAGGAATAAGGACAAAGCCAAATCGACAGGAAGTCCTTGGCTGCTGCTGCTGCTGCTGCTTTAAAACATTTCGTCGATTTGAAATGTGCAGCGTCGTGTAACCCGGGCCGACTCTACAGTGTCGTTCACTTCGCGAGTTTAATCTTCTTCTGTCCACACACCTCGTTATCGCAGTGACTTGCTTAGTCAAATTATTTAGATTAGGATACCTCTGGGGCTACGTGCATCTGACATTCTGCTCTTATCGTAAAATGCATTTCCTTATCACGCAAGCAAGTTGAAGTGCCGGCAAGCTCTGTGACGTTCACGATGGTACGTGAACGAGATCTTCCTCTTGAGCGTCTGTCATTCGTAGAAAAGGAAAAAAATTGTGGCCTTCTTTTTTTCTTTCTTTTCTCATTCACAATGTATGGTTGGTGTTCTTCCGCACTATATCTAGCGAGCTTTCGAGGGGGGGGGGGGGCACCTGCAGTCGAAGGATTAAGGAATTTTCCACTGACTAAAGTCAATGTGCAACTTTCTTCAAATTCATCAATCAATATTTGTAAAATTTGATCCTAGTAAAATTTAATATATATACACATATCTAGGAAAAATTATATTATATAAAATAGGTGTCGAGAATAACACATCAGATATTAAAAACTACTATTTTATACAGGGTGATTCATTTTAATTGCCCCAGGCAAATATCTCGAAAAGTACGGGAGATGGAAAAAAACGTTAAATGTAAAAGTTGTAGGGTTCAGAGGGGGAAATCCAATGGTGACCTTGACCATGACCTTGGGGTCAAGTTTCAAGGTCATTTCAAAGTCAAAGTAGTCTTTTTAAATAGGAACACCAACTTTTGACCTCGGAAATTAAAAGAGCGGAAAATTTTACATTCAAACGTGATGTTATGTCATGGGGTCCAGTTGACCTCTGCAGTCGCATCAAGGTTAAATGAAGCTGTCTACACAATTCGTAGGCCAATATCTTGAAAAAAGCAAGGTTGAGAAAAACTTTAAATACCAATTTCCCCCTCTGAACCCTACAACTTTTACATTTAACGTTTTTTTCCATCTCCCGTACTTTTCGAGATATTTGCCTGGGGCAATTAAAATGAATCACCCTGTATATTACAACTTATATCATTAAAAAACTGTTATTTAAATAATATTTTTTGCTTTTTTAAGTAGTTAATTTTATTTGTTCTATCAATAAATTGAATGCTATAAATCATAAAAAAGGACATTTTCATTTATTAGTTTTGTCAGTCATTTTATTTTATTATGAATTCGCATTTTTTCAATGATGAGAGTGTAGAATTCTCGTCATTCGATAACTTAATTATATACGCTCCTAACCTATTGGTATATCCTCGCTCACATGTTTCGCTGCTAATGTATTGCAAAATTCTGTTAGATTTTAAGGTAAAGTAGCCTACTAAGAAACATTTCAAGAATTGGATCCTATTAAGAAACAATCCTATAATATTTCATTTTTTGAAAACATTTTTATATATTATCGCAATAAAAAAATATTTTCTACATCTTAAAGATTTTATTTTTATAATATAATAAAACTAAAGTGTGGAAAAAAGTCTTGAAAGAAATAAATAGTTTTTAATCGAGTGGTTACATGACAGAGAAATATCGATGGTCGGGTAGCTGATCGTAGCCGAACAGACTGATCAGTATTTACGTAATTTTATTCATCTACAATCATTGTGTTACACAAAAACTGTTTTATTAGACAGATAAGAACATATACAAGAAATTAGTATAGGTAGTTTTTCGCTAAATATGAGTAAAAATATTAAAAAATAGGTGTTTCTTAATACGTTCCACAATCTCTTCAGGACTCCATTAAGAAACAAGTGTTTCTTAATTAGGAGCTCACTTTCAGTGTAGTTACCTATTATAGAAACGCGTAAACAACGAGGTCGAGCACGTTTGGAGTTTTGGAGTTAAGATGTATATATTGTTTATAAGTAGAGTTTCTCGCTTTTATAAGTAAAATATTACTTACGTGTGCAATACACATCTGCTTGTATGAAGCACTAGCATTTTTTTGTAGACAAGTAAGTCAAACTTTTACGTTAAACGTCATAACCTTAATCCTATCCTCATATTAATCGTGTAATGAAGCGTTACAAATAACTTTTTTTAATGCAAAGTTTTTATCTTATTAATTAATATTTCAGATATGAAGATACGTAAACGCAGCAAAACTAAAGGCCCAGAAAAATCCTTAGAAATTAAGAATGTCAATTTAAAGACTGCAAGACCAAAGAAAGTAGTAGTTAAAGTTGTCAGTGAGACTAGAACTGTTATTAAGAAACAGAAACTTAAACGAAATTGTTATGTCTCGGAAAAATTGCAGGAGAAAATCCAGAAAGCAATCAAATCTGTCAATGAGGGTGCATCGCTAAGAGAAGCAGGAAAAATGCATGGCATTCCCTATTCATGTACTTTAATTTTAATTATTATAAGGATATTAACCCATTAACGCGCAAAATGGGAAATTGGGACGCAAAACTTCAAGCCCACTACGCTGTTAGAAAAAAATATCTGTTTTTGTTCAAACTCCTTTATAAGGGGTTTTTGGTGATGCTCTTTCAGAATCTGGCACTTATTTTGTAAAAAAAAGTTAAAATCATAATTATTTTTGCATTTAAAAAAAAAAAGTCATGAATTTTTAACGTTTTTTTTTTTAAATCGATTTTGACTAACGTTGCTGTATTCAAATAAGCAAAGTACTACCAAAAATCGAGTCCTCGAACTCCAAAGTTTTCAAAACACTGGTAGAGAACCTTTTTTTTTCTTTTAGTTTTTCCAAAATGGCGGTTTTTGTGAAACAGCATAATGTTAAATTTCATGATTTTTTTTCTTGACAAGTTTGAACCTTACGAAAAAAAGTTATATAACAAAAAATGTTTAAAATCATTCAATAAACATGTATGAATTTTTTTAAAAATTTTGGAGCCATTTTAGAATTTTTCAAAAATAGTGAATTTTGAAAATTTTGAAATTTACCCGAATACTTCTGGAAAAATTCATGCGTATTCTTTTAATGATTTTATGCACTTTTTGTTTAATAATTTTTTCAAACCAATAAAAATACTTTGACAATTTATTTCTCGAAAAATATGAGCCTTATAAAAAAAATTATTAAACAAAAAGTGCATAAAATCATTAAAAGAATACGCATGAATTTTTCCAGAAGTATTCGGGTAAATTTCAAAATTTTCAAAATTCACTATTTTTGAAAAATTCTAAAATGGCTCCAAAATTTTTAAAAAAATTCATACATGTTTATTGAATGATTTTAAACATTTTTTGTTATATAACTTTTTTTCGTAAGGTTCAAACTTGTCAAGAAAAAAAATCATGAAATTTAACATTATGCTGTTTCACAAAAACCGCCATTTTGGAAAAACTAAAAGAAAAAAAAAGGTTCCCTACCAGTGTTTTGAAAACTTTGGAGTTCGAGGACTCGATTTTCGGCAGTACTTTGCTTATTTGAATACAGCAACGTTAGTCAAAATCGATTTAAAAAAAAAAAAACGTTAAAAATTCATGACTTTTTTTTTTAAATGCAAAAATAATTATGATTTTGACTTTTTTCTACAAAATAAGTGCCAGATTCTGAAAGAGCATCACCAAAAACCCCTTATAAAGGAGTTTGAACAAAAACAGATATTTTTTTCTAACAGCGTAGTGGGCTTGAAGTTTTGCGTCCTAATTTCCCATTTTGCGCGTTAATGGGTTAAGTTTATTTTAAGCGTTGAATAATTCTAAATAAAAAATAAAAAGTGTTTTTTGAAAGGAATAAAAATGTTTATTTCATCATAAATTTAACCTAAAAATAATTATTTGTTCAATATTTATGCAAATATTTTATAAATTCATAATCTGATACTATATATAATTAATATTTAAGCTTATTCATTTGAAATATTAATATTTTTGTGTAGCTACAAATTAATTTAATAATGTTTCTTAATAGGAGCCAAGTGTTTCTAATATGGGTTACGATATAAAAATCGCGTTTTTTTACTAGGGTCTAGACATAGACAATATATTTTTCTTGTAATTCTTTAAATATACAAGTAATTGCAAATCTAAAATGTGCTTTAGGTTTGCCATTAAATAGCGCTTCCGACGATCTATAATATTTTCCAATTTATATTAATTTACTTTATTTCGTTTAAAAAAAAAGTACCCGAAAATCGTTTCTTAGTAGGCAACTTTACCTTATCCACTTATGAATTAGGAAATTAGTGATGCCACTTACGTGTAGATTTAAATAGTGGTTTTTACTATTTTTAAAGTAAAATTTGCTTAATGTATATTAATAATTATCGAGAAGATAAATTAATATCGAGAATAATATCGAGAATTATCTTGGTATTTATTAATAATTAATATGAAAATCTTAATATTTATTAAATATATGTAACTCTGTTAATTAATACATAAGGATACATTAGCGTTATCAAGGGAGGAAAACTGTTTAATGATAAATATATGAAAAGTTCAAAAATTTTACTACGACTGTTTTCTCAGTGTACTGTAGTGGGGGCCAGGCCCAATCCCTTTCTCGTTGCTATTAAAGTATACCGAATTAGGCTTTGGGTGTAGATTGCACAAGCCAAATCAGAGTACCGGTAGCGAGAAAAGGAAGAGTAGTTTTTTTTATGTTCGTCAAATAGTCTTTTTGCCATTGCCGGCGCAGCATTGCTCAGAGAGTGCAGGCGCACCGAAAGCGAGAGAAAATCGATCGCACAACTTCGTTGTGTGCACGCATAATCCCGTCAGCAACACCTCAACTACACCAAGACGGCTGTGTATATCGCCAAAGTGCAAGCAGCACACGATGTCGATGACGTCAACTGATACGAAACTTTTCAAGAGTCAACACAAACGCAAAAGGCATTTAAGGTTTTATTCTAAAGTATCCAAAATTTCTTACATGGACATCCTAGCCATTAAATGGTAGATTCTCTGGCTAAAGGGCTTATATTGATCTTTTGGAAGGTATCAAAAATTCCATCATAGAACAATTGAATAAAATCACTCGTCAACTAAGCGCACATAATGGGAAAAAATATTTCGAATCCTTCTACCAAAAAAGCTCAAAACCATGGTTCGAAGTCAAAAACCTTACTAAAGAAACTGTGACCTCTACAAACAGAGCTAGAGTCGAACACTATCACATGACTGAATCTCTTAAGGGGATGCCTAACTTAATTTTCGCGCTCTACTATACCGACGATTCTCTATGTTCTTTACTAACCTCTAAGGCAAATTCGATTTTTCAAATAATTTTGAAACGGCTTTCTTAAAGAGGCCAGCCTGGGTTAAATTGAAAAAAAAATACACTTTCCAGTATAATAGCTATACAAATTTCATTCATTACTTTTGATTGCTGGAACTTTTTACACTTTAAGTACTCATATAATTTAAGCTATTTATACACTATTAGAATATAAATAGTGCTCCTTATCACTACTATTGTTCCATCAAAAATATCTTATATTTTTATTTATTTGTCCACTTACCGTAACTTTTTTTTTCAGAACGATGACTTATATGTCACCAGACGAGGCTTAAAATACTCTTCATAAGTTGCACCTTAGATGTAACGGATCAATTTTTTTAATAAAATAAGAAAAAATATTATTGTAGACATTTTCGTGCAAAAGTATTAGGAAATTACTACGATTTCAATTCCTATTGCTGAAAGTACCGACTTATTTTTTAGTAGGAATTGAAATTAGCCAAAAATAAAGTCTACGCACATTCTACGAATTATAAATAATATTTTGATGCAAACAGAACTGCCATTAAGAAAGCCGTTTCAAAATTATTTGAAAAATCAAATTTGCCTTGGAGATTAACAAAGAACATAGAGAATCGTCGGTATAGTAGAGCGCGAAAATTAAGTTAGGCATCCCCTTAATAGGATAAAGTTTATCGACAGCTCGAACTCTACCTGTCGTCGTTAATGGCCGTACGTATTTCAGTGCCAATAAGCTAAAAGAAGAAGAAGAAGAAGAACTGTACCTGTGGACCTACACCACAAAATTCGAACCATGTTATACGGAATGCTCCCTATACGAATTTAAATGATTAGCTTTCCTCAAAAATCTCTCCATCGTAAATGTCAGTTGCCGATAAGTATACAGGTGTGCACTGCGAGAAATAATATAATAAAAATTATAAGATTTCTAATAAAAATTACTAAGTAACTTTGCAATCGGGACCTATACTTGATTTTAAAGAAAAATTGAGGACATTCTCTTGTAAATGCAAGTTCCCCCAATTTTGCTAAAATTTGGTTTATAGTTAGATATTAATATACTTAATAAGTGGTTGAAATTTCAGCACTCTAACCGGTACTAATTTTTGAGTTATAACAGGTCAAAGTTACAACTTTTAACACAGGTTGCATAGGCTAAGACTGCGCTTGAAGTACAATATCTTCGGCTGTGACTTCAAAAATCCCCCAGTTTTTATGAAAATTAAGTATGTAATAGAATTAAATATTGCGATTAATATGAACCATTTTTCAATGGGGCAAACGGTTCAATGGTACTACTTTATAAGATAATGAACACTAAAATCCGCAGCTACAGTGCATTTTGATGCGCGCAGAGCAGAGACTGAGGAGAAAAGTATCCGCGTTAGTACGGAGTAGGGAGCGCTTGATGTGTTGGGAGTAGACACGTCGTTTGCTCAACGAAGACTAACAGAGTCCAAAGAAGGCATAATTTCCTTGTTATGTAGTACCTATGAATAATATAAATTTATACTGTAACGCGTGGGAATGCCTAATGCTGACCTTTCGAAAACAGAAAATAAATGAATGAGTGAGAGAGATGGAGACGCTCCCCACTACTCAAAGGTCCAGAGAGGAGAAGTAGAGAACGATGCACAGAGTGCTAAATTTCGTCACTGCGCATCTTAGGTTCTCAACTTAGTCGTTTCGGAAAGCGAAAAACTAAGCGGCAGCGGGGGAGAGTATCAGCGCTACTAGTTGGTTTCCGCTGAATAAGAAAATGTCCTTAATAATGAAATCCACCGTCTTTTAATCTGATCGCCGCATCGACGGGGATTCGAACCTGAGTCCACTACTTGGGCAGCGTTGATCTAGTATAGCCTATAGGCTTATAAGCACTTAGACCACTAGAGCACCGACTCTATTTAAGAATTTACTCATAATTACAATTTTATATTAATATTAATAATTAATTAAAAAAAAATTAATTATTATTTCTGTATATTGTTAATATTAAGATTTCTATATATTATAGGGATAAACAAAATTTAACCAGGAAAGCGTTTCTGATCTATCAGAACTGCCAGAGCTTTAGAAACAATAGCGCGCTATTAGCAGCGCCGCGAGCGACAAGTTCGGTGGATATTGTAAGAACCTTAACAAATTTTACTATGTAACATAGCAAAACTCATAGATATTCACGAACAGAGTACATTTTGTAAAGTTACTTAGTCAAATATATACAGGTGCTAACAAATTTAAAATTATTTCTAATAAATTTTACATAATTACGGTACAAATATTACTATTTAAAACTATGTTATATAACAATTTTTCTAAGGCATAATAACATTATTTAATCGAAAATAAAATAAAAATTATTTAAACTATAGTGAAGTAGGCTGTAGTGCCAATATGAGTCCCAATTCCCATGTTACTTAGTAATTATTTCTAGAATTCTAATAATTTTTATTAAGTATTTCTCTCAGTGTAATTTTTGTGGCGAAACCACATACAGAAACGAGTCGATACGTTCTGAATTACTTGAGAATGTGATCTACATGTTTGTATAACGTAATGTGAAAGAAAAACAGCGCAAAAAAACAATGTAAAACACTTATTTAAAGCAGATGTAAAACCATCTCAGGTTTTAAATGGACAGTAAAAAAACAGAATTTCAATATAACTTTATAGTTAGACTGGTTACTGGATACACAGATTCTTCATTTTATTGTTGAATTATAAATAATGTTATTGTTTATACGAACCTAGTACTATGGGTATGGCATTTTTTACATCGTATCATAAAAATTCTGAATCATTAATCACGACTTAATATTTAATATTATAATTTTCATTGTAATGGTTGCCATACCTATAAGTGCATTAAAATTTGCTATAGTATTGTAAATTTTTTGTGTATATTAATATTTTTGGCATTACTGAGATGCACCTTACTGAGGAGTCCAAACCTTAACCTTAAGGATGTACGAGCGGTTCCTGTGCAAAAATCACTTTTCCAACTTAGACAGTTCTAACTTTGAGATTATTTTCTACTATATTTACCCATGCTATTAAAACAAAAAATAATTAATTGACCGTCTAGTTTATAAGAAAATAGCTTGTGAAAAATGACGTAAAAGTCAGCACTATCATAAGGTTCTATGTATTAAACTACCTACCTTAAAAGCTATTATTTCAAATACTAGACGGTCAATTAATTATGTTTTGTTTTAATAGCATGGGTAAATATAGTAGAAAATAATCTCAAAGTTAGAACTGTCTAAGTTGGAAAAGTGATTTTTGTACAGGAACCGCTCGTACATCCTTAACTCAATAAAATAGGAAAATTGAATGAACTATACATACTCATAACACAGACGCACTCGTGCATTTCCTTTATCATTATCTTCTCTTAAAAAAGTGATGACCGGATGTTGTGAAGCCTCGAAAACGTGAACTTGATTGGTTCGTACATATATTCCGGAATGGCGCTGAAATTCAAAATTTCTAACCTCAAAAATAAACCCGGAATAAATAGTAAAGAAAGGAACTTGAGCGTGCTCAATTTTGCTCGTATCTTAAAAAAGTATTGGTTTTTGTTTTGGAGCATTTAAGTAATTCATGAATGAAATTGGTCGAAAAATTTAGGAACGCATTTTCTTTTGACGCCAAAGTTCAATTCTTAAAGATTGGACTTTTCCATTAAACAATTTAATGAAATAAGTATTGTTAAATCTTTTTAACTGTAGTTTTTATTAACTAAATTTGTTGAAAAATTAAATATCGCTACGATATTATTTTAACTAAAAAATCAGAATGTATTATTTAGAAGAATTGGTTAGAAAAAACAGTGTGAAGAGAAAACTGAGCGCGCGAAGCGCGCTGGATTTTACTACTATGTTTTTATTTTGCGTTACACGCGAGATTTTCCGTAAGTCACGATGTTTCTCTTCCGCTTTAGTTTTTTTCTTATTAAAAGCAATTGGTTATCGTTTTATTAAAAGGGTTAGTGCATAATGTCTCTTCATTTAAAGTTACCTAAAAATTTTTATAAATGTTTATAATACTAAAAGTTACAAATTATAAGAATTTTAGAGGACCTAGCTTCACCAAAATCACGATACTAACCTCTAGACGTCCCACATAATTTTTATCAAAACAAGAGTACTTTTAGTGTACATTGTCATATAAATCCAACCTAAAATCAGTCAAGTGGATGGGCGTACATCAAAATCCGACACTATATGATATCAAGACAATCACTTTGAGGTTAATGTGTAAAATAGTGTGTTTTACAGCGGTGACTTATAGTTGAGCCATTTTTATAGCTACGTTTTCCCTTAATGCGTTTAAATTTTACTTAAGATTAAAAAAAAATTATCTTCTTTGTTAAATACTAAATTTCGAGTACTATATTCAAAACTGCGGATACCTAGCTTTACCGTTCTCGAGATATAGCGCTGAAATAAATCCAAAATATGCAGTATCCATCATTATTTTATTCTAAAAACAACCAGTTATCTTAGTCACCTTTACATGTCTACAATACTATAACGTCAACATTAAAAATAAAATAAAATTTTTATATAGGCTATACTGCACTAACCCGTTTGATAAATTCTTTGTCATCTCTTAAGGAGGCTCTTGCGAGTACAACTCAAGTCAAATCTTCTCTTAAAAAAGTGATGACCGGATGTTGTGAAGCCTCGAAAACGTGAACTTGATTGGTTCGTATGTATATGGCAGAATGGCGCTGAAATTCAAATTTTCTAACCTCAAAAATGAGCCCGGAATAAACAGTAAAGAAAGGAACTTGAGCAAGCTCAATTTTGTATTTTAAAGTAATAGTTTTTGTTTTGAAGCATTTAAGTAATTCATGAATGAAATTGGTCGAAAAATTTAGGAACGCATTTTCTTTTGATGCCAAAATTCAATTCTTAAAGATTTGAGTTTTCCATTAAACAATTTAAAGAAATAAGTATCGTATTAAACCTTTTTAACTGTAGTTTTTATTAATTAAATTTGTTGAAAAATTAAATATCGCTATGATATTATTTTAAGTAAAAAATCAGAATGTATTATTTAGAAGAACTGATTAGAAAAAATGTGCATAAAGAGAACATTGAGCGCGCGAAGCGCGCAGGATTTTGCTTGTGATACAAAAAATAGAACAGAAATATGAATGAATATTCTTAAGCTTATAATTAAAAAAATTATTTTTAATGAATAACTAAAGTATAAACATGACTGTTATTGTTAATTTTTTATTATCTATTAAAATAATTTAGACGTAAACTTGATCCCTGTGCATAGCGAACTTCCGGGTGAAGTATTGTACACGTGCGTAGTATATAATGCAGGATTGAGGAAAAGGTTAAGGTTAAATAAAAATAAATAAAACCATTCTAGCCAAAAATAAAACATCATTACAAATATTAAAAAATCTTGTTTCATGCAAATTAATAAATAAAATGGCAAAGGAAGGTATAAATAAAAACGTCTTAATAAATGCTTACAAAAAAGATCCTACAAAGGGAATAAAAGTACTGTTATCAATGAGCATAAATAATAAAGTACGCATTACGTCTTCCCCAGATATTATTAATGTAATTAATAATACAATAAAAAATTTATGCTCATAAATTATTTACTACGTTAAAAAAATATATTTATTCATATATATTTTGTGTTAAAATGTTAAAAGAATAAATTCTAATAATTTTCAAAAAGAAGTCTTTTATTTTTAATCAATTTATTTTCTTATTTCTTGTTTTCTTATTGTTTATTTATATCAATAATAATCAACTATTAATAATAAAATAACAACGATCTAATTGGGTTATATTTTTTAAAAAATGTAATGAAAAAATAACGTGCACAAAACCAATTATTTTTATAATTTAAATATTTTGTTATATTTTTTTATAAAATGAATGGAATTATTTGTTTTATTTGCATTTACGTTAACATTAACTCGCTGTAAATAAACATGGCTTCCCTTTAGTATCCGTCACAGCGATTGAATACTTACTTCAATTAAAAATATCTTTAAATATTAATCGGCTACAAGTAACTTGCGAAATAGCACGTGAAAGAGGAAGTTTTTTTCTTTCTATTAATATACGTCATGCTGTTGAACAAATTGAGCTGATGTGTCAAATCTTAATGTTATTCCACACTCCCATAAGAGCCCATGTAAAAAATCAAAATTTCGAGTTAGAATTTTGTCAAATTTTGACCGGTAAGCGCATAAAAAAAATACCATGATATTCAGCATATCCTAAGCTATTAAAAATACATATCTGAGTTTATAACTTTCCACGCAAGAACCACCTTAAAAACCATTTTCCTTTTAAGGGGATGCCGAACATAATTTTCACGCTCTACTGTACCGACAATTCTCTATATTCTCTGCTATAGCATCTAATGTAAATTTGATTTTTCAAATAATTTTGAAACGGCTTGCTTAATGGCAGTTCTGTTTGTATCAAAATATTATTTATAATTCGTAGAATGTTGCGTAAACTTCTTTTTTGGCTAATTTCAATTCCAATTGAAAAATAAGTCATTATTTTCAGCAATAGCAAACGAAATCAGCCAAAAAAGAAGTCTACGCACATTCTACGAATTATAAATAATATTTTGATGCAAACAGAACTGCCATTAAGCAAGTCGTTTCAAAATTATTTGAAAAATCAAATTTACATTAGATGCTGTAGCAGAGAATATAGAGAATTGTCGGTACAGTAGAGCGCGGAAATTATGTTCGGCATCCCCTTAAATGCATTTTCAAATCCACACATACTAACTGTTGATGAAAGAACAGAATAGAAAGCATGGCATCTACTTCCAAATTTAATAATTTAGGTGTTTATTATTAATGCACTTTGATACTTTATAAAAAAATATTTCTAATTATACAATTTATTCATAATGAATGGCAATATTTATAGACGCAATGACGGTAATATTTTATAAGCGAAAATATTAAAAATAAAAAAACTT
This sequence comes from Sycophila sp. Sp_5, assembly GCA_018906775.1. Taxonomy (NCBI): domain Eukaryota; kingdom Metazoa; phylum Arthropoda; class Insecta; order Hymenoptera; family Eurytomidae; genus Sycophila; species Sycophila sp. Sp_5. The sequence continues at coordinate 712,284 of JACCID010000015.1, forward strand.
AACGTGCAATTGGAAGTCTAAATCAAAATTTGTTTCTCTTTTAATATTTTTATACTGAATTCATCAAAAAATTAGTTATAATGCGAAGTATTAAAAAACATTGAAAAACAATAATTGAATGATGTGTCTTAATATTACACATGCACCACAATGAATATTTTTTAAAAAAGTGAATCTTACTTATATTTTGTATGTGATATACAGAATGGACTTGAGAAATTAAAAAATAATTAAATTGCAATAAAATCTTTAATAAAATTGAAATTAGACATTGGGCTCATAAAAATACATCGGTTCTACATCTATAGATATATATAGAAGTCATGTATTTTACTGTAGTTGTTCCAGTAAGTGTTCTTATTCTTTTTGTTTGAGGTCTTTGTAACTATAATCATAAGAGAAACAGTGAGCTCGTAAGAAAGGAAGAGAGTTATAGAGAGAAGAAAGAAAGAAGGCGCGGAGACAGAGACAGACGGACACAGAGAAAGGAATAGAGGCATTCGCTCGGAGACGAACGGCTAATTAAAGGTGAAAAGTAGGAGCATTAGATGCAATTAAGTAGTATCGTATTTATTTATTTCAGTCATATAGGCCCAGAATGGACTTAGTTCAGAATTTTTTTAAAATTTAACCTCGCATATCTTCACCCTCCCCCCCTTCCCTTCACATCAACGCATTATTCACCTACAAAATCTCCCCTTCCAAACGTTCTAACAGTACGCAACTCTCTACTTCAATATAAACAAGACCTTTTTACCTTTTTCACTTGCATTTTGCAAAGGTCAGAAAGTCTGCCACGTGCTAGGTGATGCATGTTCGATTTTCCGAGAGACTATCGTGTCGCAGAGCATATTCGACGACTGCACCGATACACGTTGGCAGCACGTAGACGGCTCTTTGCGCGCTTCGAAAAATCGACGAAAAACGAGGACCAGTAGAAATAGAAGAGAGAGAGAGAAATGTGATAAATATAAGCTAGCGTTTTATCGTCGCAAGGCGATATGCTCGCCACAGGCAGCGAAATATTAAATATGAACTTCATTTTAGGCAAAAAGCTCCACTGCAAGCAGCGGAAGCCAATTTTCAGCAGCAGGCCGAAATAGTAGCCTTTTCGATCGGGCTCCGGGAGGAAAGTTTATGGTTTCGGCCTGCCAGGCTGAAACATAGTATACACAACACGAGAGGTAAAAACGAATGCGTCAAAGCGCACGATTGTCCATTAAGCTGGACAGAAATTATATCCTACAGACATAGATACTCGCGATTAAAAGGTAGAGAACGACGACTGCTGACAAAAAGCTTCAGACGGTGCAAAAATAACGCTATGCAGAGCAAGGGCGCCACTGCGAGGCTCGCGAGAGCAGCTGAGTACCCCTTTGTTTAGAGAATTAACTTACTGCCTCAACATGGCCAGTTGCCGAGGCGCACAAGTTCGCAACCTGTTGGCCAAGAAAATACGCAAAAAATGGCAATTACCAGCCCAAAGTGTTTCGCTCGCTGGGTCGTCCGCGAGATCCTCGGCGGAATAGGTGGGAAAAATCGATCGGAACGACGAGCCGATATGTCGTCGCCGTCCGCAGGCTCGTCTGCGCGGCCGCACCGCCGAGCCTGCAGCGAAGCAATGGAGGTTTCCGCGGCGTTTCTTCCACCGTAAACATCGCAGGGGGACTCGCGCTCCCGCAAAGGCAGTTGGCGACGCGCCATCACTTTGGAGGTTAGGTAGCTTCGTGAACGCGCAGTCTGGGCACTCACCTGGGCTGTCTCGCTCCCGGACGTCGGCGCTCGCCGAAGAAGTCTTGGAAGCGGCTTGGACGTCCGGCTGCAGAATCGCGGGGAAGAGCGCAACGCACGGCACTTTGAGCACTACAAGCCACTGCGATATCGCCACTACGGGTGAGCCACTGACACGCGCGGAGTTCGCAGCGACTCTCTCAGCGCTCGAACCAGCTCGGACGTGCGACTAAGCAACGCTAAGGCAGCTCGAGACGCTCGGCGGTGGCGGCACGAGAGCGGCAGCACCGAGAACGCGCAAAATCACATGGCCAGGCTCGAGCCAGCTGTGCGCACCTCCCCCGCTCCCTCCGCTCATTCCGACCTCCGCGGTGACGGCGCGATGGGGGAGACTCCCCGATCCCCACCACTGCACCGGAGCTCTTCTTCCTTCAGTGCAGCATACCGTGCAGTCGTTCTAAGAGTTAACACAAGGCAGCGAACGCGTGTCGATGTGCTTGCCGCATGACAACACGATGCCCTTCGCTCTTTTGCATTCTCCTCCTTCCATCATCTTTGTCTTTCATTAATTCGCTAAAACGTTAAGCTCATAATCGATATTTCATTTGTGCTTCATTTTCACATATTTAACTGCTATAATTTTAATACCTTTTACGGTTAATAACTTTCATTTCTTCTACTGGTCCCTACTTAGGGGTTTTATTTTTCATCATCTGACCTAATTCAAATATATTTTTACTTACAAGGTGGGTTACATTGAATTGCCCAAACCCCTTTTAGTATATGTAATGTCAAAGTTCACTTGTTAGGTCCAGCTTGAAATGACCTAATACTGGCAGCAGTTCTTATGTCCAAATAGAATCGAATGGTTTATTGTTTAATTAACTTATTAAGTTATAAACTTTTAATAATTCGCGTATTGATTATTGTAAATTTTATAAATAGAAGTCTCACACTAATAAATAATTAAAAATAAATACAATACATAACAAATATTTTTCCTTTAAAAGGTTTCCCAGCATCAGAATTTTCAGCCGTTGGCAAATTAGACCACTATAAGTGTGCATTATTATACATTATATAATTAGCCTTCTAAAGGAATATTTCTTGACGAAAAGTCATCGCTATGAAAAAATAAAAAACTTGTAATTGATAAGCCATAGACAAAGAGGAGTTTTAGGGAAAAATGTTTTTTAAATACAATTGTCCAATTTCGCTAATTGCGAGTAGCGATCCTTAATTATCTTGGCCTCCTACAAATAAAAGTCATACCAGCAATGGGACCAGCAGAATACTTACGGCTCTCCTTTCTTATAGCTGATCAATAATGTGAAGTCCATTTAAAAAACTGATATTTAGTAAAGTTTAACTTTTGATTCCATTGAGTGACAGATCTGTGCTGTTTCTACTGTCCGCAGTAAGCAAATTAGGAAATGTGTTTGGAAAATTCTTTCCGTTAAAAATTTTGATAACAATTATTTTTATTGATTTTTTTTCAATCCAGTCTAGCACAAGACACTAATGGCGATTTCTCAATATATTGTCCATTTTGAAAATTAATAATTTTTTTTTGCAAACACATAAAAACCACTTTTTTGCGCCTATCATATTTTAAATGATACGTAGAATAATACAATTTTACTGTTTGAGCTTAAAGACCTAATTAATTTACTTAAATTAATGTTAACAGAGGTTATATTGTTTTTAATACACAAAAAGACATGCAGAAATAAATAAATAAATAAATAAATCAATCAAACAATCCAGAATGTTTATAGAAAAATCTATTGACTTCTATCGTTCACTACCTTCAGTTTAAAACATTCTAAAAATATTGAAAAATGACAGCATAAACGCTGTAATATTGAAACGTCTTTAACCAGAGATTCTTTATAACTATATAGGTTCTCTGCAGCACGCAGTGTAACACATGTAATTTACAACCTGGATAAAAGAAAAAAATCTACTTAATTATAACACGTACGGGGTTTTAAAAATAGTGATTTTTCTATAATTGGCAAATACTTGAAGAAAAACTTGTAATTTTCGGCCAAAAAACAACATATATTTCTTTACAAATAATGTTAAATCATCTTATTTTAAATGTAAATTTAAAATTTCAATGAAAACTATAATTTATTCGAGTTCTGAAGATGCCAATTTGAAAAAGAGCGCAAACTTCTTGGTTAACAAAATTCGATTGCAGAGGAACGCGTTTAGTCGTTGAGAACACATGTCTTAATCGTGTAAGTATGACTTATGTACTGAATTTTGATTACTTTTTTATGATAAAATGAAGGTATGAACCGTATAACGAGAGTATGTTGCAACATTTTTTTACTATATGTGCAATATTATTATTTAGTTTTGTTCTGTGGAGTTAACGGAGGTTATATTTACGCTGTTTTGAACCCCATTAGTTAGTTATATTTAACTTTTTACAATTTATCAAGTATTAGATAATTAAAGGATCCTGTGAGCTAGAATAAACATATTTTTACGTCTCGAAAGTATTTTATATTTTATATTTTATATAAGAATTTTATCATTATAGAATAATTAAAGTTTTTTAAAGATATGAAATTAATGATTACACTTGCCAAAATTCCTTTATTAACATTACTAAGAATTAGTATATCCAATTTAATATTTTAAATACAAGAGTTTCTTATTGTTAATATTTAATTTATTAATAATTCAAATTTCGCGGTGAAACCTCCGACTTTATTGGATACAACCAGAGAACACGCGCCAACGCGCCGTATACGTCGTATAATATTCTATGGAATCAGTAGTACAGCCAACTTAAAAAAATTGTGTATGTAATAAACCTTTTAAGAGTATCACTATCATACCTTAATTGCTTTTGCTCACATAACCAATGCAAGTAATGAAGTAAGAGTATAAGCGGAGTTTTGCAGTTGTGAAATAGAATATAAGAACAAAGTTAGAATATAAATTTCCTGAATAGATAATGGAGCATGACATAGGTATTGCTTTAATTACTTTCGATTAATACACCTATTGAAAAAGCAAAAAGCAATCTCAAGCAAGGTACGATGCTCCCAAACGCTTTATTCTATACAAAAATTTTTTAAGTTGGCTACACTACTGATTTTGCGGCAATCAAAATAGACTTCGAGACTTCGACGCAAAAGAAGACGGAAATATAAAGCGCCTAACCGAAATTCGCGCGGGTTTCTCTCTAGTGCGAGTTCGAACTTGTTCCAGCAATAAAAGTCAGTTACGACTTACGGATGGAGTTGCCAGTTTGGGAGTTGGTGACGAGTGCGCTAGATAAATTAGCGATTTAACGCGTTAATAGTATAATACGTGTAGTAAATGTATCTAGAAATATTATAGAAAATAACAACAAATTATAAAACAATGAGTGTTTATCAAGAATTATATAGCAGAAATGCATTTCCGTCGAAACGTAGTGAAGAAACGAAGAAAAAGTGTTTCGCCTCCTGGAAAGATAAAAGAAGTAAACTTTTTGATGCAAAGAGAGAAACTCTATTTTATGAAAAAAAAGGTCTTTATTCTTTTCTGCCTGCACTTCTTAAATTCACTCTAACATATTTTTTATAAAGCATTATTTTTATTTCATCCCCAGATTTTGCAGTTAATGAAAAGAAAATAAAATAACAGGCCAATCTATTTTAATTAAATGGAAAAATGAAAGGAAGACTAAAATAATACCTAAGAAAAAGCCACCTTTTGTAGTGGGAATTGTGAGGCATAAAATTTATTCTCCACCACTGTCATACAAATCTAAACTGATCAAACAAGAGAAAAAAATTCTTCGACAGGTACTTGTATATCTTTTAATTTTCTTTCGCATGATTTTTATATTTGATTTCAAAGTCATTAATAAATGTTTACTTTTAGTCCTTTGCTCCAAAAAATCATAAATTTAAACCTCCAAAAAATCTTAAACCGACTATTTTAAGCCCGATTGTTACACAACATCAAGGTACTGCAAATAAGAAGGCGCATCCTTTTGAACATGTAACTATAAGATCCAGGTCTAAACCATTAAAAGATTCTACTTCTAACAAAATTGTTAAAAGTACACATATCAATAGTAAAGAAGGTAAACCAATGATTTTTTTCTAATATATTTCTTTTAGATACGTATGTAAATATTAAAAATATTTATACTTTTTTTAGACATTATTACAGATAATATAGATGAAGAACCACCTATTTTTGGTGCTTTAAATTCATTATATTCATTAAAGTTTAGAGAACAAACTGCACCAACAAATGGTATACTGTCTACTTTAGCAAAATAAACAATTAAATTTACTAAACATTTCTCTGTAACGTAATAAATATATCATATAATGATTTTAGAAGTTCCAAATGAAGTTTCTATGTTCGATCAACAAACATTCAAACCAAATCGAACTTTCAAATTTTCAAATCTAAAAGGTAAGAAGTTGCTTATATTGAATGTGTTTATTGATATGTAATGTATGCAATTCGACATTTATTTATTTGTAAATTACTAGATGATACTTCCACAACCTTTTCATTCAATAATCCAAAGCAGCAGGAATCCAATCTAACAAAAGATAATAGAACAAACACAGAATCATCACGTACAGATTGTACAAATGATGAATCACCTATTTTTGGTTCTCTAAATTTACTGAAGTTCAGAGAAGTTGCAAAGGCAAATGGTATCTTATTAATTATAATTTTAATAAATTAATTTTAAAATTTAAACAACACAATATTTATTTATTTATATATTGCTAGTAGATGTTAGTTGTACAGCATTCTCATCTAATAATCAAAAGCAGCAAGAATTTAATTTCAAAAACAATAATAGAGCAAAAAAAGAATGTGATCTTATATCGCCAACTATTACCTCTTGTAAACAATTGAAAAATTTACTGGACCAAGAAGATTTCAGATTTACTAAATTTTATTCCAAAAACGAGGTTTAAATCTAAACTTTATTCTAATTTATACATGTATTTTGTTATGAACCATAAAACTATTTTCTATTTTTTAGAACAATAACAAAACAAAAAGAACATCAGAAATATTCTCTCCAGATTTATCAAGAATTAGTTTTAAAGAAGAGAACAAAATAATGACTGTAGAGGAAATAAATGTTAAGGAAAATGATAATAATGAAAGAAATAATTCTTTTCAGGTATAAAAATAAAAATGCCTTATAAAAATTGATTTGATAATTAATTGATACATTTTTTAAAATAATAGAATAGTGCATCACTAAGCAATGATCAACTTAATGGTATAATTAATGTTAATCAAGGCAATAATGCAGATGAAGAACTACCGCTAGATTATTTTAATTTAACTAGTACAGATAGTAATTCAATATCAGAAAGTTCATACTGCAATTTCAGTCCATCTGATAATACTGTAGCAGGGGTAATTTAAACACATTTTGGAGTATTTACATTTTTTTAATGATTAATTTTTATAAATCTTTATACATTTGTAAAGGATAAAAATTCAAGTGCAGTTCAAAATTATTTACCCTCAGCTAAAAGTGAATCACCAGCACAAAGAATTTCCAAAAGCAATAAATTAACAAAAAATGAAGAAAACAATAAAAGTAAAGAATTCCACGAACAATATTTATTAAGTTTATTTACAATATTTAATGTATCGAAAGATGATCAAGAAAGAGTTGAAAAGGTAGAACAAATATTAAATTTTATGTTAAGGTTTAAATTTCAATAAAATGTTTTTAATTTGTATGTATTTTAAGAAAAAGCATATTTTGACTGGAAATAAATCGCCATTAGAAAAGACTGAATACCCGCTGAACGTTACAAGAACATTAAATAATAAAAACTTATTAGAATTGTCTAATTTCAACTCTTTTGATAAAGAAAATACTCTTAGTAATGATTTCGATGAACAACAGTTTTACTTCAGAAAAGAAAATATTATATCTAAGGTAAAATCTTTTATAATATTAATAAATTAAAAATAATGAAAGAATGTCTATTTGCTACTTTAATTGTTACTTTATCTAACAAAATTCTTCTATTTTATCGTAGGTTGATGTTCCGAATAAGTTAGAAGCACCAAAATGTTCTGAATTGGTGAAAAAAAGTACTGCGACAGAAGAACATGATAATATTTCTACTACCAGTCTTATCAGTGATTTACAGCTTGTATTAGAATCATCTCCAAGTGATGACATTTTCGATTTAGAAAGTAATTTAATATTCTCTGAAACTAATTTGGAAAGTTATAAAAAATCAACTATTAAAACAAAAAATTTAAATGAGCCTTCGGATGATTTTATTGGGGATGAAACTGAAATTGAAACTGCACCAGTATTGAAAAATGCATTGTCAAATATTCTTACAAAAGATGAGGTAAATAAAAAATAAATAATGAGTTTAAATTTTTTCTGAATCTTATTATTTAAAACTTTATAGAGCATCGTTGAAGGGAATACAACTGAAAGTAACTCCAAGCATAAAGAGATTATTGAATTGTCTGATTCACCATTGATGCAAAAAAAGACTGATTATGAAAAAAGTCGTACATCAAGAAAATTATACGATAACACTGCAAAAAAATTATTTTCATCGCCGCAAAATTCTAAGGTGAAGACACCTTTCTATATCGTAATTCAAAGATACATTAATAGTAAATAACTATTAAAATTTAATTGCCTAATATTGTTTAAAAATACAGTTGAAATGAATTTTTTATTTCTAGAATAATCTTGCAGAATCTGAAATATTAATTGCGGAAAAAAGATCAGATATAATTTCTCTTGCAAATCCCTTAATAGTTGAAAAAGAGCTTCCAGAAAACATAATATTGCAAGATAAATTTACTCATTGTAATTTAATAGATACTCAAAAGATCGCGCTTGATGATTGCGATTCAACAATAATTTTAAAAACTAATAAAACAAACAAAATACAATATTCACCGATTGAAATCGTTGACTTAATTTCAGATGATGAGGTACTGCAGTAATATATTTTATTATAAACTACGTAATTTTCATAATTTTAAATATTCTTTAGATTTAATGACATAATACAATGATTATATTAAAACGTAACTGTATTATAGGAGGATGCTGAATCATTCTTATCGCGCATTAAGACTCGTTTTGCCATTACTCCAAATGCATCTCCAAAATTAAATCCAGAAAGAACTTTAAAGTCGATAGAAAATATACAGGTAAATATATTGATGTTTCTTCTAAGAAATACTGAGTCTTTCAAATTTTAATAATGCATACTTAAAATGAAAAAATTTAAAAAAAAAAATATTTCAGTAATTTTTTTTATTTATTTATTAAATATCTGCTCACTTTTGAAATATAAATGAACTTTATATCGACTAAAATTCAGATGTTAAATATTTAGTAAAATTATTTAAAAAATTTAATTTGCAGAAATTCATGCCGGTGATAATGGGAGAAAATGTTTCGCTACCCTGTGATAGTCCTGTAAGTATGAATTCATTCTGTAAATTTAAGCTTACACTTTTGTTCTACGATTGTACGTGAGACAAAGATGACAATCGAGGATTTAAGTTTTTTCTACATTAGACTCTTTTTATCCCTTTAGCGCGTTTGGTGAAAAGGCTTATTTCGACGCCTCCTACGAAGAAAATCTCTTTTCAGTTTTGCGGCGAAGAAAATCCCTTCCAAAATTTGCGCCGAATATAATCCCCTCGCTGATTTTTCCGACGAAAAAGATCTCCTACAATCTTATAAAACAATTTTCTACCAATACTATCCCATACTTTTTAATCGAGGGTGCATTTATTTAAACAAATTATTTTATTTTACGTTTTGTGTTATCCTTTTTTTATAGAATTTAATGTTAAACGTTGGTTTATTCATGGCTTATTTTTGGCTTATTCGTTAACTAAAACCATTAGCCAATTATTAGTATACCAGCGATTTTACTTCGTTTATTTTATTTCAATAAAGCGCAAAAACGCCAGAGACAAGACAGGCTAGTTTTTGCCGCTAAAGTACTAGAAAGGATAGTTTTCTCCGCAAAAGTTCTAAAAAGGATAGTTTTCGTCGGAAAATCAGCTAAGGAGATTTTCTTCGTCGCAAAAATGCAGACAGGGGATTTTCTTCGTACGGGGCGTCAATTTATGGTTTTATGAAGGATCATTTGTAGAAAAACCCGCAATTAAAATATGCGTGGGGGAAAATCTGCAATTAAGAAAGGGTCTTTGGACGCGCCTTCTGCGCTTTTCCGAACCGACGAGGAAAAGTCAAAGCAAGCTCTCGGCAGTCTCCAGAGAGATCTAACAGCGTGAAGATCGGTCTCTGTGCGTAGTGCCAAATATTTCCTTTTTCCATTTTCACTTAATATAGATATTGCATTTTTATTTTATGTTTTCCCAAGTCCTTACCTACTCCTTGAAAACACATTCATATAATAAAATTTACATTTCTTTTTCTAATTTGAAAAAAATTGTAGAACTCGATTATTTCTTTGTGTTGTGTTGTGCTGTAACACCACAACAACGTTTATTTGTCGATAAGAAGTTACCGGCTACGAATGCTAAAAGTCAAACGCGTACTTTATCTCAGCATCGTAGAAAAAAACGAAGTATCTTCTTTTCCAAGAAAATATAGAAACACTATACGGAAAGCTTTGTTTTCAAAAAACAAATCATTAGAGAAATTAAATAAAAATATACTGCGCGACAATTCAAATGTAATAAATGAAAATGGAATTAGAATCAGAACTTCATTCAAACTTATTACATTTTTTTTTTGCTTTTCTAATCGCCATTAAACTTATTACAGCGTTCTACTTGCAATGAACTACACATAAGGAAAGGTGGAGTAGAAAAAAACATTCCGGTAGGTATTGTTTTTTACTGATATCTACATTTTTTAAGTGTAATGTGAAATTTAAAAATGAATTACTGTTTTGCTATAGAAGTTGCATATTTCTCCGTGTAAAACATTTCAACCTAAACTGTTAATTCATGAAAAGTCAACAACAATTAGTGATGTTGTAAGTCCCATGAAAATTTTGTCTTTACGCAATAGAGAAGTAGATATGTCTCCTTCGCCAAGAAAAAGGAGAAATACACCTCGGAAAGCTATGCTTTCACGAAATAATTTACCAGACATAAAAGATGAACCATGGAAAAGTAAGGCAGATATATCAATTCAAAGTAGTATAGCTGTAGCATCGTTAGAAAATGAACAGGTAAGCATTCTCCAATGTCATTCATTGAAAGAGTATTGTGAATACTGGTCTCAAAGCCTATTCAAAATTCAAAGACGAAAAAACAATTAATTCGTTTATAACAAAGACTGATGGTGAAAACTTGTATACGCACCACGGAAAGTAAAAGTGTTCGGTTTCTTCTATTTTATTTTATCTCCCTTGGTATGTAATATACTACTAGCGACGTACCTCGCTCGTAATATACTATTTTTCGTCTGCTATATTATGTATTAAACTTTTCATTGACTTTCGGACCCTCTTAATATCAACATAATACTTTTACATTTTACAAGAAAATAAATAAACTAAACGCCTTTATTTTCGTCATTTACAAAATAACCCTTAAACAATACGCACCACAATAATTATTTCGATACAACATAAAAAACGACGACTCCTGTCTTTCAAAATGAATACCTACTCTTCAACTTTTGAATTATTATTTTACAGAAGTGTTTTAATAATACACCACAATTAGCGGTGCAGAAAAAAGAAAATGTAATTCCAGTAGGTATTTTTTTCTAATAACTAAACATTTTTATGAATTATGTAAAAATTTGTAAAATTGATTTTTTTACACTATTTGCATTTTTCTTCGTAAAAGACACCTACTTCTGAAATACTAATTAAGGAAAGCACAGCAGTTACGAATGTAGCATTAAGTCCAATGCGTATTTTATGTCTGCGTAGCAGAAAAATAGACGTAACGCCGTCACCGAAAAAAACACCAAAGAACACGCCAAAGGTAATATATATGTATACACATTTTTATACTATATTGCATCCAGAATTTTCGTAAGTTTAATTTGATTTTAGAAGAAAAAAAACAGAGCCAACCAATAGAGTGTGAAATGACAGTTCGTGATGGTGCATGCATTGTTAGTTACATGTAAAATTCAGTATTATTTTATATATAGAGTATTCAATTAAATAAATTTATTGTACTTTAATAAAATGTTTGTTGGATACAACGACATAAATAAAAATTTAAGAATAAATTTTCAAATTGCTTCTTGAAAATGTGTTATTATTGATTTGCTGTATATTAATTGGTTTTCATTTTGCAACATCTAATGTTAAATTATCTTTGATGAAAGTGTTACTGACGGTACTGTAAGATCTACTATTAATTTATAAAAAATTGCAAAATTCTCAATTGACGAAGTAGCATTTTCTAACTTTGATGACAGCACTATTTAACTAATCTATTGAATTTTCTAGAAACCCAATCTGCAGACAGTGTTCCAGCTAAATATTTAACGATTTTTCTGACCCTCTTCTATTTTCTTATAAGAAAATTAATAAATAAATAAATTAGTTTGCCAGAATGTGCGTGATAAGTTATTTTTCCAAATATGGTTCTTATTATTACTGTTAACTCTTATTATTATGGTTATTTGATCAACAACTGATGTCCAAATTTTGTACATTGTCGTGCATATGCATATTACTGATTTAAGACTAAGTTTAAATTTACATCAATTCATCAATCACATTCGAAGATATGACATTGTTTTGACGTTTTGATACTTCACTTATTTAAAATGTTCGGAAAAATGGAAATTATAGTTTAAGGCACACGTGCAAAATCTATAAACGACGCGAATGTTGAATATAAAAATACAAAAAAAAGGGCCCCTCCGGGATTTGAACCCGGGACCTCCTGCACCCAAAGCAGGAATCATACCCCTAGACCAAGAGGCCGCTTGTGTCGTTGGTTTTTAAATCGACCCATCATCGTGTTAAACCTATTCGTGATATGTCGTATATGCAGATATAAACAAGCGAATCTACGGACTTTAAAAAACTGATAAAAACAGTTTTTTATAGCATGCTCGATGCGTACACCTACGTACGTGGTTAAAAATCTGTTATAAATGTCAAGTTATGTTATAAATCACACAAGTTAAATGTAAAAAGTACGCATGGTTAGTGTAAAATTATTTGCAGTTTCTTGAACCCAAACTATACATAAATGTTTTTATGCAAATATATTTTTTATAGTTATACCTGTTTTTACAAACAATATTTGATTTATATTAACGTTCATTCGATTTATTTTATTTAGTTATTAATTTTTATATAATTTTATCAATTTCTTGGACCCACATTATTAAAAAACTAATATACTTAAAATTTCATTATTACTTCCTCAAAACGGAGGTTTGTATTTAACTGAATCGTTCGTAACCTTTAGCAAGAAATAATTTTAGGGAGTTAATAATGTGTCGAAAATTTTGAGCATTAGATGCTAATATTTTAGGTTTTGATTTAAGTTTTGATTATTTTACTGCAGGAGTCCCACACCTTCAATGTAACAAGTTTTCCTATTCTAGGATCTCGCACGTTAATGTTTTTTAACATACTTACCGGAAATTTTGGCCCATATTACTCATCTAGACCTCTTGCGCCTGAACGTACAATTTTAAGACCTTATGAGACTTGCACGAGCGGTTTGGGCACCACTGTTAATTTTTTTTAATATTTTAATAAAATTATTTGCTTTTTTATTTTATTTTTTAGAGATTTTTCAATTTTCTAATTATGTTTTTTCCAACAACTAAAACACTTGAAACAATTACGGAAATTCAGAATATTATAAAGTCTATGTACCATATACATTTTAGATTATTTGCAGAAAAGCAACGATGTATTTGGAAATTTGTTTTTAATCAGTGTTATTATCAGGGGTTATTCTCAGTATTTCTTTTAGATTTTCATAAATGTAAGTTATACTGATTTTTTTAATTTTTTTTTTTTTAAATTTGTTCTAATAATTCGACAGCTAAACATTAAAAGGTCTATGAGAGCTATATACCATATAGTTCGGGTTTTTTAATGAAAAATAATAGACACGTATTTTAAAGTGTAAAACAGAGATATAATCGATTAAAAATTATAGCAACAGTGACATCGCCACGGGCTAATATATCTATATTATATAATAATTTTGTCGTCGCACAGATTTTCGAAGCGCACTATTTATGGTAGTAATTATTCAATTAAAAAAATACGTGTCGATTATTTTTTCTTGTTCTATGAGATGTAAATAATGAAGTTGAAAAGAATTTTTCATAAAAAATCCGAATTTTTGGGACATTACACGATAATTAATTAGCAGCGGTCTTTATATTGCAAATACTGCAACATTAAAGCCTGCGAAAATAATAAATTTATGTTATTTATATTCTCATAATTTGAATAATTGAAATTGTAAAATACAAAAAAAAGTGGGCCCCTCCGGGATTTGAACCCGGGACCTCCTGCACCCAAAGCAAGAATCATACCCCTAGACCAAGAGGCCACGTGTATTGTTTGTTTTTAAACACTTTTAAGAACTACACATTAGCTTTGCATTTATAAAAAATTGTAATTGTTCATAAAATAATTCAAATTATTTTATTAGAATTTATTTGTAAAAATTTTCCTTAACGTATTACGAAACTTACTGTTGGTTTATAAATATGCGAGAGAGAATATACACGTGATTCACGCTGTATAAAAATTTATAGGATTTTTTCTATGAATATTAATGTATTAGTGGATAATTGATTATTAAATAGCGTTAAATATTTATTAAAAATTAAAAATTAAAAATTCTTTGAGATACGTTGTTTAATATAACTCTACAGTAGCTCTACATTTGAGATTATAATATTTTTCAGAAAGTTTTAATACTTTTATAGTCACAGCGATGTATATATATGATGGGGCTTTGCCACGGGTACAAATGTACCGATCATCAATATACCCAACCCACCCAACAAACACAACGTGCCGTTTACCGACCAAGTCCTATGCGTCATTTTGTTTGTTGGGCAACAACCCAACAAACAAAATGATGGCATGTGACGGCACGATGCGGACACGCGTGCCGACTCCTATGTTTTAAAGCATAGGACTTGGTCGGTAAACGGCACGTTGTGTTTGTTGGGTGTTGGGTGTTTCTTAAAATTATCATATGCTGGTATGGAAGATTCGGATATGAGAAAAATAAGTTTTTCAAGTAAATGATACTGCCCTTATGTAAATAATAATAATAAAAAAATTAATTTTTTTTTAATTTATAAAAATAGTTTTTTGATACTATTTGCATGCAAAATTTAAAAATTCTTAAAACTAAAGTAAATAATAAAAATGTGTAAATGTTTGGCTAAATGAACGTCATAAATTTCAAATAAATAAATTAACATAGATAAAAAAAGGAAAGTATTGGTTAATCTCTCGCGTTTAAAGAAAAATTTAAATAAATAAACAAAATCAAAGCATATGTTTTTTCTTTGTCAAATAAGAGAAAACTCTATATTGATGAATAACTTCAATGTTTCGAGTGGTACTGTATCTATAAATACTGTTTTTCGAAAATGTTTCGAAAAAAAGGAAAATATGATACTTAAAAAAAAGAGTATTACAATAGAAATAGAGAAAATATTTTTACAAAAAGAAAATAATATTATAAACAGAAGAAAACGTGTTATAAAAAAAGAAAAATACATAAAGTTAAATCAGTGGAAAATAAAAAATTAATAAAAGAATGTATTAAACGGCAGTTACATACATTTAATAAAAATCTTATTAAAAAAATGTCAAACAGGTATAAAAACCAAAAAAATTATTAAAAAAATCAAATGCAGATAAATAAATAGAAAACAAAAAAGAATTAACCAAAAATTGTTGATTGTAGAACAGCCAACATCTATATACAACGCTTGTCTAACATTTTCATACTTATTTTTTAAATTCACATACAGTTTATATTAATGCGTATGCTTTTCTTTAATAGTGGCAACCAATAATAAATGTTAATTATTAGTTACTGTGAACTCTGTTATTGGGTTATATCTGTGCTTCGTTTAAATAAATACTTCTAAACAATATTTACCATCACATTTATAACCTATCCTACAACAAAAACAAATGATAATGGGGAATTCTACTGTCAGTAAAGACTTTATAGCACTCTAACCTCAAAATGGCTACTTTAATACCAAATTTCGGCTCTCGTGCTATAAAATATCGTATGAGACTAGTGCGGAAGTGATTATTTAAGTTGTGCGACTTTTCACCCTCGCTTCGCTCGGGCGCAAAACATCGCACGACTTAGATAATCATCGTCCGCACCAGTGTCATAATATACTGTTATGAAAAATATTAGACCCTATAATGGTGCACTTGCCTTTACTAGTTT
The DNA here is from genome assembly GCA_018906775.1 of Sycophila sp. Sp_5. Classification (NCBI taxonomy): domain Eukaryota; kingdom Metazoa; phylum Arthropoda; class Insecta; order Hymenoptera; family Eurytomidae; genus Sycophila; species Sycophila sp. Sp_5. The sequence goes on from JACCID010000015.1 coordinate 728,433, forward strand.
TGGTACTTCATTACGCAAACTTCTTGGTAAAGATCCATTAGTAATTCATTTGTGGTCAAATTTATCACAATGCTTATGCATTGCATCCCAATGACAAAGAAAATATGACGAATTGTGTATCATAGATAATAAATAATAATAAATGTTTTATGCTAGTATTCACTAAATTAGATAATATATTATGAAAAATAAATCCTTATACTGTTGCTCGCTTTATAGGCACGAGTCTTTTGATCCAACTGAATTTTTTTCTCAGTGTATAAATTGAGCAATAAAAATGATTTAGTCCATATTTAAATTTAGAAAAATTAACACAACAGTATATAGTTGACGTATGGGTAAAAGTAAAAAGTTCAATATTATATTATTTAAGAAAAATATATATAATAACAATAATGAACTATTTACACAAAAAAGAAGGAAATGATGGGAATAAAACTAAAATTGGGAAAATAGTGATTTTGCCTTCAACTTTTATTGACCAGATTTATATTTATTACAATGACATACGATCAAAAGTGGAGGAAATGGGTTACAAACCAACCAGATCTTAATTAGAGAGTTTCATAAAAAATTAAAAGAATTAAAAGCGGAGATTTTAAAAAAAAGTTTTTGGAAAATGTTTAGTGGCTTGTAAATACAACGACAACCCGTCATTGTAATTGTTCATCTTAAAATACGCAGAGTACGATCTAAACGAAGATGAACGTTGTAAAATAAGTTGCTGCTCAGCAAAAGCTCTCCAGTAGACCTCAAGTAACTCTAAACGCGCCTCAGAATCTGTATAGGAATATTGTTCCACCGCAGGATTTCTTGTTAGTCCCGCGATGTTAGAGATCAATGAGCCAGTTCTTTCCTGATCCAGTACTATTTCGTTGAAATCCGCCATGATGGATTAGACTTTTCAGCATAGGTTAGTTAGTCGGTTCGCCTGCTGCAATTACTTTGGATGCAGATTAGCAATTTCAGCGCGTTGACGATTCAGAAAATACACACACTCAGTTAGTTAAGAACTACACAAATTTTCTTCGGCCCAATTTTATTGTACTTTAGGTTATTTTGACGTTGCACAATGACGACTGTTTATTTTTAAACCTTTTTTTTATGTTACTGTTTATTTTTAAAAATTTTTACCGTTATAATCTTTTACTATACTTATTTTTTGTTGTCCCTCTTTAGGTTCCATTCTAGAAGGTGTCCAGCTTTCGGGTACTTTACTTTATATGGCGTAGATTTTCGTCATATACCAATTGTGCGGAAGTAGTGTTTAGATCCTCGCGCCAAGCTGATCTAATGCCAAGGAGTACTACAGGAAGTATCTTTGTCCACTGTTCAGTTTCGTGACTCATGATAGCGCCTTTTATTTGTCGATGCAAACGTTGGATGATACGCGCTAGGTGCGATTTGTGATCAAGATGAAATATATCATTTAAATAAATACAAAATGAATAAACTGTCACATACTATTTATAGATTAGCTGTGCATAATGAAAATGAACAGTATATATTGTGATGGTTTTTTCAAAGGTTTTCCAATCTGTAACAAATAGGGAACCGAATAAGCGGTGGAATAAATGTCTAAACTTTGAGAATCTATGGCTGAAAGATCGATTTTTTTGTTTTAGCATTTAAAAAATTATGAATTTTTTTACAATAAACGATATATTTTTCGAAAGAATTTATGAAAGTAAAAAGTTTCTAGAATTAGCCAAGAAATGCGCCTGAACTAATGAAAGTGAGTGTTGATCTCATTGGTCATTACTGCTACATTTTTGTTTTTCAGGAAACTATCTTACGTGCTTTTACTCAAATATCATTAATCTCTCATATTATGCATTTGACAAAGGTATTTTTTAGGTACTTTTCAATTGATTGATTTTAGTACTTTCATTAGTTTAATATATTTTAATTTATAATCAAAAAACTGTAATATTTGGGATTTGTGGGTGACTTAGTAATACGAATTACATTAAAAATTGTTAAGATGTGAGTGAGCGAGCATCGGTAGCAGTTGGTATTTCGAATGTTTGTCTGAAAGAAGACCCAGGTCATGCCATTAATAACCCTTGCTCGTTGACCGCGTCGTACGCACTCGGGGACATTTTCCCCGGGAGTTTTTCCTGTTTGTTCCGATTAGTTAGTTCAGCCTTAGGACTCGAAGAAGTAACATACAGCCTTTACTCTAGATATACACATAACTTTGTAACACCTTTTCTCAATAAATACCTTGTTGTTGTTTTCTGTTTTATTTTTTTGTAAGTGTACAAAAATATTTATAAATTGCATACAATAATTTTTTTATTATAAAGTTACTTTTATAAACGTGTATTAAAATGTACTACAATAAAATTATTTTGAAAATTTGCGAATTTGTTACACTTTTAATATTTATTGCAAATAAGAAATAATACCAGAGAATAGTATATTATGTACCTAGCCCTGTATAATAAGAAATTGTCTCATATCACATGCAATTGTCGACCGAGGCGAAGCCGAGGTTACAATCCGAAAGTTACAACTTCCTCTAGCGCAGCGGCCGGGAAGTTGCACTTTCGGGGCCGGAGGGCAGAAAACAATTTTTGTAGACGATGTCCAACCACCACCACCGTCTCGTACGCTCCTGATACTCGGTATTCCAACTCTGAATGCAATTTTCACCTTATTTTCGTTATAAAGGTATAATTGCTATGATACTCCCTACGAAATATAAAACTAAGTGCGTTGCTTATCCTTTATTTAATATATATAATAATAATGTAGTCTATAGTCTAGTAGAGCTCAGGGGAGAAGAAAAAAGCGCTTCGATCGAAAAAACACTAAGGTTAAATGCAATATCAATGTATATAGAGGTACGCATTACACCTTGTATGCAAAATGCAAGTCATTTTTTTGATTTAGACTTGCCTCTTGATGTTAGCAAAAATTATAATAACACCGCGAATAAATTTGTCACCATCTCCTGAAGAAGTTCCATAATTTTTGGTGTAATACCATTTTTAATAGAGCGATTGTTTGCTTCTTTTTTAACTTCATGCGTCATTTTATAAGCACTAGCATAGGGATTTATTTTTCTTAATGTTATCTTATTTGTGCAACAATTTAATTGAACATTTGTTATTGTTTTCACTACTTCTGACCGTACTTCCCATTTACTTCATCGTGCGGATGTAACGAATATGTATTGTCATATATTTGGCCACATATTTTTATTACTGGAGGACCTTTCCAAAATAAATTATATAGTGATGCTTCTAAGCTTGTAAATGCAAGAGAGTTAATTTTATTTCTTCTGGATCCATTAAATAGCAATATTTAATATCATCGATTAAATTAACTTTTCCTTTATAACAGTCGATAGTCGATAGTCGATAGTCGGTCAAAAGTGGAGACGCACCGTCTGCCCCTGCTCGGGGACGTGCCGACTCGCGCGTAGGCCAGAGGCCCATTGCGCTTTGCCTCCTAGTATCATCATTCCGAACATCGACATCCAATTCGAATGTCCCTATACCCCCAGGCTCGAAAAACGATGGAAGCCCGGTATCCTCTTACCTTCCCCCGCCTATAGGCTGGATTTGATCCTTTTTATTAGGCGTATAAGGCCCAGTAAGCTAAAGTTCCTAACATCTCCGGGCTCTAGTGTGAAGTCCCCACACACCCTCCGCCTAACTCCCATAAGTCTTGGGCAGTCACACAAAAGGTGCGCGGGGGTTTCAATTACCTCAACGCAGAGCCTACAGAGTTTCCTACTCGTTTTACCTATCCTGTGTTTGTGATACTCCAGGTCACAGTGACCCGTGCCAGCTCACCAGTAGCCAGATCTCTCTTCTTTGGAATTTGATCAGCTCTGCTTTCCAGCTTCGGGGTACCATCCCATCAATAATGCTTTTGATGTGTCTGCACCCCTGGCTGTCGTGCCATCTTTTACATTGTTCCCTTTCCACCCATTTCTGGATCTTCCTTTCTAGGTGGCAAAGCGGTATGGTAACCTTGGTATTGGTTGCTCTAATTCCCGCCGCTCCGCTGTTCGCGAGTCTATCCGCCTTTTCATTGCCCAGAACACCCGAGTGTCCCGGGACCCACTTTAATTCTATGTCACACCTTTCCGCAAGTTTATCTGAAGCATTGCGGCACCTTTTCACTTCTAACGAGGTGACCTCTACCTTACTAACACTTAGTATTGCCGCTCTGCTGTCCGAGTGTATGGTGACCTTGCGGTCTCTCCATTCCTTCTCCAGCATGTGCTCTACGCAGCTCCTGATGGCTTTAACCTCCGATTGGAATACCGTTGAATGGTCTTCCAGGGAGAGTACCAGCTCTGTGCTGGTTCCCTTTAGCCACGCTGCGGCTCCTGTTCCTTTTTCACTTTTGGACCCGTCAGTAAACCAGAGACTAGCTCCTGTTTCCTGCGGATAGACCTCTTGTTTGGGTTGTATCCCCAGTTTAAACTTCCTATCAAAGAAGAATTCCCTGGGGGTTCTGTCAACCTCCTGATTGTTATTAAGGTCCACTGACTGAACCAGTTCAGTGTCCTCATGTTCGGCTATGGCCCTTGTTGACCTGACCTTGGCCTTAAGGGCAGCCGCTCTTACCATCAGCTCCAATGGGGGGAGGTCAAGCACCATCCCAAGTGCTTTTAACGGTGTCGACCTCATCACCCCCGTGATGCCTCTCATAATTAGTGCTTGCATCCTATCCAAGGTTGCCGCACCTGTTTTCAGTCGACATCTTGGCCACCAGGCCACTGCTCCATGTGTCAACCTAGGTCTCAGAACAGCCGTATATAGCCATTTCAGCATTGAAGGCTTGAGACCCCAGGTTGCTCCAAAAGTTCTTCTGCAGGCCCAGAAGCTTGCTAAGAAGCCGTCCCTCTTTGCCTGCAGATGTCTGCTCCAGTTTAGCTTGGAGTCGAATGTCACTCACAAGTATTTTACTTCCTTGGCTAGTGGCACCTCTTCCCCAAATAGCTTGATTGGTCCTAATGGTTTTACCTTGTACCTGGTGGTGAAATTCACCAGGACCGCTTTATTAGGGTTAACGGATAGCTCCACTTCCCTGCACCATTTGGTCACTATGCTAAAAGCAAACCTCATAAGGCCTGCGATAGTGGCTTCAGTATCTCCCATGACTAGGATAAGTACGTCGTCAGCATAGGCTTGCGCGTATATGCCCCTGTCATTGAGTCTCCTTAATAGTTCGTCTATCTCTAGGGACCACAGTGTTGGTGAGAGCACGCCACCTTGTGGACAACCCTTGGTTGCGCGCCCCCCTCCTTTCGCCTCACCCCATCCTGCCTCAATCACCCTATCAAGTAGAGTGCGACTGATCCATCTTACCAGGCCCGTTGGCACATTGTGCCTTCGTGCTTTCTTCCCCTCTCAGGGAGGCTGGGGTCACCTTGTCCCGGGGAAATGGGGCATGGCCTTCTGCGCGTGACCGCAGACTCCACACTTCATAACCCTACATTTTCGCACATTCATTCGGAGAGCCCTTTTTAGGGGATCCATCATTCATACGGGGGAGAGCCCTTTTTAGGGGGATCCTCATGCACACTCCTCTCAGACGGTGCAAGGTTGAGCAGCCCAGTTTCATCAGGCATTAAGCCCCTCCACCATCGTCAAGGTCTCACAACCCATAGGAGGAGAATTATATCACATTTGTATAACAACAATTTGTAAATTTTTTATCTGAAGATAATTTAACGCATAATGTTTTACATACCCGGGTAAAAAAACTTATATGTGAATATATATATAAACCTCAATATATAATTATATAAAGAATTTGACTTTATACAATCATATATAACTATACATGACAATATATGATCACGTATTTTAACGTACATTGATGCATGCCCATATATATATTATTAAACCCCTCCTCAGCGCCTCCTCAATTTTTATGGAACTGTAATTTTAGCTGCAAAAAATGTGGATATCGTTGAAATTAACAATGAATTTCTTAATCCTATACCGATACGGTCTACGGAATATGTAATCATTGACATAGCAGAAAACGATAATAATGAAAATGCAGCAAATATAATTACAACAGAATTTTTACAATCATTAACTCCTAATAGATTACCTTAACATAAATTAAAATTAAAAAAGGTGCAATTATTATGTTGCTGAAAAACTCAAATTGAAATAATAGTTTTAAAATAAAATAATGGTCGTAAAAAATTATGTTCTGGAAATTGATTGAAAAAATAAATATATTCAATTATATCGCTAAACCAAATGGGTAAATGAAGTTTCGTATAGTATACAGGTAAAAAATAAGACGAAAAATGAAAAAAAAATGTTCTAGAATTAATCTCAAAAAAACAAATAGATTCAGTGATATCGGTAAAGCAAAAGAGTAGACTAATTTAAGTATCGTCTATGATTGAAAAATGAGTTTCTAGTCATCGATTCAAAAAGTAAACAGATTTATAGGTATTGCACAATAAACTACCTCTATATACGTTGATATTGGCCTTTTTCCCTGTACATCATTTTTGTTTTTACATTTATACATGCTTTATTTGGTCATATATGCTATATGACGGTTTTTATTGTAATATCTATATTGCAATTACTTTCTTACGAAAGTATAACTGAAGGCAAGTCTGAGCTTTCGAACGACGAGCGCTCGAGGAGCACTGCGGCCTCTATAGCGTTTGTCTCTATATAAGTTGATTTTTATAAAACACGTGAAAGTATTGAAATCAATCGATAATATAGAGTCGAGTCTAATGTTTGTCAAGCTTTTATTACTAAAGCGAAAAACCCTAAATTTGGGAGCTTACTTTCATTGGCAATTACGACATATCAAACTAATGAAAGTATTGAAATCAATCGATAATATAGAGTCAAGTCTAATGTTTGTCAAGCTCTTATTACTAAATCTAACAACACGAAATTTGGGAGCTTACTTTCATTGGGAATAAAAAAACCACAGCCTTCATTCACTTAATATTATATCAAAGAATATAATAAACCAGTGACTTGCGGGGTTCCGTAAAAAGGGAGGTAAAATAGAAATGGTCTCAGATCACACGTAAATTGGTACCCGAGCCGAAGGCGAGGGTGACAATCGTGTGTTTTGAGGCATTCGTTATTTGATCGGGCGCCGGGAGGAAAGGTTATGGTTTTATACCGCTAGACTAAAAAATCATTTTTCAACCTAGCGAAACGAAACCATAACCTTTCCTCTTGAAGCCCGATCGAAAAGAAAAATAAAAAAAAATGCCACGGATCGAAATTCGTAAGTCAAGCTCGCCTTTGGCTAGGCTAATTTATATGCGATCTTTGTCCATTCTTTTTTTTTACTCCCCATACTTCGTAATATCTGTAACGAAGTTAATATGTAGAGCCTGGGGAGTAAGAGGGAGACATTTAGTGGAGTCGCTGCGAAAGCGCGAGAGGCAAGTTAGCTTGGAGTCGGAGATGGGAGAGAGAAGAGGAGAGTCGGCGGTAGCTGAGTCGGCGGTAGTCGCCGTCGCGTCGTAGAACGGAGCGGCCGGACGGGCCCGATTGGCCTTTCCCCCTCCTTACCAGACGGCGGCCCGGCCGAGCGGAGGAGAGGAGCTCGCGCAGCGAGGCGCGACAGTCGATGCTAGCCAGCCGAACCATTCGGACGAGTGCAAGATCGAAAGAGTGTGTGTTTCTGAGAAGCAAGAGCGTAGCCAACTGCCTTCGATAGGAAGCGAGAGGACGTCTCCGCCGACTATTCGTCATCGCCGTGGGTACCTGAAGTGCCACCGCAGTCCCTCCGGGCGTGAGTTACTCCGCCCGAGGCTCAGCAAGCAACATCAGAACTTCCCGAGAACTTCAGAGAGTGGAGGCCGAGGCGTGAGTGGAGTCACAGGTGGAAAAGTCGTTGACATCCTTCGATCGTCGAGAGGTCAGTAGAGTTTGGTGGATAGAGCGGCGAACCTTGCGATCGGTGGCGCGGCGTAGAGTTCGCTCCGCCGTGACGCCGAGTCGTTTGCGATAGCGCGGCGTAGAATTTAGCGAGAGTGAGAGAGAGAGAGAGAGAGAGTGTGTGTGCGAGAGTCAGTGAGAGAGTGTGGAGTCGTGAAGACCTTAAGCGCGGTCTGAGAGCCGTGAGGGAATTAGGAAGAGGAAAGAAGCGCTTGTGTGCGGTTAGTAGAGTCGGCGGCGCCGAAAGGCGCCGCGCCTTTTGTTTAACAGCAGCATTCGTGCAGCGCGAGGCCCGGACTCCGGTCCCGGGGACCTGCGACCCGAGTAGCGCCAGCCGGGAGAATAGCGGAATACGAACGCGAAAGGAATTTTTGTGCGCGGCTGTACGATAGGGGGGCAGCGAGTATTGGAGAGGAGGAGGCGTTGTGCGACCGACTGATTCGCGCGATGCTTATTGAAAACGAACCAGACGGTGGCCGCGTTCCTTGGTATGTGTGGGACAACGCGAATTCTTCCGTCGTCCCACCAGCGCCAGCGACGCCAGCACTTGCATTACCAGCAAGGAAGCGGCGCGGCCGGCCAAGGAAATCATAGAGTCGGAGAGGGATGAGGCCGATATCGCGGGGAGCGGACTTGAAGGGAATGTCGAGACGGAGGAGGGGGACGCGAGTGCAATCGAACGCGAACGTGAGCGCAATGAGGAATGGAGGTTAGGGGAGGTCGCGCGGCGCAGCTCGCCGATCGTACGGCCGGTTGAGACGCCCGCGCAGCCGGAGTATACGACTGCGAGGGTGATGGTGCAGACGACTAGTACCGAGTCGATAGCTACGACTACGGCCAGCTCATACTCGTCGCGCGCTATCACGACCGTATCTCCGGCACACCGGCCTTGTTATGGAGTAATACCGGAACACTCACACAGATTTGTCCTGACGTCTCAATTAGCAGAACTAATCGAGAGGCCGAACAACTTTGAGTACTTTTCGGCTCGAATGGTGCGAGGTGTGCGATCGGAGGGCGTTAACGGCCAAATTAATCGGGCGGAAGTTCAGACGCCTGTGCGTCACCCGCCGCGATACATTATGGCCGAAAACGTGCGTCAGGAAGAAGCGAGGAGCGCGCCGTTGCCTCGAAGTAGCAACGAATCGAATAGTGAGAGCGAGGTAGAAGTAGAGCGCGGAGGAGCCACTTCGGAGGATGAGTCGGGTGATACCCAGAGGTATTATACTCCCACGACTCAGCTTCTCAACAGGACGGTCGGAAGCGACCGATCCTTTAGAGGGAGAAGAGAAAGTGGAGCCGAAGAGGTTAGGGAGGAACCCGCTGCGAATACGCGCGGAGTAAGTGGAGTCGCGAGGGCATCGCGCGCGCGCCGAGCGCAGGTTGCTCCGGCAGCGTGCGCGCGAGTGCCTGAGCCACGTGAGTGTTCGCAAAGGAGAGTCCCCCCTCTGCAGGCAGGGGGTTGGGGAACTCCGAGGGCGAAGCGGACGTACGCAGAAGCGCTCCGTTCACACAAGGAACGGCGCGGTGAATTAGCGCAGCCTCGGCCAGCGGAAAGGTTCGGAGCCACCGAACGCGCTCGGCCTGACCCGGCCAGGATGGCGCGCGAACCTCTTGCGGCGCGCCTAGTCGCGAGGCGCGACCTAGAGGAAGGCGGAAGGGCTCATAGGAATCGGGCATATGATAGGGTGCGTAGAGTCGAGAGAGAGGAAGGTAGGGAGCGCGAGGCAGAGAGGCCGCGAGAAAATAGAGTCAGCGAAGGAGAGTCGCCGCGATCGCGTGAATTTCACCCATTCGCACGCGGATTATACCGGAACCGTGAAGCTCCTAAGGGGTTGGGGAGTCCGGTTCTCAGGAGAGGAGAAGAGTGAGGACCCCGAAGAGGTGTTGGAGCAGCTGCGGGACTGCTGTGCGGCCGGGAATCTCTCGGACGAACAGCTACTCCGCGCGCTCCCTAGTGTTTTGAGTAAGCGGGCCGCGCGGTGGTTTAGAGCCTTGCGTGGCGAAGTTGAGTCTTTGGAGGATTTCGAGTGGGAGTTTTGAGCACAATTTGTGCCCGAATATGATCGTGAAGATCTTTTAGAGGATCTGAAAAAGCGCACACAGAGAAAGGGAGAAAAGATTTCGGCTTTTCTATCTTTTGTGCGCTATATCGTGTCGCGCTTTAAAAGGCCGCCGACCGAAGATGAAATAGTGGAGACAGTCTATCGCAATCTCCTACCCGAGTATAGGAGAGCGATAGCAGATAAGGTAGTGGAGTCTCTTCCGGATATTGAGCGTCTGGGAAGGAGATGGGAGAGGCAACTGGAGCTAGACGGCCGCTACGCGCCGCCGCCCCCGCCGGAAAAGATGTCTGTTCCGGGAGCGGCCTTTGTGAAAGCGCCGGGGCCCCGGGCTAAGGTAGCCGCCGTAGAGCCAGAGATAGCGGGGGCGGAGGAAGGAAGTAGTGACGAGAGGGCGATGGAGGGGAGTGTTAGTAGCGCCAAGAAGAGGAGCGCTAGAGGTAAAAGAGCCAAGAAGGGTAATAGTGGTAAAGGTGGCGAGTCCGCGGCTACTTCGCCTAAGGCATCAGAGCAGCAGGCAGCGAAGTCGCCATGCGCTTGCGCGGCAAATAGCCGGCGGCGAGTAGAGCCGAATAAGGAGGATAAGAGGATGAGTAGAGTATCGCCTAGGAAAGAGGCGACATATGATGGGAGCCAACGAAGGGGATCGTGGAGTGAGCCGGCGCGCTATCGCCGTACGGGCGCGAGATCGCCGGGCGGCAACGCAACGGGGACCGTCCCGCGTAGACCGGTCGGGCAGTTAGGCCCGCGACCTGCCGATAGCGGAGCGCCGCGGACGCCGTTCGTTGGACCCTGCTACACGTGTAATGCAGTTGGTCATCGAGCGGCGGAGTGCCTGGAGGTAGAATGTTTTGTGTGTCGACAGAGGGGGCATATCTCGAAAGATTGCCCGAATCGAGGCCAAAGCTCAACGCGCCCCGGCCTTTATTGCCAGGGCTGCGGGGCTAGAGGAGTTGGAGTTTGAGAGTGCAACCGCTGCAGCAGCTTGTTCCAGCCGGGAAACTCGCTGGCCGGGGACAGGAAATAAATAAATGTCCCCGGATAACGAGTGTCGAAGAACAAGAGGCGCGGAGGTTAGAGTTGGAGAGGCAAGGGGAAGAATTAGACAGAATATTGTTCCGTACTTGCACTTCGGTTAGAGCCGAGAAGGGTTTTTCGCGTGAGGAGGTGGCGGAAGAGGAGGGAGGCGCAAACGAAGAGATTGCTAGCGCTCCCCTTTACGGAAGCGCCTACGCGCCACCTTGCAGGCATGTAGGCAAGTTGGCGGCGAGGCGCCATATTATCTAAAGCATATAGGCACATGTGCATGCGTGCCTTGGTGCCTATATACCTTTTCATTATTAAAAAAGAGGAAAATTGATTATTTCCAGTAAGTATTACAAAAGTCAATTAACTTTATGTTTAAAATAAATTTATCATAAATTAATATAATTATAAATTTACAGAATAGATCAAGTGAAACTGTTTCGTTTTGAAAAAATAAAAAAATATTTAAAAAAGGACTATAGTCATAAAATTATTATTGAATTGTTAAAAAAGAAATGTGACATTTCAATTTCTTTAAGAACTTTGTCAAGAATTTTACAAGGTCACCAAAGTTTAAAGAGAAAAAATATCACAGAAAGTTCTATACAAGAAATAACTGCAGCAATTTTATTAGAATTAGAAGGCAGTGGTAGCAATCTAGGATATAGGAGTATGTGGCAAAGGCTACGAAAAGTTTATGATTTAATTGTTAAGCAAAAAACAGTATTGAAGTTATTAAACATAATTGATCCAGATGGAATCGAAGCTCGATCCAGGTATAAATCAAGAAGAAGATTGTATAAAGTTCCTGGTCTAAACCATTTGTGGCACGTAGATGGCCATGACAAATTGAAAAGATTTGGATTTTCAGTTTATGGTTTTATCGATGGTTTTTCCAAAAAAATTATATGGCTTGACGTATGTGCCTCAAATAAAAATCCACAAGTAATAGCATATTTTTATTTAAAGTGCGTTGAAAAGTATAACTTTTTACCAACTGTGATCAGAGCTGATCATGGTACAGAGGCTGTATTCATGGAAGATATGCAGACATTGTTAAGATCAGAACACGATGATGAATTTGCAGGTGATAAGAGTTTCGTCAAGGGTAAAAGTACCCACAATCAAAGGATTGAAGCATATTGGCGTCAGTTTCGTCAGCACTTAGGTGATTTTTAAATGAATTTATTTAAATTGATGGAGCAAGAAGCTGTGCTTGATGTGACTAATCCATTACACATAGACTGTTTACGTTATTGTTTTGGTGACCTTCTGAAGAGTGAAATAATACTTACAAAAAAAGAATAGAACGAGCACAGAGTTCGTAAGCAGAATAATAGAAATGTATTAGGCGGAAAACCTAATGAATTGTTTCATTGTCCGAATAAATTTGGCGGTATTGAATGTAAAAAAAAAATCAATCTTGATCATGTAAAACTTTTATATAAAGATTTCTCCCTTAAACCAGAACTATATTCTACAGATTTTAAGAATTTTATACATGTTGTTAAACCAGCTCATACGTTACCATCTACTGTCGAAGAGGCTTATGATTTATATATTGAAATTGTGCAAATAATTGAAAATGACATACTCTAGTTTTAGTTGTAATAAAAATTGTTAATAAAATACATTTTTAAATATAATTAAAAATTATTACATTAAATTATTGAATAAAATACATTTTTAATAAACATAAACAATGCCATTATTTATAAAATAAAAAAACTACATATTTGTTTTACATAAATAATGCTTATAATTAAGAGGTCAATTCACAAAGTTATACTTGACGTATCAGTATTTTTGCAAGCGCAGTGAAAAACATTTTATAATAACTTTTTTAATCAGTATTATCACATTTTTTTTTATCGATTCATCGCACTTAAAACTATTGAAAAATATTTAATTTTTTTAACAATACTTGTAAACTATTTTATCACATAATTTATTTTAGTCTTTAGAACAATTTTTTTCAAATTCTTTTTATATGCCTAATAAAAATTATTTTATTTGCCTAATACTAATATCAGAAATTTTTACTTTATTTAAATAAAGTTAAAATTTGTGACATTTCAGGTCTTTCACTTTCAACATATTGGAAACACTTATCTATATTATACTTCAGAAAAATTGGTATTTCATTAGTATTAGGCACTTTTTTATTATTAAAATTGTTCATCATTGTTATGAATGGATTTGAAAAACTTGGTCCCCACAACTGTTTTTCACAATATAATTCTACGATGGTAGATGCAAAGGACCATATGTCACTCTTGCAAGAAGCCTCTTTTCCATATAAAATAATTTCAGGTGGCATGTACCAGAACGTACCACACATTTTGCCCACAGTGGTACTTTGCAGTGAAGTTGATAAGTCCATACATTTGCCCAGGCCTAGATCACAAATTTTCGTTTGCAAGTAACTGTTGACTAAAATGTTTGATGGCTTTATGTCTCTGTGTATGACAGATGGCTGCTGCATGTGTAAGTAGTTTAGTGCCAAACATATTCGATGAGTAATATTATTTTTTTATCTATATCAAGGCCAAATTTCTGTTTTGTACATTTTTCAAATATTATTTCAAATAAACTAACTGATTCGAAAAATTCCATTACTATATGTACTTGGCTAATTGTTGGGCAAACTGCCACTATTAAGATAATGTTGGAATGTCTAATCTTTTCCAGTAATTTAATTTCTTTTAAAATGAATTTATCGCTTCTTCCTCTTTGAATACTTTTTATTGCCACTGGAGATCCTAAATAGGTGCCTTTTCTTACTATTTCCTGACCACCTTCTCCTAATATTACATTAGAAAAAAGTAAAAATTTTTCTTCTATAATTCTTAGTGATACTTTTGATAAATCAATTTCAGCAGGTTTTTTAAAAGGTGATTTTTCTACATTTTTCTGAATATTGTTACTATTACAATTTTCTTTATCAGAATTGCATGAGTTTCCCTTATTTTTCAATCCACTTAATTGTGAAAAAAAAGGCAAGGGTATACTTTCATTACTGCTTTGCTTCTTATTTATGAATAAAGAAGAGCACGAAGGATAAGCATTAAAAGTACTCCATTTATACCCAACAATGCCAACATCATCATTGTTATTTATCTTTGGTGTCTCATCATGTAATGAAGAGTTTAAATGATTAACTAAACTACTGTGACTATTCGTATCAGTACAATTATTCTTCTTTGGTGTCTCATCATGTGATGAAGAGTTTAAGTCATTAACTAAACTTCTGTGACTATTCGTATCAGTACAATTATTCTTCTTTGGTAATTCATCACGTGATGAAAATTTCAATTCTTCAACTAAACTAATGCGATTATTCCTATCAGTATAATAATCATTCTTCACTGGTAATTCATAGCTTGCTGAATTGCTTAATCTCTTTTCATTTAAATTAACAATTATGTTCTCACTGCCCTCAGCTTTTTGATGAATACTACGATATGATGACTCATGAACTGGTGAAATTCTGCATTTGAAAGCTGAAACGCTACTATTTAAGTCATTTTGATTCATTGCCAAATCAAATTTAATTGAATCACCATGCCGCTTAGTATGAGGTACTGTATGAGCACTACATATCTTTGTTGTTAACAAAAACAAATTTAATGTATGACTTACAGCTCGCATACCTTTTATGTATTCCCAGAAACTGCACTTCTTACCAGCTTTGTCCACAAATTCAAAAATTATTACATTATCTGAGGTCCCTATATTTACTATAGCATCATCAAAGTAAGTGCTGTTATGCTCATTTACATACTTTGATAACATTATAGATTTCAAAGTATTCAACTCGTAATCTTCATTTCCATTCAATTCAATTTTTATTCTTAGGCCGATCACTGATCCCATATGTTTGTACTCAAGACTTTCCCAAGTACTTTTATGTTTCCATCCCACCGTTACCACTCTTCTTAAAAATTTAATTGGTTTTTTATCACTTTTGGCTATCTTCTTCTTTCCAATCTGCAAAGCAATTATAATATATTCACTATACAGGGTGTTCGAAATGTTCCGGACCCCCCACTTATAACATAAAGTAAGCATTTTGGAAAAAAATGTTAAATACAAAAGTTGTTAAGTTTTGAAGGTTGAACTAAATGATGACCTTGGATTTGTTATTGGTTATCATTTTCAAGGTCATTTAAAGGTCATCTTCAGTTTTTTAAATAGGGACCCCTATTTTTTATTTCAGATTCTGAAAGAGCACAAAATTTTACATCTGGATATGTACCCACGTTATGGCTCAAAATGTCCTACAGAGGTCATTTAGTGGTTAAATGATTATTTAGTAGCAGAAAGCCAAGAAATCCCGATTATTAAGAACTTTGAGCGTATCTGACCAATACTAAAGTAATTTGATTTTGCAAGACAAACTTTATGGTGGCGTTAAATTGACATTGCCCTTGATTTTCAAGGTCATTTGAAGGTTAACTTTAGTTTTCCAAATTAAGCCTCCTAGTTGTAATTCTCCATTTTGCACCAGCGCTAAATTCTGCATTAGGATTGTAGAAGGTGTAATTGACACTGGCGTAAAATAAGCCTTAGGCCAGACAACCACATAACTCGGGCGAGAAAATGATAAATAAAAAAATGTCTAATCAAAATAAGCCTTAGGCCCAACAACTACATACCTCGGGGGGGAAAATGATAAATAAAAAAATGTCTAATCAAAATAAGCCTTAGGCCCAACAACTACATACCTCGGGGGAGAAAATGATAAATAAAAAAATGTCTAATCAAAATGAGCCTTATTGCTCAGGCACGGGAGGTACAACTAATTAAGGTAACATCATGGGTGATCCAGCCAACTAAGGCAAGTCTGACCATCGGCGGCCCAGCCTACTAAGACAAGAACACTAGCGGCCCAGTCAGCTAAGGCAGGACTATCGGCGGCCCAGCTAACTAAATCAAGACAGTGGACTATTCGCCCAAACTGAATTTTTTTAAAATGTCGTTGACAGGAACTTTTTACAACAACTGTTCAAATTGTTGCCCATTAACAGTTTGGCAATGTGCTAACCGATTGTAAAAGGCTGCAACAACATTTTGCAAGATTTGCTGAGGTATCAAGTCTATTTCATCAGTGATTCTTTGGCGTAATTCATCCAAGTCACGTGGTTTTATAACATAAACTTTATCCTTCAAGTATCCCCAAAGGAAGTAATCAAGAGGCGTTAGGTCTGGGGACCGAGGTGGCCATTCAATTGTACCTCTCCGCCCAATCCATCTATCATGAAATGTTGCATCTAAATATCGGCGAACATGAATACCGTAGTGTGCAGGAGCACCATCCTGTTGGAAGTAAATTTCGTCCAGATTTCCACCCGTTAAATTCCGTATAGCAGGTATAATTTGGTCTCGAAGCATGTTTTCATACATTGCAGCATTTAAATTACCTTCAATAAAGAAAGGGCCAAGTACTATTCCATTAAATATGCCAGCCCAAACATTTACTTTTTCAGGATGTTGCGTGTGGTCCGCTCTCATCCAATGTGGATTGATGTTACTCCAGTATCGACAATTATGTCTGTTCACTGTTCCGCTTAACTCAAACGTGGCTTCATCAGAGAAAACAATGTTATTGAGGAGCAAAGGATCATCAGATATCATTTGCATCATTACATCACAAAACTCTACCCTTCTATCAAAATCATCTTCAGATAATTCCTGTACCAACTTTAATTTGAAAGGATGCCATTTGTTGAGTTTCAAAATTTTGTGCACAGATGCAGCTCCCATTTCATGCTGTTGTGCACAACGTCTGATGCTGCAATGGGGGTCCTCAATAAATGATTGTAATACGTCTAAGCTCTTTTCATCATTAGACGATGATTTGGAACTACCTGATTTAGGACGATCTTTAATACCACCTGTCTCTTCAAAACGTCTAATTGTACGAATTACGGTACTTTTTGAAATAGGGTTGTTTTCTTCAACTCTGAATGTTTCATTGAATAAACGCTGTACCTGTTTGTAACCTCTCTCTTGATCACCCCACCCTCGCATCATCAACAAAGATATTCTTTCTCGTTCAGTAAGATGTGCCATTTTTCACTACGATTAAAAGTACAATTATTGAAAATTAATACAATTATCTGAATTTCGAAGTAAGAGAACTTCACTTAACTCTTGAAAACAGAAAAGTAAATAGGAGTAAACAATTGTTAATTAACAATTATAAATGAACTGATTCCTAAAAAGAATAGTGAGCAAAATCTTCTAAGGTACGATCCTGAAAATGCTATGAATCATGCGTAGAAACTCGTAACCCTTGCAAAAAATTATTGCAATAAAAACTGTTCATGTAAAACGGTTAGATTATTTTGCTTTTGAAATTAATAACCCCCCAAGTGTCCTATGTAGATCATTTCGAGCCATGACGTGGATATTGTACATATCTCCAGACCTAAAATTTAATGCTCCTCCAGAATCCGGAATACAAAATGAGTCCCTTTTTAATAAGCTGAAGATAACTTTCAAATGACCTTAAAAATGAAGGCCAATTTTAAAGTAACCATAAAGTTCGTCCTAGAAAATCAAATTATGTACTTTAGTATTAAAGTACGAAATTTTTTTTTTCTTTTCGTCAAATACACCCAAAGTTCTTAATAATCGGGATTTCTTGGCTTTCTGCTACTAAATAATCATTTAACCACTAAATGACCTCTGTAGGTCATTTTGAGCCATAACGTGGATACATATCCAGATGTAAAATTTTGTGCTCTTTCAGAATCTGAAATAAAAAATAGGGGTCCCTATTTAAAAAACTGAAGATGACCTTTAAATGACCTTGAAAATGATAACCAATAACAAATCCAAGGTCATCATTTAGTTCAACCTTCAAAACTTAACAACTTTTGTATTTAACATTTTTTTCCAAAATGCTTACTTTATGTTATAAGTGGGGGGTCCGGAACATTTCGAACACCCTGTATTTAAGATTAACTATTTCGCTATCATACTCTTACCTTATCATTGGATAAATTGTTCAAACTACTAGATACCTCTTTTGCTGTTATTTTCTTGTTATCATATGATTTGATCCTTTCGTACATTTCTAAATAACTTTTTCTTTTTTTTCCTTTAATATGTTCCAGTGGTGTCTCTACACAATATTACCAAATATTATTGTACTTGAAATATTATATTAAATAAGTTATAACATTTTTAATAAATGACAAACCTTCTGGAACATAAAAAATGTATTCATCCACATCTGGTTTTAGGTAAATGAAATTCTCATCCGTGTCGAGTAGGTACTCTTCCCCATCAATTTCATATACTAATGAACCTCCTTCATGAAAATAATCTTTGAGAACAATCTTTTTCAAAGAATTATCTTTAACGTACAAATTTTTTACTTCGTTTTTGTACTTTATTTTTATTTTCTTTTCTTGATTTGAACACATTTTTGCCGGAATTACTAATGCCGTTCATTGAATTCAATAAAGCACAGGTTATGTATATATAATCTGAAATTTTTTTATAATTTAATTAAATATAATAAGATAATTTATAATTAATTTGTAATAAAATTTAAAACATAATTTATTAAATTGTATACTTACACTATCACGATTGACAGACAAACTTTATAATACTTTTTTTACTGGAAATAATCGATTTTCCTCTTTTTTTAAAAATGAAAAGGTATAGGCACCAAGGCACGCATGCACATGTGCCTATATGCTTTAGATAATATGGCGCCTCGCCGCCAACTTGCCTACATGCCTGCAAGGTGGCGCGTAGGCGCTTCCGTACCCCTTTTCCTGCCCTCCAATGCGCCGGCCCCCTTGCTCTACGGGCGTAAGAGTCCGCGCCGACCGAAGCTGAGGGAGATAGTTAGGCGCAGGCGGCGCGCGCGCCGTTATAAAGCGCTTAAGCGTAGCGAGCCAACAAGCGCAACGAGAAGGCGCCGGCTTAATAAGAGGTGGCGAAAAGAGAAAGAGAGTAAGAGTGGATCAAGAGGCGCGCAGGGGCTCCAAGCAGCAGCGGCCGCCGCCGACAACCGCTGTTTCGTTAAAATACGATTAGCGGGGGAAGTCTACGAGGCGCTCTTAGACCCCGGCGCGACTCTGAGCATCGCGGGCCCGCGAATTGCCGAGAGATTTAAGGCTCGCCTTGTTCCTAAAGACCTGGAGATCCTCAGTGTCACAAAAAGCGCGGAGAATGTATTGGGGATACTGAATCTGGCGATTGAAGTGCAGGGCGAGGTAGGAACGTTGCCCTTCCACGCGGTTAAACGCTTAGGGCACGACCTCTTGCTCGGCATGGATTTCTGCCAACGATTCGAGTGTGACGTGAGGTTAGGCGCGAGAATGTGGAGAGTCCGAGGTAAGAAGTGGGTGCCGTTTGAGCCTAGAGGTGAAGGAGGTGAGCCTGCTGAGATTAACGCCGAATGCGCGGGAATCTCGGCGATCACTAGCGAGCAAAGAGCGAAAGTAGACGCTCTAGTGAAGCGAGTGTTGAGTGAGAAGCCGTCGGGGACGGGCCTGACGACTCTGATTGAACATCAGATAGACGTCCAGGGCGCGCCGCCAGTGCGTGAGCGCTACCGGCGCATGTCCCCGGCGATGCTAGAGGTGGCGCGTAGAGAAGTAGAAAAGATGGAGCGAGAAGGAATAATTGGTGCTGCGCGCCGGTGTTGGTCAAGAAATCTAACGGTGAGTGGCGTTTCTGCGTCGATTACCGTCCGGTTAATAAAGTTACTAAACCGGACGCGTATCCTCCGCGAAACATGGATACCGTTTTAGATTTATTGCGGAAGGCCCGCTATATCACGAAAATAGACCTTAAACAGGCCTATTTTCAAATCTTAATGGCTAAAGGCAGCCGGAAATATACAGCTTTCGCTGTGCCGGGAATGGGCCTTTTCCATTTTAAGCGCATGGCCTTCGGCTTGATGAACGCCGGAAAGACTCTGCAGCGATTAATGGACGCGCTCTTCGGTCCCGAATGCGAGGACGAAGCGGTCATTTATTTTGACGACGCCATTATCGTAACAGAGACTTTTGAGGAGCACCTCAGGGTGTTGGAGAAGGTGTTAGTGCGTATGAGGGATGCGGGGCTAGTCGTGAATGAGGAAAAGAGCGAGTTTTGTGTTCGGAGGCTTACCTACCTAGGCTATCTGCTCGACGTGGAAGGCTTAAGGCCAGACCCGGAGCGGATTGAGCCGGTAATGAACTACCCGGCTCCCAAGAATGTTAAGGAATTGAGGAGATTTTTGGGGATGGTAGGGTGGTACGCCCGGTTTATTAAAGGCGACGCGGAGATGAAAGTCCCGCTTGTGCGCCTTTTGCAAAAAGACAGGGCGTGGGAGTGGAGTAGTGAGCAGGAGGAAGCTTTCGAAAGGTTAAAGAAGGCGCTGACGCAGGCTCCTGTCCTTGCGAGGCCCGACTTTAAGCGGCAGTTCGCCGTCCAAACGGACGCTAGCAATTACGCTATAGGCGCCGTTTTAACTCAAGAGTTCGATGACGGCGAACACCCCATCGTGTATGCGAGTCGAGTGCTAACGCCCGCTAAGCGCAACTACTCCACTACGGAGAAAGAATGCCTCGCGGTGGTGTGGGCCGTTCTCAAGTTCCGGCCCTACCTCGAGGGCTATTTCTTTCGCGTAATCACCGATCATAGCTCACTTAAGTGGTTTAAGAGCCTTAAGGAGCCTACCGGGCGATTGGCGAGGTGGATGTTGCAACTCCAGCAGTGGGAATTTGAGGTAGTGCACCGGAAAGGAGCGCTGCACCACTTCCCTGATGCGTTATCGCGCATCTTTGAGCCGGAAGGCGGGGAAGTGGCGGCGTTTTCGGAGGTCGATGACCCTGAATACGCGCGGTTTCGAGACGATATAGTGCGCGCTCCTTTCAAAAATAGAACTTGGAGGTTGGAAAACGGAGTTATCTATCGGTTTCGGCGAGACCCCTTGCTGGATCCGATAGAAGATCGAGAAGAGCAATGGAGGTTAGTTGTGCCCGCGAGTGAAAGAGAGAGAGAGTGATTAGGGAAGCTCATTCCTTACCCTCTGCGGGCCACCTTGGAG
The DNA here is from genome assembly GCA_018906775.1 of Sycophila sp. Sp_5. NCBI lineage: Eukaryota > Metazoa > Arthropoda > Insecta > Hymenoptera > Eurytomidae > Sycophila > Sycophila sp. Sp_5. Next base: position 749,495 of record JACCID010000015.1, read on the forward strand.
TCGATAAGACTTATGAGAGAGTGGCCCGAGTGTATTATTGGAGAGGCTTTTATCACGACGTAGTTGAGTATGTGAGGGCGTGCGATGAGTGCCAGAGGTATAAGGCGTTACAAAGTGGAGCGCAGGGGATGATGGGAAGTAGAGTAATTGAGAAGCCCTGGGTAGTCGTCGCGGCCGACGTGATGGAGTTTCCTCGCAGCAAGAGCGGGAATAAATACTTGCTAGTTTTCCAGGATTTATTCTCGCGCTGGATTGAGGTGAAACCATTGCGTAAGGCGGACGGTAAGTCGGTGGCTAGAGCGTTAGAGGAATTAGTGGTGTTTCGCTGGGGAACGCCCGAGTACATTTTCAGCGATAATGGAAAAGAGTTCGATAATAAACTCTTGACAAAGACACTCGAAGAATATGGCGTTAAACATGTAACGTCGCCGCCTTATTGGCCGCAAGCGAACCCGGTCGAGCGAAGTAATCGCATCTTAAAAACGATGATAGCGTCGTTCGTTGGGTGCGATCATCGCTCCTGGGATACGCACGTGCATGAGTTCCGGCATGCTGTGAACACCGCAGTGCAAGCGTCTACTAGGGTGTCGCCTGCCTTTTTGAATTACGGGCGACGCCCCCAACCTGTTAAAAGTTTGCGCCGCGAAATTGAAAAAAAGAATGGAGTTCGGAGGATTGAGCCTGGAGTTTGGGAGGAGCGAATGAAGCGCTTAGAGGTTATCAGAGACTTGGTAGGAAAGTTCATTGAGAAGGCTAATAAGAGACAGGAGGAAGCCTATAATCGAGGGCGTAGAGATGTGAGTTTCGCCGTCGGCGATGAGGTAATGCGGAAGGCTCACTTCCTTTCTAGCGCGCCTACGGCCTTTTCGGCCAAGCTGGTGCCGCGATATGAGGGGCCTTATCGGGTCGTTGAGATATTATCTCCGACCGTGTATGTGTTAGAGCGAGTTGAAGGAAAAGAAAGGAGAATCCTTAAGGTTCCAGTCGCGGAACTTAAGAGATTTGTGCCTCCACGGGGAGTCAGAGCGAAACTGTAAATGAATGTGCGGTGAAAATGGATGAGTGACTGTTTAGAGCTCTGAGGTGATAAATTAATGTTGAGTCGTTGTTTTCAAGCGTGGGTTCGAGCCAAGGATATAGAGTCGAGTATGGAGAGCGAGGGTGCAGGAGCGCTCCCGGCGCATCGAAGTCCGCCAGACGGAGGCGAAGCCGAGGAAGTTGGCCCCGCCGTTGTTTCGACCGCGGCGGAGTTAATCGACTTGGCGCGCTCCGATGGCGAAGAAACAGACGATAGTCTGGACGAAGACGGAGAACCCAAGAGTTGGGTTAGGAGAGCGGCCGCCAACGCTGAAAGAGCCGCCTCAGAGTGGCCTGTCGAGGTCATTCTTCAAGAAATCGAGCCGGAGGAGGAACTTGATAGAGGAGTTGTAGACAGCGGGGCCGACTCACGTATAAGCGGAGTAACCACCCTCGACGCGCACATCGAAAGGGATATGGAGGCGAAGGGAGCCGCCCCTCCGCTATCTATGCTCCAGCCCTGCCCGGAGGTAGAGCCTATGGAGATGGGCGACGCACCGGAGGATATCCAGTCCGATAACGGCGGAAAAAGTTTAGTTTGCTCTCTCGACTCGTCAATACAATCGCTCGCTGCCAGAAGTTCTTTCGAGAGCTAAAATCAAGGATTGAGGTACCCAACGGTAACTCAGCTCTCAAGGCAAACAGAGAAAGCTTGCCAATAATCTCCACTCCTAATTGCTTACTACAATCACTTTTGACGCTTGTTCATTGGATACAGCACATTTATTTTGCTGAGGAGATCAGTTGTCTGAAACAGGGAAACCCATTGCCTCACAAGAGCGCTTTGATCCGCCTCTATCCCATCTTGGACACTCAAAACCATCTACGGGTTGGTGGCCGATTGAGGCACTCTGTGCTTCATCCCGATGAGCGACACCCTTTGATTTTACCGCAACACTCTAATCTAACCAAGCTTTTAGTTTTAGATGCTCACTCCAAGACGTTGCATGGAGGCACGCAGCTCACACTTAACTATCTACGACAGCGTTTCTGGATCTTTCGAGGACGGCAGGTGGTGAAGTCAGCTATCTTCAAATGCGTCCGCTGCTGGCGTCAACGAGCGCAGCCTACCACGCAGCTGATGGGAGATCTTCCCTCTACGCGTGTCCAGCAATTTCGACCTTTTCTGCATTCAGGCGTGGACTACGCGGGTCCCATTCACCTACGGTTCTCAAAGGGTAGAGGTGCAAAATCCTATAAAGGGTACATCTGTGTTTTTGTCTGCTTCTCCACCCGTGCAGTGCACCTCGAGGCCGTGTCGACTTACTCCACAGCAGACTTTTTAAGTGCCTATAAGCGCTTCACCGCAAGAAGAGGTATCTGTGCATCGCTCACAAGCGACTGTGGACTCAACATTGTAGGGGCTGATAAGGAATTGCGACTTCTGTTCGACCAAGCCGGCGCTCAATCCATCGAAATTGCACGACTTCTTGCTGCGGATGGGACTGAGTGGCGCTTCAACCCACCAGGGGCTCCGCACTTTGGAGGCCTCTGGGAAGCAGCTGTCAAGTCCGTCAAATATCATCTTAAAAGAGTTATTGGAGAAACCCTTCTCACTTTCGAAGAAATGACGACGCTGCTTGCCCAGATTGAAGCCTGCCTCAACTCGCGACCTCTTCAATCTCTTTCCGACGACCCAGAAGACCTCAACTCGCTGACACCTGGACATTTTCTGATCGGTGAGCCGACACTCACCGTACCCGAGCCCTCTTTGCTTGAACTTGCTGTGCCCCGCCTGGACAGGTGGCAACTGCTTCGCCATATGCACGAGCAATTTTGGCAACGCTGGTCCCAAGAGTACCTTCAGCAGCTTCAACCTCGTTCGAAGTAGCAAAGCAGGGAAATTCAGGCGAAAGTGGGTGATCTATGCCTGCTGCGCTCTGAACTGGATCCCCCGTGCAAGTGGCCGTTGGCCAGAATAACTGCTGTACACCCTGGACCAGATGGCATAGTTCGAGTCGTGGAGGTCAAGACATCATCATCAAGCTACACCCGACCCATTTCGAAGATCAGCATCATGCCTTGTAACGAAGTTCGTTCGCCCGAGTCAGGCGAAGGCGGGCGGAATGTTCCGAAAACTGCTTAATTTCGTGTACACACTTTCGTCCGTTACAGGTCAACCGCGAAGACAAGTTAGTCTCAAGCGAGCCGCGAACGCGATAACATCACATTAGACAAACCATTAAGATTTATTTGTACTGCCTCATGGCTAGTTAGTATTTTTTTGTGAAATGATTAAATTAGATTAAGTGAACAAAATTCTCTCTTTATGAATCAACCTTCCCGGATTTCCGCTCCAATCAAAACTCCAATGTCAAAACAAATTGTTAAATTTTTGCAAATTATTAAAAAAAAGCGATAAAATTTATCAAGCTCCACTATGTCGCCGCATTGCAATAATTTATAGTAATTTTTACTATGTGACGAGGTTGTCAATAGAGCCGTGAGAGCGAGTGAGAAGTACGTTACTGGAGTCGCTGCGAGAGCGCGAGAGGAAGAGAGAGAACATTGGAGCCAGAGGTGGGAGTTGGCGGCTGAGGCGGCGGAGCTCGCCCACTGTTTCGCTGCTGGAGCAACGCTGCCGGCCGGGCCTGATTGGTTCTCCCCCCCCCCCCAGCCGGACTGCGGCCCGGCCGAGCGGAGGAGGCCAGCTCGCGCGCAGCGCGTGGCAGTTCGTGCTGGCTAGCCGTAGTGTACTGACGTGCATCGAGTGTCGAGCGACCTAGTGCGAGGACAAGGAGAAAGAGTGGTGCAGTGCAGAGTGAGGTTGTTGCGAGAGAGTTTTTCCGTCGCCTTCTCGACGCTAACTAGTGCGAGCCTGAAAGCTCCCGCTGTGTCCCAGGGCGTCGAGTTTCCTCCGCCCGGATTCAGCGAGCCATCCAGGGCCTCCCAGAGAACTCCAGCGTGTGGAATGATTGGTGTCGTCGAAGTCGAGGTGGGTGAATCTCGCAACTCTCCGCCCTGGTGTAAGAATGTGCGGAGATAGAGGTGGAGTAGTACAGTAGAATTTGTTAAGGGGAGGCAGCGGCGGCGTTTTACCGCGCCGCGCCCGCTTGACGATTGCGACTGGAAGGCGCAGCGTCGAGATTGCTCCGCCACGACTCCTAGTCAAGCGTAAGGGAGTGTGTGCCTGAGAGTATGTGAGAGGGAGAGAGCGTGGTGCCGTTAGGATTCTTAGCGCGGTCTGAGAGCCAGGAGGATTTAGGAAGTGTTAGAAAAGCGCTCGTGTGGGTTAGTGGAGCCGGCGGTGCCGAAAGGCGCCGCGCTGACGTGAAGCAGCGGCATTCGAGAGGCGCGAAGGTCCCGACCTCGGCCCCGGGAACCTGCGACCCGAGTTGAGCTGGCCGGGAGAACGCGGAATAACGAACGCGAAAAGAATTTTTGTGCGCGGCTGCAGGCTCTCTGCGTCCACGGATAGCGGGAGAAACGGCTGTGTCACAAACTGGCGCCCAATGTGGGGCTCGCCTAAAGATTCTCGAACGCAGGTCGCGACGTATAGCAGCGCCCGCCGCATCAGAGTGGGGGAAGGCGCGCTAAGCACGCGGCTGAGAATCGCCAAGTCTCGCTTCTGCGGAGAGCGCGAAGCCAAGAAATTCTCGGAAGGTCGCGAGACGTTCGCGGGGGTAAACAAGCAGCGCGATCGCGAGCTTTGACGAATCGAGGCGAGTCACCTTGAATTTGTTTTATTTTTGAGTAAGGGATTTTTGAGAATGAGTGAACACGACGAAGTTATGGCTGCGCTCCTCAACTCACGCGACGGCCAAATCCTCAAGAGGGAAGTTGGCCGATGCAGTTTAGAGGAGCTGCGCCTCGAATTAGAGAATAAGGGAGCCGCGAGTATCGGGGAGGAGGTGTTGCGCGACCGGCTGTTTCGTGCAATGATGATCGAGGGCGAACCCGAAAGTGCCAGTGGCCCTTTGTACGCGTGGAACAATGCGAATTCGTCCGCAGTCCCACCGCCACGAATAGTGCCAAAGCCAGCGCCGCCGGCGAGGAGGCGGCGCGGTCGGCTTAGGAAAGCGGCACCGGCGGAGCGGGAGGTCGTGGAGTCGGAGAGGGAAGAGGCGGATCTCGCGGAGAGGGAACGGGAGTTAGAGTTGGAGACAGAGGAAGGAGAGGCAAGTGCCGCGGAGCGCGAGCGCATGCATGAGTAAGAGAGAAGAGTGGGAGAGGCCGCGCGGAGCAGCTCGCCGGGCGGACAGCCGGTTGACGCGCCAGCGCAGCCGGAATACACGATCGCGCGGGTACTAGTGCCGACGACGAGCACCGTGCCGATAGCTACAACTACGGCTGGCTCGTATTTATCGCGCGCTATCACGACCGTGTCGCCGGCGCATAGGCCGTTTTATGGTGTAGTGCCGGAGCACTCGCACAGTATTTTCCTGTTGTCGCGATTAGCTGAGCTGATCGCGAGGCCAGACAATTTCGAGTAATTTTCTGCTCGAATGGTGCGAGGTTCGCGCTCCGCGGTCGCGTACGGCCGAATTAATCGAGCGGAGGTGCAGACGCCCGCGCGTCCCCCGCTACGAAACATTACGGCAGAAAGCGCGCACCTCGAAGAAGCTAGGAGAGCGCCGTTGCCACGAAGTAGCAATAAACAATCTAGTAGTGAGAGAGAGGTGGAGGTAGAGCGCGAAGAAGTTTCCTCGGAAACCGATTCGGGGAGTACTCAACAGTACTATACCCCCGCAGCTCGCCTCCTTAATAGGACGGTCACGAGTGAACGGTCCTCGAGAGGAAGGGAAAGAAGTGGAGTCGCGGAGTTTAGGACGGAACCCGCGGCGAATACGCGCCGATGGAGTGACGAAACGGGAGCGCAGCGCGCGCGACAGACGCAAGCCGCGCAGGCCGCGTTCGAGCGAGCGCCTAAGTCGCGGGAATGTCCACGGGGGAGAGACTCACCTCCTCGAAAGGAGGGATGGGAAACTCCGAGAGTAGAGAGGACGTACGTGGAAGCGCTCCGATCGCGCAAGGAGCGTTATGGAGAGCTAGCGCAGCCTCGGCCGGCAGAGAGAATGGGTGCCGCAGAGCGAACTCGACCCCACCCGGTAAAGGTGGCGCGCGAGCCGATTGCGACGCGTCTAACCGAGAGGCGCGGCCAAGTCGAGAGGGATAGAGCTCAAAGGAAAAATCGAGCGTATGACAGAGCGCGTAGAGTCGAGAGTGGAAGGAGTGGAGAACGTGAGACCTTGCTGCGGCGGGAGGATAGAGCCGGTGGGTGGGAGTCGCCGCGGTCGCGCGGAAGCCATCGCTCACACACGGATTGTGCGGGAGCGGTGAAGCTGCTGAAGGGATGGAGGATCCGATTCTCGGGAGAAGAGAAGAACGAGGACCCGGAGGAAGTACTGGAGCAGCTGCGCAATTGCTGTGCGGCCGGGAACCTCTCGGACGAACAGCTAATCCGCGCGCTCCCGTGCGCGTTGAGTAAGCGCGCAGCACGGTGGTATAGAGCCTTGCGCCGCGAAATGGAGTCGTTGGACGATTTTGAGTGGGAGTTCCGAGCGCAGTTCGTACTCGAGTACGATCGCGAGGACCTTTTAGAGGACCTGCGCTGGCGCACACAGGGCAAGGGAGAGAAGATCTTGACTATTTTGTCCTGTGTGCGCTACATCGTGTCGCGCTTTATAAGGCCGCCGACTAAAGACGCGATCGTGCAGACGGTGTACCGCAACCTTCTTCCAGAATATCTGCGAGCGATGGCCGATAAGGTCGTCGAGTCCCTTCAGGACATCGAGCGACTCGGCAGGAGGTGGAAAAGGCAGCGGGAGCTGGACAGCCGCTACGCGCCGCCGCCCCCGCCGGAGAAGATGTCCGTTCCGGGAGCACGGAGTGGTGTGGGCGTCAGAGAGTTTAACCGCTGCAGCCGCTTGTTCCGGTCGGAAAACTCGCAGGCCGGGGACAGGAAATAAATATCCCCGGGAACTGAGTGCCGAAGAACGAGAGGCGCGGAGGTTGGAGTTGGAAAGGCAAGGAGAGGAATTAGACACAGAGTTGTTCCGGCCTTATAGACCGGACGGAGCCGAGAAGAGCTCACCGGGCGTAGAAGTTGCGGAAGAGGAGAGAAGCGCTGGCGAGAAGGTGGATAGCGCTCCCCTTTTCCTAGCTTCCGCTGCGCAAGCTCCCGTGCGCTTCGGACTTAAGGGTCCGCGCCGGCCAAAGCTGCGCGAGTTAGTTAGACGCCGACGGCGCGCGCGCCGCTATAAAGCGCTTAAGTGCAGCGAGCCGTCGAGCGTCACTAAGAGGCGTCGTGTGAAAAGTAGGTGGCGAAGGGAGTTTGAGTATGAGAGAGGATTGAGGGGCGCGCCGGGGCCGCAAGCAGAGGCGGCCGCTTCTGACAACCGTTGCTTTATCAGAGTACGGCTAGCGGGAGAAGTCTATGACACGCTCTTCGACCCCGGCGCGACCCTGAGCATCGCGGGCCCGAGATTCGCGGAACGATTCAAGGCTCGCCTTGCTCCAACGGACATGGAGATCCTCAGCGTTACTCGGAGTGCCGAGACAGTGTTGGGGGTGTTAAAATTGACCGTCGAAGTGCAGGGCGAGGTAGGAGTTCTGCCCTATCACGCGGTCAAACGCCTAGGGCACGATCTCTTCCTAGGCATGGACTTCTGCCAGTTGTTCAATTGCGACGTGAGGTTGGGTGCGCGAGTATGGAGAGTACGAGGAAAGAAGTGGGTGCCTTTCGAATCTAGAAGAGAAGAGGGCAAGCACGCTGAAATTAACGCAAAGTGCGCTGGAATTTCGGCGGTTTCTAATGCTCAGAAGGCAAAGGTGGATGCTTTAGTGAAGCGAATTTTAAGCGAAAAGCCGCCGGGAACGGGCCGGACGACTCTAATTGAACATGAGATCGAGGTCCAGGGCGCGCAGCCAGTGCGAGAGCGCTACCGGCGCATGTCCCCGGCGATGCTTAAGGTAGCGCGTAGGGAAGTAGAGAAAATGGTGCCGCGCGCCGATCCTTTTTAAGAAATCTAACGGCGAATGGCGTTTCTGCGTCGACTACCGTCCGGTCAATAAAGTTACAAAACCGGACGCGTATCCTTCGCGAAACATGGACACCGTCTTAGATTTATTGCGGAAGGCCCGCTATATTACGAAAATAGACCTTAAACAGGCCTATTTTCAAATCGAAATGAAAAAGGGCAGCCGGAAGTATACGGCTTTTGCCGTGCCTGGAGTCGGCCTTTTCCATTTCAAACGCATGGCCTTCGGCTTAGTGAACGCAGGAAAGACTCTGCAACGATTAATAGATGCACTTTTCGGCCCTGAGTGGGAAGATAAAGTGGCCATTTATTTCGATGTCGCCATTATCATTACGGAGACTTTCGAGGAGCATCTCGAGGTGTTGGAGAAGGTATTAGTGCAAATGAGGGATGCGAGGTTAGTCGTGAATGAGGAGAAGAGCGAGTTCTGTGTGCGAAGGCTCACTTACCTGGGTTATCTACTCGACGAGGAAGGCCTTCGGCCCGACCCCGAGCGGATCGCCCCGGTGCTGAACTACCCCGCCCCTAGGAACGTAAAAGAGTTGAGGCGATTCTTGGGGATAGTGGGGTGGTACGCCCGTTTTATAAGAGGTGACGCAGAGATGAAAGTCTTGCTTGTGCGCCTCTTACAAAAAGGTAGGGCGTGGGAGTGGAGTAAAGAGCAAGAGGAGGCGTTCGTAGAGTTGAGGAAGGTGCTGACGCAGGCACCCGTTCTAGCAAGGCCCGACTTCAAGCGGCAGTTCGCAGTTCAGACGGACGCCAGCAACTATGCTATAGGCGCCGTCTTGACGCAGGTATTTGACGTCGGTGAACACCCCATCGTGTATGCGAGTCGAGTGCTAACGCCCGCTGAGCGCAACTACTTTACTACGGAGAAAGAATGCCTCGCGGTGGTGTGGGCCGTTCTCAAGTTCCGGCCCTACCTCGAGGGCTATTACTTCCGCGTGATCACCGATCACAGCTCGCTTAAATGGCTTAAGAGCCTTAAGGAGCCGTCCGGGCGATTGGCGAGGTGGGTACTGTAACTGCAGCAGTGGGAGTTTGAGATAGTGCACAGAATGGGAGCGCTACACCACTTCCCCGATGCGCTGTCGCGCATGTTTGAGCCGGAAGATGAGGAAGTGGGGGCGTTTTCGGAGGTTAACGACCCCGAATACTCGCGATTTCGCGATGAAATCGTGCGCGTTCCTTTTAAGTATAGAATTTGGAGAGTAGAGGGTGGAAGAATTTACCGTTTCCGGCGGGATCCCCTGCTAGACCAGGTGGAGAGTCGTGAGGAACGGTGGAGGCTAGTAGTGCCCGCGAGTGAGAGAGAAAGAGTGATTAAGGAAGCTCACTCCATATCTCCGCGGGCCACCTCGGAGTCGATAAGACTTACGAGAGAGTGGCCCGCGAGTACTATTGGAGAGGCTTCTATCACGACGTGGTGGAGTATGTGAGGGCGTGTGGTGAGTGCCAGCGCTATAAAGCGCTGCAAACTGGATCACAGGGGTTGATGGGGAGTAGAGTGATTGAGAGGCCATGGGTGGTAGTCGCTGCCGACGTGATGGAGTTCCCTTGCAGCAAAAGTGCGAATAAGTACCTGCTCGTTTTTCAGGACTTATTTTCGCGCTGGGTGGAGGTGAAACCCTTGCGTAAGGCAGATGGCAAGTCGGTGGCTAGAGCGCTTGAGGTATTAGTGGTGTTTCGTTGGGGGACGCCCGAGTACTTCTTCAGCAACAATGGCAAGGAATTTGATAACAAACTCCTGAAGAAGTTACTCGAAGAATACGGCATGAAGCACGTAACGTCGCCGCCTTATTGGCCGCAAGCGATCCCGGTCGAGCGCAGTAATCGCACCCTGAAGACGATGATAGCGTCTTTCGTAGGGTGCGATCACCGCTCCTGGGACGTGCACGTGCACGAGTTCCGGCAAGCCGTGAACACGGCTGTACAAGCGTCCACAACGGTGTCGCCCGCATTTTTTAACTACGGGCGACACCCACAGCCAGTTAAGAGTTTGCGCCGCGAGGTAGAAAGGAGAAATGGAGTTCGGAGGTTAGAGCCCGGAGTTCGAGAGGAGCGAATGAGACGCCTCGAGATCATTAGAGACTTGGTGGGGAAGTATGTGGATAAAGCCCGTAGAACAGGGACCTGAGTTTCGCCGTTGGAGACGAGGTGATGCGAAAAGCGCACTTTCTCTCCAGTGCGCCTAAGGCCTTTTCGGCCAAATTGGCGCCGCGTTATGAGGGGCCGTATCGGGTCGTAGAGATACTGTCTCCGACCGTTTACGTCTTTGAGCGCGACGAAGGAAAGGAGAAGCGAATCCTAAAAGTTCCCGTTGCGGAGCTTAAAAGATTCGTGCCTCCCCGAGGAGCTAGAGCGAGTGGATGAGAGAATGTAGAGTGAAGAGGAGTGAGTGATTGAGTAGAGTTCTGAGGCATGTAATTAATTTTGAGTCATTATTTCAGGCGTGGGTTCAAGTAAAGAGGTAGAGCCGATCATGGAGAGCGGAGGAGCTAGAGCAGTCCCGGGCCATCGGTGTCCGCCGGACGGAGGCGAGGCCGAGGAAGTTAGTCCCGCCGTCATTCAAGAGACGGCGGAACTGATCGATTTGACGCGTTCCGCCGGCGAGAATACCGACGACAGCCTCGACGAAGATGGGGAACCTAAGAGTTGGGTCCGAAGAGCGGCCGCCCACGCCGAAAGGGCCGTCTTAGACTGGCCGGTGGAGGTGATCCTCCAGGAAGTGGAGCCAGAGGAGGAGCGGAGCCAGGCAGCATTGGATGGTGCGCCGGCGACACGTCAGAGCGGGTCTACCACGCTCGACGCGCTCATCGAGCGAGACATGCTGTTGGAGGGCGCGGCTCCCGCGTTACTCTTACCACTACGTGGGGAAGCACTGGAGCCGATGCAGATCTGCACCTTGCCGGAGATTCCTCTGCCTGGGGAGGGCGGCGAGGCCGCTCCGATCGAAAGCGTGGTGGAGCCAATGGAGGTGGGAGCGAATCCGATAGTCGAGTCGGCTCTAGTTTTATCAGAGCCTGATTCCGCAGGAGGCGCCCGGGTAGAGAACGAGAAGGAGGTGCCGAAGGGGAAGAAGAGGAGCAGATAGGGAAGAGAGGATAGAGATCGGAGGAGGAGAGAGTTAGAGCGCGAGAGGAACCAGGCGAAGAGACAAAGTGAGGCTGTAGCCAAGAGGAACCACGCACTGGCGCGAAGGGGAGCCGTTGGTCCTGAGGCTGCTTCAGCAGTGGCCCTGAGCCCTCGGGGCTCGACTGTGACTCCCGCTCTGCCGCCAAGCGGCGACCCCGCGGCTACAAAGAAGGTGGCGAAGAAAAGAAGAGCTCGAGGAAAAAGAGGGGCGAGGAAGAGTAGATCCAGAGGAGCCAGAAGAGGAGACGCTGAACCGGCTGCGGAGGTCGGTAAGAAGAGGCCTTTGGAGCAGTCGGCGAGTAGCGTCGAGAGGGAGGAGAGAGCGGCCAAACCTGGCCTCTTCCCGGTCAGGCTGCGAGGAGTCATGTTCGGCGGGTTGACCGAAGTCCCGACCAACCCGCTGGTTGACCCTCCGCCGTTCACCTGCTTCAATTGTTGGCAGGAGGGGCATTCCCTGCTGCGTTGCCCTAGGCCGAAGGCCCAAAGATATTGCCACAACTGCGGCAGACGAGGGGAAGACCTCAATTCTTGCCCCCGCTGCGCGGAGGCGCATAGGGCTTATGTGGGGGCGACGTTTGCGCCCCGAAGAAGCAAGGCTGTAGTTGAGGACGTCGGCGGGGTATTGAGTCGAGAGGTGCGAAGCAAGCCCGAGACGGAGTTAAGGTAGTGGCTGAGCGGTGCGTTGGCCGGACTTCCGGAGCAAGCGGAGCTGCAGTGGCCCGTGCCGCCGCAGGCGACGGAAATCCCCGCCTGGCGAGAAACGTCCATGGTCACACCGAGGGCTTTGCAATGGCCCGTAGTGGGTCAAGTCGCGGCTGGGGCGTTGCAGAATCAGGTGGCCTAGGCCCCGCCGACCCCAGAAGCTAATCAAGCCGCTCCGGTCCTACCCGGGGAAGGCATGCTCCAAACGCCGACGCTCCCCGCGGGTCCAAGGCCAGTAGATTGGGAAGAAGTGGAATCTGTTCGAGCATTGACCCTGCTGCAGCGGATCGACCCAAGGATCCGCGCGCGGGCCGAGCGAAGAGTTCAGGAGGGGTCAACACAGAAGAGAGAAGAGCCGAAACGGTGAAGAAGGAAGTGGTGGTGTGTGAGAACTCGATAGTGACAGTAAACAGAAAAAAAAAAAAAAAAAAAGAGAGTTATGAGGAAGGAGTAGTTGGAGGTGTCGGGGGAGATACCTCCAGCCTAGGGGGGGGGGGAGTGTGACGAGGTTGTCAATAGAGCCGTGAGAGCGAGTGAGAAGTACGTTAGTGGAGTCGCTGCGAGAGCGCGAGAGGGAGAGAGAGAACATTGGAGCCAGAGGTGGGATTTGGCGGCTGAGGCGGCGGAGCTCGCCCGCCGTTTTGCTGCTGGAGCAACGCAGCCGGCCGGGCCTGATTGGTTCCCCCCCAGCCGGACTGCGGCCCGGCCGAGCGGAGGAGGCCAGCTCGCGCGCAACGCGTGGCAGTTTGTGCTGGCTAGCCGTAGTGTACTGACGTGCAGCGAGTGTCGAGCGACCTAGTGCGAGGACAAGGAGAAAGAGTCGTGCAGTGCAGAGTGAGGTTGTTGCGAGAGAGTTTCTCCACCGCCTTCTCGACGCTACCTTGTGGGAGCCTGATAGCTACCGCCGTGTCCCAGGGCGTCGAGTTACCTCCGCCCGGATTCAGCGTGTGGAGTGATTGGTGTCGTCGAAGTCGAGGTGGGTGAATCTCGCAACTCTTCGCCCTGGCGTAAGAGTGTGCGGAGATAGAGGTGGACTAGTAGAGTAGAAATTGTTAAGCGGAGGCAGCGGCGGCATTTTACCGCGCCGCGCCCGCTTGAAGATTGCGACTGGAAGGCGCAGCGTCGAGGTTGCTCCGCCGCGACTCCTAGTCAAGCATAAGGGAGTGTGTGCCTGAGAGTCCGAAAGCCAGGAGGATTTAGGAAGTGTTAGAAAAGCGATCGTGTGGGTTAGTGGAGCCGAGCTCGGCCCCGGGAACCTGCGACCCGAGTTGCGCTGGCCGGGAGTACGCGGAATAACGAACGCGAAAAGAATTTTTGTGCGCGACTGTAGGCTCTCTGCGTCCACGGATAGCGGGAGAAACGGCTGTGTCACAACTGTAATTCTAATAAATTTTACAAACAATTTTTCTCAGTGTAGGTAATCTCACAACATAATTTGGCGGTGTGATCGACACGAAACGCTTATTGATATTTACTAAAAATTTTCTTAAAGAATAGGGTTTATCATAATTTTCTGCATCAAACCACAACCATCCAAGTTTTTTTGGTAATACCAACGTAAACACCATGCATAACATCGACAGCTGTTGTTTCAATAAAGTTGTAAACAATTTTTATAAATAAGTCGGTCCTTTGACACCATAAACTGCCGTATGCGACTCATTTGCTTCCTTAGCATATCTCAAACATTCCTCTCTTGTCCTCATATATATATCGTTGGAATAAGGATAAACATGTACGCGATCTATAGATTTCGCATGTTATGTATTAAATCGCTTGTTCCACACATTACAAGGCCTTTTACATTAATTATAATATTATTCACTTGAATAGAAATGCCTTTATACAGGGTGTTCGAAATGTTCCGGACCCCCACTTATAACATAAAGTAAGCATTTTGGAAAAAAATGTTAAATACAAAAGTTGTTAAGTTTTGAAGGTTGAACTAAATGATGACCTTGGATTTGTTATTGGTTATCATTTTCAAGGTCATTTAAAGGTCATCTTCAGTTTTTTAAATAGGGACCCCTATTTTTTATTTCAGATTCTGAAAGAGCACAAAATTTTACATCTGGATATGTACCCACGTTATGGCTCAAAATGTCCTACAGAGGTCATTTAGTGGTTAAATGATTATTTAGTAGCAGAAAGCCAAGAAATCCCGATTATTAAGAACTTTGAGCGTATCTGACCAATACTAAAGTAATTTGATTTTGCAAGACAAACTTTATGGTGGCGTTAAATTGACATTGCCCTTGATTTTCAAGGTCATTTGAAGGTTAACTTTAGTTTTCCAAATTAAGCCTCCTAGTTGTAATTCTCCATTTTGCACCAGCGCTAAATTCTGCATTAGGATTGTAGAAGGTGTAATTGACACTGGCGTAAAATAAGCCTTAGGCCAGACAACCACATAACTCGGGCGAGAAAATGATAAATAAAAAAATGTCTAATCAAAATAAGCCTTAGGCCCAACAACTACATACCTCGGGGGGGAAAATGATAAATAAAAAAATGTCTAATCAAAATAAGCCTTAGGCCCAACAACTACATACCTCGGGGGAGAAAATGATAAATAAAAAAATGTCTAATCAAAATGAGCCTTATTGCTCAGGCACGGGAGGTACAACTAATTAAGGTAACATCATGGGTGATCCAGCCAACTAAGGCAAGTCTGACCATCGGCGGCCCAGCCTACTAAGACAAGAACACTAGCGGCCCAGTCAGCTAAGGCAGGACTATCGGCGGCCCAGCTAACTAAATCAAGACAGTGGACTATTCGCCCAAACTGAATTTTTTTAAAATGTCGTTGACAGGAACTTTTTACAACAACTGTTCAAATTGTTGCCCATTAACAGTTTGGCAATGTGCTAACCGATTGTAAAAGGCTGCAACAACATTTTGCAAGATTTGCTGAGGTATCAAGTCTATTTCATCAGTGATTCTTTGGCGTAATTCATCCAAGTCACGTGGTTTTATAACATAAACTTTATCCTTCAAGTATCCCCAAAGGAAGTAATCAAGAGGCGTTAGGTCTGGGGACCGAGGTGGCCATTCAATTGTACCTCTCCGCCCAATCCATCTATCATGAAATGTTGCATCTAAATATCGGCGAACATGAATACCGTAGTGTGCAGGAGCACCATCCTGTTGGAAGTAAATTTCGTCCAGATTTCCACCCGTTAAATTCCGTATAGCAGGTATAATTTGGTCTCGAAGCATGTTTTCATACATTGCAGCATTTAAATTACCTTCAATAAAGAAAGGGCCAAGTACTATTCCATTAAATATGCCAGCCCAAACATTTACTTTTTCAGGATGTTGCGTGTGGTCCGCTCTCATCCAATGTGGATTGATGTTACTCCAGTATCGACAATTATGTCTGTTCACTGTTCCGCTTAACTCAAACGTGGCTTCATCAGAGAAAACAATGTTATTGAGGAGCAAAGGATCATCAGATATCATTTGCATCATTACATCACAAAACTCTACCCTTCTATCAAAATCATCTTCAGATAATTCCTGTACCAACTTTAATTTGAAAGGATGCCATTTGTTGAGTTTCAAAATTTTGTGCACAGATGCAGCTCCCATTTCATGCTGTTGTGCACAACGTCTGATGCTGCAATGGGGGTCCTCAATAAATGATTGTAATACGTCTAAGCTCTTTTCATCATTAGACGATGATTTGGAACTACCTGATTTAGGACGATCTTTAATACCACCTGTCTCTTCAAAACGTCTAATTGTACGAATTACGGTACTTTTTGAAATAGGGTTGTTTTCTTCAACTCTGAATGTTTCATTGAATAAACGCTGTACCTGTTTGTAACCTCTCTCTTGATCACCCCACCCTCGCATCATCAACAAAGATATTCTTTCTCGTTCAGTAAGATGTGCCATTTTTCACTACGATTAAAAGTACAATTATTGAAAATTAATACAATTATCTGAATTTCGAAGTAAGAGAACTTC
The DNA here is from genome assembly GCA_018906775.1 of Sycophila sp. Sp_5. Classification (NCBI taxonomy): domain Eukaryota; kingdom Metazoa; phylum Arthropoda; class Insecta; order Hymenoptera; family Eurytomidae; genus Sycophila; species Sycophila sp. Sp_5. The sequence continues at coordinate 765,361 of JACCID010000015.1, forward strand.
ACTTAACTCTTGAAAACAGAAAAGTAAATAGGAGTAAACAATTGTTAATTAACAATTATAAATGAACTGATTCCTAAAAAGAATAGTGAGCAAAATCTTCTAAGGTACGATCCTGAAAATGCTATGAATCATGCGTAGAAACTCGTAACCCTTGCAAAAAATTATTGCAATAAAAACTGTTCATGTAAAACGGTTAGATTATTTTGCTTTTGAAATTAATAACCCCCAAGTGTCCTATGTAGATCATTTCGAGCCATGACGTGGATATTGTACATATCTCCAGACCTAAAATTTAATGCTCCTCCAGAATCCGGAATACAAAATGAGTCCCTTTTTAATAAGCTGAAGATAACTTTCAAATGACCTTAAAAATGAAGGCCAATTTTAAAGTAACCATAAAGTTCGTCCTAGAAAATCAAATTATGTACTTTAGTATTAAAGTACGAAATTTTTTTTTTCTTTTCGTCAAATACACCCAAAGTTCTTAATAATCGGGATTTCTTGGCTTTCTGCTACTAAATAATCATTTAACCACTAAATGACCTCTGTAGGTCATTTTGAGCCATAACGTGGATACATATCCAGATGTAAAATTTTGTGCTCTTTCAGAATCTGAAATAAAAAATAGGGGTCCCTATTTAAAAAACTGAAGATGACCTTTAAATGACCTTGAAAATGATAACCAATAACAAATCCAAGGTCATCATTTAGTTCAACCTTCAAAACTTAACAACTTTTGTATTTAACATTTTTTTCCAAAATGCTTACTTTATGTTATAAGTGGGGGGTCCGGAACATTTCGAACACCCTGTATAATTGCTTCAAATCATTACAAAAAGAGCTAAGAAAAAGATTTACAGATGGTTTTGTTGGGCCAAACAACAGACTCGCCAAAATAATATTCTCTTGTTTATATCGTAAACAATACGTTAGTTCGATTATTACAAAATAGAAAGGCCAGATACTAAATTTAGAAGACTTATAAAGTGGTACTCCGTCTGTATTCCAGGTTAAAGAAATATTTTTTGCATTAGAAAAATAATTACTTAAATCTTTATAAATATGTCCGTCGTAAATATCTTTGTAATTATTATTATTTAGTTTTTCGTTAGAAAATTTATAAGTTAAATATTCTCGAAATTCTTATTTTTTATAACGTTTTATAATTTGATTTATAATAGCTATTTCTACAAAGTAACTAATCGTAGATTTTTTTAAACGAGTCGTACATTCGTTTATCTGTTTTGATTTTCTTGTTTTGCGAAACAAGCGGAACAGTAATAATGACGTACAATGGGGGTATCGATATCTTTCAAAATTTTTTTAAATTTATAAATTGATTTAATACATAAATTTGGGCTCGGACCGTGCACTGCAATTATATGATAAAATCTTTGCAAAAAGAACGCCATTTACATTAAATCGCATAATAAGAGATAGTATTGATAACAGGTGTTCGGCAAATTAATAGTTGCTCTAGGATAAAGTGGATTATTTGCATTCTCCATAAAATTGTCATCGCAGTTAGTTGATTCTTCGTCAGTATCCGTTGATAATTCATCGGTAGAGTCTGTTTGATTAGACGTCAGATCTGATTCAGTTTCCGCAGATTCGGTGTTCCTGCTATTGTTTTTGTTTTCATTGGAAGTCTGCTCTCCTGAAAGATCTTGTACATCTTTTAAAATGTTTAAAAATATTTTGTTTAAAAAATCTTTCAAGTCGCAGTACAAATTAACCTTTTCTTTCGAGTTAACCAGACTGATTTACACTATCAAATTAGTACATTTCAGCGCAATTACTAACATTGTTTAAGGAAAATGTAAAGAAATTAAAGAGAAAGCCATAATAAATAAACAAGCTTAGCCTGGACTTTCAAAAAAACTAACACAGGAAATTTACTTATTTACTATTTATGATAAATTCCTCTTTACTTTTCGCAGAGGAGGCCGCTTGCATTATTTATTATCCCTCGCATATATCATCTTTTTTATGTTAAGTAGCAGAGTGCACCTAAGGATGATAATCGCTTTACTTTTTTTCCAATCAAAAATTAATAATTGAGCTGAAATGTACTATTTAACCTGTTGTGATCGTTACAATATGTGATTTTGAGCATATGTGCGTAAAAATCGTGTCTCGCGCACAGCGTATCGAAAAAAAAGTTTAAATTCGTTCATTACTTACCATCTATCACGTTGAGATCTATCTTATTAAGATTTAACTGAGGCGTATTTCTTTTGTATCGTACATCATTAATTTCCAAATCACAATCACTGGAATTACTACTCGAATCCAAAGTTTCTTCATTATCAAAAATTCTTTTTCTTAATTTACACCGATGAGATGTAGAACAGTCAAAGAAATATCCTGGTCTCTTTGCCATTGATAATTTTTAAAACACATTAAAAACATAAAATATTCTTTCAAATAACTGTTTTATTTTTATTATTTACTTCAACAACGGTTAACTAACTTATTCGACAATAACGAATAAATACAATGAAGTTGGCTCTGATGTAAACAAAGAATGTTCTGCAAATGATTGACAAACGATACGGCTAAGCTGACCGCTTATTGAGTTGAGGTTCGGTGACGGTAGATGTCAATGAGAACATCATTATAAGAAAAGTCAGTGGGATTAGAAAGAGCTATGGCTTATCATTTAGTTTTATGGATCAATGAAGATCCTCCTACGACTAGCATGTTAAAGGACATTGATGTAAACACTACGAAAAAGACGTGCAAAGCTAAATGGGGAAACGACTAGTTTGACGCAAAAATATTGAAAAATAGCAGTACGTATTTTCTAGTAATTTAATTTTCTTATTACTTATTAACCACTTCTAATATTTTAATTCAACGCAGATGACGAATATTTTTTGGAAGAATTAGAAGTGGGCACAGATGGAGAAATAATGACGCAATATAGGAGAGAATCTTTCCCGACGCTATTGCAGTAAAGAAGAGACAGCTAACTACGGAAAATAGGAAAGTTCATTCCATAAGAGAAAGAATTTAAAAAAAAACTGAGGAAATCGTAGACAAAATCTCATCAATTTTCAGCGATGAATCTAGCGACGATGAAGACCAAAATACAAAAAGAAGTAAGTATTTTTACTTGTTTGGTTACAAAATATTTACGTGTATATTATTAAAGTCTAGCAAGACTTTTTATTATTTCTGTAAAAAGTCTGGGATAAAATCTTGCACTTCTCCCAGATTTTTATCAAGACGTATCGACTTTTATTTAGCAAGTGTGGATGAAAGTCTTGGAAATTACAAAGACTTTTAACAAGACTTTTTATTATTTCTTGATAAAGTATGGGATAAAGTCTTGCACATTTCAAAGACTTTTTAAAGAAAAATACATAAGTCTGGCAGAAAGTCTGGGATGGTGGCCACAGCCAGACTTGGCCAAGATTTTTACAGTCAGACATGCCCCAGACCTAAGCAAGACTTTTTTCACACGAGCTCCTCAGTAACCTCCTCAGAAAACGTTGTGTACAATATACACTTCTTTTAGATTTCTATTTTCTGCTTGTGCACAAAGTTACGTGTATAATAATATTAGTTAATTGTACATAATTTCATGTATTAAATTTAAAACGGATTGTGCTAAATAAATTTTATAAAAATATTTGTGCTAAACTAAATTGTGTATAATCGGTATGTGTATGAAACGTACCCTGCCAAAAATTATTTTCTAGAAATCGACTCAATAAAGTTTTTTTACTAAAATATGATCGAGAAAGTAAAGTAACAAAAATCCCAAAAACAATTATATCAAACGAAAATATTATAGATGAAATTTTTGGATACTTAAAGATATGAAAAATCGACATTTTTGTATGAAAGTGTAATTTTAGCTTCAAAATAATAATGAGCATTTAGTAAATATAATTCCAACAGAATTTTTAAACTCATTAACACCGAATGGATTACATCAAAGTAAATTAAAATTAAAAAACGACGCAATGATTGTGTTGCTGAAAATTTTAAATTAAAATAATAGTTTTAAAATAAAATAATGGTTATAAAAAATTATTTTCTGGAATTTGACTGAAAAAATAAATATATTCAATTATATCGCCAAAGCAATTGGGTAAATGAAGTTTCATATCGTATACAGGTAAAAAAAAGGAGAAAAATGCGACCATTATTTTCTAGAATTCGTCTGTATCGCAAAATGGGGGTAGACGAGCGGAGCGAGTAGGGGGTTACGCCCCCTAGTATATATATTTGCTTATATAAGGTCAAAATTCTGTGTGAATACGACTTGAGCGTCGCGACTGCTGAGCGACGCAAGCACCTCTCGAAGGCAGTTGCTGCCTGACCGCTGAAGCATGCGCCACGATCACGCCGATCACCTAACCTCCTAATCCTTAATTCTCGATATACAGCGTTATATCTTTATTCGGCATACCCGCCTACACAACATGGTGTCAGAAGTGCGTCCTACAAGACAGTGTTTTATGTGAACCTAAGTAAAAAAAAAAAAAAAAAGGAATAACAGCAGTTGAGAGAAACATGATGAGCGAGACACAAGAAAGCGTCATCGTCACACCAGCCATTTCGGCAGTTCGGGTTCCAAGCGAATTCAACTTTAAGGTAACTCTATAGTTTTTTAATATTTCTCAAATCTTATAAATAATTGATAGATATATTCACGAATATATACGGAATATAATGAAATAAAATTGGAGGTCAGTTATCGTGGAAAAATAATAAATAATAATATTGAAAGTTGAGGTACTCAACAGTATCTCTTATGAGAATATTACTCATACAGACAGGAAATGAAAGAAATTTTTATTCTTAACGATCCCTGACAAAATAGCAAAACTGTGTTTTAATAAATAAATTTCCTAGCTTTCGAAAAATATTAAAATTATTGTGCATTACCGTGTAAAATAAAAAGATATTAATTATTAAAGTCAGCAAAATCTTGTTTCGATGGTTAGTTTTTGAAGTCAGTAGAAATTTGGCAACGTCGCAACTTGGTCATGCATTTGGCGCGAATATCGCACTGTTTGAATTACGCCGGCAACAACCATGAATACACGTTGTGGTTATTAAAATTATATAAAAATCTTTTTTGCGAAATTATTTTTTTTTATAATCGAATAAAAATAATAAAATTAGACTTAATTATTAACTAGTTAACAATATGAAAAGTAAATAATAAATAGCAAAACATAACATAACGACCTCTGTCGGGTATGCTAAGAATGAGGTAAGAGAAAAGGAGAGAGACATTACACTGTTGCCACGTATTAATAACAGCATCGAATCGCAGTCAAATTGACAACTTAAAATTTTTTTAATAACGCTTTATACGAACAAATTAGTACTAAATAATATGTCAGATTATGCTAAAAATTTAAAAAATATTTTTTTAATATGTTTTGTATGCCAATAAAGAATTTTAAAGAAAAGTTATTTTTGTACCTATACTGACTAGAGAGTACCGATAGAGCTACCTTAAGAGGCCTGACACGTGGTCTACTTGGATTAAACGTTTTGAACGTTACGTTTCTGTAGCAAACTTATCAGGAAGGACCGACAAGGAGAAGATCGACCTTCTATGCTACACAATGGGTGAGCAAGCGGAAGAAATCTTAAATCAGATTTTCCCAGAACTAAGCGACACCACTACATTTCAACAAGTGAAAGAGAGGTTTGAAAATCATTTTGCACCAAAGAAAAACATCATTTTTGAACGTTTTAAATTTAACTCAAGAGCACAAAGTTCTGACGAAAGTGTAGATGTGTTTTTGACAGCACTGCACACCCTTGCTGCAAAGTGCGAATACGGCGCATTAAAAGATGATCTAATCAGAGACTGCCTAGTGATTGGAGTGCGGGACATAAAAACGTCAGAAAGGCTGCAGTTGATCCCAGATCTCACACTAGAGAAAACTATCACAATAGCCAGGCAGGCAGAGACGCAAGCCACGCATGGAAGATTGCTACGCCAGAGCAAACCAGAGGACATCTCAGAACGTGCTGCAACAGAGGTCAATAAAATTTCGCAAGTGAAAAGAAATAATCATAAGAATTTCGGGAAGCAAAAAACATTCGAGAAGAAAAATCCTGCACCAAATGAACAGCACTGCCGTCGATGCGGTTTATCTAATCATCAGGACCATAAGAAGTGCCCAGCACTGAAATCAACCTGCCGCAACTGTAAGAAGACCGGTCATTGGGACCGCGTTGCGAGTCGCGCACCGTGAAGCGTCTAGAAGAATCCGACGAGATCGCAAGCGAGGCGGCATTTCTTAGAACTGTAGGTCGCAGTCCGAAAAACGTAAACAAAGACTTTGTAATGCGTGTAAACATACCGGAGTTCGCTAACGAACTAGATTTCTTAGTAGATACAGGCGCAGACTTGACATGTATTTCGGTTAAAAGCGTTCCTAAGAATTACAAAAATAAAATAATTATTCCCGATAAAATTATTTATGGCCCCGATGGCAAAAAGCTTTCTGTAATAGGATATCTCGAACTTCATTTGATAAAAGATAGCGTTAAGTTAAAATCTAAAGTTTATGTAATTCGAGATTTAAAACACAATTTGTTGGGAAAACCCGAGATACTTGGTTTTAATTTATTTAAGCAAATAAATGCTACAACCGCAAATATTTTAAATTCTAGAGTCAACGCGAGAAAAGAGTTTCCGCAAGTCTTCAAAGGTCTCGGTCAGTTTAGTAAAGTGATTAAAATACATCTAAAAGACGGTGCTCAACCGTTTGCCATTTCACACCCGCGTACAGTAGCATTGCCACTTTTACCAAAACTAAAAGAAGAACTTAAAACACTTCAAGCGGAAGGCGTTATTGTACCGATAGACTTCCCGACAGATTGGTGTAGTCCGATAGTCGTCGTACCAAAAACAAACGGCGGGATACGCATCTGCGGCGACTACACAATTTTAAATAAAAATGTCAAAAGACCTATACATCCGTTAACGAAAATAGACGTGGAATTAGGCAAATTAAAAAACGCGAAAGTCTTCTCAAAGCTTGATGCTAAAGCTGGCTACCATCAGCTTCGCCTAGATGAAGAAAGTCAGAAGCTAACAACATTTATCACTCCGTACGGAAGATTTATGTATCGACGTTTACCATACGGAGTAAATTGTGCCTCAGATAATTTTTCGCGTGAATTTTCGGAAGTTTTATGCGACGTAGAAAATGTTCTCGTCATAGTCGATGATATTTTAATATTCGCGAGAAACGCTGAAGAACATGACAAAGTACTAAGAGAGGTACTGAAGAGGCTTGAGAGAGCGGGAATCACGCTTAACGCAGACAAATGCATTATCGGAGTTCGCGAAATTGATTTTCTAGGTCATAAGATAACAGAAAAAGGCGTTAGCATACTAGCCGACCGCATAACAAATTTTTACAATTTTTAGGAATTATCGATTATATAGGTAAATTCATTCCGAATAAGTCCGCGTTACTAGAACCTCTCAATGCACTGTTAAAAGACGGAGCACAATTTGTATGGCTCGATATCCAGGAAAAAGCTTTTCGCGAGGTAATAAAACGCGCAAAAGAAGCACCCACTCTAGCGCATTACGATTATACAAAAAAAATCATTGTACAAGCCGATGCGTCTAGTTACGGCTTAGGTGGAGCTTTAATACAAGAAGCTGACAAAAACAATCGCGAAGTCGTCGCTTACGCATCACGAACCTTGACTGCGTGCGAGACTCGGTACAGTCAGATCGAAAAAGAAACCTTGGAGTTAGTCTTTGCGACAGAACGTTTTAAGGACTACATTGCAGGTATAGAAATAACTCTTGAGTCAGATCACAAACCATTGTTACAAATATTACAATCAAAACCGTTAGACGAACTAACACCGCAACTCCAAGGTTTCCGACTTTGTCTAATGCGTTATAATTATTCAATAACATACGTCCCGGGTAAACAATTAATACTCGCGGACTCGCTCTCGCGGAATCCACTGAGTTACGAGGAGCATAATAAAAATCTATCTGACGACATTGATTTATATATAAATTTTATAATCAGTAACTTACCTGCAACGCAAAATATTTTAGATAAAATAAAAAAAGAACAAGAGACAGATTATATTTGTTTAAAGTTAAAATAATACTGTCTATCCAAATGGCCTTCAAAAAACCGATTAGCTGACGGGTTGCTTCCCTATTATCAGCACAAAGATGAAATTTCTCTATGCAAAGATTATTTACTTTTTAATTCAAGGTTAATTATACCGCGATCGCTCCAGCTAGAAATGGTAAACAGGATTCACGAGGGCCACTTGGGTATTAGCAAATGTAGAGAGAGGGTAAAGCAGTCAATTTGGTGGATTGGTTTAAGCACTCAGCTCGCAAATGTAGTTGAAAATAGCCCAGAATGCATAGAAGAGCGGAAAAATATAAAAGAGCCGTTTGTCAAAGAAGTTTTTCCCGATCGACCGTGGCAAAAGATAGCCCTTGATCTTTTTAAATGTAAAAACTGGTACCTAGTTGCGACCGACTATTACTCGCGCTACTTCGAGATCTGTAAACTAGATTCCATGAATGAGTTCGAAATAATTGGACATTGCAAGAATCTATTCGCTAGATTCGGCATCCCGGAAGTGGTACGCACAGACTGCGGAACGCAATTCGCTACCAAGTTTAGTAAATTTGCTAACGATTATGATTTTAAGCATGTAACAAGCTCGCCTAAGTACTCGCAGAGCAACGGAGCTGCTGAAGCAGCAGTGAAAACAGCGAAATCTATATTAAAAAAGTGTAACGATATTTTTTTAGGCTTGCTAGCTCACCGGGCTACCCCGTTAGAAAATGGATTTTCACCCGCCGAACTCATGTTTTTGCGCAAAATACGTACTCGCATTCCGATTCTTTCCCACCTTTTAGGAAGTTTTCGCGAACACGAAAGTGTTTATAATAAAGAATCGTTAAAAAAAGAGAAGCAGGAAGACGTGTATAATAAAAGGCATGGAGTTAAAAAATTATCAGATCTAAGCCCAGGCGATAAAGTATGGGTAGTAGACATGCGCACCTACGGCGAAGTCACAAACGTGGACGGAAATCCAAACTCCTATATTGTTAAGACTGAAAAAGGTACTACCGTGCGTCGGAACCGCTGGCATCTTGTACCAGCACCTTATAAATCTGAGAGTGTTGTAAGCTGCGAAATACCGATTGTACCTTGCGATTTTGAAACTAAAAATGCAGACAATTGTAATCCGGTTGGCGTCTTTGTAAATTCCACTGCGCACGAGCGATCTGAAGAAACTTCACACGAGCTCGCCAATAGGATTCCATCACCTCGTCGATCCCAGCGACAACGCAAGCCGCCAAGCAGATACGGCGACATAGCACACGTCTAAAACTCTATGTTACGCGTTAGATAAATAAGCAAACATGTTGTATTGCACATTTCAGCTTTCAATAAAAAAAAGGGAGATGTGTGAATACGACTTGAGCGTCGCGACTGCTGAGCGACGCAAGCGCCTCTCGAAGGCAGTTGCTGCCTGACCGCTGAAGCATGCGCCACGATCACGCCGATCGCCTAACCTCCTAATCCTTAATTCTCGATATACAGCGTTATATCTTTATTCGGCATACCCGCCCACACAACAAATTCATATTTAAATATATATGAGAATATATTTCTATATATTAATTATACATAGTCATATATATTTTATATATAATCATATATAAATTTTTTTTACCCGGGATCACAAAAATCACATACTACATTTAATTCACCTTTCTGTGATTAGACTTTCGTCGATGTCAATATTTGCTATTCTGGTTGAATTTAGTTTTAATTAACTTTTTACTTTTTATTTCGGTATTTTTCAGTATAAAAATTTTTTATAATAATCTTTTTTATCATCTAAATTTTGTTTTCTATTTTCATCGCAATGAACTATATTAATTAATTCATCAATTACAATGAAAATGGTTTTAATCGAATATTCATTAAAGTTTTAAAAATTGTATCAATCGAGCGAGCGTTAGTGATCGAGGTACATCGCTAGTATAATGAAATAATTTAAATATACGAAAGTTACAATAATGAAAACAAAATCAGTCAGTATTAAATAAAATGGTTACTGCAAATCGGAATGATAAGATGTAATTCATAGAAAAATTGTTGTTTACAGTCATTATTGTTAGGTAGTATTTAAATATGGAGATTGTTTAAAAAACATTTCTACAATGTTCATGTTTAAATACTGTTCAAGTAGAAACGCACTTCATTCAACTTTTTACAATATTTTGTTAAGGTGCATAAAAAAATCACAAGATAGACTATTTTAAAAGAAATTTTACAGCTCAATTTGTTATCTAAATAATTATACAGTAAGCTAATATTTATGTATATATTTACAACGAAAAATCATTAAATTTATAAAATTTAACGATGAACTACTATAAATTAAAGTCCCTCCTTACAAATCTATATGTTATCCGATGTATACATATAGTAAACGAGAAAACTCGAACAGACCTAAAAGAAATTACGGCAGACTTCGAAAAAATGACTGCTTATACATTTTACTGTGCAGATTGCAATAAAGCAAGCTTACTCTCATACGCGCATCCGATTATCAGTAAAAAACCTTGGAATATGGGAATCTTTTTTTGTTCGTCATTTTCAATACATATACAGTGGGCCATTTTAATCAAACCAGTCTAATAACTCCTAAATGAAGCCATAAACCAAAAAGTTGTTCGGATGAAAGTTGTCCAGGATCAAGGGGGACATCTTTTTGTACCATTAGTTTTGACCTTGATCTCAAATTTCAAGGTCATTTAAAGGTCAACTTTTGTTTTTTAAATAGGAAACCCTATTTCTGATACCGGATTTTGAAAGAACATAAAATTTAGAGTCAAAAGTGTTTTCAGCATTTTTTTGACTAAACGCATAGTTTCTGAGAAAAAAATTGGCTAATATTTAAACATTTTTAAACTCTTCAATTTTTTTCTCGAAAAGGATGCATCTAATCGAAAAATTACTAAAAATATTATTGATTTAGAATTGTATGAAAAAGAAGGTGGTATTTTTTATTTTTCTAATTTTTAATTTTGTGCAATTGTCTTAAAAACAATATTCTAAATCAGTAATATTTTTAGTAATTTTTCGATTAGATGCATCCTTTTCGAGAAAAAAATTGAAGAGTTTAAAAATGTTTAAATATTAGCCAATTTTTTTCTCAGAAACTATGCGTTTAGTCAACTTTCATCCGAACAACTTTTTGGTTTATGGCTTCATTTAGGAGTTATTAGACTGGTTTGATTAAAATGGCCCACTGTATATGTATTGAAAATGACGAACAAAAAAAGATTCCCATATTCCAAGGTTTTTTACTGATAATCGGATGCGCGTATGAGAGTAAGCTTGCTTTATTGCAATCTGCACAGTAAAATGTATAAGCAGTCATTTTTTCGAAGTCTGCCGATATTTCTTTTTGACAAACCATCTGCGCAAAGGTCGGTCCGATTTTTCTCCTTTGCTATATATATCGGATGACATACAGATTTGTAGAAAGGGACCTTAAAAGTCTTCTTTTCAGTCAAGCGACTTAAAAATTCACATACTTAGTTTAAGTTTAAATAAGTATAAATGCCTTGGGCGTTTTAAAAAGAATGTTAAAAAAGTTAAATTAATTATTCAGTCGGATTGATTCGCCGGTTGCGCAGTTAAATTGGAAGAGATTAATGTTGAAACTGGTTCCGGCTGCGGTTCAGGATTTACTTTTCGACTTCCCGGTGGTACGTAGCACCACCAAGCCAAGAAGAAAAATAGTAGCGAAGCTGCTTTGCCGGTAAACGCTAATCCAAACATATATCTGTAAAGAAAGAAAAATGTCAATAAAAATTGTTAAAAACTTTTATAAAGTTAACAATAACCTAATTACTGCAGTGGAAAATATCAAATGATATAGTTAAAATAGAATTTTTTATTATAAAACCTTATAGGAAACCATTTTTTTTAATTATCAAGTATCAACCCTATTGAAAAATCTTACGTAAGATCTTACGTAAGAACTTACGTAAGATTTTTCAATAGGGAAGTTTTCGCGGAAAATATCTTTTCATCCTATATAAAGTCCATTTTGCATTATGTCACAAGGGAGTAAAGTGCAGTATTAATTTCCGAGGGAAAAGTTTCAAGCACGAGATTTGCTGGAAATAATAACGCACGTGATTCTCTGCTTTAAGTAGGGAAAGAAAGTAGCATAGTGGAATCGGGAGTAAAATTATACTTTATAGTCTAGACTTATTTTACTCCCTGGAGAGTTACTTTACTCACCGGAAATACATGTAACTATCTCTCCGGAGACAGATTTTAATATTTGTAAACTCCCATCCATAGTTTTTATACAGTTACATTATAGCTTTCATGCATTTTACCTTTATTAGACACATTTTATTTAATATGTAGTCAAATAAACCCTGGTAGAAAAGTTAGCTACCTAGTTAGCTTGGTTAATAACAATAAGCTACTAATAAGCTTACGAATTTATTGTAAAATTGCAATTAATAAAAGTGAATAATTTTGAATAAAATCTTTAATAATATTTTAACATCCGATTTAGCATATATGGAGCTATCGTACGTCAGTAACTACGCATAAGATACTTTGCTGATTCTGCAACAATTATGAATTAGTTGACTTTTCTACGAGGGAAGTGGAATTAAATGATTAAATTGAAATATATTATGATGCATCACAGGAGTAATAACCGAGACCAAGATGCAGGGTCTTTTATTTCCTCTATCCCAATTAATTATGAATTATTGGCAAATATATCAGGGTAAATTTGCATAATTTATATAAAGAAAAAAAATAATAAACTGTAAAAAGTGCTCCTATTAAGTCTCTTATAAATAATTATTATGGAGTTAGTGGATTAAAAAAAAAGCAAAAAGGGCACCTGCTCATGTAATAGTTGTCGTAGACGAGGCATGCTCCGCGACCGTCACAGGTCTCGTGCCAGAGTATGCAGGTGTCGTCGATGAGCGCGCCGAAGATCATCGGCGCCGGGATAGTCCCCAGAATGCGCACTTTTATCCATTGAATCCCGAGGGCGAAGGAGCGCTGATCGTCTCGAACGACGCGCAGCGTCGCCGAGAGCGCTGGCATCGTGCACAGAAACGTAGTAAGCATGTTGCAGAAGGCAAGACCGATAAAAAGCCACAGGAAGTTGCACTTGCTCCCGCAAGTTGTGTTTATTGCCTCGTACTGGATATCTTCCTTTTCGCTCCTACCATCCAATAAACTCATTGGATCCGCCTGGATGCAGCTGCAGTTCGTGTAGAGCTGCACACCCAAATAAATGAGAAACTTCTCTACTCATCGATCCATCAATACCATTTTTAAATAAACTCACTTTTACATCGAACCGAGAAATTTCTCGCAAACATCCTGCATGACACGGCGAGTAGTAAGTAACGCCATCGACACCGCAAATCGGGTTAAAATTTGAGGTAGAACATCCACAAGCAGAATTGCATGTACTTACTAAGCTTAGCGAACTGAAAAGAAAAGCATTTTATTACGTAAACGTCATTCTTTCATACGGCTAGTTTAAACTAAAGCGATGCTTCATCTAATTTTACTCACTTATTTTCACTATGATAAGGTATGGTGAGTCCGGCAAAGTCTAAATTCGGACAGTTGAGTATGAAACAAAGTGTAAATGCAATGCAAGCGCCGGTAGCCATGATGCAAAATTTCAGAATCCCTGAACATGAGAGATTCCAATGTTTTATCAAATATCCTCCAAAAAATGTGCCACCTCCGCCGGCAGGTACGGTGACCACTCCTAAAATTGCAACATTTAATGTAAATGCTCCTAAGTTTACCTTTCGCTAATCAGAGGTTAAATTCTTTGCTGATCCACTGATGACGAAAAGAGTGATCAGTGGATAGCGTGCGCATTTGTGAAGATAGTTATAGATAAATAGATAAACAGGTAGATAGACCGATAGTCTGAGAAAGAAAGGTAACAAAGATTATTATAATTATAACAAAGTACGAGTAATTATTGTTATATTGAGGATCGCACGATAGATGATGCTATTTTGTAGTACTAAGTCTAATCGTAGTAATCCTCTCGAACTACCCAGTAGAAAATGTCCATATGTGAAATCCATGTGCAATCCATGTTTATCCAAGTGGTATTTACAACTGGGTAGACCTCAAGGCGGCCACACTAAAGGCCAAACTGAGACTTACAGGTGAGGTATTAGAACAGCGCTGCTGTGATTAGTGTACTCGATCTAGAACTGAGTATAATATCGGATAAGACCTCGAAGAGATTATTCTTTAGCAAGAATTTCAGTATGGTATGCCAAGGGCAGTAATAAGGGTACAGGAGCAGGGGCCTGGCTAGAAGGTAGCAGCAGGAAAATAGTACGATCACTAGAAAAACATGCAGGGAAACCGCTTCAAAAAAAGTTCAGTTAATACCTGCTCTTATATAATAAATATCTTAATATACTAAATTTGCGCTACTGTAATTTGATACTAGCAGTTTTTTCTTGCTCACTAACGCTCGGTCGGTTGATTCAACGCTTTTAAAAAACGTTTGGAATCTTTTGATTAGAAAGTTTTGTACATAAGGCATCAAATGAACAGTATGTATATGAAGGAAACAAAACAGAAATTTTAAATAAAAATAATGAAACTACATTGACTACAATTTTATTAGCGAGATGAAAGTTTATTCATAAGATTATTTTCTCACGCTCAGTCTATTAATATGTTATTCATAAATACTTTGAAATTTTATTGAAAAAAAGATTACTTTGTAAAAGCATTATATGTTGTGCATTACTACAATAGATAGGTGGATGGATGGATGGATGCATGGATGGATGCATGAATGGATGGATGGATGGATGGATGGATGGATGGATGGATGGATGGATGGATGGATGGATGGATGGATGCATGGATGCATGCATGGATGGATGCATGGATGCATGCATGGATGGATGGATGGATGCATGCATGGATGAGAAAGGTTGGAAGAAAGAAATTGAATGTGTAAGATTACCCATGAGTAGAGCGGCCAGACTGGCGTTGACGCTAAATTGATTCTCTATTAGTTTTGGAAGGAAGGCGGCGAAGCCAGAAATGAGCAAGCCCTCGCTCGCTCCGGCGAGATTCAGCATGAAAAAAGCCGGATTGCCGAGTAACTCCGTTAAGGCTCTCGGCAGTTCACGGATCTTTGAGAAAGCCTCGCCGCCGCTTGTTGACGAGCTTGACTTCTCGTGGGCCTCCGACACTTTTTCCTTCGCAAGCTCTTCCGAACCTGCAATATTTTTCCGGATAAAATTTTGAACCTTCGCAGCTCGAGCTATTATCCAAACATCTTTTCTCTCTGCGTCCTTAAGGAGCTTCGATACCAACATGAAAAGGCTTCGAAACTTGGGAAAGAATTATCGAGTAATTATAAATATATAAAATATCTTTAAGAAGATATTAATTTTTTTTTGAAAATTCACTCTTTATTATGCACTTTACTCAAATGAAAATGTAAAAATATAAACGTAATAAAAACGTTTGTTATAAAAATAGGTGTGTAAATATGCGAGTTAGTTCACTGTACTTAATTTATCAAGAGATCTATCGAAGCTCTTTAACATTTTTTTAAATTAATGTGTCACCTGGTAAAACTGCTGGGAAAGCTAAAAGTGGTAGTGCAATTACGAAGCAAATGATAGTAGCGGCGAGAAATCCGACCCACCAAGCTCCTATCCATACGTTACTGTCAGCCGTTAATCCAATCCTGCAATTTAAACTATATATTTACTGTGAAAGACAGTTAAGCTAATAAACTTCGGAATAGCTTCTTTTACTTTGAACGTGTAAATTTCATTTGCTACTTTTTTTGTGAGTGGGGGGGGGGGGGCATTCACTAAGGTGAAAGGTAAATTTTCCCTCAAGTTATGGTAGGGAGTTTGCGTCTCCGAAAAAATTCCCTCGAATGGGTGATTGATCGCTCGGAAATAGCTGACTAACCGAGCTCAAGCCAACTAACAGCCTGCAGTCGAAGCACGCTTAATGCATACATGAAACCGTTCGATCCAATGCTTTTCAATCTACTCCACCATCGATAAACTTTTACTGCAAAGATTCTTCAATTAAATATTTATAATTAAGTAGTACGCAGCACCTTATTTAAAGTCTACCGTATAGCAGTATTTCATACAAATATACTCTGCTCCTTTAATATCTCCCCGCGCAACGTCGACAAAGATGCACCGCTTTGCCCGAAGCTTTTTTTCTTGTAGAACGGGCGCCAGCATTTCTTAATCGGATAAATTTTTAATTCTAACTTTTACATTCTTCTTTATTTTCGTTCTTTATACATATTTGTATGACATTTTTAGAAAAAAGTACTATTTTCATCCTACGAGAAAAAAGATCTCGAGGCATGAGCATACCAGCTTCGACCAAAAAGTCATTTTGCAAACGTCAGGAAAAATCCAGGACCGATAGGGTCTGCAGTTTCCTTCACTGAGAGAAATAATTGATAAAAATTATTAGAATTCTAAAAAAAATTACTAAGTAACATAGGAATCGGGACACATGTTAGCACTATAGCCTACTTCACTATAGTTTCAATAATTGTTATTTTATTGTTGTGTAACACAGCAAAAATTTTAAATAGGAATATTTGTACCGTAATTATGCACAGTTAAAAATTTTGTGTTTTGTGTTGTTCAATAAAAAACTACACAAAAATTGTGTTTAATGTACACTTTTTCTTGTGTTTCCGTTAACACAAGGAATGTGTTTAAATTACACTATTTTTATGTAAAGTTAAGAACTATACAAAATTTTAGTACTTTCATGTAAGGATACAAAATTAATCTATAAAATACAATTTACAAACGCAATACCCACACAACACATGTGCAGCAATATCTTCACAATATTTCAATATCACTGGAATATTACAAGATGTACATAATATCGCCAAAATATTCCTTAAATATTAAATTGTGAGATATGACTTTGCAATATTGCTGCAGTACTATAGTGATACTGCTAATGGATATCTATCTAGCCTAATATTTCTAAGGTACTGCAAAAATATTTGAATGTAATATATGTCAAAGAAATATTGTGATGATATTTCAGCAATCCTGCGTTGAAATATATCACAATAAAATGTTACTGAGAAATTTCATCTATATTAAGCAGAAATAATCGTCAGATATTTTAGAAAAATTAGAAAAATAATGATCAGATGTATATCATGCAACAATATTCCCGCAATATGATTAAATATCACCATGCAATATCGCAGAAATACTGAAAGATTGTTGAAAAAAGATTTATTGTACAGAAATATTCGCGCAATATTCCAACGACAATTCAAAGATGATGTGGTTTGAATATTCTAATGCATTGTTGCCATAATACTCCGAAAATATTAAATAGCAATGTATTGTATAGAAGTCTTCGTGCATTATTGCAACAATAATTCAAAGATGAGGTGATTTGAATATCATAATGCAATATTACAATAATACTTCGAGAATATAAGTAAAGTATATCGTGCAGAAATTTTCCTAAAATATTACATCAACAAATTTAAATTAAATTATTTTGAATATCACACTGCAATATTGGAATAATATTACGAGAATATCACAGAGGAATATCGTACAGGAATATTTATGCAACATTCTATATATTGTTTAAAGAATAATGCACAAAAATATTCCTTAAAATTACATCAATAACTGAAAGGTACAGAATAAACCATTTTGAATATCATATCGATGCAATATTCCTTTACAATATTATTATTCTAAAATGTTAATTAGAAAATTGAGTGCACGAATATTTCTTTCATATTAAAATTTATGTAGGCAGATGGACATATGCGACGTCCTGCCATGTGATACTAAATGTTATGATAGTTAAGTGGATAACATGCCGGAATTGTAATTTTTTGGATCGGGTTCAAATCCCTTATGGAGCTTTTTTTACATCTTTTTTTTGTTAATAAATTAAGTTTTATTTATTTTATATGTGAATATTGACCATTTAATAATCTTAGTTTTCTTAATTTAATTAGCAAGAATACATTCAAACAATTTCAATGTATTTAACGTAGTCGCATTAAGTTTCAAGTATAAATCCTGAAAATCTAATGCAAAAAAGAATTAAATAATAAATTTTGTACAATAATTATTGTTTAATAATAAACGATTTTTTTCTCATATAATGCTCAAACTCAATACGACAGATTTTGCGAATTTGTCTTAAGTGCGAAATAATAATATAATATACAATCAAGGACTCGGTCAAGTGGACCAGTTGTTGGACTCATAATTGGAAGGTCGCAGGTTCAAATCTCATCGAAAGAAAAGTTTTTTTCATTTAAAGGGATACCGATCTTAATATATATTTGTATTTGTATTATCAATTTAAAATAAATTATAGTATAATTAATCAAATTGGTAGTATAAAAATTATACAGATATCCATGGAATATTTGTACAATTTCAATAGCAATATTGCTGCAATATTACAGAAACATCATTTTAATACCTCTGTGGTGAGTGTCGAAGACATAAAATATTTCTGCAATATTTGTGAAATATTACCGCGACACTCGATATTGCAAAGGATATTCCAAAGTATTATTTTAATATTTCAGTGATATTGCTATAATGTATACTGTGACGCGAGGTACTATCGTGTACCTGCGCGCCGTCGCGAGCCTTCGCGGCGAGAGGAAGAGTTAGGCCACGGCGCGCGGGAGCGGCGGCCATCTTGGAAGCTCGAGGGAATCTCTCGAGCCGTCGGCGACATTAACATTTAAAAGCTAATAAAAAAGTCAAAAATTTTAACCCTCATAAAACTCCGTATAGTTTTTGAACCGATTATCGCATCTCAAAAATCTCAACGGTATTTGAAAGCTTATGCTTTCAGCTTAAAAATGCGGTGTCGTACAAATTTATACAATCATTTTTAATGGAGTTATTATCATACTAGTAAAAAATTGATCGTTTTTTCTGTTCCAATTATCTCAAAAGATAGTAAGGATAGAAACAAATTCTAAGAAAGAAAAAGATGTCTTTTGAAATAAAAAACATAAATTTAAAGTGAAATAAAGTTTCTGAAAAAAATTTTTTTTTCACTATTCATGGATTCCAAAAAATCAAATTTTATTATTCTGGTGAACGAATATTTGAATTACATTGAATAATCATAATATAAACTATTTATTAGTAAGCAACAATAGAGCAAAAATATGTAAAATTATATAAAAATGCTATTCTTGATATTTTTGTTTAATTATTTAAAAAAATAATTTTACATGTTTTTGAACGACACCGCATTTTCAAGCTGATAACATAAGCTTTCAAATACCGTTGAGATTTTTGAGATGCGATAATCGGTTCAAAAACTATACGGAGTTTTATGAGATTTAAAATTTTTGACTTTTTTATTAGCTTTCAAACTGTCTCTTCAGTGTCAGTGTCTGCTTGTCTAGATACAGTGTAGATATGGACTTCTTTTACGCCCTCTGTAGGATTGGCGTTCAAATAGGCCCTGATTTTCAAATTCAAAATCCGACGTCGCCGTTTGCGACTCGTCTAATAATTTGTTTTTTATTAAATCTCCATTAATTTTTGTACCTGAATTACTTAGTGCCATTATCATAGTCTTGTATGCTGGGGGTAGTCCCGCAAGTTTTTACATCGTGACTTTGACTAACAGTGTCACTGATGAACCACCTTAACATTAGCCGAGTGACAAAACTCGCTCTGTGTTACTTGGCCACGTTTTTACTGTTTCGGGGAATGCATCGATTTTAGTTAATCATTAACTTATTAACGAAAAGTAAGTATACGTTTATCAATATTTTAAAAGTTAAAAGTTAAATGAATATTTGAATGATTGAATGATGTATGCTATTGTATTGTATTCTCAGTGTAATAATTCATATGCTTATTTCAAATATGCCGCCAAGTTGTATCCAAAAAT
The DNA here is from genome assembly GCA_018906775.1 of Sycophila sp. Sp_5. Taxonomy (NCBI): domain Eukaryota; kingdom Metazoa; phylum Arthropoda; class Insecta; order Hymenoptera; family Eurytomidae; genus Sycophila; species Sycophila sp. Sp_5. The sequence goes on from JACCID010000015.1 coordinate 785,385, forward strand.
TACAAGTATACATGTACACTGTAAAAAAATCCCTTTTGTAAAATTACTACACTTAATGTGGGTAATCAAGCGACCTACTTTGAATGTAGCGACTTTACTATTGCCTTTCGCAATTTTACTTCCACAAGAGTAGAAGTACCACTCGTATAAGCATAAATACTGACCGATGAAGTATTTCGCAGTTGGCAGTACAGCCGAGGTTTGAGGTTATAAATGCGAATCATTTGAAAATTACTGTGATAATTGCAAATGCTAGATAACACAGCCCCACGGGAGAAAAAAAGTGGCCTGTGCGAAAGACAAGACTATGATACCTTTACGTTTTCGAGGTCGCTGAATCTGATTCCGGGGTCCGTTTGACCCGGTTGGCTCTCGTTCAAGGTCAAACGAAGGTCAAATTCAGAGAATGCATTGTAAATAAAATGTACCAGTATATTCACATGTTTTTGAGGTCGCTGAATTCGAATCCGAGGTGTGTTTGACCCGGTCAGGTCAGGGTCAAGGTCAGGTCAAGGTCAAAATGATAAAATGCATTACAGTCAAAGTGAAAAAGGTATCTTTACATGTTTTCGAGGTCCCTGAATCTGATTCCGGGGTCCGTTTGATCCCATTGGCCCTCGTTGAAAGTCGAATCAATGTGAAAGTCAGAACATGCATTGCAAACAAAGTAAAAGATATATTTACATGTTTCTCGATCCATACTCTCATAAAACATCTTTCTAATTTATTTTCCTTTGCTATACCGCACTCGTTTATCAAGAAACGATCTCAAGAGTGGTTTTCTTTTGCGTTTGGCGCCCCTTTTCTCTGTTTCTCTTTTTAAGTTCCAACAGAAATCTGCCATCATATTGACATTCCATCGTCCTTGATACCGTCTTTCCATCTCTTTGATGTCTTGATGGAATCTCTCTCCTTGTTCTTCACTGTAAGCACCTAAGTTGATCGGGAAGTAGTCAAGGTGAGAGTCAAGAAAATGTAATTTCAAAATCATATTGCAACCTAATGCCCCAAAATTTGTAACCATTTCGGCTACTATTTCTTTATAGTTTTCACTTTTTTTATTACCCAGGAAATTTGTTACAGTTTCTTTGAAACAGTTCCATGCAGCTTTTTCTTTATCATTCATGTGTTCAATAAAGCTATCATCTCTGAGCATTTTTCTAATTTGAGGTCCATCAAAAACACCTTCTTTCAGTTTTGCATCATATATTTTTGAGAATTGTTGTTTTAAGTACTTGTAACAATTTCCTTCCTCTTCCTTATTCAGAGCTTTAACAAACTGCTTCATCAGACTTAATTTAATATGTTGGGGTGGAAGGAGTACTTTTGTAGAGTCCACCAGAGCTTTACAGATTACATTCTTCGAATTAACCTGAAGCGAAGTCCTTTGAGTCCATACTTTCTTAGAATAATGATTCTTACGATCACGACTATCCCACTCACATAAGAAACAAGGATACTTAGTAAATCCAGATTGTTGCCCTAAAATGACTGTCAAAATTTTGAGATCTCCGCAAACTAACCATTTATGTTCTGCATATTTTATTTTATTTAAAACTAACTGTATTTCTTCATAGCTCTCTTTCATTTCTGTCAAATGTGCTACCGGTATTGGTGCGTAGACGTTCGTATTATGAAGTAGCACTGCCTTCAGACTTCGCGTTGAAGAATCCAAAAAAAGTCTCCACTCATCATCTTTGTAAACACCAGGTGCTAACTCATCCATAAGCCCAATTACATCGTTACAATATACTAATGATGGTTCTTCTGACATAGTAAAGAATGGCCTGAAAGCCTCTTCTCTATTACGAAAACTGTCTATTTTCATGTTTTTCTCCAACCAATTTTTTTCTTTCATATATGATGTTAGATATTCTGCTTTATCTTTTGGCAGACCTAGATTTCTCACTAGATCATTCAATTGCCCCTTTGAAATTTGTTTTGGAACTTTTAACGAGCATCAGCGCAGAAGCAGTCTTGTTGATCTGCAAGATTCACTCTTGTAGTGATTTTTTTAGCAATCCTGCTACCTCATAATATGCTGTAGATGGTGACACTGCCCGATAAGAGATGTGTGGCATGATCCATCGTATGATATTCTGAGGTATCGAAGCCAGCCGAGGCGGGCCGCTCTGCAGGGAAGTGTTAGAGAATCGAGAATGAAGCCATAGTGTGTCCAACGACGAGATGATCAATTCCTCGTCAAAGTCGGAAAGCCTTCATACTTAGACCTATATAGGTTGTAACGGTCCCCCGAGCCGTTGTTTGTATTCGGCGAATTACCGACTCGGTAAGGAGAAACTGCAGGCCATTTCGTAGAAGTCCGCCAGGGCCCGTCACCTTCGAGAGAGCAGGCGAGGTAAACAAAAGAGAGAACGCAACGTCTCTCGACCTCTGTTCGCCCGAGGTCCGCAGCCTGACAGCGGCCCGCCACCAGCTTATCGGTCAGCAACCACCGGATCCGTCCCCCGCCCCGAAGCCCACCGCCTCACCTACGACGGTACCCGGATGATAACCCAGGGAGGGTAGCCGCGGCGCGGTGCGAACGGGACTCAACAATCCTCGTCGCCAAGACTCTCGGGGCCTCGGGCAGCAGCAGCAGGCAGCGCAGCGTTTCTTACCCCAGGTTCGCCCTTCAATCGCCTACACACCGCGAGGACGCGCAAATTATGTCGTGAACGTCACTCGAAATGAAATTAACATTATCGAAGCGAACGCGTGTTTCTCTCGCCGTTTTTCCCTTATCTGATATGTGAATTCTATTATAGTTTAATAAATGCCGGCTTGTTAATTTATGGAACGTCCCGTGTATCTTCTTTGTTAATCCTTGTTCTCCGAGCACGGCAGTGCTCTCCCGATTTTGTAAGATCAAGCAACCGTGAACTACCCGTCTTCTGACGTGGCATCGACCTAACACTCTTAAAGATATTACAAGGTATGAAGGTTATCACCACTAGGATGGTAGACTCACCAGCGATCGGACCTGGATCTCTAACGCGCGGGTACAAAAAAATATTATGGAAGTTGAACATAAAATAAAAAAGAAATCCTCCGCATCCGAGAACACATTAGGTTCATCTCATATTGACGCTAGACCTTCAACATCAAAACGCCACTGTCCCAGGAATCCTGATACATTTTGTTATGTTTGTAGTAAATACATTACAGCAACAACCAACCGTAGAAAGATGTCTGACAAAATAATCTTAATATATAACAAGTGCTTTAAAATGCAAGTTATTATTGATCAAAGTAATCGATGGGTACCTCATTGCATGTGCAGTGCGTGTTACCAAATGCTTAATCGCTGGAATGATGGAACTGAATAAAGAAGTGAAATTCATAACACCAACAGTATGGAATGAACCGATAGATGAGCAAAATTGTTATTTTTGTCAGAATACTTGTAAAGGTGTTAATAGGAAAAAAAAAGATAGTTTAACCTACGTTGAAGTATCGTAAGTTACAAGACCAGTAGGAGAAGAAGAAGAAGAAGAAGAAGAAGAAGAAGAAGAAGAAGAAGAAGAAGAAGAAAAAGGAGGAGGAGGAGGAAAAGACAAAGAAAATAATGATGATATCATGAGTACAATATCATCTATAGAGAGTTTGGAAATTTCTTGCTCCGATGACAATGAAGATATAGAAGAAAGTGACAATGTATACACCGAGGAAGAAAAATTTGAAGATAGCGATAATGCATTATTATCATCTGATGATGACAAAGTTTACACTCCTTATAGTGTGAAAGATAAAGTTCCAAAACAAATTTCAAAGGGGCAATTGAATGATCTAGTGAGAAATCTAGGTCTGCCAAAAGATAAAGCAGAATATCTAACATCATATATGAAAGAAAAAAATTGGTTGGAGAAAAACATGAAAATAGACAGTTTTCGTAATAGAGAAGAGGCTTTCAGGCCATTCTTTACTATGTCAGAAGAACCATCATTAGTATATTGTAACGATGTAATTGGGCTTATGGATGAGTTAGCACCTGGTGTTTACAAAGATGATGAGTGGAGACTTTTTTTGGATTCTTCAACGCGAAGTCTGAAGGCAGTGCTACTTCATAATACGAACGTCTACGCACCAATACCGGTAGCACATTTGACAGAAATGAAAGAGAGCTATGAAGAAATACAGTTAGTTTTAAATAAAATAAAATATGCAGAACATAAATGGTTAGTTTGCGGAGATCTCAAAATTTTGACAGTCATTTTAGGGCAACAATCTGGATTTACTAAGTATCCTTGTTTCTTATGTGAGTGGGATAGTCGTGATCGTAAGAATCATTATTCTAAGAAAGTATGGACTCAAAGGACTTCGCTTCAGGTTAATTCGAAGAATGTAATCTGTAAAGCTCTGGTGGACTCTACAAAAGTACTCCTTCCACCCCAACATATTAAATTAAGTCTGATGAAGCAGTTTGTTAAAGCTCTGAATAAGGAAGAGGAAGGAAATTGTTACAAGTACTTAAAACAACAATTCTCAAAAATATATGATGCAAAACTGAAAGAAGGTGTTTTTGATGGACCTCAAATTAGAAAAATGCTCAGAGATGATAGCTTTATTGAACACATGAATGATAAAGAAAAAGCTGCATGGAACTGTTTCAAAGAAACTGTAACAAATTTCCTGGGTAATAAAAAAAGTGAAAACTATAAAGAAATAGTAGCCGAAATGGTTACAAATTTTGGGGCATTAGGTTGCAATATGATTTTGAAATTACATTTTCTTGACTCTCACCTTGACTACTTCCCGATCAACTTAGGTGCTTACAGTGAAGAACAAGGAGAGAGATTCCATCAAGACATCAAAGAGATGGAAAGACGGTATCAAGGACGATGGAATGTCAATATGATGGCAGATTTCTGTTGGAACTTAAAAAGAGAAACAGAGAAAAGGGGCGCCAAACGCAAAAGAAAACCACTCTTGAGATCGTTTCTTGATAAACGAGTGCGGTATAGCAAAGGAAAATAAATTAGAAAGATGTTTTATGAGAGTATGGATCGAGAAACATGTAAATATATCTTTTACTTTGTTTGCAATGCATGTTCTGACTTTCACATTGATTCGACTTTCAACGAGGGCCAATGGGATCAAACGGACCCCGGAATCAGATTCAGGGACCTCGAAAACATGTAAAGATACCTTTTTCACTTTGACTGTAATGCATTTTATCATTTTGACCTTGACCTGACCTTGACCCTGACCTGACCGGGTCAAACACACCTCGGATTCGAATTCAGCGACCTCAAAAACATGTGAATATACTGGTACATTTTATTTACAATGCATTCTCTGAATTTGACCTTCGTTTGACCTTGAACGAGAGCCAACCGGGTCAAACGGACCCCGGAATCAGATTCAGCGACCTCGAAAACGTAAAGGTATCATGGTCTTGTCTTTCGCACAGGCCACTTTTTTTCTCCCGTGGGGCTGTGTTATCTAGCATTTGCAATTATCACAGTAATTTTCAAATGATTCGCATTTATAACCTCAAACCTCGGCTGTACTGCCAACTGCGAAATACTTCATCGGTCAGTATTTATGCTTATACGAGTGGTACTTCTACTCTTGTGGAAGTAAAATTGCGAAAGGCAATAGTAAAGTCGCTACATTCAAAGTAGGTCGCTTGATTACCCACATTAAGTGTAGTAATTTTACAAAAGGGATTTTTTTACAGTGTACATGTATACTTGTAATTTTTGGATACAACTTGGCGGCATATTTGAAATAAGCATATGAATTATTACACTGAGAATACAATACAATAGCATACATCATTCAATCATTCAAATATTCATTTAACTTTTAACTTTTAAAATATTGATAAACGTATACTTACTTTTCGTTAATAAGTTAATGATTAACTAAAATCGATGCATTCCCCGAAACAGTAAAAACGTGGCCAAGTAACACAGAGCGAGTTTTGTCACTCGGCTAATGTTAAGGTGGTTCATCAGTGACACTGTTAGTCAAAGTCACGATGTAAAAACTTGCGGGACTACCCCCAGCATACAAGACTATGATAATGGCACTAAGTAATTCAGGTACAAAAATTAATGGAGATTTAATAAAAAACAAATTATTAGACGAGTCGCAAACGGCGACGTCGGATTTTGAATTTGAAAATCAGGGCCTATTTGAACGCCAATCCTACAGAGGGCGTAAAAGAAGTCCATATCTACACTGTATCTAGACAAGCAGACACTGACACTGAAGAGACAGTTTGTGCACTGTACAGTTCGATGGATAGAATAAGTAAGCATACTGATGAGTGCTCCTTGACTAACTCCACAATAACAATGAACAATGGATTACTAGCTGTTGGAATGCTCAACGTTACCAGCAATAACGACTGAATCTTGGACTCCGGAGCTTTAACGCATATGTGCTGTCAAGGTGAAAATCTCACAAATTTTCGAATCCCGAAAATCAAAGTAGTCACTACAGCAAACAAATCTAAAATAAAAGTTAATGAAGAGGGTGACTTAAGACTAAATAACTCCGGATCTATAAGTAAAAGAAAAATTATTTTGCAGAACGTACTTAATCTCAGTCATTTTTAAAGGGCCTCAATGCCAGATATTAAATCAAAAAGGTTCAGTTGTGTTGGAAAGAAAACTAGCAGCTAACAAGATTTACAAATTAAACCTTACAACCTGCAACCCACCCGTTTTAGAAGAAAAGGCACCGACGGTACTACAAATCATTTCCAAATAAATTTTGATTAGAAGCAACTTCCACAGCATGCTACCTGTCAAATCAGTCCCAAGCAAGCTCTCGGTGGCAAGACACCAGAAGAATTATGGTCAGGAAAGAAGCCCGACCTAACATCAATAAGAGTATTTGATAGCAATGCAAGATCATATATACCGAATAATTAAAGGAAGAAAATAGAGCCTACTAGAAGACAAGTCATCATGATAGGTTACTGTGATAATCAAAGAGGATATCGACTTTGGAGTCACCAGGAAAAATAAGATGAAATTAATAGAATAGAGCATACAACGTACTTACCTCTCAATAGTGATAAAATCCAGAAGATATATGCACACGAATTCAAACCTCAAGAACAAGATTTACCGGATGGCATGGATATTGAAGAGAACATAGACTTGAAAATTCAGAATGAAAAAACAGCGAGCTCAACAACAAATCAGCTTCTATCAGTTACCGCTCGACCCATAACAAGATCCCAATCAGGTCAACATAAACAAGAAGAGATTATTAGTTCAGATGAGGAGTACACTAATGGTCCTGCACGTAAGTCACAACGCAGAAAAAGCAGACCAAAACAATTGGATAATTTTATTACATACTCAGCGATAACAGAATCTAATGAGCCTATCAATTATCAAGAAGCTATCATTTGTTCAGAGGCTGACCAGTGAATTAGAGTAATGCATAATTCAGTACCCTACCAAAGTGTTATTGGATCACTGGTGCAAACAACAAGACCAGATGTTTTAACTTAACCTACAATGAAGCCCATTGGGCTATGATCAAGAGAGTGCTGCATTACACACAAGGAACAAAAGATTTAAGGTTAAGGTACGTTAGTAATACGAATAAAACAATTACAGGATTCTGCGACGCAAGTGGAGTGACGTGATTAAATAGTTAATACACGATCAATTAAACATTCAAATAAGGCGCTCTTTCTTTGTATTTCGTTTTGACACGCGTAGTACTTTCTAATGTATTTTGGAGCAGTTTCTGTCTTGCTCGGGACTCCGAAGAACGTGTACCTACTCAACAGTTATTAAATAGATTAGAAGAATCTACATTATTAACTCTGAAAAAGTGTTACAATTATTTAATCCTCTGCCTAGATTATAACAGTCTCCCTTTCTACTATACCGATATCATTGAATCTATTTATTTTTTGAGTCGAATTCTAAGAAATAATTATTTGCTTTATTTTTTACCTGTATACGATACGAATCTTTATTTACTCATTTGCTTCGTAATATAATTGAATTTATTTACTTTTTCAGTCAATTTTCATAAATAATTTTTACAACCATTATTTCAATTTAAATTTTTCAGCAACATGATAATTGCACCTTTTTCAATTTTAATTCATGTTGAAGTAATTCTTTAGGAGTTAATAAGTAAAAATTCTGTTGTAATTGTATTCGCTACATTTTTTGGCCTTATATCTACATAATATAGGGAGATACTTCGTTCATTTATAAGAGCATATGTTAAAAACTCAATTTTCATGAATTCTTTTTCTGGAAAACCAGGAGATCAAAAATTCTGAAAAAATTCATACAATCTTTCTGTCTCTATTAACATTATGTATCCGTAGAACATCCTAAATAAATAATTTTTTATAAGCGCTATGTCAGTATCTAAGGAATCCTAAAGATACGTAAATTTGCTTTGAGTAGTCATTAACAGATAAAAGAAATTGAGTATATCCGATTTTTTATTGCAACGTACGATACTGACAACGCCAAACGAAGTGAGATTACACGTTAAAGCCTATGTTAAAACTGTACAAACGAAAATGTTTTTATCTTTTCTTTCATGTCTGTAGCCTCCTCAAATTTTAATATTTAATATTTAATAATTACCTTCCTATATCCTGAGTTTTATTGAATTCAGATCATTGATTCAGATATGGATAGAACTCCCTTAAACTGTTAATAGTTAGTACTTGCCGTAAATGATTAAAAAGAATGGGCGCAGGAGAGTTCGGATGAGTCGCTTATCGAGGGGGACATCGAGCTTGCATCAATATTAAACGGTGGTTCACCACTCGACATTTTCTCCCATGCGAATTTTACCCGATGCATGGGGTTGCGTAACTGTTAATCTCGAACCACTATATCTTTTAACAGTATACATGAATGTTTTCTTAAAACAGTATACACTAGTTCTTCATTTTTGTTTACTCAATATTTATGGGTCGCCATTTCTACCTCCTCTGTTTCTTTTTAGCAAAAAAAAGTATTTCAATAATTGCCACATAAACTTAACACAGTTTACATTGTTTATTATTTTAATTAAAAACTTAAAATTTTCATTTTAATTATATAAAGTATATTGTATTGTGTATGCTTTATAACCTAAATGAGAGGAAACTCTAAAAAGAAGCCATTTTTAGTAAAGCACCCCTACAACTTAAAAAATAAGATCATGAATAAAATTAGTATTATAGTAATGGAATCTATAGACAATATTATCTTAAATTTGCAACCTCGGAAATTACATTTGGACCACGCTTTCGCTTTTTTGGAAAAATTTAAAGTATATCGTTTTCTGCCCCCGGCCAGAAAGTAGCGACATTTGGACGCTACGCGAAACGAAATCTCAGATCACATGATCGTCTACCTCGGCTTTGTCTCGGTCAACAATTACATGTGATCCTCGGCATTTCTTATTATACAACTCTAGCTACGTAATATACTATTAATGAAAATGGATAAATATCGAAAGTAAGCTAAGAATCTTATTGTTAATTACAGAAGTTTTTAATTTTTTTGAAAATATGAAAAGCGTGACTTACTCTAAATTTTTCAGGGAACATTGGTACAGGCATGAAGGTTTGTCTATATTTTTTTATGAAGAGTTATCAGTGAGCTATATCATCGAATTATGATAATTATAAATGAAAAGTAAGCTAAAAAAGGGAACCAAATTTGACTTTTTTCTGAAACAACGGACGCCGCGACAACTCTATATAAATTTTTAGGAAACAGTGAAGAGTTACCATTGAAAAATAACATTGACTTTCAATAATCCTCAATGCAAAGTAGGCTAAAAAAGAAAAATTTTCATCACATTCGCATTTAAAAAAAAAAAAAAAAAAACGAAATCTTGTACCACTCCAAAACCAATAGATTATTCCTACGCAAAAAAGCTATTTACCTAATATTTTTGTCAAGTACAAGCGACGTGCAGACTTTTTCATCTGTTTAAATATAGGCTTGAAATGGTTATAGGTCATTGGTGGAATAATGTATAGCTTTTGCAATTCAAATTTTCTGAAAATATAGCTTATGTTTTGCAAAAAGTACCTTTATCATTTATTTTGTAAAATACATGGTTGAGAAGAAAAATGAGGTCAAACAAAAAATTATTTTGCAAAATTCATAAAAAGTGCTACTTTGAGAATGTTTAACTGTGAAAATTGAAAATAATAATGAACAGTGCAATAAGAAATGGCAAAATGTTCATTATTGATTCAAAAAGAAACTGGAACAGTTCGGGTTAGCCATTTCAGGTGTTTCAATACAATCAGAAAGGTTTTCGCAATTACCTTCGGAGAAATGCGATATTTTATTAATAACGGATAGAGCAAATATGTGAGTAGTGTCTTATTTATGAGCCAGTTTGCTTTGCTGAATGAACTTTACTATGACACGACGAATAAAAAAATGTTGTAAAAAAAAGTGAATTTATTAATATTACTGAGCATTGGCAAAGATGCGCCAGGGGGATGACAATGGACAGATGAAATTTATGACGGAGGGGGGGGGGCACCCTAGCTGAAGGGGAGCGTTTACCTAAAGAAAATACCCGACGTGAATTTCACGCAGGTTTTAGTATCGAGCTTCATTACGTTAACCGCATTTGCCAGCATTGCGTATAAATTGAAGCGCCTTTGACCAAAGGATGCAGCAAATTTCTACGGATTTATTAGACAAATGACAAAATTGAAATTACGAGAATACTCATTATTTTGATATTTAAACTAGCTTAAGCGATTCTGTATATTCTACAGGAATATACAGAATATAGATCAGCAAAAAAAGTAATTAACACTATTTTATGTATTTTTTTGTATTTATTGTCATTCCAATTTTGGTTTTTATTTGATCTTTTGTTCTGGAACTCTTACCATATAATTTAACACATTGGTTCTAAGAATTGGTCAGTTTAAAAATTCTAATTTGTAGTTTCTTGTTTAGTTAGAACAATTATTTTTAGTTACTTTAATTATGTCCTTATTCCAAATCTGTAATTAAGGACTATCTAGTCCGTTAAACTATTAATGCATAAAAAAATGAATTTAAAAAAATGCCTTTTAGTTCGGCTACAGCAGATTACCACTAAGGAGTGTTTTTTGATAATCATTCAATGAGGTGTGGATATGAAAAAGTCAACTAAAATAAAGCACTTTTGTTATAAATATTTAAGATTTAATCTTATACTTTTTTATTTAGATTTAAATTATAGCAGTAATGGTCAAAAATAAGTAAAGAATGGAAGCAACGTTGAGTAAGTACTTTCATCATTTTTTGTTTGTGTATATTTTGATAAGAAGATTCGATTTTACCCTTAATAAAATAAATTTAACATTGAAATAGGAAAATGACAGAACTTTTTTTTTGTTTTTTATTTTCATTCAATATTAGCTTTTCAGACAATATAATATAAAAAATTTGGTAGAATTTTATTTAAATAACATAAGCCACGTTTTAGTAATAACTTTATAAACTGTAGGTATCTATTGCTCACAATAGAAAATAAAAGAAAAAATGTAGATGATAAAACTACTTCCCTGGAATGTCATAATTTATAAATTTGCATGTAGAAAAATTATTAGTAAAATTTACTTAAAAGCTTACAGTAAAAACCGAATTGTCGCATTTGATTAGCGTTGTGTTTAGATGTGACGACGTGGCATAGTCGAGCATATGATGTACATCTATATACATCTGTTTAGTTTTGAAAATTAATGTTGTATTCGGTGTATAAAATTAGATTAAAAAGCCCATAAAAATAAATTCGTAAGAGCATAAAAAAGTATATAAAAATAATCTAAGATAAATGAAATGTGCAAGAAGCTTGAAACCTGAAATGGGAAATTCTCAAGACCTAACCTCAAAAGCAACATTTAAAGCGACAGTATAAAGAAACCAACTGCAATAAACAAAATTGTGATACACCATGTAGTTTCTACTAGTATAAATACAGAATGTGAACATAATGTATGTAAAAGCAACATTTGTAAAAAGTACGTAAAAGCCAGTAATAATATTAACTTCTAGCCTCTGAACTAGAACTCTTGAGAATTTTATATTCCTTAGTAATGAATTAATGCAATGGAAAATTCTATTGAATGGCAAATATGAACGGCAGTTTTTCCATAATTTTTTGAAAACCAAGCCTTTCTATAAGACTGAATGCTAGGAACGCGGAAAAGAAAAAGGTGATAAGTTTTTTCTTATGTAACTAGGTAACATATTGATACCTCCCTATTTGTTAAATTCGAGTCCATTCTAAACGACTTAAAAAATCAGTATAATTTACTTACTGCATTAAATAAATTTTACTTATCATCCAGACTAAGATAATGATATTAATTACGATATTAAGTTTCTTCAACTATTATTCGAAAACATACGACACAGAATTTGCAAGCGTAACTGTGTTTCAAAGACTACTTGCTTACATGAGTTGTGTACTCCCCGTAAGTTATGAATAGAGGCGGAAATTTGTTACTTACGATCTTGGATTAACACTTAGAAAGTCCGTGTATAACTTGAGCAGTTCGCCTCCCACGACGTAGCCACAAGCAGGCCCGATTACGGCCATTGTATAGTAAATACCTAGCAATTAAAATGATTTTATTTAAAATGAAGTAAGTGCAGTATGTAATCGGTATGATCGAGTGCGCAAAGGGGAAAGATGCGGAAAAAAGAGAAAGATGTTTTTACCCAGATAGACAGAGGACATTTTCTTGGACACATTCTCGTCGAGATAAGTGACGCCGAGAGTGTAGAAAGGCGCAGCACCTGCTCCGTGCAGCAGTTGGGCCACGAGGAACATGGCTAAGTACACGCCGCTGTAAGGTTCCAGCTCCCTCTGCTCTACTCCGGAACACGAGGTCTGCGAAGCCAAATAAAAACATAATAAAATTACTAAGCCACGTTGCAATCGAGACCCTAGACTTGAGTTTTAGGTTCTTGCGATTTCAGGTCTTCACAATTTGCAGTTATATACCAATAGAGTAAAACGTTGGCTTGCGAGTTTTACCTAATCGAACTAAAGTCGTTGTATGTAAATTTAAAAAATTTAGTATACAATTTTGGATATATTTTAACTTCTAGTCAATTGTGTAACGTGACATCTTGCATAGCAGTTTTTTTAACAAATTTTCTTCAGCCACTGGCTAATGACCAGCTGAAAAGAGTAACGAATTAAGCGGGTTCGTTGGCCAACAATGGTCAACTATTGGTGAACATTTCTACCAGAGAAGAACATTATTTAATTGAAAATAAAATAAAAATTCTATTATGAAAGTATAAGTCCCGATTCTCGTGTTACTTAGTAGCTATTTCAAGAAGTGTAATCATTTTTATTAAGTATTACTCACCGGTCTCATCGATGATGAATTTGTCAAGGTTCTGCAGGTATTCTCCGTTTGACTGCCCCCTCTGTAAGGTCCGGCCAAGTAGTGCGGCGAAGCAAAAAGCAAACTACCCAGACCCAGAACTAAGACGCCGACTCCGATGTATCTGCGTGTATAACATGAGTGTAACGTTCGGTAAATCTTTTAAGCTCAGCTTATGGAGCGCACAGACCTTGGCTTGCTTGAATTGGAGCGACCACCCAAATAACTGACTGGAACCAACAGAAGGAAGCTCGCGATGTCGTAGCCCCCGGCAATGAGTCCCGTCTGCGACGAGCGAAATCCGAAGCGCTTCTCGATCGTCGTGATGACAACGTTGATGAATCCGTTCACTACCATGCCTGTCGTATCATGTTCAGTTTTCACCAATCAAAGAAAGTAAACGTTCTAACTAACCTGAGTACTGTAAGTATAAAATAGCAGATCTCCCGATCGTGCATTTCACTAAAACTGTATGTTTATTTAACGAAAATTAAAGAATCTAATTTTTTGCACTTTAACGCTTCACAATTTTACCTTGAAAGACAAAATGATACGGAATTGATTACTACTTTCTATACATTTCCCTAATATAATTAATATTACATCAAATCATACAAGAAGGTAAAGTGAAAAAACTATTGTTTAAATCTTGCTGCGTTAAAAAACGTCAATTCAGTCAAAAGATGTCTATTAAATGAAGTTGAATATAATGCTTTAATTATATAGTCGCTCGCTTTAACTTTTCATAAAGAGGCAACGTCCACAAGAAAATAAATACAAACTTAACTGTAGAGTAAGAGTTAAGTCCCTTTTTTGGGTCCGCATCTAAATCAAGATTTAGAGATTCGATCGTTGAATTGGCAAGAACGAAATACTCTAGAATATCTGGATGTTTCAGGTCTGAGATTCGAATTTATCATGCGGATTCTGATAATTGGACACAAAGTCACTTTCATTTTCATTTTACTGTACTGGATACCAAAATTTTACCAATACACTACATATTCAAAATGCAACGAGTGCATTGAATATCATAGATTGATAGTATAAGTATATTAATCAAGTTTGTCTCCCGACTAATAAAAAGGATAGTAGTCTTAACGTAAAAATGTGATACTCATCTTATAGTAAGACATTTTTCAAATGATCCATGGGGTCATTTCTCGAGTGCGCATTTTTAATTAAAAGTATAAGTAGTAAGTGGCTAAGTGTTCCACGACCAAATTCGTTGACCCTCGCGCGCGTTTGCCTGTGTATATATAACGAGAGCCGTGTCTGTACTCGGATTTTCACGGCTGATATTGTTCCGTTCAATTCATCCTACTTGCCCATTGTCGGACATAAGGGCTGAGCAGCAGAAGAACGAAATAATACTCGAGTCCCGTAGGTGGAAGTAATTTTTCCCAAACGACGGAGTTGCTTTTATTCTCAGCTGATAATAACGGCCTGTCGCCCGTCGCCTTTTTTTCTTTAAATGAACCTTTCATTTCCTCTTTTCACGTTGCTTCTTTATTTTTAAGTCGCTAGTATTATTTTCCATAATACATCAGCCTAAGTATAATTAAGATCTTCTTCGCAATGACTTTCTGCTGGTCTAAAAAACTTTTGACAAATTTATACTTTTAGAGCGAGTGATATCCAGTGGTGTCAACTGCACTGCACACATCTGCACTGGCAATATTCCAATATAGCGTAGTTACAAGCAGATGACCAGGGTTGTACATCTTGGATTTGGCCCAAATTTTGTAGTATGATTCTTTGGTTCCCAAAAGAACGAACGCTTCCCTGGTAGAAAAGTTAGCTTCCGAGTTAGCTTGCTTAATAACAGTAAGCTAAAATCGGTAACTAAAAGTAAGCTTCGCATTAACGGATTTTTAAGCTACTAATAAGCTTACGGTACGACTAGACTATTAAGCAATATAAATAACAACCTTTGTCTTTATAATATGTCTAAAATTGAATTATGCAAAAAAATATTATTTACTAATTGGAAGTTTATTTCATTCCTTAAAAATAAATATAAAATTATTTATGTTGCCTAACATGAGAATTGTTGTGAGAGGTTCTGTTTATGAGGTTAGGTACTAATGTACTATATAGTCGAATGTATATGTATAGGTGTGAGCATGGTAGTGTTAGTAAAAGCGTCTGGTCAGCCTGCACGTGTCTCCAAGACTTCAATCTAATGCATTTTTAGGTTAAGGTTTACACCGTTTAAAAATAAAGAAATATATATTAACTTATTATGAAATTGCCCTTTATAAAAATCTACATTATTTATTTGTAATAATAATTTTTTTATGCATATTCTCATAATAAATAGTAATAATAACCTCAAATAATATCTTAACATCAATCTGAAGCTTATGCGAAGCTACCGTACGCTTAAAAACGGTAGCACCAGTAGCAACGCGTAAGCTATTTTTGTTAGCTTAAGTAAGCTAATTCTGCAACAATTAGCTAATTATTAGCTAAAAATTAGTTAAGTTTCCTACCAGGGTTGTCTCGGGATTTTATTGAACGGAGCCTAGTAACAAAATTAGGAACTTTTTTTAAGATATGTAGGGGACACGTACGTTTATGATAACGTTAAATACTGGCAATCTAAAAATCGTGCACACACGTGTAAATATTCAAAATAAACTACAATATCAACGCTATATTTTGAGACTTAATAGATTATAATATGTTTATTAGTTCAAAAGTTATAACTATTTGGAAATTCATGAAAAGCACTTATTTTGATAAAATATAAATTTTGAAGATATTATAATCTATTAAATCTTAAAATGTAACTTTGGTTTTTTATATTCCCAGTATTTAACATTATCATAAACGTACATACGTGTTCGTTTGTTTGAAAATCAAGGATCACTCTACAAAGTTATAAATACCGTACAATGTTAAATGTTTAAAAATATAAAACAAAATGTGAATATACCGATATCGCAGTTCCATTTTAATTTTTTAAAATTTTTAATAATCAAAAGAATCAAAACTAATGATTATAACGGTAATTTATACACTTCTAAAGATTTAAAGATATTATAGAATATAATGATATTATAGTTAATACAGAATTTGGCAAATGGTTATAGCTTAAATTTTTTAAAATTTACTTTGTACTGCGAAATAGTTTTATTAAGCAACTTTTAAAAGATCCTTAAGGTACACTATTTATATAAATCGAAAATAAAATGAGTTTAGCCTCGGAGTATGTTAATTAAGAAATAACTCTTGTCCCGAGCGGAAAAGTCGATTTCCGCTTATCGTCACTCATTGCCCACACCCCCAGTATACACCCTCCAGTGTGCTTTCGCGAGAGGCTGCGCAGCCCCGAAATTTCATTGGAATATTCGAACTACTCTATTAGCGCGCGTCAAGCACAGTTACCAGGAAAGAGTCAAATTTTTTTGCGCTTACCTTGCATCGCACCGGCCCAGCAGAGCCAAAAGAGTGCCCATTTTGCCGTGCGAAATTTCTGCAAATAAGAGGGCCGAAACCAAAACCAGCCGCACATTAGCCTTTCTCCGACGATCTTCCCCAATTCCGGCTTATTCGCGTTCTCCTTATCTTCACCATCGACAAATTGTTCCGGCAAGCTCGACAGCGTCTCCTGCATATCCGACACGCCCGACTGCATACAGAAACATTTGTTTCAAAATCTCTGTATGCATGTGTGTGTATCTGGTCATCCGTATCTTAAAATCTTACTATCGGATTTAATCGAAAATAGCTCCAGGCGTTTTTTTCTTTTTTCTTATCTTTATTTCTTCATGTTTTAGAAGCTTTTTTAATTTTAGAAAAACAGTTTCTTTAAATGTATCCGAAAGTGCATAAAATATCATATTATTCACCGGCAGAATTTTTCATTATTTAAAAAAAAACATGTATTGGCAAATTTAGTAGTTTTTCAGAAAACAAAGAAAAATTAAAAAATATAAATATAAATTCTCTTTGATTTTTATTCATTTTTGACGGAATACATTGAGCGAAGATAATTTTCAGTTTAACATGAAAAATGAAAATAAATAAAGAAATGCAATTAAAAAGTTTACCTATTCTTTCTTTAAAGATAGTCATCTTCGTATAGCTTACATTTTTTTAAACAATTGGTGCGTTTCGAGCGGCTGATCTACTAAACTGATAACTATACTGATAACTATATTTACAAGTTATATTATTCTTAATATATACAATTTTTATTCTTTCTAAAGAGTAACTACGATATTTAATCGAAAATAAGTACTTGATTCATAATTTTTTGTACAAATGATGAAGAAAATGTAGAATTTATAATTTCTTATTTTATTTCTGTGAGTCAGATTTTCATAATTTCGAGATGTTTGCAATTTTGTGTTTAATTGTAAGAGGAGCCGTAATCGAGGTGCTTTTTGCTACTTTATTTTCTTTTTAAATAACATCTTAAAAGTTGCTAGATTATCATTTAAACCGTATGAAAATTTGAGACTTTATTTTTGAATGTGGAAATTAATAAGTTGTGTAAAGTAGTAAGTATAATCGCGTTGCAACTGTCGCGATAATTGTAACGAAATACAATGTCTGCCACAGTATAGCATTATCTGTGAATCTATAAAAAATAGGAAAGTTTGTCGCTCGAAAAGCGACGTCTGCTTTAATGAATTCTGAAAATATCTTTATCTCGGTATCTGATAAATTTTTAACGCTTTTATTGCCAAGATAAAAGTATTAAAGCCACTTACGCCAAAGGAAAATTTGTCTCGCATAGTGCAGGAGAATAGCCGGCTCTTCACTTCAATTTAATAAGAATCGATTCCTAAATTTGATTATTTAAAAAAAGAAGCACTAGTCATCCCTCGTTCGTTTCACAGGAAAATACACATTAACGGCATTACTGGTAAGAAAAAAATCAGTCTTCAGCGTTTTGGTAAAAAAGTTCGGTGCTAGTATTGCGCACCGCATGGAGTTACTTATAAAAAGTATAAAAGTATAAAAAAGGCGCGTTGGTTAAAGAAAAGAGAAGCGAGACACACAAGTGTTTCGGAGCGCGTGTCGCGCGCAACTGATGCTGATTCTGCCGAGCGGGCCCGAGGATCTCGAGTAAACAGGAGAGAGAGGGGAGGGAGACACCGTGAAAGAGAAAGAGAGAAAACATCGAGCGCATGGCCTTTCCGCCCGTGTTTCAACAGTCTGTATTATCCGTCCCACTCTGCTCTTTACATTTTTTCTTTCTTGTGCTCCGCCACGAACCCTTCGGTTAAATACAAAAATGCACTGTCAAGAAAATTTGATAATTTCCAGTAAATATTTTCTTCAACAGTGATTCTTAAATATTTCTTTCAAACTCAACAAAATAATTACTTGATTTAAAGAAAGCGCGGCCTATAAATGGTGAAAAACGAAGAGAATGGAGCATTGAACAACGTCAAAGACCCATAAAACAAAAGTTATCTAAAATGACTGTTGATCAATATTATATATAAATATATTCAATTGCTCAGAAAATGAGCATACATAGAATCTGCTAACATCTGCCGTAAGCTAAAAATCCCATCGGTGGATGCATTTTAATGAGACTGCGCGTAAATTATTGTCAATTTATGTGATTTTGGTCTGAAGAGTTGCAGTTTTTCAATTTTTCAGCTATTTAATCAAATAATTTAAAATTGCACAACTATTCAATTTAAGCCCATGAAAATCCATGCACCGATAGCACCTACTGTAGATTAAGGCAGATGAATGTGTTTAAAGATTTCCATCTGGGTTCATTTTACATATATTATTAAAGAACAGTCAATTTATGGATTAGAACTTTTACTCTGTGAATGATTTATAAATATTCCTTAAACGAAGTTTTCAATGATTATTTATATTTTATCTGATATTACTGCGGGTTAGAATTTATTGAAAGTTATATTTAATTCAATCTAGTTTTTAATCCCTAGGATACTAGGATAAACTGTGTAAAAGTTGGCATTGAAAAATTCTAATTAACCAATCGGTGGGCAAACATTCTAATCAAGAATATACCGTGTGCGCTTGCATTCAGTATACAAGGTTAGAATCGCATAGCATAATCTCTTAAAAAAAGTAAAGATTGGAAGAATAAGGGTAGCGACTTACACGTGCATGAAAGAAGTCGCGTGTCAGAATATTATGTTAGGAGGAACGGCGGAATTAATCTTTTCTTCTTTGCGCAATATCGAGCTTCAACGGAACCTAATAACAGCAGCAAAAATATCGGGTAAAATATCAGTGTAGTAATAGCAGACACTCAAAAAAAATATTGAAAAAATTATCAGAATTCCTTGTAAAAATTACCATCTTGCACTGGAAAGTCAGCCACAATATTCGTGTAAAGAAATTACACAAAGATCGTAATAATATTGCTATATAATAAGGTAAACTTTATTACTTATAAATTTTACCACAAAATCTGGGAGATTTTATAAGATAACTCGGAAATTTTATTAGAAGACGATGATTTTTCGTAGATCATGAAGTATTATGTGTATAGACGGTCTTAAATTATTGTTTATATAATTTCAACATAGCACCTCGTGCTTCGATCAAGTCGGTATCATGTCCCCTCATAGGTGGCTACCAGCCTTTTCGTTTATACCAGAGAGTTTTCTTTGTCTCTAGAGAATTCTCAACTAAAATAAAAAACGCTGAGAATATTCAGAGATTTTTCGTATTAATAGCATTACATTTAAAGGTTAGTTTGAAACAAATTTTTTTTACGTGGTACATTTGCTATTGACTTTCCAACCCCGTCTCGGGTACTTACAACAGCAGCAATGAATTAAGATTCGTGCAAATAATACGTTTTCTTATAGTCATTCCGGCAACGCTGTGCGGAAGGTTAAGTAGAATATAAGATAAATCGTTTACGTTTACTAGATCATCTACTACCCGAGTATAGACAGAATCTCTGGTATAGAGCACAGCGCTATCTGAATTGACTAGTGTCCTAGGTTGCCTTACTAACTCCGAGCCTTTGTCATGTAGGTATCAATAATTAAGATGGTTAGCACCTAAGCCAACATAATCAGAGACCTGTACGAATTTTTAAGCAAAAACAGTTTGACTTTTCATAGATACGTGCAAAAATTCAGCTGAGTTTACCGTATCATTTCAAAATTATATAACTTAATTTAAGTTTATAACATTTTGGTGCGGTTTGGTGCATGGAAAAGTTATACTGTAGCTAAATAACTGCGTCAGAGAAACTCCTGAAAATTTGAACAGAATTTATTTAATTAAAAACATGGAACGGATTTCCCGTCTAATATTAAATATACATATTGTTATGGAAATAACATTTACATTTGTACGTAGGGCTAATGTATTATACCTGGACATGATTACATCATTGCTCATGTATGCTCTCTCTCTCTCACCGTTTACTATATTAAGTACTTAATAAAGTATGATTAACTCCTGTGAGCACCTGTGTTGTACACATCTTTTTTATCCCTATTCATCAGATATTTATTACCAAATGATTGTTTTTTTCTTAGCGTGCTAAGATTCAGCTACGACTAATTACACTAGCGTTTGAAACAAAAACGTCAACAATGTCTCTGTAGCACTTACTTGCACTCCGTGTGACGTTACCAGTTTCCCCAACCGTAAGATTCAAATCTTTACTCGAAAATTTTCTGCTTGCAAGCGTCAGTTGGGAGCTAACCACTTCAACTGCGAACAGAGTTAGTGTGTTTATCACTAGGGATACTTAGGAAATTAGCTTTAAAACAGATCCGCAATTGCTACAAAATAAGCGAAACTACACAAGTTACGAATATCTGTAAATATAATAAGTAGCTGCATATACGAAATAAATTTTTATTTAAAGTCACTAGAACTCGAACAAAATTTAGTATGTAGCATGGTAAATTTGAAGGACCGAATTATCTTCTCTTAAAAAAGTGATGACCGGATGTTGTGAAGCCTTGAAAACGTGAATTTGATTTGTTCGTACACTGTAAAAAATCCCTTTTGTAAAATTACTACACTTAATGTGGGTAATCAAGCGACCTACTTTGAATGTAGCGACTTTACTATTGCCTTTCGCAATTTTACTACCACAAGAGTAGAAGTACCACTCGTATAAGCATAAATACTGACCGATGAAGTATTTCGCAGTTGGCAGTACAGCCGATGTTTGAGGTTATAAATGCGAATCATTTGAAAATTACTGTGATAATTGCAAATGCTAGATAATTTGTGATTGTACTACATGAATAGCAATTTGTGGGAAGAATAATTTAGTAAAAACTAAATCAAATTGCATATAAAAATAACTTTATTTTATAATTGAGAATGAAAAACTAATATTTTCTAACCAAAATTTTATTAAAATATAATTTGATTAAATTCTATCATCGTTGTTTAATATTTTAAATAATAATTAATAAAATAATAAATAGCCTGCACATAATTTTCAATGTTTAAATAATTAATTTAGTAAACTTTAACTTAAGAGGTGACTCTTAACGTCTGGACTCTCGACGTCTAGACGTGAGGAATTCCCAAATCGAAGTGTTCGTTGCAGTAGAGCCTGGAGCATGGGCGCTCGAAGGGATTTTTTGTGGTAGTAAAATTGCAATCGTACTTGTACTATTACTTGTTAGAACGTGAATTTACTAGCAAAGACGTAAATTTCGCCGTCATTATACTAATAAAATCGCGACATTGAATGTGGGTAATAATGCGACCTACATTAACTGTAGCGAAAATAAAATTGTAGTAGTAAAATCGCTACTGTCAATGTAAAAGTACTAGCACATTGTATTTTTACGTGATTTATCGTTGTAATTCACACCGTAAAATTACTAGCACTAGCGTAAAATCGCTAACGCTATTGTAATTTTCATTTGGGATTTTTTACAGTGTACGTATATGACGGAATGGCGCTGAAATTCAAAATTTCTAACCTCAAAAATGAGCCCGGAATAAACAGTAAAGAAAGGAACTTGAGCGCATTCAATTTTGTATCTTAAAAAGTAATAGTTTTTGTTTTGAAGCATTTAAGTAATACATGAATGATATTGGTCGAAAAATTTAGGAACGCATTTTCTTTTGACGCCAAAGTTCAATTCTTAAAGATTTGATTGAAGATAAAAAAAATACATTTTTCAGTATAATAGCTATGAAGGTTTTATGCATCACTTTTGATTACTGGAACTTTTTACACTTTAAGTGCTGACATAATTTAAGCTATTTATACATTATAAGGGCCCAAAAAGTGCCCTTCATCTCTACTATTGTTCCATCAAAAATATCTTAAAGTTTTATTTATTTGCCCATTTGCCATAGGTTTTTTTCTAGTACGATACAAAAAATAAGTATAGTAAAAGATTATAACGGTAAAAAATTTCTTTGTTAGCATTATTTGTACTATTAGCTATACGGTCACGTCAATATTTTATGAAATTACTCTTTGAATTAAATTTAAAAGAGTTTGAAACTTTTTGAGGTTATGTTACAGTTGAATTTATGCGTCCAGCTTCAGGATACCTCTCAGATCGCTAGACCCAAAAGCAGGACATACGTTTTCTAGTGTAAATAGAGATTGTCCATCTTTAGGGGTTCGTTACTGTCCATCTTTAGCTCCCAGCTCGACATAGAGTGTCCAACTTTAGGAACCGCGTACATACTTCTTAACAGTTATTTATTTAGTATAAAAGAGCATGCAAACAAGTTACTTTTTATATAAATCGGCAAAATAGATGATAAATTAATGATTACACTAACAATTTTCCAAGCAATTCATTTCTTCATTCCGTACATGCCATTTGTTATTTACTAGTCTGAAAAAGTGTCCCGGTTTTGGGTACTTTACCTTATACTGAAAAGTGTATTTTTTTCAATTTAACCCAGGCCTACCCCCTTAATGAAATAAGTATATTGTATTATACCTTTTTAACTGTAGTGTTTATTAATTAAATTTGTTGAAAAACTAAATATCGCTACGATATTATTTTAACTAAAAAATCAGAATGGATTATTTAGAAGAACTGGTTAGAAAAAAACAGCGTAAAGAGAATATTGAGCGCGCTTCGCGCGCTGGATTTTGCTTATAAGAAATATAAAATGCAGTATGTGGCTGGCTTCCTGGTGCAGGATACTAATTTTTTCTAGAAATTCTCAGAATTTTTGTAATAATTTTTTCTCAGTGTGTCAACGAATGTTAATTTGAAGGTTTATAGAAAAAGCAGTTGTCGCGATTGGAACAAATGAGGGCTGGAAGAGGTTGCTCACATTATCGCGTTGATTCATTCCGTGGAGTTTGACCGCCTGACCTGCCGTCCGCGTTTATTGCGGACATAAATTTCCCGCGGTTTCGGGCGGTCATTGCTTTGGATTCCTAATAAATGAAAAGTTGAAATCGCGAACGAAACAACTGTTCATATTTATGTCCTACGCCATGCGGAGCTGCAGGGCTGCACGGGGACGAAACTGTCGCGAGCAGCGGCGCCGAAACGTCACTTCCAGACTTTCCAATGGACTACGAAAGCGGACGAATTAAACTGATAGAAGGCGGATAAAAGAAGCGTGGAGCGAGCGCACGCCCGATGATGACGTCTAGATCATATTGGCCTTTGAGTTAGAGCCTCTCTGCGCTAATATTTCAATTCTCAAGTATTTATATGAACATTGTAACCCGATGATGCTTTTCATTCTTTTTGAGGGAGTCACTCTTTGAATAATTTTCTCCCGTTAAACAGTAATGGAATAAAAAAATCACCCGAAAATACATTGATTCACATCACACATACATAAAATGGCTGCAATATGATAAATCCAAACCCTCGAAACTACCAGCACAAAATTTTAAAAGAGTTGCCGAATATCGAATATTCGTACAAATTCAAATCTTATTATTTGCAACATCCGCCGATTTTTAATACACGATTCGAGATTCGAATCTGCAAGATCTTTATCAAAAATAATTTATTTAACATTTATTCACGAATTTTGAATCCGAATATGAAATCCAAATTAATTAAGATTTGAATCTATAATTTATACTTAAGATTCGCTTATGTACACTAAAAATAATTTGTTAATTCAACTAAATACGTTTAGTTGATAGACATTTAGTTGATTCAATTAAACATATATTTATTTCAACAAAATGTTTAGTCAAAGTAACAAAATAAAAAAAATGTTTAGCCAACAAAGTAATTTAATTACTATAACTAAATATCTTTAAAAAAATATTTTGCTAAAACAACTAATTATAATGTTATTGTAACTAAAGATTTGAATAGTAAATAAACTATCATTTAATCATTTAATTAATCTAACTGAACATTTTGTGGAATCAAGTAAATATTTAGTTTTAGGACCAATAGCTAAATAATTGAGTTGATTGCGATAAAATATGTTGCTGATTTAACTAAACAATTAGTTGAGGTAACAAAATATAGTAACAGAAGTAATAGCCGATAACAAAGCAGATTTGTTTGATGCAACTGAATATTTTGTTGTAAGTCTCTTAGCAGGGCGCGCGTTGCGGGATTATAATTTTTATTATTTTATTTAATAAATTTTATAACTTATTTTATAATAATAAATAATTACGTTCGTATAATATTTTTGTAACAGCTATATATGTAGCTTAAATAAAAAGCGTTGTATCAAGCGTTGCGTAGCGTAATGGTTAGAGCGTCTGTCTTGCGATCCAGACGACTACTTGTCTTAATATATAATCTAGTATGAGAATTGTTACCAAAGCTTATGTTTATAAGGTTATATACATGTGTAGTGTTAGTACAGTATTTGAGATTATAGTTTTGATAGAATAAAAATTAAAAGAAATCTATATTAATATATTGGATAATCGCAGTTGATAAAAGTGAATAATTTTGTATAAAATCTTTAATAATATTAACATTTGAATTACGACAGCTAATTCTGCAACATTTATCTAGTTATTAGCTAAGAATTAGTTGGTTTGTCTATCAGAGTACTATTGTTGGAGAAATAGATTATGCTTCTTTCTTGGCACGAGAAAAAGTATCCGGATGTGAAAAAAGAAACGTGCCTAAATGAAAGAGCGTAGACTTTTGCCTTTTTTCAGAGAGGGTCTAAAAATTGTACGTGCAGTATAGTGCGAGCGCCGATGTCTCTTTATGCAAAGCTCTTCTATTGAAAGGACTAATCCACAACGTGAACTACAAGTCACATCACTTCCGAAGAGCGACCGGTCAAAAAATATTTCTCTTGCTTTCCAATAACCTAAAATAAATTGCAATTAAAAGTATTACAAGATGGACTATTTTTCAGGGGCATTTTTTAACAAATGCCAATTTGTCAATAACAAAATTTAGGAATTTCTAAAAAATCTACCTGAAAGCGGTAAAAAGTGAAAAAATAGTTTTTAAAAAATTGTAACAACGTTCAATTGACGTTTTTTACACACACACATATATACATCTGTATTGTTTTGTCGTGTTTCCTGTACTCTCGGTATTGACGTCTTGGCTGTTTTCCTTCGTTGCACGAAACGAAAAGCAAGCCACTCTTTTTAATTGCGGAAAACAGTTGCTGCATACCTGGAAGCCTTCTTTTCTCAATAGCTCATACTCTGTAGACTTGACGGCATACAAATATTTTAATTTTAAAGTTGCAAATAAACGATCGATAAAGTAATATTTTTTAATCTCGTATCTACTCAAGTAAAAAAAGACCGTTGCAAATTTTGTAGATTTTAAAAAGTGAACATTTTTAAGGTATTCGTTAGCTAAGATATTTCGTATACCATATATACGTTTATTTATTTAATTCGAACTTTTAATTGAAATTTTTTTTCAGTTGATAGAAAACAAATCTTATCAACACACATGATTACTCAGGAAATAGCTTAAATAGTCACATAAATGTATTTCTAATAAGAAATCATTAAAATTAGTTTATCATTGGTGTGTCGTTGACGTTAACATTCGTTAGCCTTGATCGCGTGAGAGATCACACTAGGAATTCGATTAAGAATATTATAGTGCAAATAAATTGATTATTATTATTGCCTTTTGGAATTGAATATACGTTGTGTATTTTATCAATGGAATGGAATGACGAAATTTCTAAGTTATGGTATGTGAGATGATCCGTTTAAAAAGCAAATCGCCATAAGTAGACTTATAAGGAGTATGGCTGGACTGCCTGGAGGACGGTTGCGCTACGGAATATTACAAGGCGTAAGCGCGACTGTATGTATAGAAGACAAAAGATTGAATGGAGGTGCGAATGAACCATAATGGCTTCTGACAGTCGACGTATAACAGGATAATAGCTGCGTCGCGAATGTATTATTATATCTGTGAGCCGAACAACCGCAACCCTTCGCTTCTACTGTACCGAGCAATCGTTAAAAATAATTTACATGCAAACATGCAAACATCCTAATAATTTATCACAAATAGTAATAATTTATCACTTTTCTCAGAAAAATACTCTTCCAATTTCTTTTTTAACTATAATTTTAAAACCGATTAATTTTACACTGTTCTAAATTATCTATATTTTATAATTAAACAAGACTAAATGATTTACAGTATAGAAGTAACTTTTTCAATCCCGAAATTGCAAATATTACATTCGTATGTAATTATTTGTTTTTTCATCTGCTATGTGGTACTATTTCAAAAATTTGAAAGAGATATCCGTAGCTCGAACTACCTGGACAGCAGTTAATATTTCTTATTGTTAGCATATTAACAATAAATTTCAATTTGACAACTTATTTTTATGTGTTATGCTTAATTTAAAGCTTGAAAAAGGCTGTTCTTAAATATTTAGCTTCATTTTTTTATTATAAACTTTAAACTGAGCAGTGGTACTTAAAATCATCGAATTTTAGTCAAAAGACCCATAGAAAATAGTATTTCAAGTAAAGAAAAAATAAGTTATTTTGAAGAAAATAAATTAGAAAATTGAAACTAATAGGAAACAAGAGAATTTTTGAATATTTAGTTTAACTGGATCCAGAATTTTGTTTACACTTTCATTTATCATATTACATGTAACATTATCTTTGGATTACATTAAATTAGATCGTGGAATTAAATAACTACCAAATGCAAATATAAGTACTAAAATGATGTGCAGTGCCAAGTACAAAGAACAAAAGCGTAATTTAAAAGCATTGTTTGTTTTAACGAAAATACAAGGAAGAGTGTACATTAAATGGAATCTTTAAGTAAATTCTTTTTCAAATAAGAGAAAAGAGGAAATTTTTAAGCTTGCGGTCGGATAAAATAGGAACATCAGAGAGACACGTCTGGATAAAAAATTGTATTATGTCTTAGTCGCGCGGCGAAGGTCGGCGGCTCATTACATATTTCGTGTTTGCGCGTACTTCTCATTACGTAAATTCCTGTCGGAGCGCGGATTACGAAAATAAAGCGAGTGCTTTAAAAACTTTTCTACCCTTTTTTTAACACCTCAAAATATCACTCGCGGCTTGCACATGTAATTACGACAGATCTCGCTCGATGCTACCTCGCTAATTAAACTTCCCATCTAATTTCGTCTTTCGAATGCTTGGTCGCAATAACCTTGGCTATATTTACGCATATACATCTATACCCGAGCCGATATAATTAATTAACAAAATACGCCCGTGCGTTTCATTCTTCCCCTGCAGTTTGCTCTGCACGCCAACATAATTTTATCCTTAAAATGAAATTACTACACTGAGAAAAGACGAAAAATTGCAGTACACGCAACTATATGAGGAATCATGCGCATTTCCTAACAAATTTGAATTTTAATTAACGCTTACCGTAGTAGATTCGCCATACTCTCAGATAAAAACTCAAAGTCCAATCTATTCTCACATTCCCAGACGAATAGTAATTTTCATTATAATTTTTTCTCATTACGTATTACGCATGAGCAATAGGAAACAAAAATAACTAGATATACATTTTTACATTAATGAATTGAAAAAACTAAACATTTAAATATACTAATGTAATGTAAATATAATGAAAAGATCTTAAAAATGTGATAATATTTTCAGCCTTCACACATTAAACAATTTTTTTTATTTTTCACTGTCAATCATCTAATTAGCAATAACACGAGACTTTTTCATATCAATTTCGTCAATGACACATAAATTTACCAAAGTATTTATGGCTATTTATCGGACTCTATTGGCGAAATTGGAAAATCGATGGGATTTGACGAGCCGCTGCTGCAACTGTGCTACTATAGCTGATGAGCTACTCTAAGTCAAAGAGTGGGGCGAACTTCCTATTGACGCATCGATGTCCAATTAATTCTCCTGCATTTTGCGCCGGCACACCACTATTACCAGTTTCCTCTTGGTAGGATTGTCGCCAAAATAGGACGATCCCTGGGGGGTAGGGTATAAAATTATCACCCGCAAATTGGGTGCGTTCGGCAAGAGCCAGCCCATGAGCGCGGAGGTAATGGACGGAATAGTCCATGCCCTGTTCCCCACTCATCCCAAACGACGGGATGAGCCCCTGGCTCTTGAGGGCTCCAAGGCACCGCCCTTCTCAAGGGCGGAACTACAACGCGCAGCGCGTTCCCTTAAGAACAACAAGGCGCCGGGGCCTGATGGGCTTCCAGCGGAAATACTGAAAGCGGTGGCAAAGAGCCATCCTGAGCTCTTGCTTAGCATGTACAACTCGTGCCTTCAGGCGGGAATATTTTATTCCCGCTGGAAGGAGGCGAGACTTGTGCTGATAAGCAAGGGCAAGGGACCAATTAATGCTCCGTCAACGTATAGGCCCCTATGCATGCTAGACACTGCCGGGAAGCTCCTGGAGAAGCTTCTAAGATCCCGCATCCAGGCGGCGAATCTGGCGGCTGGCAACCTCTCCGAGAGGCAGTACGGCTTCCGGAGAGGGAGATCTACCATCAACGCCATCCAGGAGGTAGTGGAGGCGGCCAGGTCTACGGAGCGGGAAAATCACTTCTCACGACCCGTTTGTCTCCTGGTGACACTTGATGTCAAAAACGCCTTTAACTCGGTAAGGTGGACAGATGTGCTGGGGGCACTGGAGAGGGACTTCGATGTTCCTGTATATCTAATTCGGATCATTAGGGGCTATCTGAAGGACCGATTCCTAACGTACGACATGACGGAGGGCTCCACGTGAAAGGAGCTAACGTCTGGTGGGACCCAAGGCTCCGTCTTAGGATCCGATCTATGGAACGCCTCCTTCGATGGGATCTTTTGACTGGAAATGCCGGAAGGCTGCTTGCTGGTCGGGTACGTGGATGACGTGGCGGCTGTTATTATTGCTCGCAATATGACGCTGGCGCAGACACAACTCGACCAGACCATGCGTAGAATTCGCTATTGGATGAGTGACCCTGGGCTGGAGCTAGCTGAGGCCAAAACCGAGATTGTGCTCCTTACGAAGAAGCGCATCCCCCGAGTGCAGCAGCTAAATATAGGTGAAGTGTCGGTTCAGACCAAAGCATGCGTGAAGTATCTAGGGGTGATGCTAGATGTGAAGCTCACCTTTGGAGAACATATTCGGAGGTCAGCGGACAAGGCGGCTGTGGTGGTGGCTTCCCTTTGCAGGGTTATGACCAACGTGGGTGGACCACGGCCATGCATAAGGCGGCTGCTACTGCGCGCCGCTGAGTCCGTCATGCTTTACGGTGCTGAAGTTTGGGCCGACGCGCTTCGGTACGAAATGTACCGCAAGCGCATGGCGGCGGTACAAAGGAGATGTGCCCTTCGTGTGGCATGTTTGTATCGCACGGTCTCGGAGGCGGCTTCACTAGTGGTCGCTGGGGTAATACCTATCGACCTCCTGGCCCGAGAGCGGAAGATCGCCCACCAAATAAAGGGACAAGCCGAAGCAAAGAAGCGGGCTAGGGAGCAATCCCTCGCCTGCTCGCTGGATCGGTGGGCGCAGGATACGCGCGGAAGGTGGACCGCCAGACTAATATGTCAGGTGGCCCCATGGATCGGTCGACAGCATGGGGAGGTGAGTTATTACCTTACCCAGATGTTGACCGGTCATGGGTACTTTCGCGCGTACCTGCATAGGATGGGCAAAGTCGCGGACCCCAATTGCATATATTGCGGGTCCGTGAAAGATGATGCCCATCACACTTTCTTCGTGTGTGTGCGACGGATGTCGGAGAGGACAGAACTGGGGGGTGAGGCCGGAGGGGTCATACCTGAAGGCATCGTTCCCCTGATGCTCTCTTCTGAGGAAAACTGGGGGAGGGTTGCCAAATTCGCGGAGGGAATCCTCCGACAGAAGAAGGCGGACCTCTCCTAGTTAATAGAGGATGACTGCTCCGGAGAGTGCCCCGTGGCAAACAACCTGGTCCCCTCCCCGAAGTAATGCCTAACGGCGGTTTCCGGGGAGGGGGTTTCCAAGCCAGGAAGGAGGTCTCCTCGATGCACTCCCGCTTGCTCCGACCTGTAGATAACTGCGGGGAGCAGCAGGGGGCATGCGTCAAGGTGGGCAAGGTTTTAGTGGGTAGGCCAGCACCTTCTGTGCTGAAGAGTCCCACACATTAGGGGACCGGTCCCCTGAGGTCTCATTCAAGAGATTTCCTCCCTCCTTAAAAAATAAAAACTAAAAAAATTATTATTATTATTATTATTATACATTTCTCATTCAATTTGTAATATAATTTATTTCTTGTTAAATTTTTAATAAACCTTACTTTTTCTGTTATTGTTTTGAGTCTTGAATATGAGAGTGCTTGACCAATATGAAAAAGCGCAGCGTATGGCTCAGTCTCTAGACAGTAGTCCTCGTGGACAGACATTCCTTCCTCTTGTTTAATAAAATTAAATAGTATATGAAGAATATTTGTTATTTAATTATTATTAACCTGCCTCCTATTTCAATAATATATATTGCAAGAGATACACAGGATGAATGAATTATTAAGGCATATACAGGGTGATTCATTTTAATTGCCCCAGGCAAATATCTCAAAAAGTACGGGAGATGGAAAAAAACGTTAAATGTAAAAGTTGTAGGGTTCAGAGGGGGAAATTGGTATTTAACGTTTTTCTCAACCTTGCTTTTTATAAGATATTGGCCTACGAATTGTGTAGACAGCTGATTTGACCTTGATGCGACTGCAGAGGTCAACTGGACCCTATGACATAACATCATGTTTGAATGTAAAATTTTCCGCTCTTTTAATTTCCGAGGTCAAAAGTTGGTGTTCCTATTTAAAAAAACTACTTTGACTTTGAAATGACCTTGAAACTTGACCCCAAGGTCATGGTCAAGGTCACCATTGGATTTCCCCCTCTGAACCCTACAACTTTTACATTTAACGTTTTTTTCCATCTCCCGTACTTTTCGAGATATTTGCCTGGGGCAATTAAAATGAACCACCCTGTATATATGTGTGTGTATCAAATATGTAGTAGTATTTGAACTTGAATTTTGAATTTATTGAACCAGGAATAATTAACATAAGTAATAATTACATAAGTAACTCCTATCGCGGTAAATACAGTTACCTGTACATAGGGTGGTACATTAACAAAACTTATAACTAAAACTAAAATTAAAATAATATAATATGATTTTATAACATTTCATAAACTATAATTGTATTGCAATGTTAAACAATATTTATTTGTTTATCTCGATACAATATATTTTTTTATCTTATTCTTAATTTTCTTTAAATTTAGAGATAGATTCTTCAACTCATTTGGTAATTCATCGAAGGCCTTGATTGCAGTTATATAACTATTTTTATCACTTATGGTTTTTTTAATTCTTGGAAGAATTATATTCTTATGTCTCGTCTTTAAACTACTTTTTAAGTATATGTCCCTTAGTTTAACATAGTGATATGGTAGCGATTCTAGAATAAATAGTTGGTTTATCTTCATGGGTCTTTTAATTTGAAATTTATTTTTATTTATTATTTTTAGTAACCTTGTTTGAACATTTTCTAATAAATTTAAGATAGTTTTATAAACTCCGCCCCAAGCAATTATTCCATAATTTATTATACTATGAAACATAGCAAAATATATTTTCATTAAAGTTTTTGTATCCATTATACAGGGTGTTCGAAATGTTCCGGATCCCCCACTTATAACATAAAGTAAGCATTTTGGAAAAAAATGTTAAATACAAAAGTTGTTAAGTTTTGAAGGTTGAACTAAATGATGACCTTGGATTTGTTATTGGTTATCATTTTCAAGGTCATTTAAAGGTCATCTTCAGTTTTTTAAATAGGGACCCCTATTTTTTATTTCAGATTCTGAAAGAGCACAAAATTTTACATCTGGATATGTACCCACGTTATGGCTCAAAATGACCTACAGAGGTCATTTAGTGGTTAAATGATTATTTAGTAGCAGAAAGCCAAGAAATCCCGATTATTAAGAACTTTGAGCGTATCTGACCAATACTAAAGTAATTTGATTTTGCAAGACAAACTTTATGGTGGCGTTAAATTGACATTGCCCTTGATTTTCAAGGTCATTTGAAGGTTAACTTTAGTTTTCCAAATTAAGCCTCCTAGTTGTAATTCTCCATTTTGCACCAGCGCTAAATTCTGCATTAGGATTGTAGAAGGTGTAATTGACACTGGCGTAAAATAAGCCTTAGGCCAGACAACCACATAACTCGGGCGAGAAAATGTTAAATAAAAAAATGTCTAATCAAAATAAGCCTTAGGCCCAACAACTACATACCTCGGGGGAGAAAATGATAAATAAAAAAATGTCTAATAAAAATGAGCCTTATTGCTCAGGCACGGGAGGTACAACTAATTAAGGTAACATCATGGGTGATCCAG
The DNA here is from genome assembly GCA_018906775.1 of Sycophila sp. Sp_5. Taxonomy (NCBI): domain Eukaryota; kingdom Metazoa; phylum Arthropoda; class Insecta; order Hymenoptera; family Eurytomidae; genus Sycophila; species Sycophila sp. Sp_5. Next base: position 818,518 of record JACCID010000015.1, read on the forward strand.
CCAACTAAGGCAAGACCATCGGCGGCCCAGCCTACTAAGACAAGAACACTAGCGGCCCAGTCAGCTAAGGCAGGACTATCGGCGGCCCAGCTAACTAAATCAAGACAGTGGACTATTCGCCCAAACTGAATTTTTTTAAAATGTCGTTGACAGGAACTTTTTACAACAACTGTTCAAATTGTTGCCCATTAACAGTTTGGCAATGTGCTAACCGATTGTAAAAGGCTGCAACAACATTTCGCAAGATTTGCTGAGGTATCAAGTCTATTTCATCAGTGATTCTTTGGCGTAATTCATCCAAGTCACGTGGTTTTATAACATAAACTTTATCCTTCAAGTATCCCCAAAGGAAGTAATCAAGAGGCGTTAGGTCTGGGGACCGAGGTGGCCATTCAATTGTACCTCTCCGCCCAATCCATCTATCATGAAATGTTGCATCTAAATATCGGCGAACATGAATAACGTAGTGTGCAGGAGCACCATCCTGTTGGAAGTAAATTTCGTCCAGATTTCCACCCGTTAAATTCCGTATAGCAGGTATAATTTGGTCTCGAAGCATGTTTTCATACATTGCAGCATTTAAATTACCTTCAATAAAGAAAGGGCCAAGTACTCTTCCATTAAATATGCCAGCCCAAACATTTACTTTTTTAGGATGTTGCGTGTGGTCCGCTCTCATCCAATGTGGATTGATGTTACTCCAGTATCGACAATTATGTCTGTTCACTGTTCCGCTTAACTCTAACGTGGCTTCATCAGAGAAAACAATGTTATTGAGGAGCAAAGGATCATCAGATATCATTTGCATCATTACATCACAAAACTCTACCCTTCTATCAAAATCATCTTCAGATAATTCCTGTACCAACTTTAATTTGAAAGGATGCCATTTGTTGAGTTTCAAAATTTTGTGCACAGATGCAGCTCCCATTTCATGCTGTTGTGCACAACGTATGATGCTGCAATGGGGGTCCTCAATAAATGATTGTAATACGTCTAAGCTCTTTTCATCGTTAGACGATGATTTGGATCTACCTGATTTAGGACGATCTTTAATACCACCTGTCTCTTCAAAACGTCTAATTGTACGAATTACGGTACTTTTTGAAATAGGGTTGTTTTCTTCAACTCTGAATGTTTCATTGAATAAACGCTGTACCTGTTTGTAACCTCTCTCTTGATCACCCCACCCTCGCATCATCAACAAAGATATTCTTTCTCGTTCAGTAAGATGTGCCATTTTTCACTACGATTAAAAGTACAGTTATTGAAAATTAATACAATTATCTGAATTTCGAAGTAAGAGAACTTCACTTAACTCTTGAAAACAGAAAAGTAAATAGGAGTAAACAATTGTTAATTAACAATTATAAATGAACTGATTCCTAAAAAGAATAGTGAGCAAAATCTTCTAAGGTACAAGTAACGATCCTGAAAATGCTATGAATCATGCGTAGAAACTCGTAACCCTTGCAAAAAATTATTGCAATAAAATCTGTTCATGTAAAACGGTTAGATTATTTTGCTTTTGAAATTAATAACCCCCAAGTGTCCTATGTAGATCATTTCGAGCCATGACGTGGATATTGTACATATCTCCAGACCTAAAATTTAATGCTCCTCCAGAATCCGGAATACAAAATGAGTCCCTTTTTAATAAGCTGAAGATAACTTTCAAATGACCTTAAAAATGAAGGCCAATTTTAAAGTGACCATAAAGTTCGTCCTAGAAAATCAAATTATGTACTTTAGTATTAAAGTACGAAATTTTTTTTTTCTTTTCGTCAAATACACCCAAAGTTCTTAATAATCGGGATTTCTTGGCTTTCTGCTACTAAATAATCATTTAACCACTAAATGACCTCTGTAGGTCATTTTGAGCCATAACGTGGATACATATCCAGATGTAAAATTTTGTGCTCTTTCAGAATCTGAAATAAAAAATAGGGGTCCCTATTTAAAAAACTGAAGATGACCTTTAAATGACCTTGAAAATGATAACCAATAACAAATCCAAGGTCATCATTTAGTTCAACCTTCAAAACTTAACAACTTTTGTATTTAACATTTTTTTCCAAAATGCTTACTTTATGTTATAAGTGGGGGGTCCGGAACATTTCGAACACCCTGTATTTTTTAACTTTACAGTAATGTATAGTAGGTATTTTGTTTTATTTACTAAGCACTTTATATGTTTATTCCATTTCATATTATAGTCAAAATTAATTCCTAAATATTTAAAATTTTCCACTCTTTCTATTTTTTGATTTTGTATTATTATATCAATTTTTCTTGGTACGCTAATACAATAATTTCCAAATGTCATAAATACAGTTTTTTTTTGTATTAAGAGATAGTTTATTAAATAATAACCAGTTATCTACTTTTCTAAGATATATATTCATTTTTTCCTGTGCTGTCGACCACGTCTCATCATCGGAAATGATGACTGCGTCATCTGCATAGGATATAATTGTATCCTTTTGCATATCTAACCATTTATTTGAAAACATCGAATTTTACCATTTTTAAAAACATTTACCCTGATTAATTAGATTCAGCTTATAAATAAAGTAGCAGATTCATTGACAACATTATAGAAATTAGCTAAATATAGAATACACAAATTAAAATTGGTAACAAGAGCAGGTCATTATTTACTACTGCGTTTGTACAATAATACCTAAACTTTCGAGATGTATGGATAAGATGTAATTTATGAAAAGGCAACAGAAGAAAAAATAGAAAATATATGAGTAAACTGATAATAGAATATAAAACGTAGTTACAGTGTATAGAGTAAAGATCTAACGTATATTTTGATATATGTGAAGCTCTTGGATTCTTTTTCCTTTCAGGAGCAAAAAGAAAAAAAGGACTCGCATTTATGTTGCGCGGGTCACACCTGAACTGGTGTGTGTGCGTGCGTGCGTGCGTGCGTGCGTGTGCGTGTGCGTGCGTGCGTGCGTGCGTGTGCGTGTGCGTGTGCGTGTGTGTGTGTATCCCTACATGGACCCTACGGTGAGCGTCCAACACAAGTCCATCTACTAAACTCTATTAATACAAATATTTCTCACAGTGAGACATTTGTTATCCTATTGTAAACATATGTTGTATAACATATATATACAACAATTTAATTTAAGAACTTCAGAAAACTTAAAAATTATAATTTCAATAAAGTCTACTACGTTTTGCTTTTTTAATTTTTTGAACAATTACATTTATTTTGGAAGAGTCGGAAGAAGATTATCTCTTACAATCCGTGTACAAAAGTAGGTATGGAGGAAAGTGAGAAAAAATTTATTTTCAATACTTAATGTGTTTAGAACTCTGATTTTCCTTTTTTTAATTTAATTTTGACTAGTGGTAATAACAAACTGGTCTTGTAGTGAACACAAGACTGGTTCATAGCCAATTTAATTTATTTAGTCATTGACGAAGTAATCTTTCTCTAATTATTCTTCTTAAAATCAGATATATTGTCTTATAAAAATGTGTTATTGTATGTATACACACAAGCTGAAACTGGTTTTGTCTTAAAAAATAACCTTTTCCAATGTTTGATAAAGGCAGTTGATGTATTTTTTTCTATTATCTTATATTTCTTGTAACGATAACAATTTGTTTGAGATCATCCTCCAAATTTAAGTTATTAACACTTAATTCTAGATTTAATATTAAAACTTTTTAAAATCTTTAAAGAGATCTTAAATTGAATCCAAAATTCTTTTGGATCTTATTATATCTTCTTATTGTTTTTTCAATTGAATAATTACTGGCACGGGTAACGCGCTTCGCAAATTGCGTGACGCCACAGTTGAGCTCAATATAGATATATTAGGTCGTGACTGGAGTTATTACAATTTTCAATCTGTTATATTTCTGTTAAGGTCCCTCCCTACAAATCTATATTTCATATTCGATATGTACAGTAAACGAGAAAAATCAGACCGACCTTTGCACAGATGGTTTATCGAAAAGAAATAACGGCAAGCTTCGAAAAAATGATAAAGCGAGCTTACTTTCGTACATGCATCCGTTTTTCAGTAAAAAATCTGGAAAATGGCTATCTTTTCGATCTGTCATTTTCAATACATGCGCGATATACAATTACTACTTACTATTTATAAACCCAAAGAAAGTGTTACTTAAATTCAGCTCAATATAAATACATTTTAACACTTACACTCACGCTAAAGTTTTACAGGGAAAATCACTCTAAAATTAGAGCTAATTTTGACTCTGGGAAAAAGCTGATTCTCATAGATTTAATCGCATCTTGATGTTGGAGTGAACTTTAAAGGGAGTGATAATTTCTACAGTTAGAAAAATCACCAATCTAAAGCATATATAAATTTTTAATAAATAATACTGTTGAGTAGAGTTTTATAATCAGAGATTGGTATAGAGTTAATTTTTTACTCTAAAATGAGTGGCTAGTTTACCTATTACAGATGGAGTTACAAGCACTTGCAGAGTATTATAAGCACTATAAATTAATAACACAATTAATTGTATGCTCCTTCATTAGTTCGAACTGCAAATTAATTAGTTTTGAGTTATTGATACTGAATGTGCAATTACTACTTTAATGAAAATTATTGTATATTTTACAGTGCTTAAACAAATAAATTTAGAGATTTTAAGAAAGTCCTTGCATGGATTCTCTGAGCTAAGATAGATTTTTGCTGTAGATAAGACGCAGATTTGCGATAAATAAGAGCAGAAGGAGAAGCTGAGCTATGTTGAGATTCGGAACCAATCGAGTCACCTCCAGATGAGGCAGGTGCTGTCCTTGCTGGCAGTTACGATGGTATCGCCGTTGTAGGAGAAGGCACAGCTGAAGACGTCGTCGGTGTGGCCACTCAATGTCTGAACGCATTCACCGGATTCAATGGACCAAAGCCTCGCGGTCCGATCCAACGATGCAGTCAATATCTGTTGTCCACTGGGACCGAAGCAGACTGAAATTTTTGAATTATCGCTATATTACAAATCGCTAAGGTAAAGTGACCGAAAGATGGATAAAACAAATAACCATAATAACAGATTAAAACGCTAAAAACATTTCTTTTTTAGCATTTAGTCCGTCAGATCTAATGTTGAAAGCAATATATAACAGATTCAAAATTATGATAACTATAGTGACGGTGTAATATATTTGTAATTATTCAATAGAAAAAAAAAAGAAAAAGTAAGTGTCAATTATTTTTCTTCTTTTATTAGACGGATATAATAAACTGCAAAATAATTTTTCATGAAAAATAAATGATTTAAAAAGTTTTTGAGCTTATATTCGGCGTACCTCTCAGATCGCTATACCCACAATAAAATGATTTTAAAAATGATTTATGGAGCAAGCTAACTGGCAATATTTGAGTAGTAGTCTGACTACAGTCTGAAAAAGTGTTCTGGATTCAGTAATTTATAGCTGACGTCGTTTTTCTAAATTTATAAAGATTGAAATACTAGTAAGTAAATGCGCCTGCCTTTTGAAACTTCTTCTTGGTGGGCGTCCATAAGAGCCAGTTGAGGGAAATCGCCAGCAGCGAGGTCCCAGACTCTGGCGGTCGTGTCGCTGCTGGCGGTTGCGAGTTTTCTCCCTTTGTTGTCGAACGCGAGGTCCAGAATCTCATCTTCGTGGCCCACGAGCGTGGCTAGGCTCGCGCCCCCCATCCGTGTGTCCCAGACCCTTGCGGTTTTATCTAGTGAACAACTGGCTATGAGGCTCTCGTCGAAGTTATATAGGCAATTGGAAATCTCCTCCTGGTGTCCAACCAATACACTTGTTCTCCTAAATAACATTTTTTAAATTAATTCGCCTTTTTTTTTAATTTCTTCTTCTCTTTGTTTTAAACCTCTGTGAATTTTCAACTTTCAGCTTCAACTTTCAGAGCTATAAACATTCTCAAAGTAGCACTTTTTAAAATTTAAATTTAAGTTGCAAAAGCTACACTGAGAAAAATGAAAAATAAAATTTCTAACAATTTCTACGAAAAATTACAAAAAAGTATTGTAACGAAGCAACTTACTCGATTTTTAATAAAAATTACAAATTACTTTAGTTAAAATTAAAAAGTTGCTTTTATCAAATCATCTTAAATATGCTAGGAATATATGGTACTTCATATTCGAATTTTTACTAAAACGATTAGTAAATTTTTTATGCAAAGAAATAGTATTTAAAATCAGTGGAATTAAAATTCAAAAGAAACATTTTACGCTTAAACTTTTTCTTTTTTCTTCGGGGATGCTATTCACAGCTATTTAACTTTTACTTTTTAACTCACGGTTTTGGTTTATTATTATAACAATCATCGCTTATTTACTATATTAAATATTACGCTTTATGAATTCGCTCACCCTATCGCACTAGTTTAAACTTCTTATACTACCGTCGGTAATATTGCATACATTATTAAACTTTTGAAAGTCAATCGCCCTTATACAGGGTGTTCGAAATGTTCCGGACCCCCCACTTATAACATAAAGTAAGCATTTTGGAAAAAAATGTTAAATACAAAAGTTGTTAAGTTTTGAAGGTTGAACTAAATGATGACCTTGGATTTGTTATTGGTTATCATTTTCAAGGTCATTTAAAGGTCATCTTCAGTTTTTTAAATAGGGAACCCTATTTTTTATTTCAGATTCTGAAAGAGCACAAAATTTTACATCTGGATATGTATCCACGTTATGGCTCAAAATGACCTACAGAGGTCATTTAGTGGTTAAATGATTATTTAGTAGCAGAAAGCCAAGAAATCCCGATTATTAAGAACTTTGGGTGTATTTGACGAAAAGAAAAAAAAAATTTCGTACTTTAAATGGGAGCTGCATCTGTGCACAAAATTTTGAAACTCAACAAATGGCATCCTTTCAAATTAAAGTTGGTACAGGAATTATCTGAAGATGATTTTGATAGAAGGGTAGAGTTTTGTGATGTAATGATGCAAATGATATCTGATGATCCTTTGCTCCTCAATAACATTGTTTTCTCTGATGAAGCCACGTTAGAGTTAAGCGGAACAGTGAACAGACATAATTGTCGATACTGGAGTAACATCAATCCACATTGGATGAGAGCGGACCACACGCAACATCCTAAAAAAGTAAATGTTTGGGCTGGCATATTTAATGGAAGAGTACTTGGCCCTTTCTTTATTGAAGGTAATTTAAATGCTGCAATGTATGAAAACATGCTTCGAGACCAAATTATACCTGCTATACGGAATTTAACGGGTGGAAATCTGGACGAAATTTACTTCCAACAGGATGGTGCTCCTGCACACTACGTTATTCATGTTCGCCGATATTTAGATGCAACATTTCATGATAGATGGATTGGGCGGAGAGGTACAATTGAATGGCCACCTCGGTCCCCAGACCTAACGCCTCTTGATTACTTCCTTTGGGGATACTTGAAGGATAAAGTTTATGTTATAAAACCACGTGACTTGGATGAATTACGCCAAAGAATCACTGATGAAATAGACTTGATACCTCAGCAAATCTTGCGAAATGTTGTTGCAGCCTTTTACAATCGGTTAGCACATTGCCAAACTGTTAATGGGCAACAATTTGAACAGTTGTTGTAAAAAGTTCCTGTCAACGACATTTTAAAAAAATTCAGTTTGGGCGAATAGTCCACTGTCTTGATTTAGTTAGCTGGGCCGCCGATAGTCCTGCCTTAGCTGACTGGGCCGCTAGTGTTCTTGTCTTAGTAGGCTGGGCCGCCGATGGTCTTGCCTTAGTTGGCTGGATCACCCATGATGTTACCTTAATTAGTTGTACCTCCCGTGCCTGAGCAATAAGGCTCATTTTTATTAGACATTTTTTTATTTATCATTTTCTCCCCCGAGGTATGTAGTTGTTGGGCCTAAGGCTTATTTTGATTAGACATTTTTTTATTTATCATTTTCTCGCCCGAGTTATGTGGTTGTCTGGCCTAAGGCTTATTTTACGCCAGTGTCAATTACACCTTCTACAATCCTAATGCAGAATTTAGCGCTGGTGCAAAATGGAGAATTACAACTAGGAGGCTTAATTTGGAAAACTAAAGTTAACCTTCAAATGACCTTGAAAATCAAGGGCAATGTCAATTTAACGCCACCATAAAGTTTGTCTTGCAAAATCAAATTACTTTAGTATTGGTCAGATACGCTCAAAGTTCTTAATAATCGGGATTTCTTGGCTTTCTGCTACTAAATAATCATTTAACCACTAAATGACCTCTGTAGGTCATTTTGAGCCATAACGTGGGTACATATCCAGATGTAAAATTTTGTGCTCTTTCAGAATCTGAAATAAAAAATAGGGGTCCCTATTTAAAAAACTGAAGATGACCTTTAAATGACCTTGAAAATGATAACCAATAACAAATCCAAGGTCATCATTTAGTTCAACCTTCAAAACTTAACAACTTTTGTATTTAACATTTTTTTCCAAAATGCTTACTTTATGTTATAAGTGGGGGGTCCGGAACATTTCGAACACCCTGTATATTAACTGAACCGGTTGCTCAACACTTGCGAGTTACGAGACGCCACCTAGCGTTTTGAATGATTTAAAGTTATCTAAGACAGCGGTGCGTCTCCAACAACTGACAATCACTGTATGGGTTATGGAACGATACGTATTTTACATGCCGATTTATAAAATTTACTCATGTTTTTTGTAATATTTACTGAGCAAATATCAATTTTTATTAAATTCTTTGTAATTTTATACTAAAATTTTTAGTAAAATTTCAAAAAGCATTATGGAAATTTTGTAATGTACAATTTTTACTAAGCTTATTAGTAAAATTCGACGAAGGGTTTGTAATTTTTTTAAACGAAATAACAAAATTTAAAATATTTATATTAATTTTTCTTAAAACTAAACAAAAGGTCGAGTAGGTCTCCCCTTTCATTGGGAAAATAGTAATTTTTGCTAAAGCATTTTTCTCAGTGTATACGTTAAATGAGTAAGTCAATAGAAGAGCATAAGTGAAAACATAAAAAATACGAATTTGAATAGAATTAATCAAGTAAATAAAAATACGAAGGCTAAATTTTACAAGATATAGGTTTGTTTAAAGAATTAAGCTTTTTGAACATTTTAAGTAAATATTTTCGGTGTAGGTTTATAAATTAGGCCTTCGATAAGAGGTCGATTTACCAGCTGTTTTAAAAGTTTTGTAACGATGATTGATGGTTCGACACGAGAAGAAACTTTTCACGGTAATAAATTTTTATTAAAAGAACTGCACTATTCAATGGCCGAGAGTACATCAGTGTATTTATTCAATTAAACTATTCTAAGCAACTCACTGGTATATCCTCGTATCCCAAAGACTGAGCGTGCCATCGAAAGATCCCGTAATTATCTCATTACCGTTTTTATTGTAATGTAGTGCTATTACTTCCGCATTGTGTCCTCTTAACGTCCCAAGTTCTTCGCCTATTGAACAGATATTTCACAATACAATGTATAAGCGTTACGATTTCTCCGACAGAATAAATTTAAAATTGTTATGCTATTTCATCGGAACCAACATTTTCCGTGACAATCCTCATTTAATTTACATTGGAATTTCAAGAAAAAGAATATTTCACTGGCCACATTTACATCTCTTTAATCATTTTTTTTGAAAAAATTGATTTTTTTTATCAAAATGAAATGTGGCTATTTTTCAAATTAAAAAATGTAATAAAATTTTAATTTCATTTCGTAAGTACGTATGTACCTAAGTTGTACTTAAGGCCTTAAGACCTTAAATACAACTGAGGGAGTAAGAGAGATAATTTTTGTGTGTGTATTTTAACGTGCTATACACTATAAAATAAAGATAAAATAAAGACAAATCTTTTATGATAAATTATTATCCGGCATATAGTCTGCTAAGTTAATATGTCAGGACGGTTATTTAAAGAGCATTTAAATAATTTCGATTCCTATATTTAAAATTACCGGATGATATATGAAAAATTTTTGCGGTAGCATCCATCGACGCAGTAGCGATTTTCGGTTGCGTGGGCGAAAAGCGAGTAACGACAACTTGTGCATCATGGCCCCACATGCTGACAAGGCAATGACCAGTTCGCGCACACCATACCCGGGCCGACTTGTCAAATGATCCAGTTACAATTTTGTCGCTGTAACAAATGAACGAGTGAAGAGCTTCAGAGAAAAAGATTTAATTTAATCCTTCGATATGTTAGAGATGACTTAAGGAGATCTAAACGTCGATTCAAAATTCATCTTTCGCGCCATAATATAGCAGATGTAAAAAACAATTAATTTCCTTATTGGCCGCTGATATTAAGGGGAGTTTGAACCTAACAATTATCAAAAAATCAATTTTTTTTTATTTAATTTTTTTATTGTATACATCATTTTGAACTTGCATCCTTTGAACAAACAAATTTCGTAGGATAAAAAATGTAAAAAAAATTTAATAAATTCTATTTCTTATTTTTCTTATTAGGACATAATTACTAATAACGTATCTCTAAATTTTAGAATAATATCGAAATTTTAACAATACTGTCCAATAAGTATCTGTAATAATATTTGAATATAAGCGGGCAAATTAATTCCGAGTGTGTCGTTGGTGGCGCTGGCGCAGTACACTATATGTTTATTTTTGAATCGCTCTATAAATTCAAAAACAATACAATTAAACTTATTAAATCTCATACTGAGAATATTAGTATTTAATTAGATTTTAAGATGTAGTAGGAATTTTGTTAAGTTTTTGAATCGTACAAGTCTTTAACCCAGAATCACATAAATTATCAAGATTTTAAGCCTTGCCCCATTAAAATTCATGCACCGATGGGACCTGTAAGTTATGCCAAAGGTTTTTTTTAAAACAGGTATAGTAGAGCATAAAATGACCTTAAATACTTCCTCCTAGGCTCATTTTGTAAATAACTGGCAATATTTCAATAATATTAAAAACAAAAAAATCTATAGGTCTAAATCCCCCTTAAACGGCTTCTTCAGAGCTTTAATTTGCTTATTTGAAAAAAAGTTTAATATAGAAAATGTTCTTGTCGAAAATGAACCGCAGAATTGTTAAGTATAAAAGAAATTGTTTAGAACTTGTTTAGAAGGTTAAATAATCCACGAGAAGATGATTCTAGTCAACTCCTAGCTAACTATATATAAAATATTTATTTTACTCACGAGCTTGGTTTATTGAAGGACACGGCGTATACTACGTTTTTGTGGCCCTCGAGAGTAAGAAGCTCCGTTCCACTCTCAATGTCCCAAACCTTACAAGTTCGGTCATAGCTGCCCGTCAGGCATCTGCAACATTTTTAACTTTCAAATCTTTCTTTTCGTGACTACCTACACACTACATCAGCTGTACTGAAATAGAGTGAAAGTCAACTCTATTTTAGTCAAATTTTCACTCTAATTTTTTCCACTCTTAAGTAGAGCATTTTAGCGTGCAGAAGAAGGTCAACTTTTCAGTTCCTCCTGAAATCGGGTAAAAAATTTGGTGTATTCACATGTTTAATATGTAATAAGTATTATGGAAGTAAATATTTATTTAAAATGACTAAATTTATCTGTCAGTTTTAAAATTAAGCTTTAAAATTTGAGGAACTGGAGAATTGATAGTCTTTTAGTGAAATATTAATTACGGAATTAATGCGAAGAAGTTATTCCGTTGCTACCAAGTGCACTTTTCGAGGGGAGGGTTGTAAAATCGAAAGTACCTTGTACCTAATTTATCGAAAGCTATATTGGTGATGGGTAACAGGTGAGTTTTTAGCGTTTTGTATTTGTAGAACCTCTTGACGTCTTCATCGCAAACTTTTGCTTGGAGTCTCTGTAATGTCTCCACGAGCTGATCCATCACACCGTCGGTGATCACAGGCTCTGCCGCTTTTATGCTCTCGGCCAAACTCCGTATGTCCGTTCTGCGACAACAGCGAACATTCCTTTTCCATTAATATACACTTCTTTCACATATTTTTTTATTTTAGGCTTACGCCGAGAGAAAAGCAAAAATACTGATTTTTACTTTAGTAGACAAAATAGTTGTAGTAAAATAGTAAAATCATTTTTACCTTAATCATTTATAAGTGCTCTCTACATCTAAAACAATGAAATTTCACTGAAAAGTAGTGCATATGCACTATTTTAAAAAGTCAAAAGTATGTCACTAATTAATAGTGAATATGCACTACAAATAAAAGTGAAATGAATCACTATTAAGTAGTCAACAGTGTACTGTATATAGCAGTGAAATCTATAAACAATAGTGCATTATCACTATAATTAACATGAAATTTCCACTATATACGCAGAAAAAAATTTAGTTGAATCAATGGCCGCGAGGACAATGATTAGCAACAACTGGCTTTTTCCATTGACTGAACGGAAAATCTATTGGATTAATTCATTTCGTGTTACCGATAAATAATAAACTTATATTTCATTTTTAAATATCGTTTCAAAATTGACCGTTAGGGTTCGGCTTTTCTCGCAAGCGGCTGAAAAACGTTCCGGTTAGTATATATAAGGACAAGTCGTAAGGGTTCTAACATTGTATGCGAGCGATGGATTTAATAGAAAAAAGCTATGGCAAGTGGACAAATAAATAAAAATTTTAAATGTTTTTGATGGAACAATACTAGAGGTAAAGAACACTGTTTGGGTCTTAATAATGAATAAATAGCTTAAATTGTGCGAGTAGTTATAGAGTAAAAAGTTCCAGCAATCAAAAGTGATGAATACAATTGTTATTGTTGAAATAATTCAACACTTGCAGGTTAATAGTAAAGTAATTTTTATTGACTACAGAACAAACAAAAAGATATAAAGGTATAATGAAAACTTATGTCGAGAGACGCTGTCAGCTCGATATACTCAGTCAACACTGTTCAGATGCAATGAACTTCGCGCTGCGTGTGTCGAACTGAGACTAGTTTCGCTCCTGGATTTCGGGGATATTTATAGGGTTGCAGCCCTTGAAATATGCACCGAGACCAGGTAGTTGTCGGCGGCGCGGTCAGCGATGAGGCCGGGACGAAAAGGCTCGGGCTGACCAATTTTTATGGCACTACTCGTCGACCTCGCCGCCGACGGACAACATCTGCGCCGCGGATGCGAAAGAGCTGTCGCATCAAATCTCTGCGTGTACGGTTTGCTCACGTACAGCAGAGAAAAACTTAATTGCTAACTGAAAAACTTTAGAACTATACAATATAAAGGACCTCCAGACGAGAGGCTAGGGTGTGGCGACAATCCCATCAGCGCCTCGTCTGGAGGTACATCCGTAGATTTATAGCGCTACTTAAATTCAAAATATATCTTACTATACTAGAAAATCTAACAGTTATACCTATTATACTGGAAAGTGTATTTTTTTCAATTTAACCCAGGCTGGCCCCCTTAATAATACTGTGAACTTGTATTTACAAAATGAATACTAGTGCTAGTGTTTCTGCTTTAAATTCACATGTTTTTTTTCATAAATATCGACATAGAAATAATTTATTATAAGATTTTCTCTTTTTTTTAACTGTGCCAGTCCACAGGTAGATAAAAGACAAGCAGTAAATAATATTCTTAACTTTTAGAGGACCGGGGTTTTGAAAAATTTGAAAATCGCATTTTTCTATAGGAATGTCGACTAAGGTCCCTGAGTTAGAGCCAAACTAAATTGCGATGTTGGTGAGTAAGACCCCTTACGCCTAGAGACGTACTCCGGCCTTCTAAAGTTTAATTTTCTATGTTATAAGCCTTGGCATGGCGAACGCACAATTTACGACGAATACGAAAATACGTTAGTTAGTTGTATATCAAGAATAAGAGGAAATAGCAAATTACTTTATCTCAATGATTTTCGTAAACACCTGTGACTTAAAAATAGTTATAACTAACAAAATCGTCCAAAAAATTGAATTTTTTCGCATTTTTCCATTCAATACAAACCAAAATTTTCACTCTTTTCTACATAGATGAAATGGTTCTCGGAATTTTTGAGACGATTTTTGATGATTTTGAAATTACTGGGCTTCCTTCAAATGGGAAAATCGTGAGAAATAAGGTTTTCTTTAATTTTGCACTACAGCACATATAGAAAATCAAGAAAAATCTGTTAAAAAATGTTTTTTTTGTACGTTTTTTTGGTATTCTTCCCAAACATATTTAACGTTACAGCAATTGATAGAAAGAGAAAAAATACATGAAAATAGTGCAGTTAAAAGTTAGCCAAAAATTTTCTTCCTAGCTTAAAAAAGGGTTAAAAATTAAAACCAACCTTTTTTTAGTGCAATTTTTTCTGAAAAAATCTAAAAAATATCACGGTTATTTAATACAAAAACGTAACATATGTAAAAAAATGTTCAGATTTTTACGTTACGAATTGTTGCAGAAAAAAATTAAAATCAAAAAAATACATATTAGCTTGTTACAGGAGTATCAGTCTACATAAATGGCTGAAAATTTATCTGGAGTAGTTTTTAATAGTGTTCTTTCGGACTACCAATTCCAAATAAAAATCCAGGCTGGGGCATTTTTGACCCCTTACCCGGCTAGACCCTTTATGTGTAATAATTGTGCTATTTAGATTTATAAATCAATTTGATTTGCCTTCTAAAGTGTTTAGAGCTTCTTTATCATACACTTGTGAAGGTTAATCAGGGATTCAAAGCACCCGCCGAGCAGGGCAACCAACGCTGGGAGCCTCAACAGCGGAAACACCGCAGGAAGCAGCTGCTCCAGCCACGCCCTCTTTTTGTGATTAATTACGCGGCATAAAAGCCCGCCAGAATTATTGTTTTCGCGCGCCCGCTTGGCGGGTATAAATAGCCGTGTAATTGCGACGTTTGTTTATCATTCTCAATTCTGTTATTATCGTTACTCTGTCAGCTGTATTTGTCAACACGTGAGTGACAGTTACCATTTAAACGCAGCTGTCTGCGTCGCGCCATGGCGCCCTGTCAATATTTGTTGTATTTTTGCGGGAATTTGGAGTGGTCTGGCTAAATGAATGCACTTGCGTGTAAAGACGAAGTTCCTATTTCTTTATTTGAGAAATGAATGCACTTGCGTGTAAAGACGAAGTTCCTATTTCTTTATTTGAGAAATGAATGCACTTGCGTGTAAAGACGAAGTTCCTATTTCTTTATTTGAGAAATGAATGCACTTGCGTGTAAAGACGAAGTTCCTATTTCTTTATTTGAGAAATGAATGCACTTGCGTGTAAAGACGAAGTTCCTATTTCTTTATTTGAGATGCAAGAGTACACAAGGTTAGATCGGCTGTGTGCCGTTTTGCTAAGTGAAGTCGCAACTCGAACTGCCGAGCACCGATCCTCGGTGGTACGTCGGCTGCGGGGGAAAAGGAATGTTCGGCTGGGTGCTCCTGACGCCGCGGTGACTAACGAGAGTGTAACGTCCCTTGACTGAGTCTGCTGCTGACTGCTAGAGTGCTGTTCAAGTGCTGCTGAAGGTCTCTCTTGGAGTTCTGAAGAGCGGGCCCGCCGCTCGGCTTTTATAGGCAAGGAGCGCGCGGGAATAAGAGACACGCGAGATATGTTTTTGCGCGCTTTTATGGCGCCGAAATCATAAAGAGAGGGCGCGGTCGCAACTCCTGCTTTCTGCGGCGGTTACGTTGAGAGCATTGCTACGTACGGTGGCTCTAGAGGCTTGCGAACCGTTCGATGCGTTTAAAGACATGTGTGCAGGTGCTCAGATGTTTGTGCTGAAATGGACGAAATTTAGAATGATTAGATGCAGGAACTGGTTTGATTACTCTCATTATTTCTCTTAGTTTTTGAACAAAGGTATGCTGTGATGCAGTTGCACTGAATTGTACAAAGAAGTCGCCTGGTATGGGAAGATTAGCAATGAGCATTTAGGCTGGAGATGCCTGTAGGTCTTCTTTGTAGCAAGCTCGTAGTCCTAGCATTACCATGGGAAGACGGTCAGGCCATGGCGTTCCAGTGTCGCACATGAGTGCGGCTTTAAGAGTGCGATGAAACCGCTCGATGAGTCCGTTGGCCTGAGGATGATATGGGGTTGTGCGAATGCGCTGTGCACCAACTGCACGAGCCAGGGCCGTAAATAGTGCTAACTCGAATTGGGTGCCTTGATCTGTTGTGATGGTGAGAGGTGATCCGATCCATGCGATCCAATGGTCCAGGAAAGCTGCTGCAACAGTGTCGGCTCTCATGTCAGCCAGTGGAACCACAACAGGCCATCTGGAAAAGCGATCTATCATGGTGAGGCAGTAGCGCAGATTTCCAACTGGTGGCATGGTGATTAGGTCTAGATGCACATGCTCAAAACGGTTGTCCGGAACAGCGAATGATGAGATTGCAGCTCTGTTGTGTCTCCCTACTTTGGCGCGCTGACAGGATTTGCAGGAACGTGACCAGCGGTGGGCGTCCTTCATGATGCCAGGCCAGACGAATTTCTGGGAGATCGCCTTGACAGTTGCTATGGCGCCGGGATGTGCTGGCAGGTGCACGACCTCAAATGCTCGCCGCCTGAGTGAGGAAGGCAAATAAGGTCTTACAATGCTGTTGTGCACGTTGCAGGCAATAGATGTGCCGTCAATCCAAAGTACTTGAAGGTTAAGAGCGCCGTTGCTGGTGAGATGCGCCAGCTCCTCGTCGGCTTCTTGTGCTTGGCCGATGGTGGCATCATCCAGAGTTGTGGGCATTTGAATTGCGCAGGTTCGAGATAGGGCGTCGGCCACAGCATTCTCTTGACCTGGGACATGCTAGAAGCGTACGTTGAATTGCAGTATGTAGTCCAGCTGTCTCTGCTGTCTCGGTGAAGCCTTGTCTGCCGGCTGGTTTGCTGCGTAGATCAGCGGCTTGTGGTCTGTGCGTAAGAGGAATGTTCGGCAATCCAGGAAGCGCTGGAAGTACCTGATGGATGCATAAATGGCTAACAGCTCTCTGTCGTAGGTGCTGTATTTACGTTCAGCTGGAGACACTTTTCGAGAGAAGAAACCGATTAATTTCCAGCTTCCTTCTAGCTGCTGTTCTAGTACGGCTCCAATTGCCATGTCAGAAGCGTCTGTTGAGAGTGCGAGTGGCGCTGTCGCTGATGGGAAACAAGGATGAACTGCTTGCAGGATGCTGTCTTTGCAGGCTTCAAAGGCATCTGCTGCTTCGGCTGTCCAGTTGAGCCTGGGAGCTATCGCCCTTGGGAGCGCCTTGAAGTAGCTGATTGAGTGGAGCTTGTATTTGCGCAGCCCCTGGAATACATTTTCTATAATAATTAATTATGCCTAAAAATCTTCTAAGTTGTTTTGGCATATTTGGCTTAGGAAAATTTTTAATGGCTTCTCTTTTCTCTGCTGGTGGCTCGTAGCCTTGCTTTGATACCTCGAATCCAAGAAAAATGACTTTGCTTTGGCCTAAGTTGCATTTGGCTAAGTTTATTGTCAGTCCGGCTTGACGAAGCCTCTCAAAGAGTAAGCGCAAGTGTTGCAGATGCTCCTCATGATTTTTGGACATGACAATGATGTCGTCTATGTAGCAACGAACAAAAGGCAGGTCCCTTAAAAGCACGTCCATGAAGCGCTGAAAGGTTGGGATTGCATTTCGAAGACCAAGTGGCATGCCTAAAAATTCAAAGAGACCAAAAGGAGTTGTGACGGCTGTCTTTTTGATGTCCTCTTCAGACATAGGCACTTGAAAAAAGGCATGATCTAGATCGATGGTTGAAAAAACGTCTGCATCGCCGAAATCCTGTAGAAGATCCTCGATCCGTGGAGGCGGGTAGCGATCCGGCTGCGTAGCACCATTGAGTCGTCTGTAGTCGCCCCTTACGCAAAAGCCGCCTTTGCTGCGTGGCACTAATTGTATTGGGCTGGCCCATTGACTTGACGATGGCCGGACGATGCCTAGGTCTAGCAAACGGTGGATCTCTTGCTTGGCTGCTACTACTTTTTTTCCAAAGAGGCGCCTCAGTCGTTCGGCTATAGGAGGTTTGCTTGTGTGAATGTGGTGGGCTATGTCCGTGACACGCCATCTAGCACGCTGTCCTGAAGACTTTGAGATGTCGTGGTACTCAGTAAGCAGTTGGTCATAAGGAAATCTGCTTTGTTGACCATCGGTAGGGTCAATCGGCTGTACTGAGTGCACGGCTGTTGCTGCCTCCTTTACATCTGCTTGAGCGTTGGTTTCTGGGTCCTTCAGCTTGCGCTGCCTCATTCCAGGACAAGTCCTGTCTGCGTGAGGAAGTCGGCTCCTAGGATGGCTGTCTCGACGTCTGCGATGATGAATGGCCAGATGAGGTCACGACGCAGACCTAGGTTGAGCGTGAGGATGCGCCACCCATATGTTGCAATTGGCGTGCGGTTTGCTGCTGATAGTTTTAGGTCGCTGCGCTGAAGCCGCTCCTTTATTAGCAAGCGTGGAAGCAGTGAAACTACTGAGCCGGAATCCACCAGGAAGCGTACGTTGGTGTTCCGGTCATGAATGTGCAGGCGATTTTCGGCTATACTACCGCTGCTGTTGGCCGCCTGAGTCGAAAGCAGCGGTGCTAGTTTTCCTCTGCCGGTGTTGAGTATGCGCAGGGCTGCTCGCATTTGTTGGCCCACTCACTGAAGCGCTGGTGATAGTAGCACCAGGTCTTTGGTCCTTAAACTGGGGTGCGAACTCTGGATGTCGATCGCTTCGGTGTCCGCCATTTTGATTTTCTGAATTCAAATTTAACGTATCAAGAATTCGATTATTCGTAACGGCTATTTGAGTCAAGGTCGAACGGAGGGAGGCGAGTTCGCCAAGGATAAGCGCTACGTCGCTTGGAGGGGTTACTGAGCGGGCTGGGGATGGGGTGCGGGAGTGCGTCAACAGTGTTGTTGCGCATATCGTCGCCGTTAAGCCCATCATCTGGTCGGCTGCTTCTGCCAATTCGTTGAGAGATGATACCCTGAAGACGCTGAGCAACCTCTTGACGCTTGTTGGCAGCAGGTCTAACCACTTCACTCGAAGAACGTCGTCCGAGACACAATCACCTGCGAGTGTCCTCATGTGTCTGAGAAGCTGGGATGGCTTTTTGTCGCCCAGCTCTACGCCGGTTTAGAGCGTGTGGAGACGTTGGTCGGCTGAGTCAGCGAGGCGCGCCAAAATTTGCGCCTTGATGTGCTCGTATTTCCCTGCAGTAGGTGTCCAGCAGGTCTTGGAGCAAGTCTCCATTGTGGAATCTCCATGTTGTATCGCGAATTATCTGAGCGGATGTTGTGCACGGCGAAAATTGACTCAATTCGGTGAAACCACGCCTCGGGTAAATGGCGCCAAAATTGCGGAAGTCGGCATGATGCGGCTGCTTCGACGTTCGGCGTTAAACTTGTACCGTTTACGTTAATTGACCCGGACGGGGTTACCTGAGTGTTTTCACTCTCCAAGAGGAGATTGAGTCCGCCGTTGCCTGCAGGCAGTTGTCCGCTTTGACCTTGCATGTTCTCTCCCACCTGTTGCTGCTCGTTCTCTTGCTTCTGGGCCAAATCCTCCAGCTGGTTATCGCTCTGCTGGCTTCTCGGAGGCGAGTGAATCATTTGCACGTTGTCTCGAGGGAGTTGCACTGGCTCTCAGTCTGGTCGGCTGTGCCTTTGTGTTGTCCTCTGGCTGTGTGACTCCGGCTCCAAAACCACTGAATGATTACATTAAGATGGCGGAACGTCCTGGGCTTCCAGCAATTTCCGCCTGGCTTGTTGTTGACTAACCTCGATGATTTTCTCTGGCATCACCACCACCACTTTGGGTAACTTGGAGTGGACTGGCTAAATGAATGCGCTTGCGTGTAAAGACGAAGTTTCTATTTCTTTATTTGTGATGCAAGAGTACACGAGGTTAGATCGGCTGTGTGCCGTTATGCTAAGTGAAGTCGCAACATGAACTGCCGAGCACCGATCCTCGGTGGTACGTCATCTGCGGGGGAACAGGAATGTTTGGCTGGGTGCTCCTGACGCCGCGGTGACTGACGAGAGTGTAAGGAGCGCGCGGGAATAAGGGACACGCGGGATATGTTTTTGCGCGCTTTTATGGCGCCGAAATCATAAAAAGAGGGCGCGGTCGCAACTCCTGCTTTCTGCGGCGGTTACGTTGAGAGCATTGCTGGGGTTGACCAGCCTGATTGGCGCATCCCGGATCTTAAATTAATAAATAGGAAGTCAAGTGCACTCATCTATATACATTATTTACACACCCATGCACCTTCACTTCCAAACACTTAAACAATCATAAGCAATAATACGTTTTTAGTCTTATCCTTTTGAACATTCATACACAAGGGTTTTTAGGATCGCTAAATATGAATCCGTGTTGGATTATTAACATTTATTTTGGTTTAATAATTCTAGATGCAAAAAATCACTCAGAAAAAGAACAATATAAGCATTCATAGAAAAGATGAAGCTTAATTTTTCTCTTATTATTTTGTGTCTTGAATACGAGAGCGCTTGGGACCCTATCATAAATAAAGGTTCGAGGAAATGTAGTTTATGGTGACCAATATGAAAAAGCGCAGCGTATTGCTCAGTCTCTAGACAGCAGTCCTTGTGGACAGACGTTCCTCCCTCGTGTTTAATAAAGTCAAATAGTATAAAAAGAATATTTGATATTTAATTATTATTAACCTGCCTTCCATTCCAATAGCTTATGGGCCCAGGTTACGCGATTAGCAAGTGAACATTCTGTGAAAGTGTAATCTGTGTAATAATAAAACTATGACGTTCTTTTACGTTTTAAGACAATGGAAAATTCAAAATTTAAAATAAAGATTAAACTCTTTAACGGTGAAAAATATAGTGTGTGGAAATTTAGAATTCGATCGCTTTTAAGTGAACTGGACGCAATAAAAGTGATTAATGAAAACGTTTCAGAAATAGTGACAGTTGAGTGGACAAAGGCAGAAAGACTTGCTAAAAGTATTATAGTAAAATATTTAAGCGGTTCATTTCTAAGCTTCGTGAAGAAAGACAGTACGGTGAAAAAAGTTTTGCAAAGTTTAGACACTATTTACAAGCGAAAAAGTTTAGCTACACAGTTAGCTATTCATAAAAAAAATTGCTAAACCTAAAATTACAAGATGTTTTGTAAATTAGTCATTTTACAGTTTTTGACAAATTAATAAATGAATTATTAGCAGCAGGTGCACGATTGGAGGAGACAGATAAAATTGCTAGATCAAGAAGATAAATTAAAATGATAGCAGTAATACGAGTGCAAAAGTTGAAGGATGTTGGATTGCCCAATAAAGATCTCTGGATGGATCATGGAATTTTCATTGAGGCTATGAAGAAAGGAGTTTTGGAGAATGTTCTGTACTGCTCGGAGGTGCCACAAAATTTGCTGTCTGTCCGCAAGATGCAGAAAGCTCAGATGAGTATTTATTTCAACACAAATGGGTTTGAAATTACTAAAAAAAAAAAAGTAAATAAAAAGGAAAAACGGTAAAATAATAAATATCGGTAAGCCCGTAAATAGTGTGTTTTCTATTGAATTTACTCTTAAATAAATAATTTTAATAATAAAAGAATTTATAGAACAGTAAATATTAATTATGATTTATAGTATCAACAGTTAGGTATCATGGGCAAATAAAATTTTTAAAGTTAAAAGTAAACAAATGGTTGATGATTTGAAATTCATTGATAGTATAATGCGAAATGATAGTATATGGTAAGCTTGTATTTTTTTGAAAACAAGCAAGATTATTTTTTTTAAAATTAAGAATAAAAAAAAGATCACATAAAGAGATCACTTTTAATTATTCGTTCAGGTTTGTAAACAATTCACTCCTTCAATAATAAAAAAACAATCAATACTAAAAAAACATTTTATAATGTTTATCGATAAGTTTACACACTTTAATTTAAAAGTTTTGAATTTATATTACGATAATGTCAGAGAGAATTTGACAAATGAAATGGAAGACTATTGTGTACAAAAAGTATCAGCCATCACTTGCCACTTGGTTAGAACTATTAACGAAAAAGCACGTACTTTGATAAACGAGGCTAAATTAAATAAAATATTTTGGGAAAAGCAGTTTTAATTGCTACGTATTTAATAAATTGAACTCCAAACTAAAGCTTTGAAACAAAATAAAATGCCAACAAATTATGACATGGTTAAAGCCAAAATTAAAATATCTTAAAGTTTTTAAGATAACTTTAAAATATCTTAAAGTTACATCATAAACAAAATTTGAAGAAAGTCTTGGAAAGGTCTATTAATTGGCTATGAACCAAGCCGTTATAAAGAAATGCATGTAAAGTCAGAAAAATTTGTTGTGGTAAGAGATATGATAGCTGATAAAATTATTTTTTTTTGCTTCAAGGCCAGAAATAAGACTTTAAGGTGTTATAGTAGAAAACTCAAATAAAACTGATGAACTTTGTGTTCTTGCAAAATCAGTAGTCTCGTAAATCTGATAATGAGAAATGAGACTTCAAGGAGTTATAGTAGAAAACTCAAATAAAACTGATGAACTTTGTGTTCTTGAAAAAACAGTAGTCTCGTAAATCTGATAAAGAGAAATCAGATGTATCTAATGACATTGCATTAGATAATGTAGAATTGATAAAAGACAAATGTTCGAATAGAAAATTGGACAAGTTAAATAAATCTGCAGTTGAAGCAGGTGAGATAAATAAATCTGTAGTTGAAGCAGATAAATTGAATAAAATTTGAAGTTGAAGTAGATAAATTAAATAAATCTGCAGTTGAAGCAGATATATATACTAATTGTAGCAGATAAGTGATTGAACACGCCGGATCGTCATAACTGTTTTATTTCCTCGTGTCTTTCTTCTTTTGGCGACGTATGGCGAGCTGTGACCTCTGCTAGCGTGTTAAGTACTTGATGGAAGGGGGTTATCAACTCCTCAAGGCTACCGAGCCCAATCAATTGTTATCTTTCGGCTTTTATGGACCACTCCCGGCCACTGTAGGTAATTCAACTTATATTTTGTTCTTCGAGACATTTTTTCAAAGTTTGCTGCATTGTATCTGATTAGAAAGGCTATCACTAGAGTGTATCTTGGAAAATTAATATTATATTTTGAAAGCGTTGGGAAACTGGAACGCATACTCTCGGACCAGGGGACTCAGTTTACATCAAGGTCTTGGTGGAGTACGTTAAAAGCGGAAGCGATAAAGGTATTATTCTCTTCTATGCGTCATCCCCAATTTAACCTAGTTGACAGAACCATGAGGGAGTTGGGGAGAATTTTCATGCAGGGTGGGGTAAAATAATAAATTTTGTCGGGAAATATCTAAATTTAACAGTACATCGGACTACAGGGTATGAGCTCTATTTTCTTTACATGGTCGGCAGCCAACCGAAAGGGTCGTTGAAATGTTCCCAAAACTTAGAAGCGATCCGCTTCCCCGGGAAGTGGTCTTGAAGCGAACGAACGAGCGTCGATAGTTGATTGTCGATGTCAAAGCGGAAACGTACCTGCGGCTCCTTTCGGGGACATGACAGTGATGCTCCAAGGCCTATTGGCACTTTTCGCTCGGTTACCTCATCATTCCTCCCAGGTTTGAGCAGACTCCTCATACACCCTGCGCCTACCACCCATCATTCTGGGACAGTTACACAAGAGGTGCATGGGAGTTTCCTCTCCTTCACCACAGAGTTTGCAGATATTCTCAGTACTTAGATTAACCTATTCCTAAAGTATAACAGGTCACAGTGGCCAGTGAATCACTTTACTGCCTTCTTAATACCCTTCTTGGAGATATTTATCATATCACCCGCCCACGTTGCCGGGAAAGACTCCGCAATAAACGCTTTGATATGTCTGCATTCTCGGCACCTCTTCCATTTTCTATGCGGCTCTTTTCTTAACCAAGTCTGCATTCTGTCATCTAGCTCACAGTCTGGCAGAGTCATCTCAGCGGCGGTTACTCTGAGCCCTGCCGCTCCTCTTTTAGCTAGTCTATCGGCCTTTTCATTACCTCGTGAACAGATACCCATTTTAATTTCACGTCGCACCTCTTTGCCAGGTTGTCGAGTGATACCCTGCATTCTGACACCTCCTAGAGCCGCTATGGCAGCTCTGCTGTCAGAATAAATGGAAAAATTTCGGCTCGCCCATCCTTCCTCAAACATCGCCTCCACGCTATTTCTCTATTGGTCTCCTCCAACCGCATTTATGGTTAAAACCAAGTGAGTTGACCACCTTCAAGTTATAATGCAAGTATATAAATCTGTAGTATATAAATCTGATAAAAAATCTGATCAAAAATTAGACGCAGGAGAATTTCAGTTCAAAACTTCTAATACGTATTGCTTGCGGATCAAATGGATGGACAAGAAGCCAGTTTTTTTCTTGTCAAAACATGATCCTTCTGAAATTACTGTTGTCAAATGTAGACAGAAGGATGGACTGTGAGTAGTAGGGGCTGCGCGGCTACCACGCCAGCGCGGCTACTGCGCCAGCGCGGCTACCACGCCAGCGCGGCTCCCACGCCAGATGAACTTTTTTTTTTGCGCCACGTGTGGGCGAATGGGAGCATGGGGCTGGGGGATGCGCGTGAATATTATGCTTAATTTTTTCTAAAAGAGTTAAATATAAACTTTAACTTAAATAAAATAATGGACTACATTTTATTGAAAAAATGAATGCTTTTATAAATAAATAGATATTTTTTCTTTATGAGGAGCTTAGAAATGTACTCGGTTAATTTTTAGGATAGTTAATTGAAATAAAATAATGGATAATTTTAGGATAGGAAATTCAAATAAAATAATGAAAAGGTAAAAAGTTTATAACAAATAGAAATTTTTTTATTTTTGCTTATTAAAAGAAAAAAAACTTAATACTAATACATATTGTCTAATTTTATTTATTTAAACATTAATTAATAAAAGTTTAATTTAAACATTATTGAGAAACATTTATGTTTATACATAATGAAAATTTATTATTTAAAAACTTAATTAAAACTTAATTTAATTAACGTTATTGAAACAACATATGACTAGACATGACTCTTGATTCTATATAAACATGATAGAATATGGATAAAGTGTACCTTGCATACTTAAAATAAAAAGACAATGGTTATAATATGGGCTATAATTATAATATATATAGAATTAAAAAATACACATATAAAATATAAAATATATAGATATTAATATAAAATATTACAATTAATTCATTTAAAAATTATAATTATTCGTGGATAGAAAAAATACTTAAATAAATTCCAACAAACAACCTCCTAAACTTTTGAGAAATACATCTCTAGTTTGAATTTCTTTTTCAATCTTTTGCAAAGTTTCTTCTTCATTTTCTAATAATAAGGTATTAACTCGATTTGGCATAAAAATATCAAAACTCTCATTGAGTTCTAAGACTACTTTTACACCAAATTTTGTTGATAATTTTTTGAGTTTTGTTATTTTATATTGTATAGTGATATCTAAGTCTCTAAGACGTTTTATTGGTAGGTAGCTAGATGCTTTTGCAACTCTGTTAATCTGATCCATTACTGAAACAGAAAAAATAAAATGTTTTTAATTAAATAAAATTTAGTTATTACCATAGAGAATAATATACATACTTATTATTACTGATAACTTCAGTAGAATCTTCATTTGAACTATAATCGCTATCAGAGCTTTCCAAAAAAAAGACTAGATTATTTGCTCTATGTAAAATTTCTGTAAGCCACCTATCAATGGCTGATACGTTTTGTGCAGCATAATTAGCTATCCAGTTAGGTGGATGAAGAGAGCAACATCTAATAGAATGCCTAAATCCTGGTGATCGTAAGGAGGGGCAACCAAACTCCTCAATATTCCATACGTTATCAAAATAGCTTGATAACCAACTTTTTTGTTTAAGTCCTTTTGCCCAAATAATAGGTTGAGGATTCTGAGCTAATCTGCCTTTTATGCTTTTAAAAACATCAGGAATTTTGTTGTAATCCTCGGTACCATCGTCCCAACGTAGACCGTGAAAGTTTTTAGTTAAAAAAATATTATCCCTCCTTGTTGCTCCGGTAACTGGTTCCAGGGATAAGGCGGTTTGAATGTTACAACACTTGATATTAAGACAGGTGATCTTGACGGAATGAGGTACGCCAATTCCTTCAAAACGAAACTGTTTTCGCTGCCCTTAAATCCTTGCATATCAATTATTATTTTTATTTTTTTTTTTCTAAAAAAATTATATAAATTGCAACAACTGTACTTTATTTTTAAGTATAAAAAGTAGTCACTTGTTGAAAATCAAAAAATTTCTTTTTTATGAATATGTAAATTCAGTTATTAAAAAATGTATTAAAAATTATAAAGTGTAAAAATATATTATAAATTATAAAATGTAAAAATATATTAAAAAATTATAAAATATTCAAGAAAAATGTAAGTAAGTAAAAGATTAGAATATTTTAAAAAATTATAAGAATAGTAATATTAAGCGTACATAGAGAGTAAAAAACATAGAATGATAGTAATGAATATGCATTCGTCGCTTAAATACCCTGTCAAAAAAATGCCCATGCATTTCAAAAGTGCGCACGCATCTAAAAGTTGCGCGCGCATCTCCCTATTCCTCTTGACAAAATTTTTTTTCTAGCGGTAATCGGATCATCTGCCCCCTCCGCAATCATTGATGCGCGCGCATCTTCTACTTTTTCAGAGCGATCGGCAATGCCTCCTCTACGATCGCTTCTGCGCACGCACCTTATCCCGAAGATTTAAAAGCTGTAAAAGTGTCGCGCACGATTTCTATGACCGCGTAGCGATAACAAGTCTCTTAAAATATTTGTTTCTATCTCAAAGATTCAAGTGTCATGTTTTGACTAATGAAGAAGACCCTAATATCCAGGCATTTTTTTTCGTCTCCTTTATGACTGATGTAATTTTAAAATTCTTCTATAATTAATTTATGAATCTTATTTTTTAAAACTCTATTTAACTTTATTAATTTTGTGTTATATTATATTATTTTTCTTTTAGCATAATTTATTATTATAATTAATTATATATATGATATTATTATTAATATTCAAATTATATATTATTAATTATTGCAACATATTTGTTATGCCTTTTCATTGAACCATTATTTTTAATTTATTATATTATAAATTTTGTTTTTATAAAAACTTATTTTTACAAATATATTTATTATTAATTATATAATATTTTTTTCATGCTTTTATACATCATATTGTATTTTAATTTTTCATTGTAACCATGCTGTTTATATTATTAATTTTATATTCTTTCATGCTTTTATTTATTATATTGTATTTTAATATTTCATTATAATCATGCCGTTTATATTTTAAATTATATTTAATTTATTATTATCTTATAAAACCTTATTTAAATATTATATTTTAAATACTATTATTATATTAAATATATCTCCCTATATTATATAGTTATAAGGTCAAAAGCAAAGATTATCACCCTCCTCCCCCTCCTCCCCCCTCCTCCCCGCTCCTCCCCGCTCCTCCACCCCTCCTCATTCAACATTTCCTCTCCTCATTTTTTTCATTAATTTATGTTATATTTATCATTTTAATGATATTTTTTCATATATTTAAAAAATATTCCTGCTCCTCTTTAACTATCCTCCCCCCTCCTCCCCCCTCCTCAGTGATATTCCTCAACCCCTCCTCAGGAACATCCTCAATATTGAACCCCTCCTCAACCCCTCCTCAATATTAAAATAATTATGAAAAATAGGTATACTGCGACAAAATTTTAAATGTATGTTATTAAAGAAAAATAAATAATTTCGGAAAATGATATCGAATTTAAATTTTGGCTTTTAAATGTAGCCAATGGCAATTTTTTATCAAACTATGATCGATAAAGTAAAGTAACAAAAATCCCAAAATCAATTATACAAACGAAAATATTATAGATGAAATTTTTGGATACTTAAAGATATGAAAAATCGACATTTTTATGAAAGTGTAATTTTAACTTCAAAATCGTATAACGATACAGTCTATGAAATATTTAATCATTGACATAGCAGAAAACGATAATAATGAGCATTTAGTAAATAAAATTAAAAAATGACGCAATTATCGTGTTGTTGAAAATTTTAAATTGAAATAATAGTTTTAAAATAAAATAATGGTTATAAAAAATTATCTTCTGGAATTTGACTGAAAAAATAAATCTATTCAATAATATTGCTAAATCAATTGGGTAAATGAAGTTTCATATCGTATACAGGTAAAAAAATGAGAAAAATGCAACAATTATTTTCTAGAATTCGCCTGTATCACAAAATGGGGGGTGGACGAGCGGAGCGAGTAGGGGGGGACCCCCCCCTAGTATATATATATATTGTTATTAACGTATAATATTAAAAACTAATTACTTTTCATTTTCTTTTCATTTGTTTCATAAAAATTATGTTTGTAAATTTTTTTTTTCAGGTAATGTTAAACTGAGTGATAATCTTACAACATTGAGTATTGCATTTTCATAAATAATATTTTTGATTGTTTACAAAATAATACTTTATTTATCAGTTAAAAACGAAGTAATTCTTTACGTTTTGAATCAAAGTAAGTTAATTATTTAAATTTATACTATTATGTTAAGGTTTTGACTACATCTTTTTATTAGAATATTAAAAAGATAGATATATAAAATTACTTTTTCTTTTATAAAGTGTGTATTTATACACAGACACACACACTCACCCGCAATATCTTTAACTTATTCTTTTATAATAATGAATAATAACATTTTTGAGTACGTGTATATACATCAAATTTCATTCCTTGACATGGAGTTTATAAGATTTTTTATCTTAAGTTAAAGTATAGTGTAACATTAGAACTAGCCCGGGCCTAACAGCATTTATACTGAGAAGAAAATCAGTCTGTTCTGAGCAGTTCGACAGTTCAGTTTTTTTTGACAGCTAAAATAAAAAGAAAAAAAAATGTTAAAGTGCACCAAAAAAAATTGTAAAATAGATCACTCAGGTGATCCTCGTTTACAGAAGAATAAAGCAGCTATACTACGTATTCCCTCGTTTTGGGAAGAGTTCAAAGTAAGTAAAATTATATAAAAAGTTTATATTATAGAGCACGTTAATGATTTTTATGTCTTTCTTTTAACAGAAGAGAGGTTTTCGTCCAGAAATTGTAGAGAGGACAAAATTGATTCCTGCTCCAATCATTGATATGGTAAAATATATCTTTTCTTTCAATATTAAATTAATTATATTAACCATATGTAACTAATTTTTTTATTGTTTCAGGTAACTTTGCAGCAAAATTTTAATTCTCCTCCTCCACTCCCTCAATATGTACCATGGCCGCCAAATATCACCGAACCACCCCCACCGTTAGATTTCAAATTTTATTCTCCATCATCCCCTCTACATAATTCAACACCTATACCATGCATAGGAGCGGATGAAGATGAATAAGATTTCAAATGGTTAGATGATCTGATCAATGATAGTTTAGAAGATGTGAAAAGTAATAATTATAAAGACCTGCAAGTGAATGAAAAAAAGAAAAGCGTACAAGAAAAAATATAATAAAAGCGTACAAGATAAAAGTTGATAAAAAAAAAAAAAAGTTGATAAAAAGAAAGTGCAAAAACTAAAATCTGAAATTAGTGATTTAGTAAAATTTTAGTCTAACAAGTGCTTTTTTTATATAAATAATTTTTGTATTGATTTTAAAATAATTTAAAGAGATTAAGTTAAATTTTTTATAGTGTAAATTTTAAGTTTTTTATAGTGTAAATTTATACTGTAATGCATTAAATAAAAAAATAATAATTATACATCGAAAGTGTTATTTTATTATATCATTTTTATTGTTAATGATTTTTAATTTACAAAATGTAAATAATATTTAAATGATACTTTTTTTCAATTTAAAAATCATTAACTCAAACTTCTTTTGCTATAATTTACTAGCAAAATTCAACATAAATTTACACATATTATATTAATATTTTAAACATAATCTTTTTAACTCACAATGTTCCCCTTATACTTATTTTTAATCTTAAAATACTTCAAAGTTTTTGAAAAAAGAGACATTTAATTTTTTAATAAGTTTAATTTGCTTCTAATTATTCAAAACTTATTTCGAGGTTAGAATTTTGTGTCTTGATACCATTCCAGATATTAATTTAAAGTTAAATTTTTTCTTAAAAATTAAATTTAAAATTTTAAATTTGAATTTAAAATTAAAAGATTTTTTTAAAATATTATGTCATTTAATGTTTTTTAAAGTTTATTTCACTTAAACTGTTTAAGTTATTCCTTAATCTTTTTGATTTTCTAATTTTTATTATTAACTTGAATGTTTAAAAAGGTTTTATATTTTTTTTTTTTTTAGATCATACTACTTATTTATAAAGATGGAAGATATCATAAAATTATGTAAAGAAATAACCAAGACGGTAGAAAAAGCATGGACTATATGTATAGAACATAATAATGCAACAAAAGAACAGCGTGATAAATGGCATAAAGTTTGCATTTTATATTTAAGAAAAATGCGATACTGGTTGAAGAGATTTAATTTTTCAGTTGCTCATAAGCAAGCTATATTACATACTATGGCTAGAATTGAAACTATTAAAGCAAAAATTGAATCTTTTACAAAAGAAGGTACGGGAATTCAGCCGCCTTTACTTATTAAATCTCGAGTTAGATGGATTGTTATTGATAATGCTTTTAAAAATAGGTTAATGACCAGTGTTATAGTGAACATTTCTCACATAGATTTAAAATCCTTTTTAACGGATGCAGCAATTCTATTTGCTAAGAAAATAATGTGTATTTTAAATAAAAATAATTCAGCTTTAAAAATTAATACTGTATTATCATGCAAATTTAAAAAACACTCTATAATTGAAAATAAAATTTCTGAAGATATTAAAAACAAACATTTCAATACTCAAAGTTCTGAAATTTTTACTTCTTTTTCTAAAGAACGATAGTTTGTTGAAAATATTACAGAACCATTGATGAGGGATGTAGAAGAATTTCAGGAAAGAGATTCAGGCTGGACTTTAGATTCAGTTATTAATCTTTAATTGAATGTAAATCACTTCAATCCTATAAGATCTGGAGCATCATACCTTCCATTGCCAGCATTTTTAGGAAGAAAAAAAGCATGTGTGAACGTTCATAATAATGATAATGAATGTTTTAAATGGGCAGTTTTATCAGCTTTATATCCAATATCAGGAAGAAAACATCCTTACCGAGTAAAACATTATTTCCCATACAAAGACTTGTTAAATATGACAGGTATAAACTATCCTTTTTCAATAAAGGACATTCCGAAATTAGAAAAACAGAACAATTGTATTTCTGTTAATGTTTTCGGATTAAATAATAAACATACTGTACCTCTTCATTTAACTTCTGAAAAAAAAGAATCATATAAATCTCCTGTTATTACAAAACGATGATTGCAATATAGATATGTCGAATCCACCAAATTTTCATTACGTATACATAAAAAATTTATCACGTTTAGTAAATAATGATTTATCAAATAGAAAAAAGAAAAGATACATACGTGATAGATGTTTAAACTTCTTTTTCAATGAGCAAGTTTTAAAAGATCATGAAGAACAGTGTAAAAAATCCAATGACCGTAAAATATGTCTGCCAAAAAAAGGAAATGATATAATACAGTTTAAAAACTATAATTATAAAGAAAAACTTCCTTTTGTAATATATGCAGACTGTGAATGCTTTATAAAACCTGTAGTTAATGGAAATGATACTGCTGATGATGATAATGAGGAAATTATTAATAATACTGTAATACTTCAAAAACATGAAATGTACAGTATTGGTTTCTATTTACAATATAATTTTAATAAATCTTTCTCTATGTATAAATCATATAGAGGTACAGAAGCTGCACAATGGTTTGCAAAGGAGTTGCTAAATATAGAACATTTCATTACAAACTTATATAATCATCCAGAACCAATGGAAAATCTTACTGTAGAACAAACATACGATTTTTATAATATAAATATTTGTCATATTTGTAATAAAGAAATAAATGATAGTGTAAAGGTTCGGGACCATTGCCAGTTGACTGGAAAATATAGAGGTCCAGCACATTTAGGATGTGATCTAAATTATAAAGATTCAAAAATTGTTCCAGTTATATTTCACAATTTAAGTGGTTATGATGCACATTTTATTATCGGTGATGTTGCCAATTGTATGCCAAAAAGAATAAATTTACTTCCGCTAACAAAAGAAAAATATATTTCGTTCACTAAATCTATTGAAAATAGTGATATAAAATTTCGATTCATCGATTCATTTCGATTTATGCCTTCATCACTTGAAAAGTTAGCTTCTTATATAAATAATTATACCATAATTAACTTAGAGTTTTCAGATTTTAAGAAAGAAGAAATAAATCTGTTGACTAGAAAAGGAGTTCTACCTTATGAGTACATTAGTTCTTGGGTTCAATTAAATGACATTTCATTACCTGAAAAAGATAAATTTTTTAGTACCCTTACGGATTCTGACATATCTGATGAAGATTATGAGCAAGCACAAAAAGTCTGGAATGCTTTTAATTTAAGATCACTTGGAGAATATTCAGATTTATATATGAAAATTGATGTATTGCTTTTAGCAGAAGTTTTTGAGAATTTTCGAGATCAATGCTTAAATGCATATGGACTTGATCCGGCACATTATTACACAACGCCAGGATTTTCATGGGATGCAATGCTCAAACATACAAATGTAAAATTAAAACTTTTAACAGACATTGATATGGTATTATTTATTGAGCTTGGTATAAGAAGAGGTCTGAGTCAGTGCTCACACCGATATGCAACTGCTAATCATAAATAAATGAAAAATGGTTACAATGAAAATGATGAAAACATTTTTCTTATGTACTTAGATGCTAATAATTTGTATGGTTGGTCAATGACACAATCCTTACCTTACGATGGTTTTGAATAATGGGTAAATAATATTGAAAATTTTGATGTTTCGTCTGTAGATGACGATGCACCTGAAGGATATATTTTAGAAGTAGATTTAGATTTATACCATAAAAAGAAATATATTATTCATTATCGAGCTCTTAAACAAGCTCTTTCAAATGGTATTATCCTCAAGAAAATACATACTATATTAAAATTTAAACAATCTTCATGGCTGAAATCATACATTGATCTAAATAGTTCAATGAGAGCACAATCCAAAAATGCATTTGAAATCAATCTCTTTAAATTAATGAATAATGCTGTATTTGGAAAAACTATGGAGAATGTACGAAAGCATGTTGATGTAAAAGTTTTAACAAAATGGGAAGGAAGGTATGGTGTAGAGTCTTATGTATCTAGTCCTAATTTTCATAGCTTTACAATATTTAATGAAAATTTAGCAGCCGTTCAGCTTCATCGACATGAAATATTATTAAACAAACCTATTTACATTGGTCTTTCAGTATTGGATATTTTTAAGACACTTATTTATGATTTCCATTATAATTACATGTATAAAATGTATAATTATATAAATTGTCAACTTTTATACACAGATACTGATAGCTTAATATATGCCATTAGATGTAATGATTTTTATGATAATATGAAAAAAAATATTCAGAAATTTGATACTTCAGATTATCCTGAAAATAATATATTTAATATGCCACGTGAAAATAAAAAAATTGTTGGACTCATGAAAGATGAGTGCAATGGTAATGTTCTTACCGAATTTATTGGTTTAAGAAGCAAAATCTATAGTACACGTATTGATGGACAAGATTTTTTAAAGAAAATTAAGGGGATAAAATCTTCAGTTGTACAAAAATAATTCATTTTAATGATTTTGTAGACTGCTTAAAAAATTCCAGCATTTTCAAAAGAAAGCAAAATATTATAAGGTCTAGATCTCACAATGTACAAACAATAAGCCAAAAAAAATAGCATTAAGTCCTTACGATGATAAAAGATACATTCAAGAAAATTTGATTGATACCTTAGCATGGGGTCATTATAAACGGGAAGAAAGGTATTTTTTAACATTATATGATTTTATAATTTAAATTAATTAATAATTTGAATAATTAAACAAAAATTTGATTAGAAAGTTTTAGATGCTGTGTCTGAATCAACAAGCTAGCAGATAGAAAGTAAAATGCAATTAATAGATAATTCTGTTAATAGATTAGTAAGGATGCGGAATTTTATCAAAATATAAACACTCATAAATGTATTTACAATTTTTATTTACAATTCTTTACATGTCGCTTTTATTAATCCAACTATTGTGAGAATTATCAAACCCTAACCACTTTACATAAATATTGTTACCACGTCTTTTCAACACTTTTTCAACTAAATAAATATCTGGATATTTTGTCTTAAAAAGCTCTTCTTCATAAAATCCTCCAGCTATCAGTTTATCTTGATAATCATGCAGTTGATACGTTGTAGGTATTGTATTTTGTATTTTACTAACCGTAAAAATTTCAGTTGACCAATTCGGGGTATAACCTTTTTCAAAAATTTCTTTGTTTTTGCTAATATAAACTTTATCTCCAATTTTAAACTTGCTTCGTAAATTCTTTACTCCTTTCTTTACTCTCACTCGTGAAAGAATCTCAGCAACTTTCTCAGAATTTACATCCTTAGGTTTCATATTAATTGTTCGATGTTTAGTGTTATTATATTTAGCCACTAAATCATCTAATATATCTATCCATTTGTAATTTCCTCGGAAACTAAATTCTTGCCACATCTTATTTTTAAGTGTTCGATTAAATCGTTCACAAATAGTTGCTTTGAGATTACTGTGAGTGGAGTACAAGTTTATATTAAATTTTTGCATTAATTTTTGAAATTCTTTGTTATAAAATTCATTACCCAGGTCTGTTTGTAAATTTTTAGGTATTCGACCTTTGTTTAATATTAACTTCATAGCTTCAGCTACATTTTTGCCAGTTTTACGCTTTACTGGTGTAGACCATGCAAATTTGGACATCACATCGATTACAGTAAGCATATAATTAAAACCTTGATTTTGTTTTGCATAAAGTATCATTTCAACAAGATCTGCTTGCCAAGTTTCATCTATACCTCTAATATCAAAAGAACGTCGTAGATAATTGCGTCTAGCAGACTTACGAATTTCTTCTACAACTTTTCTTTTATTCATCATTAAGTATTAAAAGTAGACAAAATTAAGCTTTAATACTTATTATGGTAACTTTAAAAAAATTTCAAGTTTAATAAATTCTTCATTCAAATTTTTTATTTTATTGTCAATTGCAGCTATTTGTAAATTAATTTCCTCCACATTTTTTGTATTATTGTCAATTAACCTTTTTTGTGAATACACTGCTTCTGACAACGTCTTTATTTTATTGTCTATATCAACTATGTAAATTGAATACGTCAGTTAAATTTCTTACTTTTCGTCTTAAAGGTTTTAATACTTTTTGAATCTCAATTTCAATTTTACTTTGAAGCGTGTTCAAATTGACTGCATCACTCAAATTTTCAGGTTGAGCAAGGTTTGCATAATCTTTTATTTTCTAGATCATACTGTCCATCATTAGTAATTTTATATCCAATTCCTG
Source organism: Sycophila sp. Sp_5 (assembly GCA_018906775.1). Taxonomy (NCBI): domain Eukaryota; kingdom Metazoa; phylum Arthropoda; class Insecta; order Hymenoptera; family Eurytomidae; genus Sycophila; species Sycophila sp. Sp_5. Next base: position 854,099 of record JACCID010000015.1, read on the forward strand.
GAGGTCCTCGAAGCCCTTCAACCTGATTTAAGTGACGTCCAAACACATCGACACCCATTGTTTAAATGACTATTTTATAGAATATTGTGTGTCTAATATATAAAGTTAGCTTCTTTAAGTTCTTCAATAATTGATTGAATTTCATTAACATGAATTTTATTCCCCGCTGAAGTCTCTGCTATAAGCAACCTCAGTCGATCTACTAGTTCGTTTGGATCATCCCAATATACATAATCAGTATAAGAAAATTTTCTAGCACTTTTATAGGGCTGTAAACCGGTTCCTTTTATATTCTTTTTTAAATTAGATGAACTCATTAATTTTGATATTATATGTTGATATTTTACAGTTGATTGTTCACGAATTGCTTTATATGATTTATAATATTTTTTATGAGAATTAGTATTCAATAAAATCTGTTTATAAGCCTTTAAATCTTGTTCAGTAATTTTGCTATTATTAGGTGACTTTAAAAATAATAATTGCAATAAACCAGAACTTTTTTCATATTTATTGTCCCCAATAATAATATGATTTTTATTAAAATTAATAATCTTGTTACCAATTTTTAAAGTGTCGTCTCTCATTTTTCGAATTCCACATACTCTGTCAAGTGATTGTGTATTATCATTGTAAAGTAATTGAAGATATTCATTTTCTGCAGTATTAGTATTTACAACAAATGTTTCATCAAAATTATGTTCATTATCATCACTATCTTCATTTACACGGCTTTTGGCTGATGCATAATTGTCAATTGTACTATTGATATCATCATTATCATTCACATCCATTTCTTGTTCACTATTTTCATCATCAGATTTTTTAATTTTTTCTTTTTTAATGAGTGTCTGGTTTGTTTTAAAATAATCTTCATTTTTTTCAGTTACATCAATTAATTTTTTTAAAGGCTTTACTACAGGCTCAAAAGTTTCATTTATCGCACTAGCAGTATTCATTTTTTGAAGTTTTATATCAATGTACTTACGCTTTATAGCGTTACGAGCTTTCTCTACTTCTCGAAGCATGAAATTTCTTTATTAAAGTCTGCCATGTTTACAGTTTGAATTTCTTCATTCAAATGAAAAGTTTACCCACAGTTTTGAGCATTTATTATAAATTGATCAAATCCTCTTCTGTATCTTCCATTATTAATATCTCGATCTTTATCAATGACTAGAAAACTGTATTTATCAGTCCAACATGAACTGCAAATATTTTTAAACTGTTGATATGTCATATCCGTATTAACGTGATCATTATAAACATGTTTCAAATTCATTTCATCTTGCTTAAAAATTATTAACAAATTTACATTATCTCTTACTAAATGTTTGGGTATTTGTGCGTAAGATTGACATAAATAAAAACAATCGACATCTTTATGTCTACCCATACTGTTCGCGATTTATCTAATTTGAATCTCGCGCGCCCCAAGCCCCGCAGCGCTCAGTAACTGAGGTGGCGCTGGGAACTTGCGCGCGCACTCAACGACGTTTGGCGCGGGTAGATAGCGTCCCCAGCCGCCATCTTAGCTCTCTTGGTTTTTTTCGCTCTACCACGAAAAGCACGCTCCAGCTCATCGCTTTGGCTTTATCACCAGCTTTTTACTACGCTCTTTTTTTCATCCCGCTCATCCCTGTTTTGGACTTCACGACCTTATTGCTCATCAGCTCAACCACGCAAGTACTCAGCTCATTCACCGATAATCCACGCAGCAACTCTACAAGTTACAGCTAAGGTTAAGGTACGCTCGCCGGGCGTAAGCGACTTTATTGCAAATAAACTCAAGTGCTCATTATATATTGTGTCTTTATTTCCCCGCCTGTTGTAACCACTACGATCCTTAATTCAAAATTAAGCAATTTCTCAAACATTTGGTCCTTCGAGCCGGATCTAGTGGTATACAGCGGGTGTGTGTGTGTATGAGTGAGACGCATATACTCATAAGCTGGTGATACAGGTGCTCGCTTGCTCTGCTGCTGCCGCTCATTTTGACCGCTCAATAGCTGCTCATTTCACCTGCTCTGACGCATCCAGCTGCCATGGCGGAATCTAAGCCCATCACCAAAAGGTCCGTGAGTCCATTAGCTTCCACCGACAACTTGGATGCGCCCCGCTCATCACTCCTCGAGGCACCTACACTGCAATTGCCGCCGCTCAGTGTGGACGCTCATTGTACAAGCCAGCCACGTGGTCGCTCATCGTCATGCTCAAGTGTCCCAGAGACAGCAGAACAGCGCTCAGGGAAACGTCCTGCACGCTTCCAACCATCTCGGGAACTCCAAACACGCTGCAACGACCAGGAGACGCGCCACGCCGTACTGCTCGATATTTATGACGCGCTCATGCAGGGTGATGTCTCTGCTGGCTTGCTTGAGGAGTGCCGAGCTCAAGTCGAGTCCCTGCGGGAAAAATCTACCATGGAGCAGGACATCATTGAGACACTGTGGACGTTAGGAGCATCAACGATGCCCTATTTCAAGCTCAACTGTTTTTCGCAAATCGTTAAATTATCGCACAAAATTCTGCGCAAAATTGCTCAGCTCAAACCTGCTTTTTCAGATTCAAGCAGTGTAGTACCCAGCTCAGCTCATCGGCAATCCAAGCTGCCCGACATCAGTTTGCCTCGCTTCACTGGGGAATACTCAGAATGGCCACACTTCAGGGATCTATTCAAGAGCCTGATACTTGCAAAGACGGATCTCGCCCCAGTGGAGAAGCTCCACTACTTAAGCACCTGCTTGTCGGGAGAGCCAGCGCAGATAATATCTGGATTCCCGATCAACGACAGCTCATTGGATCCTGCCTGGGCACAACTCAGCGAACGCTATGAGAACAAGCGACTCGCGGTGGGATCTCTGCTCAACCAGCTACTGGATTTGAAACCGCTCACCACCAAATCGGCTCACGGCTTGCACGAGCTCGAGATTACGCTCGGCCAGGTGAAGAAAGGCTTGGCAGCTCTAAACGTCGCTGACCAGCTTGGCGACTTGCTCCTCACTCACCTAGTTGTCCGCAACATGGACCGGATTACGAAGGAGAGTTGGGAGCACTCGCTCGGCTCATCCAACGAGCTGCCTTCCTCAGAGCAGGTAGAGCGTTTCTTAAGAACGCGTGCGAGAGCTCTAGAACGTGTGGAGGAGGACTCTACAAAAAATAAGCCTGCTCAGAAGCGCTCAGCTAATGTGGTGTCATCCCCCACACCACCATCTCAACCAGCTCACTCAAAAACAGTGGCGTACAACTTAAGCCACACTGCTCACCCGTGCGACCAGTGTCAGCAGCCGCACTTCATTGTGATGTGTCCCCAGTTCAGGGCAATGAACATAACAGCAAGGAAGGAGGTAGTTCGTGACAAGCGGCTGTGTCACAACTGCCTCGGCCGACACGGGGTCAGTGTGTGCAGGAGCACTGCTCGATGCAAGGTGTGCAACCAGCGGCACCACACCATGCTGCACTCGACCACTCAACCTCAGTCAGCTCAGTCCGCTCAACAACAGGCTCCAGGCTCAACGCCACCAGCTCAATCCTCATCATCCGAAGCTCACCAATCCACCTCAGCTCAACAACACTGAGGTGTTGGTGCAATCGTCGGCTCATCGCTCAAGAATCAAGAAAGCTCATCTCAAATCATTTTGATCAACCCACCGCTCAGCTCATCGCATGTCAACTGCTCAGAAGCAACATTGCTCGGCACAGCCATCGCTCATGTAAGAACTCAAGTGCTCAAATATCCTACTCGTTTGCTCATCGATCCTGGCTCAGAATTGACGTTTGTCACTGAACGGTTAGTTCACCAGCTCAAGCTTCCACGCCGTGCTTCATCACTTGTGGTACATGGAATTGGTGGGGGTAAATCCGCTCACACTCTCGGCTCAGCTCAGCTCACTCTGCAATCAAGATTCACCAGAGAGGCTATCATTGTTGAGGCTCACATCCTCAGAGCGGTCACCTCAATAATACCATCTGCAAAGATTTCTAAACATCATTGGCCGCACGTCTCTCAATTAAACCTCGCAGATGAATTGTATTTCAAGCCTCGACCGGTGGACATGATAATCGGAGCCGATTATTATGGTCTCATTATAAACTCTGAAGTCATCAAAGCTCAACCAGGAGATCCAGTTGCTCAGTCCTCAATTTTCGGATGGCTCATCATCGGACCTGCTCAAGCTCAACTTGCCAACTCTGTATGCACTCATCATGGAATCGTTAAACAAGATGACGACCTCCATGAACTGCTCAGCAAATTCTGGAAGCAAGAGGAGCTCATCAGTGACTCAACTAACAGCCTGAGTCCTGAAGAAGAGGAGTGTGAACGACATTTCCTCTCCACTCACTCCAGAGATACAACCGGCAAGTATGTCGTCCGAATTCCGCTCAAGGAACATCCTGCAGCTCTTGGACACTCACGCTCAACAGCATCAAAATGCTACGCTCGGATGTCACGTAAAATCGCTCAAGATCAGCTCATTGGAGAACTCTACACTAAGTTTATGGACGAGTATCTAGCTCTGGGACACATGAGGGAGGTGGACCATACTAATTCTACGTTTGCTCCATTCTATCTGCCTCATCATGGTGTCCTCAAACCTGACAGCGCAACAACTAAACTTAGAGTAGTGTTCAATGGCTCCTGCTTAACTTCCTCTGGGAAGTCGCTCAACGACATCATGCACACTGGTGCGAACTTGCTGCTCAACATCACGGATGTGCTCATCTGGATTCGACACTTCCACCATCTCTTTGCAACTGACATCGTGAAGATGTATCGACAGGTCAAGGTACATCCCGATGACTGGGACTTGCAGAGGATAGTCTGGAGAAACAACGCTCAGGAAGAAGTTGACTTCCAGCTCACAACGGTCACTTATGGGACCAAGGCTGCTCCCTTCCTCGCTACACGAGCGTTGTTGCAGCTCGTGGAAGATGAAGGTCACAAGTACCCGCTCGCCGTTCCTTCGCTCAAACAAGGTCGATATGTCGATGACATATTCGGAGGAGCGGACACTGTAGCTCAGCTCTCAGAAATCGCCACGCAAGTCACACAGCTCTGCAACGCGGGCGGTTTCCCGCTCTCAAAATGGCATGCAACTCATGAGAAATTGTTGGTTGACTCAACTATAGATGGCTCATCGCTCACTCTCGACGATTGCGCTACCTCTCTACTCGGATTAAAATGGCTTCCAAAGGAAGACACCTTCACATTCACATCAAAATTCTCACCTCACTCTGGACGGCTCACCAAACGACTCATATTATCTGAAGTTGCTCAAATCTTTGACCCTTTGGGTTTCGTATCACCAGTAATCATCTCTGCCAAAATTCTGTTACAAGAACTTTGGTTACTCAAACTTGGCTGGGACGATCCACTCCCAGCCCAAGTGTGCTCAAAATGGCTCGCCATTCGAGAAGAGCTCAACATGCTGGCCAGCATTTCAGTTTCACGTTGGTTTGGAACTTGGAGTTTTTCCACCATACAACTCCATGGCTTCTCGGATGCTTCTCAGGACGCTATGGCAGCAGTAGTCTACTTAGTCGTCCACTCACCATCCACAGGCTCAACGACGTCGTTAATTTGCTCAAAACCAAAAGTTGCTCCACTCAAGAGACTAACTATCCCTCGGTTAGAGCTCACCGCTGCTCTGCTACTGGCAAGACTCATCAAGGCTGCTCGAGCGTCTCTTCAGGTGAAGATAGACGCCACTCATCTGTGGACGGATTCTCAAGTTACGCTCATGTGGATCAACTCATCTGCAAGCCGATGGAAGGACTTCGTCAGGAACAGAGTCACCCAAATTCAAGAATTGTGCACAGTTAACACCACCTGGCGACATGTACCTGGCGTAGAAAATCCAGCTGACTGCGGCTCACGAGGCATCACGACAGCTCAGCTCAGAACTCACCCACTCTGGTGGTCTGGTCCTTCATGGATAACACTCGACTCAGCTCAATGGCCCAAGCAGCCATCTTATCACTCTGAAGAAGCTGCTCATGAAGCTCGGCCTGGAGTTACTCTCGTTGCTACTACTCAACAACCCACCTATCACTGGGACCTCATAAATAAGTACTCATCATTAAACAAATTATTAATTGTAACATCACTCATTTTTAGAGCAAGAGATGCATTCCGGGGAACTCTGAAAAGCTCATCGCTCTACAACGCTCAACGCATCCAGCAGGCTCAAATCTTTTGGATACGGGCAACTCAAGCAGCTTACTTCGCGCAAGAGATTCGTCAACTCAACAGAGGTTCAACTCTTCCATCTGGCCATCCGTTTACTCGTCTGACCGCCTTCATTGATGCAGAGGGAGTAATTCGAGTTGGAGGACGTTTGGAGTTCTCATCACTCAGCTTCCAGGAAAAGCACCCAGCAATCTTGCCTCGTGATTCTCAGCTCACCACTCTGCTCATTGACTCAGCTCACCGCTCCACTCTTCATGGAGCTACTCAATTGACGCTCGCTAAACTCCGGCAGACGTGCTGGATTATAGGAGGGAGAGCGTCCGTCAAGGCTCATGTGCTCAGATGTGTCTCGTGTGCCCGGCAACGAGGCATAAAGGCTCAGCAGCTCATGGGGCAGCTCCCAATCTCACGACTCACTCCCACACGAGCCTTTCTCCACACTGGAGTGGACTATGCGGGACCTGTTACCATCAAAACTTGGAAAGGACGAGGATGCAAGACAGACAAAGGATGGATCTGCGTTTTCGTCTGCCTCAACACATCTGCTGCTCATCTCGAGGTGGTAACAGATTACTCTGCTGACTGCTTCCTGGCCGCCTTTCGACGTTTCACATCTCGTCGTGGGTTAGTCCAGACAATGTATTCAGATTGTGGCACCACTTTTCAAGGCGCCACAACCCAGCTCAACTCGCTCTTCACTCAAGCTGCTTCCGAACACAAACTCATCGCATCATCATTGGCTGCTCACGGAACTCAGTGGAAATTCATTCCTCCTGCTGCTCCACACATGGGTGGAAAGTGGGAAGCACTCGTTAAATCAATCAAGTTTCATCTCCGACGCACCATCGGAGAAACTCTGTTAACGTTTGAAGAACTTACAACTCTTCTTGCGCAAATAGAGGCAGTGCTCAACTCAAGACCGCTCGAACCGCTCAGCGATGATCCGTCGGACATCACAGCTCTCACTCCAGGACATTTTCTCATTGGCTCAGCATTGAATTGCGTCCCGGAGCCCTCATTACTCGATCTCAAGACATCTCGACTTTCCAGATGGCAGCTCATCCAGCAACGCCTCCAGGCATTCTGGAACCAGTGGTCAGCTCACTATCTGCATCGCCAGCAAGCCATCTCCAAGTGGCATCATCCAGCTCATGACTTCAAGATCGGCTCACTAGCTCTCCTCACTGACGAACGGTCACCACCAGCAAAATGGCCGCTCGTCCGCATCACTCAGCTCCATCCAGGTCCTGATGGGCTCACGCGGGTGGTGACGATCAAAACTGCAACTTCGACCATCACTCGTCCCATTGCTAAGCTCGCTTTGCTGCCAATCTCACTATCATCAGACTCTTCAACATCAACTCAAAATTGATTGGATTTACGACCCAGTCAGCATCACGACATCAAGTGGATTTACGCCCCACTTGAGTCACAGCTCTACTCACTCTACAAATCATGCTCAACACTCAAGCTCAACATCACCTCATGCAGAAGGATTTACGACCCTCCTGCACTTATCACCATCACCAAATTGCTCTGACTGGATTTACGACCCAGTCCGTCGCAATTCCTCTTCTCATCGCTCAAGAACTCTAATCATCAAGGGCGTTGATGATGCGGGCGGAATGTTCGCGATTTATCTAATTTGAATCTCGCGCGCCCCAAGCCCCGCAGCGCTCAGTAACTGAGGTGGCGCTGGGAACTTGCGCGCGCACTCAACGACGTTTGGCGCGGGTAGATAGCGTCCCCAGCTGCCATCTTAGCTCTCTTGGTTTTTTTCGCTCTACCACGAAAAGCACGCTCCAGCTCATCGCTTTGGCTTTATCACCAGCTTTTTACTACGCTCTTTTTTTCATCCCGCTCATCCCTGTTTTGGACTTCACGACCTTATTGCTCATCAGCTCAACCACGCAAGTACTCAGCTCATTCACCGATAATCCACGCAGCAACTCTACAAGTTACAGCTAAGGTTAAGGTACGCTCGCCGGGCGTAAGCGACTTTATTGCAAATAAACTCAAGTGCTCATTATATATTGTGTCTTTATTTCCCCGCCTGTTGTAACCACTACGATCCTTAATTCAAAATTAAGCAATTTCTCAAACACCATACAGTAAAAAGCTTTAATATTATCTTGTTTTTCACATGATATATCATCAAAAATAAATATAGAATTTTTTTTTGCTTCGTCAGGTGAAACTACAAGTTCATGTTCACTGAAAGGGAAATATTCTATTCCGTCGATAGATTGCATAAGTTGTTGTAAAAATTTATATTTAGGCTGGTTTAAAGATTTTGAATAAACGTAAATATTTTCAAATCTCAAACCATTAGGATGTACAATAAGAGATAATAAAGCATTCGTTTTACCGCTATTAGACGGTCCACAAAATACAGCACGAATATTGTTTGGTAATAAATTTCCATGACGTTTGCGACTGTTCTTATGCGATTCAGTCAAAACATCAAAATTAATTATTGGAAGTTTTAAAGTTTGATCGTTAAAATCCATGTGGCTTGACGGTTTCAGTATGACTAAAATGTGAAGGTATAAAAGTGTTACATTTATACTTGTTTTTATTAGTCTGTACCAATCTAGCAACGAGTTATGATCGTTTACAAAGGTTCTGGATTAGTAAATAAAATTATAAATAGATTACCAGTAGAAGTACATTTACCTGGTTATCAGTACTGTGGTCCAGGAACAAAACTACGTGAACGTTTAGCTAGGGGGATCCTGGAATCAACCCTTTAGATGCTGCATGTAAAGAACACGATATAGCTTATTCAAAACACCATGAAGACATTCAAGCAAGAAACGTTGCAGATCGAGTTTTGGCTGAGAAAGCGTGGAAAAGAGATCGATCAAGTGACGCTAGTCTAGCCCTATTGAAAAATCTTACGTAAGATCTTACGTAAGTTCTTACGTAAGTTCTTAAGTAAGATCTTACGTGAGATCTTATGCCAAAATCTGATCTGAAATTTTTTTATTTATAAAGGACTAAATACCGTGCAAAATGAGGCTAAACTTGTTATTAAAGAATTTTTTTTTTATGGGACTTAGAATTTTTTCAGATGTGTAGCAAAATTTTTAAGTTCCGCATCTGAAAAAATTCTAAGTCCCATCGAAAAAAAATTCTTTAATAACAAGTTTATCCTCATTTTGCACGGTATTTAGTCCTTTATAAATAAAAAAATTTCAGATCAGATTTTGGCATAAGATCTCACGTAAGATCTTATGTAAGAACTTACGTAAGAACTTACGTAAGACCTTACGTAAGATTTTTCAATAGGGAGGAGAAAGGGTTGCTGCATTAGCAATAACAAAGATAATGAAAGTAAAATTTAAAATGGGTATGGGAATTGGACAAAAACGAAAATGTTTAAAAAGAAAGCTTCATACCTTAAAACATGTCATTAAACGAACAGCAAAATCCATTATTCCAAGTAATAATGCTAGTACTTTTATAAAATCTGCTTTAAGTGTTGCTCGGGGGCACATAAATAAAGCTGGAGGAAGAAGTAATGTTGAAACACCACGCATACTGCAGGTTCCAAAAATTGGAGGTTTTCTTCCTGCACTTATTCCTATTTTTGCGGGGCTTAGTGCATTAGATTCACTAGCAGGTGGAGCTGCTGGTATTGCACACGCCGTAAATAAAGCAAAAGCTGCTAGAGAGCAAATAGAAGAGCAAAAGAGACATAATAAAAAATTGGAAATGCAACCTCTTGGAAATGGATTATATTTAAAACCATATAAAAAAGGATATGGAATTTATATAAATCAAAGTAGTCCTAAAAAAATATTAAAAAAAAAGGTTGTATCAAAAAAAAAAAGTTGTTGTTGAAGTAAAATTACCACATCGAGCATTGACTAATATAGATATAGAAAAATATACACATATAATGAATATTCCAAATTTTCGAGGTGTCTTTATGAGAAATGAATTACCCTCAAAAGGTTCTCATTATAGAGAATCAGGAATTATTAGTTTAGATGATAAAACTGGTCCTGGTACTCATTGGGTTGCTTACCGCAAAAATGGTAACAGTGTTAATTATTTTGATAGTTTTGCTGACTTACAGCCTCCTGAAGAACTCATGAATTACTTGTCTGTGAATAAAATCAAGTATATTTATAATCTATATAAAAAATTCGGCACATTTGTATGTGGTCACCTTTGTTTAAAATTTTTATGTTATCAGCTTCATTTGAAGAATAATTTTTCTCTATATAAGAAGTAATTTAGATTAAGTAATATTAGTGTTCTATGTTCTTTCAAAATGGTTGAATCTATAACTCTTACTTTATCAGGATCCTCATCTGTTCTAGAAACGCAATATTTTCCTCCTATTGAACTTGATGAAAAGTGTAGCTACGTGTTAGGCTTGGTTGAGTTACTAACTTTCAATTCTATACCTAATATCGATACAGGATATAACTCTTTTCATATTCATCCTCATTTAATCGAACTGCCAACAGGGAGTTATGAAATTGAAGATATTGAACGTTTCATTAAAAAGCAGCTTTATGAAATTAAATCGGATATTGAAATTAGTATTAAGCCTAACAATAATACATTGCGCAGTGAAATAATTTGTAATGAAGCTGTCGATTTTAGCTCACCACTTTCTATTGCACCAGTTCTAGGATTTACTCGAAGAGTACTAGAACCAAATAAAAGGCACATTTCAGACCTACCAGTGACCATTCTTAAAGTAAATGCTCTACGGATAGAATGTAATATTACAACTGGAGCGTACGTTAATCAAAAAAAAGTTCATACAATTCATGAATTTTTCCCATCAGTTCCACCAGGATTTAAGATTATTGAAATTCCTAAACAAATAATATATTTACCAGTTACTGTAAAAACTATTGATCATTTGCAAATACGAATTGTTGATCAAGACGGTAATTTAGTAAATTTTCGAGGTGAAACAATAACGATTCGATTGCACTTAAAGAAAATATAATCATGGGCATAGTTTTTAACACAAGTGGCCAAAAACATTATAATAACAATGAAACATGTCGTCAAACATTCAGTCGACATCAAGTTGGCAAAAAGCTAACACGTCGGAACATTCAGTTCCTGCAAAGTCTCGGACTAAGAGTAAAATAATAAAAAAGAAGAGGCAAGAGCCTGCAGAAAATAAGAAAATAAATTGCGTTTTTTTTGCTGCTGTTTTATACCTCGAGAAAATGGAGGATATTCTTAATGTGCATTCACCAGTTGTATTTGATGAATCGGTTTCTCATTACGAGGTTCATGCACATCAACCTTATACTTCTCAATCATTTAATAATAGTGACGAAATTCGAATAGCTATTCAACACCAAGATCCGTGTTTATTACCATCAAAAAGTAGCTTACATATTATAGGTAAATTAAGCACAGTTGATGGAACTGTTGTAACCGCAACTGCATTAGTCAATAATGCAATTTGTCACCTTTTTGAAGAAATCCGTTACGAAATAAATGCTATAGAGATTGATAAGTGCAAGAATGTTGGTGTGACGAGTTCCTTAAAAGGTTATGCATCATTTTCCGCTAATAATAACAAGTACCTCGAAAATGCTGGATGGATAGATGTTGCAGAAACTGGAAAAATTACTAATAATAATGGAAATTTTGATGTTTCCATACCACTTTCTATGATATTAGGACTTGCTGAAGATTATCACAAAATTGTTATTAATGTTAAGCATGAGTTAATTCTGACACGATCGAGAAGTGATTTGAATGCTGTTTTTCAAACTCTGATAGGTGAAGCTAACAATCAAACTTATGAAAATTTCAAAATTGAGTTTTCTCGTATAGAGTGGCTTATGCCTTATGTAATATTATCAGACCGTCATAAGATTCAGCTTTTTAATAGCATTAAAAAGAATGCCCCAATTCCAGTGAGATTTCGTTCTTGGGAACTACATGAATATCCAGTGCTTCCAATTACGACCAGATATGTATGGACTGTAAAAACATCTAATCAGTTAGAAAAACCTCGATTCGTCATTTTAGCTTTTCAAACTCAAAGGAAAAATGTATCTGATAAAAATGCTAGCCATTTCGATCACTGCAACGAAACAAATGTAAAACTTTTTCTTAATTCTCAGTACTATCCATATGGAAATCTAAATCTTGATGTTACTCGTAACCAATACGCACTGCTTTACAATATGTATACACAATTTCAAAATAATTATTATATGAGCAAAAATTCTGATCCATTGTTAAGTAAAGCAGATTTTATAACTCACACACCATTTATAGTTATTGACTGCTCTAAACAAAATGAGTCGTTAAAACAAGCAGCTGTCGATGTTCGTCTTGAATTTGAAACGAAAAATAATATACCTGCTAATACGACTGCTTACTATCTTATTTTACATGATCGCATTGTAACATACTATCCGCTAAGTGGTGATGTAAAAAAACTTTTATAACATTATGTATAAGCACTTTGTAAATAAAAAACATTTTTTTTTTATTAATAAACAAAAAAAATATATACTATTTGTTGTAAACTTTTTACCTTTCCTTTTATTGCCTCTTGCTCCTCACAAATATGAAACCATTTATTTATTTAAAAAACAAACAAAAATTTATTTTTTCAATAAAACTGTAGTCCACTATTTTATTTAAGTTAAAGCTTATATTTAACTCTTTTAGAAAAAATTAAGCATAATATTCACAAGCATCCCCCAGCCCCATGCTCCCATTCGCCCACACGTGGCGCAAAAAAAAAAGTTCATCTGGCGTGGGAGCCGCGCTGGCGTGGTAGCCGCGCAGCCCCTACTACTACTGTGCGCTCCATAAGTTGCCCTGCAATGAGTTCAGACTATAATCTTAACTCGATTATAACTTAACTTAGCTAACATTATAACTTTCTACAGGATTGATAGAAAATTATAAAGATGTTGTAGTAAATGCATATATTTTATACACACACAAGAATTTACAGCTAGTCTTGACATTGAAACAATTCCGAGGTTTATTAATGAAACAATTAGTGGGCTCTAAAATTCCCACCAAGAAGAGAAGGAAACGACAAGATAGATCAGACGCTCACATAACAAATAAGACTCAAGTATCAATAGAAAAGAGGCTCTCTCAAACAGCTCATATGCCTGAATGCACGAGTGAGTCTAGGAGATGCTCACATTGTAGTACGAAGAGGGATCAAGAAAGAACGAACTGGATTTGTGTCACCTGTTAAGTATCTTTATGTCTTGTGACAAATCGTAATTGTTTCCGAGCATGCGGTACTAATAATGTTTTAACAATAATTATAACTATTTTAGGACGAAAAATCATTTCTGCAATAAAAAAATTCTCACTTCATACTATTATGACATTTGAAAACAAAGAGAGTGGGCCAATGAAAATAAAACTAATATATTCAAATTATAATTTATTTAAAAATGAAAAATTGCCAAAAACTAGCTAAAAATTTGAAAAAAAAAGAAAGAAAAAAATTGGAGCTACATCTCGTCGCGTTCTCGTCGTTAGCTCTGCATCACGTCAAGAATGAGAAAATTTTCATTTAACATCTTAAATTTACCGGAAAATCATTGTTCGCCATCTTGGATAGAGAATTTTATAAATCTGACATCAGATTCGTAATCAGAGATCCGAAAAACCCTTGTACCAATTTTCAGCCGTTTACCAAATCGCTCGCCCCACTATACATTATATTTCTTTTCGCAATTAAGTTAAAAAAATAACTAAGTAGCCTTAAGTGGTAAGAATTTCCTGAAAATACTTGTTATTCCTATGCATTATTTTTCCCTACAAATAGCTTCACTGAAAATGTTACAGTAATTATATGAAAAACAGATCAGCATCAAGAAATTTTAATGAATTCTAATTAATAAATACTTTTTTTAAAAAGCTTTTATAAGAACATTTCAAGGGATTCCCAAAGCCCATTAAAAATTTTAATTTCGCCACATAATGTAGGAGTCCAAAAACAATAATTAATTTGCTTATAACAAAGAGTATCAATGAAATACCGAAAAACCAAAAGTTACTTGGCCTCCAATTATTGATATTTCATTTATACTTTTTATTATAAGCAAATTAATTATTGTTTTGGACTCCTACATTATGTGGCGAAATTAAAATTTTTAATTGACTTTGGAAGCCCCTTAAAGTATTTATTAAGTATTCATAAGTATTGAAAATTAACAAAAAATTGAAAAAAAAGTAACTTTAGAAGATTTTCTTTTTTATGTAATTTATAATTTCTTTAAAATTTCATCTAGCTTATCGAATTCATAAGGAATACTTAATGAATACTTTTTGCACACTAAGACGGAGAAAAATTGTTAGTAAGATTTACTTAAAGGCTTTTAGTAAAAAATACTAGTTTTTATTTAAGCAAAATTTGCTTAAATATTTTAGTTTTTTTACTATTTCCGCAAATTTGACCAATTATTTTTGCTTGTATATTTATTGCGGACATTTGTGAATGCTTTTTATGAAAGTAAAAGAAAATGAGAAAAATATAGTAAAAAAGCAGATTTTAAGCGAAAATAAAATTTACTTTGCAGACAAATCCAGCAAATCTATCACTTTGGTCTTGACGTCGCCGCCTTGCGTGAACTCCAAAGCGATTCCTAAAAATAATTAGATAAATGTAAATAAGCAGCTTGGATAGATCGGCGAGGAGAAAAAAACAAAGCGTCACCAGGTGGAAAGTAACGTAAGAGAAACTTAAGCAGTTTCATTGCGAACTGTTTACCCGACGACTGTTGCCAGTCTCACTATGAAATCTCCGCAGGCATTAAGAGCATTTATGCTTTCCATCCACTGTGTTGGTTGTTAGGCAACTTGCTTGATCAATTCTTTCGCTTCTCGAAATTCAACAGATCGCGACAGGGTCATGCGTACATCAATAAGACCTTAGCTTTCTTTTCAATAAGACAAAATATCGTTTTTTTATCAAATAATTCAATTCAATAGCTAAAAAATAAAAATCTTTATTTTCTCCAAAATCAATGGGTCATACTGTCAAACATCTTGCTAAAACTATAAAAAATATTACTATTATAAAGCAATTATTATTTAAATTTCTACATTTAATATTTAAAATTTTCAAAAATTTTTTTCCAATATATGATTTATTACGATAATTTAATGGAAAAGTTTTGACGCTAAATAATATGAAATTTTATGCCCTTTTAAATACATTTAAAGAAAATTCGTTATATTGACCATATCTTAAGGAAAAACAGAAAAAACTATTTTTCTATAATTAAAAAAAGAACATTAAAACATGAACAAATGAAAATAACAAAACACACACACACATCCGTTCAGAAATGTTGAAAAAACGGGATAAAATGATTGAGAAACTTTTTTTACTAATAGAAAACTTCCTAAAGCAAAAATCTTCGTACTTGAATCATTTTTACAATAATACGCAGTTTAAAATCTGTCTAATTATAAACACAAATTGTGTGCTTATAAAGGGACAAACTTGTGTAAATTTGAAAATCCTGAGTAAAATGAAATTTAATACACACTATGTATTTCAGCCAAGTAAACTACACTGAGAAAAAAATCTAATTAGAACAGAGGAAATTATGTTGATTTAACAGACCTAGTGCCATGAACGATGAACACTGGCATATACGGTTGTTTTAAAGATATGCAATACCGTTGCTTTGAAAGCGCACCTGTCAATTCAACATTCGTTCTAATAAAACACAAGATTTTTGTCAAAATGAAAGTATAATTCTCGGCATCACAAAAATTTGAGTAAGTTAATTTGAAAGTTATTTTATTGTTGAATGAACTGTTTAATACATCAAATTGCAGAAAATAACTTAAATCAACACAATTTCTGAGTGAATATATGATCGTTGTTGCTCTGTCGGTAATGAACCATAAAAAAAATCGCAGCGCACGATTGTAATAATAGTGCCTTTATCCACTGGCGGTAAGGCAGGTAAATAAGGATTTTTGGCGGGAGAAACTGGAGTGGACAGTGCGTACTTTATACATTACATACAAGCCGAACTCTAAACTGTAACTGTGAAGCGATGCCATACTTGTTGCTTCTTAGTTTTGAATCGACGAAAGATTGAATACTTATAATCTTTTGCCAGTTTATTGGTATCTATCCATATTAGCAGTATTTTTAAGGTTATTCTTAAGACAAGAGAGGATTTAACTATGAGTGACTCAGAAGACTATGAAGCTCTTCGACAAAAAAACATAGCGGATCGAAACGCATTTGTAAGTATTTTTTTTGTTATTTATAAATCTTTATTTTCGTAAGGTATTATGTATTTCATATAAACAATCTGAATCTTTACTTTCCCTTTTGTACAGTTACAAGAGTTCTTCAAAGAAATAAAATCTGATACAGAAGAAATAAATAAATTAGAAAAGACTAGATTAAGCTTAGCAGAGAAAGAAAATAAAACTCCTAAATCAGCTACAAGAAAACGACGTAAATCTGCAGTCAAGTCTCCAACGTTTCAAGGTCCACGTTCCAATCTACAAATACGTAAAAAGTACAATACTCGGAGTAAAGCACGGAAATTGGAGAATGAGGATGAGGATTACGATAATGAAATTGACCATGAGGATTGGGAACCCAAGAAAGGTTCTCAATTAAAAGTTATGTTTTCATGGTCTAGACCTATGCAAAGAGACCTTGACTTGATGAACTTTGATTGGAGTGAAGAAGAAAACAATAGTGCATCATCTGATGAAGATATTTGTTTGCCAAAGACAAAAAGAATTAAAAAAATGTCCAGAAGTACATATGATCCAAATTTGATTCTTTCACCAGATGAAATTACTGAAAGAATGTTGAACAATATTGCAGTCAAGGCAAGTAATAAAATATATGATGCTATAAATGGAACATCTTGTCACCAATGTAGGCAAAAAACAAAAGATACTAAAACTGTATGCAGATCAGGAGAATGCGTAGGAGTTAGAGGTCAATTTTGTGGACCGTGTCTTTTGGGAAGATATGGAGAATCTGCATTAGAAGCTCTCAAAGATCCTGTAAGACATTGTATTAATAGTTTATTTCTTGATTACTATAATTTTATTTTATAATTAATATTTTTTTAGTTGTGGGCTTGTCCACCTTGTCGAGGATTGTGCAATTGCAGTATTTGCAGAACTAGAAATGGACAAAGACCAACGGGAATATTAGCTCCTCTTGCCAAAGAAGAAGGATACAATTCTGTCAAAGACTATTTGCAAGCTGTAGATTGTGAGGACTAGGTAGAACTTATAAATGTGTAGAATAGATATAATTTCAAGAATTTCAGCATTCAAAGAATTTTAAAGTTATTGGGTTATATTACCTCAATTTATATATTTATTCTGTAAAATAACTGACATTAATTGTATTGACATAGATTATTGCAATAACTCTAACGTACACATTTTTATTTGATAACATGTTGACGTGTTTACAAGGGACTCTACGAATAGGAGTCATTATTTTGTAATGAATTTTATGATTTTTTTTAAATCTATATTATTTTTATTATAAGAAGTTTTTATACATCCATTCTTTTTTAATAAAATTAAAAAAAATAATTTTTATGTTTTTTAATTTAATTTTTAATTGACAAAATTTTTAGTTGCTTTGCTATGCAGTATTTAAAAAATTGAGCAGATATTTGTTGATGATATCAGTTCTGATCAAATATATTTAAAAATAAAATTTGGCTCCATTTTTATTAGCGAGAAAAAAAAATATAAAAGAATAATGAATTTTTATCTAAAAATTAGTAATGTTAACATGTTAAAAAATGATATTAAACTGCTCCAATAAGTATTGTTGCAATTAAGCAATTTTGAAATTTGCAGGAACAATCGAAATTTGATCAATTTTTGCAGAGGGCAGAAGTATAGCTTAGGATTTTTAGCGCCATAACATTCAATTGGTAACTATGGTAACACACTCAGCTGATACTCATCCTTGCATTACCTATAACCTTACGCAAACTAAAACATAACCCTAACGCATGTTTTTAAAATAAATATTTTGAATTATTAAAAAACGAGCACAGCATGATTTTTTCTTACATTTATCAATGACAATGGCTTCGGATATAGAAAGATTCAATTTTGAAGCTGAATGGTATGATAAAATTTCTTACACGTTGAAAAAGTTTTATTTACATTTTTACCCATCAGACAACAGTGTAGAGCTTGTAAGTTTAATTTATGACACTAATCATATATATTTTCATGAATTTTTTTATTCAAATTCTACATGTACCCTTTCTAGTTTGATTTAAAAACACGAAAAACATTTTTGAGAAGATCAAAATGCGAAGGAATAGAGGCAAAAGACTTTTATGTTGGTGCAGTTGTGACAATATTTTCTCGATGTATGAAAATTACAAATTTTGCTGATCAAACAACTAAAGATAAGTTATCTTCAAAAATAGTAAGGTAATGTTTTAAATTATAAAATTTATTTATTTTTAATACAAATATTCAATTTTTTTTGCATTTATATTTTCAGAACTCGTATTATTTTGAAACCTAATGTTAATGACAAAATAGGTGAAATTTTAAAACAAATAAGTAATTACAATTTTTTCATTTCAAATATCAAAATGGGTAAACTTAATCATGAAGATGCTAAGCAACTTGGCCAATTAGCAAATTATGATATAACGTTAGTAACTCGTTCATTTTATTTTAAACCAATAAAACAATAAAAAAATGATTAAATATTTAAGTATGAATTGATTTTAGAAATATCGTTGAATGCATAGCTTCTGGTCCAGCTGTTGCATTAGAATTATTAACTAAGGATGGAACATCCAAGTGGCAAGAATTAAAAGATGCTTTAGAGAAAAATGGTGTAGACAATGACATCTACGAGATAAAAAATGAAAATGTAATTTATTAAATTCTTAAGGGAAAAGTTTTTTAAAATTACGTATTAAATTTAATTAATATCTTTTCAGGCAGTCCAATGCTTTTTTCCTTTAGTAAAGCAAAAAGTGTGCAAATTTAAAAGTTCTGCTAAATTTCAAAACTGCACATGTTGCATAATTAAACCTCATGCTGTTCAGGCTAATTTAATTGGACCTATAGTCTACGAAATTCAAAAGGCAAATTTTATAATTTCAGCAATTCAGCAGTTTTATTTTGATCCTGTTAATGCTGAAGAATTTTTAGAAGTTTACAAAAATGTTCTTCCAGATTATGCAGTGAGTTCTTTTACTAATCCTTATTTAGTAGTAAGATTTAATTATACATAATTTTTATATTTAGGCAATGGTTAGTGAATTACAGTCTGGTCCATGTGTTGCATTGGAGATAAGACTTAGCAATGAAAATGTTGATGTTGTCTCAGAATTCAGAAAGTTTTGCGGACCTAGTGATCCTGTAATTATTTATATAGAATATATAAATATAATTATTTATATAATTATTTTTTATAATTCAAAAAAAAAATTTTTTTTAAACAAATTTTTCTTTCTAGGAAATGGCTAAAGAATTACGTCCAAATACGTTGCGTGCAATATTTGGAAAAACAAAAATTCAAAATGCTATTCACTGTTCAGATTTGCCAGAAGATGGATTACTAGAAGTAAGTATTCCATAAAGTTTTATAAGCTAAGTACACAAATGTAACTTAATGATTTACTGTTGCAGGTGGAGTATTTTTTCAAAATTCTAGAAAATAATTAAATTAGTTTTTCTCTTTTTATACACTACGTTAATCTATTTTTTAATAATGTAATAAATTTTTTATACAATTTATTAGTAACAAAAACTGTGTTCACCTGTAATAGATATGCGTTGACATGAAGGCTCTTTATTATTTATAAAATGAATAGCTAAGTAAGTTATTAAATAAATAATATGAATATTTATTACTTTAAACAAATTCTTTATTTGCAAATAAAAATGAAATTTCAAACTGTTACAATGTAAGTAATTTGAAGCGATTTCGTCTAATGTTGCGTACATTATTCATATTAGGTAAACATAGTGTTTCTGCTCAGCTCAATTTCTCATATTATTCTATACTCAAGTTTTACTGTTTTTTTTCTTTTGAACTGAAAGATGGCGATACCTGCTTTTCTTCTTTTCTTCATTCAGTTGAGCCTCGAAAATAAAGCACGATAAAATTATAAAACAAATATTTTTATAATATTTCTAGTAAACTACAAATTAAGGTAAATACATTTTCCAAATATATTTGTTATATTGTAAACTTAATACTTATTTTGTCAGCTTTGCCGAAACGTTCACAAACATAAGTTCAAGGTTAGAATTTTTAAGCATACGGATAGCTTATAGCTAATTTTTAAGTTTTATTAACAATTAATTTTTATAATTATTTTAAACTTTTTATTGAATCTATTTTGAAAATACTGTTGAATTGCAATTATTTTGGGTTCTTAATAAGTAATCTATTTAGTAAAGTAACCTCAATACAATGCAATGCATAGATGATATTGCTTTTTTAAAATGATGGAATATTTACTTATTCTACAAAAAAAATCTTATCCATTTAAGACGTTTATAAATGTCTCAATTTCCATATGTCATAGCTGGATAGTGTATCTATATGACCAAACATTGTCTGACTGTTGAAAGTGTGACGATGGAGCAGCAGGTATATATAACAGCGTAAAGTAAAATTGATTCAATTCCTGTGAAAGTTATAAAGACTTATTTCTTTATATTTTTTAATTCTACTTTTCACTCTTCTATCTACTTTAAATATTGTTTACACTGAGTGTTTTAATATTTTAGTACCACCAGATAGAATTGAAATAATTCAAATAAGATTTAAACGCTGTTCTTGTATATTCAAAATCAACTTTGGCTAACTGCATGATGTGTTACATAAATAATTAATTTAATTATAGGTATTTTTTATTTTGTTGTAAATAATATTTTTTAGCATCCTTTAATATTTGTACAACTGTTTTCTAGCATGTTATACTTGAAATATTGAATAAAAAGTTTAATATGTAATTCAAACTATTAAAATTTGTTTATTATATTTCCAGGGTATTCAAGAGAGTAAAACAAAAGTTACTCGATCTGCAGCCAGACACTTACGTCGAAAAAAACTAATTGCTGCTCGTCGTGACACAGAAAGATATTTACCAAACAAAGATAATTATTGCATCAAGCAAACTGGTGTGTTAATAGAAAATATTTCCAATAGTATTCAAAATAATTGTAGATGTGATTTTGACAATGTTAAAAAAGGGAACATTTGTACAGATGAATCTTGTGATAAAAAAAGTGCTATCAGTATAGCTCAAAATAATATTAAAAGAATTTTTGCAAATTCACCGCAGTCCCAGATGGATTCTCAAGAAAAGACAAGAGAGCAAATAAAGGCTGAACGGGAAGCTAAAAAAGCAGCAAAAGCTGCAGCCAAAATAAAAGGAAAAGTAAAAGATAAAGCAGAAAGTATATCAGTAGCTCAGTTGGATAAGGTAAAAATTGAAGCAAAATGTCATGAAAAATCAAAAAGCAATATTGGATCATCAGCTAATAATATTTCTAGTGAAGTATCACAATCTGTCAAAGAAAATATAATTCAAAATGTAGTGGTTGAAGGAAAGCAAAAAAGGATGATAAAATTAAGGACAGTAAAGCTGATAAAAGTGAAAATAAATCAAAAGCTGGAGAGAAAAGCAAAGCAGAACTTAAAGCAGAAAGAAGAACAAAGCAAGAAGCTCAAAGAGCTGCTAAGCAAGCTACATTAAAACCAGTGGAAGAAAAAAAAAAACAAGTCAAAATTCAACCTGAAAAGATGCAGGCAAAATCTTCATCTCCTAGTAATAAGAATGAATCAGTGAAGCAGTCTGTAATAAAGTCTGAAATAAAGGACAATGCTCACGAAGTAAACTTATTTAAACATTTGTATAAAAATAGGAAAAACGTTTCTCAACTTATAAATTGTAGTAATATAAAAATTCATCCAGCAATATTGAGATTAGGTGTACAATATGCTGAAAAAATAATTGTTGGCAGTGATGCCCGATGTGTAGCGTTACTTGCTGCTATAAAACAACTCATTGAAGATTTTGAACGGCCATCACAAGCTGATTTTACTAGAGGACTCGAAGCAAGCCTTCAAGAATCTATAAATTATCTTAATTTTTGCAGACCATCTGCAGTTTCAATGCAAAATGCTTTAAAACATTTAAAATGGCAAATGTCAACTTTACCTTCTACAATGCCAGATGAAGAAGTTTGTTTTTATTGTCATTCAAAATTTTCCATGAAATATCAGTTATTTATATCATCTTTTTATTTTCAGGCTAAATTTAAATTATCAAGTGCTATTGATACCTACATCAATGAACAAATTCTGTTGGCTGGTAAAGCAATATCTGATGCAATTCAGAAGAAAATATTGAATGGTGATGTCATTTTAACTTATGGATTGTAAGTAATTTTAAAAAATGTTTACTAATTAAAACTATAAATTATTTC
This sequence comes from Sycophila sp. Sp_5, assembly GCA_018906775.1. Taxonomy (NCBI): domain Eukaryota; kingdom Metazoa; phylum Arthropoda; class Insecta; order Hymenoptera; family Eurytomidae; genus Sycophila; species Sycophila sp. Sp_5. Next base: position 876,759 of record JACCID010000015.1, read on the forward strand.
AACATCTATATCTTGGAATTTAGTTCATCGCTGATCTATAAGATTCTATGTGATGCTCATTCTGCTAAGAAACAATTTAGAGTTATTATCGTTGATGGAAGACCTTGGTTAGAGGGTAAAGAATTACTGAGGCGACTAGTAAAACATGGAATTGACTGTTCATATATACTTATTAATGCACTTAGTTTTATTATGCCTCAGGTAAACTATTGAATTTCTTGATTTAGATACTCTCAAAAAATTAATTTACTGAGAATTTGAAAATCAATAGGTAAGCAAGGTTTTTCTTGGAGCCCATGCAATTTTAGCAAACGGTGCTGTAATGTCCAGAGTAGGAACTGCACAAGTTGCTCTGATTGCAAATGCCTTCAATGTTCCTGTACTTGTAGCTTGTGAAACACATAAATCTTATGAACGTGTACAAACAGATTCAATTGTGTGCAACGAAATAGGTAAATACTTGTAGTACATTTTCATAAAAAAATTTTTTAAAGAATTATGTTGAAATTTTTAATTTTTAAGAATACAGTAAGAAATAATTTAACATTAATTATTTTTGCTGTAGTTCTTATTGATAATAGTAGAAAAATGAGAAAACATTTTAAAGCAAATATAATAAGCAATATTAAAAATTTGAATTTTTAGCAAAATTTCATCATTTATAAAGATTTTTTTATGTACGTAATAATATGTACAATTGCAATAAATTGGGTTAAACATTTCAGGTGACCCTGATCAACTTGTTAAAAGTACATTTAATGGTTCGAAAAAATCTTGTTTATCAAATTGGAAAACCAGAAAAATGCTTAATCTACTGAATATAACATATGATGTTACACCTGCAGATTTAGTGACTGCAGTAGTTACAGAACTAGCAATTTTGCCTTGTACCAGTGTACCAGTTATACTTCGTATGAAAATATAAATAAGATAAAAAATTTTCGAACTTCTTTTTTAAATGTATATTGTCTATAAAACGTTAGTTATGTAAGTAGAATAAAAGTATTTAAGATTTCTTAAGCAACTGGCTCTATAACATACAAGAATTACTTTTTAACACGTGTACATGATTCTTTTAAAAGTATTAACTATTACTGTATTAAATGGAAAATTAATTTTGAAAGCACAATGATATACTTTTTATAATATTAAATAAGTTATTTAATCAACGTTTCGGTAGGATAGCCAAGCACAGAAAATAAAAGAAAATATATTAAGAAATTTTATTAAGGAATTTGTATATATAGAAAAAAAAAAACCAAAAATGTAAAAAATGTTGGTAAACATTAAGAAGTGTAAGTAGTTAGCATTTGTATCTTGTCTATCACATTTTGAACAACAGTTTTGGTGCAAGTAATTGTTACTTAAATTGTTGCCTAAGTTATGCAGAAATGTTTAATAATTCAGTAGCTTTATTAAAGTGTAAGTTATAGTTTTGATTAGCTTAAGTATTTATTACTAGTAAAAAAGAATTACACGTTTAAAGAGATTAACCAATGTACTACTGCTTTTAGCAGGATAAAGTGATTAGGTTTTCAGCATTTAAAATATATCCTCAATGGAAGCAACATACAGGAGCAATGAAATAAAGATAGCAAGAAGTGACAAAAGTAAAAAGTTTATTGAACTGTAATGATTTATGAGATAAATGTGTTCAAGGCTTGGGAAGCTTGTACGTGCCCCCGGAGAAGAGAAGCTGATGTTCAGAGACCTTTTTGTCAAGAAACATTCTGAGCTCGGGCAGACCACATTTGACTGCACCAGAGCCCTGCGAGGCGAAAATCTTGAGCATTTGGTGTATACGATCGAGGGGCATAGAATCCAAATTCGTGAGCATTCCGACGATGTAAGACCAGAAGACTTCCTCGCGCTGGTCGCTCGTCGAGGCCATGGCGCTCTCCAATTCCTCGTCGTCGATCATCTCGGTAACGACGTCCGATTGGTTGTGCTTGGAGCCGCTGGGGCCGAGCTCCTCCTGGAGGATAAAGGTGTTGTTGTTGGTCTCCCGAATCAAAGACTGGGACAGCCAGTAGGCTATCTTCCGCCTGAGCACCGTCATCGGCACATGCATCACCTCGGACAGCTCGTCCAGGCTCCACTCGCTCTTCTGCTGGAAGTGCATAATGATGGTGGCATGGATCGGTGAGACGTTGAAGTTGAGCTTGCGATCTCTCGTCTCGATGTCCAGGTTTACGTTGCCCAGATGAGACTTCCAAACGAGCGTTCTATTGCCCTTGAGGGTCTCGAAGGCCTTGACGTATTTGTCCAGCTGCTGCTGCACGAAGCTGGGCAGCTCGAGCTTCCAGTCTTCCTTGAAGGGTGGCCAGAACTGCGCCGAGAGAATAAGGGCTGAGGTGGCGAAGTTGGCCCTCTCTGCGTCGTAGTTTTGGTCCAACTGGATGTTACCGTCTATCCTCTTGGAGTCGTAGATGTCCTTGATCATAACTTCGCAGTGGTGAAGCTGTTGCTCGCCGAAGCGTATCTTGAGCAGTTCGAGGTTGCGGATCTCGCTTTCCGTTTGGTAGTTCAGCTGCGAGAGGAGTCGGTCGGCCAGTAATGTCCTGTACTCGTTCACGAAGAGGTCCTGGCTGCCGTAAACGTTGACGAGCGTCGAGATTATGTCCAAGATGCGTCGGCGGACGTGCGAGCTTGACTTTCCCGACGCGCTGGATGGCGAGTCGCTAGGCTCGGCGTCGATGGGATCCGGCTGCCAGTTTTCCCAGTCCTCCTTGTCCTCGAGAGGAGAGGCTGAGCCATCACCGTCCAGTTGGATGGAATCGCCTCCTTTGGCCAACTCATCGGCTAAGTCACTGGTACCGCTTGGTTCGTCCAGCAGTCCAGTCACGACGCTTCTCACTGTGTCCTCTCGGCTCCTCAAGTAAACTTTTATGGGCTCTGTGATGCTTTCCAGCAGACTGCCAGTTGGATCCAATTGTCTAAGGGCCTTTATAGCTGCAATGTAAGCAGTCAAGATGTCCGGAGTGCTCACTCCAGGATGCAGCAACCGTGTTTTAAAAGCTTTTTGTAGCGTGCGAATTAAATACTTTCTAAGATCCGTTCTCTCCAAACAAATGCGTAGGTCATCTATAGCTGCTCGAGAATCTGGATATTCTATGACGATATTGAAGAGCTGATCTATTCTTATTCTTGTGTACGTCTCGGACAAAAAATAACTCAGCTTTTTTTTGAAAGTATTGATTGCATTTCGTATTTTAGGATCAAGATTCATTGATCTCGAAGAGCCTCCAGAATAAATTCTTATTAACCAATTCATTACAACAGTTTCTAGCCAATTTTCCAAGGGCTCTAATTGAGACGAGTCGTAACTTCTAGTGCAGACACGAGTGACATGATTCTCGATGCGAAGATGAATTAATGATGTCAGTGCACCACCTACGAGCCTTTCCAATAAATCAAGTTCGATTAATTTTTTATTAGTCTCATGAAAGATATCGACTATAGCTTGACATTGACAAGCATTCTGTTCCAGTTCACATCCTTCGCATAGCAACGTTGAACTACTGGTAGAATCATCTGCAGCTGCGGAGGCTTCAATATTACAAAATACATTAAATGATATTTTATAAAAATGTTCAATAATAACTGTATGATGCAATGGAAGTTGACTTAGTAATGTACCTCTAATTACAAGCTTAAAATAATCTAGAACATTGATTCTACAAAATAAACAGTGATTATTTTTGCAAAAGCCAGCCATTTCCAATTTTTTTAACATTGGTAGTAACTTACTAGAATCCATGTACAACTCGTTTACTGAGTTAGTAAAATTTTGAAAACCTTGCCTTTCTTCGCTACTACTATTTGAAAAATGGGACCAAAATTTTGGTGCTACGATTCTCCTCATGTGTTCTTCGATCTTGGGCATAATAAGACTCTGAAGGCAAAAGCTGAAATTTAGCATCTTAAAGCTTTCTTCTGTAGCTTCTAAATTACTGTCTTTCGTGTCAGGTTCAATTTTATTCTTTAAAATTGGAAAATTATATTCCAACCATTCTTCTACTGCACTCTTTTCAGACGTTGATGGTTCATCAAACTTGAACAGGATGTCGTATGATGTGGATGGGTCTTGATCCATTATGAAAGAAAATCTAGATCTTTTTCTTTATCGCAAAGCTAAAAATAGTTTGATACATCAGATTACTTAATGTGTGGTTAACTAATAAACAATAGTGGATAATATTTACTATTTCTTACACGTTTGCATTATTTACGACTGATAGCAAGGCATACTTTACATTGTGACGTATAATTGGCCTTTTTTTATTTAAGTACTAATAAAATAATAAACACGAAAGTTTGGTTACATTTAAAAAGCTCTTTCAAAATGCAATAATCGTAAATCAGCTGGTGGGAAAGTCACGTGACACACCGGCGCAATATTTACTTGCGCAGCGCAGCTGATGATCAGTGTCGGCTGGTGTCAAGTGTCGGTATACTGCACTCGACCTGCAGATTTGCAGAGTGCAAGAGCAGAAGGGTGCAAATAGCTTTTGTTGTGCATTAACAAATGAGTATTTTTCGTTGCAGTAAAACTTTGGTAAGTAAATCTGAATTTGTGTTAAGTCGCAATATGACGCAAATGAAAAATTGCTGCAACTACTATTTTTGTAGCTTTCCGCGTTGGCAGGTACAAAAAATATTTCAACAACTTGTGCAATAAATAATAGAGAGCCAATCGATGACTACTTTAAAAATGTGCCGATTTCGCTGGAAAACGGTGAAACTGCGGATATTAAAAGAGCAAGGTAAACACTATTTTTTCTGTTATTTTTAGTGCAAAGTAAATGAGTACAGAGGCAATATTTTTTAATATTATTTTCATTTTTAAAAGATTGATTTATCAATCAAGGAAACGAGGAATGTTGGAGAATGGATTACTTCTTAGTTCCTTTGCTAAAAAGTACTTGCACAGCTTCAGCGACTTACATCTGCATCAGTATGACTGCTTGATAAATATACCTTCAAACGATTGGGATATTTATTATTGGGCTACAGGAGTTAAGCCTGTGCCTCCTGAATTTAACAACGAAGTTATGGAATTGCTTCAAAAGTATATCCAAAATGAAAATCGAGAATCAAGAACAAGGCAACCAGATTTGTCTTAAGAATTCAGACAAAATTAAATTAGAATTTTCGAAAACAATTCGAATTGCATTGGATGTAAATATGTAATATGCTAATTTCAAATGTTGTGATAGCTAAGTGGATAACATGCTGGAATTGTAACTTTTAGGGTCGAATAGTGGAGCACACCCCAAGCTCGATAATATACTTTTCAGAACAGTTACCTTTGAGTTTTTCCAATGACCCAATATTCAAGTATAAGCTAATTTCATATGCATATACAATAGTTCAATAAGAAATAGTTAAAAACAAATTTAAAATTAATACTGAAATTTTTATTATTAAATCCGAGTGAATATTTATTAACAACTGCACGATGTTTGTTAACTAAAATTTTAGTGTTACTGAATAACAGTAAATCGTTTATTAACGAGTCTAGTTGTGCAACATTGATTTAACAATTTCAAAGTTTATCTAATATTTTTTAATAATTTTTATGTTTTAAAAAATCGATGTAACTAGATTATGTTTAATCTAATTTCAGACGATTCAAAATAAATGAAACTAAGAAGGATACTATTGGCCGTTCATCACTTAGTTTATATATAGAATATCGCATTTCCAATTTTTTTACTTAAAATAAAGAATACAAAGAAATTTAATACACTAAAAAAGTTTAATTTCACATTTTATTCATTATTAATTAAAATTTATTAAACTTTTATGCGAAAAGAATATTCATACGTATTATTTATGAATTTTTTACATAAATAATTAGTTTTTTTTTGTTTGATTATAAAAAGTAGGTAATATTTTTTTTAAGAAGTCACGTGTTAATGAATTGGCGGGATTTTGAAATTAGAAATAAAAATTGCCTCTCTCTGTTGATTTAGTTATCACTTACTTTAAGTGAAGTTAAAAACCCGGTACATTAGCTCCCCTTTGACCACTTTATAGAGTGAAAACAATATTCTAATACCATTAATAAAGATAGTCTAATATGATCGACCACAGTGATTAAATTAAGCGATACAGTAACTGAGTCAAAGTTTGCATAATTAAGAAATGAATTAATTCTATTATTTAATGATTTGTAAAAAAAAATAGTTGAGATCTAGATTTTTTATTGTTATGCGGGAATAATAATAAAGTGATTTTGTTATTTATTTTGAGGGAAAAAGTGTGAAAAGTGGATTCTCCGATTCTCCTGCGCAGAATCGTTTCCTCCGAACGCCTCGATCTGCTCGACGCTCGCGACTCACGCCTCAGTAGAGCAGTCGACGCTCGGGCGGACCGCAGGCTGCCATCGGGGGTGCAGTGCGCGCGCGCGCCTCCTCACCCCCAGCCCTTCCCCCGCGCCCCACGCGTCCCCGGCCAGCCTGAATAATAAACGGCGATTTCGCCGCGGCCTGACCTCGACCCCTCGACGCGCGCTAAGCCCGATCCGACGGCGACGCAGCTGGACCCCGTCCCCGCTATGGCCTGCCTCGGGAACGTTCTAAAGTTTCACCAGCGATACTCGTCCTCTATCCACGTCAAGGTAAGGGTATCCGAGCTCACATGCTGACCGACCAACTCCTGTCTTGCGGCCGAGGCAGGCGCTCCGCTTTTTTCTCTCCTTACATTTTTCACTTTTTTACCTACATGTGCATACCAACGGTCACATTTTTAGTAGATCTTCACAGTTGTTCAAATTACATTTTTCTCGTAAACAAAAGAACATTTATAAGGAAATTATATATCTAACAAGTATAGACAAATTATTCATGTGTGTACATTTTAATTTTAATTGCGATGTCATAGAGCAATTTAAAAATAATCTTCGGTAAACTCATTTTCTCTATAGTTCCAGATCAAAAGCATAGTTCAAAAGTTTTCACGAAACTTTACGTTACGCACTATGAGTTAATTATAAACTTCAACAATCTAGAGTGCCAAATTTCTGAATATATTTTTTCCAAAGTAAAGTCTTTTTCCTCTAATCAACTTATTTTAATCTGAATTCTTTAAAAAAGTTAAGAATATTCATGACATTGTGCGGAATAGCATATTGATTTAATGCTAGAGAAAAAATGCACTTTCTTTTTAATGAATAAAATCTTAAAATAAATATTTTCAAACTTTCTATGATACGTTATAATTAAGTATTTCTCAATTTTTTTGTTACAGATGCTTGTAATGGAAAGAAGACACTTGCATGAAACAGTTGAAGCGTACCCCGTGGAAACTATCTCATAAAATACTATAAAAATGTACAAATTTTATAAAATCCGATAAATTATTTATCAGATTTTATGCGGTTTTTGCACCATTTTATGGCGTTTTATAAGACCCTTTCAATAGGGTAGCGCAAACGTTCATTTTAAAAGCAGCGCTAAGAGAAAAAACTCTATCCGATGAAATTGTAGAAGGAAAAGAAGTTCCAAGGGAAATCTATACTTCAACATTTATGATGTAAGTTTCCTTTTACATTTCTTAATTACGAAATTATTACAAAAAGACGTTCTAAAATAAATCTTTACCATAGTGTTTCTCGATCTTGTTGTGTAATTAAAGACAAACCATTGGAACAAGTGCAGGAATAAAATAAAATACAATAAGTAAATAATAGAAAATTATTAAGGAATAACTAAGTTTAATTTACCGAATTTTATTTTATTGCACTATTTTGAATGTTTTAAAATGGCCTAATTAGGCAAATTCGAATAGCTAATAGTAAAGAGTTTTGAATGTTTTGTAAAAAAAAGTCTAAGATGGTTGGAAAGTGAGCGCAGTCACGCACAGCCAGTGAACTCCGAAAACGTCGATGCTCTACTTTTGCTAGCGGCGTATACTCTCCGTAACCTTATCAAGCCGAATAAAATTAGCCGTCGTTTGCTCACACGTTCGGGCCACAGATTCACCGAATAATTTACACTTATTTTCTATAATTTTTAGACTCTAAACGAGATAACGCTACTTTTGTTGCTTTCTTATTGCAACGTAGCAAATTCCATTAGAATCCATATGATAATACTGGCAAAAATCACCCTTTTTAAACTGACGTTGCTTTTAGTAAAAGAGCTTTACCAATTATAAACAATTTTTTATTACAACCTAAAATACTTAAAATTTAGAGACTAATTTATTTTCTACTGTTACATATGGTACATTGAAATGGATTAAGGATGTACGAGCGGTTCCTGTACAAAAATCACTTTTCCAACTTAGACAGTTCTAACTTTGAGATTATTTTCTACTATATTTACCCATGCTATTAAAACAAAAAATAATTAATTGACCGTCTAGTTTTTGAGAAAATAGCTTGTGAAAAATGACGTAAAAGTCAGCACTATCATAAGGTTCTATGTATTAAACTACCTACCTTAAAAGCTATTATTTCAAATACTAGACGGTCAATTAATTATTTTTTGTTTTAATAGCATGGGTAAATATAGTAGAAAATAATCTCAAAGTTAGAACTGTCTTAGTTGGAAAAGTGATTTTTGTACAGGAACCGCTCGTACATCCTTAATATCAATATAATGAATACCGTGAATGTAGATTTGAAGGAAACTTTGAGTAGGGAAAAGGGATCATTCTGTATACTTAGTTATTCTGAATGAAAATACAATAGGAATACTTTTGTATGAGGGAAAAAGTTTAAAAGTCACATAAGTGCTTGCTACATCGTGCATATAATTATAGCTATTTAATTAGATTTTAGGGGTATGTAAGTCTTGGATATAAACAATTTAATAAGCGTGAAAATCGCAATTCTTGAATGAAAAGTCATAAATACCTAGAAAAGTTTTTCCGCATTAATGTATTTATGCAATTTTGTGTTCTTCCTTTTATTGCTAGTGCGAATAATGCCAACGTTTCTGGTAAACTACCTTTCCGCAATAAAATAGTTTAAATTATGTTGAGGGCTTCATGTTATGAATTAAACAACAGAAGATCTAGATGCATGCGCAACTTTTTGCGAAGGTACAAGAATCAAAACGGATAAAAAAAGAAGATCGAGATCGACCCAAGGGTAGCGCGGCGGTAGTTATACACGGTGTTCAAAAATGAACTGGCACGACCAGTATATCCGTGTTCAGAATAACATTCTAAGCACTTTTTCACTTTTGGCATTTTTCAGAATTTGGGATAATTATGGAGTTATTGTTAATTAAAATCTACAATAATTAGCCAATCAGCGCTCGATTTGACGATGATCCCCGCATGTCTCTCCCCGCGCGGCCCATACTGCTCGAGTAAACCCCGCCTACCAGCGTCAGCTAGAGCGCTGATTGGCTAATTATTGTAGATTTTAATTAACAATAACTCCATAATTATCCCAAATTCTGAAAAATGCCAAAAGTGAAAAAGTGCTTAGAATGTTATTCTGAACACGGATATACTGGTCGTGCCAGTTCATTTTTGAACACCGTGTATAATCTCAGATTAAAAGTTTAATAGAATTTAGAGCATATTTATGTCCATACAGCGTTACGCCACAACCTCAAAATATGCTCGAAATATGTCATAGAATCTGCCCACTGAACAGAAGATTTAACATATTATGCCTAAAAGCTCCTTAATTTTCCGACAGGGATTGTTCCTACGGAATATAGTAATTTTTACTATAACATTTCTCTCCGTGTACTATCTAAAATGCATCTGACTACAAGTCGCAACCAGGGCCTTTATTTGTATAAATCGTATACATTCTTTTCTTGATAAATCTTGGTAATTAGTAGCAACTTTTTAAAAATAAATATTTAAAAATTAAATTTAAAAACTATTTACAAATTTTATTTCACACTGTTGTTTTACTGTTGTTTTACACGCGACGAAAATTGCAGACTTAATGTCAATTTTTAAATAACTATTTTTATTGATCTAATTTTTAAGAAATTTGCATGATAAGATAAATGAAGAATTACCTCATTACCTTTTGACTCATATAGATTCTATTATGGATTCTCATATCGACGGGCCTAATGAAAAAAAAAGTTAAAAACACTATGAAGAAAAAGCTTTTTAAATAAGGCACTGCGTGTAGTGGCCGAAACGCCGCAAAAGCAAAAAAATGTCCGGATAATGCTGTGTAAAAAAAATGCATTTCAGTAAACATTGAGAAAAATACCTTATTTGTTGTGCCACGAAAAAACCGTATTCGGGAAAACGCCGTGAAAGAAAATCTATTTCAATTATTGAACTCAACAATTATAAATTAACATTATTATAAATTTTAAAAATATTGTGCGCCGAGTAAATAGTACTTTTTAGATATAGAAAAAGTAAATATTCCATTGGTTTGTTGTTTTTTTTTATGAAAAAGTTTTTGGTTTGAATTCAATTTCAATTTCCAACATTGTAATTGTACTAAGATAAGTTTTGCTTATGATAAATTGTTATAAAAAATTGCCTATAATACCGATGCAATTCTGATCTGCTAATTAATTAAGTAAAATAAAGTTCATTAATTAATTGGAAACAATATCTTATTATAGTACATATACCTTGTGTTGCTTATACTGACTTTATAAGAAACGTCATTTTTAATATTCCAGTCTAGCGGGACGAAAGTATACGACAATCGCATGTTTGACACTGCCAATTTTCCCCCTAAACATTTATAAATGCACCTTATTTGACAAAAGAGCAAATAAAATATGATTACGAGATGCAAAACAGATCTATGATGAAAACTAAGGTATGTTTACAAAAGCTAAACTGTATTTGTTCGAAGAATAAAATGTATCTCCAGAGACTAACGTGTGCCTCCAGGGAGTAAAGTGCTTCTCCGGAGAGTAAAATAAATTAGGATAATTAGGGTGATCAAATTTTTTTCACGGCGTTTTTCCGAATAAGATTTTTTTTCATATAGCGTTGTAATAGGAAGTGCTCTTTTTTCACGGCCTTGTAATTTATGAATTTGTTTGCACAGGCAGTTGTGATATATTTCATCACAGATATTTTTTATTCTAACTATTGAATTTTACGAAAAATACACGACAACACCCAAATTGGGGGGGGGGGGGGTGGAATTAAAATTGTATGAAAATGTTAATTTTATAAGTGAATACTCGATAAAAAAAGAAGGGTAGCGCGGAGCGGGGCGATTATCGGCCGCGTCGCGTCGCTTGACAAAAGAATCGCCGGCGCGACGACTCCGCGCGGGGAAATTGAATTTGCCAAGCGATAAAGGCGCGCAGGAGGGGGAAAATAAAATACAGCGTCTCTGTCTGTCTCTCTCTCTCTCTCTCTCGGGCGCGCGTTGCCTGCAGCCCGCCTCACAGTCAACCGCGGCCGACAGCTCGCGTACCTTTCCGCTGAGCCGCGCTTCTGTATACATATTAGTATATACATATATTTTTTAAGAGACACACATATATTATATATAAAAAATCAGCGGCTACTCGTCACCTCGCTGCAGATATTTTTTGTTATTTACCCATACTCGAACGAAAAACGAGGATTCTGTTTCGATCTGGTCTGCAACGTCGTTTTGTGTCAATTATATGTAAGCATACGCCAATTTTTTGCTATTTTAATTTAGGAGTTTTATTTAGCCTCTTCCTTGAGAACATTTTACAAGTTTGTTCTCACTCATTTGGCTAATTCGATGATGTTTTTAAAAAATGCGTATTTTTTTGTGTGCGATCTTAATTTTTGGTTTCGTTTCATTAATGCGTTTTTTCTTTTGGCGTTTTTTTTAGTTTTTCACATTTTTTGTACAATAGGGTAAATATAGTTAAATACCAGTAATTGCATTCGAAGGGGCATAAATTTCCTATCTTTTCCTGCACAAAATTTTGAATTAGCTACCTAATTTTCTTATACATGGAATGATGTACTTATTTAAAAAAGTTATTGATAAAATGTTCTTGAAAAATTGAACTTCTTAAAATTTTTAAATTATTTTATTAATTAGTTTCCAAAAAAAAAATTATTTTTTAACGAAATGTATTTTCTTTTTTTTTGTTTGGTAAAGAGGTAAATCTGCAGTTTATTTTTTCGGCGTGTAGTTTCTTTACTGGAAAAGCGAGCCTTTTGAGGAACCCATGCTACGAGAATGAAAGGCAGCCGCAGTTTTGCTTGTTTACTTGTATCGATGTTTTATCACGTAACGCTTGACCGAAACTGAATGTAAAAGCAAATAAAGAAGGTTCTATTGTGAAGCATTTCGATTATTATTAGACCAAGTGTACATATATATTTTTTTCCAATTACACATCGCAAGAAATTTAAAAATTCCATCGAATCTTACATTTACTGGTAGATTTATTCGCTCACAGTTAATAGTTACAGAAAACATCAGACTATTTATTAAAATTTTGTTCTAAAAGAACGCCAGATTAATAAAATTGTTTAAAAAATTGCTTTAATCAGGAAATCTTGATTCATGACGTTTTCATGGATAATTATGCTACGTTTCTAAATGAATTACTAACTTATTATCGTATTTTCTTTCGATTCGAAAGGTTTATTAAAACTATGAGTACGACTTTCTCATTCCAAAAAAGAATATTTTTTGGCACGTGGATTACAATTGTACGTTATTATTAAAATTATCTATGTTTATTATGTTTAGAGTGTATTAAGACGATTGATTATCGCCTATGGATAAAAAACTGGTGAAAAAATTAATAAAAGATTTAGTTTCCCGAAATTGGCTGAAATAAAAAAGGTTCCAAGATTTTGTGAAGGTAAAGCTGCACGCCAATTTTCGTAGAGAAATAATCATTTTTTCTTGAAAATCAATTAATAAAATAATCTGAAAGTTTTATGAATTTTAAAATTATATTACATTTTATAGTTCGAGTTTTCCGAGATATATTTTTTTAAATACACCTTTTCGTGTATAACAAAATAATGACAATAGCTAACGAAAATTTTCGTACCCGAAAAGATAGTAAATGTTACGGATAGGATTACTCTTATTTACGATGGAATTTTTGTTAAAGAATGAATTTGACGAAAAAGCCAAATGAATTGTTCGCTAAAAACTGAAGTTGGCTGTGTAGTTGTTTTTGTAAGAAAGTTCAGTTGTCGTTTAGCAATCGCCACGAATCGTCGCAAAGAAAAATAAACAAAACGAAAATAAATTCAATAAGATATGAAAAAATATTTAAGTGTTTTTTAATCGTCTCTTTCGCCGGAAAATTTCCTGATGCTGTCTGGAACAGTAAATGTTATGCCCTTTAAAATACAATTACTTACACTTTGTTGTATTGACTCTATAAATGTTCGGGAATGTTAAAACAATAAATTTTTCTTATGTTTAATCTTTATTCGAATTAAGATTTCTTCGATATTATGGGGCGCGACTCCAATGGTCATCCCTACGCCCTCGTCCAGTCTATTTAAAGAATTTCCTCGATCTATATGACTCGCCCTTTTCTTTTTCCCGGATGCGCCAACACTTCGCACTCTCCTGCTGGCCACCGCACTCCGTCCTCAGACGATAGAGATTCTGTCGGGAGTGCTTTATATCCCCTTTCTTCTCCTGCTATGCCTGACAAGCCCAGCTGCACCAATTACAAAAACGTCATGAAATGTTCGACATAAAAACAAGATCTAGATAATGCTCTAGATCTTGTACACTGTATGCTCTATGCTCTAGATAATCTAGATAAATTTTCGCTTTTGATCTTTTCAAGAAGAAATAATTTTAGCGTTTGCACTAATTGTACTTTAAAATGCACTACTTAGATTGTTTAATAATGCTCACTATAGAGTTACGACAGAATGGATCGTTATTTTAGCCGAAAATAACAAATTAATTATTATGTTTTTACAGTTAGTCAATTAAAAATTCAAATTTCGCGCCGTAATAAAGCAGACGAAAAAGCAAATATTGAAAAACCACAAGATATTACGATACGATCTATCATTTTAGAAAGTGTCAAGTTTACAAAACAATACCTTAATGAGAAAAGATCAAAGATTGAAAATCAAATCAATCAAATCGGAGCCGAGGATTAAAAAACATTGATAAAATTGACGTTTATTTAATGAATATAAATCCCGACGAAGTTTATTAAAGGGTGGACGGTGACGCGTGGTTGCAGGTGCGTCGGCGGCCGCCGGCAGTAGTGGCATGAGGAATCCGCGGGCGGCCACCTTCTTGCTCGCAACCGGGTCGAGCGGCGCATCAGTCAGCAGCGCGTCATGAAGGCCTGAGGGTGCCCCGCGGGCCCGGAGGAGCCAGGAGCCGCCAGCATTTACCCGAGCGTATCCGTCATCCTCGGGGCACGCAGGCAGATTCCCGCCGCCGCCGGGACCAATTGCTTTCATCTTAATCACACCCACGGTGGGTAAGGAGAGTATGGCAGAGATTGTCAAGCTCCATAAAGTGCTAAATTTTATAATTATATCAAATTCTATAAAATTATTCACAAAGTATATTGTCGTCATACGTTTATTACGTATTAAGAGAAAATTAAGGGAATCCGAAAGTCAATTCAAAATTCAAATAGCCACAATATAGCAGACGAAAAAATTAATTTGCTTATAATAAATAATGTATAAGAGAATATTGCCCTCCATTAGGTAAGGATCTATCATTTTATAAAGTTCCAATTATTATTTTCATGTGTAATGTGATTTTTTACATATTATTCAAGCTTTTCTAATCAAGGTAGTGTTATATGAACTTTCAACTTTATAAAATGATAGATCCTTACCTAACGAAAGGCAAGAATTTCTTGGATTTTCCATATTTCATCTATGCTCTTTGTTATAAATAAATTAATTGCTTTTTCGTCTGATACATTAAGGAGCAGAATTAAAACTTTTAACTAATTTTCGAACCCCCTTTATGTAAACAATAAATTATATGTATACTTATTTTTTAAATTCATATAGTGTTTTATGAACAATAAAGCGATTTGGACGTAATACAAATAAAAGGGACCAAAAGTCAAGTTTAAAAATTACGCGCATGAGTGTGCATTTCTTTCAATTACTGCTGATCAAGCAAAATAAGGACGAGCTTCCAGAAACTGAAATAAATTCATTCGAAAGTTTTGAAATTTTTATATTTTTGTAATTTGAGATTACAATAGAAGCCCAGTATAAAAAGATCCACGTGGATATACATATTACAACTGGGAAATGAATAGAAGATAAAATAACGATAAAAAATGACAAAACTAATTTTTTTTCTAAAATTCTCAAAAACGTACCGTAAGAATATTTTTGACGTAATTACTACGTGCAAAGGGTAAGCGTACCTATTGAGGTAAGGATGAATTTCAAGATTTTGTATTCTGTCAAGAAAGTGCTCACATTGCTCTTCGATTAGGTTCTCTGCTATAATAAATAATGTTTCCTTTTATTTTATTTCTTGCATGTATTATCAATATTTTTCGCTTCACTATACATCTAACAAAACACTCGCGGCAAATCAGTGATTACAAGCAACAAAAGGTAAATGAAATAAATGTATTTTGTAACATAGTTATATCATTAATTGAACTCCCCAATATTAAAGCCTCGCTATTTTAGTCATTAGAGTCAATATTATACAAAGTACGAAGAGATAGATTATCCAAAGTTATATCTGTTTACCGGGACTTTAGGATAAAAAACTCGAGTCGGCGTAACGCATATATTATTTAATAAACATTATTTATTTTATTATATAGTTAAATCAATAGATATTATATTTCGTTTAAAAAAAGTGATGGACTCGATTTTGTATCAATACCTCAAGTATGCATCTTAACATTTTGATAACATTACAACACCAAACTCAAACATTTAATGAAATTTGTTCACACCGGAAGTCAAGGAAATATATTGGTAAAAACAACGTCACAGAAATGACATATATTCTAAAAGAAGGTTACATACAAAAAATATATTTATTCATTTAAAGATTTCAAATGGATTGTCTTAAATGTAAACACATGAATTGTTATATATTTGAAGCTGAATAATAAAAATGTAGTTTTGGCACCTGGTTGAAAAAAATTTGAAAATTTTCCTGTAGACTTCTTGTAGATGTCATACGCGCAAGTCCTGCAAAGTTATACAAAATTGTTTCACTCTTAGTTTATTTATATGGAATAGAGCAAAAATTGCATTAGAGTGAAATTTGACTGTATGTGAATAGTGATTTAATTTGACGCTAAGGTAAAGAGTAGAACCTTTGTGCGGAGAAAAAAACTACAGGGTCTTTTCAACGGTGTAGCATGCTTAAAAGATAGCTCAGTTGTAAATAACATGTGGATAGACATGGATATCCATAAAATTTGAATGATTGAAAGAGAAATTTCATGAAGATTTGGCATCCGTTAAGCGGACATAATAGGAGTAGAAAGAGTATAGAAAGCGCCGCGACCGGCGCTTCGCACTCCTTATGCCTCCTGCGATTTTCGGCCATGGTCACGCCGCCGATTCGTTATACAACGTTAGACGGCTTGCTTAATCGTGGCGTCCACTCGCCTAGGAGCTATAAGACGGGAGGTACTTTCACCCGTCCGCCAGTTCCCCGAAGATGACTTAGCTGTGACTCGCCCGGTGCTCTGCTTAGCATAAAGTGAGAGCCACCCATTTCTCTTTACGTTATTAGTGGCCTTGTGTAATGGGTTACGTTAACCCAGGATATACGCGGATGCCAATCGTCGAAAACGCAATCGCTTCACAAGTATCTTACGGGGGCTTAAGGGGCATGCCGCTTAAGGGAGTCAGCCTAGGTTAAATTGAAAAAATACACTTTCCAGTATAATAATTATAAAAATGTCATTCCTCACTTTTGATTAATCCAACTTTTTGCACTTTAAATACTCATATAATTTAAGCTGTTTATACACTACTAGGTCCCAAACAGTGCTCTTTATTTCTACTATTGTTCCATTAAAAATATCTCAAATTTCTATTTATTTCTTCATTTGCCATAGTTTTTTTTTCAGTACGATGAGTTACATGTCACCAGACTAGGCTAAAATTTGCGCTTCATAACTTGCACCTCAGATGTAGCGGATCTCTTTTCTGAAAAAAAAAAATAAGAAAAAAAATTATTCTAAACATTTACGTGCAAAATATTAAGTAATTTTTATTTATTCAAAAGTTATACATTATTGAATATCAGTGTATAATAGTTCACATATAATGACTTGTCATAATCAAAATATATAGTTTTCTTTTACTGAGAAAACCTCACACCATCTTGATAAATTTAATGTTATAAAATGACAATTAAAGTAAAAAAAATGCATTAATAAATTAAATAAAACTAAATGTAGTTTTGTATTTTATTTTAAGTCATATTGTTCAATTCCTCAAGAGTACCTGTGAAAAGGGGGACTTACTTTGTAATCAGCACAAGCTTTATATGACTCTGTTGCGTCGGCCAATGCTAGTGTACTGATGGTTTATGTATGAAAGCAGACGTTGACGTTTGCAGCAGAAACTCTAGAATGGAAGTTCTGGATAATTTCAAGATTAAGCTTCTCTGTTATACATTGCTCATACTAATAAATGAAATTAATCAAAATAACTTATAACAAAAAATTTAATGTTCATCAATTATTTATTAAATGCATTCATGCAATATCCATACAATATGCAGTTTAAGGGGGTTCGAAATTCAACTAAAAAATCAAATTTCGCACCATAATGTAGCAGTTGAACAAACAATTATTAATTTGCTTAAAAATAATATTTGTTTAAATGCCCGGATGGATGTACGCGTCTATAAATTTTAGTTTGTGGTGAATGGATATGAATCTATAATATAGAGGTTAATTTTTTTATACCAGTTTGGAAAAGCAGCTCCTTATTCTCGTTCTTAACAATTTAATGGTTACGATTATAAAATTGATCGACTAAAATTGCAATTGTTTTATTCTGTTAGTTTTTTTTTTTTTTAATTTACTACATGTAGAAAACGGTCGAATCTTCCACACGTTCTGTATTTGATTCTCTTAATTTGAAATAATATACCTCATAAAAGATAAAATGATTTTAAAAATTACTTACGGAGGAAGCTAATGGCTAATATATTGAACACATTTTATTCGTCTGCTATATTATGTCACGAAATTTGAATTTTGAATTGACTTTCAAACTGTCACGTAATCAGGCAGAAACACGTAGACCTGACTTGGCCAGTATTCAGTTGTTTCTTCCAGTCAGGATTTTCGCAGCAAGCCGTAACCGAGGCTATAGAAAAACGGCGCGCCGCGAGATCAATTGAAATCTTGTTAGAATGCTCATCTGTCGCGACACAAAGGATCCCACTGGCGCCCTACAGCAATAACGCAGCTGCCGGCGGATCCGTTTAATGACGAGCGTACGAAAGTCGAGACAGGAAAACGAAGAAAGCTTCAAATTGACTTTGCGATAAAACTTTCAACACGATTGAAGAAATTTGTGCATCACTTTTTTACTATTTCTTTTTTAAGTCAAATTGTACACTACAGAATTGTGAACTTTCTAGTAACTTTGATCGGTAAGAAAATGTTTTGCATGTATTTATTTTTAGCATTAATTTAATATTGATTTTGCAAGAAATGATTTTTTTCCTTTTTTATTTATAAAATTAAGAAAATTTTACAAAATAAATTATACATAACTTTATAACAAAAATGCAGAATTCTGAAAAGTTGCAGATTAATAAAACTTAAATCTCTACCTTTGAACTTTCTTCTCATCAAAGCGGATGGTAATATCTCCCTATATTATATAGACATAAGGCCAAAATGGAGGTCTACCCCCCTCTGTCCCTCCACCCCCTCCTCCCCCCTCATTGATTTTTTAAATTTTACGGTGTATTTATTATTTTAAACGAGTTTTTTAACTCGTTAAAAATCCCTCCACCCCCCCCCCCTCGCCCCTCCTCTCCCCTCCACTTCCCTCCACGTAGACACTCCTCAGCCCCTCCTTAATTTTTATAAAAGTGTAATTTTAGCTCCAAAAAATGGTGATATCATTAAAATTAACAATGAATTTTTTAATCGTATACCGCTACAGTCTACGGAACATTTAATCATTGACATAGCAGAAAACGATAATAATGAAAATTTGGCAAATATAATTCCAACAGAATTTTTAAACTCGTTAACTCCTAATGATTACTTCAACGTAAATTAAAATTAAAAAATGGTGCAATTATCGTGTTACTGAAAATTTTAAATTGAAATAATAGTTTTAAAATAAAATAATGGTTGTAAAAAAATATGTTCTGGAAATTTATGGAAAAGGTAAATATATTCAATTATATCGCTAAAGCAAATGGGTAAATGAAGCTTCGTATCGTATACAGGTAAAAAATAAGGCAAAAAATTATTTTCTAGAATTCGTCTAAAAAATAAATAGATTTAAAGATATCGGTAAAGCAAAAGTGTAGACTAATTTAAGCATCGTCTATGAGAAAAAAGTGAAAATTGAAAAATGAGTTTTTAGTCATCGATTCAAAAAGTAAACAGATTTAACTGTATCGCAAAATAAAAAATGGGTGGTGGACAAGCGGAGCGAGTAGGGGGTACCCTCCTAGTATAGTATATTATTCTATTAAAAGTTTCAGGAAAATCATTTGTTTGTCGGTCAATCTCAAAAAGCTTCTTTTGCTACGCTCTGTCGTAGAAAATGTGCTGCAATTATTAGCCTTCTACATAAACAGTAAACGAGAGGCTATTGACACTTGAAATTATTGTTGCATCGTGAATTTAAAGCAATCTTGATATTACGTTGAAGTCAACTTGAAAATGTGAGATTATTAAAGTCGATTATAATAAAAAAGCGAAACAAGCTTCTCAAAATTATGCGAAGAAACAACAGAAATTGTTCAGGAGATTACTGCCTTTTTACAATAGTAAGAGACAAAAGAAACTCTGTTGTTTAGGTTTAGTTTTAAGTTATAAAATTAGCGAAAATGCTAAGGATAACGGCGTAGTGTGCCAATAACACAAATTAGCAAATAAAATAATAACATCCTGGAATCCGTTTCAATGGATATTGGATAATAGATATCTATGGAATGTTAAGATTAATTAGTATGTTTTGACAATCTCTCCTCCTTCTGTGAGCGATAAAAATTTATGTCTTAATACAAGTGCATTAAAAAAATATCAACTTCAAAATTGGGTTCTTGATTTAACATTTAATTAACTGTTTTACCAAATAAATTAAAATATTAATAATTTATTTAATTAAAGAGTCGACTTCATTTTAATCATTGAAATAACTTTAAATTAATTTGAAGTCGATATTTTTATGCAAATACCCTGTCGGTAGTACAATTTATTTGAAAGTACTGTAATTTTGATTGAATAGTCCAGTCTGCGGTTACGTTCCCGTATTTGTAATAGTGTTTATAATATTTTTTTAAATGTACTAACGATATTTGTAGGACGAAAGTGCCCTGCGGGATGAATATGAAAATGTGCTGTTTTAGCAGAGTTAGAGAGAATCCTTATTATTTTTTGAATAAGCGAAATTAGTATTCTTAGAAGAATAACTAAAGAAAAAAGAAAATTGTAAATGAAAATAAATGAGAGTTACAATAGAATTGATGAGAAGAGTTTGTTAAATATGAGCTGTTTTACAGGTGAAGCGGGCGCGATGAGCAGCAACGGGGTTGCGAACTACGGCTTCGGCATGGGCCTAGCCGGGGCGGCTAGCACCGTGGTCAGTCAGCAAGGCCAGGGCGTCGCCGCCCTCCTGGTGATGCTCGCCGTGCTCTGCTTCATCTTTGCCTACTGCTGCTGGGGCGCACCGTTCTGCCGGGCGCTGTGCCGGCGGCACTGCTGCTGCCGCCTCGAGGACACGGATTCGGAGTCCACCGCTTACGGGGCCCAAAGCGCCACGAGGCCCTCCAGCGCCGAGCAACCCGTCCTCGCCACGCCAACCATCATACTCTTGCCCCACGGCAGGATGCTCGTCGTCGACGGCACCATATTTACCCAGTTTCAAGCCGAGAACACCGGTGAGTTTCACTCACTTCACTCAAAATCCAATCCATCAGCTCATTCCACAAAATAATTCCAAATAATTCAAAGTAACCATTTACTTATCATTAAATAACAATAACTTTTTCCTACAAGTCTCATCAGTGCATCGATTGTAATGGGACAGGTCTTAAATTCTTTATAATTTATCGCATTCTGCTCTGAAGAGTCGTACAAATTTCAAATTTATATAGGAAAAATTCAATAAAATGTGTGCGCTTGCAGGATTGGATCTGGTAGAGCTCGGGGAGAGCGTAATGCGAGCCCAACGGAATCCGGGCGGCGGACTGCGACACCAGTTGCAAAACAGCCAAGGTAGTATAATCGAAATGGACGTGGAAACACCGAGCAAGGACAGCATGGGCTCGCTGGGCTGTTTTCCGCCTCCGACTTATGAAAGTATTTACGGAAAGGAAGAGGCGGCCGACATGCCACCATCCTACTCGGATATTTTGTTACATAGGTATGCACATAATCATTTTTACAAAAAGAATATAATAATTAAGTTTTTTTAGCTTTAGGAAAAAATAGGCTTATTCCATCGTCAATTTTAAAAAAAGCTCAAAGTGGTCAATTGTTTCAATAATAATCATTCTATATTATTTGTTATGCAGCTATTTTAATCATTATAAACAATTAATTACCATTTTAACAGTTTAGACGAAGATCCATTGCAGAAATTCAGTTATTATACAGGGTGTCCAAAAAGTCTGGAAACACCCAAATAACTTTTCAGGTGATTTATTTGTAAAAAATGTCAAGGTCATATTCGATGTAATTTTCGACAAGGAATTCAACGGCGACCTTAGATTTGACCTTGAAGATGACCTTGGCGGTTTTTTTAAGGTCAAGTCAATTTTTTTTAATGGGAAGCACCATTTTTGACATCAGCAATGGAAAGAGCGGGAAATTTTACATTCAAAACCATTGAGATCAATAATTTTCCATTGATCTTAAAGGTCATTTGATTTTACTTTTAGCGTTACCCAGGAACAACGGCGTGGACGTAGTAATTTCTGTTCCCTTTGGGGTGCTTTATTATCGTGAGTCCCCTTGCCTCTCGCGTGATTGGATAAATATTTCCAACTATGATTATCGTAGATGCTCGAACTGCTCCCCATTTACTTCTTGACACTGTCCTAATCGATGGTAAAAAGCACCAACAGCATTTCTGATGATTTCAGCGGGGATGAGAGCTGATTCATCAATGATCCTTTGCCGTAATTCATCCAAATTTTGGGGTTTTGTTTTGTACACTCTATCTTTCAAATACCCACAATAGAAGTAATCAAGAGGCGTCAAATCGGGTGATCCAGCTGGCCATTCAATAATGCCTCTTCGTCCTATCCATCGATTAACAAATACCACATCTAAGTAAGCGCGAACAGTTCGTGCATAATGAGCTGCTGCGCCATCCTGTTGATACCATGTGCCATTGAAGTTTTCTCCGGTTATTTCCATTATTGCAGGAACTATTTGATTGCGGAGCATAGCTTCATAATTTTGGGCATTCAAGTTACCATCAATAAAAAATGGTCCTATAGTTTTATCCTTTAGTATTCCAACCCAGACATTTAATTTTTGTGGATATTGTGACTTAGCTTCTCGTGCCCAATAAGGATTATCAGCTGCCCAATATCTACAATTATGCCTATTCAAACTTGCGTCAAGTTGAAATGTAGCTTCATCTGAAAATACTATGTTAAATAGAAAGTTAGGATTTTGAACTATGCGAGCCATCATATCATCACAAAATTCAACGCGACGGTCGAAATCATCTTCGTTCAGTTTGTGTATCAGTGTTACTTTGTAGGGATGGAAATTCGCTTCATGTAGTATGTTATGAATAGATGATGTACTAACTTCGTGCTCTTGAGCAGCTCTACGAGTGGATGTATGCGCATCTTCAGTGAATGTTAACAAAACATCTAATGACATCTCTTCAGTACTTGCTGCCTTTGGTCTACCTGATCTAGGCAGGTCACTAATAGTGCCGGTATTTTCATACCTTTTAACAGTTTTTTGAACTGTTGCAAATGAAATTAGAGTTCTATTAGGCCTAAATGTAGCATTGAAAAGATCCCTTACAGCCCTATAAGATCGCTGCACAGGACCCCAACCTCTCATCATGAGAAGCGTTATTCTTTCTCTATCAGCGAGTTTGTCCATTGCACTTTTCTTTGCAAGAGACGCATGCTGATCAGAATATGAAAATTCAAAAACCAGTAAAATATTTTTTCAGATTGTACACTACTGCTGCGGAAAATTATTTGAACGAATTCAATAGAAGAGCTTGAAATGGTAATAATCAATAATTGTTTCTGAGTAACGCTATGGAAACTTCTCCTTTTTCAATTGCCTTAAAGGGTACAAACAAGGTTAGGTTTGAGGTCAGCACTACTTGTGATTGAAGAAAACAGCTGAAGTAAGCTTTGATCTATTTCCTTCAATAGAGTTTTTCTGCGAGACCTCAAAATTGAATAACCTCCAAATGACCTTTAAGATGAATGGAAAATTATTGACCTCAATGGTTTTGAATGTAAAATTTCCCGCTCTTTCCATTGCTGATGTCAAAAATGGTGCTTCCCATTAAAAAAAATTGACCTGACCTTAAAAAAACCATCAAGGTCATCTTCAAGGTCAAATCTAAGGTCACCGTTGAATTCTTTGTCGAAAATTACATCGAATATAACCTTGACATTTTTTACGAATAAATCACCTGAAAAGTTATTTGGGTGTTTCCAGACTTTTTGAACACCCTGTATAATATCACTTTATACGATGTGAACATTAAAATTAACAAAAAAACATGAATTTAAACTAACCCAGGAGCGATCAAAAATTCAAAAGTTACGTAAACTAGGTTGTTCTTTTCATAAAATTGCAAAAATATTGCGTATACTTTACTATAAAGTGTATAAAGTGTTGTCAAAAACTGTTGTGAATGACTCAAAAAAATGTAAAACTAGTGCTTAATAGAAAATGGAAAAGCGTGCACCAGCGTGCATAAGACATTCCAATTTTTTTTGCAATGTCTTTTTATTATACAAGCTGTAGTTTTACGAAATGAAGGTTACTCATATAATATAAATATGAAAAAATATTAATGAGTCCTTTGGAATGTGTTGTTCAAAAAATGCCTACGACAAATATTTAAAAAGATATGCTTTTTGGAATGTTTTTAAGCCATTAGCGCCTGAACGGATACTGTTCGACACCGAGTTCAGAGATTCATCTTTTTGAATGAAAAATTTTTTTTATTAATCTTAAGCCAATAACTTATCTTAGTCACCTAAGATTAACCTAACTTACCTAAGCCAATACCGTATCCGGGGTAAATTGTTTCAAAATAATTATTCTATAGCCAAAGGTTGTAAACTACATAGAAACACTTTATCTGCCAAAAATAATATATAATATCAAATAATATAAAAAAATGGTAATATATATAAAAGATAACACAAATTTAAACAAAAACAAATACGTCACAAAAAAACTTTTGTGCACTTATTTCAACTAATTTTCACATTCATTACAAATGTAATTGCTTTTCATTTTTATACACTTTTCATGTGCCCACTCTAAAAAAACATTGTTCAAATAAGTACTGCTCATTTACAATATTTAAAAAAAAAAAAAAAACACTAAATTTGATAAAGCCAAGTTTCCCCCGAGAAATTGCACCATCTGGCCCCAAAGACATGTTAAAGTTTGACATAAATTTTTTTTATTATTTACATGTATTAAAAAAAATTGATATGAATTATTATATACTATAGATCCCTCTACCATGTGGTATATTAATATTTATTCAAATATATTTATTTAAATTGTAATGAATACTTTTGGAAAATCAGAAATTAAATTTTGAGTATATAAGAAATGAAGACATATCGTAACATATCGACAACACATTGTTTACATGAATTTAGTACACATAGCTTAACTGCTTATAATGTAAATAGCGAGTTAATAGCGAGTTATAAGCAGTGCGCCTACTTGCCCCTGTAGCCAACTTGCCCCGGTCTCCCCTACTTATAACAGATTGTATAAATGAAATGTCGAAAAAAAAACAAGAGATGCTTGCCCTCCCGCAGGTAACAAGCTAAAATTACAAGTTGGTATAATAATACCTTCACGACATTACATTATTCAAGCTTTTCTCATCACGGTAATGTTATACTTGGAACTTTATAATATATTACTTGATTTTTCGATATTTTATTTATACTATATGTTATAAGCTAACGAATTGTTTGTTCGTTTGCTATATTGTAGCGCGAAGTTTAAATTTTTTACTGACTTCCAGACGCGCTTAAATATTTCTTCGAAACAACTAATTATTTTGTTGAAACTGCTAAACTTATTTGGAAATATACAAATTGACTTATTTTCGTACAAATATTTGTACGAAAACTTTGTTTAATTTGTTTCTTCAAACATGTTTTTAAATTTCTTTATATTTTTATATTAATAATTATTATATATTTTGCTATTTTATTAATATTTGATTTACGTAATTATTTAAAGAATTTATATATATGCTTTTATTTTAATTTTTTAAAACCATTTTTAAGCAATCATTGAACGTAAAAACAGACATATTTCATTTTTTATTTAATTTTTTTCTGGAAAAATAGTAATCAAATAAGATCAAAATTGTTATGGAATAAAAATATTTATATTCTTTATTATCATGACTTTTTTTAAACATTCCAAAGATTAAAGTATAAAAGTTGAGTATCAGAATCTAAAAAATAAGTATGTTAATTCAGTTAGTAAAACTAGAAATAAAAAAATAGAATTATCAAAAATGCTTAAAAAAGTTAGTGAAAAAAGTTGTCAAATTAACGGAATAAAGATCTATAATGATTTAAAAACTGTAGACTTAAGTAAAAAGGCATCAAATATCAAAATCAATGGGTGGATAAGTGAAAATATATGAACTTAGTGCAATACATAAAAAAATGTTAAGTATATATAGGTTATGAAGTGTTATTAAAAAAGTAAATCTATTATTTCATTTTTATAGTTGTTAGTTTAGTTTTAGTTTAATAGTAATTAGGATTCAGGCTGTAAGTGTTTCAACTCTCCTTGTTTATTAATCAAGGATAGTATTGAGCAACTTATAAGCATAATATATATACCGGGCCAGAGAACAGGAATTGTTTTCCTCATCTGGATTACTTTTGTAATGTAATATTTTACTTTGGTTAAATAAATAAATAAGTAAATTACTTTAGAAGAAATAAAATATAAAAAAAATGAATATAAAAATGTAAAGGTGAATATTCTTCATACGTACAAATGTACATTTTCTGAAAATTTCAAATTAATTAAAGCATTTTTGCGCAAGCTATCGTTGGATATAGAAAACACATTTTTTTCATTTTTTTAACAACAAATACATTTCTTTAAGTTTATATAATTTTCTGAAAAAATACGGTAACGGTAATAGTTAAAATAACTTATACGCAACACGTGTGCAAGCGATTCACGTCCCCGTCTTTTGTAATCGTAATGTACTATTTTTTTTTCAAAAAAGATAGGCAATTTTATACTTTTTAATTACTGTTTATTATGTGTGTATCTCAATCCTATCATTACAAAAAATTAAAAATAATTTTTTTTCAAATTGAAAATTGAAAATAAAGAAAACTAATTAGCGAATTGAAATGATTATACTTTTGCCCAATTCGGAATTAAAAAAGAGAAATAATGAGCTATGAGAGTTTAAATTCTGATGTGTAGTTGCCAAGTTGCCATTAAACATATTTCCACTATAAGATTGAAGAAAACTTGAATTTTTACTATATCACAATGCTTCCTCTAGGAGGAAGCAAAAAAAGAAGTTGTTTGCGATGAGACTTTATACCTACAGATTAGCGAATCTGCCATTCGAGATGGAGATGCAGGAGTATGCTCGGAGGGTGGAAAGCAAGGAAGAGATCGAAATGCATAGTTTGGAAAACTGCCCGCGCATAATCGGCAATCCGATGAGCGGCTTCGGCTACCCGTACGCCGCGGCCTATTCGAGTCACAGTTTGCCGCGAAGCAGTTCAGGCCGCGAGCCTTCGCTGATCGGCAACCCCCTGGATGCCTACTACGTGGACAACGAATTGGCCGGCCTGTACGCGAGCGGCCGCCGTCGCAGCCTCACCACCGAGGGCGTCACCTCAAGATGCACCCGCGAGCATGAGCTCGCCCTCACCGTTGCTGCCGACGAACCTGTAGAACCTCCCACCAACCAGTGCTCCAACGAGAGACGCGAATCTCCAAGCAAACCGAACGATCGCACCGATGATGGTCAGTACCTCCTTTTTTTCTCATATAACAAGGAAGCGAAATTTCTTTTATTTATTTTTTTTTTTTTTAAATTCACGGAGCTTCAAAAGTTCGAGAAGAACATGTAGTAAAAGAGATGATCTTTGTGATTACAGAGCAGCACTCATAATATAAAGTTACTTAAAGTTTTGAAAGTTAATTATTAAATTAACTTTAATAATTGATGAGAAATTACAGAAAAGGGAGATAAACGATCCTGCCATCGTCGGAAGGAAGCGAGGCCACGCACCGACAGCGCGAGCTCGAGGAATAAGGTCAGAAGTGGTCCGCGCGTCAAGGAGGATGTTGAGGATTCAGCGGAGGAGATGATATTCGCGAGGCCGAGAAGATCGGAGGACAGTGTGGAGAGCAGCTTGGCCAGGGTGCATCGAGAAATTCGGACTCAGAGCGAGTTAAACGAGCGGCTCGAATGGTACCTAGAGAACCTGGATGTGAGCCAGGCCGAGGGGTACGATGCGGAGGAAGCCGCGGCGGAGGTCCGTGCGAGCGGACCCGTCGACGAGATCTGCGCCGAAGACGAGCCGAACAACTTTAAGGCTCTGGCCGACATTCGTGAGAGCAGAGTTTAGGCGAGGCCGATCACTTCAAGACTGTCTGCATGTTATTAAGGGGACAGACCAGGATTAAATTTAAGACTAATTGGATTGAAAAATTCTTATTGAAAACTCACAAGTCATAAAAAATAAAAGCTTTAATGAATGGTGCTTTTTCACTAAACTTTTTTAATAGTTTATTCCGCTTACGTTCTAAACAATTTAAAAAGTTGCAAAATAAAACAAATGTGTCAATAGGATAAATTTTCTTTGAAATAGGGTGCGACAAAGCTGAAAATATATTAGTCATAAAAAATTATCAATGTAATTATTTGCAATATTTTTACTTAAAGCGATAAAAATCGAGTAGAGTTTGATATTTTTAATCAATAAATAATTATTTTTTTCGGATTTAAGCCTGGCTTGCCCCCTTAAATAAATAATCACTGTTGCGCAGAGACTACTTTTTTGCATCATACTTGTGTTGTGTAATTGACATCCAACTTCGTTTACTTGATTTTGGCCGATGAAAGAGTGGGTGATTAAATGTTTTTTGGCTATCTCTTAGTTATTTGAGTGTCAATAGTCAAAAAACTCGCGCAGTAATAAAGAAATTAACAAATAGATGCAGATATTAGAATGGTCCGTCCAAAGACTAACACAATTTTTAAGTCGTACAATTATCGGACTTCATAATTTAGCTTATTTTTTTAAAATGATCTCAAATAATTTGACATTGTTTGTATGTAACGATTAAAAGAAAAAACTTTAATCTATATTATCTTTTATATTAATGTAAGTATGGCGTGTATCTAGGAATGATGTGTTCAAGAAAACCTGTATATTTATAAATGCAATAGTTAGTCATTGCAAATGACCCGAATGCTATATATTATCTGAAAGATAATAAAAAAAATCTGTGGCACAAGTACATTGTAGTATATATTTATATGTATGTATATGAAATTAAAATACTATTTGTGTAATATGTAAAAATTATATGCACTATTAATGTTAGTAATAAAAGAAATCTGGAATAATTAAATGTCAAATAAAATATTGCGATCTTATTTTTAAGTTTTTTTCTTAAATAAATATTGTATTTCCTTTATAAATGATATTTACAAAAGTTTTGTCAGTTAATTAAGTAAGTCGACAAATTTTACTTCTTTTAATAAGTGTTTAAAACTTACCAACTTATATTATTCTATATTTACTTTTATTTAATCGCTATCCATTTCTTCTGGAGCTGATGAATCATCATCGTCAGTATCCTGTTTGTTCCAGTCTTTCAATTTAGCTCCCATAACAAAATCGTCCCTTAAAACACTCCAAACTTTGTCATCCTAAAAGTACCAGTATAATTATTATGTGAAAAACAAAAATTATTTTTGGACATAAATATTTTGGCTTAAACAAAAATTTTCATCACAATGTACCTTTTTATTACTGCTGTCATCATCTACCATTTCTTCTTTTTCATCTTTTAGTTCTTTTTCGTTAACATTCTCAGTTAGTTTATTAGTACCACCCATTAAAACATCTAGAAATGCTTTTCTATCAATATTTTTTAAAGCTTTTTCTTTTTTCCTTTCTAAAGGTCCAGCTTCAACTAATTTTTCTTCAATCTCTTTCTGCTGTTGTTTCACTGCATTAAATAATTGAACCACACCACTGAAATAGAAAAAAATACCAATAAAATATTTTTACAGATTACTTTTCATATTTTAATTAATTACTTTGTAGCAATTTTTTGTAATCGCCTTTCACGTTCTTTGTCTAGTACTGAAGGTTTTACTCTGATTCCTAACGCATCCTTTCTTCTGTGTTTTTTCTCTTCAACATTATTCAAACTTTCATTATTAACTGTTTCTTCTACTTTGACAGTTTCCTTTTTAATTTCACCATCTTTACCTTCCAATTCAAATGAAAGATATTCTTCCTTCGGCTTAGAAATTATTTCATTTAACTTTTTAGCTTTAGATAAGACAATTGATTTTTTCTTTTTGGGTTTATTAGTACTCAAAATTTTCTTCATAGCATCAGCCCATCCAGGATTCATTTTTGATTTGTCCTGGATCTCATTGTCATCTCGATCAGAATCTGATTGATCTCCTTCTGCTCCAGAACTTGAGAGTTCATTAGTATTAATATTTTTTCCACTATTCATCTCTTCATTGGGACTATCCATTCCAGCCTCTTCGGCATCAGAATCTTGATATCCATCGCTATCTGTTACTACAGGTATATGAACTGAAAATCAGCAATAGGTTATATTTACATATTTTCTTAAACACTTTAAAATGTAATTTTGTCAAAGTCAATTTTTCGATTTCAGCAAAATTTAATTGATGATAATGTTTTAAAATTTTATTAATTTAAAATTAACAAATAGAAAACGAAATAAAAAAAACAATAACAAACAACTTACCTAAGGGTTTTTTGGGAGATTTTTTTATTTTGGTCGAATTATCTAAGCCTATCATGTTGAACTATATAGGTAACTCAAGAGTATCAGTAAATATAAGGTACTTGTTAAAATTTAATGACGTTTTAGTATAAAGTTTTCATCAACACATTAAACGGCACGAGCTCAACCGCGTGCCGCTGCCGCGTGGTGATGTTTTCGGCTAATTTCAGGTTTTCACTACAAATCTGTTTTACCGATAAGGCCATTTGACAATGTATATGTATATATATAATATTTATAGCATAATTTATTCAATATAAAAATAAACCTGGTAATAATTTATAACGGGTAAAAATAAATTCAATATTAACATGGATCAAACTTGTCCCGCGAAAGCATTCATTAATTCGATATTCCTTTGTTAATTTAAATGATTTATAATTTTTCTTATCGACCGAAACGTAACGGTATTTTTTGGAATTTCATGACAACCACATAAAATTTCCGTAGTGAAATACATGTAAAATTCAAAGACAGCAAGTATTGGATTATTAAAGTATAGCATTTTTTTTATTTAAAATTCTCATTTTTAGAGGGGTCAGCACGTTCGATGTGAAGGATTCACCATTCAGCATTCACTGCAAGCGATGCCGTATATTTATGCTTGGCATGCGTGCAGCGTGCCGCGTGCGGTGTGGTCGAGTGGTGGTGGTAGTGCGAAGGCGCGCGGACCAGATTCGGCGGGGTCCTTGTAATATTTTTTAAATCTTATTAACAACAGCGATAAAGCGATAAAATAACTAACAATGAATACAAGATGGAAAGATTCTAGGAAATCGGCGAGAGCTTCACCAGTGCTGTTCGAAGATGAAGGTAAATGAAGTTCATTTTTAGGCTATCTTACTGCTGTCACTGAATTCGTTAAACTTTTATTGTTCATTTATTATTTTTATATTTATTTTGGATTAAACTTTCGTCATAATTATACAATAGAGTTTATGAGAGTATTGGAGTGACCGAAGGTTTAAGACAAACACAAATATATCGAATTTTTATGCTGAAAAGTTTGGTTATTGATCATTAATACACTAATGTTCAACTGAATCACAATTGATTCATTGACAGTAGCAATTAAAGTTCAAAAATTTCTAGTACTTAAGTTGTGTGTCAAGTGAAAAAAAGTTTATTTTGAGACATTTGACATTTTAATTTGCAGAAATTGGCACCTCGTCAACAGACGAAGTAAAAGTAATAAAATCATCCCCGACAACAAAATCAAATACTGGTCACAGCACACCAGTTCGTAGTAAAGCTGAATTATCAGACGTGCCAGATTTAAATTACAGTGAAAGTCCAATAGAACAGTTAACCCAACATCCACCGAATGAAGTGGGCTGGGATTATCATAGGCCATTTACAAAGGAAGAAAGTGGAAAATCCACATTTACTACAGGTATTAACCATACTCCTAAAAGAAATGTTCTCTTATCAAAAAAGAGAAATTCTAATTCTCCTTTGTTATACAAACCTCTAAAAAAGAAGTTAATTCATGAAGAACAAAAGGAAGATGTAGCAGGATTTATGGAAGAGTTAGAGGCTATTGTGGTAAATATAAAAATGCATGGCGAAAAAAATAGTGAAAATTCCAAAAAGACTGACCATGAAGTTAAAAGCCAACTAATGGTTCGAATGGACAGTGAACAATCTGATGAAGATATTAAGCTTCAAATTTCTACTAATACTGATGAATCTCTTGGACAATATAATGGAATATCAAAAACTAATAATTATGCTGCCTTATTAAATGATTCAATGGAAAATGTAATGGTGCTTTGTAGTCAAGAGATAGAGGAAGAATTTAATAAGAAGAAAAGTCCACTTAACACTAATATTTCTAGGGAAAAAATATCAACAAAAATATCACCAGATTCCAGTTTGGAAAAAATGTTTAAAAACTTATCAAAAGAGAATGTACAACCTTTATGTGAAAGCGAAAAGTCTAATGAATCATCTGACAAGTATTCATCTATAAGTAAAGGAGAATCGTGTTCATCAGAAATACCGGATGATTCGTTTGATCAATTCTTTACTGAAATAGATGATAAGGAATTATGTAAAAATTCTAAAATTAATATTGATGATGATAGTAATTCATCAAAAGTGAAAAGTTACACAAACATTTCTTCATCGACAACTGCATCGAAAAATTCCACTATTTCAAATAAATTTTTTCAGTCAAAAATATCAATTCCTACATCTCAAAAAACACATTCAACTATTTTCAATAATGATGAATCACAATCAGAAACTGTTCCAGTTCAAAACAAACTTTTAAATTCAAAAGCAAACTTTGGATATTTGAATAAAATATATGTAAAAAATGAAAGTTCTGGCTTTGATTCTGAAACAAGTACTACTAATAGTGACAGAAGTGCAGAGACAAGGTTTTTAAAAGCTAAAAGTTTTTCTGGCTCCAATTTATGTATGCAAAACAGCAACACAAATAACAGGTTTATGATTTATAACTCTCGAAGTACTTCTCATCTTAATGTAAATGCAACGAAGAGTGAAAAAAATGTTAATTTAATTTCTATGTCAGAAAACAAAGGTTGGAGGAGAACAAATTCTGGTTCAGCTATTGGTCAGCCGAGTGTAAACAGTAATACTCAACAATCAAGTATGAATAGATTTGGTAGCAACGGTTCACAAACACATTTTACACCTGAAGAAATAGAGAGGAAACGATTGGAAGCTTTAAGTAGGAGAGAGGCGAAAAAAAAGTATAATTTTTCAGGGGCAAGAACAATGCATAATCAAATAAAACGATAAAACTGATGCAGATTTGACTGAGATTTCTAAAGTTATGTGATTGTATAAAAAATTTCTGTATTCTTTGTAAGTTTGTGTCATATTATAAGTAAATTAAGTGAAACTAAAAAATGTATTAAAGCACATGTTGAAAACCCTACTTATCTTAGGGCTTCTATTGTATTATTATTTTTATTATTGTTTATAAGGTTTGAAAAATTTATAAATTTGCTAATAAAAAATTGGCTGTGCCATTTATTTGAAATTTTTATCATTGTTTTCCTTGCAATATTTACACTACTGTATTTCCATTGGATTTTTTGTATTTATTGGTAAATGTTCACATTTTATTTGTTCATTTAAATTGAAGGGACTGAAAATTCCTTTTTATAAAAGAGATTATAAAATTAGGTGAACAGTATTAAGATTAGTATTTTTTACAATTATGTATAATAATGTAAAAACATCATATTATTCAAGCTTTTCTTATGAAAGTATTGATATATGAAGTTGGAATTTTATAAAATGATAGTTGATAGTTACCTAACGGAGGACAAGTATCTCTTCACTGTTTGTTTCTTCATAATTCATTCATACTGTTTGTTATAAGCAAACTAATTGTTTTTTCGTCTGCTTTGTTATGGCGCGTAATTTGAACTTTTAATTAACTAAATTATGTATTTTTATATCATCTGCGCAAAAGTTGGTAAAAGTATACGCATACAGACGGCAGTAAGGAAGGTTAAGGGAAAATAAGAATATCATAATTAAAAACTACACAATATTTATTCCAATAGCTTTATTTATTAATTTAAAGCACAGTACAAAATAAATTACTAATAATTTACTATAAGTACATATACACATATAAATGATACAATTCATTTATTATTTTACAAACTTAATAATTGAATTTCTTTTTCGCAAACACAAATAAATTCTGCATCAGTTCTAAAATGTTTGAAAATCATCAAATAAAGTGCGCCATTAAACAAAGATGAAGCAAATTATTATTTGTTTTTTTAATTTCTCATAATTTATTTTTGCAAAACATTATTCCTTGTATGGGAGGAATCCATAATGATTTTTCATCAGAATATTTACGAAATATTTTTAAATTATTACCACCAACACAGATCAATGTATTAGTGCATAAGAATTTTATACCTAAAAATACTATTTAAATATTTATATTTTATCCTTTTTTTTACAAAATTCACCTGTTATTTGAGAATAATGGAAAATTCTGAATTTAACAATGAAGTGATTTTTACCAATATTTCATGATTTATAATAATTCGAAATATAAGTAGATTCAAAGGATTATCACCTACACCTGTAGCTAAAACATAATCATGATTATTTAAAATTTTAATATCAAAACGGTTTATTCCTGACTGAGGCAATTTCAAAGCAAAACTTTCATAAAGTATCAGATTTTTTATATTTGAAATATTACTTTCCATTAATAAGTTCCAAAACATTAATAGTTTACCATTATCATTAAAAAATACAATCTGCACTTTTTTAAAGTAATGCTACAGAAGAAAATATGAAATATAAATTTAGTTACGGTAACCATCAAAACATGCAATAAAAACAAAAATTTTTATATTATTTCATCGATTTCTTATTGCACTTATATCGACATATCTTGTTTCTGCATGTGTATTATACATATTAATTCTTTTCATATTCAAATTTTACTTCTTAGTTCGCCTAGTCCATGCAACATGTAAGAAGCTCTCCCTCCTCCAGAGAATAGTAAATATTTCCTGAAATTTTATATTTGCCTCTTTAAGATAAATACTAGAAATATCTACATTGATAAAGATTTTGAGACTAATTGGATTAAAAAATTCTTATTGGAAACTAAGTTGTGTTTTTTTTTTCAAACAAAGTTTATCCTATTGACGCATTTTTTTTTTATTTTATAACTTTTCAGATTGCTTAGAACTTGAGCGCAATAGACTATTCATAAAGTTGAAGCGGCAATTAGTCTTAAAACCTTTATAAATTAAGTATTTTGAATATCTTAAAGGAGTAAATATGAAGTAGAGTTAGATATTTGTAGCGAATAAATTATTTTTTAATTTTCTTCAGATTTAAGCCTGGTTTGACTTGCCCTTAAAGCATCAACATGATTTATATTAAGAGATAGATTTTTTAGCCGCTGAAATGGCAAAAGTTGAAAACATGTTGAAAAAAGACTACTTATTGGTATTCATAGCACGATATTTTTTCCGTACAACTGTAGTGCAAACAAAGCTATTAGAACACTTTGGATCCTAGCTTATACAGTTATAAAGCTGCTGAGGCACCAATAAGAGATTCAAGGCCAGACAGCAGTGTGCACGTGTCAGCCCTTCCCCTTCTCGGTATATGAGGCGCGTCTGCGAACCAGAGAAAATAAAAAAATTGACTAATTGTTTAAGTTGCGTCTGAAACGGAAGAAAACATTTTTCCTTTTGAGGTCGCGCACGTGGAGAACGCGGCGACACATTCTGTACAATACACCTGGTTTTAAATCTATGTAAATAAGCAAAGAGCGGCGCATAATGGCTTGCATAACGATTTGGCACTCTGCCGTATCGCCCCATCAGCATTGGTTTTGCGCCGTCGCACCGTACCTCTTTCAGCAAGGGTAACAACTTTTCCGAGCTTTTCAGCCTGTTTTTCTAGCACCTATACACGTTTATTGGAAAAAAAGCTTACAAAATCGACTTTGCGAACTTTGAGCTAACTTGCAAATTATGTAAGTAAAGCGCGCATGCGATCGAAGAATCGGTCCGGGGTAAACATAAAAATTGCCCATCTTTGTTGCGTAATGCATTATCCGTCCTTGCAGGAACAGTGGGATAATCTGAAGCTATGACGATTCTTACTACGAAGCGTACATCAAAATCGTGGGCATGCATTTTTGCAAAGATTTTTAATGAGAAAGAAAGGAGAAAAAATATAAAACGAAGCATAAACAGAGTCGTCGGGGTTGCTGGCTGTGATGGCCTGTTGCCTCGATTAGGGGAGGAGGAGGTGAAGGAGGAGTGCAGGCAGCTGGAGAGCGCGAGCGATTGGTTGCTCCTTAGCGCTGCAGCGGCTAGTCACTCTCGGCTAGCTTCCTATAAAGAGGCTCTCTTTCGTGCATCAGCGCGCATAGTCAGTTCTGACGCTCCAGCGACATGGGATAGCTCTTAAACGTCAGATTGCAGAGCAGCCAAGCAGTCAGTATGCTTCAGGAACTCCACGACTCGTTCCTGTCCCCCGTCACCCTCTTTTTCACAGCGTACTGCATCATTTTCATCACCTGCTTAATCGTCAACAGCCTCAAATTCAACTACGCTCTGCGCAAAATACCCTCGCCGCAAGCTCTGCCTCTAATCGGCAACGCGATACAACTTCATTGCAGCCTCGAAGGTAAATGTATTCAACTACGTACGTTCTTTTTTCAAACTTTTCATATAGTTTCGCAACGCTAAAACAGCTCTTCTTCATTTTATCAAAATCTTACTTTATTTTCTTCTTATATACCCAGAGTCTTTTCTTTTAACAAACGATTTTCAAATATAAGAGACTAGGCGAAAATAGAGATTAGGCGGTTATAACTGGGCTAATTCGTAGCAGGGAGAGCAGGATAGAGCAGCTGCACTATTAAAGCTGGCGGCGGCGGCGGCGGCGGCGGCGGCGGCGACGACGACATAAGCCCGACGGTCAACGTCCTCGCGGCACGTGCGCACGTTTCGCCTGCTGCAGCCGCTGGACTCGCACTCCACTGCCACCCTCTTATCGATCCATTTTTTCTTGCTTTTTTTCAGAATTCTTCAAGAAACTCCTCAACTGGAGCAAGGAATTCGGAGACATTTATCTTTTGTGGGTGGGCAGTCGACCATTCATATTTTTGTACAGGGTGGAAGCAGTCCAGCCGCTACTCAGCAGCAGCATTCACATCGACAAAAGCTTAGAGTACCGATACTTGAAGCCATGGCTGGGCACCGGCTTACTCACCAGCACCGGTAACTTTAATAAAACTAAATTTAATATACATTATATTCCTTTTTGCGCTTTTTAAATGACCGCTGAAATCGTTTTTTTTTTTTTAGGTGAGAAGTGGCATTCGCGTAGAAAACTACTCAGCACAATTTTTCACAGTAAAATGATAAAAGATTACTTCCAAGTGGTAAGGCGAGAGTCTCAGATTTTCGTCTCGTGCTTGAGCTCCGAATTGGAAAAAGCCGAGTTTAACATCGTGCCGTACGCCAAGCGCGCCGCCCTCGACATCATATGCGGTATTTACTTGTTGTTCTGCTTAATTGCGCGTCCCTTTAAATTGTCGAATACGCTTTTTTTATCTTTGGGGTCTCTCTTCACATCCATCGGCTTATTTTTCAAGGCAGCTGGAGTGCTCTCAAATTTTTTAGCATTTCTTTTCTTATCTGCATCGCTGTTTTTCCTGCGTGTAAGGCGCCTCCGTCAAAATCCTTATCAATTTCGATACAGTATAAAAAAGAAGGATTGATAAACTTTTCCCTACCGCACGCTTTTTTGATCCTTGCTTGCGCTCTTCTTTTTCTTTTTATCGAATTGACCAAAGCGCCGTGCCGAAGATACTTTATCTTTTGACTTCATTATCTTGTTATTATGCCGGGGCATTGACAATTGAATTGTTCGATTCGTAGCTGAAAGAGAATATACAGTCTAACAACATTTTTACTAGAATCTGTAGGTTATTGCATAAAAAAGCAGTTTACTTAATAAATGGCTATTTAAACTTTCAAACAGTATACAACCTTTAGCTTTGAGCACTCTAGAGGGGATGCGTTGAACAGGCTTATTGCTGGGTTGCTCAACTTTTTTCGGTTTGGCGAGATGAATTATTCGCCGCGAAGTTTCGAAAACAACCACACTGTTGACGTTCGGTATTTTTTTCCTCAAATCATCCTTCACGAGTGATCGGACCCGCGGCTGAGCTAGCTCGAGTATTCGATCGGATACTCTATACTACATATATATACACCGCGGAGGAGTAAACATTATTAAACATTATAAGCTCGAGTTTCGTCAAGCAGGAAGGAGAAAAATGCTAACCTTTTTAACGAATCCGGCATCGAATTTCCCGCTATCCTTAACCGAGAATCCGAACTTTTTTTCATTGTCGCTGCGTCGCAAGTTCGGGTAAAATGCCTGCAAACGGTTTTTGTTAGGGCTTAATCGGCGATAAGCGATGCAAAACAATGTCTTTTATTTCTTCCATGCCCACACTTACAAAAGGATCGATTTTTTTGTCTTGGCGATGTTTTGTGTACAAACTCTCCGGAAAAATGGGTTTTTTTAAAAAACTGTACGACATAGTCGCCATATCACTATATCAGTCACGCGGAATATCATCTTAATTAAAGTATGTTTTTTTTTATTTTCGGTAAAAAACAAGCGATGCAATTTCGTCGAAGCTTGAAGTTAGTAACTAGAAGTTTCAAATGTTTTTTTTTCACTGTATGTACAGAGTACACGTTGGGCACTCACATCAACGCTCAGACCAATTTCAACAATGAGTATGTAGCGGCGGTGAACAGGTAATAAAGCAAGAAACGTAATTATATTCCCTGATTAGAGAAATTATTGATTTGGGGCTGATTAAACTGTACCATTCTAAAAACGAAATTCTCTCATTATTGAATCAATGTTGATTTTATGAAAAACGATAACTAGTGTGTATTTATATAACAATGTGTATTTAAGTGGAAAAAAAGAAAGAATAATAATTTTGAATAAAATGTTCGCAGCTTAGCGTCGATCTCTCAGATGAGATTCACGAATATTTTGATAAAATACGAAGCGATATTCAAATTGACGGATCTCGGAAAAAAGCATGAGAAAGCTCTCGGAATAAGCCGTACGTTCATCGACAAGGTGAGTGGTAGAGTTGTTGGTGGCCCGAAGCAATTACTACACAAAATTATGCAAGTATAGGTGATCGCTAAGAGGAGAGCGATGTCCGAGGGGAATAATGAAGAAGACTCGTCGACGATGATGAGAACGTTACTGGATCTCCTATTGGATGTGTCGAAAAAGGGGGACGTGCTGACGAACGCGGACATTAGGGAAGAGGTGAGCACTTTTGTCTTCGCTGGTCACGATACTGTGGGTACCAGCATCTCCTGGATTCTTTATGCCTTGGGCAGGTATCCCGAGTATCAGGTGAGTGTGACAGTAGAGTGAACTGTACTCTTAAGCTAATCGAGCCATTTGTCCTATTAAAGGATAAAATAATAGAGGAATGCGATGCGCTACTAGCAACAGAAGAATTCACTTACGAATCCCTGCATAAGTTGGTTTGGT
Source organism: Sycophila sp. Sp_5 (assembly GCA_018906775.1). Taxonomy (NCBI): domain Eukaryota; kingdom Metazoa; phylum Arthropoda; class Insecta; order Hymenoptera; family Eurytomidae; genus Sycophila; species Sycophila sp. Sp_5. The sequence goes on from JACCID010000015.1 coordinate 916,205, forward strand.
TAGACGCTTGCATCAAAGAGACGTGGCGACTTTATCCCGTTACTCCTCTCATAGCCAGGCAAATTTATAAACCGATCGAGCTCTGTAAGTTTAAATTTGCACGAAGAAAAATGATTAGTAAGATTTATCGAACTATAAAGAAAAAGCTTGAATAATGCTGTCTTTGGCGCGAAATTTGAATAAGAAAAGTATACTAATTGGTAGAGAATTACTGGCAATAATAAAGTTGTTGCTAATAGCGTAATACTGATTTTCATGGCGCAGATGGTACGGAGATTCCGGTAGGTTCGACGGTGCTGGTGAACTCTTACCTGTTACATCGGGACCCGCGCCATTTCCCTCAACCGGAGAAGTACATGCCCGAGCGTTTTCTCCCCAACAGGCGAAAATATCCAAACTACGCGTACATTCCATTCAGCGCGGGATCGCGCAACTGCATCGGCGCGAAATTCGCAGCGATGGAAGTCAAAGTGACGCTGCTGACCTTGCTGCGCTCCTACGAGTTCCGCGCCATCGACTCCGAGAGTCAGTTACGCTTTGTCTCTCAGCTGGTGCTCAACAACGTCGACGGCATTCGCCTCAGTATTAGCCCTCGACGGCCTCTATCGTCTCGGTGAATTGGCAGTTTGCCATCATTTATTATAATTACTCTTATTACCAATTAAATAAATCGATAAATTTAACAGCCTCCTATTAAAATCTTTATTTTTCCTTCAAATTCTTTAAACATTCTCATATTCAAACTGCAAATCTGCAATACGCAACTTTTTTTTAAAGCGCCGATAAAGAAGTGAACTCTGTTAATTTTATAAGTTGGTACTGTAACTTTCTTCTATAGCGACTTTTGCTGCCAAACGCCCTGCGCCAACGCCACGCGGCCACGTTCCCATGATTCGGCATATATTATTGCTTATATTTATCGTCTGCTTACATCATTTTATCTATATACATTGATTATCAGCCTTGAAAATTTATTCGTTGGTATTTTTTAGAATGACAAGGCTCTCTTTATATTTTAAAGTGGATAATTTGCCTCATAAACAAGATAAAGGCTTAACTCGCTTCAGAACAGAGTCTGAACTGCCTGAGTGACAGACAAAATTTTAAATTTCTTAAAAAATCCTAGGTTAGAAAATTAACCTACATATACATTTTTTTATTTAAACTAAACATGAGTACTACGCTGGCAATATGTTTGGTATTTTTAGCATGTTGCTCCAATTTGGTCTTCCTTGAATTACTGATGAAGTAAGTCAATTTTATTCGCCTCAACTAAAATAAATTATTAAAATATTTGTTGCTTATTTCAGAGATGATCCTGGTGGTGGCAATTTAGTAACGTTCTTGCAATTTGTTTACATTGCCATAGACGGTTTTCTTCGTACATCAAAATGTGGAACTGTAAAATCAAAGATACAGATAAAAAGTTACATGATTTTAGTTTCTATGTTTTTCCTGTCTTCTGTTTTTAATAATTATGCCTTTAACTTCAACATTCCCATGCCTCTTCATATGATATTTAGAGCTGTATGTATGCACAATATTTCATTTTATTTCTTTGTATATGAAAATTAAACTCTATTTGTATTTGTTTCAGGGTTCTTTAATTGCCAATATGATAATGGGTATTATCATATTGGACAAGAAATATACTTTTGATAAATATATATCTGTGGCAATGATAACAATTGGTATTGTTATTTGTACCATAATAAGTGGTAAGGAAGTAAAATCAACGGTTCCAATTACTGAAAATTCTGTAATAACAACACCATGGGATGACCTTTTTTGGTGGATTCTTGGCATTATATTGCTTACAGTAGCCTTATTTATCTCTGCTAGAATGGGTATTTATCAAGAATCCTTGTATAAACAATTTGGAAAGCATCCAAGAGAAGCCTTATACTATACGGTATAAATCTTTAATTTCTTATAGAGAAAATATTTTAATTATTACAAATAATAATATTATTGTTTTTTTAGCATTTGTTACCGTTACCTTTCTTTGTTTTGCTCATACCAAATTTATGGGAACATGCGTTGATAGCTTTAAATTCATCTCCAATGAGTCTTCCTATTATTGATATTTCACTACCAAAAGCAGTTATTTTTTTAATTGGAAATGTGATTACACAGTATCCTTTTTAATTTTACATAAATATTAAAACATCATTGAAAAATATTTAACATAAAATAAACCTTAACTACTTTTCTCAGATATATGTGTGTTAGTTCAGTATTTGTCTTAACAACTGAATGTACATCGTTAACGGTTACTTTTATATTAACCCTTAGGAAGTTTATATCACTTATTTTTTCTATACTCTACTTTCGCAATCCCTTCACTATTTACCATTGGACTGGAACTATCTTGGTTTTCACTGGGACTCTTGTCTTCACTGAAGTTACATCTAAAATATATAAGGCTCTACAGTCGGATCAACCAAATAAGAAGAAAGTTCAATAAATAAATTGTATTCAGCATGAAAGTATAAAGTAAAAGAGATCTCATTTGTGCTGTTCGATCATAAAGGGAAGTGCGAATGCGAATTCTGATTCAGCTGCAATTGCCTTAGATTGACTATAAGTCGCGATACGGAGTAATTATTTACGAGTAACTAATGAAATCAGAAAAAGAACTATTAAAAATGTGCGTATTAAAATTAGGAAATTTTTAGCAAAGATATTTCTGCATTAGTTGAAGTTTTTTTTTTTAATTAACTAACGAGGCTTGTACATTATTCATTTTTAATGAACTGTAAAAAATTATATGATAGCAGGAGCGATAATCTTTTTAAAGCTCCATTTGTATTAAATATAAGTTTAGCATGATAAATATTCTGTATTTTTGCAGAAATTTTTTAATGTTTATAAAATCACTTTTTTACGTGATTTATAGATGTAACGTTGGTAAAAGATATTTTAAATAGAAGGAAATATTTGTATGATTAAAAATAAATGCGTGAACACTGCAAAATTTACAAACTATAACAGTTATATTTTTAAATGTCATTTACTTTGTACAATAATAAATATGTATATTAATACAACATGTAACTTGAATAACTATAAAAGTTTTGCATTCCTTTTACCATCTATCACTCAGAACAATAATTAATATTTCAAATATGCTAGTTAACAATTTAACGCATTACAACATGTAATATTTATATATATATATATATATAGCGTTACGTTATACAGTATAAATGTACAAAAGGTAAGAAAAATAAAAATAAAATACAATGAGAATGCGTTAGGGGTTAACGGTTTGAATATTTTGAAGCTTCTCTCGGCTTCACAAGTTGCACTACTATCTAATTCGAATAGGCTTATCAGTCCATGAATGTTTTCAATAAACTTCGTAATCTAGCATCAGTTGTTATGCAATGTTCGAGCTTATTGAAGGCGAGCAAAAATAAAATTAATTTTGTCAAATATGAATTTTTTATTTGCAGTCTGTCAATGAAATTCGAATAAACTTTTAATTTTTTTTAATGCCACACTGTAAAAAAACTTTGCATGAATTTTAATAGTTTTTTAACAGTGCAGATATTGTAATTCTGCTTATGAGAATAGCAGTACAGAGTAAAGATTTAATGGAAAAAAGGAACAACTGCGCAAAAAGAGCTTTTAAGTATACGATATAACTTCGTTGAATTTAATGCTTATTGTAAAAATATAGCTATCTTTTAGATGGCGATGTCATTGACATTTATGGAGGAAAGAGGGGCATTTGAACGTAGCTAGAAAACATCAGGCTTGTCAACCACTTTGAAGATATTGGAAAGTTCATCAACCAGGGTCTCATAGCGATAGGCCACCCGAATATCCGGTACGTTTGTTCGCGTTATGTCGTTACCTGCGACACCTTCTTTCGTATAATTTGGTCCAAGCCAGTATTGCTTACTCTAGAAACGTCAATTAAATCGCAATATTAATTAAAGCGTAATTAAACGATTTAATAATAAAATTAAGTACTCTTAATTACCTTGTGCGGGAAACCACTCATGATAACGGAATTCCTCGCAAGTTCACACATGTCACAAGAACTGAGTTTCCATACTTGAGCAGCAATACTGTATTCTTCCATTAAAGGTTCCTTGGTAAAGTGAAATTGCAGGGGATCATCAGTAGATAAGCTCACGCACAGACCTCTCGCCAAATATTCCGGTAAAGGATTACGATGGTAATTTAAAAAAAGTGAATTGTTGCTCAAAGGTGACATGGCGATACCAATTTGTGCGAGGTAGTACAAGTATTGCAGAACCGGCACTTTTCGCAAAAGCAAACCGTGAGAAATATTTTCGGCCATCATGAAGCCACAAACTAAGTGTTGGATTGGTCCAGCTTCGCCGCAATGCGGTCGAAGAACGAACGTATTCAGGCCTTGTTCCCTAGATAAAATATAACAGATTGTAAATTACATTGGCATTCTAATTTTCCTTTCCACGTATCTTCACTTACTCTCTAAAATGATTAAGAACTGTCATATTGGCGTATGTATAGTATTGGTAGTAGGCATAAGGAGGATTTTCTATGTCATCCCAATCTCCTGGAGGTGCAACGTCCTTGTCGAAAAGGGGATTTTCAGGTTTGCTTTCATCATCAACAGAATCAAACCCTATGACCTACAGGAAAAAATTAATCGTTACTGTCGCATTTCTTAGCTAGTTGCCAATCTAATACTTACATATTGCAAGAACTTGTGCAGTTCAGGATGCGTTTCAGGATCATTCGTAACTTCGAAAAGAGGCAAGAAAATGTTGTTCAATATTTCTTGGAAATTTGTCATCAATTTGTTAAGCTTGAATATATCACTGAAAATAACAAGTGGACAATTCCGAGAGTACTAATGAATCTGCTGACAAGCAAAATTGCGAAAAAGGTAACTCACTATAATCTGGGAATTTGAATGAGCCAGCGAACGTTGTCGGAATAAACATCGCTCTGAATCGCCCACTTTGCCAGTTTATCCCACTCTTCCGGGCTTTTGCCATAAATAGAAAGACGCAATTCCGCGTTCTGGTACTTGGATTCTTCCAGATCGCTGGCCACCTCTTTGATGATGCTCGCGAAAAATTGGCCATTTATGTAATTATCAGTTTTTAAGAAAACCTCCCTTAACCTGCTCTCACCAATTGGATTATACTTTGCGTTGAACTTATCAAATCTGTGAAAGGTGTTTCTGTCCTGAAACGCAAAATTTCTTAATGAATCAAACCCAATCGAGTGAAAACAATCTACGCAAACGGTGGTCACTTACCGCGTGAACGTCTAACATGTCAACGCTAAGGTCATAAGTCGTCAAGTTCATCGACTGAAAGACTTCACGCAGGGTCATCTTCTCTCCGCTTTTCGAGCAAGTGACTACTTCGTGCGCGTAATTTTTCAGGGTCTTCTTGATGAACCTTAGCAGGTGCTTTTGATTCATGCACGATGCAGCATGAATATGAGTATCCACCTAGAAATACAAAAATAAATTACTCATTATTCTATAAATACACACGAGTTGTTGTATTTCATAACATTAACGTTGATTCAATAATGAATTGTATAATAATTTGTAGCAAATTTAAAATTATTTTAAAGGTTGTAGACACTTTCATAGCGAAATTAATAAATGTATTAAAAAATCTTTAAAGTGATGAATTCTATGATTAGAGAATATAATTTCACCCGTGCTATAGAACTCATCACTCTGTTTAAAGTCGATTAGATGAAGCGATGAACTCTATTCAGAGATGTTGAGAATCGCCCTTTTTTCAGAGTCAAAATTAGCTCTACTAAAGAGATTTTCGTTCTATAAACTTTAGCGTGCATATTCTATAATGATAAAAAATAGTTCCTTCGCCGAAAAAGCACAAATATAACTTTTACTTTTAACTGTGAAATTGGAAGTCAATTTAACTTTCCAAATTTTCAGTAGAATATGCTTTACAGAACTGCTAAATCTACGTTTCTATAAAGTAATCTAGGAAGATTTAAAAAATGATAAATTGGTTGATTTTGCAAAGCATTTTTACTTTTTCCGTTCTAGCAGATTTTGCTGTTTTTTTTTTCGTTGTATAGCTTACCTTTCGTATATTGTAAAAGTCCCTGTGAGGCACGGCCTTTTGACTGGCGAGTTCTCGCAGTTCATTCAAAAGTACATGAAGTTGAAATTTGGAGGATAAATAACTCAAGCGCCTGTAGCAGAATGACTTGAGGGGTCCATCTGCGATCATCGCGCAGAGCAAGTTCATGTCTCTGACGAAGGCTGCGAGGTCTGGATAAGGGTATGGCACGGGTTTGCCCTCTGCGTAATCCTCCTCGCTGGCGAATACGTTGAAAACTCCGTTGACCGCAGCAATCTTGTACTTTTTGCTCGGTGGAAATTCACAGTCCCAGGGATTACCGCGGGAAGCCGGCGCATGTACCGGGTGATCTGTTGCAACATATACCGTGAAATTCTTTAGCGTTCAGTATTGATTTTTAATTAATTTGTTTCATGCGGATAAGGAAGAAGGACCTGGGAGGAGTAGGTTCTTAATCAGAGCGTCGAGGTTCGTGTCCGACGTTCGGTACGTGGGCGTTAAACTGAAGGAAGACGGAGTGGAGGAGGCCTGTTGGGCTTTAAGTATTTTTTTCTTTTTTAAATTAGAACGACTTGCGTAATCGTTAAGTTTTCAGAATCGCACCTTCAATCGCTTTTCGGTCATCGTGCTGTACCTCGTCGTCGAGATTTACGGGCCTCTTGTCGACGCTTCTTAAGAACCTCGACGTGATGCTGGGATAGGACTGCTTCGAGTTGTTCATGTACCTCTCGCGGATGGCCAGTGCCTGCACGAGCATCCGCGAGGCCTGTTGCAAGTCCTCCAATGGTACCTGCAGTGTTTGCCCATGAATCGTTTATTTTTCAAGGCCTGACATTACGCGCGCGACTTTATTTGGCTTCCGCCTCCACGGACACTCTCTAAATGCGAAACACCGAGAATCGTTCTATCCAAGTGGCTTTTTTCGTTGCTCGCTGTAGTACTTCTTAGCATGCGAGTGATAGTTTAGAGTGAAAAATTCACTCTAGCATTTGAGTGAAGCAGAAATAATGAAAAATCAACCTATTTTGAAATTGAGAATATTCTCCGTCTTATTATAAAAATGAAATTATTCCTCGTAAAAGTCTTACCCCCGAAGTGTCCTCGCCCGAAATGGAGACCCTCTGAAAGTGCGGCACGAAGTCATTCTCCTCCAGCGGGAAGTGATGATCGCTGTCATCCGGAACGGGTCCGAGCGACGGCTCATAGTGGCTGCGACGCTCCTCCAAGTCTTTGGCCGCTCTGGAATTGGCATATGCGCATTTAAAATAAGGAAATGATCTGAGAAGTTGAAAGCGGCCAGGAGTCTCCGGCGCTACCTCAACAATATTTGACAGTCCCTGGACCAGCGCTTGGACTCGATGGCACCCGCGAACATGACTAGAGGCCCCTTAGCTTCGATTGTTATAGAAAAAGCCACTCATACTGCAGGTGTAAGCAGACGAGAGGAAGGCGGAGGTGGGGGAGTGCGCGGCAGGCCAGCGCGGTCGCAGTCAGTCAGTTAGCTCGGACACCGAGTTACTGAGGACTCGAGGAGCCACCGAGCGAGGCAGCGCGTAACCCCTAACCCCGGCCTTCCTCCTCCGCCCACTTTGCTTTTTCCGCGCGCGCGACCCTTTCGAAAACGCCGCCTTGAACCTCCCGCGTCGGCCGATCTGAGCAACCGATGCTGCTCCGATCTCCTCCGCATCTTTTTCTTTCGCTTATCAGTGGCGGTAACTTTCCATTGCGTACGTTTCTTTTACTCGCATAGCCAAGGCGAGCTTGTCATTGAAAAAAAAGTAAGCGCTCCATTTGCGTCATTCCAGTCCGAGGCGACTTTATCTGCAGACGAAAATTTACTCACTTTACGGTAAGTTGACGCTGGATCAGCAGCTTCTTCTCGATCTGCTCGATGGGGAATTGCGGCACCTCGTAGGGGGCCGATATCTCGTTGGGTAACTCGTGAGGGACGAGCCTCAGCCCGGTGTTCCCGGCCGCGCTGCTCGCCCCGGCGTCCAGGCCGAACACTGGACTTTCGCTTCCTAGAGAGAAGGCAAAACATTAGAGACGCGTGCCACGCTATTGAGTGCTTCGATCGTTAAACTTTACCCTGGCGATCCGCCTGGCCTATTTTGTCGAGCCACTCGACTACGGTCACACCGGCCGAACTACTCGAGGAATGCGACAGCTTCGTTTCCTTACCCAGCACCATTTTTCCTTCGGTACCGATATGGCGGAACACTTGTTGGCGGAACACTTGTTGGCGGAACACTGACCGAGAAGCTCGCGGCTAATTGAACGCGCAGCAAACGAAACGACAAGAAGACAAAAAGGAGCCAGCGAGACGGATCAGCTGACGAAGCCACCAACGAGTCGCTTCAGTTTATCGGGGGGCAGTGACCACCTTAGCTCCTCGTATCATTCGAGTACACTGACTGTAGCGCCTGCTTCTCGCCCCTCCGCGACGACGCTGCAGCCAAGGCGCTGGCTAAAGCGTGCGTCATTATACACATGCACATTCCCGTTCGGCCGCATTATGTACAGTGAGAAAAAAGAAAAAATCAGCATACTATGCAGCAAAATCTGCTCTGCGTATAGAATCATTTCTAATGCCGTTATAGTCCAGTCTGCGACCTTATTATTTTCGCTTCTCCTCGCACTCTCCTTAATTAAGCGAATGCGCGTGGATCGTTCTATACTCTGTCCATATCCGTCCTCGAAACACTTGCGCCGCTATTAATAGACGGCGCGGCGCGTTGTCGACCTTCCCAACTATAAATAAGCGTAAATTCGCAGCAGCTGACTCGATTCCTTTATACCTTATTCTTCCAGTTATTGAGCGGAAAGCGCGAGGAGAGGATCGCACTTTGTATTTTTCGATGAATCAGTCTCGCTGGCACCGAGCCGCATACTCTCACCGTTACTTCCCCCCTCGGCGCCAGTCATCAATCACGCTTTTATTTTTAAACCTCAGCAGCCAAAGCAAATGAATTTATTCGTTCGCTCGCGTACAGCTTACTTTGCGTCAACATTTCAGCAAAACGTCAATTTTTTACTGTATAAGAAAGTAAAGCACAGCTTCTAGACTGCGATAAAAAAAAGGAAGCCGAGGGGGTCTCGTTACGCAAGCGGACGTGGAAAATTATACTTACGATAGTCGCATGGATAATCATCCCCATCGATGAACAAGTGGGGGGTATTCAAGTAGCCAAAATAAGAGTCCCGATTGCCGGTCGGTGTGACGCCTCTACTCGACATCGCTGATGCTCGAACGTGTGAAATTTCGCGCATACGAAGCTAACTTTCCATCGCGGGCAAAAGCGGGCCCCTAGACTGGCGTCGTTACGCCGGTGATCGATCAACGGAGCACACGAGAAGTCGAAATATTCCGTGTACCGCACGGGTCGATGGGTGCGGGGCACGAAAAGCTTTCGGAAAGCCGCCCGAAGCACCGCGACGTTAATGCACTACTGAGCCGCTAAAAGCACCTCGCTTCTCTTCTTTCTATTCAGGCACTACTCTTTTTTCCCTTCTAGTTCGCTCTCTTGCTCCACTGCAGGGAAGCGCAAAGCTCCTGCCAAGAGGAAGAGCGAGATGGACGAGCGGCCAACAGGCACAATGCCAATCGCACTCCTTCCATCGCTAAATTTTCATGTCGCTGTCGTTGGATCTCTTATCGAAAAGTCCTTTTTCCTCCCTTTTTCCTCCCTTCCGTCTCGTGCTTCCTCCGAGTTTCCATCTTCTCGCTCGGCTAAATCCTTTTTCGCAGTGAACTTTTACATTATACGCGCGAACGCGGGCAATTTCAAACGATAAATAGAGGCATTAGGTGGAGTGACTCCGAAACTCGCTATTTCCAAATTCGTGGCGACGTAAAGTTAGTTGCGCGCTAATCGAAAATAAACTGGCTAAACCGAGAGGCTGATTCATTGATCGTTTGTGAAAAATAAAGAGAAAAACTCACGATTTCGAGGATCCGCCGGATCGTAAGTGGTTGCACTGTCGGCATCACCCTCGGTATCCACCTCGTCGTAGAAGTCGCTTCTGTTGGTCGAATTTTTTGCCACGTTCGTGACCACGGCCGGTTCGCCCATATCTCCTCTAAAATACACTGCACGCAAACACATGAGATTTTCATTGAACATGTTTCTCAAATTCGGGTAAACAGCGTCCACGTACCGGTCGAGTCGTAGGTCCTCGTTGGAAAGTTTTCTGATTTATTTAAGCAATTGCGATATGCATTCGACGAGCCGAACAATGGCTCTCAGGAGTCGCTTGTCAATGATAAAGTCGTCGGTGGATGCTTAAGCTTTATCTTTTATCTCGTAGCCTGAAGGCGCTTTTATCGACCTCTGCAACAATTCAAACTGACCTCGCGCTATAAATCTATACAGGACAACGGTTACATGCGACAGCCATCTCTTCCACTTCTCTCTAAACAATGGAGACATTTTTCGCCTGTTAAGGCATCGATCGCTGTTCCTCGAATTTTATGCGAAACGTTAGGCGACGTTTTGCCGCGTTAAATAAAAATAAATTAAATAAAAAGAGGTTATGAAAAAAGTTAATGAAATCCTGCGCAATCGCGTTATCGCTAAACATATCGACTATTCGCTAATATTTCGCACAAAACGTTTCAAGCAAAGCTTTACAAGAAACGGAGGAAACAAAGGCGAAAAGGTTGACGGACAAGAAAAAAAGAGTCAAGACTACGACATCTAAGCGTGAATAAGTGGTGTGAAACTCACTGCTGAAAGCACGCACTGTCGGAGGGGGAGCGTTCACTCGTTCGGTCGCAGTCGACTCGTCGCTGGAGCTTTCATAAACGCGTGCGTGAGTAATTATGAAAAAAGAAGGAAAAAAGTGGACTGGCTGTGGACAGATGCTGGAGGTGTAGCTAGACTCGCAGGAGCTGCCGTGTTGTCAGCCCGTCGAGGAGTGTGTCACGCACAGCGAGTTGCGAACGCAGACGCGAGTCGACCACTTGCCCGCAGTACTCCCATGAGTACAGGAGCTTATGCGTGTGTCGCGAGTGAGAAGACTGTCCCGCAGTCCGCAAACGCACCGATTGGCTCGAAAAGGTGCCGCGCCGCCAAACGCGCAGCCGACCGATTGGCGCACGCCCGACCCCGCGAAAATCCATATCCAGCTGAGCCGGCTGGAGAGACGCCGCATCACACTACGTCGTCGACCTTTTTCTTTACAATACCTAACAACAACCGCTGCTTTCCGCCTTCTTTACAACTTTATTGCTCTCTTACTGTATACACACATTTATTTTACAGTGTCAGATTAAAAGAAAAAAGCAAAAGGTCTTAATGAGCCTAACATTTTAAAACTTTATGCTACACTTAATTGAAATCAAAATCACTCTCGGTGTTGGAGAGATTTCTCTCGATGAAGCTTTCAGAGTCTGAATCCAGAATGGATTTGATAATGTCCTTTTTCCTTTTGACGTTCTTTGAGGTATCCTTCACGTCCTTAAGGCTCTCGGTGCTGCTCTTCTTTCGCAAATCTGCGGACTGTTCTTTAACGCTACCTTCCGGAGAACGAACTTCCTGCGCACAACTTGGTGGATCGTTTACACCGGAAGAGCTTGCATTTGAATGCTCTTCTAATTTGTCTTGTTCCTCATTCGTATCTGCGTAAGCATCGAACTCATTTCCAGCGTTGTAATGGACTTGCGGATGCTCTTCGTCATTGAGATTATTGCGTTCCGCAGTGGAATCGACAGCGTGCTCTTCATTAGAATCGTATTGCTCCGGATAATTGGAATTCCTTCCATTTCCTTCTTCTTCGGTTATGATCTCCTGAGAAGGCTGCTTAGAATTTTCTGCAGTTACTAGTGCACTTGCCGACTGAATGTTTCTTTGCTCGTAAGTGTCAAGAGGAACTAGAGATTCGTCTAAATCTTCATTCTCTTCATCTTCCGTTTGTTCGACCTCTTCAATGGACTCCAATTTTCGTCTGGGTATGTCTCGAATGGCATCCGGCGGAGAGACTTTTTCTGGCTGTTGATCAAAATCGTCCGGCATCCAAGTATCTATGTCAACTGTGTGGTCATAATCATCCTCTATAATTCCGTCACCATCATCTTTAAATTCTTGAAAAAACTCTTGCTCGACTACGCTAGCATCCACGTGCGTTTCTAATTCTTCATCTTGTTCTTTATCCTCGTTTCTTGATTCTTCTTTTCTTATAAATGCCACCCTATCACTTTCTACTATCATTTTTTCAACGGCCCGTCGAGATTTACTTAAATTAGTTAATTTAGCAAGTGCGTTTTCAAAAGGTTGTTGTAGATCGTCTTCTGAGAATAATTTCAAGCTGTCTTCTGCCGAGCTAGTTAACGGCTTCGGTTCAGGTGTTGAAAATTTGTTTTCATAGTCAACAGTAGTTGTTGCTGTTAAAAATTTATTTCGAGTGTTTTCTTCATCAACGGCACTTCTCCTTTCCAACAATTGACTTGCGAAAGCTTCTCGAGCACCACGAACCCTGCTTCGTTGCTTCTTAGCTTCCTCTTCAGCGGAAGATTCGAAACCATCCTCCGAGAGCGTCATGTTCAGCAAATCACCGCTGGTATTTTGCTCATGATCGATCTCTTCAAAGCTGGGTTCATTCTCGCGTTCATTTTTCTCCGGTAGTTTAAGGTAGAGGCCTTTTATTTTTTCAAGGTACTTATCCAAATGATCCGGATAGTGATCTGCCTTCTTCACATTTACGTTACTTAGCTTTTCACTCGTTGGAAGAATAGGAGGTTTCCACAAATTCGTTGTAAAAGGACTGCTCGTTTCCTCAAAAGCTAAAGGCGTCAACGAGCTTGGAGAACTATTTAAATTCCAATTATTTCGATTATCAGGTATTGTTTTCTCTAAAGAATTGGATTTTCGGAGCCTTTCATCGACCGCTTTGTAAGGGGATCTGGTGAATGCATCATTTTCATGCGGAAAAGGATTTGGTTGCAACGACATCGTTTGCACTCCTTTTGATAACATGCAGCTTGGAGAAATTTCCTGATCGTGTTGACTTTCTAATCCGCTGTCGGCTGTTAGGCTTCCACTGGCTCTTTGATTTCCATAAGTGCGTAAAAGATACGCCTCATATTGTTTCTGTTGAGAAGATACGAAAAAAGTAAACAATTGTCGAATAAATATTATGAGTAATAAAGTAACTTACTCTTAAAATATTGAGCCTCTCAGTTTTAGCTGTCATTACGGTTAAACTTTTATCGACTTTTTCTAAGGTGCCTAATAATTTGTTGTTTCTCTCGTCCCTCGTTCTCTGCTCTTCCAGAAATTCAACATAGCGAATTCTTAATTTATTGATGCATGCTTGGTGCCTAAAATATAAATAACCGTATTTTATTTAGAGTGAAGGTTGAATTTTATTTGAATAATTATATAGCTTTTTCAATGGATCGACAAAAGTAGGTCTTGTATGCAAGAATGAAAAAAAAAATTTTTATAAAATGTAATTTTAAAAAAGTAATTGCTTCAAGAACAGCCAATAAGTGCACATTGAGAAAAGCTATCGATCTGTAACGTATGATTGCAGTTCCCAAAGCCATTAAAACAGTTGGAAATGTAATTCGAGAATAGTCGGGACTTGCAAAGTAAAGATATATGAGTCACAGTGATATAAGTTTCGTGCTTTCTTTATCGATCAATAAACCGCAGTTGTATTTTACTAATACCACTTGCCGAATTATATTTTCTTTTCCACCTTTCTGTGTCAGCGAGGTGCATGTCGTCAAAATATTCGTCTCTACCGTTAAATCGATCGGCGTATAAAGATTTCATTACCACAAGACAAAGCTGCTTTTCGAAAAAAATGTCTTTTTCATTCGGCAAATGTATTTAATTGTAACGGTGCACTCACCTGTTTCGAGATTCTTGAACCAATAAATTAAATCTTTCCTCCAGCCTTATCCTTTCCTCTTCGCTATGACAAATAGAAAAAATCGCAAACATTACTTACTGGGCAAGTATTAAAAGAGAATAGATTAGAATGAGAAAGGGTTACCTCTTACGTAATTTTTCCTGCAGATCCAACATTTTTTTATAGTGATTCTCTTGAAAATTGCATAAAGATGTCATGATGAAAGTCGCTGGCAAAAGGTTCGGGATCACATTGTTACATGGGCGAAATAAGGCTTTGACTGATTAGATTCGACGAATAGGCCTGCATATGTCTAAAATGCGATTGAACTTGAAAGTGTTTCACCGATGAAAGTGAAAAGGAGCCTTTTCGTTGTTGAAAAGTAAAATGGAAAAAACGTTAAAACTCGCAAGCAGGAAGCAAGGCATTGCGGGCGTCTTGTGTTCGATTTGTGAGGGACGCTAAGAGCAACTGTCGCATGCGACGTTGTAACGCGAGGGTTGCCTCGTACGTTCGTGCTCCACCACCAGCCGAGAAGGTACAGGTGTTCCACTAGCTTCCCCACTATTTTGCTTACAGTATGGCGCACCTGCCACACGCGCTTCCGCCATCCGTATTCTACATACCTGCAATACTCAAACGCATTAGCTGAAACATAACAATATGTCTATACATTATCCAATTTTATTAAATACCTGTCCTTTTTATTAATGCGTTAGCGGGCGATTCGCGTCAATAAATATCAGAGATCGTCTTGACGTCAGTACGCCGTCAGTACGCCGGTACTAGGCAAACTAAACTTATCATGCAATTTTCGCGAATTTCGCAACTTCCTCGCTCATCCGGCCAAATTTAGAACGTACCAAGCTTTCATGCGGCAATCGCGTGATAACGGCAGATTAACGCCCTTCAATTTCAAATGTTCAATTGCTCCAACACTCGAGTGTCTGTTAGTAGGTCTCAAAAATGTACTTTAAAAAAAGTTATCTCTGTTTATAGAGAAAATATAAATTTTATTCAAAAACCTGTGATCATTTTCAGAGCTACGCAATATAAATATATTACTTCTAATAAAACGTTAAATACATAACTAACTATTCACTTTCTTTTTTATATACAACGTGCAAGTGTTCAGTTAACTCTGGAGTAGTCTCTGTTGCCATATATATTGTTTGATAAAGTTTGTCATCCACCAGTTTGAATTCTCGTTTTAACTAAAAATGGTATCTATTTTATTGTATTGAAATTTTTTTATTCCTTACCTTGTTAAGATTATAGTCTGTTATTGTTACCTGCAATACAGCAGGTGGTTTTACTGGGCCTGCAGTATTTCTTTTAATACTGGTACTGTTTAATTGAATCGATTGATCTACTATTTCTCCCTCTTCGATGGTAACTAATCCAAAATTATGAGCGGCGTAGAGGGATGCTTTGTTAGAACCAGGAATTATTTTGAGGAAACCAACTTCTCGATGCATGGGATTGCACTTCTCTGGATGCCAACTTTGAGCCGTATAATTGAACATTGGTTGACCAATGGAAGAAAAAGTTATTTCTTCACAGTAATTAAAAGATTTGATTGTAGGAAATTTACCAGTGCCAGTGGATTCTGTTTTCCAAACTCCTTCCAACCAAGATAGGGGCTTTAAGGCATTGTGCATTGGTAGTTTATTCATCTCTAGAACTAAAAATTACGTTCCATAAATTTAATCTTCAATCATCGCATCTCTAGTCTTCTCGTTTCTTAAAAAGTATTAAAATTCATTATTACCGGTGTTTTTTTTTATTAAAATGTTGGAGGTTATAACTGCAAACTATATAAAAAGTTGAGAAGAACACTTGAATCAGTAAAAAAGTTAGAAATTACTTAAAGTATAACTATGATATTGTGAGTAAAAATTATTTCAATACTAATTATTCTGAATTACTTCGGATGAAAATATTCATTAAAAGTTCAACAAAAATATATGAAAATAATTCGAGCGAAGCGATAACAGCGACCCTTATATATGTTTGTACGTTGAACTAGACTTTGTAATACAGATATACAGTGTATGTTAAGTACACAGAATATATTCACGGAGAGAATTCTAGGCTATCTGCCGAAACAGCACTAGTATAGCAACTATCCTACCACGGTAGGACGGAAGCTCACCCAATTTCGGGCCGCTGCCGTACTAAAATGTACGACAATTTACAGAACTGCTATACTGAAGTCTGAAAATGGCGCTAGTATCGTACCGCGCGTACCCGAAGTTAGTACGGCAGAGCTCCTAAACCCTAATGTGGTTGCCGTAACCGATTTCGCATGGCGGCGGACTTGTTGTTTCAGCAGCTATAGCCTAGAATTCTCTCCGTGTATGATGTCACGGTATAGTAAGTCGTGATTTCTTATTGAACCTCCAAATCTTCTATTTGGTTGGCTACCATTGGCTTATTTCGTTTTTCAAAGTAGTTTTGTGTAATTTTAACATAGATATTACTTTTTATCAATACAATTTGTAAATTGTAAATATATTAAGCTGTAAAGTAAGCATGTATATTTTTCTAACAAGTGTTTGTTAATACAAAGAAACTTTCTTTACTTAAAATTTTGATATATTTTTAGCTTCAGTGAAACATTATTTTTTCAGTGCCAATGTTTATATTGAAAACATTTAATTCCACTTGAAATATTAATAACTCATGTATTATGTTCTGTAATGGCAACATTACCACCTCGCAAAAATCCAACTCCTACAAAAATTTCTAAAGAATATTTGACACCATTACAAATTCTGTTGCAATTAGGGTTCCCAAAGCATAGAGCGTAAGTTAAACTAAAAATTTTGTTTGCCTTATATTGCATTTAATAAAATTTATAATAAATATGTATTTGTATCATATTTTTTAGAGAAAAAGCATTGACCGCTACAGGTCATCGTAGCGTTCAACTTGCTTCAGATTGGCTTTTAGCTCATGTCAGAGATTCAACGCTAGATAACGTTGAACCAAGAGAATATGTACTTTACTTATGCCCAACAGGTCAATTGAATGAACAATTACAAAAATTTTGGTTGAAAAGTAAAGAATTTGAATGGAACGGCGTGCACAATTTTATGCCTCATATAACACTTGTATCATTTTTTAAGGTAATGCAAATTTTAATTCTTTAATGTTTGATAAGCTTTTATTTTAATATTGAATTTTTTATAGGCTGCCGATGAATATTCAAAACAATTGGCTACCATTCTAGAAACTTTAATTACCAGGGAGGAATGTCCAGATTCTATTGGATTAGAGACTTACATTTCACCTAATTTTATGGGATTATTTGTTAAGGAAGAACAAGCTGAATGGTTAAAATCTTTAGCTGTTAAATATATAAATAAATTAGCTAACCTAGGCATTAGTGCTGAACCAAACACAAAATCTTTACATTTGACACTGGCTTATCAATTTTCAAATACTTTATTTGAACCTTTGAGTTCTATGGTTGAAAAGTTGGAACCAAGTAGGCATGCTAATTGGGAACTTAGATTGTATTCTAAAGATTCACGCTCTTACAATGTTAATGTACATAAGGTGATGCACATGCACATTCCAAGAGAACATGATGAACTTGAACTAAGACCCGGTGATTATATCTATGTGCCAGGAGAAGCTTGTGCTACCACAATAGATGGATGGGTTGAAGGAGTGTCATGGTTAACAGGAACATCAGGTTATTTTCCGCTAAATCATACTAAACGCACAGCAGAGTCTGATTCATGGACTCTGCACTCAACTGTACAAATAACAGACAGTAAATCTGAATTGCCAGAAAATGTAATTCCTAAAATCCGACAGCCTACAGTGATATTATCAAATGAATCTCCTGATGCTCCAGATGGAGTTGCAGTAGATGATCAACCTGTAATGTTTTATTTACTTTTGATTATTTAATATACCATTAATTACAACAATGTTTTCAATATAATTTTAATTACTTTTTTTTTCTTTAGATGGAAGCCGCTGAACCAAAAAAAAATTGTTTTCGTGAAATTTTAATATGTCGACATGGTGAAAGAGTAGATTTCACTTTTGGGACATGGATTCCATATTGTTTTGAAACAGATGGCTGTTATGTACGACGTGATTTAAACATGCCTATAAAAATTCCTCCACGAAACATACAAGACTTTCAAGATGATTGTCCATTAACCACTTTAGGAGAATTACAAGCAAGTTTAATTGGTGAAGCAATGAAAGAATCTAAGATGCATATAGATGTTGCATTTGCTTCACCATCTTTAAGATGCGTTCAGACATTGTCTCAAATTTTGAAAGGTTTTAAATCTGATTTATCAATAAAAATTGAGCCAGGTCTAATGGAGTGGGTTGCTTGGTACCAAAATGGTTTACCTACATGGATGACACCTGAAGAATTGTTGAAAGCTGGTTTCAAAATAGATATAAATTACAGACCTGTTGTAAGAACAGATGAGCTTCCTTTAAGAGAAAATGCTGCACAGTATTATGACAGAAGTTATGCTCTTATAAAGACTTTGATAGAAAATACTAAAGGTAACATATTAATAGTTGCACATGCTACATCTTTACCAGCTTGTACAAGACAATTGACTGGTGGTCGAATTCCACATGTCACAGAAGTTACACGTTTAGTACAGCAAGTACCATATTTAGCATGTTTAATGGCCAAAGAAGGCCCAGATGGATGGCAACTTCATTCTCCACCTTTTCCACCTATAACGCATAGTAGTAATAAAAGATTTGATTGGAAAATTTTGACCTAAATTAAAGTTGAAATTTATGCTGCCTAATCATGTTCAGTGATTAAAGTAAATTATCTTTCTTTATACATCACTTGAATATAATTCTTAAAGTGTTAGTATAAATAAAGTACGGGTATTGGTATTAAATTCCAATGTTTAAGTATTAATAGATTTTAACGAAATACATTTTTAAATCTTTTTTCAATATACAGAAATGAATGAAAGTAATTTATACACAAAATATTTTAACTCTAAACAAGTTAGAAGTGTTTTTATCTAACTCAATATTAATGTAGGATAGATTTCCATAAGGAGAAATTTTTAAACATTTTCTAAGTCTATTTTTAAAGAGATATTTTAAATAAAAAGTTGGTGCTGTTGACTATCAATGGTATATAAATCGTTGTATGAAATTAAAAAAAATAGAAAAAACAAAAAAAACATGGATTTATTATTAATTTACATGATTACACTTGCCAAAGAAATCATTTTAACAGTATGAGAATATTTTATTGAGAAATATTAACAATATATAAAAAAGACAGTTTAGTGTATACATATGGTACAAATTTACTATCTATAAAAATATAATAGTTATTTAAAAACTTTCAAAAATGTACAAAATTGTTGCTCGTCTAAGAGACACTTTAATAAAGCATAAGGTTTAGCGTACCTCATACATTAGTTTTGCTATTATCTACATTATGCATGATCCAATCAAATTTGACCTCCTTCTTTTAATTTAGATATTAAAGTGTCAACATCAGGAACAATTGATCCAGCTTGTCTAACTGGTGGATCTTCAACAGACAAAATTTCTACTCGAGATACAATATCAACACCCAAATCTTTAGGTGTTACTTTCTTTACTGGTTTTTTCTTAGCCTTCATTATATTTGGCAGTGTTGCATATCTAGGTTCATTCAAGCGCAAGTCTGCACTTAAAACTGCAGGTGTCTTAACTTTTACAGTTTCTAAGCCACCATCAACTTCACGAGTTACAGTTAATTCTCCTTCACCGTGTTCAATCTAATTTGAGCACAAATATACAATAAATAAAAAAAAACATAATAGAAAGTTGACAAAACTAAAAAATATTTACCTTGCTGCAAAAAGTAGCTGTTGGCCATCCTAAAACTCCACCAGTCATTTGAGCAGTTTGATTGCAATCATCATCAATTGCTTGTTTTCCTACTATTACTAAATTTACTTTCTCTTCTTCTGCCAATTTTGCCAATATCTTTGACACATGAATTGGCTGAAGCGTTTCATATTCTGGACCTGTTATTTCCACATGGATTCCTCTATCGACTCCCATGGCAAGAGCCGTTCTTAAAGTCTCCTGAGCTTGAGTTGGTCCACAGCTCACCGCAATGACTTCCTGGACCAATTTTTTTTCCTTCATCCGCACTGCCTCTTCCACTGCTATTTCATCAAAAGGGTTCATGGAATGTTTCACTCCATCTGTGACGACTCCTGATTTATCAGGTTTTACACGAATCTGAAAAGAATTCCAGAGAATTAACGAAAGTATTACTAAATACGGTTCACTGATAAGAGAGCTGTTTTTTTGACCTACATGTAAGTTAAAAATAAGAGAGGTAGAAAAAAAATTGCAATCACTTAAATGCTATTTACTTTAAAAATCTGCACGAAATTTTATTTATAAAAGTTTCGTAGAGATTTACTTACTTTAACGGCATAATCAATTACTCTCTTGACTCCTACAAGAACTCGAGCCATTTTCGTCACTAAAGAAAAGGAAGAGGAATATACAGACTAAATTACGTTGGTGCTAAAGTCCAAAGAACTGCTCGATGCCGCGAGCAACCCACAAGTGGTCGAGACTCGAGACGTTGCGAAGAGCTGTTCTGCATTATGCGAATAAGATGGCGATAGAGAGATGAAGGAATTTAACGAAGATAAGGTAGCCTGGTTAGTTAATCATTATAGAAGGTCCCTTCTGTTATGTAAATCAGTAAACCATGAATATAAATTGCTAAACAAAGTTTTTCTAAATAAATCATATCGACAAAATCAAAAGCTAGTACTATTGAAAGCAATAGTAAAAAAGTAACAAATTGTTTAAATAATAAATTATCATTGGTTTACAAAAGTTTTTCAAATTTGGCTTGTAATGACAAGTGCTGCTCCTACCAGGGTGGAATAAAGTATTGACGTCGACAACGATCGAGACTCGCGAGCGGCGAGCAGCCGAACCGTCAAAGTTGCGTTATACATTCATGCCTATGTGAACCGCAAGTGTGGATGGGCAGCAACGCTGGCGGCTGCTGGCGGCTAAGAAGATTGGAGAAGGTGTACGAGTGACGTGGCCTGGATGACGGATTCTTAGCTTCGTTAATTAGTGCATTTCCAGCCGTTAGAATGATTTGACAAATTTTTGTCAAAAAGTCGGATCCCCGTGCATCCATGTGTGGCTGCTATTCATTTTATTTAAGTGGAATCAACACTATTCAGGTAGAATATGTCGTCTAACCTCTTTGGTTGCAACATGTTTTAAATAAATCACGAGATTTAGCGAAATTATATTTTACTGATTTGTTTAATTTCTAATAGTAAAATGACTACCTTCGAAGAATTCATTCAGCAGAATGAAGATAGAGATGGAGTTCGATTCACATGGAATGTTTGGCCATCGTCAAGGGTTGAAGCCACCAGATTAGTAGTACCATTAGGGACGCTTTATCAGCCTATAAAAGAACGCCTGGATTTGCCTCCGATACAGTATGATCCAGTCTTGTGCACAAGGTCCACTTGCAGAGCTATTCTGAATCCATTATGTCAAGTGGATTACAGATCAAAATTATGGGTTTGCAATTTTTGTTTCCAAAGAAATCCAGTAAGTTTTGATCAGTGTAACTATTAAACTAACTAATGATTTCAACTAAATTTTTAATTTATTATTCCATTTGTATAGTTTCCACCTCAATATGCTGCAATTTCTGAACAACATCAACCTGCTGAACTCATTCCTATGTTTTCTACTATTGAGTACACAATTACGGTAAAATAGAATAAAATAAATGCTTTTTAATTTTACACTGCAGAAATTTCTTATAAATTTTCTTTTTAAACTTCTAGAGAGCTCAGTGTTTACCTCCAATATTTTTACTTGTTGTGGACACATGCTTAGATGAGGAGGAATTGACTGCATTAAAAGATTCTTTGCAAATGTCATTGTCTTTACTTCCTCCTAATGCATTAATAGGTCTTATTACTTTTGGAAAAATGGTTCAAGTTCATGAGTTGGGTTGTGAGGGTTGCAGTAAAAGTTATGTTTTTCGAGGAACAAAAGATTTACAACCTAAACAAGTACAAGATATGTTAGGGATTGGAAGGCCTGTTCCTGGACAGAATCCCAATCAAAGAGGACCCACTGGACAGCCATTGCCACCAGCTAATAGATTTTTACAACCAGTTCATAAATGTGATATGAGCTTAACAGATTTATTAGGAGAATTGCAAAAAGATCCGTGGCCTGTAGGACCTGGTAAACGTCCACTGAGATCCACAGGAGTCGCATTAGCTGTTGCCACTGGCTTATTAGAAGCCAGCTATGCAAATACTGGAGCAAGGTATAGAAATACATATGTAAATAAAAAAACTGCAATTTTTACATCTAACTTTCATTCTTGTTTTTTAGGATTATGTTCTTCGTAGGAGGACCATGCTCTCAAGGACCTGGCCAAGTTGTTACTGATGAACTCCGTCAACCTATTAGGTCACATCATGATATCCAAAAAGATAATGCTAAACATATGAAGAAAGCAACAAAGCATTATGATAATTTAGCTGCTCGGGCAGCAGCAAATGGCCATATAATAGATATTTATTCTTGTGCTCTCGATCAAACTGGTCTATTAGAAATGAGACAATGTTGCAATTCCACTGGAGGACATATGGTAATGGGAGACTCTTTTAACTCCTCCCTTTTCAAACAAACTTTCCAAAGGGTGTTTGCTAAAGACCCCAAAGGTGACCTTAAAATGGCATTTAATGCAACCTTAGAAATAAAAACTTCACGGGAGATAAAAGTTTCTGGTGCGATTGGGCCCTGTGTATCTCTAAATGTAAAAGGACCAAGTGTTGGGGAACAAGAAATTGGATTAGGTGGTACTTGCCAATGGAAATTTTGTTCACTCACTCCTTCAACAACAACTGCATTGTTCTTTGAAGTTGTTAATCAACAAGCAGCTCCAATTCCTCAAGGAGGTCGAGGTTGTATTCAGTTTATTACACAATATCAACACAGCAGTGGTCAAAGAAGAATTAGAGTAACAACTACTGCAAGGAAGTTAGTAAACAAATAGTAAAAAGTGTAATTAATAAGATAATATATACCAATTTTTTTGTAGTTGGGCTGATGCTTCTACATCTTTGCTTCATATTGCTGCTGGATTTGATCAAGAAGCTGCAGCTGTTCTAATGTCCAGATTAGCAGTTTTTAGGGCTGAAACTGAAGATGGTCCAGATGTTTTGAGATGGGTGGATCGAATGCTTATAAGACTTGTATGTCCTTTCTGCTTTCATTTTATAAACCCTACAACAAAGAATAAAAAAATAATAAAAACCTATTTTTACAGTGTCAAAAGTTTGGGGAATATGCAAAGGATGATCCGAACAGTTTTAGACTTGCAGAAAACTTTTCACTTTACCCACAATTTATGTACCATTTGCGTAGATCGCAGTTTTTACAAGTTTTCAATAACTCTCCTGATGAAACTAGCTTTTACAGGCACATGTTAATGAGAGAAGACTTAACAAATTCGCTTATCATGGTTCAACCAATTTTATACAGCTATGGATTTGGAGGTCCCCCAGAACCAGTTTTGTTGGATACATCATCTATACAGCCAGATAGAATTCTTTTGATGGACACATTTTTCCAAATTCTTATTTTCCATGGAGAGGTACAAATTTTATTCAAATATTTATAACAAATGTATTGCTATTATAATTTTTCATTGAGAATTTATTTTCCTCTTAGACAATAGCGCAATGGCGTCAATTAAAATATCAAGATCTTCCAGAATATGGAAATTTTAAACAACTATTAGCAGCTCCGGTAGATGATGCAGCTGAAATTTTAGCTGGAAGATTTCCAGCACCGAGATATATTGACACTGAACAGGGTGGTTCTCAAGCCAGATTTCTTTTGAGTAAAGTCAATCCTAGTCAGACGCACAACAATATGTATGCATACGGAGCGGTAAGTTTATTAATTTTATTAATCATTCTTAAATAATCAGATATTTGTTTTCATCTAAGTCGATATTGTAATTAATCATTTTTTTATGTTATTACGATCCTGTGAACCAGGGAATGCAGATGTCCAATGGGGTTGGTTTTATTTGTGAACTGTTTTGTTAATTATTCTTTTTTGCCTTCTTTAAGTACCTTTATGCTTTTATAAAATATATTATTTAATTTTGTAAATATTTTCTAAAATCATTGCATTATTATATTAACAAACGGTGCAAAGGTTGCAATTGGGAAAACTCATAAAATTAACATATATAAAAAAAGATCACGAACATATACGATATTAAACAACGAATAAATTGGTCAAATGAATTGTGGGATAATTATTGGTGAAGGGCATGTTATTAAATTTAATGACTTTAATTATTTTTACTCCTGTACTTTCAATGTTTTAACAATTTATACTTTTTTTGTTCAGGAAAGTGGTGCTCCAGTATTAACAGATGATGTGAGTCTGCAGGTTTTCATGGAACATCTTAAAAAATTGGCAGTATCATCAACAGCTTAGAACATGATTAATTTTGTATTTATACTTTAAGTCCAATTGTTTTTGTATATTATACAATTTCCGTCTTAAGTATATAAAGTAATTGTATTTGTTACGGGCAATAAGGTTTACTTTTTTGATTCATTGTACCACATTGCATTTTGTAACCTTACACAATACAGTGTTGATTCAAGTTTACATATCTATGCAAATATTTAAAAGAATAACTTTATAATCAAAGTATAGTGATTTTCAATACAATCCCTACAACAGGAAATATAAAAACTAAATACTCAGATAAGTCAAGTTATGATTTAATTTGCAATGACAATTTCAACAAAATATTAAATTATTAATACTTTATAAATACTGCTATTTTTATTATGTTTTATTCAACAGTAATTTTATTCCCTTCCTTATCTACTTTAAAACTTTCATTGCTCTTATATTCGTTTATTGAAGCAATAATACGGTAAAATTTTTTTTCTAGAGTTTTCAGTTTTATGTGAAAAGATTAAAATTTCTTGCAACGAAAATTATTTATAAAAATATTTTTGGGTCATAATAAACAAATAATGTTATTGAGATTTTATCAACAAACAATTTATTTAGGATACTTGAAACTTTCACATCATTTATAACTAAACCCATACACAGATTTTTAAAAAACTTATTCAAATGCTAGCTAATAACTATACATATTATTTTTACAAAAAAGTAAATGCTACCAGAGCACTATAAAAAAATTAATATACATATTAAAAAATGTGCAACCTTTGCGCAATTGATCATTTTAACTAACTGAAGTTGTTAACTTCATAATGACATTAATTATTTTAAGTCAAAGTCATCATGTCTTGCATGTCAATTTTATGTGCTGCTTCTGCTTTTTTTCCTATTGTACCCACTAGATATACAAAAAAAATATATAAATTTGTAATTATTATTCAGATATCTTAAATTTTCAATTTTGTGCAATTTAATAACATTTCCTTTTAACTAAGAAATCTAATTGACATTTTTTGTTCTACATCAGTCCTTTCTAAGGCCTTACAGAATTCTTCAAAGTTTATCATATTGTCACCATCCTCGTCAGCTTCAGAAAGTGTTCGTTCTGCTATACTAGAAAGTTGTTCTTCACTAAAACAATATACTGTGATAAGTCTAGTTTTATATTTTCTATTTAAATTTTCACTAAGCAAATACAATTTTAATTATTACCTAATATTAGCACCAACCATCATTTGTAGTATAGCTAAAAGTTCATCCTTAGATATTAAATCATCATTATCTAAATCGTACATTTTAAAAGCAACTGTAATAAAAAAGTAATCCGTGATTTAATGTCTTGTTAATTATTTCAAAAGCAGAATAAAAAAATATACTCACATCTTAACTTTTCTTCTCTGGAATTCAATATGTTAGGACTATTCTTTTTAATTGGCCTAAAATGTGCTAAAACTTGCATGAATTGTAGAAAATTGACCCTATCACTGCTACTTTCTTCAAAAAAAGCATTAACAATCCTGTCTCCTAATGGATTTATAGCTAATTCTGGAATCCTTAAAAAATCTTCTCTGCTGAGAGTACCACAATCACCACGATCTAAACTAGTGAAGCGACTGTACAAACGTTCTATTTGATTTGGAGTAACTAGAATGAAAAGAGATGTATATAATTTTTTATTCAAAATACTAATTTTTCATTAGAATTTTAAGACATTCTACATTGTTTCAACAATTATTATTCCATTAAAAGAAAACTTTTTAACTTACATCCTGTAGCCTCTTGAATTTGCTCAATTTCTTCTTCGCGTAAAAGCAAACTTGATCTGTTACCCATATTCTTAAATGAAGTGGAAGCAACTATAGAGAATAAAACTTTTGCTTTTTACTTATCTTCTTCAACGAAAGTGCTGATTACTTTCGATTACAACGTTGTTAAGGCCATATCAGTTGTGGTACTGTTTAGAAGAGGGGGAGGAGAAGATCAAAGTACAACTATACAACTAAATTGAAGCGTAGAATAAGCATTTTTATCGAATAAGGAGTAATGAAATCTGACAGTATATATTGAATATAGGCAACCAAAATCCTAACATAATGATGTGACAGACGTAAAAAAACGGTTTCTACATTCTTCTGCGCGACAACAATTAAAGGTTAAGTCGATCGTTTCGAGATATATCGAATTTGCACTTTCGAATCCAGCTGGGAATGACTATGAGTTACTTTGGCGTAGAATTGTAGAATGATAACAGTAAGCAACTGCACTATAAATGTTTTGCATATTGTTGAAACATAAATTATTCAACTTTAACAATTAATAAGTTCATGTCCTTGATAATATATATTAAAATGTTGACTATGTATTCATGACTAGAATAGTCTTTTAAGACATTTTACGTTTAAGTAATGTAAGTCAATTTTTGGAGCAGCATTTGAGTTATAACGTATTTCAAAATTCTTACGCGTACGCGCTTTGGAAAATTGTAAACAAGACGTAATGGCGGTGCGTATATGATGATCATTACTGACGTTTAATGAAGTTGCAAATAAAGACGGAGCGCAATTTTTATTCAAACGCAAAAATTCTGTTGATTTCTCACGGTTACATGTCCTAGTAAGCGGGGAATACACTTGTTGGAACGTAACCTCACTGTGCCTAAGGGAATCGGTTTGGATTCCAATGAACATGAATAAGAGGTGAGTAGAAGCTATTCTATCTATTTAGTTGAATTGTATTAAAATTAACGCTGTTATATTTGTGACACAATACAGGTTATCGAATTTGAGAGTTGCAAATGAATGTGGCTTCCCAACGCAACCTAGAAAAAGTAAAAAAAGAAGTAACAGAAAAAACGTAGTTACTAATGAAGCTTGGTACAACAATGATAAAGAAAGTCAGGAACCAAGTGAGGATGAAGTTCCTGGAATGGAATACACATCAATGTATTGGCAGCAGCCAAGGTTACCTCAAGTACCTCCACATCCGGCTCATCACAGTGGCCAACGTCTTTTTACTACAATGTCAGATCCCAGTGTATGTGGATATTCAGCAGTTCCAGTTACTTATACCATGGAGCCGGTATCTTTACCACCCATGTATCGCTTGTATCAACCGATAATGAGACCAAATTATAAGTCTTGTCGTGGTAGAAATAGGTCATCTTTAATGCGCATGCAAAATGGACCAGTATATAGTAACGATAATCCAATCAATGGTTTCTCAAGTCTTCAAGAGAATGGATGGAGTTGTTCAACGCCAATGTCATATCAAAATGGAGAATATGCAAGTTTACCACCAACTGCTAATACAGAAAGTAAAGATCACGAAGAAGAATTAAATTCAGAGCATAGAAGATATTCTGATCCTGGTCTTGGTCCAGCAGAGTTACAATCCCAGTCAAAAAGTGAAGAAACTGATAGTGGTGACAGCAGTAGTTCTATAACAACTGTTGGGAAAAATAACAAATTATTTTTAACCCTTATAGATCAGGTACAGTTAAGATTAAAATTTTATTAACGAGTGATAATTAGTTTCATTAATTGCTCTAACAATGTCTGCATTTTTAGATGACAAGAATGAAAGAAATTAATAGCCAGTTGTTTAAGGAGTTACACGAAGCAAAGTCAGACCTGGAAAGTGTGAAGACCGAATTAAATCAGTTAAAGCAAAATGCTCCCCAACATTATCAACCAGGAATGCTGTCAGGTAATCCTATGTTGAAAATAGAGTAAAAAGAAGAGTGAACAAGTAATAAAATTAAAAATCAGGCAGTAGAATATTTGTTATTTTGCAGAGATAATCAAGGAAATAAGGGATGCCAGCAGAGTGAAAGAGGAAGCAATGCTATGCAAGATAAAAGCATTAATAGAGAGGCAAGAGTCAGAGAGATCTATTGATCTGGATCAGTTGAAAGTAAGTGGGAAAAAAGAGCAAAAAAAATAAGGAGTAAGTGAAGAAAAAATGTAGAGAAAGGGAGGGGTAAGGTAAGGCGTGGGTCACGCATTCACGATTTGTTTGACTAGGCGATTCTGTTTGGACGGGACGGGTCGGAGCCAGGTGAGCCCTGGGCGTGTGCGGCTAAAATATTCTTTGCTCTAAATGAAATTGGTATAAAAGATAGAGCGTTTGCGATTAGGTTTCACGGGGGCACTTAGCTTGCGCTCGTTGACGGATCTCGAGTTACAGTCCATTAGCCCCATGGGGGACTGATTGGCGGCATTGTCTGTCTTACA
The DNA here is from genome assembly GCA_018906775.1 of Sycophila sp. Sp_5. NCBI lineage: Eukaryota > Metazoa > Arthropoda > Insecta > Hymenoptera > Eurytomidae > Sycophila > Sycophila sp. Sp_5. Next base: position 944,904 of record JACCID010000015.1, read on the forward strand.
GAGTCAGCTGGATAAGGCGAGGAGGGAGCGACAGGACAGCGAGGAGCGCATCGGCAAACTGGAGAAGGAGGTGGCCGCCCTGAGGCTGAGCTTGAAGTGAGTATCGATGGGTAGAGGGGCTACGTAGTACATTAGGGCTAGGGGGCTGTGGGTAAGCCGGTGCTAACTTATAACACTCGGGCGCTTGGACTGTCGACAGCAGCGAGGACCGAGAGATCGCGGCCTTCGAGGAGGAGAATCTGGCGTTGCGCCGCGAGCTGCAGGAGGCGAGGGCCTCGAGGAGCCTGGCCGAGAGCCACGCGACCAAGTGCGTAAGCGCCGCGCTAGCTCACGGAGCTGTAAATTTCGAGCCGCCTTGTATACCGAGCACTCCCGCACCCCACACAGACCCGTCCTCGCCCGAGCCGGCCGAGCACCGGGAGAGCCCCCAGAGCTGCCCCGAGAGCCTGGACAACGAGCACCAGGCCAGCGATGACAAGGGTCTCTTGACAGCACCTAAGCGCGCCACCTACACCACCGCCTACATCTAGAACCACGGCACTCTTTACTGTAAATACTCCCGGCTCCCTCCCCGACCTCCGTTTCAAACATCTTTTCGCTCTAGCATGGCTTATCACGCTTCCGAGGACAAGTAGTTGGCTTCGTTCTATTTTTTCTCCGACTCCCTTGCGGACCTACCGACTCTGTCTTAGTCAAAATCTTATGCGAATGTAAAAACTAATTTCTTAGACTGGAGAGACTGATGCAGAATCTGCGAGACGGCAGTGGCGATGAGCCCGACACTGCCAGCAGCAGCAGCCGCGACAGCAACGCCAGCCAAGCCCAGCCTTCCAACGAGTCCTCCAACAACAATAGCAGCAACAGCTTAGCCACTGGACCGGTCACGGATCTCTGAGCCAGAGTCCCTGCTTCTATCCTCGCATTCCCGTCCATCTCACTTTCCCCTAATCAATCTCTTATTTATTCTATAGCTAAATAGCTCTCTACTTTTTTCATAGTTTTACTACTACACTAGTACACTCTAGTGCACCTGACCGATTTTTTTACTTTTTTTTTCATTTTTATTAGCGATTTATTCATTGCGCGCATTAAACTAGCTTTAATCTCTGTACATAATGTTCATACCAAAATCTTAATTTATTTATCTTAAATATCTTTTAAAAGACACTTCTATTCCTATTTACCTTTTAAGTAAGTGTACCGAGAGTCGAGAGGTTGAGTGAACCGTCCTTCGTTGAAAAATCTTTCACAGTCATAGTGTTCAGATGCCAATTTAATCAACAAACGGATTCGATAAAACGGCACGACTCTCTCTCAAAAAATCATTTGAATGCGCGGCGAAGCATGATCCCAGAATAAACGGGTTTAATTTAGACTAATGTAACAATAATCAAATGAAACAAGATTAATCGCCAATATACAGTAAGTGCCCTTGTTTTCTAGTGAATCACGCATTTTATAGTATACTTTATATTTCCCGAAGATGCACTGAAATAGTCTAATCAACTTTATATTGATAGTTAGTGATTTTTAAAGTATCGTTCATATTTACAGCTAGCTAATAGACAACTGAATTTTTTAGTGTATCTATACTTGTTAACTTAAGCGAGAAGAGAACTTATTGACTCACGGGAAGAAGCGTCGAAAATTGTATGTTTGATGAAGATTACTCTTAACTAATTGCTGATACGTGACTTGTTATCGAAAAATTGACAAATTCGTTAATCAAAAAGTGACTATTTCAAATTAAATAAAAGGAAAAAAGAGACGAAGGAAAAATATTTGTTTTAACTTTTTCAAATACACAGCTTCTTCCCGAGAACATTGTTTCGAAACAAATAACATAGAGAATCAGTTTATCCTGTGTTTTATTATTATATATTTCAAGATTTTTGTATTTGATAATTATGATTTTACTATAATTATCACGAATTACATAAATAGTTAACTTTTTTCTTTTCACTTTTAATCTGCACCCAAATATTTTTAATACATAACAGACCATGAGATCTTTTAGAGTTTACTGCGGAGTCATATTGCAATATGTAATGTTGAGAGTTTATTATACAATGAAATATGGAAGTTGCAACAAAAAATTATTCTGTAAATAGTAAAATACGAAAAATAATGAGTATGTAAAAGTGCCATTAGCCAATTTTTGTATATCCGCTCTCCAAACTCTCAACGATTATTTTTTTACGAAATATTAAAATGTATCTATATTGTTGGCGCAAATCAATTACGGTACATCGTACGTATATGCTTAAGGGATTGTCCCCGAGAAGTTGTACTTAAAGAATGAAAAAAATGCGATTTCCTCGATTACTTATTAAAAACGGTGTAAAATAAGAGATTGTTAAATTCCGATGCAAGATTGTCACACCCCAGTGTATACACGAAGACAATATTTGTGTACAATTGAAATTCCGAATCTCATCGCGTTTACGAACTTTTATCATATTGTATAGTATCATCGCATTAAAACGTGTAAATAAATTATAGAAAGAATATGTTTGATTTTTCAATAAAATTTATTCGACAATATTGATAAAAATTAGTGAAACAGTGTGTATGTAATTTACCATTCCTATCACGGTAATTTTTCACATAAAAGACTTCTTTCATTATATCTTCGCAATCGAATCTTTATTGACTCTTATAAAGAAAGATCGACACCCGCTCCTAAGTTTTATCCATATATGTATTTCGAACGTAATAAGGCAGTTGTGTTTGAGAATTGAAAAAGGTACTTATATTGAAGTGTTGTAAAAACTGGCAATAAGAAGGGAGTAGGCCTCGCCCGTCCAAGGCACTTTGTTGTTTATTCGAGGGTCTCGGTGTTATCGCGCCGAGATCGCCGCCGCTCCGGGGCCGCAATTCGCAGGTCTTTCGTAATAAGCCCCGAGCAGGAAAATCCATTGTAGTTTTCCGAGCCGCAGTTTACGAGCCAACCCTGCCATAAAATGAGCGACCGCGAAAAAAGAGCAAAAGAGTCCGGCTCGTAAATCGATAATGATTTTACGACACCGGCGGTTTTCCAGCTTTCTCTTGCCGAATCTCTCGAAATTATCCCGGGGTCCCGCCGCATTATTTGCTCAGCGCCTCTGCTTATCTGTAATATATATATATATATATATATATATATATATATATATACCACCCATTTCGTCACTCGAGAAATGTAGCATTTTGTAAGCGTAGCACTGTTAACAGGCACGGGTTTTACGCAATTTGCACGACTGTATTATTGCGAGCGGCTCGCGAGCCGTCGGATGACACTGCGGGAAATTATAGAAAAACAATCGGCCTGATCGTCGCTCTTATACAGCCTTTTCCTCGTGCTTGCCCTCTTTTTTCCCCCTTGTCGTCGTGCGACCAAATGTCAAAGCGAAAGACAGTGAAAAGAGGAGTGCGGGAGCGAAAGAGAACGAGTACGAGGGGAGCGTCTTCTCTGTTTGTACAATCGATCCTCGCACACAGTTTTACATAACTAGTAGGACATGGTTTGACTGAATGGAACGGAGCACGAGCCAGGCCAAACTAAAAAGCTGATAATCCACGTTAAGCGCGTTAATATATTTCTGTAAAATGACTAGTCAATTATCTTGTTTGTTGCGAACGCACACCCGTCGTCCCGACGGTCAATAAAACCCGGAGATATACTCTAGACCGCGACAAAGGGACAATGCATAAAATGACGAGCACACTCTAATTGTATCTGCAGAATTCTCACCGAATGACTAATGCCGCTGATAAAAAGCTCCGACATTTTTCCAGATAATTGCGGAATCTGAGCTCGCTCGTCTTTCAAGTGGCGCGATAACTGCGCCGATGGTTTTTTCCTTTATTTTCTCGACGCTCGCGTATGAAAAAGGAGGGAAGCGACGTCGGCGGCGCAGGGGTGAGGAGCGCGGGGGGATGTGGGAGAGTATATTATTTTTACGTTGGCATGATTGAAACGACGCGACGACCATGTTTTCGCGGAGATAGAGGAGCGCACGCTCGGCGCGCCGGCGATTTAGGGGTTGCAAATCTGGGAAAACCGAGAGAAAGCACGCACAACACGTGACTCGACGTCTGCTCCGCGTCGAGGGTGATAAAGCATACTCGAATCATCTTTTTCCACGCTGGACCCCCTGAGAGCATCTCCCCCTCGGCCACCCCCTTGCGTTCCGTTCTTTCCCGACATTCCAATCAACGCGCACCTAAGCAGGAAAATTATTGCGCCACTTCTCCCTCCAGGGATACTTATAAAAATCTCATTAGGTAAATGCGGTCTATTTGCGCTGTTATACCCGCTCGCTATTTACGGGCCGCAGGATAATCGCGGATTATCCGCACCTCGCCGGCGCCGTTTAAGCGAATAAAGGACCGGGGCTCTCTTTAAATTATTTCCACGCTGCGGGGACGCGACGAGCGCTGGATAGACAGCGGCCGTGATTTTGTTTTGTTTTTAGAGGGCAAAAATAACAAGGGAAAAATGGGGCCACCCGGAGCGAGAGGAGACGAGTCAATTTCGAAAATCAGCCATTCTCGAAGCTCGGGCACGTTCAAGTGGCAGAGGGAAGGAAAAAAGATTTAAGGACGCGCGGGATGGAACTGCAGGTGAGACTTCTCGAGTTATCGTCATACCCGTGTTAATAATGCCGAAAGGGACCACCCAGGTGGACGCGCACCTCGGCTAAAAAGAAAAACAAAGCGTTAAAAAGGTACCGGGCGCGCGGGGGAACTTCAAAGCTCGCTGCGCCCTGGAGGTGCGCCTTTTATCTTAATTTCTCAAGAGTGTACGAGAGCAAAAGTGACAAAACATCGGTCCAGTTAAAGAGCGCCTCGAAGGAAACGAAAGGCAGTGGAATATAATCGCGCGCGCATCGGCTCTTAAAGCACCGACGCCTACCGCTCACATCAATTTCCTTCTCGATTATGTTTGCCTTAGACTCTTTGCTCGCCACTGAAATTTAAGAGCCGCTCGATAAATGTTTCGAAATAGAGGCAAGGAGGCGCGCGTACGCCAGTTCCGATGCACTAATTGATATTCAATTACCTACAGCAATATTTGTCCAAGAGTTAAGAGAGCAATGACTCTCTTGATAAATGGCGATAAGATATTTATCGGAGAAAAAAAGGAAGTCGACGGCAGTCTCGGCCCTCCCGGGCCCGGCCTATCGTCCAAGAGTCCGTGGGAGCAGCGCGGCAGCGGCGGCCGACATACGTAGCCCGCATAAGCCTAATAAAGTACTCGAATGCAATTTCGATAGGAAGAAACAACAAGACACTTGCCACCGTGGAGAATCATTGCTATTGTCGGAGCACAGGCCGCTGTTTACAGGGACAATATTTTCATTGCACAAACAATTGCGGTTGCTCGATAAAGAGCTGGTGCAGGTGTCTCAGTCGGGAGCGGATCTAACGTTTAAGCCCAGCGCGACTGCTGCGCTGTTTACCCATTCGCGTTTTTTGCCCGGCCCCTCTCCGGCCGCCCCGTCGCAGCCGCGGCGCGCACGAATTTTCGGTCCCTCGCTCGGCCGGCCGGCGATCAGCTGACCGATTGATCGCGGCAGAAAAGCGCGAAAAATCGCGGCTCCGCGCGGCCGTCCGCAGGCGGCAGGAGGGAGCGCGAGCTGCCGCGAGGATCCGCGTGACAGCCGCCACGGCGACGCCGGGCTCCGTGGGGCACGGCTCGGGCGCGCAGGCGCGGCCGGCCCCTCCGCAGCCAGGCGCCGCCTCCCCCGGGCATTGGCCGCGCGGCGCCGCGCCGTCGGGGCGGGGCCAGGCTGGCGGCCGCGAGTGCGGCCCCTGCGGTGGGGGCTGTTTAAACAAGACGCGCCGGCTCGAGAGTGCCCGAGAACACTCGCCAGCCGGCCTCCATCCGCGCCAGAGTCGCGCAGCCCGCACGCAGGAGCGAGAAGCGCGTCGCGCGCACCAGACCGAGGAGTGCCGTCGCGCCTTCGCCGCGCTCGCCGCGCGCCCCGCGAGTTTTTCGTCGAGCGACCCTTTCGGTGTGACCGCGAGTGAGAGTGAGGAGGCGCCCGAGCCCGAGACCCCTGACGCAGCAGCCGCAGGCAAGGCGAGCGGTGCGGCGAGCGAGCCGATGAGTGCGCGCGGCTGACCGGCGGCCAGAAAGCAGCCCGATGACCATGCTCCAGTCGCAGAAGCTGTACGGCGACGCCGGCGGCCTCAGCGGGGCCATGAGCAGCGCTGCCATGTCCAACATGGGCAGCATGGCGCCGACGTACAGCTCGATAAACTCCATGGGCTGCGTCTCGATGGGCATGTCGATGAACTGCAGCCCCCAGAGCCCGGGCGGCCCGTTCAACATGAGCTCGGCCATAGGCATGGCCTCGATGGGCGGCAGCGCCGGCATGAGCTACGGCGGCGCCGTCGCCGGCATGGGCAGCGCCGCCTCCTGCATGAGCGGCCTGCCCAGTTACGGCCAGCTGCCCAGCGCCGGGCCGCAGCGCGACTCGCTCGCCCTGGCCGAGCCCGACTCGCCCAACTCGGCGCTGCAGCGCGCCCGCCAGGACAAGTCCTACCGGCGCAGCTACACCCACGCCAAGCCGCCCTACTCCTACATCAGCCTCATCACCATGGCCATTCAGAACGCGCCCACCAAGATGCTCACCCTCTCCGAGATCTACCAATTCATCATGGACCTCTTCCCCTTCTACCGGCAGAACCAGCAGCGCTGGCAGAACAGCATCCGCCACTCCCTCAGCTTTAACGACTGCTTCGTCAAGGTGCCCCGCACGCCCGACAAGCCCGGCAAGGGCTCCTTCTGGACCCTGCACCCCGAGAGCGGCAACATGTTCGAGAACGGCTGCTACCTGCGCCGCCAGAAGCGCTTCAAGGACGAGAAGAAGGAGCTCACCCGGCAGAGCAGCAAGCACCAGCAGCAGCAGCAGCAGCACCAGCAGCACCAGCAGCACCACGGCCAGCACCCGTCGGCCGGCCACGCCAGCCCCGAGCAGGCCAAGAAGCAGCAGCAGCAGCAGCAGCAACAGCAGCAGCAGCAGCAGCAGCAGCAGCAGCACCACCACCACCACCACCCCAGCCAGCACCAGCAGCCGCACCAACAGCAGCAGCACCACGTCGGCCAGCCGCCCGACGAGAAGGAGCTGCACGCGCTGGTGGGCGGCCAGGCGCACCACGTGGCCCAGCAGCAGGCGCAGCACCACCCGCACCAGCACCAGCACCAGCACCAGCACGAGCTGGCCGGACTCCTGGGGCCGGAGCTCGGCTCGACGCACGACGAGCTCGCGGCGATGGTCGGGCGCAGCCTACACCCGCACCTGCTGGCCGACCCGGCGGCGCTGCACGCCGCGGCGGCCGCCGGCATGCCGCAGGGCCTCAAGCAGGAGCCCTCCTACGCGGCCGCCAGCCACCCCTTCAGCATCACGAGGCTGCTGCCGGGCGCGACTGCGGCCACCTCGCCGGGCGGCGGCAGCCAGCAGGACAGCAAGCCGCCCGAGCTCAAGATGTACGAGCTGCACCAGAGCTACGGCAACTACGCGGGCCACGGGCACGCCGGGGCCGGCCAGCACAACGGCATGCACGCCGGCGCCGCCGGCAACATGCACCAGATCCCCGGCCACCACCAGGACTACTACCAGAGCCCGCTGTACCACGGGGCGCACGCGGGCGCCGCGGCGGCGGCGGCGGCCGTGGCCGCCTCGGCCGGCCCGGCCGCGGCCGCCGTGCCGGGCGCCCCGGGCTTGTGACACCACGCCAGCCACCCCTACGCCCTGGCATGAGTGGCGGCCCAGCTCGCCCAGCGCTGCTGGCCCAGCCCCGGCGACGAGGAGCTCGAGGAGCTCGAGGACGAGGAGGGCCCCCCGCTCTACTGCCAGCAGCCGCGCCCCGGCCCCCAGCCCGAGCGCAAGTTTTGTGATAACGCATGACTCTAGCCTGGGCGAGCTTTTGTGTATCATACGTGTAGATAGTCGCCCCGAACCTCTCCCACATCGCACATCGACTCTATATGTATAACGGACAGAGATCTATATATATATATATATAAATATATAAATAAAAAACAAAGTATATATGCGTATAGCTGTAAGTGAAAAAAAGCGAGTCGTGTCGGGCCCCCGGCGGACGCTCGCCCCCCAAATCACGACCGCGCAGTGCAATCCTCCACGGGGCGAGCGGCCCGCCGGCCGAGTGTACATATAGCGAAAATATGCATCGACTGTGCTGCGTCTTTGACATTTAAGCAAAAAAGTATAATTAAACAAAGTAAAGAATTAAAAAACACACCCATCGCTGTTTCGAACTGTCGTCGCCTCGGCAAAACTAATTCTCATTGCTACGGATTGTCTATTGCGTTTATCAAGCGGCTTCTTGGCCGTCGTTGCCATATTATGTATATTATATATAGCGCGGCGTTCTTGCGGGGAGGCCGCGTCGAGTTTGCCGCGGCGCGCGACGCACACAAAGGCCGACTCGCGTCGATCGGTCGTTGCGAATCTTTCGAAATCTCCATTATGTAAAGACTAAATGGCTTGTTCTTCTTCGTTTTTTAGACTGTACCTATTCTGTTTTTTTCGTTACGACAGACTTGAGAAAAGCGGGTTGGAGCTCCTCGCGCCTCGTGCGCTTTCGCGACGGGCTCGAGCCGGCGGCGTTACATTGACGCGCGTTCCAAAAAGAAAAAAAAACTAAGAGGGAGGATGCGCGCACAAAATCCTCTTCTCGCAACACATGTACATGTTTCAATAAAACCAACATATTTCTACGGAAATCTTGTGTGTATTCGTCACTTACTACTTCACCTATTCTCCTCTAAAACCTCCCCGTTATATTACACCTTTCGTCAAACTGCTCTTTTTATGCGTATATTTCATTAAAGAGGAAATATATTTTTTGTAGTTTCTTTTTTCTTTTTTTTTCGCTCTTCTAAAGATAATCTCACGTTTGCATGTACGTTGAACGTCTCAAACATATGTATAGAAACAGCTTTTATTTGCACTTTCGAGTGATAACGAGACTAAAGTAATTAAATCAATCGGAATTATCAGTTTTATTTTCCATTATTATGTAATTCAGGTAGCCAAAATAGACGCAGCTTTTTTCAATAACATATTATGCTTTGCGTAATGCCTTGCAGATATGCTCATGCTTAAAAAATTGCGAAAAAATCTTCTCAGTTAAAGTGTTGAATTACATTTAATGATTTAAAGAATACTCTACTATTGGAAGAAGTGGTACAAAAATTGTCTGATCGTATTAATACCGTAAATATACAAACTTTCTCGCGCAAATATGTTTTTATTCTTCAAAACATTTTTAAGTTACACAAATTTGCAAAAAAATATGTTTTAATTAAATAGTTGCTCATAATCAAAGAGGTACAAAAGTGTTAAAAAAATTTTATTTATACAATATAATCGTGGACTCACATTTGTTTGCAGACTTCCTGGACACAATAATGAATCTGTAATCAAAAGAGTACCAACATTAATTTCAATGAAGCCAATCGTAGCTTTTTTTTAAAACTGTTTAATGCAAAGTGCTGTTTGATTTTTCAAATAACATTCTGAAAGTAATAAGGTGGGAAACAATTTTCAGAGGTCATACTGCCAATAAATTCTTTTCAATGTTAAGCACACTCTTTTCAATATTTGGATTTCTTAACTGGATTGAATGATTTTTTTTTAATTTTCAATTTTGCAAACTGTAATCGTTATCTGAAAAGTTAGCAATAAATATTTAGTGAAATGAGTTTAAAATAAGCAAACAGGTATTTTAAAAGAAAATAATCCATACGTTGACATTGTTTTTTAATATATATAAAGTACACTCATAAAGTAATTGAAGCGTACGTTGAAAACGACGAAAATATTGAATGAAGCAAATGTTTATCTCATAATAACATTGGAATTGCATTGTTTTTTAACAATGTTGTTTCATTCCCACGGGCAGAATTATACCCGACGAAGAAGTATCGAAGAAATCTCTTCAAATGTTTGCTTCTCATAAGCTCGAGTAGCATTTTCACGGATTATTAAATAACACAAATGGATTGCATAATTCGGTCAGGGGTTCGTTCGCATAAAACAAAACACAATAAGTTTCTTTCTCCGAGATGAATAAAGTGTAACAAGTACGCCGCGAGCTTTCGTCCATGGTTACGGTCCATCTGCATTTGCCGATAGTTGCCGGCGTTTGGTTTTTAATAAAATTACTGTAAGAGGGAGAAGGAGCATCGAGCGAATCGGAATGAAGCGGATTAATGAGTAGGCAGGTAGGTTATTGCGTATTCGCGTCGAGAGAAAGGCACGAGGGTGAACTCGGCCTCCAGAGGGGGGGGGGGGAGGGGAGCGAGAAAGAGGGATGCAGATTGCGGGGGCGAAGAGGGAACGGCCCGAGCTGGAGGAGGGATATAGAGGAGGGAGAGAAGCGCACGGCTGCAGCTACTACAAAGCTGTGTATTTTGCCAATATTTGACTAAATCATGAACAATGTTTGATTGTGCACACGCTCACGGATAGCTCGCTCTGTGCAGCGATATCAGACACACTAGGCCGTTATTCTACCTTAGAATTCAATCGGACCGAGAAAAGATTTTCGAGTCGCGGCGTCAGAGACGAGGAAGTAGTTTTAGATCTCAAATTGAAAATTTCGTCGGGGGATTAAGGAGAAAAGTTCTCTTGTTAATTAGAATGTAATCCTGGCGCTTATCTAAGTGCATATAGTCGGCGGTGAAGATACGAGAGAGAGAGCCGTCCGATGTTTGTCCCGTGGGTCCGCGTTGAGGAAACGGATCGGAGGACGGTCGAATCGAGTGCGCCGATCGATCAAGCCTCATCGCGAGCGATCTCGGAACAATGTGTGGGAGGCCGCCCCGAGTATTGCGAGTCTTGTTCGAGACTCTGGGAGTCTTGGCAGTCTTGCAGCCGTTGGGAGTGGAGAGAGATGGAGGGAGAGAGAAAGAGAGCAGCTCGGCGAGTATGGGGGGTTCGCAGAGAGGGAGAGTATAAGCGGAGGTCGAGGGAAGCGTTGCCATCGCTACGCGGGATATCAGCTCGCCTCCTGGTTGGCTCGCTCCGCGACCGGCCGCACGCCGCAGCGCTGACACGTTGCTGATGTTGCTAAATATGGCCGCCAAAGTTAAAAATTATGCCCGCCAAATTGAAAGCCGGTATAAATCCGCGTTTCGCAGAGGCGCCGCTCGCGTCGCGAGCCCTCGAGTGCACGGGCTAAACAAGAGGATCGGGGGAGGAAAGTGGGGGACTCTCGTTCACTCGTGTAGCGTTCTGGAGGTTTGTCGAAAAATTCCCAATGAAAAATTGAAGAGCCGTTGGAGAGGCAGAAGAGCAGTTGGCAATAGGGAAGAGAGCGGCTAGCTCCAATCGATTCCGATGGACGGCCGTCCGGCGTTCCGACCGCAAATCCACGCGGCGCTCGCCTCGACACGTTGCCCGGATATCCATATACACAGGGATATACAGACGCGTGGCCCCGACGAGCGATTGGAAAGTTGCCGGGAAAAGGGGGAGAGGTGGGTGCTTCCGCGCGAGCTCGTCCCCGCGTGATCGTCGTCGTCGGCAAATTAGCCGACGATAAGGAATCCTTATAGTAGGTGCGAACGAGCGGGGCCAATTGCACGGCTATTGTCGTCGGCTTTATTCGGCTCTGTTGGGGGTGTTCTGCGGGGGAGAGGCGAAACGAATGGTGTGCACTTTTAATCCCCCCGACTAAACGCTGCTAACGCGGCGATCTTAAGCCCGCACGCCTCTGTGCTCAGTCCCCCGCGCGTACGGCCCGATCTCCTTCCCCATCGGCCACCAGCTTGTGCATTTTCCACGCCAATATATATTTTGCCCCCTCCATTTACACGCGCCATCTCCGGGCTTTGCGCACCGCACCGATTCATTCACTCGCATTCGCATTCGTCTATTGAGATGTATTCAAGCAGCCTCATGAATGTTGTGCTGTCTCCTCTTTTTCCGCTGCGTATACGTACATATCGGGCTACTCTCACTCCCCCTCGTCCGAGTGTTTTCTAACACACGTCAATCCCGCTTCAACTCTCCCATTAATGGACGTTATAAGCCGACCGGAGAGCCTTGCCATTGCCGCCTATACGTCGGCTTCGCTCATTCGCTCCTTCATTTGCTCGTTTCGTCATATTTTTATGAGGAGTCTTTCAGCTGATAAGAGAGCGAGCGCGGCTGCGAGGGAGATTAGAGCCGAAGAAGGCGAGCGTTATGCCCGGGGATGTGGTGGGAAGGCCAACGTTGCCCGTCGGAGCCTCGGCCGTCGGGCGCCAGGTACAACTCGCCTTATCATTATTCAAACATCGAGCTATCGTCGCGGCCAAAGCCAACTCGGGCGCTATCGCCGAGCTCTCTCTCTCTCTCTCTCTCTCTCTCTCTCTTTGTCCCTCTGCGGCTGTATCAGCTCTGCAGCCGCGCCGATAAATTCAGCCTCCCCCTTTACAGCCTTCTTTTTTCCTCTTGCGCGCACCTTTCCACGTAACGCGCCACTGCTACATACACGTAATATTCTTTTTTTTCTTCCTTTTATTTTTATCGTCGGCCCCGTTTTCCGAAAATTTCATTTCATTATGGCGACAGCTCGGCGAACGATTCATCATCGCTGGCGGTAATCCATCGGTGCTGCTAACTTTTTTTAGTTCCGTTAATGGAAGACGAGCCTCGTGGGCGACTTGATATTCGAGATGCACGCGACACTCCCTCTAATGGCATTGGAAGCGCAGGGCGGCATTGATTGTCGGAGCGTTTACTTCGCTAAAAAAATTGTCCGGAGTTCGAAGGCCCTTGGCTATATGCGGCGGCATAGGTAAAGCCAGGTAAAAGTAAGGACCGGCACGACCGACTGTTTGCACGGCAAATAGCGGCGATGCTTTTCCAAAATTTTCCAAGCACCGAGCGCGTGTATGTCTAGCGACGAAAGAGAAATATAAGCCTAAATAGCGTCCGCCGAATTTCTCTTTTTCTTAGCCGTCCGGGCCGGAGCCAAAGTTGCCTGGTCATCCAGGTCCTTCGCTACGTATCGGGTTACCAGTCAGCCTGACTTTTCGCCTCGGTTTTACGGAATTTCCAAGGAATCACCGCGGCAGTCGCAGTTTCACGCAAACACCCATCGGGAAGAAGAGGGACGAAGGAAAAACAAGGCGAAATGATTGCGAATGCATGACGCCGAGAGTGGACTCGGCCCAATACAAGAAGAAATAGGAGCGAGGCAATGCCCTTGCTCGCTCGACGCGCGCTCGCGGCAAGATAATCAGGACGAGCAAAATGAAAGTAAAAAATAAAAAGGGTCCGCGGAGCGGGGCTACAGCGGGAGCGAGTGTTGCTATTTTGTCGGAGGGTAGAGCTGGAAATTGTAAAGCGCGAATCGGGCCCGGCTGCGCTCGCTCCCTCCGGGGCTGAAAGTTGAATTTGAACTGCGAGCTGCGAGCTAGGTAAATCCCGTTTTCTCGGGTAAACACCGAGACGGCTGTTTTATGAAGGAGCCCGGGCGCTTGCGCCGCGCGCCGCGCACCAAGAGAAGCAGCGCAAGGTTCGCGCTTGTCGAAAATATTGTCAGTCGGGTTCGCAAGCGCATCTCGGGAGTCTGCGGAGAAATGTAGGTCGGCCGGCTCGGAAAAGGCAACGAACGCACCGGCGCTTTATCGATTAATGCGCGCCTTTTTGCTCTCTCTCTCTCCCTCTCTCTTCTTTTTGCAGCACTATTATTATCTCCCCGGAGGAGCAGCGCCGAGGAAAGGAGCTTTGGGTCGAGGGCCTGTTATCGGACGTCGCCGACTTTGCAGCGACGCTAACAGCGGAGCTAAAGGTCGCCGAGCGCCTTGAAGCTTTCTCGAGCGAATAAACGCTGCGCAGGCGCTACAGCCGTGCAGCCAGCAGCTCTGTGTCTGTGTACATGCCGTGTACGCTCCCTACAATATGTACCGAGTATACCTCACGCTTCACTTTCCGCTCTGTTTGATTCTTGAATCAGTACCAAATGCTTAATCGCGACTTGACTATTTTCGAGGGAAATTAGTTTCTCTATTTCTCTTATCTTTCGCACGTCCAAGAGGCAGCGGGCTCAATTGATGGTTTTATTAAAATAAGAGGTGCGAGGAAAGACAAAAGGAGGCAGAAAAAAGAGGGCCTCAAGCGAGCTAAAGGCCAGCGGGGAGAAAAGCGAAGGCGAGGCAGTCTCGAGGCACTTGTCTAAATAGAGCGAAGGAAGAAGCGCGGCAGAGCTCTTACGTGACTCGAATACTTTGAAATACTTGGAATATAAATGCTTGAATTTGACATTTGCGCGGAGCGACTGTGTAAATAATAAAGTAATGGAAGTTTGGTCGAACTAATTGTAAGAAGCGATAAGCAGAGCTTGCACGTGCTAATAATTTTTCGGCTGTGCGATGCTCGCCAGCGAATCGCGCGCGTTTCTTACATATATGTATAATATATGTTTTCCCGAACGTGAAAAAAGTCGCTGTCATTTTTCCCGCGTTTGCAGCTGGCTAATTGAGGATTCACGGCGCTTATTATCCCGGCCCATAAATACGCTTCACCGATAAGGCGAGAGAGCGCGAGGAGCTCTCGGGACGAAAAGATAAGATAGCCGTGCAGCCGCGCCATTCCGCAGCGCTTATTTCGGATGTCAACTACTATAAAAAAAAGAAGAATAAAAAAGAGAGCCGTGCCGTTCTTATTTCTCATTTATTTAAATATGCTAAGTAGGCCGAGATATACGAGCGCGAGCGCACGCGCGCGCAGCCTCCTTTGCGACTCGGACTTGGCTCAAACGCGGCCCGGCGGAAAAAAAGCGCACGACCGAGGCGGGGAGAGAGAAGCGAAAAATGTCTGCTTCTTCGCAGTCCTCGGGCGTGTTTTAAAAGTGTGCAAACACACGGGCCGCGCACGAGACCGAGCGAAAGACCGAGCGCTATCCATTAGCCCCCTCAATTATTCCGAGTGCTATTCCGCGGAAGAAAGTAAAGACGTTCGGCTCTCGTCGAACGTTTTCTTAGCCGAAAGACGAAGACGGGAGGAGGAGCTTATCCGCCGGCACGTACCCAGCCGACCAGGAAAATCAAAGCTCCGAAGCGCTCCTCAAAGAGGTGAGGAAAAACCTGTAACCTCCCTCCCCCTCCAACTTCTCTCGGGTGCCACGGCCCGAACTTTTTACGCTCTCGTCGCTTCGAAGCGGCCGTTTTACTTCTCTCTCTCTCTCTCTCTCTCTCTCTCTCTCTCTCTCTCTCTCTCTCTCTCTCTCTCTCTCTCTCTCACACATAATTTCGGCAAATATATGCGCTCGAGCGAACGCACCTCCTAATTATCTAAGACTCGTCCCTTGGGCTCTCGCGAAAAAAGGGGCCGTCGTCGACTCGACTCAAATGAAATTCCGAGGAGCGCGGCGCTGATTTAAGAATTTGCTTCGTTAGCCGAATCAAGTCCAACTCGCTGCTCCCGGGCGAGCTTCCTGCGATTAATTAAACAAATGGCTGAAAAAAGTAACGCTTCTTTATTTTCATTATAAGACGCTTCATTCCGGATATCGGTGAGAGTCAATTGGCTCGGCTAATCTCGGTCTCGGCTAATTAATGCAGGGGACAGGGAGCCGCCAATGGTTGCCTGGCGGAAGTCGAATCGCGATGATTTCTGGAAAAAAGAGTCGCGCGTCATAACGATTTTCTCGGAAGAATTAAACGAAATAATCCGAGTCGCGAGCTAGGCGTTAGCTCGTACTCGGGCCCGTTCCTCTTATCTCACCGCGCCGGAGGAACACGCGACGACAAACAGAGCTCGCTCGAGGCTCTTCCTCGCGAGACGGAGGAGGCGACGGAGGAGGAGGAAGAGGAAAGTTTCGAGAGAGTCTCTTCTTCGCCTGCGACTGGGAGCGGCCAAAGAGAAGGGGAGGGGAGGAATTTTGAGGATCCGGAGGAAATGGTGGATTTTATACGGGGCGTCTGGTCAATACTGCAATTAGGAGTACCCGGGGTAATTACACGGCCTCGGGATCGATTGGCCGGGTCGGTAATGAATTTTTTACGAGGCTGAGCGCGCCCGTTGGAAGGATCCTTGGAGAAGCGTGTCCGATGAAGTAGCGGCCGAGGTACTTGGCCGGCTCCGGCCGTTCGATCGCGCTCAGGCTATTTTTCTATCGCTAATGGAGGATGGGAGTCGGCGACTGTCATCCCGCTCGGCTCGATTGTTTGCCCAAGCCATATAGGAGGTGGTGCGCGCGGCCCTGCCTAGGCTCGGCTCGATTATCGACCCCTCCGCCCGTCCTGATGAGCGGCCTCCTCCACCTTGGGCAATAACAAAGAGTCGCGCGTTGCAGGCGCTCGTGATAGCGACTCCGATACCGGCCGGCCAGCAGGTGACTCACGAGGCCTGCCTGCTGCAGCCAGTCGTAGATTCGGTGCTCGTCGATGCCGCCGCCTTGGCCAGATTTACGCGAGGCCTGCTCAATAATTCAGCGCGTAAAGTTGCTCGGGGGGCCGCGTAGTTAAAGGTTAAAGGTGAGCCATATGGGCGCAATCACGCCATGGGGCGCATATGCCGGTGTCGGCCGCTTGACGAGCGAACAAATTTTTTAGCCTGCGTGTCGGCAGAAGCGCGGAAAATGTCGAGGTGCGCGACACGCAAGCGCCGACGGAGCGGACGTGGCCGTCGGAGCCGAGCTCCCGGCGCTCGTCGAGGGCTCGTGCCTGCATATTTCATGAGCAAACAGACTTGACGCCCACCCCCGGCCTCCCGCCGCCGTGCGCCGTCGCCTCGCCTCCGCGCCTCGCGCCGCCGCCGTGGACGCCGTGGAGCGGCTGGACCCGCGCACGGACCTCAGCGGTTACACGCACGCCTAATTCCCGAGATGGCCACAATTGCGGGATTTGCCGAATTAGAGGCGATTGCGCGGCTAATGCTTTCGCAACGAGCCGATAATGCTCCCCGTAAGCGTGCAATCGTCTCGGAGGTGTCGTTCAACCCGGCGAATCGCAAATAGCCGCAGATATCCCCGAGCGATAAGATGCCGCGATAGCGCAGCCCGATGCAATAATCGTGCGCTCGAGGGGCCGGCGATTCCCATCGATCCCACGATTACGCCGGCGAAATCACGGCCGACTCGTTCTGCTCTCCCGACCGATCCGCGGAATGTTTTGACAGACGCCCGGGACACGTGGCGGCTCTGTTTGTAAAACATCGCCGGCTCCTTTGTTACGCCGATATTGAGCGGCCGCCGGCCGGCACGTGGGCCCGGCTGCGATAACTAATTGCCGAGGATTCCGAAATAGCCGCCGCGGACAAGTGCGACTCCTTTTCCCATGTAAAGTGGCCGCTGCGGGGCCAAACCCCCGGAGGCGTCGCCGCTATCAGCAGCTTCCCACACGCCCAGCGCCTGACGGCCTCCCACCCCGCCGTCCCCGCGGACTCAACAAGTAAAAACGCACTTTCCTCCGCGTCGGACTCCGGAACAAATATTTGGCGGATTGATTTTGCCTCGGCGGAAAAGTGCCGTAGTTTACGGGCGCACGAGCTCGCGTATAAACAGGGGCTAATTCCGATTTACGATGGCGCGCGGTGCTAATTGTCCGCGACTGATTTATCAGCGATAACGCGATTAACATTGCAATTAATAGAGGTCGCCGGGGGCAATTGAAAAAAGGAACTAAGCTTGCGCGTTATTGGATAAATCTTATCTGGCGATGCGGTCAGCGGCTCTATTGGATAATTGTCGGGGGCGAAAGAACAGGTGGTAAGCGGGGGCCTCGCCGCTCCTGCACACACGCGTCGCTCAAAGCAGCTGGCCCCCCACGGGCTTGGCCCTGCAACCCGTTCCCGCGAGCGAGCGCACCCCATCGCACCCGCTTAAGCCGCATACCCCCCGCCTGTCTTTTCTCTTTCAATTCGGCCCAACTCTGACATCGATACCGACGCCTGCCCCCTCCCCCTCCTTCATGTCTCGCGATAAAACCACTAACCGTTTTAAATGAGCGACAACGAGCTACGTCACACTTATTAATAGCGACGAGAGCGGCGCGCGGCATTACCCCGGCAAAAGTGTTTGCCCACTATTTTCTCAAATAGAAATAAAAACGGAGAGAGAATGAGGGAAGGAAAGCGGAAAGGTGGTCGCGCAATGCCCCTTTAATCTAGAGTGTAAATAATTCTTCAGAGTTCACGTGTTGGCAGAACTTCTTTAAATTCTCACTTTAATGTTTTATAAATATGTACTGATTATACAGTTAAGGTGCTTACAGAATGGCGCTTCTAAATGCGCGACTGCTACTCAACAAATATAAATAATATTTGCCATCTAAATATTGGCCTTATCAGATTTGCTATGATACAGCGGCGGCCCGCCTCGCGGGCTGCTGCAGGAGGCCGGCGATCATCGCGGCCCCGCGAGTCTCTCCCGAGTCGGGGCGGAGGAATGGCGGAAGGTCGAAGTGGATGCGCAGAAGGTTTGCGCGTCGGCGTCAACGTCGCTTCTACGCGTCTGCTGGAATTTTTCAACGCGCGACGACAGCGTCGATCAATATTTGCGCAGCCGGGACTGCCAGCGACTACGTCACTCGACCTTCCAGCCACACGTAGGCGCGGAGTGCGCCGTAAGCCCCGGCGATTCGCGCCTCTTGCGCTTTTCAATCGGCCGCGCGGCCCGCGGCCCGATTATAAAATGCCTCGTCGACGGCCGCGGCGCGGCTCTAATTGGCGCCGATTGCCGGTCGCGCGAAATCGTCGCGACGGCCGCGAGCCGCGCTAAGTGGCCGTAACTTAACGAGTCGGCTTTCTGAAAAATTCCAGATCAGCCGTGAATTAGCGCCGCGGGAGGAAGAGCGCCGTGGTGTGCTCGCACTGTTTGCACGAAGAATTATGGGCGCGCATGTGCAGAGTTGCGCGCGGCCACGCTCGTTGTCGCGCTGGCTCTCTCGGCGTCCCGCTAAACGCTCGTAATTACTGATTATCTCGGTTAGGCTCTTTAACACACGGCACCAAAGTACCAAGGTGTTTGCACGCCGCGACACGTGCCACTTTCTTGCGCAACCGGCGTAAATTGAACCCCGCGAGCGGATCGCTCCTCCTCGCGACGTGCACAGCCCCTCCCCAGCCCCTCGCGCTCTCTCGCTCACGGCATACACTCCCAGCCCTCGGGTCAAGTAAATCGGAACCGGGAACG
Source organism: Sycophila sp. Sp_5 (assembly GCA_018906775.1). Lineage (NCBI taxonomy): Eukaryota > Metazoa > Arthropoda > Insecta > Hymenoptera > Eurytomidae > Sycophila > Sycophila sp. Sp_5. The sequence continues at coordinate 964,050 of JACCID010000015.1, forward strand.
CAAGCGTCGGGAGGGAGGAGGAAACTCTCTCGCGGGCGGCCGTTGTATAACGTAGGGACTTTCAGGATCCGGGCTGTTTGAACGACAAATATTTTGTCGTCAAACTTCTGTCGCGCGGAACTGAATGAGCGTGTCTATATGTGTAGGGCTAATACAAAGCGTTTTGCGGGCGTTTGCTAAAATCAAATCATCGCAACATCTAACCTATCGCGCGCCGCCGACCAAACAAGCTTATTTTCGAGTGGCTAATCGCCAGATACAGCCAATCGCCAGGAGATACCGCTACCCGCTGAAAAACAACCTAGCTCCCGAAATGCAACAATCGGGGCGTCTTTATTCCAAAGTGCCCCACTTCCTTCGCTTTTCGCGCCATTTTTCCTCTCTCGCTCTCTTACTCGCGGTGAAAAAAAAGGACGGACGGGATGAAGAAAGAAAAGGAAGAAATTCGAGTGTTGAGCAACCTGGGCAAACAGCGGCTTTAAGCTAAAAATGAGTTGAAATACGCGCTGGGAGAACGAGTACGCATTAATATTTCATCATTGCGATTCCGAGAAGTTTGAAATTCTCGGAAAGCCGGAGAGAAACGAGGCGGTTATCAATGCAGAGGCCCTGCAAGCAAACGTGCGCGCACGCGAGGCGCGACTACGTTTTAACGCCGACTCCTCTCTCTCACTCTCTCTCTCTGACCCTCCTCTTTGTCGCTCCTCTCGAGGCCGTACCTCGCCGAGAGAGCCAGCGTCGTCCGGCTGCTGCTTAATTAAGTGCTAACAAGAAGAGAGCCACGGAGATTGTCGTTCGCCGCGAAAGACGACGCTCAGAGGAGGACGTGGAGGAGGAAAACGACGACGACGACGACGACGACGACGACGACGACGACGACGACGAGAAAAGTAAAAAAAGAAAAAAAGAGCAACAGAGCAGGGAAGAATATGAAAATTGGTGCGTGACGGCAGGTCCGGGGAGCGAACGCCGTTGCCTCCGGGCTGCGGGCGAAATCACTGGGGGTGAGGCTTGAGCCTGAGCGACAGCCCGGGCTTAGCCAGCGATATATTCAGCGAAACAAGGGGCTTTACAATAATAGCCGGCTAAACGTTCTACATATTGCTCGGTTTGTCACTCTATCTCTCATTCGATATTTTCTCGCTGGCTGTTTACCATTTGAATAATACATGCGCCGCGCGCGCATTATATATATCCCCCCGCGCTCGTTCGCTCTGGCTCGTGCGTACATATTCAGGCGGCTCTGTGCAGATGCAGATTTCGGGAAAGCCGGAGATTGGCCTACGCTCATCTTTTCTCTTAATTTTCAGCGCTCCTTTCCGCCCGCGTGCGGCTCATCCCCGACTCTCTCTCTCTCTCTCTGCGATAATAATATTGACAAATGCTTGCTTTTACATCAAATATTTTCACTGCTATTCATATTTATTCGCCTCTAAGTTCTCGGCAAACTAAACTCTCCACGAGTCTGTGCACCATTCACAATGTTTTATTAATATTATTAGAAAGGCACATATTTGTCGATTGTTATCAATACGCGCGCTCCACGGGGGGGAGGGGGCAAAATTTAGTCATTTGGCCGCCCCCGCGCTTTTCGCGCTTTTCGCGCAGAGAGACGAGGATGCGACACAGACGGGGGTGAGAGTTGGGCCCGGGCAATCGATAGGCGAGATGGGACGACTCGTCGAGTGCCGAGGACTGGGCGCAGTGAGGTTTCATGCGGAGCCGCAGGCATCGGTGTGTGACATGGAATTATTTGTAGGACTCTACACGCCACTCCTTGTGTCCGAAGCATGCGCTTACGCAGGAAAACGGCATCGACTGCTCAGGGAGCGTCGTCCCACGTGCCCGTTACTTTTCTCTCCCGCCCGCTGTCGCCGCTCGAGTGTCCTCGAGAGCGCGATACCAGGAACCCGCGCACCACAGCGCAGCATCCTTCTATTATTCCATGTTAGGAGTTCGCACACCCCCGATTGTTTCTCACGCGAGCGCCCGGGAACAATCGCCCGCGGCGATTTACCGCAGTTTTATGGCAAATCGCCGTCAACTCCGCCGGCGGACAACTTTATTAGCTTGCCGAGGCGCGATTCGTCTCGCCCCTCGACACTCGAGTAACGGGAATAAATTACGTCGAATTTCCCCAACCCCCATCGTCCCTCTGCCCGTCTCTCTGTTCGCCGCGAATTTTCGTTGTTTGGCCAAAAGATTTCGGAAAAAGTTGTCCGCGAGGAGCCGGTGGAAGCCCTCTCCTCGTCTTCTCTATATGTGTGCATTATCCGTGAAATTGAGGATGTGCGTAACTCGAATGATGAAGAACATAAGAGGCGGAGTCTCGATCGACCAACCAGCGTGCCGGATTCCAATTTCGACTCTCCATCAGATTTTATCTCGCTCCCTCCGCTCCCCGGAGCTCGCCGCTCGCGCCGCTGAAACCTCGTTCCCATAAAATCCGCTCCAGCGCCGCCGGCAGCGTCGACCGTGCCCGTAGCCGCTCGCCTTTCCGCAAATGGCTAATTGTTAATTAACCCTCACCCCTCCGTGGACCCCCTCTCCACCATAAATATAAATAGATCGGCTGGCAAAAATTGCGGAGAGATCGTTGCATCGAGCGCGCATTATTTGGCGTTTTTCGTCCGGAGGAACAACTACGGGGATACGCTCGCGCCTAAAAAGCGCCCGACAGCTGAGTGTACACAAGCAGCGAGAGAGGCTTTCTTTCGATGCCTTTAACCTTTGAAATTTACCCCAGCGCGTGCGCGCGCGAGCCGTCGGCCCTATGCAAACACGTCCGATTCATTGGCCGACATATATCGTGTCTCTATGATTTAACGGCGCGACGCGGCGCGGCGGCCGATTCATCTGGCTCCCGAGGAAACAGGAGGGAAAAGTCGAAAAAAGAAAGGAAAAAAATGACGAGGATCCCTTTATAAATGGAAGCAGCACTTGCGGTCTGCTCAGCTCTCTCTCTCTTCCTCCGCCAAAGGAGAAGATTCAACGGGGAGAGGGCGAAACTGCGAGATATAGGGCCGCACAGGGGAGCGAGCGAGCGAGGCTCAAGTGGAGGGGAAGCCCGGGGCTCGTAAGTGAATTTTATTGCGCGATTATATTGAATCCCTGGGAGGCGTGCGTCCACGGCCGAGACGCCGAGCCGCCGGCGGCGCCTCCCCTTCGCTTTCCGCCGGGGCTCCGGCTCGCGCGCTCCGATCTCTCCTTTGTCGTATTCGCCAGGCCGAAAAGTTCATTGGAAAGCGAGCGCCGACGACAAAGCGCATCTTCTCTAACTGCCGCGTTAAGCGAGTTGATGAAACTTTGGCGGGCGCGAGTTGTGGGCTTTTGTGCCTCGTCAAGTGCCGGTACATCTGGCTGGCTGAGCCGCTGCTCTCCTCGCTGTTTATGAAAAATCGCGGGAGGCCACCCCCTTGATCTTGAGTCGCGGGTACAATGGCCACTCGTTCAAGCTCCGATGATCGATTGTCACTTGAGTCTGAACCCGGAGCGGAGCGCGCGCTGCTGCCGCTCCACCTTTGACTCGCGAGCCTTGCCGCGACGCTCGGGGAAAGGAGCGCAATCAAATGATTAAAGGGAGTTTCGCATGGCTGGCCGGATAACGCGGCAACTCTCGGCGGAAATCAGAGCCGCTCGCGTAGCTGCAGTACATCCCTCTGGGCAAACAGCGCCTCGGCCAGCTGCGCCAGCCAGCTCCATCTCCATCTTCCTCTCTCACCCTGCCCCTCTCTATCTCTCCTGCAATATTCCAAGGAAGCGAGAGTTTGCGAGCGCCCAGGGCAAACAGTCGTAAGGCCGAAAAGCCGGCCGATAATTTCTTTTCGCTGGACAGTTTGTCGAGCGGTCTGTTGACACTGGCCGACAATAAAACTCCTAATTGCCCGAAACATCGGCCCGCTCCTATTTCTCGTATCAGCCCTAATAGAGCGGCCCATTTATCAGCGCTCCCACACACGAGAGCTTGAAAAATAATGAGAACGCGCGCCGAGCGGAAGTGGAGGCCGCGGTTTGTCGTGCCGCGACACGTGTCGCGAGCGTCGCTCGCTCGCATTAGACCGAGCGCTCCGCACCAAATTGACAAAATTCCCTCCTCGCTTTTAGAAAGCACCTGAATTGAAAAGCGCTATTGTCGAGCGGGCTGCATTAATTCGGCCGCTCATGCATTTTCATCGTCGGCCGCTCTCCGCGACGTCTGGACCGACGCGCCCGCGCCGAGGAATGCGGATGCCGCTCGATTCATATACAAAAACGCCTGATAAGTATAACAATCGGCCGCGCTGCCGGGCTACCAGCAGCTAGCGCTCTGCCCCCTCGATTATTCCGGGAACGTGTCGTACGCGAGCAATAATTGTAGGATCGCCACTCGGAACTGGAAACATATGGCGGCTCATCCGTGATTTGGGCGCTGCCGCTTAATCCGCCGGCGAGCGTCGGGAACCTCTTTCATTGTTGCCGCGGCCGTGCAACGTGCAATTTAGGGACAATGCTCGCCCGCGACCGATACTAACCCTCCCCATTGTGCCGACAACAATGCTGCAACAAAGCAGGCGTCGACTCTTTACGGGGCCAATTTCACTTTGAAATATTTATAAGCGCTAACGACCTGCACCTATGCGTCTGCCTCGGCTCCCTTCGCGCCTTGTCGACCCACGCGGGGTCAGGAGTCGCGAGAGGCGGAGCCAGAATTTCGGTAGATTGATCGCAAACTCGAAACTCGATAACAGGTGCCGGATGTCCAGGATTACGCGCTCCCCTCCTATTAGTTGCGGCTAGTTTTCACGCTTCCACGGCTGACCGGGGCGGGGGAGCCTTTGCGGATTTCTTTATCCGGATCCTCCGGCTCCGGCTCGCAGCGTAAAATCGTCCATCAATGAAATCGAGCTGTAAGCCGACGTTGGCCTAATCGCGTTTAACGACCTATCAAAGGGAGCAGAAGAAAAAATGCACCGAGCACAATACTCACTTTACAGTGCTTTATAGTAACATCCTCACCGCCGCTTCCGTCGGAAACTTTTTTACGGTATCTCTTCAGCATTGTCTCTCCGCGCGTAATTTTTTTCCCGCAACAAGCCAGCCTAGTTCTTGTTCGAGCGGTGCTTGATGACTTTGTTGAAAGGCTCGGTCACGAGGTTGCGTGGCGTCGGGGTGAATTTCGGGGGCGGTGGGACCGTCGGCCTCGGAACCCTCGGCGGATTCTTCGTCGGCTTCTCCTCCTTCGAGCTTCTCATGCCCATGTGTTTTTTAGCGATCCTTGCGGTCGACTTGGTCACCTTAGCGGTCGATTTGGCGACGTGCCTCCGCTTCCTTACCGCGCACTTAAGCGAATCCGACAGCGACTTTTCCGGATCGAATCTGCGAAGATTTATTAACGTCGGTCAACTCGAAACAAGCAGTTACTTCTCGACGTGAAAATTTTGCTAACCTCGACTAGAGAGGCAGAGAAAACACGCTACCTGTATTTATTTTTAGTCTTGACGAGTATGCCGTAATCGACTCCGCGTCGTAGCGCCAGCGCGACCTCCTGCCTGAAGGCTCTGTAATGTGGTATGTCGTACAATTTGCTCAATTTTTGCACGAGCTCGTCGAGCGTGTAGCCTCTAAAGGGCCGGTCGCCTTTGCGCGCGCTGTACCCTTTCTGCGCTCGGACCACCTTCATATTCAGCCAAATATAAAATAGTTAGTAGCCGCAATTTCGGCCGAGACAAACACCTGTGCGTGCTTACGTGTTGAACGCGGCCGCGGCCACGTCCGCTTGCAGATATGATGTGCGATGAAAAATCAATTGTTTCACGGGCGAAGGAGCTACTTTCGACCTTCCATTGTTCCATCGCCATTCGCGGGCGCTCGAGCGCACGTAGGTATATAAGGCTCGGCATTTGGCGTTTGGCACTTGTGGGCGCGCCTGCGGTTTTTCGAGGAGCGTGTCGCGGCGCTTCATTCTTGCCCGATCTAGCGTAAAATATGAAGCGTCAACTTTCTAAAGCTCGGCACTCGAGGCAAACTGGTTAACAGGCTAGCATTGCTAGCAGGTGATTGTTTGTGCTCGCGGCTGAAAAGGAGGAAAAGGGGGAGAGAGACGGAAAAAGCGGACGAGTGGCTGAGCGATATGCCATCCGCGCGGGCACACCGACTCCATTCATTTACGCACACACGGAGGGCGAGCGGAGGGAGCAGCGCTCGCGCGGCGAGCAGAGAGGCAGAGGGAGATGGAGAGAAAGAGACACGGATCAAGGATAGTCTTTGGCAAACACCAATATTTGCGAGCGCCCTGTTGGTACCCCTGCTCGCTGCGCCGGCTCTAGTCGACACGAGCAGAGCCGAGGCGAGCCGAGCCGGTGCGCGTTGCAGCCGCAACTACCCGCACACCCACTTGACTCGCGTCTTCGGCCGCGCTCGAAAAAAAGACTCCTCGCACCTTGCGGCACCGCGAGATCCGGCCGCTCCACTTTTTATTCGGATCGCGAGGCACCATAAGAGAGAAGGCGCTTTAATTGGCCGCTCGTGGCTGGTGGGGTAGAGTTTGTAAAAAGCCGCCCGGCCAAAAGCTGCGGGGAGCTTTTGTAAACGCGGAATTGACGAAAACGAGTGGTAAATGAGCGCTTTGTTGCCCTCTCTCTCTTTCCCTTTCGGCTCTGTTATACACACAACTGCCAGTTGGAGAGTGCATGCGCCCGACGAATAGCGCGCACGAAGCAATAAATAATAATTAGAGTCTAATTAGCGCGCTCGCATGCGACAGCCGCTTTTGGCCTTTTAATTAGTCCCATTCCCTCCCCGGGCCGCGCGCGCGCTCCACGATTCGCGAGATTGACCGTGGGCAGCAGGAGCTCGGTGGTGGCCGCTCTCGCGCGCAAAAACTCAATACTAGCCGATGATGCGGCTCCGAAGAAAAATGAGTTTGCTCGCAAACAAAAGGCCGCGTGGTATACTATAGTTTGAGGGCCGGGGTGTGAGAAGAGGAAGCGAACGCGGGGAAACATAAACAGACCGCCGCGGCGACATTTTCATTTCATCTCTGATAATTATTCGGGAACGGATGGCTTTTTAAGTAGATTAAAATATTCGACGTGTAGCTGCCGCGCGCGGATCCCGGATAATTAATGGCTTTTCCAGGAACGAGGCTGCAGAGCGAGAGCATGCGGTGTAGCGGAAAATCCGCGCACGTTTCACCGCGCGGACGATCCAATTTTGATGTGCTCTCATTTACACGTTTCGACTGAATTTCCGCTCGGGCGGCCCTCTCCCACCCCCGGCGGATCGCAGTTTACACATTGGCCCCGCTCGCGCTCGCAGTGACAAAAAGCAAAAGTAAAAGCAAGAGCAAGAGCAGAAAGAAGTGCGCTAACGAAATGAAGAACCGAGCTCGGAGCGTCTGGAGCGAGGGGAAGAAGAAGGCGACAGACGGGATGCAGAGTTTTTGTAAACAATGGGAGCGAGAGCGTGTCGCCTAGGTGCTTATTGGCTCCGCGCGCGCGGGGGAGAGACGCGCGGCTCCGAGAAACGACCCTCTAGTCAAACATCGCAACATCAATCAGCACCAGTCACTCCACTGCGGCGGGCAGCGGCGCCAACATAGCGATATTGCTCGCTGCGCTCGCGCGGTCCCTTCGGAGTTTTGGATTTCGGGGCCTCTTTTCGGCGAGCGCGTCCGCGCGCCGGCCTAGTCTTTGCTCCGGCTCGCTCGGCGCGGCTGCACCGAGCTCGGGCTCGATCTATATGCAGGGCCTGTGCCGCTAGCTGGGGGCGGTTCAGCCAGCGCATGCGGACGGCCAAGCTCGCCGGAAGCTCCCCCGAGCTCGCGCAAGCTCCGGGGATGGCTGCGGGCCTGTAATATAGCGGGAGCGCCGGGCGGTGGGTGGCGGCGGCGGCGGGGCGCCGGAGAGGCGGGAGGCGCCGGGAGGGAGCTAAAGGCGGACGTAATTTCCTGCCCGCCTGACAACGTTGCAGACATGTTTGCCGAACCAACACACTGACGTAGCCCCGCGCGCGCTATCGCCGTGCCGCTCGTAGCGAGCTCGGCCCCGCGTACACCCCCCGGCCACGCACCCACACGCGCAAACCTACTTAGAGCCGCTGCCAGGCAAGGCGGTATTGCGCGCCTCGCCCAAGGCGCTTTCATCCCCCGACGGCAGGAGAAATCATTTCGAAAATTCATTAGCCCCGCTGAAAAGTCGGCCCGACAATAATATTTCTCTATTGGAAATCGGCTCGCACCCGCCGCCGCCCGGCCGGGATTATCGCGAGTGACGCGAGTACTTGCCGTCCAAACATTTCGGACGACCTAAGGAAACACATTTGCCTGTGGGCAAACACGCGGCTGCTGCTCCTCTCGCTCTCTTTCCTCTCTATTTGTGCGCGAGTGCGGCCCCGTCCTAGTCCTCGAGGGTCGCGCGCGATCTCCTTCTTTTGTCGTGCAGTAATAAATGCCGCCGTCGCTTCGGATCCTCTCCTCCGGATTGCCGCGGCGATCTGGAAAACAAACAGCGCCTGTCGAGCTTTTACGAGATTTCCAAAGACTAGGCCCGCGCGAGTCAAAGGGCTTTAGCTCCGAGTACAAGGCGCTTCGGCGAAAGGCCGCTGGCCCGAGTTGCGTCAATATTTGACGTCAAACACGTTAAAACAATAGCCGGGCCCGCGGCTCGCGGAATTTTTATCTCGCGGATCGCTCGGCTCTCGGCGCTCCGATCAAAGTAACGTAGCGCTGGGCAAACGGCCCGCCGCCGTATGCACTCATTATGAGGATCATAGGAGGCAGGAGCGACAGGAAGTGGCCGAGCGTGAGCTTTCGAGGGTATTTCTTGGCCATTGGCCGGCATTTAGCCGAGCGCGTTTCACACTCTGAATGCCCGTCTAACGCATCGCAAACATTTTACTGTCGACCGTTACTCTCGCGAGGGGGCCGAGAATCCCGCTCGATCCTGCCACCGACGACATTGTGCTCGATGTTTGGACATGTGTTCCGCCCCGGTCACGCCCTTTGTTACTAAAATGTTGTTTTACCGCTCCTCATATTTTCGCAAACTTGCAACTGGCACCGTTCCCGCTTACTCTCCTTAGGGCCGCTAAACTTCTGGGCAAGGAGGGCGAGAAAAAAAATCATCACCACCACTGCCCGGAAGTCGGTCTCTCTTTTACGAGTGTCGCTCGCGCAACTTTCCCAAACACGCCCCAATCGCACACACATTTCTCAAAAAATTGATGCCTCCTACAAATTCATTGACCCTCTCCAGGGAGAAAAAACCCGCCTCTTTTAGAATCTCTTTATTATAAAATCAATATGTTTAATCGTTCGGCCGTTTTTCCCACTGTGTACACAGCGTAAAGATTTGTTATTGAACCTCTTGCACTAAGTCTGAAAACATATTTGTACGATAAACTCTCAAAAAACTTTATCTTCCGTCACAAAGCTTCTGTTTGTAATATAACATAAATATTTAAATAAAATTCCACAAGGTGCAAGTGGGCATTTGTGCTCCGATCCGCGTAATAAAAATGTCAATGTTTAACGAGTACATAAAATTACGTTCAATTATTAGTTCGATGACGACAAATGCGCGCGCGAGCGTGGCGTTAAAATAAATAATAAAAAAAATTGTAATCAACGCCGGTCGTGTGAACTTTTGCGGATTCTCACGATGTTTCGGCACCCGGTCCAGCGCAAGGTTAACACGCCCACGCATCGCCGCGATGAAAGTCGCGTTAAAGAGCGTTAGAGTCGTAACCCGCCTACGAAATTTTCGGCGTGCAAAAGGCGAGGACGCGACGGGTCCGGCGGGACACTGAACCGCCGCGCCCATTTCGCCGGTGCGTCAAAAGACGTATCCCGAAGGCACAACAAGGATTTCACGGCAATTGAGCCGCTCCGTGTACCTGCCTCGTCGCTTGTGTGCACACCGCAGTTCGCATCCGGAAGCTATGACTTTTTTTCGTCCCCTCTCTCCATAGCCCCCCTCGCTCGTCATCAGTCACCATTGCATTATTGCCACAAAACCCTCGTGATACTGCACTAAAATCACCTATCGACTGTTTATCCATATTTTGTCATCGTACGTCTCACTTGTCAAGCGGGGCCTTCTTTTCTCCTTCGCTCGCGCGATTATTAATTATCCCGAAATTCCCGCTGACTTTTTAAGCGCAATTTTGAGCGCGCGGAGACGCTGGTAATTCCGCGGGATAATCTCTGACTCCTGCGCGTGAAGGCAAGGCGAAGTTTCTTGTTCTTCGGGGAGGCACCCCAGCACCGGGGCTTTAGATTGTGGTTACGCAGAAGCTGCTGTTGCGCGACGGGAGACTCGCAGCTTTGGCTTCTGTAATCCCCCGAGTAAGAAGAGATCCTTCGACTCCCCGCTAGGTAACATCGGTTCTTTCGGCTTTGCAAGCCGCAGCGGCCCGCCGGGCTGCCGACAAATTCCTTGTCGTGGCCCTCATTTGTATACCCTGCGCGCAGCGCGTTGGCTGCTCCTCTTTCCTACGGCTCGCGCGTGCCAGGCGCTACAAAGGCGCTTTATGACCGTTGGCGCCTTCGCGAGAAGACAGTGGCGAATGCGCGAGCTGCGGAGGCGAGCGCCGGCGCGCCGAGAGAGTCGCGAAAGAGGGGGGGAAGAAGGAGAGGAAGACGGTCAGAGGTTGCGAGAGCGATCAGTGTTAGGATGATGCGGCGCAGACACAGGAGGAAAAAGGAATAAAAGGGGCCGCTGGCCTCAAGCCACGGATTCGATTGGATTGGATCGGCTTAGCGTTGATTTAAGCCAATCAGTAAACAGGCAGTCACCAGCCCCGGAACTCTGCGCGCTGATCTCGTTAGCCCTTATACAAGTTCAATGTTGCGTTTCACCTCGCTGCAGCCCGATTTTACCAAGCAAGTCCCCCCTTTTTACCGGAGATTTTTAGCTCCGAGCGAGGATCCACTAGGAGCGCGCCCGTTATAACCATTTCTCTCCCTTTGATGGCGGACCTCGTAAAAACCGAGCTGGCATTCATACGTTTCTGCCGGCGCACTAATCTCATCGAGAGGGAAAACTTAAATTTTTCATTGATTTTTTCCTGTATAAAAAGGACGACGCACTCGCCGTTGCCTTTGTGCCCCGACGCAACGTCGAAATTGTAGGAGAGGCGGTTGTAGCTTACGCGTATGACACAAGGGAGTGCGAAAAGATCGCTGTTACGGCCTGGTAATGCGTCGTTAACGGCCAGGTAATCGTGACAAATGAGGAGCCCCGTGCCGTGCGGACCCCGTGCTGGGGACCAGCTGGCTCCTCCCTCGGCGTTCTCCTTTATCCGACTGGACACGCGCCCAAACGGAGAATGGAAAGCGCGAAAGGAAGGAAGCCTGCATAGCGGCGGCGGCAGCGGCGCAGGCGGCGCGGGAGGAAGGAGGATCGAGTCGCAGCCGTAGCTACGACAACACCGACACCGGCTGTTTAGCTAAGATATTTGGCCTCGCAAATATTTGGAGATTGTCTACAGCCCCTAACCAAGCGCGGCGCCACTCTATCGGCTCTTGCCTTACATTTAATTAATAAAGAGACGCGCGCTCGGGGCGTCAATCTGTTTAAGCCAATGGCGGTCGCAGGTACCCCCGATTACGTCGCCGATAAGGCCGAAAGAATTTTCGGCGCGGCACCGCCAATTCATTTTGGCCCTCGAGCCGCAGCGACGCTCGGTGGCGGCGAGCTCCGGGGTCAGGCCGGTATATGGACAGTTATTATGTATGGCCTAGTCAGGTTCGGCCATGCGCTACCGCGGCCAGTCGAGTTGACAAATCATTAACTATGCATCGAGCTGCCCAGCAAATACTCGTTACTAGCCACCTCTCGCCACCCTCCGCGCGCGCGCGCCGCTCGGTCGCATGGCCGCCCGCTCGCTCGCTCCCATCCGCCTCCACCCGCACAAATACACGAGCCCCCCGAGCCCTAAATACATCCTTCACCATTATGCAGCCCCGTAACGTGTCCAATCGCGACATCAAATGAGGCCTTTCGATATTTTATGAGGAGCCCGAGCGAGCTCGTTTAGTCCTCTTTGATCGACGTCAATTTCTCGTCGGGGAAAAACTTGTAATGACTAATGACTGGCTCCAAACGAGTTTGTGCTTTTGCATGCGTCTCGCATGCGCACGCACACTCGGGCTTTTTCAGCGCGAAACTCTTTTTCCTCTCCCCCTCGGCAGTCGTATGTGTATACGAGCACTAGGCGCGCGCGGCCAGCCTCATTAAAAGCGCGTTTACCAGCCGTTCCGAGGCCGCCAATGGAAAACTCTCTATGTACTTTGTCCCGTGTGCAGCTCCCGCGCGCGCTAATCATTGGCCGCGATTCCACGGCTAAAAACACAATCGAGCCCCTCTGTAAAACACGTTAAAAACATCCCGCCGACACGTTAAAACCACCCCGCTCGAAATAAATAAAGCCGCGCGCCGGGCACTCATCTTCCGTCCCGCCTAGTTGATTTTCCATACGAAAAAGAAGAGTACCCGAGCCAAAAGGGTAGACGCCGTCAGCTGGATAATTGAGCATAACGGGAGTAATTTAGCTATCATTCGAAAAAATGACATGGGCTAAGCGCGATAAATTTTTCACGCGGCGCAATTATAAAGAGTCGCTCGAGCGTGACTCGCAGCCGAGGGGCCGCCTGCGACCGAATTATCAAGGATGATGCGCAATAGGGCGCTGCGGCGGGCCTATAATGTGTAGAGAACCGCGAACTCGTTCCCGCCCAAATCCGCAGCTAATTAATAAACTTTTAGCATCTCTCCGGCTTTGCCCCGGCTCCACTCTCTCTCTGACTCCCGCCGTCTTTGGCGCTCGGAGTCGAATTCATCTCGGCTCGGCTGTTCGCTTCAAAGGGAAGCCCTCGCTTTCTGCCTTCCGCTTTCCGCTTCCCGCTTCCCGCTTCCCGCTTCTCGCTTCCCGCTTCCAGCTTTCCGCTTCTCTCCGGCAAAGCCTCCCCTCTACCCGACCTATCCACTTGGCCCCGGCTTTATCCCTTCCTCCTCGGCTCGCTCGCTCGGGCTCCGGATCGACCCGTCGCGCGCCTTCAAAGACGTTGCGTTTCGCGACGTACGCGTCGCGAGTTTCAGTTGGCTCGCGGTGAAAAATGTAGGAAAAACGCACGCGTGAGCGGCGCAATGGTTAACGGCCCGGGCTGGCGCGGGCGCTCTAACTGCGTTTATCTCGCCGGCGGTCTCGGCGGCTTATCGAGCCAGCTTCACAAAATGATGGCCCAATAAAAGCGACCGCGGCCTCCGAGCGCTCTCGACTTTATATGCAAACAGTAGGCGTAAGCAAAGTGATAAGGTTCGTTCGGCTTTGCGGCGAGTAACAAAGAGAGCGAAGGGCGCGCGAGCGCCGGTTGAAGGGAGCTTGAGGGCCGGAAGGTGGGGCTCGGCCGGACGACTTCCGGTCGCGTGGACGCCGCCGGTTATTAAACGTCGCGATATATCTCGAGCCGCGCGTGCCGACGAGTCGTAATTACGCGCGCCTCCTCGCTTATCGTCAATCACCTTTGCCGGGCAGCGAAAATTCATCGATCACACTCGATACATTATGCAGAGTGTGTACTCGCGCCGGGAGCTTTCTCACGCTCCTTTTCGTCGACGACGATCGAGGAGGAGCGAGCGAGGGAAGGAAAAAAACGGAGGCGCGCGCACGAGGACGGCGCGGCACAAATCAACGCGCGATGTATCGTGGCCCTCAAATATTTTCCCGCTTAAATATTTGATCTGCTTTTTATTCGATTTATTAAAAGAGACGCGCGGCCGGGAGGGTGGGATAGAACGGGCTCGGCCTGCAGGTCAGAGGCGCGCTAATTGCGACTGCACGTCCGGCTGAACTTTTCTCGCGGCTTTTTATCGGCGCGCCCGAGACATTAGCTAGATTAGCGGGGGACTCGCTACTCGGTCAATATATTCAGGAGCGGGCCGCAGTTGGAATTGCCAGTTGCCGGCTGCCGAGAAGAGGAAAGAGAGGGCCGAGCCCGGCCGAGCGCTGGGGGAGTGGCGCAAACATTTGCCTGCCGCCCGGTAAATTAAAAGCATACAGAGAGTGAGCGCGGCCGAGCGCGGAGCGGCCACGAGCGAGTAGCGCGCACCGCGAGCCCGTCAAGATCGGAGAGAGCCAAACTATAATACACGGCCGCCGCCGCCGCCTCCGCCGCCGCCGATCCGCGCCTCCTGCCCTCTTTTCGCCACCCGGCACCTTGCGCAGGCGCCAGCGCATACACGCATCCGTGCCAGTCGCTCGTCGGCTCTATATACCATCCTGCTATTTTTGCAAATATTTGCCGCGGCGCACGCACGGCATTCACCCCCTGGCTGCATTAAAAATTATCCCGACACTCCGAAAGCTCGCCAGCACTTTTGCGCCGGCCACTTACGTCCTTTTGATTGTGTATACAGGAAAGAGTTGGAGAGGGAGCGATAGCGGAGCTCCGCGTAGGCGGTCGCGAACAATAACACTCGAAGCCGGGCCCCGACTTTTCCAATAATTGCGCTAAATTCCGACGGAAAAACGAGAGAAGCGCTCGCTCCGCTGCGCTTTTGATTCGGCGCGGAGCGACGGATAGGCCGACGGTGTCTGCAGTCCGCGCCTCCGCGGGCCGCGCTCTTGTTTGTCCCGCGCAAACTTTGTTTTTGCAAATAGAACCCACGTGTTCCCGCTGCTCGTGTTCTCTCGCGCCTTTATTCGCTTCCCACTTCCTCTTTTTCTTTCCCCTCTCGCCGCTCCACTTTATTTTCTTCCAAATCCATGACTCCCTTCGGTACACACGCGACAAGTGGCTCGATATGCTCGACAACTGGATCAAAGTAAAAGCCAATTCCCGGCTCCGGAGGCGCCGTTCACAGCGGCAAAATATTTTCTCTGCCAATTCCGACGCCTTTCGCCCAGCTTTCGTCTAACGAAGGCCAAACAATGGCTTTTTGCGCCCGGCATCTCGCGAGGCAGGATGTGTGACGCGCGAGAAACAAAACTCGGCATCGGAGCCCGTATATCGATGGAAACAAGGAGGCCTCTGTTGAATCCGGCTCCACTCGCTGCTCGAGTGCCGGCCGACTCGGCGACGTGGGCAGAGCCAGAAGGCTAGATGCCATACTAATTGAGGGAGCGCACGGTAGCTGCTATTCTGATTAACACCTCGAGAGAGCTGTCCCGAGCGGCCACACACATCGCGCCTCCTTTCCCTTTTTGCCTTCTCTTTTTCTCCATCAATCCCACTTGGCAGCGCACGGTGTCGCTTTCGAGGCCGACGGGCCCCGCGCGCACTCCCGGGCCTCGGCTCCGAACAAGAGGTTCGCCAGCGCAACCCTTCAGGCTCCGCTCCTTATACTCTTCAGTCCGACGGACTCCGCGAGTCGAGAGGCTTCCCTTTTTTCAACCTGGGTGGTCCATTCTTCTTACGCATGCATTATACGCAGCCTCAGCCGAAGACAGCTTTTCACCTCTCTCTATTTTCTTTTCCTCTTTCTCTATCTCCGTTCCCTTTCTCTCTGACCCTCCTCGTAAAAGCTCGCGCGCGGCCCTCTCCTCGGCTTTTTCCTACTTTAGGTCTCGGAGGCCAGTGGAGGGCCAATATGGCCGATTCATCATCATGGCGTGTCGCTCGCCAGAACGGCAATGGCAACACTCGCGCCTGTTATCCGCAGATAAGAACGGACCCTATATCCTTGCCACTGACGCTTGCCGCCCCTCGCCGGTGCTTTCCGCCGCCTGCCGCACCTCGCCACTCACCAGCCACCCACACCCTCGTCGTACAACCATCCCCCAAAACAAACAAGCCCTTACAATTTTCATTTTTTCCTCGAGCGAAAATAGCCTATTTTTAAACAAACTGTCATCGCAAATCATTCGCGACTCTCCCCGATAGTCCATAATCATTCTTCGTAGGTGCCTTCTCGTGCTTTCCATTTTTTTTACGAAAATTCGAAGGCTGTGGGTATTTTACGACGGACAATTAGCGTCGAATGTTGCAATAAGTATATGGATCTGTAAATTGGCTATATCTTTCGCTAGCATTAATGAATTCAAAGAACGAAGCAAATATTTACATTTGCAGATCCTCATCGAACACAAATAATTGTAGTCTTATTACCATTTCATGCGATGTTTGCAAAAAAAGGATCAGAGCGTAAATCAACGAGTCGGAGATAATAGTCTGTATCGAAATTAGCTGAACTTTTCAAATATTTTTTATCGAATGATGACAGTCGCTGCAAAGTGATTCTTCAGCGTCATGATCCTGTCAGCGCACGAGACTTAATTACGCATTGATTGTTTTATAAAAAATCTGCTGAATTAATAAAAAGGTTTTATAGTCAGATATTACTTAATGAAAAATTATTATCCGTCACTTATTATGTTGGTCGTATACTTTGCTGGTTTTACGGCTATAGCGGCGCCATCCATCGTGTTGTAACTTGTCCAATCACTTTTTTTCATATGCATCTTGTCGATGTAAGAGAATCCGGCGGACGCACATTTATTCCTGTCACATTTCGCATCATTATAATTTTTTAAAGAGCGCCTAATTTAAGAAAAGCTAATTGATTAATGATAGAGGAAGAAACGTTTAGTACCGACTGTTTTCGTCAGCGTCCAATGGAGGCCGGTAACACGAGCAGCTCAACATCCAGCGGTCGCTATAAGAATGCCAAATTCAATTGAGATTTCTCTTGAGATTTTACACTTACACTTTTACATTGAACAGCTACAATGTGTATTAAATTCCTCATTTAGTAGATTATTATTGTGGCGGAATCTCGATCCTAGCAAATTTATCATTATCGGATTTAAAGCAGGGCCTGCAACTCCATCTTGCGTGAGTCCAAGTAAGATTGTTCGCCATATTCGATCTGTTTATATATTTTTTTAAACTAGTTTATAATTATTGATATGTATGATACGATTGGATAATCATATTGATCATTGTATGTTATTATTTTTTACTAATAATTTTACTTTATTTGTAAGAAGTTTTTTATTAACTGGACAGTAAATATCCCTTCATACAATGATTCATTGCAGAACCCTGCAGGAGGTGCAACTGTAGGATTGTTTGGTAACTGGACCTATAGCGTAATCTAACCTATACTTACTATTGTGATGTCACCGGAACTCGGCTAACTCGTCAGCATTGCACTCAGTACTCAATTCAACAGTCAACAGTCAGTTTTATCAAGTTTTACACAAGCTACTTAAGTATAAATCGATTTATACTGCTGACTCTTCAGCAGACTTCAGACTCAAATTCTGCAAAGCTGAGTCATGGAACAACTTTGAGGTTAATTTTTATTAAATAAACAAGTGCAGCAAACCACACTAAGTTTATTTAAACTGTATAAATAACAATTATAAAACCTATTGATGAACTACATGAATAACCGTAGTAAATAGCTATTATTCTATGTAATTTCTATAACCGTGATAATACTCCTTCATATGTGAACATAATATTGAGTAAATGAGTTGACAGTGAACACTAAATCGTGAAATTGCAGATTATTGCAAAATGCCTTGTTGGTATTATGAAAAGAAAGAACTCCGAAATACACCCTCAATTCAAGATGGAATTGACTATGAAACAGAGTGCCGTTATAGAAAAGAAGGTGCTAGATTCATCATCGACGTTGGAACAAAAATGGATCTTGGCTACAACACAATGGCCACTGGTGTTGTTTACTTTCATAGATTTTACATGTTTCACTCATTTAAAACATTTCCAAGATACGTAAGTTAAAACAAAGCATAATTTTAATGTTGTTAATTTATAAATAGAAATTTACAAAAATTAAATATATTACTTTTGTTCAGGTAACTGCCTGTTGCTGCTTGTTCCTGGCTGGTAAAGTGGAAGAAACTCCTAAAAAATGCAAAGACATAATAAAGACTGCAAAAACATTACTAACAGATCAAAAGTTTATGACTTTTGGGGAAGATCCAAAAGAAGAAGTGATGACTTTAGAAAGAATTTTGTTGCAAACTATTAAATTTGATTTACAAGTAGAGCATCCTTATAGTTATCTGTTAAAATATGCCAAATGTCTTAGAGGTGAATATATTTTTTTTAGAAATTAATTATATTTATTTGTATATTAATTCATTATAAAAAATTGATTTTAGGTGATAAAAATAAATTACAAAAGATGGTGCAAATGGCATGGACTTTTGTAAATGACAGGTAATTTTGACTTCAATAATGTTTATAATTATCTTCCCTAACTTATGTTCAAAATAATTTTTTTAGTTTGTGCACCACTTTATCACTTCAGTGGGAACCAGAAATAATTGCAGTAGCTTTAATGTATCTGGCTGGAAAGTTAAGTAAATTTGATGTGGTTGATTGGAATGGAAGACAACCCAGGCATTTAAGATGGTGGGATATGTTTGTTGAAGATGTCACTATGGATTTATTAGAAGGTGATATTTTTTTTTTAACTTATCTGTTTATCTATTTTACAGTGAAGTCCATTTTAATCAAGTATAAAAAAGATTTATATATTTCATTTATTTATTATGCCTTTCTAGATATTTGTCATCAAGTTTTGGATTTATATTCTCCAGCAAATAATTCAAAAACATCAGACTCACCACCAGTAACTCCATCCAATGATCCAGGTCGAGAGAGATCTTCATCACAGCAAGCCATTGAATCTCCATCAAATACACTTACTGGTAATTAATTAATAATTATTAAATCAATTAGTTTTATTGTAATTTTTATATTAATCAGTGATAATTTTTGTAGCCATTACACTCACTAAAGTTCCAAAAACTGAACCAACATCTATATCTTCAAATGGATGCCCTCCATCGGATATAGTTGACAGTGCAAAACCAATAGATGCACCAAGTCATTTTCCTCCTTACACAAATACATTTCCCCCTAGTTTCCCACCAACAAATATTGCGATCCCACCACCCCCTGTTAATCCTTTAAATCACATTGTACCCCCAATGCACATGAATGTTGGAGGACCTATTCGACCTGCTTCTGCATCAACAACGCCAGTTCAGCCCTCTTTTCATCAACCATATTCATATCCAGCAAATTCGAATTATTTTCCAAGTGGAGCATCGGCACCACCTTCAAATCCACCAAGATCATATTATCCACCACAAACTTAACTTGAAAAATACTGTAAATAAAACTTAAACCAGCCTGTGAAAACATTACATTGCAACCAAGCTGAATATAATTTATAAAATATATTTTAAATGTTTTGTCACTACAAAAGAAAGTTATTGTTTTCTAGCCTTCTCAACTCCAATTATGATCATTTAGAGTTTATATTTTTAGTAATCATAGTAAAATCAAATAAGTTATGTATATATGAAATTACATGTATAAATTTCCTTTATTAAAGAAACTTGAATTTACAATTGTGAAGTTAGGTAAAGTCTTTTTAAGTAATTCTGACAGTAATGCTGTTAGCGGAAACGCATTCTCAGAATCTAATGTAAACGTATCAGTATAAAGTATGTACATAACACAATGCAAATTAACTATCTCAGCATAGGATAAAACTGAAATGCAAAATTTGTATTTTTATTTTAGAAAATATATAAATTTATATATTAAACAATATTATCGTTATTTACCTCCAGCACAAACACCAGTGACAATATTTGGTTGATTTAATACAGAAATCTTTGAAGATTTATTACTCTTTGCTTTAGTAGAATATAAAGCTTTTAGAAAAGATGGAGAATTGACTTCTCCTTCACTTTTAAAGTGTGAAACATGATCGGATGTTAAAGTATATATATGTTTTGATTTTGATAGAATACTTCCTATCTGAAATGATTAATTTCAATGATTATTGACCCACTTTGATTAACTTAAATAACTAAAAAATATATAATTACTGTTTCAGTTAATTGTCCTGCTTGTGCCAAATTCAACTTTGTACATACTGTACAAATATAAAAATCACCTATTAAATAAATATTTGTACAATCTTTTTCAGATTCTTGGATGATAGAACATACATTTTTAACATCTTCTAATATGCAAGTAGATATAAAACCTATAAATTAAAAATGATTGTATCAAGTAATAATTTTAAATAAAATTCTTTTAATTCATTAAAAAAAATGCTACCTGTCACCATTTCACCTTCGATAATTAGAAAATTTTCAATTTCCAATGGTTCTGGTTCATGCCAAATAACAGTAAAATCTCTGTAGAAAATTTAATATTCAATATTAATAATTATGTTAATATCTTTAATAATCGAAAGGAACAATAATATTTAGAAATGATTTCAAAGAAAATAAATAATTTTTACTTTTATTGTACTTATACCATGAATTTGCTAATTTTATTTTAAGGTTACGTCTAGGAAAATGTACAAATCTTACACAATTTCTTGACCACTATCAATCGTTTCTTCGTCGTCATCCTCTATCCAAAATGCTCTTGAAGAAGGGTGTATCACTTCTCCAAAGTAACTAGCCATTTTTTAAAATGTAAGTAACAAAGCTAATACGCTTAGTCGGCGTTTTGAAACGACGTCGCTTTGAAATGACTCAATGCCGTACTATATACATATAAGTACAGTATACCATATATATATATATATATTGCATTCGTATCTCTTTTAGAGTCTCTTTATCGTGATGGAGGTCGAAACAGTCGGATGTCATTTCTCAGATACTGGTATTTATTATTGTCCAGTGATCTTTGCTGAGTTTCCTTCTTTTTCATATACACTGTACATAGATACAATTATGTTTTAACTTTTACACCATTATACATGTGTTATAGGAGAATAATCGGTAATTTGGTAAATAATTAAAGCCAATACGATATATTTTGTACAGTAAAGTAAAATGTTTATTCGTTCATTTTGGTACTATATTTTTATTTATTTACCAAATTCATTTCGTGATTCACCAGTTTTACATCAATAGTCATATATGTATAAAAAAAGTATAAAATTCATCACTTAAAATTAAATGTCATGCACAATTCTTTTGCTTAAAAATCTACTAATTTTTAAAAACATCCTTAACTTTTAGCTTCAGGTATTTATAAACATTTTATGACGAGATCCAATAAAAAACGAGATTCATTCTTTTTTCAAATAAAAAATCCCGTTTTGGCTCTGCACAGTCAATTGCGACCCGTCAAAAGTTCATTCACTAAGGCCGCTAAAGGTCTCACTGCGTCTTGACACTTTGAATTGCGTTTATTTAATACTTTTAATGGATGGCATACTCTTACTGAGTTTCTAGATTCATTTAATGCATAATTCATTAAGCATTGTGTCAATTTGATTTAAAAAATATTTATAATTCATAAATGCATTTCAAAGTATGCATCGACGTTCACTTTTTATTCTTTCAATATCAATTATTTAAAATACCCATTTGAGAATCATGTTTTTAACTCGAGAACAATATTGTTCCCAAGCATATCCATAGCGTTTTTCGCACCTTGCATTGTCTCTTATGGCTCGATGAATCAATGCTAATGTAACTTCAATTGCAAGAACATAAGGTAAAAACTCTGTTGCAAAACACAGGCTAGCTATTGACCAGTGCATTATTATATCTCCAAGGTAATTAGGATGCCTTACGTGTCCCCACAATCCAGATACAATCAGACGTTTGCCTCTCTTTGTTGGAATTGTTTCCAAATCTGAAAAATACAAAATGCATTAGATTCCACACAAATGCCATGCAAGAAATATGTTATTTCTAGTTATAAAAGACAAAATCAACTCACGTGATACTGAAGGTGAAAATGGATTTTTTCTAAATTTGTCTTTTTGTGAATTGCTTATTCTGTAGATTGCATATCCAATAAAAAAGGAGACCACAGGTAAACTTAATAGATATATAGATTGTTGTACTCTAAAAACATAAATTTTGATAATTATTTAAGATTCAAAATTGTAACTGATAAGTTTAACTGATGAAACTTACTTGTTAACTAATAAGTATCTTATTGTAATTGTAGACAGGTAAGGATATATGAGATACCCTACAAGTAACATAAATCCAGTTCCTTCATACATTGTTTCAAAAGTTGTAATCACAGTAGATTCAAATATGATAGAGTCCAATAAATAAATTATCTGTAGAGATGCTACCAAGATGGCTGGGAGATTCAAAAGATTCAAGTCATAAGACTCAGATTCTCGGATAACTTTGATTATAGCAGATATATTGACTATGATCTAAAATAAAAATAAAATATAAATACTTTTTATTTGATGGTACTCTTATTCTATCATTATTTTATTTATAATTACCGTTGTTATCATTGCAAAACGTAGTAATAATAATTTTATATCCAACTTTCCAATTCGTGGGTTTATTTCTCGGCCTTGCCAAAAATCATATATAATATTATTCGTTGATCCATAAATATTAAGATTGGAGACTGGTGCACGACCTCCTTTAACGTAAAATGCTAATGCCAAAATTGTTCCATAAATTACACCTGCTACTGACAGGGGAAGTGATTTTTTAATCAAGAAGGCACTTATATCATGGCCCTGGTAAATACATCCTCCAAAAATTCCTAGTGATAAAATCAGAGCCCAGATTCCTAAAATTTGTTGTTATATATTAGTATTAATTTTTAAAAGTTTTTACATAAGCCAAATGTAAAAAATTGTACCGTTTATGCGATATTGTAATATACCACTTTTACTTTGTTGACCATCGACAATCCTACCAATAGGTATTAGTGATATTAAAGCCACAAATGCCAGAAATCCAGCATACAATAAAAAGGCTTCAAGATTGAAAAATGTTCTCCATTCCTTATATTGTGGAAGTCGCAGCTTTTTAGAGCTGCAATAATTGTTGGAACAAGCAAGTTGCAGCAAAATAGTGCAAGTTGGTAATGCCAATATAAGCAATAATGCTCCGATCCAACCCCCCCATTCTTGAGGTTTGCTGACAAGATCAACTTCTTTAGATTTGATTTCGGATGCTGGTTCTGCATCTTCTTCATAATGCCTCAATTTTAATAAATCCTAATAAAAATAATTGTTATAAATACATAAAAATTAAATAATAAATAAAAGGGATTAAAGTGATCTTACCTCGTCTCTTTGTACAGACAATCCTCTCTCTTTCTCATCTGCTATATTATATAGGATTTTTCTTTCTACTGGGAGGGACGCTGCTCGGTCTCCACCTCTAGTTAGCATCATTAATTTTTGTTCGTGTTCTGCTTTAGAAGCATTGGACATAATCCGAATGGATCGTCTAGTAATTGGTCCAAGTTCTCTCAAACGTGATTGAGTAGGTTCGATAAATTCATCTTTTAAACTTTCTGAACCTTCTGTTCTATCCGTATCGCTTGAGTTATCTGAATATGAAGACAAAATATAAAAAATAATTTTATTAACAAAACACTATGATAAATAGATTTTACCTTTTGGCATTTCTAATCGAGCGATAGAAATTTTTGCTTGTCTTGTACTACGTAATGGTAATTTCCTAGACTGTGAGTTTGGTGACCTAGCTGGAGATTTTCGAGCAGGCGACCGTCGACTGGGGGAATTCCTCGAAGGACTTTTACCAGCGGGTCTTCCTCTGGTTCTGGTTTGACTCCTTGAACTTCTTTTGGCCTAAATGCACACGGAAAACCACTGGATTATTTAATAAATGTATAAATTATGGAATTGCATGTAAAAGCACAGAAAAATACCTTAACATCACTTTCACTGACAGTGTGCTCCACTCCTCCTTTGAATAAAACTTTATATTTGCTGCCTTTGACGTTCACGATTTTGGCCTTTTCAAACTCCTGAGTGCTCGGCAGTTTGGCGAGGACCTCCTCGCCTTCCAAGAACTTCATTTTAATCTGCGATCTGAAAGAAACGATTCAATGAGCTTTGCATTTTCGCTTTGTTCAAGTCCTACTGTTTTATTTAAAATGCACTGTAGCGTGGCTCGAAGCGCGATGACGAAAAAAAGAAAAAAGCAAAAGATTCTACGTGGCTTAGATTCCGGCGGAAAAGCCTATTTATAGATAAATTGTAAAGCGTTTATGTAAGCTTTAAGTTAGCGCAAAGTAACGAACCGCCGCTCGTAAGATGCAATCGCATCCGAACAAAGTAGCAATTCAAACTTTTACTTGAAAGTAATAAAAATGGAAAGTTTGTTTACAGGAGGACCCGCGAACAGCGTGTGCGGAGCCGCGGGGACACACCGCGGCGTATATATGGGCGCCTCGGGAGATTCGGGCGGGAGAATCTTCCAAACGGTCCGCAACTGCTCTCGCCGAGTTTAGTCCAACTTATCTTGCAGCGAGTGCATCGCTCTGAGCTGCAAGCAGACTTACCCTATCTTCCGCCTCGATAAGCGGCCTCTTTTTTTTTTAATCGGAGCACAACTCTTTGCAACTTGGAATACATGCAATGTTCGCGGCACTGGCGCGCGAGGTTATAATTGAGCGCTTCAGCCTTTACGGCCGTACTATTACTACGGCTTATAACGTAAAGGACGCCGAGTCGGCAACGAACGCGCGGCTTGCGTTCCTAAAGCCAACCGAAACGGACCACGCGAATGGAGCGCGCGTCGCTTCGTCTCGTGTCCTGCCGACGCGCGGCGTACTTACGCAGCAAGACGCCACTGAGGCGCTCCATTGGCGATTGCCTCCTCAAATGCAACAATTTTCGCTCGGGCCTAGCTTCACCTTCTCCGCGTGTGCCTTTAACCGCGTACTTTGAACCGTACGCAACATCCTCCTCCGTCTCTTCAGTTATTACTCTTAATTCATTTTCTCACTCCGTTTAATGTGCTCCCTTTGACTCTCATGACGCGGTGCCTTCACGAGACACTGCTCTTTCGCCAGCTAAATAATGGGGGCTCTACTCCTCCTTTTAGATTGCTTTTAATTCTCCCCTCGGTATATTCTCTTCAGTATACCGAGAGCGCAGAAACGCGTCAACAATTTTTACGAGCTTGTCTTGCTTAACCAAGTGCGTTTAATTGATCAATCTTGTGATTCATGTGCAAGTAAACAGTCGGAGAAGGCCGACTAGGAGAATAAAGAAGAAAATACATGTAGGACGTTATCGGCACAGCCGCACAGCGGGTATTTTCTTAAAGCTCCGCTCCAAAAGGAGGATCGGGAGGCGGCGTCGGCTCAAGTACAAGTACGAGCGAAACGCGGCAGAAGGGCGCTGGGCTTGAGGTTTCATCGATCGGCGCTCGCGCAGGCTCCGCTGGCGATCGGCCGAGTGTGTAAGAGCGAGAGGGAGCGAGGCTCGCGTGCGTGCGCGGTGTGCTTGGCGCGGCCGAGCGGCCCGCTGCTGGCGGCAGAGTGCATACTGCTGCAGAGTCGTGAGCTGGTGCTGCTGCTCGCGCTATCGATCCCCTGGCGCGAGGCTACTTCCTCTGGGCCCAGCCAGTGCGGAGCTGCCCGGGATAATGCGCCCGCTCCCATGGGCCGGCAGTGAGCACTCAGCCCGACCAGGCTCCAGCCCAGGCTGAGGATGGGCCCCGCTAGCAGCCGCGACAGCCAGTTCGACGAGCACATCCCGGAGGACGATGGCCTGCACATCAAGCCCCGCCAGAATCACGCTGTAAGTTGCCTAATTAAGCATGCGAAGAGAGCCGAGAAAAGAACGACTTTGCTCGCCTCGCGCCTCGAGCACAGCCAGATCGATACGACGGCGGCGGCGGCGGCGGCAGCCGCCTGGCAGCGCGGCAGGACGAGTGCAATCGCGTGCACGCGCTCGATTATGCATGCCGAAGCTACGCGACGCGGCGGCGAGAAAACACGGCCCCCGCGGACTGGCCGCGAGCGCCGCGCTCCGGCCGCTGATAAGTTCCTCGGTGGCTCGGGCTCTCTCGCGGTGCAGCGGCGGCGGCGGCGGCGACGGCGGCGGCGGCGGCTCGCATTTTAATCGCAGCAGCTGGACGCGCGCAGCGAGCAACCTCCGCGAGCGATCCGCCGCAGTCCGTGTTTCCGCGCGCGCGCGACCACCGAGTCCAGCAGCCGCCTCCAGCACGCCTTCCTCCGCACGAGGCTCCGCTATTAAAAAGCATGCCGCCCAAGTACAAGGTATCGCTTCTTTTAC
The DNA here is from genome assembly GCA_018906775.1 of Sycophila sp. Sp_5. Taxonomy (NCBI): domain Eukaryota; kingdom Metazoa; phylum Arthropoda; class Insecta; order Hymenoptera; family Eurytomidae; genus Sycophila; species Sycophila sp. Sp_5. The sequence goes on from JACCID010000015.1 coordinate 990,095, forward strand.
TTTTTGCCCTCGGTGTGCTTTTCGTTGCTCTCCGTGTCTCTTGGCGCTCACGCGGTGTGCACTCGCTCACCTGCCCGATTACGAAATCCCATCGGAGAGATAATCGCGATAAACTGTCAATCGCGCGAAATGCCTGCTTTGCCTTATCAATGAGTTACATTCTTGTGCTACTGCGCGCGAGACTGCCTCTCTCTCTATATGCGCCGAGTTAAGCTCTCGCACGAGAGTTTTTAATGTTAAAAATCGGTCGAATGGACAAGCGAGAGAAAAGCAGAAGAAAAATTCGCGTGGAATTGCATAGAGTCAGTAAGGCGTTTGCTCTGATAAATGTTTGTCCCAATGCAGATAAGAAAAAAAGGAAGAAAAAACGCTTGAGAGCTGCGTAATACGAGGCGGGGGTGTTCTCTTTTTGAAAAAGACTAAACGACAAGCTGGCTGTTTGCGCCCGCGAGGCCTTCGACATGTGAAATGTGGTGGAAAGAGCGTCGGCGTTTCGCGACGGAAGATTTAGTGCAACGAGCATCACATGCATCGCGAGCCGATTCGAGCTGGCGCTGCTCTATCGCGACTTTTAGCAGGATGCGTGCAATAAAAGAGTGAAAGTGCTCCGCGCGCGCAGGAAAATGAGTCAATCGTGCCTATTTATTCAAAGGCAAAAGCGCAAAAGCTCCGACGCGTCAATCTTCATTCTTTCATTTTATTCCTTCGCTTCTTTTTTCTACGCGCGCAGAGAAAAATATTACTCTAAAAATACTTGTGCATTGTACATATCAATATTGCGTTAGAATATAATTTAAGTTAAAGATTTTTAAATTTATTAGCCAGTGTTTTCATTTTACAACGTTGTCCTTGCTTTGGTAAATAAATGCTGTAGTAAATTGTAAAGCAGCATTTTTCCGTGTAGGTTTGGAGAAAAAAATGAGACGCACGTAGGAGAGAATTAATATTAGAAGAAAAAATTGATACAAGATCTTAAGCGATTGGAGAGCTCGCTCGGCGAGATTTGTTATCGGAACGGAGGAGCTTATCTAAGCCGTGGCGTTATCGCCAATACAAGAGGTTGTTTAAAGCAATTCTGGCGATTCCCCATGTAAGCCGTAAGAAAGTGCTTAGACGGTCGTCCTCGCGATTACCTCGAAGATAGACGAGGAATTTGCTGCTGCTCTTGCCGTTGCTTTACGCGTGTCGATAAAAGCGACGAGTTAATGTCGCAGCGTTTTGTATCTAGTGCACGGCGACTGGAAAGTGCTCTTAGCGGGTCGTCACCTCGTTACAAAGGTATACACGAAACAATGCAAAGGAGTGCAGCGGGCGTTTGAGTCATTTGTTTGTGACTTTGAGTCAGCTCGTCTGGCGACAAGAGCGCGCATTTCGAGATGAAGAGCAGATGGTGTGCGTTTCGGTGGTAATTGCCGCGCGGCCGACTCGTTATCCAATTAGCGCGCGTTATCCATCCCCTCGGGCGGTGCGCTGCATCGGTGCATGGGACGCGCGCACAACGGGGCTCTGGCGCGCGCGGCCCAGTGCAGAGCGCACGGCGGCCGGAGGCCGAGTGGGGGGAGCAGTGTACAGCCGCGAGCAGCGCGAGTCTGGCCAAGGCAGTGCCACGGGGCCCACGGCTTGGAGCGTACGGCCGAGCGCACGACGGCGCGCTCTTCTAGGTTAGCCCGCGGTCGAGTTCCCGCATCGCTCCCACGAGCCCCGGGTCGCCCTCATGCGAGGGCTCGGCCGGCCAGCCGCGCAGCGAGTCCCGCCGCCCCGCCTCACTCTGGAAGCCCGTGCAGCGTACAGCCCGGAGGTGGCGAGAAGCCCGCGACGAGGCAGAGCGATATAAAAACAAGGAAAAAGGAGAGCGTCCGATCGTATTAATAGACCGCGCGCTCTCAGCCGTGCCGCAGCGGAAAATGTCGCGGGTCTCGCTTAACAAGTCCCAGTACGGCGGCCAGTACGGTTCGCGGCGCGTCAGGAAGATCAGCACGGTGGGTGGGAGACCTTGAAAAAGTCTCGGATGCAGCAGCTTCGCTGGCGCCAGGCCCTCCTTCCTCTTTGTTCTCTCGACGTGTCGAAGGCTGCCGCCAGCAAGATGGGGCCGTCGTGTGCAGCGCACTCGAGCAGCTTGGAGAAAATAGCGCGCGACGACACGTGACTCTGGCCGAGTTTCCATTTTCTCCAGAGTGCACAACGCTCGGCCGCGGCGCGCTATTTCTTACGCCGCTCGCCTGCGCGTTCCGCGCGACCACCGCAGCTCGCGTCCGCTCGAGCTTCGACAAAATTTCAAAAGAACAAAGAAGCGCGCGCTCGCTTACGTAACGCGGGCAAAATCCGAGTGCACAACGCGCGGCTGCGTTGCGAGTGTTTTGCTGGATCAGCTGATCGCAGCTGCCGCGACTCCTCCTCCTGCCGTCCCCTCCCTCCTAGCGAAGCTCGCGAGGCGCGCTGTGCGCTCTGCCGCGGCGGCTAACGACGAGCCCGTCTCTAAATCTTGTTGCAGACGGAGAGCGAGTACTCCGTGGAGGAGCAGGCCCGACTGACCGGTGGTGGCGATGGCGCGCCCGGGGACGAGGCCTCGCCGGAGGAGGACGCCGGCTCGCTATGCGAGTACCACGACATCCCGCCGCCGCCGGACGGCGGCTACGGCTGGGTCGTCGTCTTCGCCTCCTTCATGTGCAACATGATCGTCGACGGGATCGCCTACACCTTCGGCATGTTCCTCGGCGAGTTTGCCTTCTACTTCAACGAGCCCTCTAGCACGGTGGCCTGGGCGGGCTCGCTGCTCTCCGGGGTCTACCTGATGGCCGGGCCCGTGGTCAGTGCCCTCACCAACAAGTACGGCTGCCGGGTCGTCTGCATGGCCGGCAGCTGCATCGGCGCCGTGGCCTTCGTACTCGCGACCTTTTCCAGCTCCGTCAGCATGCTCATGATGGCCTACGGTGTGCTGGGAGGTGAGTCACTCAAGATACGCCGGTCATCACATTTTCTCTACGCCCCAATCGAAATTCTAGGCATTGGATTCGGACTGATATACCTGCCCGCGGTGGTCTGCGTTGGCTACTACTTCGAGACTAAAAGGTCCCTGGCCACGGGCATCGCCGTCTGCGGCTCCGGCTTCGGCACCTTCATCTTCGCACCTCTTGCCGGCTTGCTGCTGGAGACTTACCAGTGGAAGGGAGCCATCCTCATCTTAGCCGGACTCATCTTCAACTGCGCGGTTAGTATGTGTGCGCGCAAGTGGGAGAGCCGAGAGAAGGAGGCCACGGCCTTGGTGGCTCCATCGGCTAGCGGCGCTTCCATATTTCCATTTGTTTACACGATCGATTTCTTGCAGATCTTCGGCGCCATGATGAGACCGCTCGAGTACCCGAAGGCCTCCTCTGTAAAGCCGCTGTTGCAGAGGATGGCCGAGGAGAAGAGGTTCCAGATGGAGCGCGGAAGTATAGGAGGCTCTTACTTCATGGTACAGCTGCCGGACGGATCGATGGAAAAGAGGATGAAGATGCCGATTAATGTCGACCCTGGCGTTCACTCTAGCTTCAATTTAGACCAATTAGTGCCTGGTAAGAAAGTCGCTCATTCATGCAACTCTATTGGATAACTAGTGAGTCGCGTCGGTCAATTTTAAGAAAATGATACAACGCGAGGATCGAACGCGTCGATTATATTAATTGATACTAATATTATAAAAGGAACGCCTTTAACACCAGTGCCGACCGTGCCGACTCTACCTACCATTTCGGAAGTCAAGGTGCAGGAGCACTCGTCCAGCGGAGCGACGAGCAACAGCGGCAGCATCGATTTAAAAAGCGCCTCGGTCAAGTCGCGCAGCAAGAAAGCCATAGACGATACCAAAGATAACAAGGACACTCTGGACAAACCAGAGAGCGAGTTCAACAAGCCCATTATCCCGAGAAACGCATCCCAACCGGCCTTCACGACGCACGTCCAGGGCCTACCCAAGAACGGTTCGGTACCCTTCTTCGATAGGATACGTAAAACGAGCACCGGCGAGCGTTACAAGCCGAGCCTCAGTGCCATCAAGAACTCCAGAACGACACTCAACTCCAACGGTGACATACGTAAAAGCCTGCATCTCAGGCTTTCGACGAGCAGCATGCTTGGCTCGCGCAATAATAACACTGAATTGGATGTGAGTACTTCGAATACTGCACTTTATTTTCCGTCCGATTAAATTCTTTTTTGTTCATTCCTTTACTTTTTTTCTTTCCTTTTCAGGATGGCGAAAGCATTACTTTTACGACGAGCAATACCCGTATTCCTAAAGAGAAGCCTATGATGATTCGACCCCTTTCAAGAAAGGATATTTTTTACAGTGGTAGTGTATTAAACTTGCCCGAGTATCAGAGTCAAAAATCTCTCGCCAATTATAGGCAGAGTGTTATTTCTTTGCCCAAGTCTGTTCGCGGGGTCGATGCTAAAGACGGCGACATCGAAACGCCCCCTCAACGTAAGATTCATTTATTATATCAAACGCTTTTTTATCATTCAAAATGTTATATCAGTATTAAGAGAAATTTATTCTATTCAGCGCCCCTATGCCCGTGTCTCGAATTGCCGGAGTCATTTAAAGAAGCCTTAGGAACCATGATGGATATGTCTCTACTGAAAAATCCAGTATTCCTTCTCATTTGCATCAGTAATGTGTTTGGAATGGCTGGATTGTATATACCATTTTTTTATTTGGTGGACGCAGCAACTCAGAAAGTGAGTAAACAACAATATTTAATTTGGATTTAGCAGGTCGTTAAAATGAGTTTTTTCTTCAATCAAAGGGAGTTGAAAGAAGTAAAGCATCTTGGCTGTTATCCGTGATTGGAATTACAAATACAGTGGGTCGTGTAGCATGCGGATACGTCGCTGATTTTCCACAAGTAGACTCTTTGCTACTTAACAATATTTGCTTGATTGTTGCCACAGTCTCCGTAACCCTAACACCCTTATGTTCTACTATTGTTCACTATATAGTAATGAGCACTTTCTTCGGTGTTGCTATTTGTAAGTATCAATGATTAAAAGCTTCGTGCACACAATTGAAAGTGATATTTTAAAATAATATTTTATTCACCAGCTGGATATATTTCGTTGACCTCAATAATATTGGTAGACCTCTTAGGCCTCGATAAGCTAACAAACGCTTTTGGATTACTTATTCTATTTAGAGGAATCGCAGCTATTGGAGGCCCACCGATTGCAGGAAATTTATACGATCTTACAAAAGATTACGGAGTAACTTTCTACATGGCAGGATTTTGCTTTTTAATTAGCACCATTACGAGCTTTATAGCTCCAACCATGAAGCGCTGCATTACGCCGCAGGTAACGGGATTAACATCAATCTGCTTATCCTCACATTAATACGTTGTGGACATGACGTTTTATTATTATTTGCAGACTCAGCCTGTGATATTAGATACACTGACGCCCATTGACGAAGACATCGAGGAAGAGAACGAAGATGATATTCCGGAAATCGTAGAAACGGCACCATCCCCCCAAGAGCCTGAGAAAGAAATCAAGCAGATCGAGTCTGTGCTGTAAGCGAACAAAATAATTTAGCTGCTTCTGCTGCTATCTTCTAGAGAAACTAAAAAGTGTGAAACAAAATAATTTAATCGTCACTCCGAGCCATACTGTGATACGGCTAAAAAAAAGTTCAACAATCTTTCTGGAGGTATTCTTACGAGGTTAATCTCTTGATCGACATGCACAAAAATAAACTGATGATAATATAGCCCGATGGAATTCTTTTTTACGTACTTAGACGATTCGTATGGCTTAATTAAATTTTATTTTATATCTTCTAAATAACATAAAACATTGAGACATCGTGAGAAAAAAGTTCCATCGGGCGTGGAACTGTTTTTTCTCGTCTGTATTAATATCTATTGAATGAAATAGAACCGTTAATTAACTTAATCAGTATCGATCGTCAGTATGCCTAGAAACAGTCACGAACGTAAAAGCTTATAGAAAAATGCGACAAAAAATACCGCTTTTTCGTGTGCGTAAAAAATGTGTTTTTTTTCACGTAGTTAACAATATTGATAATAATAATAATAACAATAATAATAATAATTATTATTATAAGAATAATTATAATAGTAATAATACTTTATTATAATAACAATAATAATAGTAATAATGATAATAATAATACTAATAATTATTATTATATTAATCTTTTAATAAGTACGGATTATTAAAAAAAGGCTTGCATTTTACTATGGAAAGCTCTCGGTTATTGGAAGCTATTTTTGGGATGAAATTTCCGACAAGAGGCTTTGTTTAAGTTTAAAAAATACAAAATATAAAATAAAAAAATATATATATTTCTTATAACCGTATGGCACATGTACATATTGCCGACGCACGATCCATAAATAGATGAACAGCATTGAAGTGAAAGAGCTTTCGGGAAAATACATTTTAGTTGTAAATAAAAAATAAATAATAGAGGACTTGTATTATAAGAGATGGCTCAAGTGCAGCCGAATGCTGAAAAATGCATTTCGAGTGAAAATGCAACAATACCCAAATTTAATTTAGTGCTACAATACGTTATTACCGAAAATTTAATATATTGATGAATGCGAGCTAAAGAGTGTATTAACTACTCATTGTTTTTTTATGTTTTGTTTATCTCTTACTTTTTTAATACATACAATGAGGAAGTAAGAGAAGAAAGACGCGTTCTTATATTTAAAGTTGTGTTAATGAGAAAATGCATTGGAATTCTAACGAGTCAGTTGGCTAAACCAATTAATTTGTTAATTCGTAACGAGACTTAACTGATAAAATGGTTCGTTAACGCAAAACTCGCTAATGACTAATATTTTATTACTTAAACAATACGTACGCTAGGCGAAGCACAGCGAGCACAAGAAACCACTTATGTCACTTAATTTTCGCAGTGGTCGCTGTTTAACTGATTTCAATGACTTAACTGAAACAATAGTGAACGTTTTACTACAATTACGTTGCAATGTGATTTATATAAAAACATATATATGTATAAAATACGAAAAAAAATTGTATATAAGGCTTACATACCACGGTAAAAAATAAAGAGAATCATTGTAAATCTTGTTGAACGCCAAATGCAATGCTCTACGCAGTTGTAGTTAGTGTGTGCGGAACTGGATAAAAAAATCTTTGAGAAATCTTGTATTAATTAATGCGTCGTCCTTGCAAAACAAGCTAACGCCAGAGATCCGCCGGAGCGTGCTCTTTTTCATAAATTATACACATCATTTAAAACGAGTAACTTGTATTCATTTGATACTAGCGATCTCTGTGTACTCTTTGGCAGTGCAAATACTCCGATAAGAAGAGTTAGTCATTGTGCTCACACCCTATCGGGAAGGCGTTTAACAAAATCTTTTACTTCAAAAAGAATATACTATACAGCGAGCGAGAGAGAGAGAGAGAGAGAGAGAGAGAGAGAGAGAGAGAGAGAGAGAGAGAAGCTACATTCTATCTGCGTTTTCTGTTTTTTTAACCAACCATATTTACTTTGTTAATTACTTACCATTTATACTAAGTGGAGTTCGCTATTTTTATCGCTGAAAAATGGTGTACCGGTTACAAGAGATTTTTCAATGATTTTTAAATTTAAGATTAATTCTGTTCTCTGCCGACTTTGTCTCCCTCTTTTCGTAGCTAACGTAGCATAAAGAACGATAAATGTGTAACCGAGTGCGTGCGCGTGTGATTCTGTATATAACGAGAAAAGTCTGCGTCGTGATGCGAATTAGCAAAGAGTAAAAAAAGATGCGAAAGGGGATTAGAAAAGCAGGAAGCAGTAGGACACGTTATTGTAAAATGTGTACGTACCTGCGCGAACGAGGAATATTTGCGCACTACTAAGTTAATATACGATATGGTACAAAAAAGGACAAATGTATTAGGTAACGTTTATCCAAATTTGAAAAATGAAAAATTATGAATTTTTAATATTGAAAACTGACGTCTCCAGGCTTGTTATTTCTCCATTTGCTCGTATGCCAAACCGCTTCTCCCCCCAGCTCCAGGAGCGTGCGAAAATGCGTTTTTTCTTACTCGGCAGCGCCAGCGTCGCCGCGCGCCTCACCTTGCGCGAGGAGGCGTTGGGCACGGCGCTTCTGATTACGGCGCAAATAGGAGTAACGCTGCCCGTTTTATAAATTATAATCGAGCTGGATACACGCGCGCATAAATGTATAGGATATGAGGCTCGGCGAGCTCGCTCCGCGAGGAGGAAGGCGCGCGAGAGAGCTCGAGAGGGTCTCTCCAAGCGCTGGATACTCTCGCGCGAGTGAAAGGAAGAAGGCGGCTAGAGGGAGTCCGATTATCGGAAAGGTCGGCCGGTGCTCTTGATGTGATTTCCTGATTCACGGATATCGACATTGCCTTCGACAGTGTGCCGCCAGGTCTCTCAAAGCGCGCCAGCGGCCGCGAGCACGTGCATCGCGCGGGCCACTAGAGAACGGAAAAAAGCTCGCTGCTCGGCCGCCGCTCGCAAGTGTCGGCTCTCCCAAACTTTTTCTCGCGGAACGCGTGCGACGTGACGCTCTTATCGCTATCTTGGATGGAAACACATCGACTACCGGCGAACGCACTGTCTTCCACGTCACGAGTAAGTTGCTTATTTGTTCAGTTCGAGACCAGTGTCTTTTCCACAGTTGTTGCGCGCACGGAGCTTTCGCTAAGAGCTCCGCCGCATAATTTCCTCGGTGGATGGAAAAAAAGTGATAAGCCGAGTTGGCTGCCACCACGTGGCCGCGGCTCACACACGCGTGCGCACGCGCGCGCCTTCTATTTTTAGCCAAAAATCTAGAGTCGCTGGCGGGAGGCCGAGCGAGCGAGCGCGCGCAATTCCGACCGGCCAGTGAAATTTGAAAGGCAAAATGAAAGGTGCTACATGGCGCGAGCGCGTAAGCTTCGCTTTTCACGCGCGCGTGCGCTTATCTCGCGGAAAAAGGTTTCGCGAGCCGCGTAAACGGTTGGAATCCCGTCCGGTTGCACGATTAGGGGGGGGGGTCCACTCGAGTGCGACCGCGCTCTCCGCCGACGGCCGAGCACAAAGAGCTTTTTGCACTTGCTCCGAACAATAAATCTCGCCGGCGGACTTTGACACCGCCCCCGCCATCGGTCGTTACACCGACAAAGAGCCGCGCCGTTTTCATTATTTTCGCCGCGGCCGTTGTTCGCGCGCAGTCTAATGACCTCGTGATCCGAGAAGTAGACTCGACTTTATTTTCGAGCGCGTGATGCTCCCCTGCTGATACGAGCCGCCGCGGACATGGTAGCGCAGGACGTTGGCGCGCGGCGGCCCAGTGCGAGGAAAGCGATGCTTAATTTTTTCCTCAATGCAAATGAGAGAATACATGTATGCTACAAAAGGCGCCGGCAATTTCCCATGGCGTCGATTACATGAATTAGCGGCATCAATGCGGCCGGCCGTGACGCGTCCCGCGGAATTGGAGTAGTCACGGCGGAGGTCGCGTCTCGCTATTTTCCAATGGACAAGATGCGTCGTCCGCACCGTGGCCTCGCGTTCGGCAGGGCCAGCAGAGCGTATATGGAGGGCCGGCCGTGTCGGCGTCATCGGCGCGCGGTCCGCTCGCCGACTCACCGCCCGGCCGCGAACAAATGAGAAAATGAGCAAACGCCGTATCGATGGGAAGGAGCGCAGTTGTCACGAGGCGCCTATCGGACGAAATTCTTTTGACTCAGTCTGCCGAGCGAGAGAGCGCGATAAAGACGCGCGCGCGCGCTCTGCCCGTCCGCTCGTCCGCTCGAGGCCGCGTCCGCCCGGACAGAGAAGGAGGGAGAAGCCCGCTGGACAAGAGATAAAGAGAGAAGCGGAGAGATCGAGAGCGGGCGAAAGCGGCGGAACCAGCCGACCGACCTTCCCAATACAGGTTCGTTACACCCTCCGTCAACCCCTTCCGTCCCATTGTTCTCGCGATCACTCCGGCGCTTATCGGCGCACGCTGTACGTTTTTCTCACGCTGTCCCGGCTTAATCACTCGACGCTCCCACTCTCTCTCTCTCTCTTTCTCTCTCTCAGGCAATCGTTTTCCCAGAATCCAATTCATCGTCGCCTTCTCAAGTCGGCCGAATTGCTGCTTCGAAGTTGATTGCCGGTCCGCTCGCACTCGCGGGTGACCTTGAACTCGAACGACGTCGGCGCGACGAGTTTAGCACCTAGAAAGAAGAAACCAAATGGTTTTTTTTTTCCATTGACACAGACCATATTGTCGCGCGAGCCTCTCTTATCGCTGGATTTCGTTAATAAAGAGGCGCGCTTAGTTATTGGGCAATTAAAATGAGCTAAGCGCGCGGCGATAGAAGCGAAGCGCCAAGCTCGGAGGAATTTCAATGCGACCCTTCTTCCGCAACGACCGTGCTCGACGACCGACGCGGAAATCGAAATTGACGCGCGAAGGCGCCTGGCAGGCGCTAATCACGGAGACGCGCTGACATAATGACTTAAGTAAGAAAGCGCGGCCGATCCGCCGCGTAAATGAGAGAAACGTTTGGCCGTGCGCGACGTTCGGGAGCGTCGACGCTCTTGCTTTTACTCTAGCGACTTGGTTTTCTCCCCCTTTTTCCCGACAAGCACGCTCGCTGCCATTTAAGATTTTTCGTTATCTGACGGGCCATGATAGTGGCTAATTTATTTACGTGTCGTCGCGATAAAAGCTGCCGGAGCGTCATAATGCAGCGCCAGAGGTGACGAGCCAGTCAATCCGCGAGAGCTGCACTCGGCGGCTGGATTATTATCGGCCACTGGCGCTGCCGCTGTTGTTGCCGCAGTTTCCCCTGATATACTCGAGCCTCGGACGGTCCCTCTTCTCATTTCAGTAGACTCTCCGAGAGAATGGCGATCGCAGAGTCGCACGAGGTCCGCGATAAGTCGCCCGCGGCCCAGCGGAACGGCCAGTCCGCCGCTAAGGAGAGCATCCCCCTCGACGAGCTCAAAGACACCGCCGACGAGGTAAGTCCCACGAGTTACTGCCGCGTACTCCGCTTTCCGCTTCTTCGCCTTCTGCGTTCGGCCGGAAATCGTTAATTGACTCGGCCTCCGGTAGGAGAATAAAGAAAGCTTTTGCAAACGCGCAAGATCGCTAGCAAAATTTTCGGCTGGCTGGCGTCTGCTGCCTTCTTTTACACTTGATACGACAGATAAAAGAGTTTGCGGTACGTCAGAAATGAAAATATTGGTCGATTGGGTGCGGACGCAGCGGCGCCTGCACGTGGATGGAAAATTTAGCCGCTCGGTCGGAGGGGCTTTTGCAATAGAGCGGATAACGGTCGGCGATTATTCGGCAGCAAAATAAGAGAAACTAGACTCTGACTTCCCCGGATGTTCAGGGCTATGTGGAGATGGTGGTGCCGCCGGACGGCGGCTGGGGCTGGGTCGTCGTCGCGGCCTCCTTCATGTGCAACCTGGTCGTCGACGGCATCATGTTCAGCTTCGGCGTCTTCCTTCCCGAGATGAGGGCTGGCTTCGAGACGTTGGAATCGAATGTCGCTCTGGCCGCCTCCCTCCAGAATGGGTTCTACCTGATGGCCGGGCCGTTTGTTTCCGCTCTGGCCAACAGATACGGCTTCCGGCTGGTGGCCATACTCGGGAGCGCCGTCGCCAGCGCGGCTTTCACGCTCTCCTACTTCGCCACCTCGATCGAGTTCATGTACATGAGCTACGGCATATTAGGTAAGTTTGCTCATCCGCTTATCGGCACCTGCCGCCGATTACGTTTTCTCATCGTTACTTGGACGGATTACGTAAGTCGCGAGCTTGCAGGGGGCATTGGCGCCGGGCTCATCTACGTGCCGGCCGTCATCACCACCGGCTTCTACTTCGAGAAGTGGCGGGCCCTGGCCACGGGCATATCCGTCTGCGGCTCCGGCATCGGGACCTTCGTCCTCACGCCCATCTGCAGCTACCTAATCCGGACTCGCGGATGGCGGGAGACCATTATGTGGCAAGCAGGTATTCACGCGCGCCTCTTTTATATTTATTTACGGCCGAGCGCGCATTTGCATGCGCGGCTGACACATCGACTACTCCCACCGAGCGATAAACAACCCAACTAACGACAAAAAACATATTTTTCCTCAATTAAACATAAGCTTACTTCTGCGCCGGTCGCTCGTTTAAGCTCGCGTTTAATTAACAAAGTAACGCTTTATCGATTAATAGATCACTCAAATATTCGTGCCAGCGCTATGAAAAATAACTCTGATTGCTTTTTATCTTGGAGATCTCGTTATCAGCACCCTGACATCGGCGCCTAATCGAACGTTCGCATCTTTATCAGCTCCGCTTTATTATCTTGGAATTTTTTCGCCTCGTTCGCACGGCAGCAGATTCGCAAGATTTGTTACTTTAGAAAATTGTTGCCGGGAGAAATGACGATTGCCGCACGTCGCTTGACTTACGTTATGAAATACGATTACTCAATTGAAGCGAAGATTCCGTGTATATTTGTAAAGATAAGGACTGTTTGCATGGCTGTACCCGGTAGCTCGAGTTATTGTTAGATAAGCTCGTAAATGAAAAGCGGCTTTCCGCAGGGATGCTGTTGCACTGCGCTCTCTTCGGTGCGCTTTTCCGGCCGCTCAAGCCGACGCGCGTCAAGATAAATGCGAACGCCGACAACTCGAGAATCGAGGTGAAGACGACCCTGCTGTCGAAGGGCCACTCGACGAGCTCCCTGCACGCCAGCCAGCCGACGAGCAACCGATTCTTCGGCACCAACAACAACACCGACTACCCGACGGCCGCCCAGGTCCTCGGTAGCAGCCCCGACATTGTCAAGTCAGTCGTTGCCCTCGGTTCCATCCATTTATTCATCCGCGTCATTTTAGCCTCGCAGCTCATCTCCCCCGTTTGTTTTGTCGTTGCAGTAACAGCAGCAGATCGCTGCACTCATTGCACAAGGTGCAGGAGCTCCGCACTTTGGAGAAGCAATTGAGCGCTTCAGAGAAACGACTCTCGGCGCCAATTTACCCCGAGCTCGAAGTCGTTAACGACGACGAGCTCAAGTCCGTTGAGGAAGAGAACAATTTGCTCGACGGAGACGTCGAACGGCTCAATGGAAGAGTACCCACGGTAAATTTAGGGGGTCAAGGGGGGTTGTAAATCAGCCGAAACGCCATATTTTCTCTGGTAAAACAAAAGGCGCAGCCCCTAACGCTAGGATTCGATTGCGCAGATACGAAGGCACACAATCAGCGACCGGCGGAGTCGCGCCGACTCGGTCACCAGCCACAAGTCCTTTAAACCGGAGAAGCGCCGGGGCTCGAGCGCCAAGGACCCCCAGAGGCCGTTCTACAGGGACGACATCTTTTACGGGGGCTCGCTCAATCGGCTGCCGCACTACAAGTCCCAGCTGTCGTCCGTCGGTTACCACATGTCGGTCACCAGGCTGCCCACGGCGCAGGACCTCGCCGAGGAGGAGAGCGGCAGCTGCTTCATCTGCCCCGAGAGCGTCCGCAGGATCCTGACCACTATGCTCGACCTCAGTCTTCTGACCAGCCCCAGCTTCGTTGTCCTCGCCATCAGCGGAGGCTTCACCATGATGGGCTTCTACACGCCCTTTGTTTACATCAAGGGTAAGCTTGTACTCAGCCATTACTCATGCAGCACTCTTTTTCTTACTGGCCTCAAATCGTTTTCCAGAACGAGCCATAATCGGAGGTCTCGACGAGGCGACGGCTGTATTTTTGGTCTCCATCATCGGTATAGGCAATACCGTCGGTCGTGTCACCTTAGGATTCCTAAGCAGTTTGCCGGGAGTAGATGCTCTGCTCGTAAACAACGTTTTTATCACCATCAGTGGCATTCTCACTATTTTGTCGGGACTGTCATTCTCCAAAGGCTATCAGTTCTTTTATGCCGCGGCTTTCGGCCTCAGTATTTGTAAGTACAGATCTCGCTTCTCGAAAACTATAATCTAAGCTGATCAATCGCGATATCAATGGTTTTTTCTTTGCCTGTTTGCGCAGCGGTCTTTGCCTCGCTGAGGTCCATTATCGTTGTGGACCTCATGGGCTTGGAAAAGCTGACCAACGCCTTCGGACTAATATTGCTCTTCCAGGGCGTGGGCGCGACCATAGGCGCGCCGCTTTCCGGTGAGTACACTTCCCGACTGAGCCGACTCCCTTAAAAACCTTAGTACTAATGCAATCATTTTCATTCCCTGTTCTTTCGCGTCTCAGGGGCTCTAAAGCAGCTGACGGGATCGTACGAGGTTTCCTTCTACTATGCCGGCTCGATGATGCTCCTATCGGGGCTGATTTGCTACCCTCTAAAATGGATCAACCAGCGCGAGAAAAGAAATCAAAATGCCAGTGCCCCGGAGCCGTTCAAGTCGTGATCGTCCACGCTGTTGGAACATCGATCATCTGAAGATTTTTTTTCTCAGGGACCGACTTATATCTTCGGAGGAAAATCAATCGGATCTCCGTTAATACAGTTACTCAAGTGCCATTATTATTTGCTGCGCGTCGCGCTCGCCGCTCCTCGCCTTGACAGGTTTAAAAAGATGCATTTGTTATTTTCGCCGAGTCATAACACGTGTAAATAGTGAAAAAAACACAAGAAATGAGTGAAACTATAGTCGAAAGTCGGAGCGCGGGCCGCCAGTCACGACGCAGGTGCGTGACTTTTTTTAACAAGAGAGCTATAGCTCCAAAAGCGTTGTAATCAATGTCGCATTTATGTGTAGTTAAGGCTATCGAGACTTAGCGTCATTCAAAACAAAGAAAAAAAACAACTCCATTTCTCCAAACAACAAACCGTCCGCCGATGAATAAGCGTTCCAATCGCACTCGCGTATCTTTGTACATTTCTATGATATACTTGTGCATTTCTATTCCGAGAGACTTTGCCACTCGCATGTAGGTACTCTAAGCTCGCCGCAGCACTTAACTGTAGATAAATCTAGCGATATGCTACTTATACATATACATGTAGATATAATATATTATATTGGTAGAAATTGAAATTGGTGTAAACGAGTATGTTTCTGTCCGTTGGGCTCGGAAGTGAAAAGAAAGATGGCACTATTATTAATGTGCGCACAGAGAGCGGTCAGAGGCGCGATAAGTCGCTATCGGCAGCGGTAGGCTACTCAGGCGACCTCATTTACTATCTAGCCAAAAATGAAAATTGTCAGTTTGAACAGCTAACGCTTACGATTATACATTAGTTTAAGAAGAAGCGTCGATTGCTGCACTATCGCGGACCGAGGCCGTGGTATCGACCTTTTTTCTACCTTGTGGTTTTTAAAGCTCCCCGAGCTTGCGCTCGGCGCGTGCCTCGTGCCTCGTGCCTACACATGTGTCAAACTTTACGCAAAAGAAAAAATCTTTTGCTGATCTGTGCCATTCCCTGTATATCGGAGCGAGGAGCAATTGCTTATTCTTTCTACGACAAAATAAGTTTTATGTACGATTAGCCTAGGACTGGTCCGCTTCGAAGAAAACGTCCAATTTAAAATGTACTTGTATGTAAGAAGCCGACGAGATACTTTTAATGCAGGTCGCAGCGATTTTTGTACATAGCTAATGAAAGTTGTACGTGAATAAATATGTATATTTTGTTAAAGCGACTGTGTGCGTTGAATCCTGGGGTACAAGGTGGGGGAGGCGAGGGCCAGGGCCAGGATCGACGAGTTTTTGCCTCTTGCGCCTCCGCGACTGCGGATGCATTGCGACACTCGGTCGAGTCGGCTCGGGGGGAGGCCTGGAGAAGCGGCGGCGGTGGTGCGCGGGCGCAAACACAGGCTGCATGAATGCCGCGAGGAGGACGTCGGCCGATTAAAAGCGGAACAAAGACAAGGAGGGCAGAGCCGGCGCTTTGCACTCCCAGCGCTGCCCTCCAGCGAGATAATAAGCTCCTCCGCTGCTGCATGCTGCGCCCTGCAAGCGTGTTAGGAGGTGCTCTCGAGTGCAGTGCCGGAGGGGGCGGCGCTGGAGGGGGCGGCCCTCCCCTCGCGGGGGATCGGATGCACCGCGACACGCTGCGGCGCTTCCCGGCTTCCCGGTCCAGTAGAGCCTGGCGCGCTGCACCCGCTGGACGCGCCCGTCGCGCACCGCCGACTCCTTGTCCGAGAGAGGGGAGGACACGTGCTCGGCTGCGCCGCGACGTCGCTTATTTTCAGCCTAATTCCGCGGCGCGTCGTCGCTAGTCTTTAAAAGGCACTTAGCGGCGGGCCGCGCAGCGGAGCGGAAAAGCCCTTAGCGGAGCGTCTATGAGCACCTCCTGTGACCTCTGAGCCGAGTGCCCGATCGGCGAGGATGACGAGCGGCCAGAAGGGCAAGACCTCGAGCGCGACGCTGCCGAGCCCGCGGTACGCCTACCTGCCTTGTCCGCTGCACGACACGGGTAAGCCTGCGGGGTCGAACGCGCCCCTCCCTCCTCCCCCGTCTTCCGAAAGGAAAATCCATTTTCCTGCGATCGATCAACCTTACTTTTATTTCTCCTCCATTTGCATTGGCATCGATAAAATCTCATCGTCATTTGCTTGTTTTTCCGAGAGGAAGAGGAAGCTCGACTCCCTGCTGCGCTCGATAACATTTTCAAAGTTCCGCTGGGATGGAAGAGCGGCGAGCCTCCGCCGAGCGCCCATGCCAATTAATCAGGGGACCGAGCCACCAGGGGAATAGCGCGATCAAACACGCGACATCCCCGCTAATGAGAAATACGCGCCGGGCAAACGCCGCATACGAGCGACCGCTAATCGCGCGCGGCTCTCGGCGTATTTGCACCGCGACCGCCGGCCTGTATTTGCCGACGGCCGACGGCCGACGGGGAAGAGCACGTGCTTCTCCCGTTCGCCGTTGCCGTCTCCAAACTTTTGGCCGTCATTCACGAGGTGGGATCGCGACACGCGGATGCCTTGGATTATTTATAAGGGACGTGCGCGCGCGCGCCACGCGTCCGCACGCTATTAATAACGCAAAACAACTTAGCTTGGACGCGGCGTGCCAAGCCAGAGCATCGCGGTATCTTCCTCCGTGCCTCGCTCCTCCTTATCTCGCGTGCTCTCCGCTATTTTTGCGTTCTGCAACTTCTCCCACGTTTTAAGCTACTTCTTACCTGTAGCTCGCGGACGATCGGTCGCTCCGGAGTGACCCGTCGCGCTTCACCCTCGGCCGATCGCTATTTTAGCGCTGCGCGGATCGCCTATCGACAACAGCTTTTTCGCGCGACCTTGTCATCAATCTGGCGGTGCTGCGTCCGCCTGCGTGACCGAGTGTAAATAAAGACGGTAACGCCGGCGAGAGATCCAAGTGGGCGATCGCTGCAAGGGGCGCGGAGGAGGAGCCGCGCGCCAAAAACTGTAAGACATCCACAACGCATTATTAGCCATGTGCACGGCGCGAGTCTCCTTTATAGACGCGCACACGTCGAAGCCGATCGTGTTATAGCTGCGAGGCCCCGATCGGAGACTGACGGTTGACGAGCGAAATCGGAAATCTGCCAAAACGGGCGAACGAACGCGCGACAGCGATCAATGTCTCGGCTAAGGTCTTCCGCGAGCTCGTTTGTTTCGCGCGCACACGCGGGCCCCGCTCCCTCGCAGTCCCGTCCGACCGTTGCAAAGGCAATTTGTACAGCCCCGACTAATTGTCCCGTCCGCCGGGAGAATCCATGATTTATTGAGTGGCCGCGCGCGAAACTTGAACGCGGCGCGCTTCGATCGCGGACTCTCCGCTCGTCTTCCGGAGGCCTCCACGACGGAAATAACTTGCAGCCGAGCGCTGGCATTTCCGCTTTTGGCAGAGCGACGACGAGTGGCGCGCAAACTGGTTATAAACTAGCGCGAGGCGGAAGAGTGTGGTCCCGCTCGAGCGAGCGCTGCGCAGTTAAGCGGCTCGCGGCAGGTGGCGGCGAGGGTGGCGGCGAGGGTGGCGGTAGGGTAGCGGGCCGGCAGTGCGAGGCCGCGGCTCGAGGCGGGCTGGCGCGCGTCCCCCTTAGAAGCCCCATCGCTTGGAGACGAGAGCCGACGAGTCGATTCGCAGGGGCGCCGCGCGCACGCTCGCCCTCCGCCACTGCCGCCACCACTTCAGGGACACGGCTTCGGCTGCGTCCGTGAATATTTCAGCGCGCATCGATCGCACGTGGGGGCTCGCGCCAGAGCCTGCCCCTCGCTCCGAAGGCTCGAGCGTCGAGGGCCGAGGGCCGCCCGCTCCGAGGTAAAGCGCACGTCTCCGTCGTCACTGTCCAGTCCTTTTTCTCGCTCTCTGCACCCCTGTCACCCCGACGTCCTTGCCTCTGTGTGTGCCGTCCGCGATCGCCACCCTCGGTCCGCGTGCGGTCCGCGGGCAGTCCGTGTGCGTGTGTCGCGTCTTGTGCTTGCTGTGTCGTCGGGGCCGTAGCGTGCACATGGCCCGCGCTCCTAGCGGGGGGCCCAGTGGCGCGCGGCTCTTCTCCAGCGCTCCCTCTGTGTCCGCAGCCGAGGCACCCCGGCTGTCCGCTAATCCCTCTCATCGTCTCTAACACTGCCGACCGCGAGTCAGGAGAACAGGGCCAATCATGAATCTTATGTTCCGGAAGAACTTCGAGAAGAGCGCCGGCCTCGGCGGGGCCGCGCTCAGCGGGGGCGGCATCAGCGGAGGCATAGCCGGCAGCGCCTCCGGGGGCCCCGGCGGCGGCGTCGCCGGGACCCTGGGCCGGCCGCTGGCCGCGCGCCGCAGCAGGGAGTTCGGCTGCTACCCGATGGAGCACGAGCACGCCGGGCCCGCGTACCGCACTCACCTGTTGTTCGCGCCCCATTCAGGCGGCATCGTCGGGGGTACCGGCGGGGTTGGCTCGCCGCCCGAGGACTTTGGCGAGCGCTTCGGGCCGGGGCCGCGGCGCAGCTCCGGGCCCCACCTCATCAAGTGGGGAGGCCAGCCGGTGCAGCGGCGCAAGCCCAGTGCCGCGGCGCAGGAGCAGCCGCTCAGTCCTGGCTCCAGGCAGGTGTCCTTCGGGGGCGGCGGGGGTGCCGCTGGCCAGGCGCGCAGCCCTGCCCGCTCCGAGCCCATTTCACTGGCCACCCTGGACCGCGACTGCTTCATCATCCCCATGGCATCGCTCGAGCGCTTCCTGCCCGCGGGGGTTCCGGTTAAGTAGACGCACCTCTCTCTCTTCTTCTTTCGCGCGGAGAAAGAAATTCAATCTCCTTCCAGACTGACGTGCTCAAAGAAACGACTAATTCATTTTCTTTGAGCATTCCAGTTTGAAGTACAGCGAATTTTTCTCCGTGCACGCTTCGCGCATCCGGCTTAACGAGAGCGACTGTTGCAGAGCGTGCCGAGCGCCGACAAGAAGCGCCCCGGCAGCCCCCTCTCCATCCTCGAAGTCGAAGACCCGAAACAGTGCATACTGGCACACTTCATGACGCCCCTGGAGGCCCTCGACCCACTGGTCGAGTCACCCGTCTCGCGGCCACTCGTTCTCCAGCGCGACACTGCCGCCGAGCTGCTCTCCGAGATCGCCCCCTCCGCCTCTCAGAGCATCCTGCTCACCAACATGGAACGCAACGGTACGAAAATCAAATCGTCTACGCAGAAGATTTATCTACCGAAAATCATAAAAATTAGTAGGATTTTTAGCAGCAACACTCTGCAAGAATGACTAATAACTTAATTAATCGAACTTTTCCAAGTTTCAGGTGAAAGTCGACAGGGATTTTTCTCCTAAACATTTCTATCGAGATAATTGTTTCATTCATTTTAATGTCCTCCTGCAGTCTGATACAGTATCTTGTAAAATCCGCCAGAGTTTCTTTAAAAAGTGACTAAACTGCCATTTTCTTTCGCAGCCGAGTTTCCTTTCATCACCTATTACGTGGTGAACAAGCAGAAGATCGACCCGGTCGACTTTTACCAGGAGGTCCAGTGCGCGGCCCTGAAGAAGTTCGACCCCAGGGACCTGCGCTACGCTGCCAACCACAACCTCGACCTCTTCAACGAGGTGGCGACGATCGCGCGGCCGCCGCTCGAACCCGCCGGTGGCCGACCGCCGATTCCCTCCACCGGCTACATCGTCTCCATTTTCAAAGTGTTCGAGGGCGACGACGGCCTCAAGTTCGAGCAGAACTGGCTCTATTGGACCGGTAAAAATAGCGACGCTCCACAAACCGCGGCCTTCGACGTTCGACCTTTACACCGTTCGCTTTCTATTGCAGGCGCTCGCATGATGTACCGCTACCTCCCCAAGTCCGTCGGCCTCCGCCGGATTACCCTCCACAAATCCATGTCCCAGGGCGACAAGACCTACCTACTCATGTGCGAGTGCTCACAGCTCCAGGAGAACCTTTCTGCCGCCGCGATCCTCCTGCCGGCACTGCGCGCCCGACTCTGCGGCTACATCGGACTCTACAGACCGTCGGTCTGTTTCTAACTGCTGAGAAATCTAATTTTCTACCGATCTTAAAACTTTCAAGAGAGAGAAAAATAACAAAAAAAAAAAAGAATACGTCCTTCGATAAACTCTGTACATAAAAGCCATTTTTACAGATTAACATATCACGATACTCCGCGAACTGTGATATTCGACCACGCATATATCACTCGAAGCAGGAAGGGCGGTAATTATCAGCCGATTGTTATTCAATTGAATATTGCTCGATTTAAACGAGCCAACAGAGAATATATTAAAATGAAATTGTAAATAGCGTGGAGTCGAAAAAGGACAAGATTTTAAAAACAAAAAGTATTAGATTTTTAAAAGGCAGGCACGATAGAGCGATTTGGCCTTGTAGTACAAATTACTTAAAATATAAATAAATAAGTAGCGGTGCGCTTATTGCCTACATACGGACAATATAGTTTAAAAAGAACTAATTGCGCAGGCGCAATTTTAATTTTTAACCTTGTATAGATTTTTATCGATAAAATCTCTTGCATCTTCATCAACGATTCATCCATCTGTATCATCATCTACCTGACAATTTAGAGGAACACAAGCTCTCGCAGAGGCAATGGGAGAGCCAAGCAATTGTTTATACTGTGATTCGCGCGTGTCGCGCTTGCGGCGCGTGTAACATATGATCAAATACGAATAATGATAAGGCCGTAAATTTATCGTCAACTGTGATTGCATACTGTCTAAGAACAATGTACGTATAAAAAAAAGGCAAGGACATTTTTCCAAAGATTTCTCTGAGCACTACTTTGAATCTAAAAGCCAAGCTATATTTCACTACTAAAGAAAAAAAATTACATTCACTTTAATGATTTGTTAATTAAACAAATTTTTGCAGCACAGTTGTATGACTTTTAAAGTATGCTTTAACATAGAAACAAAAAAAAAATTCACTTTAAAACTACACTTTATTAAATATGTACAATGAAAAAGAGAATGAGAAAATAAATTTCTTCAAACATCATCCTGCTTTTATTTATTTACATAAAGAACATTATGCTGCCTTTCACTAACCTTTTATCCATACACTTTACTAAACTCGTTTAGTTTTATTCTCTTAAAGAAATGGAGTAGCCTTTTTTTGATTGCTTTACATCTTTGGTCCTCTAAACCTTCTTCTTGCGTCAAGCTAATTAACATTAATTTAAGCAATTAAAAAAATATAGCCTTTAATTTCCTTTTTTGTTTAATAATTAAAAAGGTGTACCTACAAGTGATCTTTTGCATTCAAAGAATGTGTGTCGTAGTTGGTGGCATTCCTTGGGCACTGATTCATGATTAATTAATAAACATTTTCGAGGAGTCATTTTCTCCTGAAAATTAAAAATTAAGCTATCGAAAAAGAATAAATTGATAATAAAAAAAAGTAATAAAAGTTAAATAATTTCGTTGTATAATTGTCTTTTAATTGCATGTTTTTAGGTTAGGTTTAGGAGGTTACTCACAACTCTGCAACAATCAGTGTGCAGCAAACACATTTTTAATTCTGCACGTAAAGCGGCACATCTTGATTCGTCTTTTAAAGTCTCGTTCTCCTCTTTATATTCCATTTTGAAAGATGCATAAACGTACTAATATAAAAACTACTTTAAGTGAATCCTTTCATTTTTCAAGGAGGTTACAGGTTAGTATTTAGATTTTACTTTCAACTAGTGATGCCAATGTAGCGAAGTAAAATCTTATGAAACATTTCAAAAACACAATTATACGGAGAGGTAATATCTTTTGGTTGGCAATAATACGTATTTGTTTTCCTTTCAGATTGTATATTTGTATTACACATTCAGCATCTATCAGTATCAAAAGAAAATTTTCCATTCAATTTTCATTCCCCCCGCGTTGTTCTCCGAATCTAGCTATATAATGATCAGTTGAACTTGAGTCGGTGGTTCGTAACTATTGCGAACAATGCTTTTAATATCAATAAATAATTTTGTTCAATCTATGTAAATTATTCTATAGTTTTGTTAAACCTGAAACAGTGGAAACAATGATATTTTGTTTTCCGTTTAGTTAATTAAATTTTATTCTTATATGTTATACGATTAAGCAAGACAAAGGAATCCACAGCAATTTTAAAGTTTAATTGTCAGCATGAATTTTTACAGCGAAGAAGAAGAAAATGAATTTATACACAATGACATTGTTTTATCAACTGCCATTCATCCTTCAAGAAATATATCGAGAAACACTAAAGGTATAATGAATTTTTTTTGCACATTAGTTTTGTACTTAAATTTATATTATTTTTATGATTTTTTAGGAACCAGCTCCATAGGAACCATATTTTTAATAGTCAATGCTACCTTAGGAGCAGGCTTACTAAATTTTCCAGAAGCATTTGATCATTCTGGTGGTGTCGCTACAGCGCTTATTGCTCAACTTCTGTTTTTAGTATTCATAACTTTGACACTAGTGATTTTAGCTAACAGCAGTGATGTCACAAATACTGTCACTATGCAAAGTACTTTTGCAGGACTGTGCGGACGGAAATCTTTATTCTTTTGTGGAATATGTGTAGCCATTTACAGCTTTGGATGTTGCATTACTTTTTTAATAGTCATAGGAGATCAATTTGATAGAGTTTTTGTTACCTTCTTTGGATTGGATTATTGTCATACTTGGTAATCAATTTTTAATTTTCATTGAGGATAAATTTTTAATTTATGGCTATAGTTCATCATTATTTATATTTAGGTACTTATCGAGACCATTCGTAACATGCGTGACAAGTGTGGTCTTTATCTTACCCTTGTCTTTTTTCAAAAGACTCGATGCTTTGAATTATGCGAGCTCTATTGGATGTCTTACAATTATATATGTTGTATGGTTGATAATTTATGAAAGTTTTGACCATCACAAACTTCCTTCAAAACCAATGTTTATATGGCCAGAGAAACCTACACAAATTTTGAAAATTGTGCCTATAATTTGTTTTGCGTACCAGGTATTATTAAAAATTAAATTTCAAAGTCAAAATTTCTACTTTAATTAATTGAATTTAATTATTTTTCTTACAGAGTCACATGACTGCCATCCCAACTTATGCTTGTATGAAAAACAGAGACATTGGGAAATTCACTTTGTGTGCAATAATTAGTATGATCATTTGTTTTGTTGCATATTCAACTGTTGGTGTTTTTGGATATGCAACATTTGGGATAGGCAAAGTTCCAAGTGATATTTTGCAAGGTTACACTGATAAAAGTACAACTTTAACTATAGCAATTATTGCAATTGCCATTAAAAATTTTGTTACATATCCGATAGTTTTATACTGTGGAAGAGATGCAGTACTAAGTTTGTTTAACAAAGACGTTGATTGTCATTTTTTAATAAGATTTATCATCACTATAACATGGTTTATCTTATGTTTAGTGATTGCTATTTTAGTACCAGATATTTCTCCTATTATTAACATAATGGGTTCATTGTCAGCTGCATTTATATTTATACTACCAGGCATTTGTTTATTACAAACAACACTGTTTAAAGATCCCCAATTATTTTTAAACAAAGATCGGTTCTTAGTATTCTTTGCTGTTTTTATAGTTTCACTTGGTGCTTTTATTTGCGGTCTAATATTTGTAGAGGCAATCCAAGATTTTAACAAAAGTCCTTCCGAATCTCGATTAATTACCGGATTCAAAGCTCAACTTGGCACAAGTTTGTGTCAATAATTATCTAAAAAATTATCTTTTTGAATACTCAAAAATATTTTCACAATTAGACTGATAATTCAATTAATCTTTTTAAGAAAACAAAAACGTTTTTTTCGCAAGACTGATGTAAATAAAATTTTTTATTTTTATGAAAAAATGAGAAACATTTGTAAACAATTTTTAAACTAATTTTTAACTGAGAATAAAGCCAATATCAATTTTTAATGAATATTTTATTATTTTACAGTTGTCTTTTTTATTAAAATTTCACGCAAATAACATTAAATTTTCAACAGGATATTGTTTGATTTTAAGGCTGCATTGAGTCTTCAGATTCCGTTGAAGCCTGAATAGAAGATTTGCTTAAAAATTCATGTAATACTTTCCCGTCCATAGTTACGACTTGACTTATGGTTGCTTTACAGAAAAAACAATTTCTACTATTTAAAAGATGTCTGTCTATGCAGGCACGACAAGATGTGTGATTGCACGGCTTAAATATGGCTGTTATTGGGTATGCGTAACAAATTGTACAAAGATCATCGTCGTTCAACGGTGTTTCCGCTAATGGTAACTTCGTTCGATAATGGTCTAAATGATCTATTAACTTTTTCACCATTTCAATTTCTTCCTCTGATACGTGACCATCAACTAAAATAAATATCAGATTTACAATCGCATTTTATAAATTGAGCGAATAATAATGTAAAAATTACATTACTTACAATTTACAAACGAAAATGGCTTTAAATTTTTTATTTTTGTATTTTTGACATCCCCCAATACAAAGTACAGAGATGTCATTTGGAAGCTTGCTTCAGTAATTACTGCTTTTGTAACTTCTGGTATTTGATCTGATTCTAAACGAATTAAAAAATAACAATTACTAAAAAATCTGAATAACACAATGAAATGTATTAGTTCGTTAACTTACGAGGTAATAACATATCTTCTTTTAATAATGCTAGGAAAATTCCTAAAACAGCAGTTAAAATTGGAAAATGATCAACTGTTTGTAAATCAGGTATATCCAGGAGAACCACATGTTGAAACGAACTGGTTTGCATACTGGTTCGATTTAGTATTTGACAGAGTAACTAAAATTAAAAGAAAATAAAGTTTTTTATATACAATCGTAAGATTTTAAAAAGCTTAAAAAACATTTACCTGGCATAATCTGGCGAGAAGATTTTCACTGGAAGGTAGACTAAAATCACAAAAAACGCTGGGAGCTATAGATGCAATCATTTCTAAGACTCTTAAAAGCGATACAGCTAAATCGAAACATGTCGCACATATTTTTAATTGTCGAGATTCGATAAAAATTCTTTCAGGTCGTGACGAAATGTTGTGAATTTCTTGTATCATTCCAATGAATTCCGAGAACGCCCAATTTAATTGGTTCAATAAAGAATTTAAAAACAATGTAGTAGCTTGATTATTGTCTATTAACACTTCTTTCACATGAGCCTGATAAACCAAGGATGGGCACGGTTCTGTAAGAAGAATATTCATAATTATTTTACAAAATTTTCCATCAGTGTAATTATTATTTTAATTTATAAGAACATACTTATAGGCTGAGACATTGATTCTTGATTCAATATTTTAGGGCCAATTTTCTTAGCTATGTGGGGACTCTTATCGTATCGAAAAGCAAAGCCATGCCCTTGCCAAAATCGTACTAAGATCCAATTTGATTGAGCCCAAGCACGATTTTCGTAGGATCTTAATAGATTTGAAACCATTTTAAGTCTTGCTTCCTTTGAAACGTTTTCTAATGCTTCAAGAGTCAAAGGATTAGAAGCAAAGCCAGCCAAAGTTAAAATCAGTGTATCTTTCGAATTTGCATTAACAATTCGCGGATCCAAAAAGTGATCGCATAAATATTGCGCTAACTCTTGCAAAATTTCTTTGAAGTCAGGAATTTGCTCGACAGAAACTGTTGGATGAATATGATTTTTCAAACCGGTAACCAAATCTGCTAAGACTTCTAAATAAAATTCCGGTACGAAACTAAATAACTTGCCGATTTCGCTTGCTTTCTTCATAGTCAGCATTACAATTTTCAAGAGCCATACTAATCGCTCCTGCTTTTCCTCTGAATAAACAACTGCTCTTACCCAAGCCATATGCCGAGCTTGTTCAGTCAATTTTTTATTAAAAATTTCAATTGTATTCGTTAGCTGCGTTTGAATACCTTGAGCATTTTGATCTTTTAAATTCTTTATTAATTCCAATCGAGATTTTGTATCCGACATCGCCATCATGTATTCTGTCATAACGTCTCTGATGTTTGCCACTTTGGCAATTTGTTTTTTTGCTGCAATATGGTAAAATAATATGATGCCATCTAACAGTTCAATAAGCGAGACTCTAGAATCTATCGGATCACATGGCATCGGCGTTCTGTCTTCTCGATTGTACGGAAAGTATCCTATCCTTTCTAAAATCGTAGAACCTCCAACATTTAATGGTGTCATGTTCATCATTCTTGCAAAAAGGGATATAGCAGGTGTTTCTGCTACTCTAGCAGTTCCTCCGTATAAATTTGTGGTTAGTTGTAAGTCTTCAGATTCAGCAATAGTTTCATGTTCAGTGCCAAGAAGACGAAGCAATTCATTTTTGTATGTTTTAGTTAAGTGGGATACCACACCACCTAATCGATCAATTCCAGAATAATTTATAGAAGAATCACAGAAAGACCTGAAAAATTAATTTACAATAAATAATTAAATAATTCTTCAATGAACACTATCCACTCTAAAATAAAAAAAAAATCAAGAATACCTGTAAGGTATGTACACTGGACTTGTTCCAATTTCGGCATCCCATAGTACTTTGAAAGCTACTAGAAGTCGATGAAAGCAGCATAGCGTGATAGGTAATGGAGTCTGATACATAGGCATTGGCTGCAAAAAATTAATTTAAAGTTCTCAAACTTACTATAAATTTATTTATTGAAAATAACAATACTTACACGGGTAGATACTAAATTTTCTTGAATAAATCGACGGAATTTTTTTAAGAAAATTGCTCTTGATGTTGGTGTTGAAGCATCACCATCAGTATTATTTAAAAGTGTTGTCAAAAGCTTTACTTGCAAGGCTTCTACTTCTATATTAAATAATATAATTTTAATAAAATTTAATTATTTAAATGATTTATTTACAATTTTACCTGAAATCCAGTATCGTAGTTTGTCACATGCATTTACATAATGCACTTTACAACTTTCAATTGACGAATCAGTTGGGTTGGTCTCCCACCATACTTTATTGACTACATTACTTAAACAATCTGCATCTAATGGTTTAACATGAATAAAATTAGCAAACTTCACTTTGTCAAATAAAATATTTTGTAACAAATATTGTCTAGTCCTTGTGTGTTGACACAAACAATTTAATAATTCTAGAATTGTCCGCTGATCAGGATATTCAAGTACCACAGAAACTTGCCGGAAAACAGAAGACAAATATGCAACAGTAGTTTCTAAGCAAACTTTCATTTCGTGTTTTTCTAGGAATGTCCACATTAAATCTAAGCATGTGTATAACTCCATGAAATCATTTACAGCAAGGTTTTGAATGAAAGGAACAAAAACATCTTGTGTAACATAAGGTATCCCAACAAGTGGACCAATTTGTTTCAAAATACATCTTGCTGAACATGCCATAAAAGCTCGGAAACTTATGATTTGTTCTTGTTTATAGTATTTATGCGAAAAATCCATTTGCTTGTATTCAAAAAGTAATTTTTGCAACCATTGGAATAAAATGTGTGATTTATGAAGCTGATTAGTTGGAGCTTCTTGAATCAGTTGATAACCTTCCACCGGATATCTCATTGGTGTTGTTCCAAAATTAGCTGTTAAATTTTCAGTGAATGCTAAACTTACAGTGGGGAAGTAAACAATACCTGGACCCATGGATATATTTTCAAAGGCTATTCCCAAATCTTTTCCATTTCTATAAAAAGATATTATTCCTTTCTCCAAATCTATTGTACAACCAATAATATCACCAGATAGCCAAGCTTCTCCATATTTGTGTGTTGAAACATTCCACTTTCTTACTCTATTTCCATCGTAGGAGTATGAATTAATAACATCACCTACCAATATTTTAAAATTGTAAATCACAAAATTAAAGATATATTTTTACTTTTACGCTACTGCTTACCAACTCCAGATTCTTGATTGAATTTACATTGCGCAGTACCCCAGCCTATTTGCATTACTCCTTTTGAGCCTAATTGAACTTCGTACATCCATTTACCTTTGTAAACACCAGCATTAGCTCTTGTTGTACTAAAGTTACTTTGAGAATTGACACTTAGTCTGTCAGGAGACACAATAAATAATTCATGATTGTTAATAGTGTCAAACCTTACAAGTTTAGGACCTAGTCTTCCTTCTCTACTATCTTCTAATTTATTTAAACTGTTATCATCATTTGTCAATATATTTTTAATTTGCTTATCAATTAAATTTATCGTTTGGTGAATTCTGAAAAAATACATATTCTTTACATAATTATTTAATTAATTAAACAGTATTTATAGATGTATACATACTCTGCACTATCCTTATTAATTGAACTATTGTTTAGCTGATTTATATCATCATAAAATGATGATCCAAAGATATTGGATATTACCTCCTTCAAATCCATTGTGTTGATGATTTGTTATCTGCAAAAATTCAACAGTAATAAATGAATAAAACAGTATTTAAGAAACTCCCGAGTGCATGTTTAATCACTTACATTAAAGATAAAATAATTTTCGACATATTAATGTGTACATGTCAGGTTAGTATGTTGCTTGTAAAGGTTTGGCAAAATTTAGATTGAATGAATTTTTGTAATAGATATCCATAGCTGCATGTTTATCAGCGTATATCTAGTGATTGCCTGCATTCAGCTCATCTCTTATGTACTTTAGATTCTTTGTAATAAGTGACATGATGATTTAACTTGTAACAAAAATAGTCCACGATTTAGACACGACTCACTCGATTCATAGTTTAGTAGCATGTTATACATATATATATAAACGTGAATTTGGTGCAATTCAGTTGCGGAACGCTACACGGAATCCATGATCGGTTTACAAAATTCTAATCTAGTTTCATTCAGTAGTCTATGGATTCATCGTTACGGTAAAAAATCATATATGAATATATTTTACAAATAATTACTAATTTTAATAAATTAAACTTTTGTGCAATTCAGATATTTGATGGGAAATTTTCAACTAAACAATAATAATATATCGAATAATTAAATGAACTAGAATCAACTCTTGTATTTATATTATTGCAATGGAATATATTAATAATAATGTGAAATAAGAAATTTAGGAAGTGTGATAAATAGTATAATTAATTATATTAGAATGGATTAACTTTGCGCCTTTTCTTTTCTTTCAAAATGCCTTTTTTCAATTCTCTTATTGTTCATGATTTTTTCGACGTTAACTGACTTGAACAAATAGTTGCTACACTATTCGTCTTCATCCAATAAGCTTTTTTTTAGTTTTACCATTCAAACTAAACTGCAAACATTGAAGAAATAATTAATTTTTTTCATTGCAATACATTTTGAAATATTTAATAAAATCCTTATAGTAAAATACGTAAAATACACTATATACTAGTGACGTATGTATTTATAATGTAATTATTATATTATATACTTAGCAGTTAGCAGCACCATCCGCGCAGCGCAGTCGTCACAGAGCTTGTGATAATAGCGCGCGTAGATTTAAACGTTGAGCCACTCGAAAAATGCGTTCATATAGAATGTTTCAATTTATTGCTGAAATTAGGCAATGAACTATAAATAGAAGAATATATATGCAGTAATGTATACTCATTTGTTATTTATACGCAAATTTATTTATTCATTTAGGTCTGCTATTCTAAAATACTCTTTATTTTATCAGTCATAAATATTAGTAATATAATTTATTTATTCACTGATTTCTTTTACAATAAAACTTTTAAAAGTTTGTTTTTTTAAATTATCCATATTGTTATTACACTTAGTCATTTGCAAAATAAAATATTTTTTCCATAATTAAACCTTCAGATGTACGCATGTAAATAATGAAAAGGCATTGTACCCTAAAAGTATCAACCATTTTTTGGACTTGCTATAGTATCACATAATTAATGCTGCAGAATCGTTGAGTATTCACATGTGAAATGTTCTATTTTAATAGTTTTATAAATTGCTTAATATTGGTGATTAAAAAGTTAATATTTGTACAAAAATGAAAAGGAAGCATATTAAATATAATAAATATCCTATACATACATCTAAAATATCAATTTTGATATTTAATTAACTATTGCTATCGTTACTGTTGCTACTTTTATTTTTGTTGTTATCACTGGAGTCCTCCTTCCTGTCGGCAGTTCCCGATGTCTTTTTAATTCTCGATCCTTCGTATCTTTCGTAGCCTTGGATTTGGCCAAAAATCTTTCGACCAGGTATTCTTTCGTTTTCCTTGATGTTCACCTCAGTGCCGATTTGGACTGGCCAAGGAAGTCGTCGATCGTCCCCTCGCACCATCTGACTCTCCAATTTTCCGTCGTCGCTGCGTATCTTGTCCTTGTAACTCATTCGACCTCTTTCCAAATCTCGCTGTCTATCTTCCTCATCTGCAAGCAATTTTATTTCTTATTTTCCTGAATTTTAGGCAAACTCGGCCAGATGCAGCAATTTTCCAATTAATAGCTTATGTTAATACTAAATTCTTATTGAATCTCCGATACAGAGCAGTTATTTTAAAATTATTTTATTCGATATAACTAGTATGCATATAGAAGATGTGCTAAACAAACTAAAATACCTTGCAGAAAAGCTTTTAAACAATATTTATTGAACAAAATATAACAAATAACAAATTTAAAAAAACTTTGAAACATCACAGTTTTTAAATAAACATAGCAGTCGAGTATAAGCCATTCGAAAGAAGTACATAATCGTCTCATAAGTAAAAATCCGTACTCAGATAAGTGATCAGCGCCCACATGGTTGCTTGAAATTCAACAGAAAGAGATTACTTAAAAAAACTTGAAAAATAATGTAATAAAAGTATATAAAATTCGATAAATAAAAAATCCTTCACCTGCTGCAAAAGAAGGCCTTCTGCGATCGTAATAACTGGACCTTTTGACGTAGTTGTCGTAATTGTCGTAGGGATAACGTAGAGGTCTTCTGCTAGGCTCGGCCGCGCTACTGGTCGCCAGTCTGGTCCGTTCGGGTTCCATCTGCGCCTCAGGCGCTCGCACCAGCGGATCGTACGGCCTTGGATAGTTGTTCCTAACATCCGCGGGTTTCCTCACGATCTCCGGTAGAGTCGCGTAGTAAATTATCCTCTTTGGTTTAGGTGTGGACCTGTACCTCCCGTACAATTCGTAGTCCTCTTCTTCGTCTCGGTAGCGATCGTAGACGTAAGGATTTACAGCTCCGCCGCGGTAGTAATAATCTCTCTGGAATTTAAAAAAATCTTATGCTTTTATTACCCTTATCGCTAACAGATAAAATTATATAGAACTAAAAAATAAAATACGAAGTTAATCCGATAGTAAGATTAAAACACTTGTGTACCTG
This sequence comes from Sycophila sp. Sp_5, assembly GCA_018906775.1. Lineage (NCBI taxonomy): Eukaryota > Metazoa > Arthropoda > Insecta > Hymenoptera > Eurytomidae > Sycophila > Sycophila sp. Sp_5. Next base: position 1,021,807 of record JACCID010000015.1, read on the forward strand.
TGATCTGTAACGATTTGGATAGTAATAATTCCTCGGTATCTGCACATCGAAGTCGTGCTCCCTCACGATGTTCCTAAAGATCGGCACGTCGTATTCCTCGTAGGACCTGGACATGGGCATTTCTCGAGACTCGCGACCTTCGGGCAGCGGCGGAGGTGCAGCTACAGCCCTGCCGCGACCACTGGTCACAAAATCAGTCTTGGGTGCGTAATGGGCTCTTATGAGGGGCGGCAAATTTGCGGCCTCCAGGCTATCCGGCGCGTCGTCGTAGGCGTCGCCGGGCATGGGCTGATCGTGCCCAGCCCGTTGGCGGAACTGCACCGACAGCGGCTGCTTAGACCAGGACTCGGGCGAGTTCATCCGCGCCTCCCGCACGTTTTTCGAGCCGGCGATCTTTTCTAAATCGGCGTCGGGGCTCGCGAGGTCCCGCCGACGGCGGATTCGCTCATACTGCGTCCGTTCGTCCAAGTCGAGGCCGTAGCCGTTGATGGGCGAGGGAACGCGGGGCCCATGCTTGCGCAGAGTCTTCGTCCGCACGATGAACGGGGCGTCGTCGAAGCGCAACGACGCCAGCTGGCTTGACGGATAGTAGTCCGCTCGGTCCGCCGGCGACACGTCCCAATCCGCACCGTAGCCCGACGATTGTACAGTCGCGCTTCTTATCCAGAGTGTTAATAGCACGAGGGTGGACTTCATTTTTGGCCTGGCAAATTCATTGAAAAATAATTCAAGTTTAGACTCTCGTTTAACAACATTCATTATGCATTTTCAGATTTTGTACGAGCTTTCGTACGAAAAGGAGCCGCCGCGCGTACAGGCAAACTAGCGTCCCGCTACAGCACGTCCGCTAAAAAACTTTCGCTCGCACAAGTGCCAACGGACTCTCGGAGCGTGAAAATTTCGGGTGAACGACATCCGCGCGGCGCTTTTTTTATATTATCCTGCAAAGCCCCCTGTCCTCGCAACAATAGGGGCGCCGGCGGCTGCATTGTCCTTCCGGCGCCGGAGTTGCGCGCCTAACTCGCGACCATCAGATCCGATCGCGCAGGGCCGCACCAATTCCCCCATGACAAATATAATTTCCCCGGTGCTTCCGCAGTATTATTCCCGAGTTCCGGCGAGCCGCGTATTGTCCGGTCATCGGCACGCGAGGCGCGCAGCCCGGAGCGCCTTTTCGGATGTACGCGCATTACGCATCGTGTACCTTTCGACCTTTTCCATGGAGCGTCGATTTTTTTTATTTCACTTTTCCGCGACCGGGGAATTTCGGCCTTTATGGTATTTTATCAGCATCATCGCGGGCTTCGCGCCACCGCCGGCAAACTATTCACTGAATGAAGAGCGGTGGTCATTTAAAAAAGTGCAAAGTGTGAAGTTTATTCAAAATTACATGGAGTTCCAAATTTCGAAATTAGCTATATTTATGTAGTTCCGTGAAATTCCAATAATCCCTTTTTAATTATCCAAGTATCATGAACCATGAATGTAATTTTTTAAAACTAATTATAGCATTTTTAGTGAAAAATTTGGGACGGTTCTCATGTTTATAGTAAAGATTTTCCTTAACGTGATTTTTCATTTAAATTGAACGAGCGCCGTAAAAGGGAATGTTTATTGTCTGAGAATTGGATTTTTTTAAGACGTAGGTTAATGAGCCATCGTATCGATGAAGAAAGACTTAGAGGTGCAGAAAGGCCTTAATTCGAGGTTTTCCGTAATTTCACAAGTTTTTCGCCATTAAGCACGAAAACTCATTGCCATTAAAGTTCGAAAGAAACCTTCCCTCTGAAAATTTACTTCGAATAAGTGAATATGCAATTTTGCGTGATAAGTCATTCGCATGACGACGTGAATTTCACATATTCGTTTTTAGAGAGTTCATGCGCGCTTGTAACAAGAAAGCCGTACTTTTTTAATAAAACATTTCGTTAAACAAGTTTTGAATTTACATGTGCTGAAATATATCTAGAATATAAATACGTAATTCTCAGAGCTATTTTAATTTAAAAAATGTCTTATTCTTGTATTTCAAAAATGAACCATAAAAAATGTTAATTTAAAAAGAGAATGATTCATCTGAAAAGAAAATCTTGTATTCATGAGCAAATTAAATAATCGCGTTTAGAAGGGCTGATTCGAGTACATCCGTGTACATCTCGTGAATATTAAACACGCTCATTGCCAGATTTAACGAAAAATGAACACATGTAAAGGTTCAACGATCGAGTAGTAAAGAGACATTTTTAAGTGTACTAGACTCGCGCGCTAATGCCCATAAATTTACAGTTACCTTGACGGCTACGGAACTTTGCAAATTTCAAGACAAAAAACGGGAATTCTTGTAAATGATTTAATTTTTACAGCTTTTATATAAAAAGTGCGTAACCAAATAGTTTTTCATTAAAATAATTATAATAAAGTATTTAGTTTAAGAGAAAAACAGATTTGACAATAAAAAAAATGATTTGTATTTTTTTTATTTAAATCACAAGTTAAATTGTTTATATTCTTGGACGTAGTTGAAGGTGTGTTTCTTATTTAATAAAGAGTGGTAATGAAATTGGAGTGCAAATGTTTACCTCGACATGGGAATGTAGTATTAGTCATCCGCCCTGCGGTGTCGTTCGGTTGAGTTGTTGGCGACGACTGAAGCTGAAAGAGCGGCGCACGCTTTATTTACATGTTTTACCTATATACAATGCTCTACCCCTACTACACCACACCTAACGTTTTCATGGGGCCGTTGATCTTTTTTTTTCCATCATCGTAACCAGTTTTACGAAGCCTTAGCAGTCATTTATAAGTACAGAGTGATACTAAAAAAAATTAATGCTTTTTTCAGGAGAGGCTTAGATACGCTTCTTTTTTTCAGAGTTTAATTCTTAACTGTCGATATTTTAAATCGATTATCTTTCTCATTTTGTTATTTAATTTTTGCAAGTGCTTTCGGTTTAATTCATTTTTACTCATCTTATATCTATACTCAGCAATTCAAAAATAACGCGATAAAAGTAACTGCTATAATTAAATAAACGTAAATAACTGAATAAAAATCGTAATACTTTGTGTCGTTTATTTCTGTTAATTATTTAGTATTACTAATTTTTTTAAAATATATTGAGTTAGTAAAAGCAGGTAATATGATAAAGTTTCGCATTTTACATATTTTTTCCGATGTATTTTTATATATTAAAATATTTTAAAACGTTGGTGCAAAATTCTGTTTATTTGATAAAATACATTTTTTTACATTTTATTTAACTTTAATTTGTTAAATAAATTTTAAAAAATAAACTACTCGTTTGTTTTTTTTTCAATTTTTTAACAAAACATTACTTTATCTTTTCCACTGCAGGTAAAAATGAGATCTTTTATACCGAGTTTACATCGATAGTTGATAATATCATCCAGCTGTTGTAAATTAATTACCAACGGAGTTGAGGATTGTGCTTCAGTAGATGCTGCCCTCTCTATTTTAATTTTGATACTAGGTATTTATTTAATTCAATTTCCTTCAGAACTATGCATTTGTATACTGCAGCTTTTATTAGTTTAATATGTGCAACTATGCACTTGTAAAGTTTTTTTAATTTTTCTAATAACGTTTTTCAAATAAGATAACATGTGATATTCTAAACATTATTGAATAAAAAAAATAGCGTTACATAAGTGGATCGTGTGGTGCAAAAGGACAAAAGTTCAAATAAAACGAAAAACCATTCAATATATTTTGGCTACTTGGAAACACTAAATAGTCAGGAAAAAATATAGCCCGACAGAATCGCATTAACGATATACAAAAAAGCATCGAGGTGAAATCGTGGATTTGGATCGGACAGCGAGAAGCCCCTGCTCCTGGATTATTCGGTTCCCATGGAAGCTTGCCGGTCTGCACGAAGGTCCCGGTCTTTTCGACGCAAAAATTGCCGTGAAGATGAAGTCGATCGATTTGGCGAGTCGTTGGTGCATTATGCGTCGAACATCGCCGGGCCATATGGAATTTGGAAGCGATAGCAGGCCCAACTAGTCTGCGGCGGTGGCGCGCGCAGGAAATTGCTAACGACTTAAACGTCGGGGCGTTACCGTGGGTCCTCTCGCTCCTTCTTTCTATAGCCTCGCACAGCCCGGTGATGGATGGACCCCGACGCACTCTGTAATTTCCGAGGCGTTATGTGCGTTACCCTCGCTCTAACGCACGCGCCATCCTCGCAAAACAACAGCGGCTGCCGCTCTGTTTCCCTCTGTCACGTTGCTCGTCGGCTTGGCTTGACTTGAGAAACACTATTTATTTGCGAATTTGCTCTTTCTTTTATTATGCACGCCGGAAAGAAGCCACTTCCACTCTTTACAGAGTAAATTTAACTGTCAATGTGAAATAGTTAATTTAAATCTAAAAATCTATAGCACTTTTATTTTCTTATTTTTAAAATAATTGTATCTCAACGCAGGATCTCAATTTAAAAATATCTTTAGAAATGAAGATCGTTGCATTGTCTTATACACGAGCGTCGTTCTTTATTATCTGAAAAGCTGGAAATTGGTTGACTAAATTACACTGCATTACAAACTCGTCGGAGCAATGAGGTAACGGCTGCGTTGATTAATTTTCATGGTCAATTCAATTTTGTTTATGGATATTATACTTGAAATTTTGTGCACGTATAGCTGTTCTCCCAAGAGATCATTTTAACTTACCTGTCTGTCCCTTAATGCCGCATTTTACGCCTAAATTACAGTAATTTCAGCATTTGGCTCTCACTTACATGGCAGAGATAATATCCATTAAAGTACTTGACGAAATTTTCAATTTTAGATAAGAGAAAAAAGAATTTGCGATCATTGAATAAAAATCACTTGGCAAATTGACGAATTAATTTTGAAGCGTAATTCGTCACATTATGACTTTCCTCGCGCGCTCTCGTTAAAAAAATTTGCTTACATACGAACCGCACGAGGAAAAATCTATAGCGTTCTACGTACGAAACGGCTGAACCCTCAAGCTCCCCCTTGTGTTCCTCGGTGGGGCCGTAATACCTGCCGACGTTTGGCGCAGTCGTTGGTGCGCTCGCGATTAGTCTGTCCGGGGGATTATATCCCCGCCATTCCCATGGCCGGGCCCGAGGCGGCCTCTGCGCGTCCCGCAAGTCTCGTGATAAATGACCGAATCCTTTCGAGAGAGTATCGCTCGCTCCGCCGCCAATTTTTTTCCTTCTCGACTCGTGGGTGAAGGTCGCGGCGCTCGCGCAGCTACAATTTCGCCGTAAATCACGGTAAACGTTGACGTAAACGCCTCGGTAATTAGATACACTTATATCATGAACCCAGCTGTCCCTCTCTCCTCAAGCTTGTATTTTTTCTCCTTTTTTTCATTTCCCCTGGTCGAGGACGGGCGCGCTTCTGAAAATGGGGAAAAAAGGCGCGGGCTCCGGGATCGCGGAGCGCCGATGATACAGCCCCGCGAGCGTCACGCTCGGATTTATGCGCCGCGAGATCGACCGGCCGAGGCGACTGCTTTATGACGAGTTCCAATATGATCGATTGCCGAATCGCGCAACGAGGGACTCTCGGAGCACGGCTGTGGGAGTCGCGGTTGCCGGGAAATTAGTCGAGCGTCGGCGCGCCTCGGATATTTTTCAGCGGTCGGACGATGATGAATTTGCCGAGCGCTGGAGGAGTCATGGGAGAGTTTGTTCTGGAGTGAGCGCAAACCATTTTGCTGCTAACGGAGGAAGAGACTTTCTTTAAGAGGTTCCGTTCCTCCTTGCACATTTTTACTTCGGATATTTCTTTTTCACTCTTTCAACAGACAATTTACTTTAAAGACTTTGGAAAATGCAACTTATTAATTGCTTAGGTAAAATTATAATAGGAATTATAATTTGTGAAAAAAGAAAGAAAATGTTAAATGTATCCTTGTGGCGTGGGAAAAGGAGGCTAACCTGTCAATTTTTTTACAATATAGAACAGCTGACACGCTCTCGCACCCTTCTTTTGTACTTGCCAAGATTGGAGCATCGAAGCGAGGGTACATATCCTCCTGCTCCTTCCAATAAAATGACTATCCCCGCTTCTAATTAGCCGCGTTCAGTTCGTTTTATTGCCGAATCCTTTTAAGCTTCGACCGTCGCATAAAAGAAAGGCGACGCAACGACCGAGGACGATATTAAAAAAAAAGGAAAAAAATAAGATGATGCGGAGAGAGCCAATTCCCCGCGTCGCGTACGAAGCCCTAACGATTCGGCGCCTGGGCTCTAATGGCCCGGCCCTTTTAATCGGGGTGCACGCAGTCGTTAAGACGCGAGTGAGACGCCACGGAGCTTGACATTAAAATCGCATTTGCTTCTTCTGGCGCTTTGATTTACTCGGCTTTACGCGTTAACGGCGCGGAGAAATACGATCGACCGAGGCGTACTCGACTCCGTTCCGCACTGCGTATATATATGTATACCTTTCTCGAGCAGAAATTTTTACGGGTGACGCTAAGTGAATCGAGAGTGCAAAAGCGCCAAGGACTAAATTATTCTTTAATAGAAGTGACGGGGTCCCTTCTTTTTTTCATTATGTCTTTAGTCGCTGAGTGTTAGTTTTTGCTTTTAACTATTTTTAATGGTGGACCATAGCAATACTTTGATTGCTGGCATTTTATCAGTTAACAATTGTTTGGCCTGACATTTTGCATATATATATGCATACATATAGAAGGTATAAACATCCACATAATTTTTGTTAATAGTAAATTTCGACACATATTTATTGATTCAATCATTAAGTGCAAATAGAACCATGAAATTCAAGATGATCAAAGCGTGTGTTTTAAGCGATACTTGAAAAATAATTAGGTATTAGTCAGCTCCATCAATAGTACCACGCGTATTACCCATCAACGCAATATTAAGAGCTTAGGGCCCCGTAAATACATATGTTATAGTTAAATCGTAATTAACCGGTGTAAATAAGGAGTAATTGAGACGAAAAATGATAAGTGATAAGAGACTATGAAAATTTGTGCGTAAAGTACTAATATAAAAGATTTACTGCGATCCAATAAAGTTTGTGCGGCTCTTTAATGTAATTTTTATTTGTGTCCAAAAAACTAGCCGTGCATAAATTTAAGTTGGAAATAATAGTAAATATCGAAATAAAAAAAAATTGTTTACAGTCCTTATCAGCGCTGAAAATTCGGAAGCGATATACGACGATTGGTTAAATTTGAAATTGTAATAGGCGATCAAACAAATTTCGCGCGCTTTAGCATAAATTTGCATAGGTAGCCCAGTGAGCGCGAACGCGTGTGACATCTTTTTAACATGACGGTTCATATCCGTGACAGCACCTTTTTATATAAGCAATTCATTATAGGATTGAAAATAATTAGTTAACAACAGATTCTTCAGTCTTATTTAGGGTGTGTTATCTTTTTTTTATTAGATATGTGCGGAAAGTGGATTATTCATTTAAATAGAATTATTTTGCTGACTGATGGTTATGAGCGCTCAATTAAACGGCAAATCGAAATGTGTGCGATGGCGAGGGGCTGACACGTGGAAGCGCAGCGATTTTAATCCGTTGGAGGGACGCGTGACGTAAATGAAAATCCGCCGGACTATATAGCTATAGCTATGAATTCTCTTGTATGCACGCCTTGGAAAATCGATGAATCATATACCATTGAATGATCTGTTTCTCTGAAAAGTTTTTTTAGCGTGTAATCGCAATTCAGCCGAGTTAAATTTTATTCAATTATTGCTGGATTATCTCGAGATTTACACACATTTGTATTTTTTCACTTTTTAAAAATAAATTATTTTGGACAATGCGATGATTTTGTTGCGTCGCCATCCGGATGAAGGTAATAAACTGATTACAATAACTCTAAAATAATAGAAAAATGTAATGACGTTGAACTAAAGGAAACTTGATTAGTCACAGCATTTGTATGGTTGAATATTGGGATGGAAAGCTAAAGAAAAGCCGAAATATTGCACTTACGAGAAGCTATTGAGACCATCCCCAGAATGCCCCTTTCCCCCTGGAAGACGCGATCTTGTTCTTCCCGGCGGCTTTTATATCAGCCTCGCCGGCGCTGCCTCTCGCTTTGGAGGCCCTGGCATTGTGTACGTGGTCTCTGATTAACAGCGACGCCCGTAACGAGGCTCGTCTCGCGCGCGTAAAGATGTCTCGGCTCTGCTGGTTATATCTTCATTATAAACCCGCCAGAGTTACGTACTGCACCTCCTCCTCCCCCTTTCCTCGTCTCTTTTTTCGCCGTCCGCCCTATTCTCCGGCTGTCGCGCGGTGCCAATATCGCGCTCGATTATTATTCGCTGCCCGGAGTTATCATTGCCGTAGGCGCGCGAACGCGCAAATAATTGGTTTGGGCCTCGCATAATGCACTCGAGCGATCATGGATCCCACCGCCCCCTGCGCCGCGTCGTATCTATGGCTGATCCGAAGCTGCACAGGAGGTGTATTGAGAATTATCTCGTTCTCATTCTGATTTTTTATTTTTTTAAAGTTATATTTCATTTTTAATTAAGATATATCAAGTGCGACATGTCTGATGCTCTCGTCGTTTAAAAGAAAATAAATTCGTTTTTATCCCGCTGAATAATTAGATAGGTTTTTAGAGCCAAATATTGAAATCTCACCAGTTTTTCGGAATACTCATGTGGCATAATAATTTGCATAACATATCTATTACAGTATGTATATGATTTCTGTCACAGCTTGATATTTTTTAAAAAACTTTATTTATTCTGAATTGAAACAGTAAAATGAAGAAAGTAACACAAAAAATATAAAAGAATTTATATTATGTATATGGTGTTTCCTTGATGGATATAATAGTGGAGTATATTTCAAGCATGGTATGCATTTCTTGAAAAATACAACATTTATTTTTTTCCTAATAATACTCCGCCGACTTTGAAGCTCTCCTGAGTGAAAAGAAATAAAATCGCGAAGCGGTCAAGAGTGTGCGGCACAAAGAGACGCTCAAAGTGGCACGACTGCAGGTGCGATCGGCCAATTAAATGGAAATTGATTAAAAACTAGCTGCAGAGGAGGCGGAGGAGAAACCGCTGGCTAACTTTACGTTACGATCGTAGCGGGCAATGCTCGTCGGGACTCTGCTTGCGTGTATTTAAGTGAACGCGAGCGCCGTGCGGAAAGGAAAACGCGCACCGGCCTCTAATGGACCTTTCACCGTGTGCCTCTGCATCGCGGTACTTCACTGGCACGTATGAAACCCGCGCGCGGAAACTTTCCGTGACCACTTCTTTTTTTCTCTTTTATGATGTTTTTTTTCCGTTGGCGCATCCGATGAAAACGCAGGTAAATAGAGGCCGCCACGCCGACTCTGAACGCTTGGCTTCATTGACTTTTTCCAGAAGAGAAGTATACTGCCCTCTTCGTTTGAACGGAAATTCTTTTGCAGCTCTGCAAGCTCCGTCTAATCGATCGATCGGTTGAGTGCTCAACCTTTCGTTATGAATCATTCAATTGGCTTTAATAGTTTTCTATAAAATTCATTCTATACAAATTTTCTTTTATATATATATATATAAAATAAAAATGTTTAAATTCACCATTATGTACAATTTTATTCAAAATTGCGACTGGCTTTTTTGTCGCTTTTTAATTAAATGTTTAAAGCAAATAAAAAATCTATTTTTCTGCAATTATTATGCAATCATTATGATTTTTTTACTATTTCACTTAAATGCATTTCAATGCATTTGTATTTTTCATGAAATTTTGTTCTGCCTGATGTAGATTAATTCCGGTGTACATCAAGGGTTCTTTGCAGGTGTAGAGCTACCATTTATTGGATAACATTCAAGTATAGGGTTCGGATATCACAAACTATAGGGTTGTGGTTTCTCTATAAGATTTTTGAAGATTAAATAAATCTATACATTTTATCATTAGCCAAGCTGAAGGTATGAAGAAAAATGTTTGGAATATTTATAAAATGTTCTTCATATTGTATATTTAAAATTAAACGTAAATTAAGTAAACGTACTCATATAAAATTGAGTCAACTGTAATTAAATTATACTGAATTTTTTAAGCAACATTTACTTACTCAATTAAGTAAAGCAGACGTATAAGTTAAAGTGTGAAGTAAATTTTGCTTAAATATTTAAAAAAATGTTGCTATTTATAATTTAGTGATCTCACGGTAAAACTGAGGAAAATATATTTTTTTAAGGCTACTCAAGCTTCTCAGACACGAAGTCGTTGCCGCGAATCCGTAAGCGTAGATACAAGAGCGGGACACGCGATCCGTATGATAATTCCACCCTAAGCGATTCATCATCGCGACGCGAGAGCAACTCCGCTTGAAGGCGTCCACCTCCGTGCCGTTTCCGGTCGGCGGCTGTGATGTACGACAATATCCAGGGTCGCGGCGCTGAAATTTCTCGCGCGCCTCTACGAAGCGAACGGAATGCATAAGTGTTTCCGGCGATATTCGCGGGCCGCTGCGGCCGAAAGGGGGATTCCCCGGACGACTTCCGGCTGCGCGAGTAGTGCGCGCGCCCGCGCGCCCGCGCGCTCCGCTGTCCCTAATTACCGTGTCGGTTCATGAATACCACTGCCGCGGCACGGAAGCTAGCGTGGCGTCACTCGCTTGTTACTCGCTCATGAATTTATGTATCTGCATTCTCGGCCGGAGGAGGCGACGACGTCCTCCAAAGTCGACGGCGGCCACGACGGGGGGACAGAGCTCAACCCTCTCCGTGCCTCGTACAACCGTGTAAGCGTACCGACACTTTGTTCGCTACCGGCCAGGCTTGATGGACTTTTTAGGCTTGGTTGACCATACGATCAAGCCTTTGTCGCTTCCCTAATCGAGGGAGCGGCAATCTTACATTAGCCTTCTTTTTCATTAATAAAATTTAAATCGCTCTTGGGAGCTCACTGTTATAATGCAGTCACTCTTTTCTCAACTTCTACATGCATATGTATATCAACCGTTTTTATAAGTTACCTTTGTAGAAATCATAAGTAGAAGAAAAAAGAAGAAAATTGAAATTAGATTATCCCGTCAATTTTGCTTGTACCTATATTTAAAAACTATAAAAAATTGAACAGCGTGTGATTATTTTATCGAAATGGCAAGATAGAATTTAAAAATGTGAATCCATTACCAATTCTAGGATAGAAGCCCATGAAAAAAATGTATTAAATCCATGGAGTCCTAGTTGAGCGTTGGTGCTCGACGCGGCAATTATGAGACTCGCGCGCGAGCCACCAACTCCGCAGCTTGCGGTGAATCCAAAGTCGCGTCTTGTTCCTTGCGCTGTCCCGCCGCGGCACACATATCGCGGCACCCTACATACAAGACACTCAGGCTGGACACAAAGGGGGGCACTCCGCGTCGCGATTTTAACATATTAGCGTTAATTAAGGCGCAATTATGTCCCCGTGAGCATGAGACTGTGTCCGCTACCTCCTTCCTCATCCATATTCAAGCAGGCATTTCCTCTTGCACGAGACGACGCCCTCTCCCTTCCCCGACGCGGAGTCGCGGAAGAAAGAGAGCGTTGACAGTCTCTCATCGCGTGGGACTGTCCCGACTCGCGCTCGCCTCCTTTTTTTCAACGTAGTACGCTCGTCTCGAGCGTGGCGAAACATGGAGGACGCCGTTGCCGAGTGTCTCTTATTAACGTCTATCTGACGGGCGCATCTCGAATATGAAGGCGGCCGAGGCGTTTCTCATGAATTTCTTTTCTCCCGTGTAACGTTGCTCCGACCCTCTCTCTCTTTTTGTCCTCTTCAATTTTTGAAGAAAAAAGGAGGAGCGAGCTACCGTGGCTTTTGAAGGAGCAACGGTAGCAACGAGTACCATCGACAATTTTTTTCTATGCTAGTCGGCGCTTTGCTCTCATTGTTTTTTAATCAATCCGTGCGAAGGTGCATGTTGCTTCGAAATTCATGCGAGGCGGTAGCTGGTCCTGTTACCGTTTCATTACTTAATTGGAAAGTGACGGCGTACAATGGCACGAGCGTTGTTACCTAGTTCATTTCGTCAAATTGAATTGCATTAAATTCTGACGCGTGGACGTGCTCTTTACGAAAAGAATAGCAAGAGATATTTTTCGTAGTCGTGAGAAGTGTCGTTGCTCCACTCGATGCCACGTTGCTCGCGCTCGAGTGATACGCGATTTGCGTGGAAATTGAAAAAGAAAAATGGAAAATGAAAAGCGAAGATCGCAAAGTGCACGCAGCAAAAGCGTAAAAAGTAAATTGAGAAAAACTGAGAGTAAAAAGGTGTGAGTGCTGTTAATTTATGTAAGAACGATCGGATCCTTGATAAATTTAATTGATAGAAAAGGGGAAAAGGCAGGAGGAATAAAAGCGAAATGTTTAAAGAGACGAGGATCAAATAAAAGAGATCCCCGTCATTTAGGGCGAAATCTCGTTGCGGAGCTTGAAAGGCAACGGCCCGGCCGCCGGAGCCCGGGCGAAAAAGCAGCGGCAGCCGCGCGGCAGGAGGGGACGAGGAGCGCACTCGGCGAGCCGAGACGGGAAGTAGAGGGAGAGATGACCGAGGACGCGCAGAGATAACGGAGAGGGTGCGGGAGGGCGTGGGTGGGCGAGAGGAGCGAGAGAGGACGAGAGGCGATATCGAGCCCTCTCCCTCGGCGTATGACCAATGGCGGCCCGGGGACACGGCCGACGCCGACGCCGACGCCGCCGACGCCCGTATCGATCCCCGAGAGTGCGCGACTCTCTCCTCGAGGCACCTATTCCCGGGTCACCTCATCCGTCCTCTCGCCCGTGCGCGCCTCTCCGTATCTTCGTCTGCATTTTTCCCGGTGGGGCGAAAGAGAGAGACGGATGGAGGGAGGAAAAAAGTACAGAGAGAAAGAGAGAGAGAGATTGAAGCGGAGGCGGGAAGAGAAGAGAGTCAGGTTCAGGTGCCCAGGGATATTCGCGGTAGCTCTGCTTCGTTTGCTCACCTTTTTTCTCCACGAAAATCCAACTTGTGGACTTGCTCTTTTTTATGACAAAGGAATGATCGACGGACCGTACGTTCAACTTTCGAATATTAATACAACTTTTTTCAGAAAAAATACTCGTACATATTTTGCGAGTTTAGGTGTATTACGTTAATCGATAATAAGAAGCCTTTTTTGCTGAATAAAATTGAATATTTTTGTAAACAGTTTCTTTTGTAGTTTAATAAAATTGTTCAACGCTCTTTCCAATTAATCAAATGAAATGAAAAGACGCAGTTCTTCTCGATGGTTGAAGCAGCCTCGCGAATAAAAATTCTCCACTTGATCGATTTTCCCTTCCGCTCTACTTGACCCAGATTGGATCTGCCATTCAATTAGGAGAAGATGGCCGAGCCACTGTGGGAGGAGGTGAAAAAAAAGAGGCGACATTCCGGGGGACGACCTCCTCCTCCGCATGGCGATAGGTACGCATGCGTCGCGCTGTCCTCCTATCGGGAGCGACGTTCGCCTCGGAGTCGCAGGGGGGGTCCGGTCGAATCGTCGTCGCGATGTCACCGTGTCGCGTGCGCGCTGGTGACATCGTCGCGCAGCGGACATGCGTACTCCGTCGGCCTATCCACGGCCGAGCTTATTAAAATTTTCGAGCCAATGAATGAGCCGGCGTGAAGCTCCGAGCGCGGCACGTCCCTCCGAGAGTCACTCCCACGCGCTGACACGTGTGCCTCCTCGATCCATCTTCCCCTCCCTCGTGCCGTGCCCTCGCGACTTTGTCGTAGCGCGTGCGGCGCACGGAGAGCATCGATTTTCCAGAGCCCCGAGGCAGCGCCGGAAATATTTCTTTCTTCTAAAATTCTTGCCATTTATTAGTTCATTTTCATATTTCTTTCGTTGCCCTAAAATATCAAACGAGCGAATAGTTTAATTCTGAATACCTTGTACAAAACGCATTTGAAATACAATATTACAGCAACTACTGTAACCACTTGAAATATTGAAATTACAACTAACATTACCAGCTTAATAATAAATAAATAAAAATCCGTGCGAATTTGTGATGACGGCAAACGTGATCAGGCCGTCCGGCTGAGATCTCGAAATAAGAAAACAGTCCCTTTTCCTCCCGTGTCTCTCGGGTGGACTGCTTGCGCGTCTGTAACGCCCACTCCATTATCTGGGCGATGATGTGTGCGCTAGCGGCTTTACTCTCTCTTTCTCCGATCGTAACACGCATCGGACTGGATAGCACGTATACACAGTTGCGCGCGGTCCTTCCCGAGCCGGCGCGTTATCCACGTGTGGGCTAATGGGCAAAATGATTTGCGAGCGGGAGGAGAGCGTGAGAGGGAATAGATCGAGCTGTGGCAGCGACGCCACCAGAACACTTCGCGCAATAGATCATCCTACGGACCCCGAAACTCTCCGAACGACCTCTGACCTTTTTTCCTTTTTTCTTTTATCTTGCGTGAAGATAAATTCTTGGGCCTTCGAGTGTACACATTGCGCCGCCTTTCTATTTTCTCCTACGCTTTGACTAATTCCATCCAATTATGTTGCCCAGTAATTTATCGCGCGGCATTTTTAATGGATTAGTTCCGATTTTTCCAATTAAGCGTTATTGTACAGTCTAAGCACATTTCCGTGGCTTTAGCGAATTCCAAACAATAGCTGTTTCATATATATAATTATTTTTGAATTAGACTTTTTTATACGCATATCTGTAGCTTTAAGAGACGCATTTTAAACATTGTTACAATTTATCGTAGACGCGTTAAAGAAGAGATTTTTTTAATATTTTATAATCCCTCAGAACTACATTGATAAACGTTTCGACGTGTTCAATGTATTCTTTGATACTGTGTGCACAAAGTCGCTTTTTGTATCAGAAAAGTTATTCAATGATAATTCGACGAATTATAAAGTCTTTAAAGAACTTAATTTGAAACTTAGATAATAAATTTTTTATTGATCGTGAGAAAAAAATGAAAGTGTCTACCTCTGCCGTGGCTCGAGAGGCGAATCAAAGAAAATAAATAACAGATGGTAATTTTAATAGCGAACACTTCGTCTCTACGCGAGTTCTTATGCACCTATCTGACGCAACAATAAAGAGTCCGGAGTCGCAGCTTCCGACTACAAGCAAACTTTTCATTGCGAAGAATGCAAAGTCGCGCTCGCTCGTACAAACTCTCCCCGGAGGCTGCAGGATGCATAGATTAAACCGGCATCACCGCGCGTACCAAAGTCACTCCCCAACAATGAGCTTCTCCCCCCCTCTTTGTCTCTTCATGGACTTCCTCCGCGCGACCCATCCTCGCCGAAGGAAGCGACGACGAAAAAAAATATACAAAAAATGCGACGCTCAGTGTGTACTCCCGTGATTATTAATGCAGCTCCCGGGCGCGACGCCGCTCTTTCGCGGAATCGATTCCGCGCGCAGACGCTCGCACAATCTTATCTGGCCGTTAAAAAATTGAGACGTCGCGGCTTTGTGCGCCGGCGCGCGCGCGCGGACGGATATGCATAACCGTGCTCGCTGTATCAGGTTTTACGCGGGGCCCGCGCGCGATGTCGGTGAGATATCCGCGCGCGCGCGAGCGCGTAATCAGAGCCGCATATCCAGGTTTTGAGCGAGCCACCGGCCAGTGAATGGCGCACGTCACCGACGTCTCGGACTTAAACGGACGACAAATCGGTTCGCGGAAGCCGCATCAGATTAGGGCCCAGTGACACGAAATCTGATTTCGGAACGAACCCACACAATGCCCGGCTTTTAAACCCTTTACCTACTACGCGCGTCTAAGATTCTCTTTTTATTTTCTCATTCCTGGAAAGTGGATCTTGTTGTCGTTTGTCAGGGGGTAGCGGGGATTAATCAAACTTATCCTTTTTTCTATATTAAAGTAAAATCGGTTTTAACAAATTAAAAAAAAAATTTTTCTTAAACGTCTCATGCGCACTTGTTAAATATTTTTTAATATCTGATTTTTTTAAATGAATAAATTTATATCCAGTTTTAAAGTTTTAAAAAAGAAAAAATTTATTCACGTATACTACAATTTAAGTTGCATCGTACAAATATGGTGAACAGTGTTTATTACTCTCCTTTTTCATTGGAACATCGGTTGAAGTACCAACGCGAGGATGCCCGAAAAAGCGTGGAGTCTATAGCGCGGCGGTGAAAAAGGTGCAGGTACGACCGCGGGGGGGGGGGGGGGGGGGGGGAAAGGGAGTCGAAACGAGAGACGGCTCACGGTCCCGACGTCGACGTCTGTATTATTCCGTGAATATTACACTTGTGACTCGGCGCCTGGGTATATATGGAGGCACTCCGATGTTCCGGCGCCGTGTTTGCTTCGTGTTTCCTAATTTCCTTCGGGAAACGCTGCGCGCCCGGCGAGCAGCAATGTGCCGTCGCTGTTTCTACGCTGCATTATTCACAAAACACGCAGAATTGTCTCGGAAAAACGAAAATTGAGTCTTTCTTTCTCTAAGGACAGAGCAAGCTGGCGAGCGGCTGCTCCGCTTTTTCATGCTACTATAGATACACGCCAAAGTTTTTAGAATGCGCCCTTCACTCTAAGTGAGAGCGCTTGCCATCATTTTTACTTTTACTCTGTAAGAGCGCTTTAGAGTGAATATTTTTCACTCAGAAATTTAGAGTGCTTATACACTGAAAGAAATTTTGAAACGTAGGAGTAAAAATATTTTGAAAACTTAATTGAACTCTCAAAATGTCATAAACTGAGTAACACAGCACCATGATGTAATTCTGCGTAGCTACTTGATGAATTGTATTATAATATTTCCAAATTTATATTGCTACAGAGTCTACGGGGTGCTCATTCGAGTGAAATGCAAATATCGTCATATTTATTTGTGTAAATTACTCGTTAGATTAGAGTGAAATATTACTCTACTAATACACACGAGTAGACTATAAAATTCTATTGACCAGTCTTATAAATGTTACATTTTTTTAACTTATTAAAAATTTATGTATCTGTACTTATAGAGTAATGAAAAGGGGGTCTTCTCGGAGATCGGACACCTTTTCCAACAGAACTCCAAAATGAGCCCTTTTTGTTCCAGACCGACGAATTTCACTCTAACTGTAGAAATCATCACTATTCAAATTAGAGTGTCAGTTAAAGAGTAGAGTAGAGTGACGGCTTTCACTTGAATTAAGATTTAATGTTCACCCCAGCATCAAAAGCGATTAATTCTATTAAAAGATGTTGAGAATCGCCCTTTTTTCAGAGTTAAAATTATAGTTCTGCTGATTTTCATTCTACAAGTCATGTAAGTGGGTGCACGTTGATCTTTTTTACGTCGCCCGAGCAATATTTATTTATTTGAATCAGACAATTTGCAAAATTGTTAAATATTTTTTACCAATTTACATTTATATTTAGATCAATAAAAGAAGCCTGCATTTTTCGATTACAATGAACAGAATCTTAAGATTCTTGAGCTCAAGTTGCAGGATAACTTTCCGCCAGATAATTGCATCCGCAGTCGTGCGGCATCGCGGAGAAATATGGCCCAGGCGAACTTAGTTTGCGGGAAAAAGGATCGATCTTAATTTCAACGCGTTACATTTGAGAGAGCGTAGGAAGGGTAAGGTAAGGAAAAGACGCGCACACGGTGGCAGCGTAGCAGTTTCGCGCGCAATCACGACTCGACGGGCGCCCGAATCATTTTTCTTTTGGTCCGTGAGGTCTCCGCGCGCGTTTATGTTCCGCAAGGGCCGTTTGTCTTCGGGCGACGCGCGAGTTTCTCTCTCTCTCTCTCTCTCTCATTTTTTCGTTTTTCTCGCTGGGACGAGAAGCGCGGAAGAAAAAAAATCTGCCGACGTCAGCACTTAAAATCTCGGGCGAGAAAAGCTCCTTAAATATTCACGCCGTGCCGCGCGAGACTGATAATTTGTTTTCAATGTCTCGAGCGCGCCTGACTCCGATCCTTTTCTCTCTCCTTCCGCGTGTAACGCGCCTTTTGTCTGCGGGGGCCGGCAGCCCAGTTTTCGAGTGGGAATGACGCGTTTGGGTAAGAAGAAATTTATTAGTTTCCTGGGAGTTGCGCGTTAAGCGACGATGAAAATTAATAAAACGCAAGCAATCGCAACTGGAAAAATGCTTCTTTAAGTAAAAGAAAACGATTTTATTAATTTCTAAAGATACGAGATGATATAGGTGATCAGTTTGATTATAATTCTTGTCGAGAGAACATTTCCATTTGATTTTATATACTATAAGAGTTTTCTTGTACAAAATATGTTAAATACGATAATTTCGATAAAAATTGCAGTAATTTAATTGTTCGTTACAACAAACAGTATTCTTTACCTCTAGCATTGTTCCATCAAAAACATTTAAAATTTTTATTTATTTGTCTACTTGCCATAGCTTTTCTCTCAGTAAAGTAATTTATATGTCACCGGACCAGGTTTAAAATACTCTTCATTACCTGCACTACAGATGTATCGGATCACTTTTCTGAAAAAAAAAATACATAAAAGGTTATTGTGGACACTTTTTATCCAAAATATTAGGCAATTACTAATATTTTGCACGAAAATGGACAAAAAGTGTCCACAATAACCTTTTATGTAATTTTTTCAGAAAAGTGATCCGATACATCTGTAGTGC
This sequence comes from Sycophila sp. Sp_5, assembly GCA_018906775.1. Taxonomy (NCBI): domain Eukaryota; kingdom Metazoa; phylum Arthropoda; class Insecta; order Hymenoptera; family Eurytomidae; genus Sycophila; species Sycophila sp. Sp_5. The sequence goes on from JACCID010000015.1 coordinate 1,040,420, forward strand.
AGGTAATGAAGAGTATTTTAAACCTGGTCCGGTGACATATAAATTACTTTACTGAGAGAAAAGCTATGGCAAGTGGACAAATAAATAAAAATTTTAAATGTTTTTGATGGAACAATACTAGAGGTAAAGAATACTGTTTGGGTCTTAATAATGAATAAATAGCTTAAATTGTGCGAGTAGTTAAAGTGTAAAAAGTTCCAGCAATCAAAAGTGATGAATACAATTGTTATACCTATTAAACTGGAAAGTGTATTTTTTTCAATTTAACCCAGGCTGGCCCCCTTAATTCAATTTGATAAAACATTGTACAATAATATTTAAAAATAATAAAATTTATTTATTTTCCTGATAAAAACTATTTTTTGTTCATATATATAATAAAACCGTGAAAATACTAAACTGGAGTACGAAGTTCGACTTAATAAGACGAAAAACAAGAGCAGAGTCTCCTCGGTGGCGATGTTCACAAGGCGGGAGAAAATTTTCTCGCCGGTCTTATGATTATAAATAGTCCTCGTTCGAAGGCAGTAAAGAGTAAAACACGAGGGGAGAAAGAGAGAAAGAGCAACGGCGGGCGCGCTTACGCGGAGAGCACCGCCCGCGAAAAAGCTCGGAGGAGTTTGTCAGTGCCGAGAGGCGGCAAATGAAATTGTATTAAAGTTTCACCTCCCCGGCTTAAGTTGCGGCCGTCTCTCTTTCTCTTCCGCCGCCTGGGCGCGTTGTACTCGCAGTCCCCGTCTCGCGCGCCGGAGATATTAAACTTGTCGCTTTAACGCAAAATAAAGCGCGAGCCGGGGGATGAAACGACTTACGATGCCGAGAACGAAGCTTCTTTGGCGGCACTTAATGGACGGCATCCGGGAAATCAGTTCCCCGCGGGATTTGCCGCTCGATTCACCCGAGAGTTCATAAATTCAGTTGACAAAAAAAAATTTTTCCAGATCGCTCGTACACGTTTAATTGATAATTATGCTAGGCTCCCCAGGCTTATTTAATGTACTTAACTTGATGCGACTTGCTAAGATTTTTAGGGAAGGTATCGTGTTAATCTGAAAATGTGGATTGAGATTTGTAATGAAAATTATAGATTGCACGTTAGCTAAAAGAATGACTTTTTACGCAAAACATGTTGACGCTATTCAAATTTTTTAAATATGTTAAAAAATTTAGTAATCTTCTCTTAATAAATGACGTTAAAATTTTAAATATTTTGACGATGATGAGAACCTGATTATTCTATTTTTATGGAACATATATTACTTTACTATAAACTGTTTCTTTTAGAATAGTCTATTGTTATATTCAGGTATCGCGATTTACAATGAATTAACGCACGCAGTGACATATCACAACGACACGTTCTAAACATCAGAATAAAAAAGTATATTACGCGCGTCAATACAAACTGATATTGAACAGCAATTTTGATCTCTTGAATAAGGCAGGAGAGATAAAGATTCACTACCCCACGGGTCTTACTGCAACGCATAAAATCACCCTGCGCGATAAGATTTCGCGGGGAAAATTGCGAAGCTCCTCGAATACTGCCTCGCTTCACCCGTCGATCGATGCTGCAGCAGCACTAGCGGCGCGCGTAACAACTCAATTCTTTTTCTTTCTTCCGCAGGAGCGTGTTCATGAAACGACGCGCGTCGCTCGAAATTCACGCGACAGGTGTAAGTACCCTTTTTTTCTCCCGCGTTCCGCCTGCACTGGTATTTAATCGTCGATGCTCGCGACCTTGGAACCCACGAGGGGCACTCCGCTAGAGGCTAGAGAGGCAAGTTCGTGCAGAATCCTCCCATCGGCTTATTTAATAGGTATGTGGGGTCTTGCAATAGTCCGCCCCGAGATTAGGCACGCGCGTGTCCCGCACGCATATATCGCTGTGACCGCTGCAATGATACCAGTGCTAAAACTTCTTTAACAATCCAATTAATCGTTTTGTTTAATAGTTTAATTAAGGTTAAAACGAATTTCCTGAAATGCATTTCATTAACATCTTTCCGTTTACCGAATTACACCGGACACGCCATCGAAAGGTCGCAAAACACGAGGCGGCCACGAAAACATTACCAGAAGCGATCAATTATGATCAGTTGATGATTTGATTAGTTATTCATTTATCCGTTTGCAAGAATAAAATTTCAATTTTCTTGCAACTTTTATTATTTATATAAGCAAACTATTTTGAATTAGTCAAGTCGCTTAATATAATTGAAGCTTCCTATTACTCAATTTAAAATATAGTTTTTCTTGAAGATAAAAATTAGCTGGTTAGAGCATTTCAATCTTATATCGAAGTTAATTCTTGCTAATTTAACTTTATCGTCAATCAAAAATAGTGCCATCAATAAGAATTTTTCATATTCTCCGTCTGAAAACTAAATGTTCCGAGATCTGAAAATCTGGGCTTTCAAAACTTGCTTAAGCAGCTCCTTAAAGAGTTTGGCAAAAGTTTCCCAGTGTTTTTAAAGTGGGGAAGTGAGGCTCCTGTCTAGAAAAAAAAACGAGCGAGCAGTGACGCTGAGAAATATGTTTAAAAGGAAGGGAAACGAGTTCCAGCGGACACCTCGGTTGCCAATTTATCGGGGCGCACGCAACGAGGCGCTCGTATTTTATTTACGATATAATTGAGATATATTGAAACGCGAGATGCAGGCGTCCAGCTGGGATCGGGCGCACCGCAGAGCTAGTCTTTTCCGTTTTTTGCTTAACCATCTTCAATTTATATTGACACTTTATTTTTTCTCCCGGCCGTAAAGTGCGTTCCTTGGAAAAAAGCAACAAGTTATCGCTGGCGGTGTATCTACGAGTGTTTCGAAAATTAATTTACCTAAGTAGTCACGCAATAAGTGCCACTGCATATATCGATTAGCATAGTAAAGAAAAAAGTCAGGAGCACTTTACTGCTAAAGGAAATTGTAGCCTGCGAAAAAAATTTCATCGACTTTATGTAATTTCAAGCTGAGATTTGCGAGTCTCAAACTTCTGGCTTTAAAAAAAGAAAAAGTTAAATTGGACGAATGACAGGGCACCTGTCTCGAAAATTCATATTACTATCGCTGGTAATAGGGGAACTCGCTCGTGCACTTCATATTTCGAGAGGGTAACGAATGTCCAACACCCGAGCAAAAGACTGACGAGCACGCGATTTCACCGGGATATCACTCAAACTCGACAAAAGTCTATTCTTTTTTCTTAAGTTTATATTATTCCTTCTTTATTCTTTGTTTTACTTACACCACCAGCGAACATCCATAGTTGGCTGCAAACGTTTTTCACAATTGTTCCATGTAAAAATTGCCACGTGTGCAATAAAGGCACAGTTTTGCAAAAATCTCTGCATTTTCATTTTACATCGATGTCTGAAATGTTTTGTCAAGATTATGCGTCTCATCCAAGGCGTAAAATTTTAAAAGGCAGAGTATATACACCGCGACCCCTGCAAGCATCGCCGAATCTTATTGCCTACTACAGCTTTAGGAGAAAAGGGCGTAACGGCGCCGAAATTGCCGCGAATATAAAACACTGTATTACCCGGATAGGATTATTAAATTTTAATATCACTCGGCCATTGTTTTTCATTACGAATTTTACCGTCTCCTGGCAAATGCTTTACGGCGCGATTAGCCCCGCTTCCTTGACATCGTAAAAAGCTGATTTATACGAAGTAAAACGTAAAAGCTGTAAATGTATATACATGTACAGCAAAAGGAAAATGTTGCAGCGATAAAAAGTGAAAATGACTTCCGCTGTCCGAGTGTCACAAAGCGCGGCTCCTTTAATACGGTTCGCATTTCTTTAGCTAAAGAAAGGGGATAAGAATGCCGAGCTTGCGTGACGCATTAAGCGCGTCGGCAATGCATTAAGCGACGGCCCGTAAGTTACGGACGCGAGAATAATACGCCGCTCCTTATTTACGGGGTGGGTATTAGGCACAGGGAGCTGGCTGCAGGGAAAACGAAGAAATATTGCTGATGATCGAGGGGGTGACTGGGAAAGGAGCACACCTAATTAACGGGACTCGGCTCGATGTACGTGGCCGGTAAGAGTAGCGCGCGCGACCCCATCGCAAGATTTATACTTCCGAGTATATATAAGGCAGCGCGAGCCAAGGACCTTAAGCCGTTGTTATTATTTCTGCGGTTTTTGCGGTCGTCCGAGGAAATTAGCGGTTTTAACGGAGGGCGCGGACCGAGCTTCTTCGAACCACCCGTTTCGCAATTTTTCGAGTTTCCTATGATTTTTTTGCTTCATACGGGGTTGCTTTCATCCTTTAACAACTTAACAGAATTTTTTAAATTTCTTTAATTCCTTTATGCAAAATTGTATTTATAATATTAACTTTTTTGCGCTTTTTTATTAAAGTAAATATAAAATGTACGAGAAGTCGTTATATTATTTACAAAATAAAGGAAGTAACATCTAAAAGGAGAATAATGTTTTTAGTGTAAATACGCACAATTCACGTAGGTCAAAATTTAACTGTGGTTTTATCTAGTAAAAAGATCGCGTCAATTAGTGTTCCTTAATTTTACCTCTTGATCCTCGTAAAGGACGTTAACAGGAATTTTTGAACTGGGCGCGCTCCCATAATTGTATTCAAAACTGCCGCTTTATATAATCTCGTACCCAAAAGCCTGATGCTCGCGAGATTATTGCCTTTCTCATTTTACACTTCCTGTCGAGAGTATAAGGAACTCTGTCGAACAATCTAGCTTCGAAAGAGGAAACAATCTTTTTTGCGCTCTTCATCACAACCCACTTACAACGTATTGCAAACTCGGAAGATTTGGGAGCTTATTTTTTGAGGCGCGTGAATTCGTCAACGAAAAAAAAGGTAGGAAAAAAATTAAGCGAAGATCGGACGGTCTATAACGCTTATTTATAAGATTTATCTCAGTCAACGAGGTTTCGCTAAAATATTTTTTTTTCATCTCCGCTTTGAATTTCCGTCGTGCTGAGCTATTAAAGGAGAGAGACAGAGACTTCTAGGCGATCGGCTCGTAGAGGCCAGCCGAATTGAATTTCGCATTCTCATCAAGATGCTGATTGTCTCTCTCCGCGGCTTAATTACAGGCGGTCCGCCGATAATGCCCACCTTCGAAATGCCATATAACGATCCCCGTGTGGCGCACGTCAGCGTGATTTATGGTCGGGAAATGGGTCGTGCCTCCGAGGCTAGACCGTCTGCGTTTTTTTTCTTTAACAAAAACGCTCGGGACGGGACCTATTAGGCATCGTCGTCGTCTCACCGGTCCTGATGGCCCGGACGCGCGCTTGAGAAAAAAATAGCCAGGCTGCGAGACGTTCGAAATTAGCGATCTTCGAGTTATAAAGAAGGTTCGGTGAAATTGCGGTGCCGCGGTTATAATTTTCCGGTTGCAAGGTGCCACTGAAATTGTCCGACAAGCAATGTTATTTTCGCAAAACAGTGTTACCTTCCACACGGACTGCGTCGCTGAGAAATCTACGGTAATGAAACGCGTCTGGAATTCGATACCTTGGATTAAATGTAAAACGTCTATAAAATACGGACTTAATTCGATAATTTGGAATTGAGTTCAGACTTCAGTTTAAAAAATGGTTTAAGTAATAACAGCTTATTTTACTGCGAACTTACTGCTAGTGCGCGACTGTTTTACAGTAACTTCGGTCAATATGTTTTACTTTTAATGAAAATAATTAAGCTTATTTGTAAGTTTCGGCAATTTGACACATCCTAATATTTATCTTCAGTTGGAAAAACACTTCATTGCTGTTTTTTTAAAGAAAGAGTTGAGTACATTGAATTTTCCCTCGCAGCAATATCCAATTATCGCGAGTACCATAAAATCATGGTCGCGCAGAGCGAACGGAAAAAAAGAAAGATAAAAAAAAAAAATAGAAAATATTAAGCGTCTAGGATATCGGCTTACAAAGTCAATTTGCGATCGCGAGGATCCGCGCACGGTGGACTCTCGTCAGCGTGCGTGCATGCAATTCGCATATGAGGAAGTCACGCGAGCGTAGAAAAAAAGTGGCGGTGCGCGCAATTGGCTGGAGTGTACATTTTAGCCGACTTAAGAAAATCGTTAGGTGCAGCATATTATAGGCGCGACTTGGCCGCGCTGAGGTGGGCATTTTTCCGCGGGCGAGATGCTTACGTACACATAGGAATATTCTTGCAGTCTTGAAATGGCACTATTAACGACTCGCGACGCTCGCACATAAGAAATGCGGCTCGTTACATTTATAAACGCTCTCTTTCCCGATGCGTCGCGCGCCGCTCTATGTATTATGCATTTTCTGTCCACCCCGTTTCGTCTCTCACTCGCTCCCGCGCGCCCAGGCCTCCTTGACAATTATCTTTCCGCTAGGTAAGAGCCGGGCATGCAATATTCATGGATCCGTCGGCGGGGGAGGAGGAGGAAGGAGGACGAGCCGGGGTTTACGCACTTTACAATAAGCGGAGATTTCGAGATTGCGCGCTCACCGTGACACTAATACCGGGAAGGAAACGGAGAAAATGAACTTTAATTGGGACACGCATACACGTGCAGGGGCGCAGTGCTGCTCGTCGCGCCCGCTGGCTGGACGATTGACGCCGTCGTCGTGTCTCGCGCCAGGCGCGCGTTTATGCCAGTGGCCGGTGGCTACCGAGGTGTAGACCTTACCAACGGCTCGAGCCGGGATTACATCGTTACTCGGTTGGCCTCTTGCGAGAAACAGCCTTTTATAAAAAATATTACTTAAAAATTTACTTGAAAAATTCAAGAATCGATTTGTCAAGAAGGAGCAAAAATGTTAACAAAGTAAAAAATACGTTCTTTGAAGCCTGGATGAATTTTTACAAAAGGCCTCCCTTCTTCGCACATTTGACCTCCCTGATAATTGGATCGCTCCGCAGATAGTAGACCTCGAAAGAAGATTAAGGGCAGAGCGAAGTTGGCGCGCGGGGTAGTCGGGGGTCCACGTCGAACGGACGCCGCTCGAAAAGAGTATAAAAGCCGAGCAAGTATATAAGGGGAGAGGGAGGCGTGCAGCCCTGAGTACACCACGTACACAGCTCCGATGACTTATGTGGCTCTGACGCTATCAGCGCGCCGCGTCTCTGCGGAGTCTCCGCGTCGAGTGTATACGAAAGAAAGAGATAGAGTCCTCGTAAATCATCGGCTGCGGCCGATCCACCCACGGGTCCCCCCATCTCGCGCGAACCTTCGATTACGATAGGACAATTAACGGGGTCAAGAGGATAGCGGCCCTGCGGGAAAAATCCGCTCGGCCGATGCGGGGGTGGGGCGCGCGGGGGGAGATTATCGCGCGCAGCGACCCGAGCGCGAAAATTGTTGGTTTTGCGCCGCAGCGCCGGAGATTGAATAAGGGATTGTGACAAAAGTTATTGCGAGCCGCAGCGGCTCTGTCTCGGTATTTATTCGCGCGTGGAGGGGGCGTGGTGCACCAAGGTGTTACCGCGAGTATCTCTTTTAATCTTTTTTTCTCGCTCTCTCGAGTCTCTCGCCCGTCGGGCTACAGCTCTCTTTTAGCGGTATCGTTAGCGAGGGACTGTCGATGCGGCCGAGTGATATTTTATTTCGACGCGCGCCGACGTACGAACAAACAAAAAGAACAAACGAACGAACAAAAAAAAAGCAAAAGAAAAAATGCACCGCCTTTGAGTTGAAGCCTGAAAATATGCGCCGATAAGCCCGTTGAGCAAATAAGAATTATTGTAAGAAAATGTATCTCTCGCCTCGATAAGGTCTCATTTTTGTGCTATTTTTTTATGGCGTTTCATAAATATCGTTAGAGAAAAATTCAACATCTTGATAACAATTGCGAGTATAGATTATTTTTTATGGTTTTTATCTACGTGTTTTAGTTATACGAGTCATCTTATTCGTGTAAAATTATCAGATTACCTTATATTATGCAAAGAATTGGCACTACTGAGAATAACGAAAAATTCTTTAGGTTCTTTGTCAATTTTGACATGCAAGCTCCATGAACCATCGACCTTTCAACTGGCAATAATAACGAAAGATAAGTTTCACTATACTTTCGGAGAAATATCGAGAGACTATAAAGAAAGGAGCCGACGATTTGTCTCGCGCCATAAAGAAAGCCTTCGCCTCTGCGCATCTGGCCCGACTCCTTTTTGCGTCCGGCCGGGCTAGCGCAAACTCGCGCACCCACGTAATCGGCGGCACAAAAAAAAGGGTTGCGCCGCTCACATTGTCATTCGGGGGCGCCCCCGCGGAGCGCAGCGCGAGATACAAATGACGGAGATACAGCGCCGCGTCGCGCTACCGTATTCGAGGAGGCCTTATCTAGCGGGTGGCATCGCGTCTCTCCCCCGCGTGCGTGAGCTCTTCTCACATTTTTATCCGGGGCAATTCCGACGACCCACAAGTGGTTGTTGTCGGGCTTTTCGATAGCGTCGCGGAGCCTTTTTGACGCGCCACCGCCAGCGAGCCACGCACGCGTTTCAGCAAACAGCGTGGAACAGTCCTTTCTGCCTCTTGATTGCGCCTTTTTTATTATCGTCCATTTTATTACTATTAATATTATTGCTTTGTCTTAAAGAGAAGGGGCACTCTTTAAAAATTATAAATTATAAAATTCAATTTATGAAAAACCTATTAAAAGTAAAATAAAAATGTTGAAAACCATTTTTTGGTAAATCCATGAAAATATAGTAAAATCCTAATAAAAGGATGATAAAAGAAAGCAGCAAATTATCTAACTCCTTATTTAATAGACTGCTGGTATAAAAAAAGAAAAGACACAGTGTGAAAATGAAGTAAAAAAGAAGAAGAAAAAGATACGTGAAAGAAAACTATACTTCTACGGATACACATAAATATATGAATTGACCGTGATAAAAATGATATCGCACCGCAGGTGAGACAATTGGCGAGGCGTAAATCACTTTATGAGCACACAATACAATTGATACATGCATAAGCAAATGATCCTGTCGCTGCGGGAGAAAAGCTCGGTGTTCTGGATAAAGACGAGGATTGCTGCATCGCGCGGCGCACGGGAGCCGGAAAGAAAAGGTCGTTGCAAAAAAGGACGCAACGGGGACGCGTGTTGCGTAGAGATATTTCGCGCGGACCCTGCCGTCCCCCGGAGATGTCCTCAGGATAAAAGGACGGGCTTTGTTTCGCGCTTATGAATAAAACATTCGATAGCGCATCTCGAGGCGCGCAACAACTCCTCGCGCCTCGGAGCCTTCGTGCCCTTGTTTCCTGGCGCGAGTAAACGCCTAAGAAAATGCGTCTAGCGGATGCTTGCGTATATCGAAGCGACGGTTACTTTAATTGCCATCGTTTAAGTTTATATGTAAGCTCTACTCAGGCGCTTCAGTTACGTCAATTCTATACGAAGCTGTGTAAGGGTATTTTTTGATACTTGTCATTGAGTTTTCATATTCATAACTAAAAGAATAATGGAGCTACGAAGTAATTAGCTATTTTAAAGAAACGAGCAGGAAGTAGAAAAAACGAAGATTTTATGGCGAAGCTGTAAAATCGTATAGACCAGACTTTTTGCAGTTATATACGAAGAAAATGAGGTAACTTCCATGAAAATAATGAATAAATAATTGATAAAAGTCCAACGCCAAAAGGAATAGTCTACCCGGTCAGAAAAGTCAGAATTGGAGGGGTGGCAGCATTAAAAGTAGCGAGTAGAGTGGCATTCGGCAGACGGACGCGCGCAATAAACAGGGAAAAACGAAGTTGCGAAGGATGAATGCGTACGTAGCCATACGCACGGAGAGGAGGCAAAGGTCTTGGCATCGTGTCTCAATGTCTCCCCGAAGGCGCTCCAGCAATTTGTGCTTTCATTCGCACAAAGCGGACGTATATACACTCTCGCGCCGCGCCGCGCCGGGAATGCCGGCATAAAAGAGAAGTTAAAACTATGCTCGTCGTTCTTATTACTGCCTCGAGCCACCCGTACCTCCCTTCTCTCCTTCTCTCTCTCCTACCCCCTCGGCTCGCTGTCTTCTCTCCCCCTTTTTGCTTTACAGCGACTCTTCTCGCTGTATCTCGCCCGCTTCTTTCTTAACATTTGTTTTCCGACCCTCCTTCTTCGCTTTTTCTCTCTTCAATATTGCCCCCTTTTAAATCTCTTTTTTACCTTTACCATAACGGAACTTATAAGTTTAGTAGAATTTACAAAAAGTCAAAAGAACATGAATTTTTAAAAGGAACTCAGTTGATAATAAGTTCTTTCAGATAATTTTACAGTTAAAATTACGATGAAGCTCTTTGAATTACGCGAAAAAACGTTATCGAGGGACTATTTGCAAGCACCGGAAATTTTTGCGGGAAAATCATTGCAATTTTTGCAAGAAGACCTAGGTCAAAAGTACGCGAATCTTCTCAAAATAATTACCATGAAGTTTGGGAAAACATTACAGAATAGAAATTACAGTCAGTCCATACAAAATGTTCTTTGATTAATTTTTTTTTCGAGAAGCTTTATTATAATCCGTATGAGAAAATTACATACTACTTTTGGGTAATTTTCCAATATTCTGAAATTGTGCTCCTCTCGGCTTATCATACTTGGCTAAACTTCGACCATTAAAAACAATTTTCAATTTCGTAAGTGGCTCAATCGTTGTCATTCCACTTTTTCTCTCGTCGATTCCCAGCGCCTATACATACTCTCTACTTTCATCCTCCATTCGTAAACTCGTTTCGCCACCCCAGCCACTTTCCCTCGATGGCCCCCTCGCGTTGGGCGCCGCGCAACTTCGCGTTTATAATGGGGCAAATAAATATTTTCTTTTTGCCCAGCCGCCAGCCCTTGCCCGACGGCTTGATTAAATAATTTATAATCCGCGTGCTCAAACCAGGAATGTCATTCCACGGCTCGGGTCGGCGGCAGGGCGCCTACCAGTGTGGGTGAAGGGGTGTTCGCCTTCACCTGCGAAAATCTCGGGGCTCGGCTTAAACCGCCCGCCCCCTACGGATTTTATACTCTTCAAACGGAGCTTTTTCAACAAAACGCCACCTGCATAATTGAGCTTTCAATGAGTTAATCATCCCACGAGTGTTTCGACGCACATTTCGTGCTTTCTCTTTTTTTTGCGTATATTTACTTTTGTACATCAAGTTTCTACGTATGATCGCCAACATGTCACTTTCCGAAACAGCATTGCTACAGCTTGTATAACACATTTTTTTACCTGTATAAAGCATAATGAGAATTGTTTGCGTACCGTGCAATTTATCACGTTCGAATGGTAATCTATTTTCATTTCAGTGCTAATTAACGGCATTCGTCACTGATAATAATAATCGCAATTTTAGTTCGAATTATCCATCCAAGCTTCGATTTGAAGTTAACATCCTTAGCAAATTGCAGCTATTTCATTTGCACTCGGGCATGGTATAAACCGAATGCCTACTTTCCAAGTGGTATATGCGCAGCGTCGCACGCAACTGCCGGCGCGGCTCATCGAAGAGCGGCCCCGGCGCTCCCGAAGTCACCGCCCGGTCGCGCGTTAACGAACGCGTAACGGCGCGCGCACACTCGCCGAGGAGAAAGGATGCTCCAAGTTCGTTAGTCCTTGCTCACGGCCACGCTCTCGTAATGTGGGAAAGTTCGCTCGCTCGTCGGTTATAAGGCTGCGCGCGACTCGCCGATATGAAACTCCGCCGGTGCGAGTCCATCTCCTCGCCGGGGAATTAGAAATCGGCCGCTAATTAACGCGGCTGCTGCCGATGGATTTAAGCGAGCCGCGTGCAAATTGTGCCCCGCTGGGCCGTAACGAGACGACGCGGCGATCGCGATTCTTTGTCACTAGTGCGGGGCACCCAGAGATGCGATGCTTTTCTTTTTATTTGGCTGCGGGATCTTTTGCTATTTGCAATTGCCTGATTGTAAATTATTACGCGCACGCTCCGTTAGCTTATCGATGCAGCTTTATCAAAGAGAAACATTTTCTTTATTAGTTTATTTTTCAGGATTTTTCATGAAATATTGCAAGTGAGAATGAATTTGCTTTTGTATTTGGCTGTTGATAGGATGTCCAATGATTTAATGCTTTAATTTCGCTTGTAGTTACTTGTTACTATTTTCGCTTTCCTCAATAAATAGTAACAAAAAAAAATATCATTTTTTTATATTCAATTAAACTAGTACCTCTATTCAAACTAGTATTTTAAAGAGTCCTCATGGCTGTTGCAATATGTTTACGTAGACTGTGAACTCGGCTAAAGTTTTCACCTTTCTTTTTTTCTACCAAGAAATAAATTAATAAATTTAATATAAAATTATATAATTTCAGTAAGAAATTAATCTGTAATGTATATCCATTTAAAAATCCGATAAATCTAATAAATAGAGAAGTTTTATTACAGTAACACGAAGTACAATTTATTTAAAACCTCCGCAGCGAAAAGCATAATTAGCTAAGGGTTCTTTGTGCAAATCGTCCGGGCGAATTGGCGGCGCGCCTCTAGTGCAACAGAAATACAACATTAACAAGAGCACCAGCAACGGAAACGAAAAAAAAATCCTAAGCAATTTTAACTGCTTTGAGGAGCGTCCCGGGCGCGTTTGTAAATACAAGCCGCGTGAATGCCGTAGCGAGCGCGCAAACGACATTATATCGAACACATTCCCGGATTCTTCCGCGTGCGTGCACTTTTGCCGAAAGCGAGCCAACTCGGCGGATAACGAACACCCGGAAAATATTCGCGCGCGCGCGAGAGAGCGGCTCTAATCCCGTAAATAGTTGAAATGCTGGCGCTAAGCTCGGCGCAGCCTTTACGCGCGAACGAGTCAAAGCGACCGCGGAACCCCGGGAATGCGAGGCCCGAATTGTTTCTCACCGCGACGCATGTCAAATGCTGCCGCCGCCGCGCGAGCGCGAATGAAAATTTCTCCCTCCGCGGCACGGAAAAGTGCCGAGGGAACACTGGCTAGAAGTAATGTTTGTGCCTTTGTGCTGCGCGTCTTGCACGATTTTGGCTTTCGGCTCTCAACTCGGTCAGGTCGAGATGGTTAGATTGCTGTGGGTTTGTCATGCGTTTTGTTTGCTTTGTGTTTGAATGTTGAGGAGATTTGTTTTGAGGAAATCGTACGTTTCGGTACCGGAGGCAGGATTTTACGTAAAAGAATGGGGGTGACTTTTTCTTGTGCGCCGAATAAAAAGTACGCATAAGACCGATAGATTGGAATCTACTATGTGGTTTCAAGTATCCCGTGAATTTTCGGTGCAGCGCTTCATCGGCCAACAATGTTTTACACACCGCTGTATGCGCATGACGTAGTGGTGAACGCACTATTGCCAATGAATCGGATTTCTTAATTTTTCGAGCGCCTATAAAGAAAAGCAGCTCATTTCGCATATTAGAAACGCGTTGGAGACATGAACCGCAGTCTGCAATAAGAAGTGTCATTGTCTTTCTTACTTTGCACCCTGTTTATCGAATCCAAAAATTTAAAGCTTTTTTTTAATAAAGTCAAGGCTATAAAACGTTATGAGTACATTATTTTATGCCTGCTAATGTGGTTATACCCGTTAATTTGAATTAATAAAAATGTGATAACCACTGAATAATAAAGCTCTCGTGTTCCTTATTTCTTTTAATTAAACTAGATTTCCACAAGCTCATATCTTGAAATAACTCATTTTATCTAATGTTTTTTATGGTCATCAGTGAAGTTGTAAATATTATATTTAAGAAATAAATGAATGAAAATCATTAATTCAAGATAATAGAGAAACGTCGCAATTGCGCAAGTCACGTCTAAATTAAATGCAGCGGGAGCGACAGGGCGTCTGACGTTCGCTCGAACGAATCGCGGCGCGCGATAAAAAAGGCCATCCGGAAAGCCAAGGCGGCACCGACCTCTCGGTGCATAAAAAAAGACGAGGAAAAGAGAAAAGAGAAAAAAGCACAGGAGGGGCCGACAGATAAATGGCCGGCGGGTTAATCATTGCGGGACATTAGCGCTCGCGCGGTGCCGAGGGTAGCCGCGCGCGCGCAAGTATGCGAGCAATGTCCCGCCGCGGCTCTCGCGGAACTGCATAAAAGGAGCGCCGCCGCCGTCTATTAGTTTTCTAAGGCCCCTCGCCTCCCGCCGCGGTGCATGCGGAGAAGAGGACGCGCTCGGAAAAATCAGCGATGGCCGTGCCACGCCTTGCTGTGCCCTCGGTACGCTACCGATTCGTATAATATGAGTAGCGGTGCCGTGCGCTTCCCCCCTCGACCTCCCCTCGCTTCTACCCGCTCGCGGAGTTAAGAGATTTTGCGCGCGGTCGGAGTTTAAGCCTCTCCCGGATGGCCGTTAAATCTTGCCATGCCTTCGGGTTCTTTGACGTTGAAAGCTTCGCGGCGGCTGAATTCGAATAAATTGAACGCTTAGTGTCGGGCTTGTTCGTTGGATTTTACACGGGAAGTTATCTTGCATAAATTGCCGTTTAGCGATGTACTTGCGAGAGGTGCAGGCTCTAACGAAAAGAAAAGAAAAAAATTGTCAGTATCCGTTGCGGTTACTGTCAAAAGCTGAAAATTACTCTTCTAAATAGTTGAGACGCTTTCGTAATGAAGCCGCGGAGAGTCTCACGGTGAACTTTCAATTAGAAGAGCAATAGTGCGGCTGGCTATACATGTATATAAATTATTTTGGTATTACGGTTCGGCCGATGTCCATTTCATTAACTCAGGTGGGTTTAATGCCACGGGATACATAAATGCGCAATCTATAAAAATGCGGAAAAATTTATAAAGAAACTTCTTTAAAGACAGTCCCTTAAAAATCTAGCGCTATTCGACTATTAACTGATTAAAGTACGGAGTAAGTTTGCCTTGAGTATATGGTATAATTCCGTCAATTTGTAACGCAAAGCTAGCCGTATAAACTCGCGGGGCTGCGGTATTTCCTTGTGCATTGCGCTTAAAGTGTTCCAGTAGTTTGAAAGCTCATTTTCTGAATTGTGACCATTTTTAACGCACCATTTGGTTAAAAAACGAATTCAAAAAAAGCGACGCTGTCATTGAAAGAAGTTGTGTATGAAAATAATAATTTGAACGGCGTTGATGTGGAAATTCGAAAAATGTGATAATCGTGCAGCTCCTATAACTGATCGCTCCCATTATTCTCCTCGCCGAGCATTTAATACGACACATCGATCACAAAGTGTTTGAAGTGCGAGACTGCTTGAAGGTTGCGCGACACCTCGTAGTGACACTGAAGGATAAGTCCGAGATTAACTGCGGAAAAGCACTTGTTCCGGCTATTGGACTTACCGGTGCTCTATCCAAGTGGTCGCAACGATCAGAACGCCTACAAAAAGAAAGCGAGATGCTAAAGCTCAAAAGGGAACATAAACAGGGCGGGCTCTTTGTAACAATCTCGCAACTCAACGCGCGCTCTTATATACCCCCGTCTAAATAATAAATGCGAGTGTATATACCGGCATTCGCGAGCGCAAACTGCGCGGTGCGCGCCTCGCCGTAATAGGCCCTCGACGAGCTTCCTTACCTGGGCCTCTATCTCGCCCTCTTAGAGCTCAGGCGCATAATTGCGAGCTTTCATATTTGATGTTGCGCTACTCCGTTTGCACAAGCTTGCACGCTCGTCTCTGCGCTCGCATTCTGCGTACGAAAGTAAAAGTAGACGAGTATAGCGCCGCTGCAGCTTTTGTTTGCGAAATGCGTGGGATTTGCGCTCTCGTCCGCGTTTCAAAATTTCGCGTCAATGTACCTACCGCCTCGCCGCTGTAGCTTCTGCTTTCGATGGAGGAAAAATAAATGGGCCGCGCGCGCCCATCCGGCTCGTCCTGTGTAATGATGGAGAGGCTGCTTCTATAGGTTCGCTCAGCTTATTTTGGGTCTTTCTTCGCACAAACAGTTTTACCAATTTGTGTCTATTTGTAAGAGAGAATTGTAGTGTTTTTTCTTCCTGGAGCTTGGTTCGCACAACAGGCAAGATTACTGGAAAAAATTTCTGCACATTGTATACAGCGGTGGCTTGTTTCACATAAAGCTCTACAGAAAATAGTATCGTCTCTTTTGACGTCATTTTTTATGCAAAACGTAATTTATAATATTATGAAAAATAATATTTTATTAATACCGCGTACGCATTAATTTGTTATAAAAAATGAATGAATGTATTATTATCCAAGTATACAGCCTAATGCCAAAGCTACCCCGCTGGAAAGTTAAGGAGTTTTTAAGCATAATATATTAAATCTTCTGTTCATGCTTTATCATGCCTTTTTCATAGTTTTATAACATATGGTATCGTTGCCTGAGGAGGCGCTTACAAAGGAAGAACTACATGTCTACAGAATCTGCAAACTAGATTTTTAAAAATTGTAAATAAACACAATTTTACAATGCACGAATACCCGCTAAACGTTCACCAGACTTTTGAATACAATGTCATTATTTACCATTATAATGAATTAAAACAACTATACATAAATTCCAGCAATGGTACAAGAAAGAAAAACTTACAAATACCTAAAAGACAAAAAATAATTAGTACCAAATGTAGTTACATAAGAGCCCTAATGACCCTCAATAGACTGTCTAACAAATTAAAAATATTAAACAAAATTTTAAAAATAAAGAAAAAATTAAGGTATGGATTCAAGAAAATTGCACATGAAAATTCTAGTATTAATATATACCATTTAATGGATAAAAACAATAAACTTAAGGAAAAACAAATAGTTCACCGAGAAAAAAATTTAGTTGGAACAATGACCGCGAGGACAATAAATAGCAACAACCATCTTTTTTTGTTATTTTAACATACTAGAGGCAGTTAATTCAACAAACTGCAATATTGTTGAAACAACAGATACAAGAAGTTCATTCAATGAACTAAAGGTAGTTAACTGAATGGACTAAAACGTTGTTGAAACAACAGAAATACGATGTTAATTTAATGACCTAGAGGCTACTGATGAAAATAAATAAAAAAAGAATCTCTCGACTTCATATTTTTGGTTATTTGTAATATCGTTATCGCAGAATGGCCTGGAAACTTTTGAAGAATCTGAAATACACTGAAGTTTTGTGGAAGTAGAGGATTACATTTTTATTTTTATTTAAATCTTTCGTAAGCCGTAGACCTAAAACTAATATCTAGTACTAAAAGCTAATATCCGCAACGCATGTTTTATTACATAGTACCTATCATTAAACGCATCGCTCGCATACAATGTTAAAACTCTTACGACTTGTCCCTATATACTAACCGGGACGTTTGCCAGACGCTTGCGAGAAAAGCCGAACTCTAGCGGTCAATTTTGAAACGATATTTATAAATGAACTATTTATCATTTATCGGTAACACGAAATTCGAGAACGTTCGGAATGTAAACAAAAGTCGTGCGCCGGTCACCAACGTCGTCGGCTCTTTCGCCTACCGCTCCCCCTTTTCCTCTCCTTATATCATGTAGTATATTTTAGCTTATATAGAGATTTTAATAATTTTACGGATACGTTACCATTTACTTCCCTACTTTTATGTGATTATTATCAATAAAAAATGAACTAATTCATTATCACATCGATTGTTAATATTTCGTTGATTTACAATAAAAAAAAGAACAATGTTTGTCAATTTAATACAACAATTCATTGTTACAATTAAGCGATAGTTTCTTTTAATAGAATTATTGTTCATTGAAAGAAACTTATTTATTATATTCATTAAATTAACCTCTGTACTATTGTTTTAGTAAAAAATGTTTTTATTTTAATATAAATATTGAAGTCATTTTAATAAAAACGTGTTTCAATAATTTGACGGAAATATTTATTAGTCTAATGATGGATGCGTTTAATTTAATAAAAAATGAATTAATCCAATAGATTTTCCGTTCAGTCAATGGAACAAGGGCAGTTGTTGCGATTTATTGTCCTCGCGGCCATTGATTCAACTAAATTTTTTTCTCGGTGTTCACATGAAATGAAACAACTACATTATAGTTAATTACCTAAAAAACGAAACTCATAAGAATCACGTTAAAGTATCAGATTCTACTTCGGAAGTCCAAGAGAATCAGATAATAAAAGAACAACTAACATTAGACATAAGAACGTATATGTGTACACAAGGAAATTGCAAATTACACTATAAAAGATCACACAGGTGAATTTCAAAATATAATTGGAATCAAAACAATACAAATCTTACAATCAACCAAATCTAATCAACATTATAACAAATATAGCGCAAGACATTATAAAGGACTATCTAAACTCACCAGAAAACAAATAAATCATTCAAACGAACTTAGTGTCCTAGGGTGATGTAAATTATCTAGGCAACAATCAAGCACTACTATATTTTGACAGAGGAATTAAAGGCATTCAAATTTTTAACAATTCAATGCAACCGATTTTGAGACAACCAAAAAACAAGGACATTATAGTGTTGGATGATATAGTTTTCACATCCTTTTGTAAATGTAATTCTAGTCAACACCATAAAGAAATGTTCCCTCATTATAGAGAGACATGCGCAGTTCGACTAACATGCCCGAAACGACTAAACAATTTCGATAGGGAAATTTTCAAGAGGACTAGAAATGCATCCACATAAATGTTCACCAGAGCCAGCGCAATGTTAATTAGATATTGAAAATCAATTAGAATCAAAATAAAAATCAAGATTGGGCAAACTTTTTGCAAATTGGCTTAACCTAGTAACGAAGTTACTATAGGCATCAAGACTGCAGCGAATAATTTGCCACGATCTTTTAGTTTATATAGAGCCAGGCCAGCGCACAGGAATTCTCTTTTGCTGGATTACTTTTTAATATGATTATATATCAACTGGTTTAAATAAATAAAAGTACAGGTCAGTTCTGGCAGATTGTATAATATATTTCGAACATATTTGGAGGCTGTGACATGACACTGTATGGACATAAATCTGCTCTGAATTCTATTAAACTTTTAATCAGAGGTTATATAACTGCTGCCGTGCCACCTTATTGAGGGCGCGTGCCCACCAATTTTCTTTTTTATTCCGTTTTGATTCTCGCGCCTTCGCAAACTGTCCCTTCTGTTGTTTAATTCGTAACGTCAAACCCTCAAGATAATTTAACTATAATATGCCAAGCTCTCATAATAGATTATGTTCGAAAAGTTTAGCTGCAAGTTAGTTACAACAACATAAATGATGCTTAATTTTTCGACAGGGTACGTATATTGTATAAATACGGCATACTGCTGACGCTGTAAAATTCAAAAACAGTCTTATTAGAAAGTTGTTGTAATATGTGACAAATATGAAAAAAATTATTCTCTAGTGATTAAGATTTTGAAAACACGAAAAAATTTTAACCAAAGGTTTGCCAAGACTTTTATCTTTTTTCTAGGTGAAACGTCTCAGGTGTTTTTTTGTAGATTTTCTCATATGTGGAAAATATGCGAATTTAAATGAAAATACATGGATTTACGTAGAAAAGCGTGGATATACGAAAAAATATTGGAATGTTTGTATTTTTGTCTTATTTTGGTTTAATGAACAATTTAGTATAAGTTAGCAAGGATGTAAATCGCTGATAATCGGTGAAAATAAAAAAAAAAGAACTGTTCTCATTACCATTGTAGTCTCTGCAGTGTATCCGCATGCGGTCGTATCCATTTGCTTTGAATATTTTGGACGCGGTTCACGCGGTGGTCACGATCGGTCCCCTGCGCTAGCGTGTTAAATATTTAAAAACGGCCGATGTCGTGTATAATGAACTCCTTATGCGCGACTCGATAAAATGGCTGGGACAGTTCTGAAAAGCGAATTAATGCGCCACCGATAAATTTGGCGTCCCCTTGCGCACGAGATATGTATCCCCCAAAGCTCTCGCGGAGCTGCGCTGTTATATTCAAATTGGCGCGGCCGCGTCTTTTTTTTCTCGACGAGTGATCACGTCGCGAGTGGGTGGCCGGCCGCGCACATAACGCGCGCGTAGGTGGGGCATGGCGGGCGTCCTACGTGAGCCGCTCGCGCGCGGTTGCGACAGATTCGCCGTGACCGGGAGATTGACGGCGCTGAGGGCGAGCCGATCGCCGCTGAGAGTAGCCACACCTACGCGCCAGATGGGATATATCGCGGGAAAAGGATATTCATTAACGGACGACTTTTCGCTTAGTGGGAAAGCCTCGACGCGGGTGCGCTCGACGAGACAAATCACCAATGTGGAATAAGGTGTTGACTGCTCTTACACACCTTTCGGAATGTAGATTCCATTGTATTTCGTGCCATTTCGCTGCTTACTCTACAACTATAATTTTAATTGTATTCTAAATAACTTCTTCAATTATAATATTGACGTTTATTAAAGAATTATTAAAGGAATTTAATGAACCTATTAAATCATGTTTTTCTTATTTTCGTAAATTGTAATACGTACGTTCTTATAATTACATTGATTTAACCTAAATTACTATGAAAATAGTAATTTAGGTTAAATCAATGAATTTTTCAGAATAGATTTCAAAATAGAATTGCGTGATTATTAGAACATTCAAGCATAATTCTCACTGAAATTCACATTTTAATTTATTTGATTTTCCAGAGATCATTTGGTGCAAGTTTAATTTATTTTTCTACAGCCCCAAAGAAATTCAGAAAATAGAAGTTAAAACATAATAAGTTTATCGCACCTGATAATTCGCACTAAAATAATCAAATCAAAAGAAATGCCGATAAATCATCCCATTAACGGCGTTACAAATGAAGCCCCCCGCTATCTTCGATCAGAGCACATGCCTGAACAATGCCGCGTGAAAAAATAGTTTCTCGCACAATGGCTAGCGAGCGGCCGTTACCGGGCACAACCCACATAAATTTCAAAATTGTCTCCAGCTAAAAGAATGCGAAACGGCGCAAAACAGCGCGGAGGCTCCTTCCCTGCTAGCTTACATCGGACGCGACGCGGGAAAAAGTCGTGCGCGTGTCTCGACGACGTACCTCTCCAGATCGTCGATAATCTACCGTCTCTCTCTCTTTCTCTTTCTTTCTCTGCCGAAAGAGTGGGCCGGATAGAGAAGGAGGGAGTGAGAGAGAGAGAGAGAGCTTCCGGGATCGCGGAAGGCGCTATCAATGGCCGTTGCTCTCGACTTTACGATTGTATTATCCGTTATAGAGAGATAAATTCATGCTTACGCTCTAATAGGCTTTCTACCCCGAAAGCCCTGGCCGTCGCTGAGTTACCTCGGTCTCCACGTATACACAATGCCGCGCGCGCGCCACAAGTGCTGGTATAACGGCAGGAGCACCGTCGCGGAGGGCACTGTGTGCGCTTCGCCATTACTGCTTCGCGCGAGATCTCTATTAGCATATGCAGTTGCAGTTGACTGGAAACATTTATGTGCATTTCGCGTAAGTATAACTTTTCAAATAAAAACAAATTTTAAGTTTGCCCGATATATCACGCAAAAATCATGCTTCCTTTAATAAATATATAAATTTACTAGAAAATGTTATATTTAAATTCATTCAGAATTTTGTTTACCAATGATCAGCGATAAAGTAATTGTTCATATGCTGAAAATGAAATCGAATATTTTATTGCAGAATAACATATAGGGCAAAGGAAAAAGTATGTACAAATCGGTAGAGTAAACAAAGTTTGCAGCACGACGCTAAGACGTTTTACGGATACCCGAAGGCGCAGTATGACATTTAATTAAAGCGATCCCAGGCCCGAGTGATATTCGCAATAATTAAAAATGTATCCGTCGCGGTTCTTTGAGGCGCCCTGCCCGAGGTACACACAAAGGAGCCTCCCGGGGCTAATCTCCGTTCCCCATCTTCCTCTTGCCTTCGCGTCTCCTCGCCTCCGCCTCCGTCCATCTTCGGATAGCGAAATTACCGGGCCGCTCCACTGGCGAATTCTTTTAATCGCTTGATAATCTCGTTTGAGCCGGTGTCGCGACCCCAGGCGCCCGGCCTCTTTGCTCACTTTGTTTGCTCGGATTATGAAAGCTCTAGGGGGCGAGCGAAGACTGTTTGACTTGGAAAGCGTATCAAAAGATCTTTTCCGGGTCGGGCTGTATTCGTACCGTTGATTGACCCAGTTTAGAACATTAAATTATTATAATATAAATAATTACTATCAGTTAAGTTAAAAATAAAAGTAATCTATATTTCAGGATATACATTACCTTTAAAAAGTTTGCTAAAACATATTTAAAAATAGGAGAGTATATTAGTAATTTAATAATTCTAATTAAGTATGAACTTAAAATAGTAGTCATTTTTATGTACTCTTCTTTAATTGTAGATGAATTTCAATGATAACATAAAGCAAAAATCACTAAAAAAGGTTGAAAATAAAAAATATCCAGCTTACGTAAGAAATTCTTCAGAAGTGAAGGAGTAGTCTGTTATTGTACTGCAAAAGTGTCCGCTTGTTCGCTCGGGGGGGGGGGGGGGGGCAGTGCGGGTAGTTTAGCCCTGCTCTCGCCGCTACTGGTTGTCGCGTAGATGATGTATTATGCGCTCGCATAATCCTCCACTGCCACCTATATCGGGCGCCCCTGCATTCTGGGAAACACTCACCGAGCCACGGAGACATCCTGAGCTTGTATCGTCTTCGTAGATCTAGAAAGCCGAGCGCTCAATGTACGGCGGCGCTGGAATTTCGGGCGTGTTGCGCACCCTTTGTGGCACCCGCGGAGTTTAGCATACGACGCATATTTCTTTCGCAAGATTTTTCGAATATATTCTTTCGAAAAACATAATTGTTTCGTTCAATATGATTTTTCCTGTATTTTCGATACTAGTCTCTCTCAAAAGAAATTCGATTTTATTAAAAATGAAAAAAAAATGTAAAAAAGTTTTGCCTTTAAAAAGAATAACAACGTCCTTTCAGCCACCCCCTTAAAGGGTAGGAAGTTCAGTTCAACGGCACGGTAGCAGATGAGAAAAGAGAAGCAAAGAGAAAGCTCCCATTAAAAAGAAAAAAGAATTCGCGACTGTTCGCGAGAGGCGGAGTCGGAGGCGGGAGAATTTTTCATATGCTTACCTGCACAGAAATAATGAGCTTGTCCATAAATAAAGAACGGAGCGGAGCTCACTCCCGGGGAATGGGGTAATGAAGCCTCCCGGTGGATAATTGTGGTCGTCGCTCGGAAAAGGATCGTCGCCTCCGGAAAAACGGCTGAGTCGAAGTTGGCATTTAGCCCGGATTTGTATCGCGCGAATTAACCCCATCTACTGCCCATGTGTGCGACGAAACTGGCGTCGGCGGAGTTTAATACAATCGATTAGCACGATCCGACGGTGTAATTGTTGTCCTTTGGAAATGCGCAGGGGTGTATTGTTAAGTGAATGTGCAAATAGTATAACGGTTGCACAAATTCATTTGTTACTCATTAAATTATCAATATTAATATTGTTGATCGATCGATTCTCAGTGCGATGTTAAAGTTGAATGAAAATTGAATTGTTTAAGGAGATTTAATTGTTTGTACGAAAGATAAATACTTTCATTATTTAGAAAGATAATTAATTTGAAGGTATAATTTGCTGTGTATATATTATAATTTTTCTTGTTTAAATCTTTTGATGATATTATGATCAACCGGCCTGAAATTAAAATTTAGAATGATCTGCAAGGTGAGGTAACTGGAAATTTCTGCCAAACTGTGTGCATGTTGCTTTAAAGGGAATGTTGGCGTTATCAACACAATCCGTCAGTCCATTGTGATCTTTGGTTATCTATATAGAGAAAGCTAAAACATCATGAATCCTTTAGTTTCAACTGTACTCTAAAGAAGCGAATTAGGCAACGTCAATTATACATAGAGCAATTAATGCTACAATAAAGTAAAATAATAATTAACCTTACTTTACTGATATACGGATCGCTTTAAATGCACTTTCTAGCTATCGATTCATTTTAAAGCACATCATTGAACGAACATGAAACTTGTGAAAAAGAAGGACAAAGTTAGAAAATGTCTATTAATAAGCAATTGCCGCGTACCCCACTCGTCGGGACGATACGAGTGCTGCGAAAAAAGTAACGACGAGAGGAAAGTTTGTAAGGATACTGCCTGCGAGCGTATAAAAAACCCTCCGATGACGAGAAATAATGCATGCCGCTAGAGCGGGGCGAGGCTCCGACGCTTATGAAGTTGCGCGCAAGAGGCCTCAAAATTAAAAAATTAGAATCCAGCAAGTTTATCGACTCCGTCCCTCTGCACACGCGGTAGCTTGCTGGATTGTAAGAGCTACCAACCTCGGCCGTGCCGCGTACGAAGCTTTTTAATTAAACGCACTGCTCGCTCCTCTATCTTGCTCTCTGCGTATTTCCTTCTTCTCGCTTTCTCTCTGCGTTTCCCCCTAATTTCTCTCTCTCTCTCTCTCTCTCTCTCTCACTTCGTCAGAGAGTGAGCGAGTTCAAAGCCGCTGGTTGCCGCTGCCTCTGAGAAGTCAATATCAAATACCTCCAAGCTAGACGGCTGCTGTAGTGCAGACAGATAGAGATAGATGGGTGGAGTAGAGTAGAGAATGAGAGAGAGAGAGAGAGAGAGAGAGAAGGGGCCAAGGGCCGTAGCAGAGACACCGCTGATAGCATCTGGAGCTCGCTCTGCACCAAACTCCCCGTGTGTGTAGTCCGACGCTCTGGAATGTTTTCGCGGAGCGGTCGCGCGCAAAGGGGTGCCTTCAGCTCATGCGAGCGCTGGCCGTACGCGTCCGATGTATATACAAAATCTGTGCGCGATTGACTCCGATAGAAAGGCCATCTGCGCGAGCGAAAGATCCAGTGACAATCTTGCTAGTTTTCAGACATTAGTACACTTGCCACGATGAATTCACAAATTTTCATAATGATAACTAACAAATTAACTCATTACCGCCCAAACGAATAAAATTTTAACATTGACTTGGACGGCCCGTCATGTTAAAACAAGTAAGGGAAATTTAACGCAAGGTACATATATTACTGTTTGTGAGGTCGCTCTTTCGATTGGCGTTGTCAAAAAGTTCAAAAAGTAACGTTTAACCTATTATTTTTTAAAAAATACAAAAAAAATGCATTTTTTATAGTTGGATTTTTTTTCAAACCAAATTTTAATTATACAGGGTGGCCCATATCAAGTGACCCACCTAAATATCTCCGTTGGTAAGGCGAATAGAAAAAAAATGTTCAAACAAAAGTTGTTCAGGACAAAGGGGGACACCTGACTGTAGCATTAGTTTTGACCTTGATTTCAAATTTCAAGGTCATTTGAAGGTCAACTTTTGTTTTTTAAATAGGAAACCCTATTTCTGATACCGGATTTTGAAAGAACATAAAATTTAGAGTCAAAAGTGTTTTTATCATTTTTTTGACTAAACGCATGGTTTCTGAGAAAAAAATTGGCTAATATTTAAACATTTTTAAACTCTTCAATTTTTTTCTCGAAAAGGATGCATCTAATCGAAAAATTACTAAAAATATTATTGATTTAGAATTGCATGAAAAAGAAGGTGGTATTTTTTATTTTTCTAATTTTTAATTTTGTGCAATTGTTTTAAAAACAATATTCTAAAAAATTGAAATTTAGAAAAACAAAAGTTGACCTTCAAATGACCTTGAAATTTGAAATCAAGGTCAAAACTAATACTACAGTCAGGTGTCCCCCTTTGTCCCTGAACAACTTTTGTTTGAACATTTTTTTTCTATTCGCCTTACCAACGGAGATATTTAGGTGGGTCACTTGAGATGGGCCACCCTGTATATACCAAATGTCTAGGCAACTTTTAATGTCATAAACATGTGACCCCGATACTTGGACTTCAAAAATATTCATTGAAAAAATTTTATTTTACTCGCAAACTATGGCATTTCATAAAAATTTCCTTAGAAGAAAAATGTCTTAGAATTAGTCAAAGAATACTCTCAAATTTTTTCAGATTTTTTATGGACGTTTTCCGAAATTTCGATTTTTTGATTTTTCGAAAAATCAAAAATGGCACCGGATCAATCTGAAAGAATTTGAGAGTATTCTTTGGCTAATTCTAAGACATTTTTCTTATTGGGAAATTTTTATGAAATTCCATAGTTTTCAAGTAAAAATTTGTAAATGTTAAAAAAAAATTCGATTTCAGACGCCATTTTGAATTGGATAACGATAAAAATAAAATTTTTTCAATGCATATTTTTGAAGTCCGAGTATCGGGATCGTTCATAATTAAGATTTCTGAAAATATTCACTTTTGGATTATCTCCTCCATGCTGTTTTCCCTTTTACACAGGCTAGAATGAAAACCTGAGCCAATGCGAAAATAAAATAAAATAACTTAAAAAGTAAAAAATAGGTTCATACAATTTTGTGGGATTCTGCATGCGAGGGTAGCGTGAAAAAACACTCTCTCATCGTCTAGAGAATATGTCAGATTATTAACACTTATTTTGTTTAACAATACTGGATGCAAAAGTTACAAAAAAGTTAGCAAAAGAACAACACACACATTCATAAAAAAGATAAAGCTTAGTTTTACTGTTATTGTTTTGAGTCTCAAATGCGAGAGCGCTTGGGACCCTATTGTAAATAGAGGTTCGAGGAAATGCAGTTTACGGTGACCAATATGAAAAAGCGCAGCTCAGTCTCTAAACAGCAGTCTTCGTGGACAGACGTTACTTCCTCGTGTTTAATAAAATATATAAAAAATATTTGTTATTTAATTATTATTAAGCTGCCTCCCATTCCAATAGAATACTTTTTTTATTTAACAGGCTACAAAGCTACTCTTTCGTTGCACGCCCGCCCTTCGTCCCGCCGTTGGACTCCAGATGCCCAGACCTGGGGAATTCCAAGTCCGCGCTGACCTCGGCGTGTATTAGCCGCGACCAGTCGCTACCAATTGGTTTATTTGATTTGATTTAATACACGTGAACATTTAGACCCAGTTCCGGAGGCGAAATTGTACGAGGAGATTTTTCGCCCCTTGGCCGTAAAAGCTATAAACTCCGGTCTATTTGCCGGGGTCCAAAGCCGCGCGTCGAAAAGAAAGAATCCTTATGACAGTTCGACGAAGGTCTGGGACGTCGACGCTCCCTGCGGTGGGGGCCACTGACGGCGCGTGTCCGCGACCTATAAAAAGACTTGCTTACCATTGCGTGAGGCTTTGTCAGGAATTTTATTCTTTAATAAAAATTCAAAAGTTCACTTAAATTGTTAAAGAAAGTTTTCTTTTCTTTTTATCCCATCCAAGCTCCATTCTGGCCTTCATCAGAATCCATCCGTATCAGCGTAAGTACTAATCCAAGTAAGTCCATTTGTTAGGTAGAAGTATACAGACTAGAGAAGAGTACGCAGCGGGGTCAGGTCCTAAGCCAGACGACGTAAGAAAGAGAAGAACAAGTGCTCTTAATCGGAATGAGCAGGCGATTGCTCCGCGGTAATTGGCCCAACGGGCGATGATTGTCGCCAGACTCGCGCGAGCGAGCGACTCGATACACATCGGCGCGATATTCTGTGCGGGGACCGTCGGCCTTTAAAGTGCGCAACTTGGTTCGCGGGCCGTTGGAAAGAGGGGGTCCGGTGAGATAGCGGCCGGCCACCGGCGTGCGAGGCTTCGCGTGCGACCCCGCGCTGCCTTTGTCCCGCTGGGGGTTCTGCTGTCCGGGTCTCCCCGTGCGCTGCCTTTTATTTTCAGATCCCCCGCGTGCTGGCGCAGGTGATTCGGCTCCGCCGGTTAATGGCTGTGCCGAAGACGCTAATGCTCGCTTATCCCGTGATAAGCTGGTAATGACGATTTTTCTTTATTTTCTCCAGTATTTTATATTTTATTTTAATTCTTGTAGCTTTTTCAAACAGTTTATTTAATTGTACGTACTACCAGTGGCGAGGTTTCTCTTTTAGTTTTAATTGAAAGCTTAACGATCGCGCGCGATGTGAAACTTTTATTATTAAACTTAACGAGGTATATAGTATAAGCGATTTGAGTATTCAACCTCGATTGTGAGTGGCGATAAAAAAGGGGTATCATTGCGGAGTGCTATTTTCTGTCGAGCTATATATATACATATACACATTTCCAACTGTTTTCTCATAGATACGTGTATTTTTTACGCGCTTTGCGCAATATCGTTTGCAGAAATATTACGAATTTTACAGCTTATATTAAAGACGGAAAATCCGCTAATTGTAGGTTGACCGTAAAAATTAGTCGAACGTGTATCCCACGACTCTGTAAATTAGCGTTGCGCGCTTGCAGCGCGTGGCTTGTCCTTTCAAAAAGCATTAACGTCCTGAAGCGAGCGCGTAAACTCGCGCATTTAACGTCCTCAAATAAAGCTATTATTCGGCATTTTGTAAGCGCGGACGTATTAATTATTCGTAAGCGTAATTCTCGTTCACGGGGCCACTTTTTTTTTATTCGGGCTTGTTTATTTACTCCTTCGCCGTTTGTACGCAACGTACATGCCGCTCGCCGACAGACGCAATAATTCAGGCGATCGCGCCGTGCGACTCCCCTGAGTAGGTGTATATCTCTCCCACTAAGTCTGCTCCCTCCTCATTCACTCGGTGTTGAAATTTTCGTGAGCTCATATTTTTTTGACCATGTGTATTAAATGGAGAAAGAGAAAAAAAGTAACGTAGTTCGCGCGTGCGCCACACTTTCTTCCCGCGCGATTTCCCGATTCTGACGGTGCGCGCACGAGGCCTTGGTGTCCTTTCCTAGCGGCCTATTAAAAAGCGCGAGCGGCTCGGGCGTATAAATCGAACGCTAAGTACAGATCATTAGGCCCCGGCGTCGGCTCTCATTTAAATAATCGAATACATTAAAATTAATTTTATTGGCCGTGCTCCCGGTAATGTTAACTCTTGAGCACGCATTTATTTTAAAAAGCTCTGGCTAACTGCGGGAGTCGCGGCGCGCATTCAAATAAGATAACGACAATATTTATGTGTCGTTATCGCGCGGAATTACACTAAAAACAATGCCGTTTAATTCGAGTCGCGCGAGATAAATAAGTAAACAAAATAGCGTAAAAGAAAGGGTGAAACAGCAAATGGTAATATCGCCAATTCATTAAGAGACCCCGCGCGATACTTTTATTCATGGATTTTCTCGGAATATCGGGCGGAGCGCGGCCTCGCGTATCAATCGGCCGGCGACAGTGCCGCGCGTTAAATCGATACGTGCGATCTGAAGTGGCACGCGGCGAAAAGCTCGGAGCGGAATCCGCACTCCTCGCGCCGTCGAAGAGGCCGGCATAAATAACACCGCGGCGGCGCACACGCGAGATTCCTGAAGGCGTCGAAGGGCGCAGCGGGCGACGTTCCTATTAAGTCATACCTCGTTACTTACGCGAGTCCTAATTCCTTATAAATGCCGACTGTCGGCCGGCGGCGCCGAGTAACGACGGATCACGTCGCGCCCGGCCGTCTCCGATTACAGCATTCGATTCGCGCGGTGACTACCGTCGCGCGCTGCCTTTTGTCCTTTCTTTATTTATTAACAATTGGTGATGTTTGGCTGGTATACGGTATACCATTTCTGTTGTTAATTTTTGCAACAGTGAAATATCGAACGGTCGTCGCTAACACAAAGGGAAAAGCTGCGGACGGCGAAATGATTCCTCTCCCCTGACCGAGTGAACACGACTCAGTCTTCTTTCTCTGGCTGTCCCTGAGGCGGGAGATCGTCGCCTTCGGAGCGCAGAGGAAAAGGGCCCAAGAGTCCGAGAGGTGCGTGTCACGACACGGCTTGGCCATTAGGTGGGTCCGGGCCGTTCCATCAGATTAGATTCCGCGCGCCTCGTTTCCACTCGCGGCCCCGGGAGGGGGTGGCTGCCCTTCCTTTTAACAATGGGGGAAGGTGTGGGCAGAAGGACGATCGTCTCCGCGCTTCCTGGATTCGCGAGTCTCATGGGAATTTAGCGCCACGATGAACTTAACGAATCGAAGGAGCGTCGTAAGGCGAGCTTCGGGGCGAGTCCGATGAGCGAGCGGATGTATGGGCTACGATACGGTAGACCCGTGGTCGACTACTTCCCACTCTGAGACGTTGTTCATGGATATCGTGATTTTGGAGTGGCGTTATGTCTTTCATTTGATTTTTTGTTGCAGCGAAACTCTGATTTAATTAAAAAAAAATTCGAAGAATTTTTAAAAATTAATTGAGGTGGTGAGGCGGTCAAAGCATTGATTCTGGATACGTCGCGCGGCAGTGGCGCAAAAAAAGTACGGCGCACGGCGAGGCGGAAGAGGGAAAACGGGTTCCAGGCCTGGCGTCGTCGTCGTCGGTGCGATAACGCGCCGCTCGCGCTACCAAAAGGACTGCGACTGACAAAAGTTCGAGGTTCCGATAAGATTAAGCGGATCGGAGAAAAGTGCGAAACGTCGTCGGTGCCCCCCTCTCCTCGGAGACTCGCATTTTTCGACTCGCCGCCGGAGATCTCGGCCGGGATAACGGATAATCGCACGCTCGCGTCGCACGGGGAGAGATCGCTCCGGGAGTAGTGCAGCGCTGAATTTTACATCCGGCACTTTTTCCATATTTCCAGCTCGCTCTTTAAAATGAACATTCAGATTAGCTGCATATACATTGTTTCATATATTTACTAAGTGGTAAGATTTTGATAAAAATTTAATACTAAGTTTCAGAATGAAAATTACATTACTAAGCTAATGTATGAACGTGAAAGTGTAAATAGATGGAATAAAACTTTAGAAATGCTGTTTTAATAACGAAGCACGTTTTCAATTGTATCTATTGGAATTATTTGTTGAATTGTACGCTACTATGAATGATTTTCTAAATTTTTTGTAAATCGTCCACTCCTGATATGGACAGATTGTACAATGAAAATTAATATTAGAGAGTGACTTCCTAAAGAATATGTAAATGATTATTCATTTTCTTGCAGAATAGGAAAAAAGTATTTGACTAATTTAAAATATCATAAAATTGAAATGAGCAGGCAATTATTTTAATTAAAATGAACGAAGCCGCTGTAATGCCCCCACTTTTGAATACTAAGTCTCCTAGCCGAGTGAGTGACATGCTGCAAAGTGGCGAGCGAGCGGAAATCAAAAGGAGTATACATACACGTGGTCGGGCGAGTTGACGAGGAGGAGCGACCGGGAAAATGAATTAATTGTCGATGGCATCTCCAGGCAGGCACAGAACCGAGCGTTTCTCCCAAGGACTCGAATGCAAAGAGGCCGAGCGAAGGGCTCCGGGAGAGATACAAGGAGAGAGAAGGAGAGAGAAAGAACACGTATCCGGCGGCTGCATATACGTATACCGGCGTATACCGGCGTATACCGGCGCGTCGTGTCGCATTAATGTATCGCGCGTAAAATCGGTGCGTCGCGCGCCGAGGACTCGCGACACGCATTCGCGGTGCGCGCTCGCCTTATGTATATCGCGGGGATTCTCGCGCGGCTCTCGCCGACGGGGCATGTACGCACGGACTTCCTCCTGGCCGTTTGCTCGGTAACGGTCGTCCCCTCGGATATTAAGTGTAAATCGGTTGCGCGGGCCCCGATGCGATTTCACGATAATTCGAGCATTAGCGAGGGGATTTTTTTGCGGTATTTATGCGCGAGTCGAGGGAAACTGAGGAAATACGTGTAATTAAGTTTATTCATGGCAGTACTAATAATCAGTTTTTTTGTCACATTTAATACTGTACACGAAGAAAAATTATTAGCAGAATTTATTTAAAGACCTGCAGTAAAAAATACTGATTTTTATTTGACTAAAATTTGCTTAAATATTTAAATATTTCTTATGATTTTTCTCCGTGCACACTTGTGATGAGGTGAAGTGTAACTAGGATTGTGCATCGCGTGTAGATACTTTCGGTTAAAATTGAAAAATGAAAAATAAATAAAAGAACATACTTAATGATGCGGGAGTATTCAATTTGATTTTCATGCAAATAAAATGGAGTGTGATAGTAGTTAGTTATGTGAAACTGTACCGATGCGTGCTACCATTGCTTTAGTTCGCCGCGTGGTAAGAGGCGCGACATGCCCCCGCTAAAAATAAAGCAGGAGGAATAAAAGGGGAGTACGTTAGGCGAACAAGCAGTGATTTAATAAATGTCCTTAAACAAGAAAGTTAATAGAAACCGGCATGCAGTCGACACTTGCATCTGCCTTATCTCGCCTTTTCATCTTTCTTCATTGCATATACGCGTACTCGACGAGGAGGTAAAAGGGTGCGCGTCTCGAGAGGTTTTCGCTCGAATTTGAACGGCTTATCAGTTTATCGGGGACATCGCGGCGCGCATGCCATTAGCCCGTAAAAGGGTGCGATTGCGTGTCGCGGGCTTATGCTCGCGTTGACGATAAATCGCCGGACGATGGGGGCCTCGCGCTAACAGGTGGCGTAGGCGCGCGAACAGCCTCCGTGCGTATAGCGTTAGACCGTTTGTCGCGCAGAGCTTACTTCTTCGTATATCGTGGGGTCGAGTACAGCGTGCATAGATCGAGTCCGTGGGAGCGCCGCTCGCCGGAAACTGCTTAATTATTATTGAGCCAACTGAACATTATTTCTACGTAGATATATTTGAGAGTATAGATTTGGATTTGTTGACTTGTTAACATCATGCTAGAATCAGATTAAATTGTCTACTTTGCGATTCTTAGAACACACAGCATCATGCTCTAAAAATAATAAAATTTATTGAAATATAAAAATGTCCTTAAATTTTTTTATTTCGTACTAATAATAATCATCAAGACGTTATCTATCTAGTAATTGGTGCGCATTGCAACTAAGAATTCACTTATTGGATTTCTACTTGGACACGGATCTTTCAGCGTTAATTAATTTTAATGAATTATGTATATTATAATTATGCCGTACACAGTATGGAAATTCATAGATACAAATCAAATCTCCGAGTAAGTAACAGTTACTAAACACGTGCGTGTACAATGTGTACATATTAAAGGCTCGCCTTAAATTTGTTTTCTTAAATAAGTCTTGCCTGCTTCCTCTTTAACAAGAAAAAAACATAACAACTCCTCTAAGTCCACTTTAATGAGGAGCGACATTGTCCGCTTCGCTGCTGAAAAGCAGAGTGACAACTCTTGGCGTAAAAGAGACATTAATGCCCTCTAAACTGAAAAGACAGCGAGTTAATTTGCGCTCTTCACTTTCAATTGGAGCGCTCCGTCAGCGCGGCTAATAACACACGCACAGGCCGGCTAAAGCGATCTCTCAAATATAAAGCGAGTATCTCGTTGCGGATGAACACGTTTTAGGAAGTCAAAGCGCGGGGAGGGAGGATCGCGTCGAGTCGCCGCTCGTCGGCGAAATATAACACCGCTTCATTAATGAAACGAGATAATGCCATGGTGTGTGACAAATTGGGAGCAACGAACGCCGCGCGCGGCTAAGCGAATGCATATTCATGAGCGGCGCGAGGAGGCGAGAGCGTACAGCCGCCCGGGAGAGTGCCGTCGCCCGATTATAACGGCCCCGCGGCCGACGCACGTCGCGCGACATTACCATGATGATAGTCCTCTCGGGGGCTTATTCAATCACCGCTCGCCGGCCGCTTCTGTTTTATACGATTTTTAATTCTCGCCTCCTGTTTCGCGCGTGCGCGCACCGTGAATTCTAAAGGATCGCCGCCATCCTCACCAGCGTGTTTGGAGAGGAGAGCGCGCGACGCTCGTTAGCGGTTTATCGGGGACGCATAAATTCCTCGATCAATTTCTGGACTTTGCGGATTGGTATTCACCCAATGTTACGCCTTTATTTTTCTTTAGCCTTTTTTTGTAGCAACGGCTATAACAGCAAATATTAATTAATCTTGATTTTCCGCTCGAAAAATTGTATTTCCAATATCTATAGTGATAAAGAGCGAAATTAATAAATCCCACGGCTCTCTTTTTTTCCACCGAGCGTCAAGTACATAGAATAATGAAGAAATGAGTGGCGAGCTAACGCGCGACATACATTTGTCTTACTTTACGAGCGGGACTCGTCGGGACTCTCTCTTGGCCATAATGATAAAGCGACGAAGAAACTTCGTTCCAATGAATTTACACCGCTTAAATATATACCGACACGCAAGCAAGCGAGGCGATGCTGGCGGTACGGGACGATCCTCTCGCTGCCTCGCTATATACGTGTGTTTGGCTTAGAAAGGTACATCGCGTACTCGACTTGTACTCGCGTGTCAACGATTCCTTTTATGATGCTGGAGGTACGATGTTGGCGTAACGGAGCGTGTGCCGCATACATCGGTTAATTGATAAAGTAGACGACACGATATTCTGCTTCGCTTTTAATTAAAACACTCGAATAATTCTAATTGCTTAATCGCCTCGTCTTCTAAGCGTTAATTAACGAAAGCCAATGCGATCCTCTTTAATGAAGTGAAAAAGAAAAAAAATCACTCTATACAGTTCGCAATGATGATTTCATTTCTGATCGAACATCTCGCTTAGGATGCGAATAGGTAAACTAGCAGCGTTCTGGCCCACTTTTCCAGGAACTGGAGTGGGCCAGAACTCCTAGCTTTATCCCCCTTCTCCTATAACTCTCCTAGCTTTTGCCCCATCCTACTT
Organism: Sycophila sp. Sp_5; assembly: GCA_018906775.1. Lineage (NCBI taxonomy): Eukaryota > Metazoa > Arthropoda > Insecta > Hymenoptera > Eurytomidae > Sycophila > Sycophila sp. Sp_5. The sequence continues at coordinate 1,074,943 of JACCID010000015.1, forward strand.
TAGCGACCTTTTAATTAATTTTTTATTAATAATTATTAATTAATTATCGATTTCTTAAAAGACATCAATGAGAAAAACCGTCCAACGCGGGGAATTGAACTCTTTTTTTAAATGTCTATCTTTAAAAGGTCTTACCAGCAGATAATTTTTGACTATCCATTTGATAACCATCCGCTAATGCCTAAAAATATTTCCAATAAGTTAACCTGTGCTGGATGGGAGTTGCTCCTAGCTCATATGATTCTGCGAGTATGGAAAATTTATTCCCACCAATTTTTTTGCAATGTGGCATATAATTTCCCCGGCTGGTCACCCGTGGGAATTTTCTCGAAAGCTGCGAAACTTTTAAGAATAAAGAATAATAGCAAACCCATTACTTCCTTTTCAAACATTAACTTTGTTTTCTTCACTTTCATTTATTATAATCCTGGGCCTTATTCAGGTACCGTTGACCCATTTTTTTTAATATTTTTATACACCAAATCCTTAAACTCTTCAGCGCGAATAGCATCAGCGCGTTCGCAGACGATTACATAATAATGATTGCAGGTGATAACCCAGACCTCATTCAGGCTCAACTTCAAGACAAAGTTAAACAAATTAATGGTGGTTATCTTGATTGGAATTTGAAGATCAACCCTATTTTATTTCAGAATGAACAGACTGGGTCAATAAGCGAACCACAATAAAAAATTTTAAAATCTCAATCTATCATCCCACATAAGAAATCTGTCAGGTATCTCGGAAGTACCCTCCACTAAAAAGGCTAAAAACGACTTTAAAAAGTACTCCTGTCCCAAAACTCTCTCTTCAACAGCCAAAGTACTCTGTTACCTGCTTTTAATTCATCAAATTCTTACATAAGCAGCGCCTATTTGGTGGAATCTAAACGTGTCCACAATGAAGAAACTCAGAAGATTCGAGAGGCAGTGTCTCAGAGCAGCCCTCCATATTTTTAGAAAATCAGATAGCAAACACTATATCAGTTATAACCAAATTTACAACAGAGCCTATGTACAACGCATTGATAATCATATCTTCCAACACACCAGAGGCCATCAAGCTAATTTGAAAACCATTCAAAAACCCTTTCTCTAAAATTTTGTGTACTATGTATTTATATACTAAGTCTCTTATACTAGCTACTCTTCGATATTGTTATTCTTCTTTCCTCTCCCTACCTTTCTTCGTGATATTCTAATTGGGGGTTTTCTTGTCTTATTATTACCCAATTCTTACCTTAGTTTTACTTGTAATTTGTATTAATTATGATATTGTACATGATTGCGTGTGGATTCGCCTTTTTCACGAATAAACTTGATATATAGTCTGTAAGGTATTTTTTTGGTATTGTTGTTTGTGCCTACTACGTATTATAGTGTATCTATAATTATGCAAATAAAAAAATTTAAAAAAAAAGGTTTGATTACCCGAGTGGCAGGTTTTTCTCATTAATTTCTTTCGAGAAATCGATAATTCTTTGATAATTATTAATAAAAATATATTAAATTAAAAGGTCGGTAAGATACGAAGGGACAAAATGAGAGTTCTAGTTCAGGCGAGGGGGTGGATGAGAAGAGAGGGAAGGGGGGCAAAAAGCTACCCACTTTTCCAGGAACTAGAGTGCGCCAGACCTCTCCTAGTTTATCTACTAATGAGACACATTAAAGGGGGAAAAGATTAGCATGTGAGTATTGGAAAACATTAAAAACGAGTTGTTGTGTTAAAGCACATGAATCTAAAATACATCTATTTTTTTTTATATTTCGTCTAATGAAATTTTACGAATAGTATTCTATTATATTCGTGGGGGCTTTTCAATTTTATTGTTTATAATCACTTCTCATAATGTACTATAATGATTTATAAGTAATAGTAATATTTTAAAATAAATAATTATTCAGAATTTTTAAAAAATTTATACGTCTTCATTTGATAGATAAGGAGAATAATTTTGTGAATTGGATCAGTTTTATAGTGATTGTAGAAGATACGAGCGAAAGCGCGGGACTGAATTTGCAATACAACATCCGGGGCAATGAATCCACGGTGTTCAATTACGCATTAATAACGAAGGCGGTGCGACGACAGGAGCCTGATTAACTCGCGCGCGAACAATGTGGAGTCCGGAGGAGTAACGACGTCCTCGGCAGGAACCATAAAGACACCGCGGCATTTCCTTCAAGTCCCCCGGATTGTCATGACAATCGCCCGCTTCACGGACAAACTGCGCCTTATACTCGCGCGCGCGCTGTCCCTGTATGCGCGGCGAGAGAGTCGTCGCCGAGCGATAAAGATCGAATTAACTTTTATGCGATTGGAAAATTGTACAATTACCACACGAGCTATTACTGGGAAGATGTCTTGTTTATGGGACTGATCGTCGACTCTTTTTATTTTCCTTCGGTTCGCATATCAATAGCTTTTGAGAATCGTTTAAAATCTGAATGGGCTTTGAATACAGCGTACATTAATATGTATTTAATTTTTTTAATAAATAGCATTTTATATTATGTGTAATAATATTTTTATTTTACGTATTAATAATTTCGTTAAATTAAATAGATAAAAATTTCTCGAAGTATCGGGTACTGATTTTTCACTGATTGAAAAGCGTAAAGGGAAATTATTCATTTTCTTTTCAACGATGTTTATTCATTCTTTGTAGCCGTAATTAATGACGCATTCATAAACAAGTCGCGTTTGATTTACAGTGGTCACAATTGATTTACAGAGTATTGAAAGGCCTCGTTTCAACTGAAGAATTAATTTCAAGCTTGATATACAGGACATAATGGATATATAATAGGTGAATTTCACTCATCCCAGACATATAACAACGCGCACTGTACCCGCTCGCGCTTTATTAACGTCCCATTAAATCGTCCTTGAGCGAATGCTCAAAACTGACGTTCGGCCTTTCCCAAGCCGTAAAACAGGCTGAAAAACGTTCGGCGCAGCGAGCCTCGTAAAAGCGGCCGAATCAAAAGAAGAAACTTGAAAAAAGAAAAAAGTAAAATTTCCACCTGACCCCATGTTCGCGTATATATAAGTCCCCCGTCGGTCCGTTTGCCCGCGTGATCGATCAGCAATAAAAGCACGCAGGAAACTTTTAAAAGCTCGGCTTCCCATCGACGCTGGCCTCTAATTTGCCGAATCGGTCTATAGGCGTATCCCCGCGGCTTTTATCGTCAACCGACGAGATACGCCTGAGCGCGCGCTACTAAAGACCGCGCTAGCAGATCGGTACAGTTACGGCGGGGCGCGCGCGCACACACACTGTCGAGAGTCACGCACGCCGGCAGTCCGAGAGACTTACTCCGGTAATTAACCGGTAATGAGCGATGACCGACTACAGCGGGGTTACATTCGCGCGCAAGGATGTTACTCGGGGAGGCCTTATCGGCCGTGCGTTCGCTCGTCGATGAAATAAAGTCTTTCGCGTGCGCCCGCTGGATGCGCCCGAGGAGCAAAAAAGGAGAGAGAGAGAGAGAGAGGAGAAGCTAATGGAATATAAATCCACGATGGGCTCGGTGTGTGCGTGAGCGCGCGCGTCAGCGCGAGATTTGTAATGTACACATGCGCCTCGGCGCGTTTCGCTCCGTTGATTATGAACGCTCGTTTTGTCTCCTATGTTATTGAGGAAGCGGGAAATATTGAAAAAGCTCCGCAGCTGCTGTAAACTTCCTCGAGGGTATAAAAAAGCGCAGCGCAGCTTTAGATCACTCCTTTAATTGCTATTATTTTTTCCTTTTCTTCGTTGAGCGTAAGTGTCAATTTTTTGCTTCTTGCCTCACCAAGCGCGCTATGCTCTCTCTCTTTGATAAGTAGACTTTTTCATGGTGTCGTCTATGTTCGGAGAGGATATTAGAGATAATTAAATGTGCAAAGTTACAGTATTTTCTAAATGTTATTTTTTTTTTAAGTTTCCTGCATTAAATATTTACCTCATAGGAGAAACTATGCATTTTTGCAAATCAATCATTCAAAATGTAATATATGGTATTTTTCTCGAACGCCTTTTACGAAAATAACTAATATAGCTCAGTATCCCGTTCTCGTTCTGTTTCTCCTGCATAGGAAAAAGAGGGAAGAATTCGACAAAAAGTGGGACGCAAGTTTTCTTCATAAATTCGAAGCCTTTCACAAGGCGCGTGGTATATACCGAGCGACTATTTCTCACAAAGATATGACTATTCATCAACGTCTAAACAAATCACCTTTGTCCTCAACAGCTCAGGAAAGCCTCCAATAAGCGCCATGCTGCAAGATCTATTTCGCTGCATTTATCGCGAATGCATCATTATTGTTTGTAGAATGAGCGATCGACCTCCTCTCTCCCTCTCGCCCTGAGTTCGTGAGCCGAAAGTCTAAATTGCCCGGGTGGTCTTGCGGCTTCGCGTCGTGACGTGTATACACACAGCGTCGTCGGCCCTTGTAAAAGCGAAAAAAAGAAAGAAGGATTTTAAAAACCCCTCGAACCGTCCATTTTCTATAAACGAGCGGGGCACTACTTGTCTTGTATATGCGCCCCGGCTGCGCGATTTCTCGCCCGAATAATTTAGAGGATAGGAATCGGCCTTTGTTGGCCGCGCGCATGGCTCTGCCCATCGTGCATCGCTTCGTTAATGGCGCTGCGGGGCCCGGGGTATAAGAGGAGGCCGCAATGAAAATCGCGCTCCCGATAAATCGCTATTAACGAACGCGCGCGCGCGAGCGCCAGGCAACAACAGAACCGCTATTCGATTCCGCGGCTGCATAGCGGACAATCGCCGTGCCGCTTGCATGCGCCACTGTTGCCTTTTAAACTTAATTTCTCCCGTTTCGCCGGGAATTATTGAAACTGCCGCGCCGATCGCAATTAGAATTTTTTTATATGATATATCTGTAGCTTCTTCGCTGAAAGAGCACCGCGGGAGCGGCCGCCGCAATGGGAGGCTTTTATGTTGGACCGCGCGGTTATTAGTGTGCATGTGTGTGAAATTTTAAGCGATCTGCATCGTCTCGAGGACTCGGGTCGGGGATACGCCGATGCTTATCGCCCGAGCCGCTTGCAAGGGGGTTAAGTGCTCGGCCGCTCGATTGCCAGCTAATTCGCTTTTATAATTTCGTGCAGGAGTAGAGTGCGCTGCGATGCCCCTGTGCTGCGCTCACACTCGTTTAGCCCCCGAGGATTCAACCGACCGACGGATTGAGTTGAGTTTAGTCGCGAGTGCGCTACTTAATGCGCGTTCGCTTATCTCTGCTCGCCGCTGGAATTGCGCTCGTTCTACCATTGTTTCGACGTTGCCTATGGTAATTGTCCTTCTACAATTGATCGCGTAACTCAGCATTCAGGATAAATGTTAGGCTCTCGATAAAATTTTTTTCGTGCGACATTGCTTGTTATGCACCTGTCAATTATTTCACTCTAAAGAACAGTATTTTATTCATATATTTATTCGTATTGCATATTGGGTAGTTTTTGACAAAAAATATATATATTGCATTAAATTAATCTTACGTGGTGCAATAATTGAATTTATTTTTCAAGTATGTAACCATTTACTTATTTCATTCTGCTTTACTAATTCGATATGTACAAAGTACATGTTGGCCATAATTGCAAATTGTGAAGAAGGAAAAAAAGAAAAAAGACGAATATTTTGAATTTTACGATGCCTCGTAAAAGTCGCTCGATCGAGAATCCATTAACGGACGTGACACCAAAGGTAAAAAGTGCTATATGGTGAGGTACGCGAGCGCGACGGCAGCGGCGCGTGCACCTGCGCTCCGAGGGACTCGCGGGCAGCTCGGGGCCGGACAAGATATTGCGAGCCGCGCCGCGCGAGAGAGCGATGGTAGCCAGCAGGCCGGATATCGACTTGCGCGCGCGCAGGTCTCGGGCGGCACTTAACGGCCGACGCACCTGACCTCCCGTGTCCGCGGGCCGTCCCCCCGGACTCGCCTCGGTATAATGAGATGTCTTCTGAGCCGCGACTTTTCTTTATTGTAATCGCGACCCTCGCGGCGATCGTAATTATATTCGTAATTAGCTTCGATATTTTATCCCTTGGGCTCGTAACGGAGGAAATATCCTGGATCCTTTGTTTTGCTCTTTCTCCTCGTCGTCGTTGGGGTGATAATTCATGCGCGAGCTGCGACTGCCCGTTTTTTTATTTATGTTTTTTTATTTAGTTCTTCATCTTGCTATCCGTTTTGAGAGAGAAAGAACGAGAGAGAGAAAGAAGGATTCTTGGGACGGTATATCGACGGTGGGTTTTGCGCGATGACGCTGAATTATGACGTTAAATTATTTATTGCTTTTATGGTCTTCTAATAAGCTCGTATCGCCGCGGCCGGGTATGATTAATCTGCGTGAAACTTGTTATTGAGAGTTATTAATTTGTCTCCTGCTACGGATATTCATTTGCGCCGATGATAAAGAAGACGTTCCGCGACCAGATGGACAAATAAATGTTAAATTGTTTCATAACGCTCGAGAAATGAACAAATGACTCACTTCTCACGGATTGAAACAGTTTGGATGTTACTTATAAGCCTGTCGGAAATTGTTTAAAGTAGTTGTACCAAAAATTATTTACAAGCTGATGCAATCGTGCTTTACAAATAACTTACTCTACTTCGTAACCATTTGAGAAGAACTATTGAAAATTTTAATTTGTCCATATCTTATTAAAAAACATCTCAACTTAAAAAATCGTTGAAAAATGAAAGTTTCCGCAATATTTTCAAATAGTTTCCTGTTGAAATAATTATTAAAATACTCAACTTTTACTGCTGGCAATGAAATTTCACGTTTCCAAATTGTAATATTGCGGGTCCACTTGAAAGAAATGTTCGATTAACGATTACTACGTTCTCCAAGCAAATAAAAAGAATGACACCTTAGCATAAAATTTATTTCGTTATATTTCGCTATAAAGTATAATATTTTTATACAGATTACTAATTTTGACTAGACCATTTGTCTGAGTGGAGAGAGAGTGACTTTGGAAGAATTAAAGCACGGTATCGGTATATCCCTATAAAGTCGCGTGAATCACAAGCACGCACGGGAAAAAATACGGATCTCGTGGTTCGGAAGACCTTTCGCCGTGGAGCAGCCCGCATGTAAGCATCGGGGATAATTATCGAACGGCGAGCGCTTATCCCCGGCCGCGAGCGGGTATAAGCGACGGTCGAGCAAAAAGTCGCACGGCGGCGGCGCGGTGCGTCCGAGACACTCGGAATCTTGCGCGTCCCCGATCGGCGCGCCGCTGCAAAGGGGGCGACTCGGCGCGCGCGCTTTATCAAGTTATTATCGGCGGGTAAATTGCGCCGGGATGGCGCGCTTTAATGGTTATTGCGCGACAGGCGCGAGACCCGCCGCGCGCGGCTAAATGTCGCGCCGGCCGAGGTCGTGAGAGAGCAGTTCTCTCGGCTGACACGCACCGGCGTATATAATTGCACCCCGATCCCGTGTTGCATCGCACGGTTGCTATTTTAATTTCTCCTTTTGCACCCCTCCCCTCGGCGACGAGCGCTTCAAATTGTCGGGACTGAGATATTACACGACCTCGCGAATCATTACACTCCAATTTTGTGCACTTCATCCCGTGAGGAAGCAGCCCCGTTTTTCTCGCTTTCCTTATTTCAAGATAAAAGGTGGCTCTGCGGAGCTTCTGCAACACTAGCTTTTCATTTTGTCTTAATCTTGCACTAGGAAAATTTAACTTTGGTATAATTACACTGAAATTTTTTCAAGATTTTATATTAATTTAGTAAGGATCTTAAACTACAGTGAACAAATAGACAGTTGGCTGCTTCAGAGCTTCAGATTCAATTTTAGATTAAAGCGCCATATATGCGCTGAAATGAAATGTGTGTAATTTTAAGTAATAATTTCTTCGAAAGCAGTAATTTTTTTAATCTACTAGCTTTAACTCAATATTTAATTGATAGACAAAACTATTTAAATTATATATTTTTTCAGTGATGTTGATGACATAAAAGTGAAAAAATAAATGAAACTTAAAAATTTGTCAAGTATAGATTTTTGCCGAATCTCCGCTGCGGATATTCGCGCGTATCGAAGCGCAACCGAAAGGAAAAGCACGCGCTGCGCTTTCACCTTCGTTAAAAGCGAGCCGCGCGATGGGGCCACTGTGAGAATCGGCGTCGCGGCTAGTGCCTCGCTTTCGCGTGCAAAAAGCCGTGCGCACACGCGATGTACCCCGCCGCGCAGCGCGCTTTACGCTCGACTTCTTTTTTGCGCGCGCGCCCGCGCTTCCTCCGAGCAGCGCGACGTCGTTCGCGCGCCGACATCGCAGACAATGCAATAAAGACGTCCGCGGCGCATAAATCAGCCGATCACTCCCACTCGGCCTAAGTAAATATGACGCGCTTCCTCCTTTGCTGCGCTATTCGCCTCTGCCTGTGCGGACATTGCTTTCGCCCACATATGTCTTGTACTGCGATTGTCCCTAGTGGACTTACCTGCACGTTCTTTTATTATTTTTACTTTTTGCAGTGCTCGGTTGTTTTTATTTATTTATTCCCATATGGATTATATAAACAAAGCCTATACACCGAAAGAAAGTAGTTCTTACTGTTTCGCAACAGTAATATTTGCTAGACTGATGGATTTGCAAAATCAGTGAAATTATTTCAAGATTGTTATGTTTGATGAAACTTAAACACTAACTTAAAACTGGTTTTTAAAGAGAGATTTTTTTTAAGAAAGATAATTATTGAATTCGTAATAGATAACGAGATTCAATGAAAGTACTATCCAAACCTTGAAGAGTAAAATTGAGATAAATTTAGAGTAAAACGGCGTGTTCCATCAGTTGTACATGTATGAATTTTACTCTTTATAAAGAATGATTTACGCTTTGTTACTTTATAAAGAGGAAAGGTTTATCGTAATTGTTGATACAAATGATATTCAATGATTTTATTCTTTCGGAAAGGACTTTAAAAAAGAGTAAAAGCATTGAATATAATTGTTTCCAACAATTCTTTACAAAGTAGAAAACGTATGTTTGAATATTTACCCAAACAGTAAATTATTCTTTATAAAGAGTAAAATCCATATATTTTACCTTGCAACTGATAAATTTGCCCCGATTTTACTCTTTAGGGTTTGGAGTGTATGCATGTGATTTTATATCCAAAATGGTAATAAATATTTTAAAATATTTTTATAGATTGCTTATTAAATAAACTGTTGTTTTGGTATAAGTCGATAACCATTTCTTTTGGCAGTAGCAGTTTTACGTTAGAAGGAAAATACTGAATGAATTTAATTATGTAACAAATAACTTTAAACATAAAATCAAGTGTTAATAGACACAATCCTTACAAGTTTCCTTCGGCATGAATGAGGAAAAGAAAACATGCAAAGAAAGGGTTATGTTATAAATTTCGCTATGGCAGTCTTGCTACAACAATCGTCTTTTTTTGTTAGCACGTGCCTCGCGAGCCATCCCGCCATGCCAACTTGTCTTTTTCTACTTATACAGGCTCCTTTGCAGTCGTCCTCGCCGCGTCTAAAATTAAGTAGAAATAATGCGATTGCACGACGTGGCCACGATCCCATCCTCATTGTTATGCGCGGCAAGCCTTCGGCGGAGGGCCCCGTGGAATCTTGTCCCCGGGATTCCGCGGCGCGTGCACCATACGTTCGCGAAGCCGCGCGCATACCGACCGCCGGCGACCTTTGCGGACCAGGCGTAACTTTTGTTTATTACCCCATCAATTGCTCTCGCTACACCCGTCGACGGAAATAACCACCGTCGATTTGTAAAGAATTTACTGGTGCCATCGAACAACGCCAAAGTATTCCCCTCAATCGCTGATTACACGTAGCTAAATGACCGAAAAACGAAGCGGCGATTCGCTTTTCGGTCGTTAATCCATTCGCCAGGGCGAAAGAACAATATCGAACGCAGGGATACGTCCAAATTGCAGGTATATAAATTTCGGCGCACCCACCTACTCATCATCGTCGCACCTGTCCCAAGTGCAAACAACCATTACCCAAAAGAACGGTACCGGGCGTCGCGCTAACGCGCTCGGCGGGATGCCGTCGAAAAAAGAGAAAGAAAAATTCATAATGAACGGCACGAGCGCAAACTCGCCGCACACGCGCTGCTTTCGTAAGAAAGGTCGAGCGGTCCGCTGCTCGGACAGGCCTACAATTAAAATCCATCGCGAAGCCCTGCGAAATTTATCCGAGTGCGCGATAATTTCGCGGCGTGTATAATTTCGCCTTCCGATTTCGCACGCGCGTGAATCACGTCGGCCGCGAGATCGACGATTAACGTCGATCGGCGTCGGCGCGAGAAGCAGGAAGCGAAGAGAGTTTCCCTGGAAAGGAGAGCTCTCGTGGCTAGACCCGCGTGACCACCCGCGACGAGTCAGCGCGCTGGTGGGCGTCAGGCGCCTCTCGAATAACCGATCACCGAGGATACTGATTTTTCTGGGGATCGACAGAGTCCCCATGCGTTGAGCGTCATTTTATGACGGAGTTTCAGAGAATGCGAATTTACGCTCAATTTAATGAAAGTCGCTTTGAATTGGTCGATGGCTGTTAAAAGGATTTTTTTAAATTGTTTCGCTTAATAGTTCTCATCTCTTTTGAAACAAATAACCGCCTTTACAAAGTTTTTTCAAGTATTTAGTTTGTTAAAATAATTTTAATTGTTGTATAATCACTTTTATAAAATAAGTATACTTTAATTATCCTTTTAAACAAATCCTTAGGACTGAACTAAAATATAATTGCTCGAAAACACTTTAGTTAATATAAAAAAGTGTAACCAGATTTTTACATGTAATGAATTATTTAAAAAAAGCTCTCAATGGAACATTAAATGCAGTATATTTGACAAATGCTCTGGAGCATCACTCTTATGTCCAGAAACTTGCTAAATAATGTCATCAACAATGTTCACTCGACATCGTGATTTATGCAACTGTTAAATTTATTACTTTGCTATTTATTAGACATGAACATATACGTGAATATTGCATGCAACCAGTTTTCACCGGACCCCTATCACTATATTCCAAAACACACCAAGCATCTCTAACTATATTTTAACTCACTTTATTTTCACGCCATAATAAAAGCTGGATACATTTAAAATCCGTCCATCCGTATTTCCTTTATATCGTCATACCAGCCGCAACGTCGCGATCACATTAGCATTTAAATCCAAGTAACAGTCAACCCGCGGGCCATCCACTCGTAACTCACGGATCGAAATTAACTGTCCGAGGACAGTCTGCCTCTCGTAAAGTACGTCTCTCTCTTTCTGACGAAAGCCTAGCGCTGCTTCAGCTGCGATATCCACCTGATAAAAATGCATAAACGGCGCTCTCGCAAAGTACAAGCCCACGCGTGGCCGCAACGGCAGGAGACATCCCCGAGTCGGTTAAAAGTCACGCGGTACGATCGGCACTTCCTCGTGTGCGAGAAAGTGATTTCTTCATTTTCGCGCGAAAAGCAGATCAAGAATGAGGATAGATATTCGGCGTCAGCATTTGCGCAATCGCCGCGCGACCGCGCTAAGATTTACCGCTATGCTAATGTGTACTTAGCATTTTCCGTCGATTTATTTATAGCGGGAGAGCCGATAGACTGACGGAGCCGCTCGGGCTTGATTGAAAGGTCGGAGGTGCGCGAGAAACGGTGAATGTCTCGTGATCGCGATTTCATTATCTTTTAATTAGATGCGCCGATGATGTATTGAGCAGGTGTATTAATTAATTAGCTATGCTGCTATTACTCGCGGTAAGCTTTTAGTATTTGTAAAACTTTTATTCGACTTTCATTAGGCTTGCGACCATTGCTCTTATAAGTAATCCAAAGTTACGAGGCCGCGGTGTTTCGCAAGGAATAATTAAAACTTTGAATGTTTCCTTGTAATATCTGACATCTGCAATGCTTTCGGTTTTCCGCGAGGCAATAAAGAGAAATGATAACGAGTGTCCCGACGTGGCGGCGGCAGCGTGTAATAAGGGAGAATCGCAAAGGGAAGGGTAATCGGAAAAACGATGGCCAAACGGTACAGGTGCCCGGAGCCTCTTAACTCGCCGATAAAATCGCTCGCTTTCTCTGCCAGTCCGTCTCTCTTTTCTCTTTTCCTCGCTTAGTCGGGCTCGTCACGGGGATCTCGCGGACCACGCGCGACACTGACGTACACCGCGGGACGCTGCCGGACTATGCCCGCACTCTAACAGGCTGACTCCTACAAAAGCTGCCTCGAGGAGCTGAGACAATAATTTACCGGGGTGTCCGAGCCAACGCGAGCCAGGCGCCAATTAACTGCCCCCGACTGACGCTTATTTCGCCTACTTTTCACCGAGACTCAAGCTTCTGCCTCGCCGACGGCTGCTCCGGCAATGCGTCTCGTTATATTTTTTAAAGACCAACACTTTTTTTACTAAGAGACCAATTTAATCATTCTCAGTAAATATTTACTTCAGCAGCTCTTCTTTAATATTACTTTCAAATTAAATTCTTTTATTTGTATTCTAATCAATTTAGAAGAAATAATTAACGAGTACTAGAAGTAAATATTTATTCAAAATTATCAAATTGGTATTTTAGTGTATAAGCGAGGGCAATTCAATGATTAATCGCTTTGGAGAAAAAAGGATTTGAATGATTTAATTAGTTGCCGAAAGTCGATGGTGGTTTTTATCTTTTTTTTTCTTAAGTGCGTCTTGCAAATTACATTTTTTAAAATCGTAATTTATTCTGCGTTGAATTATGTTAATGTTTTATTATCTTACTATGTTTTTAACGTGAAAATAAGGAATCAATGTGTAAATCTCATATTTTAGTCGATATAAAAGTCAACGTTGACTTGATGAATAATAAATTTTCAAATTTGTATTGCTACCACATTCATGATTATTTTAATCAAAAAATCGTGATTTATTCCAAGGATTTTGGTCGCGAAAATTCGTCTATGTGCAGACTACCAGTCGATAATAATTTAGTAATGTTTACCTCGTGTAATTCGAAGGAAATTAAATTGTGAAATTGTTATTTAAAAAAAGAATAGTAGATAGAAATGTTAATAATTAATCACCATAGATCACGGTAAAAAGTAATTATTGCGCACAATATTTAAAGAACAATTTCAAACGAAAAGGCGACGCACAAAGTAAATGAGCAGAGAGCTGATTACGTAAAAAGGTTATTAATTAAATGAATTGGTCCGCAACAAAAATCGTCGTAAAGTGTCTTCCCGCTGAGTTCATGCGTCCGCGAGGTGCGTTTAATGCGACAGCGACGCGCGTACCCATCGATCTCCCGCGTCTCACTCTCTCTCTCTCTCTCTTTCCAGACTGCCGTGCCTCTGGCAAAACTATAAGCATGTATATGTTTACGTACATATACGTGCTTTCGTGACATCGAAGAGACCGAGCGGACGGAACGAGGCTGCAATTCAAATGCCGATCGTCGCGGCGCGATTCTCCTTAATTAAGACTTTGCATCACTGACAGGCTTCGACGTTACCCTCTGATTTTTCTGTGTGTTCTAGAAAGTCCGCCTCAATTATCCATATCTATCAGCTGCTGCCTCTGACGCTTTCTATTTTTCCTTTTGTTAACGATAACGCGGTACCGCGGATTTCGCTTGTCTGCTTAATTAATTCGCCCTGGTACTGCGCGGCCTGCGGTCTTCGCGATAGTCGCTAAAAAATAGTTTTGTTATAAAATTTAAAATAATTATCTTCGGAGTAAAATTGGTTTACTAGACAAATTCATGCAAAAATCGGAGCTTGCTAAAATACAATATAATTCATCCGCTAATGTGCCATCATCCTACTTTGTGAATTAGATCGCGCTGGCGATTAGCAACCACTCCAATTATTTAAAAAAAAAAAGAAAGAAAAATGGTTAAAATGTGTAACACGTATAGCACTTTTTTAATAGCATGACTCAACGAATTGAAATGGATCGGCAACAGGTGATTTCCCAATGTCGCGTTAGTTTTAAGTGCTGCCGTTACGGGAGATTAAAGCACATGCATATCGTTAGAAGGTTAGCTATATTTAAAGCATAAAGTTTACCGAGCTACCGATTTATGTTTTAAATTTATATTGAACGGCTGTTAGCTTTACGCGAGATCGATAAACGAAAAAAAATCTCGTTGAAGACGAATGTTAAATACTCACCGATATTATTAAATTTTTAGTTGCGCAATGGCCGGGGGTCACTTTGTAGTCGCTTGCCGGGTGACTCACGATTTACGAGTGCATATCAATTGGCCGCAAAGTAAAGAGAAAAACCGATCGGCCAGTGTCATTTTATTCAGATCGGATTGCTGATATCAATGTGTTCGATTAAGCTGGGGGTAAATAGAACCGCGGAGGTGGTATTACGCGTTCCGTCTAATTAACTCGTTTTATTTATGAACTAATAAATGTTCTGCTAACACTACTTGCCTCCTCTTTTAATTTTTCGCTAATTAAATGTCCCTCGCTGTTTTGCCTTTGCCGCGCACGCTAAATTAGTTGAAGTGAAATAGATTGATTTTTTTGACTCTGAAGTAGAGCGAGAGGTATATGTATATGAGCTGTAATATTCTGATTTACCTTAGAGTTAAATTAAATCAATTTATTGATGTAAAGCCAAATTTGGCTCTATGAGTTGTTTCATTACAATTGAATGTGAAATTTGACTCCAATTGTTTAATCTTGCATGTGACTAACGCGAAAGGCGAGTACCGTAGGTGAGCCAGATGAAAGAAAGAGTCGGACTCGCAGGGTTACTTGGTACGCATAGGTACATCGCGAGATTGGTGACGAAAATTATTTTCTCGCGCAATGCGACTGCTCGTTCTGTTTCCTGCTTTTACGAGGCTGTAAATTATTTTCCCGGGGCGTCGGAGGCAGTAAACGCAGGGACTCACGAAGAAAGTTGTAGGAAAGTACGCGCGCGTTACAGAGAGCTGCAGAAGTCTCGACTTTTTGGAGGGTGCGGTTAAAAGACGTTGGCGAAATTGGTAGTTACATGTGCAACGCGCAAGTTCCTTTCCTTCCTTAGTTGCTCCAACAGCAAGAAGAAAAGCCAAGTTATTTTTTATTTGATAAAAGATCATTTGGATGCAAAAACAGAACGATGACTGTTAATTTACAGAATTCCTTGCATTTTCAGTACAAGTTGATAGACAATTTTTTTAAAGTATTGATATGAGTTTTTAAAATAAAAAATGTCCTTAAGAAATCACCGTGGACTATCGCATATTCCTAATTTTATAATACTGAATCGAAAGTGACAAAAGCTAGAAATTATAATCATCAAATTACTGAACCGTCTGTCAATGCCGCTCTATTTAATAGAGTGTACCGTAATTATACGTGTCTAGCAAGGATGCTAATTCACGGAAATTACGTAATGATTATTAAATGGGGTGTACGATGCAAATAACTTCAATGAGCGAGTACTTAATTTGATGAACATTCAATGAGCCACTAATTCATAGGAGTTAATTAAACTTTATATACTTTTATAAATTTATTCAAATGCGACGTAGTCTGTCTCAATGTTTTGTATTGAACAAGAATTCCTCCGAAGCTGATCGTCTGCTTCTTATATTGGCCGAGGGCCCAGGGGCATCGTTATGACACTCAGTGTAAACACGCGAGAGACAAGCTGAAGATTAAAAGTTTTACGATCGAGGAGATTCGAGGAGACTCGCCGAGATCCACCGCCTGGAATGCATATTGAGCGTGTGAAAACTGATAAATATGAAAGGTGGAATCGTCGTTGTGAATGCATACGAGATAATTGTGTATTGTGGCGAGCTGATAATCAGTTACTAATCCTAATATCAATATATAATTATTACATGAGAAATCCATTTTTCTTGTTTATTTAAAAGCACAAAAGTCCAAAAAGATGTTGGTTTGTCAGAATAAATAAAAAGGATTCGTAACTATGTATTAGAATAATATGTTTATATATAGAGAAATGGAATTTGAAAAAAAGTAGAAAATAAATTTTCAACAGAGAAGAGAAAAAAAGTAGAAAAAAACGACCGACCGACTTGAAACAGATGAGTACCGCGTCCTCTGGAATCCGTAAATCTCACGAAGCAACGAGGGAACAAACTACAAGGTGCAACAATAATTAAAGGACCGATTGGCGTTTAGTTGGCGAGGCACGAAATAACCTCATAAATCAAGCGATCGCTCTCCCTCTCGGAATATAATTAGGTACTTGCATGCAACTCCTCTCTATCTCGGCAAGACAAAGGCGTCCGGAGGAGCCTATCCAACAAAGTCGCGGCGGGTTTGTGGGTCGCGGCCCCCGTCCACACGTGGCGCACTTACATCGCCCATGGGAAATCTGGCGCGCATGCAAATAAGTCAGCATTAATAAGTCGTTAATAGGAATGTGTCTCTCGATCAGCGCGCGCCTTCCACCTCCGCCGCCGATAAATTAGCCAAGCCCGGCAGTCGCGCGCTGATCGCGTCTCTCTCTCGCGCCACCTGAGTCGCGGGCCTAGAACCGGTAATTAACGGTCGGCCGTCAATCGGCAGCGGCGCGAGATGTCGACCGGCGCGGACGGGCTGTCCTTCAGCGGAAGTCGGAGCGACGTCGCGGTCCCCGAATGAATTATAAATTATCACCGGCTCCTCTCCTCTTCGGCCCCGTAAATTATAAAAGCTCGAATGGCGTGACGCGCGAGCGGCTCTCGTTACCGGCGATACGCGCCGATTCCATTAATCAGCCCTTCTCGCGCTTTTTCTCTCTCTCACTCCCGCCGTCTTATTATAATTATTATTGTTGTATCTGAGAAGGTGGCGGTCACGCGATCCTATAACTCATTGGCGGGAAAATTATGAACTTACGAATATATATACACGCGGCAAGGTGGATGTTGTTAGAGACCCAAGTAAATCATCGCGGGCGGCATTTTTTTCGTTGCTTCTTCGGGAGAGAGGAGAATCTCCGCGACGTTCCGTCGGCGCGGCAAACGAGGGCGATGAAGTTCTCTTATACGCACCGCGCCCCGGCGCAATTACTCGTCCTAGAGCCGATTAACATTGCGATTATTCCGCCCGGGGCAAGCGCTGATGAGATTCAATTTCGTGCACGCGTACACCTCCCCGCAGATTTATTGTCGTCGATTTATGCGTCGTGTAAATTCATGGGTAACAATGGGCCAAGACCGCGTCCGGCTAATTGTAACGAAGAAAGAAGTCGAGGCCCAACCGATCGGGAAATGCGCCTTTTTCCTAACGTACCGATTCGAACAATGAAGGAATTCATAATGAGGGTAGACGAGCGCAGATTTATCACTGGCCGCGCCGAGCGATTTATCGATCGATCTCTCTTTTGTTTTAACGGCGCTCGCGGAGGGTGTGCGCTCGCGATTTAGCGGCGCTTCGTCGCTGAAGGGTTTGGTGCGCTCGAAAGTAGGCTGCGAGCGCATCCACGTCGTGGCGTGTACATCGGCGGCCAATTATGCGCCCGCATTGAAATCGTCGGGACTTTGTAACGCGCCCGATGGAAGGCAATATTGTTGCGGGGTGTCAATTACGGAACAAATGGCATTATGGAGCGATTTAGAAACGCAATTCGCTCGTCATGAGCAACAATGACTGCGGACGGCTTTTAGAAACATCGCCCGCAATTATTGCTGACTTATGGACTGTCAGCGGTGAATTTCTAAATTTGCCCTGCTTACGTGTGTGCTTGTATGATAGTGAAATTGAAAACGATGCGATTTAGTTCGGGAACGCGGACTATTATTATACGCCCGAGACGCTGGCTTAACGTAACAATGACGCTCCGAGCGTCTGTGTTGTCTATTTATTGAAAATTACTCTGCGAAAACTATTCGATGGAGTAGGTGAGAAATTCTATACGACGCCGAGAATTCGCTAATTGAATTGTATTTTATTAGGCGCAAATTTATTCCGGAAATCTTTTTATTCGTTTTAACGAGAGCTTTTAATATTATCTGCAAAAAACACCTGAAAAAAATTCAAGCATGTACAGTCAGTCTGTCAAAATAAATTAGTGTCTTTTATTGATAATTTAATATAAAGATCATGTAGTATAATTTAATTGAAAAACTTTTCTCATTAAGCGACATAAAACACTTAGGTATCTACTTTAGATTAGCCAATAACTTTGAACTATTGCAGTAATTTCCGTAATGTAATTTAGCAAAGAAACCTTTAAAAGTATATCGTAAGTCGGGTGATTCAATGAATAATCGTAATTAACAGCCATGGAAAAATAAACCCTCCCTAATACATAATATTCTTTCCTCTTTGAGCAAAGGATACGACTTTAGTCCATTCGTGCCTATTTGCGTATTGACACTGAGCAACAGCAGGGAGCGCTTGACGACGGAACTTATACGCTGCGCGGGAACCGGTCCGACTCCCTTCAATTCGCACGCTCCCCATACAGTCCTCACGGTGGATTTCATAAAATTCGTGGCATTGTAGCGATCGGACTCTTCCCTAGGTGCACGCGATACCTCGCGGAAGCCTCGCTCGCCTGAACTTTGCGTTGATACGCGCACACGCGCGTGCACACACACATGCCGCAGCTAAATTATTAAGAACAGCCGATAAGGCCGAGATCGTAAATCGCTCTGCATCCAACGTCCGGGGTACCTTTAACGAATAGGCATGGAGCGTCGCCGTGCCCGCCTTTTATTGAGGTAGCGGTCTCGAGGTGGCGTGCTGTGCGAGTGCACGCCTAAGTGTAAGTGCGAGCGATCGGACGTTGACGTTGAGCGGAAATTTTTTAGTCTTCTTAATAAACGAGGGACTTTGTCCAAGCGGGGAGGGACATTCCGAATGAGATCGCGACGCAACCGTATAGGTGAGTCCTTTTTAGCTAGGGGCGGATCCAAATGCACGGTTACGTCGTATGGGGAATAATCTGTTCTTTGTGCTTTTCAATGAGGTTCCTTCGACGTGTGCCCTATGGATAATTGTAAAATGTCCGTTGAAAATTTATTAAGCATGTGCGTTATTATAGTTCATGCGTGTGCACTTACAATTTGTGAAATGTCTGTAAAATGTGAGTACACTGATAGAAAAGATTCTTTAACCCAAAGTCTTCGCGGCTTTAAAAAATAATTTTGCCATGGTATTTGAAATAAAGAAGTATGCATTAGCATTAAAGAAATATTTCTTAATAGTTAATGCGCGATCATCTTTACTGACAAAATCCTGTGGATGGCTTAATAGTTAATGCACCGTTTCTTTACATCTAATACTTACGCCTTTGGACTATATTAAATGCGCACGGCTTTATATTAAAGACACTGGCTTTGGATTAAAGGATCTTTTCTATCAGTGTAAAAGGTAAAAAAAACGAAATGAAATAGAAATGCTGCAGTGCGTGCATAATTGCTCGGGTAATCTTATAATAAATAAATTCGGGGAAAATATTGAAAATAAATAATATTTGATGATATTTTCAAGAGAAGAAAAGATTTGCTTTTATCGATTCCCTATAAAAAATTTGCTTTTACAATAATACAATAGGTACTTCAATGATTGTTTCATCCATGACAAACAAAGGAGCGACGAAAATATCATAAAACGCGGTTCTCTCTTTTGGAAAAAAATTGGACTAAAAAGACATATGCAACGTCCCTTCACTCCACGTCTCTGCTTGACAAGCATGATACGCGTGGTCTCTGCAAGCCCTGCGAAATCCGTCAGCCTGGGGGTCTCGCGTGTATAACGCTAAATTCCCTCCCCAAAACAAAAGCAGTGTTCGCTCACGGGAGATGCGTCCATGCAGATATATAAACGTGTGCGTTTCAATGTAGACGTATGCACGGGCATGTGTGGGTAGGCGTGGGCGCGGCTCCGCGGGAGGACGCGGGGCAGGTGCAACGCGGGTGCATGCACGGCCTGCGGCTACACACGGCCACGGACACCGCCAGTGTGCCATTCTAGACGCGGCCCGCGCGATTCGCCGCTGATAATCCGCCTTTCTTCTCTCTCACTCTCTCGGCCGCTCGGTGCGCCGCACGAGCGCCAGCTCGCCCATGGGAAAACGGGCGATGCAGCGGGGCACTTGCGAAAGGAGAAAGTCATCGCCGACGCTGCGTACATTATGCCTTTGGCGCTCGATATTCGATTAGGCCTTTTATTGATTGACGATTTCGACACGCAGACAACTCGCTAGCCGCGTCCGCGCGCTTATAAAGCTGGAAATCGCACTGCTGTGCCAACGATTATTATTTTTTCTTTATCAAGATGCAGACGACGGGACGGCTCGTTCAATTTTCCGCCAACTGTCATTACTTTCGTTTCGATTACCCCGCTCGTTTGCCGCTGTTGCAGTGTTCGCATTGTAGTTTGCTTAGCGTTATGTCACCTCGTGTGCCTCGGAATTGGTATAATGATGCTGGAAATGAACGGAGGACTCGCGGAGATATAATGAAAAAACTATGGTCGAGTGCGACTTCTGTTTTCGAATCTTTTCATTGGATAGTTCGACGAGCGGCGAGAGTCAGAAGTAGTACGTTTCACGTTTTATAAACAGACAAGAAACTCGGCAATATCAATAAAAAAGGATAGGGAGTTTCATTAAAATACAATAAAAGTATGTGCCCGACGCTAAAAGCTAAACGCCGAGATCATAAATAGCTAATTTAATAACGGCACGAAAGTTGATCGGTACATGGGAAAACCGTAACTGCGCCGACTTAGAGGCATCCACGTATAATTAACACATTTTTTGCCCATAACTCGGCAACGACCCCGCGGATGGAGGATAAATAATAAAACGTCAGTGTATATTTCGTTAAGAGGCTTGCAATTGTTTCGACGCAGAGCCTCGACCTCGCCATTTCCATAAATTCATACAAACTTATTTGAATGGCTCGTAAAGGAGGTTGGGCAATCGGCGTCCCTCATAGCGATCTCGCGCGCCGTTCCGGCGAAATTTCACTCTTCTTTCAAGCGTAGCCGACCAGCAGTCCCTCTAAAAAATAAATTAATTAAATAAAATAAAAAAAATATATATAAATATACTTTACTAACTTGACCTTTTTTTTAATTATCGGTGTAGAATTTTCTCGTTTCATTATATAGATTAAAATAAACAATTAACATGGCGAACTTGTATAGAATGACAAAGCGGATGGAATGGCGATAAATTGGCGCAGCAGATAGTCGTGCACGTATGCCGCAGCCTGAAATCTCGCCGGAGTCAAGTTCGATCGAAGCTAGCCTATATAATATGGGCTTTCCGCGAGCGGGCATGTGACCGATAGCAGCTTCAGGTCGCTGATTGCTGGCATGCCTGCACAACTGCATAAGCTCATATTGTAGCTGCAGTTGCAGATCCTCCTCCTTTCACCTAGACTTGCTTTTCTTGCACATCCTTTGCCTTTGCCAGCTTGTTATCGCGATCATTCTCTCTCTCTTTCTTTTTATCCGAGGAATTCACCGTGTTTTACCGTTTCTAGTTTATATACGCAAAATTGCGGATTTATAGATTTTATTGCGCATGCGGAGATTGTAGATTGGGATTTATAACTAAAGTTCGTTATAGAGGTTAATTAAAATGATACAAGTATACGTAATATTATTTTCATATAAAAGCGCAGCAATAAATAGATATACGCGAGCGGTACAGGCTTCCCGGCAGTTTTAAAGATTAGCAAAAGTTTGCGTTCGCGCAAGAATTGTCGAGTAGAAGTAAAAAACGAAGGGAGGATAAACATTAAATTGGCGTAAGTAAACGAAATTTCCTCTCAATGGAGCGCGTGGAATAAATCTTTTTCCCGTTCGACCCATTAATGATTTTTTTGCTGCCAATGCGCGCCGCATTAGTTGCAATATATGCACGCGGATGAGTCATCGCGCGGCGGTCTTCCTGCACGAGGCACGCCGCTAGTCTCCTCGACTGCAGAATCAGATTCCCCTTTCCCCCCGCACGATGACTTTTTCCTCTTTGTCCGCGCGCGCGAGCTTTGTAGAATTACGCGCGCGATAGGTATAAGTACCTGCCTCGCTCTCGACTCTGCCGACTTATTAGGGCGATTTCTCGCCGAGCGATAAGGATCTTTAATTATGTTTTTGATTTTTTTATTTATTTATTTATCTCGGCGCCGCGAGAGTCCCGCGCGTTTATCGCAATTCCCACCTTGAGCCAGGTGGGGGGAGAGAGCCGCCTAGGCGTACACGCACGCGCGCCGATCGTGCAATGATAATTTAGCCGCGCGGCCTGAGAGTGGCATTAGCATGACATAATTAATTTCCGTCCGGGTGGCGCGAGCCCCGATTAAAAAGGCATCCGATTTAATTGTGAAGAGCGCGATGAAAAAGCCATTGCGTCAGCCGCGTTTCGACGCACTACGCTCGTCTAGATACCTTCATACCGTACAGTCCAACCCTCTCGGCGACGGCCAACTTTTTCCCCTCAACTTTTTGAACTTGCTTCCTTGAAACGGCCTTTCCCAGTCGCGCGTTAAACAATTTCGCGTCTTTTCCGCTCGACGGAACGAGTTAATTTCTTCATTGTCTTGTCGCTATCGGGAAATTAGATTAAGATTAATAAAGCAGCGCGCTGGTTAAATTTTATTTGCTTAACGAGCAATTTCAATGGTTCTACTAGAAAAGAAAGAAGAAAAATTCCTGAGTAATTAGCACCTTTCGCGCGTCCGCTCGCGCTAACCAAATCGTTACCAATAAACTTCACTTTGTACAATGGAGCTAATCAAACTTAATCCCTTCATCAATATCAACCAAGCATTAATCAACGCTAATCGCACTGCTCGATTGAGATTAAGCGTATAATATACTAAGAGAGCAACAGCGCGATCGTGAGCATAGCCCCGACCCCGCGAGTGACCTTACGATTTTCTGGAATCGCGCGGTGCCGATAAAACCGTATCTATCCCCGTCGGAGCTCGGAGTGCAACGGCAGCTCTACGCCATGTCCTCGTGTTTTTCACCTTCGATTAAGTGCAACTGCACGAGGCGGGAATTACCAATCGGTCGCTTTATACGGCAACGATTCCGCATCGTCCGAGGATGCTCAAACGCGTCGCTTTTCTAATATTCACCTTGTAAATAAGTTTACCTTGTATTATAAGTTTGTGGGAGCGATAAGAGCGCAGGCGCCGATATTGCGGCATCAGACTGCGCAAAAAATCGGACGCCGATTGGTCTGTTGCGCGCTTTGTTCCCGCCACGTCATGTGGATTGTGCAAAAACGCACCGAATCGTGAGAACTACGCGTTCCTTTTTAGCGTGTACGCATCAACCCCCGCACGCACCCATGGGATATTAACGAGAGTTTGGTACAAGGAGCAACCACGAGGAGATGAACTTTCCGAGGGCGCACACGAGCGATTGACGTGTCGCTATGACGGGTGATACGACCTTTCGCATTATCGTCCTCACTCGTCTCTTTTTGTTTTTTAATCGCATTTAGAATGTACTAATAAGCGATTGTCGGTTTAAATTATACTTAAGTGCCTGTGATCGGAATAAGAATTATATAGACAATTGTATGTCACTTTATTATATACACTTGTCCTTACGTATTGAATCGGCGAACTTTGCTTGCGCGAAAGTGACAAGTAAAAAGAGATGCTACTTTCAATCTAGAGCTTCTTTACGATCAAGAGGCGCGGTAGCGCCTCGAGGCAAGTCTGAGTTTTCGAACGACGAGCGCTCGAGGTCGCACCGCTACCTCTATATACGTTGATATTGGCCTTTTTCCCTGTACATCATTTTTGTTTTTACATTTATACATGTTTTATTTTAAGCGTATACGCCAACTTGCTGTAATAAAAGACATTTGGCAAAAAATGATTAACTTATTCTCCACTGTAATTACAATTAAAATTGCGTAGGCTAAACCATTCTATGGCGACTCTTGTTATCAGAATAAAAAAATAAATTACCCGAAGCATATCTAAATAATCAATAAACAAAAAAGTGAAAAGGCGAGTCTTAAAATCTCCGCATAAGACCAACCTGGTAACGGTACTTAAGAAAGTCGTATATATAGCCTTCTGCATCATTTCCAGCGATCCATCGTGGAAAGCCCGAGATCACGCAGCCGGCAATCGACGCGTGAAAAATCGATTGCGAGCCAACTTCGGCGCAGCCTCCTGCGCACGAGATCCGATTTTTCCGGATAATAGCGCCGACCGCGATAATTCGCTCACGCACAAGTGCACCCGCGTCGATGTAATCAAGGTGCGCGCTCCGCGACCCTTCGCCGCACCCGGAAACAAGCTCGCCACGAGTGCTTTTTTTCCATAGGCCGGTGCCGTGTGCGTGCTCTCCGGCCATCTAGCGGGCTCCATCATCGCTCATCGACATGCAAATGCTGACCGCATCGCCTTGATTTCGCCTGCCCTCCTCCAATGGGGAGAGGTGCTGCGTGGTCCCGATCGCGCGGGGCCGTTCATTATCGTCCATCATTTCTCCCAAGCGCTTGCTAATTGTGCGACGGCATTCGTCTACTTTGGCCGAAAGCTGAAGTTTCTTTTTTTTTTAGACGGGAGATATTTTAATTTAGTTTTTCATAATGTTTTGAAATAATGTTATCTGTACAAAAAATTAATTCACTCTGCTTTACTAGTCGTCGATGGATAAGTTGAAGTCAATGGTGATATCGAAGAAAATGTTGACAAAATTAATTTATTAATAAATATAAATGGTCCAATTTCACGGTAATTTATACAGTCTTCTTAATCAGCTTCGCTGATCTCTTTATAGAAAATTAAATTAAATCGCACGTTTCTCACAGTCAGTGGCAAAATAAAAAGACAACAAGCGCAAGCAGCGTTACCAGCAAACAGCCACCGGATAATTAAGCGATCTCTTTCACAATCGACTCAGCGCCACGCAAATTACAGCTACCGCGCCAAAAGAATTAAAAAAAGGACCGAGCCAAATAACTGACTTATAAATCTTCCCTCGGAAACAATCACGCTGCACCATAATGACAAACCCAGCGAATTTTTCACGCACCATCACGCGGAACACTCTTTGCAGAGCTTCGACCATACACGGACACAAGCGGGCATTCAATTAATCCGAAATCGATATAAGACTGCCTTGCCGTGGGGTTTCAATTGCTCAAGCTCCGTGCTCGAAGTCACTCCGGGTGCACCTGCGCCGGATTACGAAAAAACAATTTGGAAAACGATAATTCGACTCTTGCGAAATCGGTCATTATGCCGCGGTGGTATTAGGTGCGCGCGTCGCCTGCATTTTGGTCGAGATCCCGATCGAGTTACGCCGATTGCCCTGGTCTTTTATCGCGTCCGCAACGTATGCGGCCGCGAGTCTAATTTATGCTTCTGTTCGGAGAGCGGATGCCTGGAGTGTGTCTTAAATCGATAATTTGCTCGTGATTGTCCTCTTATTTTTAGGCACGACCGCTACAGATTTTTTTGGTGCGATCGAACGTTGATGCCAGTATATAAGGCGAGTCTGCTGGCATAACAATGGCGCGTTCACAAAGTAGTCCATTAGCGAAGATTCTGATAGCCGTTGGAGGTAAATATATATATATTTCCAGTTTTTCCTTTTGATCGCTTGTTTAGATTAAAGCAGTTCGCTTAGTACAACGCAAAACTAATTCTGCTCTCGAGTTCGTTAAATAGGATTTTCGCTTAGAGAGACATAAATGCGTACTCGCAAACAGCATAATTCCATAATTACGATGGACGCGAAGATAAACACGCCCGCAGCAATTGAACGCTGCTATATAACGGAATGACGTACTTCTGATTAGATACACGTAAAAGAAACGAGCCCCATGAAGATGTTTTTCACAAGTACACTTGCATACACGCGTCATTCCGCTGTGCTATGATTTTCCACTTCTGCCCGCAAGAAGAGGACTTCAGTCTGCACAGACAAATGCGCACGCGAAGAGGGCAGAATTGCGCAGTTGGCGAAATGGCTCACTTATGCCGCAGAAAAAGCTTTGGCGTGCATTGACCAGAGGCGCGCACCCCCATCGAAGACGAACGAGTTCGAAATAAAGCTCTGACGAAGGCTGCGAGGTAAACGATACCTCCTCGCCTTTGTACATATCCATCCTCGCCTTATTAGATCACGTTTTTTTCAAGCGCTTGTGAACACGCGAGTGTGCGTGTAAGCACGAGCGCTGATATTCGTCGCCTGGGGCCGCTTTCGCATTAAGCGCGAGAAAGTGGACGCGCGCGGGATGATCATGGAGGCAGGAAGTATATGCTTGATGGATTCGCCGTTGAAAGATGAGCGCGCAGTTTTGATGCGCGTGCAGGCACATACATACGCACGGAACAATGGAATGGACCCCTCGCGTCGAAGCATTATCTTTCGGAATTGCGAAGGTAAAAAAAGCAAAAGCAGTTTGTAAATTTACAAGCAACATTGTCTCGTATGAAATTTGCACAATTGAGTCGACGATTACTTATCAATAATCGGAGAATTATATTATATCGTGGCAAGGAAGGGCGATTGACCGACGCCAGCCTTGTTGTAAAACTATATATAAACACCGGGACCGAAAATGAGACGTGACCGGTCGAAAGGTAATTTAAGCGTAACAAGAGAGTCGATCCGTAATAGATTCTTATTTTGCAGATCACGATCCTTGGAAGGAAGGAAGCGATCGGTACATACTATACACCTGGCCCGAAAAAAGATCGGCGGTCGGCGCATTATGCAAAGTGAACCCTTCTGTGATCCTCGCCTAATAAATGCTTGTCAGCGAAACGAGTTGACATAATGCACCGCCTATTAGCCACGAGTAATCGAATGAGCAAGTAGTGCTCGTAAAAATATGGGACGAAAATTATTTAAAACGCTTAATTATTTGAATGATGTTCTTACGGTGTCCTTATTCAATTAATTTTTGCCGCCGGTCTATACATTCTGTTAGGCCGGATCGCGATAAATCTCTCTCGAATTGAGATATAAGCGATATCGGCGAGACACTTGGCGCTTGAAAGGACTTACAGCCACACTCGAGTGAAACAGAGGAATTCAAGCGGTAATGATACCATTTTTAATTATAAGCTACTTTAGTGGTCCAAAGAACGGAACCCCGATATATACGCTTCCGATTTGAAAAAATCGGCGCGAGCGTGCTATCGGTACGGATTAAGCGCATATTAGAAAGTATATATGCCACATCTTGCGGATGATCGTATCTGCCTAACGCGTCTTTCATAATACATCTCACGCTATATCGTTTGATTTACCGTCGCCTCCTGATTTTGCAGGAATCGCTCGCCCGCGGAAAATCTCCTCGCGCGATCGATATAACTCTGCGTTTCCATTTTGACTTCGAGAGGGGCAAGATAGTGATCGTAAAGACTTAGCACCAATGACACTTCATAAGAGCCCGGAGAAAACGATCGCTTTTGAGGCTCCACGCGAAACCCGCACCGAGTACACCTTTTCCTCTTCGCGCGCATAACGACAACCACGACGAGCTGCGTCGCCCATAAGTGGATTCTCGTTAAGGCGCGCGCCTCGTGCCAGCACCATTGCGCGCGTTATGTATATTTGCGACGCCCACGCGCGCGCACACGTGAGCTTCTCTCTCATTTTTTTTATTTATTTATTTATTTTTTTTTTTGTTGAAAATTCTTTCGTGACCGCGTTCTCGAAACACCGGAATAAAATCAGCCAATACTCCGCCGCAGTCAATTATCGAACTTTCGAGGTGCGCAATAAAACGAATTGTAATGGGATATCTGAGCTTACTTGCGCAGCGTAAAATTTACCTAATCTAATCGGCCAAGTACCCTCGGGCGCGTGCAGACACCCACGATGCTGGGCAGCCGTTGTCATGCAAAATTTACTGTCCATCGCAATTTTTTTCCACCGATTAATTTTGGATTTGTTTCCGAGGATTTATGCAATATTAATTTGTCGGCTGCACTTTAATTTAAAATGCATAAAATTGGTCCTCGATAAAAAACCGTTGCGAATTAAATTAGCAAAATACTTTCTCAAAGAGGGCTAAAGCAATAAAGAATATGAACTAGTTTTAATAATAAAAAAAATAGTTTTTTTAAATCAGGTATACAAAGATCATATTAACTAGACTTAAATTATAACTGTCTGATAGGGCATGCCAAATTTCAGGCAGTACAGCAGACACAAGTTTCTGCGCACGTACATTTTACATATAGAAATTGTACATTTTCTAAAAACAGTATTTATTTATTATTTTTTTAATCAGCGCCACTGGGAAGATAGAAACAAATTATTTTCTTTATTTGAAAATTCGGATTGTTGCACAGCTTTCTCTTTGAGCTAGAAATCAAAAAACTTTTCTAATAAGTTGCAGAGCATCTTCTGTGATTTACTTTTACGAAAATAATAAACTATTTTGTTATCGCTCTGGACATTGTTTTATCTTATGATCATCAGACTAAAATATTATAATTTATGTGCATTAAAATTGCATTGGATCGAATTAAAAAAAATTTCAATTTTGATTTACAAACTTCTGAGTGAACTTATCAAGTAATTTCACTTGTTTTGATGATGCAGAGTGCATTTTAGTATTTTAATTTACCAGCAGAATGTGTTAACAGTAGAATTCACTTGATCGACTAACACATTTTTAATGCTTGCACATATTGTCCTTGCAGTAATTCATTTACATTAATTTTAGCGTATCTCGTTGACCGGTAGATTTATCCAGAGCGTTAAGAGCGCGGGCGGCTTCAGCGACGTTGCGACAGTCTGCCTACGCGCGCGTCTCTCTGCCGCACGCGATTTTTCGGCCGCGAAACTTTAAGTACACGTTGCGACATTGCGCCTGCGCCGAGAGCTTAGCCGAGCCATTAGGAAACAGACGCTCGCGCGTAAATCATATTACGAGTCCCGCGGCGGCTCGGATTTCAATCGGCCGTGCGCGCGCGCTAGCGAGTCCTGAAGTGTCATTACGCCGTCGCCTTTGCGCGGGAGTGCCGATTTTTCTCGTCTCGCTCAGTCTGAGGGGAATTATGAATGAGGGCGAACTGATGGTTATAATTTTGCGGGATCTAGCTGATACTTACGGCGTATTTATCTAGTACACTTAATTGGGTAATTTATTGCGAACTGGCGAGAAAAAATCGTCGCTTAATTGCCGGCTGTTATTGTTCTCAACGAACGCGCCGAACTTACAAATGCGTGAATATAATTTTCCTTTGCGTAAGCCATGATTTTAATTATTATTTTTCCTTTTTTTCGAGTTGTATTTTAAACAAGTAGTATAACAAAGTAGCGCAGCAAACCAAACATTACTTTGACTTGAAAAAGTGTCAGTGAGCAAAATCAGAATTCAAATGATGCTGAGAAATATTTATTTAGCGGGACTAGCCACACTCACTATTATAACATAATTCATTTGAAAAACAATCTTTATGAAGAGAATTGAACAGTTAAAATGTAAGAACAAACATGGTCACTTATACCGATAATTTTGAGAGGAAACAGTAATTCCCGTAAGCAAAAAAAATGTTATTAACATAAATCTGCTTATAATTTTTTCGACTCTGCCATCGTGACTTTTATCCACCGCTAAAATGCCTCATCGTGCATCACGTATACCTGCGCAGAGATCAACTGGACGCTCTCGCATCCGCACCCAGGCGGTCAGAACTTCCGCGTTTTCCGCGCTCCTCGATCGGGCGATCGTATTGCAAGGCGCGGAGGGCAAGGCGCGATACCTCGGCCGGGATTGACTGATTAACGGGCCGGTGTCTCCGCGACGTACATACCTTATGCGCGGCTCGGCGATACGCAAACCACGCGGCGGCTTTTATTGAGTGAGCGACGCGCGGCGCACGCGCTGCAATTAATGGCTCATTAAAATGCGCCTCGCAAGCCCGAGAGAAAATTCGCGGGAGCCGCTGCCGCGCAGAATCGCACTTATATTATATACGCTCCCGGTCTCCGGCCTTTTTGCGGCTTAACGACGCCGCTGATTTATACTTTATATCGCGCCGCGTTAAAAGGGTGTAAAATCATTTATAAGCGCCGAGCGAATGTTTCTCCTCAATGTTAAACAAGCGTGTGAAAACGTGTTACTTTCTTTCCGATCTAGAATCCGATAAGACGGCTAAATAATTCGACTGGACTTTTTTATACAAAAACCTACACTATATAAAGCCCAGGTCGTACTAGACGGGTTAATCGTGTACGCCGGCCTGTTGGTTAAATGGAAAAATAATCACGAGTTTGTGGTGCGTTTGTATACGTTTCACGCGAGGTTCATTAGCGAGTTTCTCTTAAAAAAAGGGTGATCCAGTTTTACGGGCGATTATTCCAAATGGACTTGTCAACGCAATCGATTCGGTCGATCGTATCAAATCGTCGGGCTGGAGCGAAAAGGGGTCATTTCGGAGTTCAGTTGGAAAAACTGCCATTTCACCATCTTTTTCAATGGCGACGGTAACTTTTACCCTTTTTTGTTCCAGATTGACGAAATTATCTCCGCTGTTTCGCGCGATCGACTCTATAGCTCGCGGAGGCGCCGGAAGCAGCGAGAGGCCGCGTGCTACGCTCGAGCAACGTTGCCGTGGCTGCACATCAGCCATTAATATGCGGAAGTGGCGCGACCACCGCCGGGGAGTTAATAAAACGCCGAACAGCGCTCGAATTCGAGCGGACGCTTTATATTAATTTACAGCTGGTCGGCCGGTGTGTCTTTTGGCCGCCGATCGTAGATTCGCCCACAGAATCTAGTTACAGTTATCTCGTGCATTCACGCTAGGACAACGCGCGACGTTGCCGAGCAATTAATTAGCCGGGGGTGCCTTTAGTATGCTAATTTTCGCTGGGTGTACATAACGTGCTTGAGATCGCGGGTCTGCTTTTTTGTCAGTGTTTCTGCAGGTTCATTAGACTCTTTCAAAGTAGCCCCTCTATACTTTTTAGAACTTTGGCGAACTATAGGGTAAACCAGGGTAAGTCACCACAGCTAAGGAAAAGATTAAAATAAAAAGTACACAAACATGGAAGAAATAAATTTTACTTGACTGCTTTAATTCGTGTATGATTACGTACGAAATACATACCAAAACTACTTTTTTATATTATTTGCTTCTCGGAAAATTACGTTTTTTATACACTATAGATACCACAGGAAAAAGTAAATAATCTTCAAACATCAATTACAACACTTTTCCATGTGGTATTAATTTTATAAAAATAGATAAAAGTAAATAAAATAGCAGCGTTCCTTTTTTAACTACACGAATGTAAGCATGAGGTCACTAGTAATTATAAAAAACTGTACTGCGGACTCACAGTGAAAGACATAGAAAATTATCTATCAAACCCGATACCGTCAATTGACGACTGAAAAGGAACCAAATATATTAAAGCGAAACTTCGACAATACTGTGGCAAAGTAATAGAAAATTCCTAATACATATCCAGAGTGAATAGCAGAAGAATCTGTTGTAAACAAAGGAGATATAGCTTTATGGCATCTCGCCCCGATTTACTTTAAGATAAAGTTAGTGTTCAACGACTGCTTACATTTGATTTATTTTTAAAAAAGTATTTACGCCGTACGTCTACTGAGGCGACATTATGCAAGAGAATATTTGCAGAGTCGCGGGCGTATTTCCTATTACCCCCCGCGTGAGATTTTAACGACGTTTTACTCCCTCTTCTCACGCACGTTGCGCAATCGATCGACTCTGCTGCGAAATGATCGATCTCCGGCTAATTTGTTGTATATTATACCTCGCTGGAAGGATGGTGAAGGCGCGCGCGTCGTTTAATGCCGCTTTTCCCTCGTTAGAGCGTCTCATAATGACACTAAAAGTGGCGTTTATATATACGTAAGTACGTAGAGAGAGTGAAAAAAGGCGACGAGCAGCCTGGTAGACAATGCAAGGATACGGCACGGGCGAATCTCACTGGCAGTGCCACAATAAGAATGGCTCCGGTGGGCATTAACATAAAAGCGACAGGTCGCTTGCCTCCCGTCGATTACACCCGGCACTATTACGGCGCATCGGCAGCGGGCCGTACGCCCACGCGCACCGCGGAGTAGTAATGAGGCCCGACAATGGCCCCGGCGAGGACGAGCGTTACGTACGAGGAGAAAGGTGAGCACGCGGCGGCGCGAGCGCGATTAAAGAAAGCGACACGCGCGTGTGTCACAGCGTTCACACGCCCCGAAAGTGCGCGCGCCTACCGCGCCTACACGCGTACGTCTCGCCTGGCCGGTGTGGGAGCGAGAGGTGCCGCTTATGTGCGCCGTCACTTTCTTTCGTGATTCGGGCTGTACGAGACAAATTCATAGGTAGAGAGAGGTGCGTTATAAGGCGCTCCGAGCAAATTTCACGCTTCATTTCCAATTGCAGAGGCGGACATTTAATGAAGCTAATGCGCTTTATCTTTCGTTTATTCTGCTTTTTCAATTTAACCACCATTTGTCCGCTCTCAATTTAATTGAGATCATTTTTTAAACATCGGGTTGAAATTTCATTTTTCTTTTTTATTCCGGCGGATTTAATCAATTTAACATGATATTTATTAGCGATGGAACATTTGCTTTAATTGTCATTTATAAATATTATACGTGCAAATTAATTTTCACTTTCTTTGTCATCTGGGCGAAAAAAGTCAATATTTAAATTGAAAAAAGTTGCAATACCATAATGTATCATAATGTTTTAGCCGAATATTTTGGTGTTCGCTACAGTGGATGATCTAAACAAAATCTAAACGCGTTATAGGTGAACGCAACATTTAAAAAAATCGTACAGTTAAGAAAGATTGATTTGACAATATCTCTCCTTAAACAGTTGCACGGTACTTTAAGCGTCGATGGGAGTTTTCACCTTAAAGATTGCGTATGAACAAAAAAGATTTTGAAATGCAATTTAACAGGCAAGAAACGTCTAAAGAAGCCGTGCGAAAAAACTGAAATTTGGAATAATTTTTGAATAATTGAGTGGAAAGATGCAATGGCAAGAGGCGCTGCCGCATGGAAAGCGGTAGCCGACAGCAGCAGTTGCACGCCGGGGAGATGCAGCTCCAGTCGCTTCCTCTCTTTCTCTCGTGACTCTGTCGGGTGCTGCACAAGAGTCGGTCGAGCGAGTGCAGGCGCAGATCAGCGCTCGTGGTGGT
Organism: Sycophila sp. Sp_5; assembly: GCA_018906775.1. Classification (NCBI taxonomy): domain Eukaryota; kingdom Metazoa; phylum Arthropoda; class Insecta; order Hymenoptera; family Eurytomidae; genus Sycophila; species Sycophila sp. Sp_5. The sequence goes on from JACCID010000015.1 coordinate 1,108,053, forward strand.
GGTAGTAGCCGCGCTCCGTCGAGTGACCTCACACCGCGAGTCGGAGGAGAAAGAGTCCCGAGAGCAAGTGCACGCCGAGGTACATCCGCCTTCTTCTTCGGCGCGACTATTTTTTCCTCTCGTGGGCGCGCTCCTTGCCGATCCCGACGTTTCCAGTTTATGGGGCGTCGGGGAGTCTTCGCTTCCTGGGTGTGTCCGTGCGCGTCCCTCTCTCGCGTGCGTTTCGTTGCGCAAGAAATCCACCCGAGCCTCCTCGTTTCATTATTTTTTGCTTTCTCGAGGCGGGAGGGTATAATGAGCGTCGAGCTGTTGCATCGACTCTCTTATGATTCATCGGCCAAATCAAGTTGCTTGACGCGCGATTAGGCTCGTCCATTATTTATAGCTGGGACGCGAGCGCGCACTCCACGAGGGTAATCGTTTTTCAATCGAGGCACTTTGTTATAGGATTTTCCGGGGCTAATATACTTTTGCGCCGCGACGATTGCTCATCGGCGACGGGAGCTGAGATTTCTTGAACTAGTTCGGCTTGCTGAGAAGCGCCAAGCTTGGGGAAACGGATTTTTTTTCTTTTTGAACATATTTGCATAAGAAAGCGTCGCGGTGTATTAACGGGTAATTTTCTTCTACAGTCGGGGAGAGCGAGTGATAATGCCTTTCGTTCGTTTCACATTTCACTCGTCGCCGAGGTTCTTGCGTGCGTGCTTCGCTGTGCCTCTTCCTCGCATTTTCTCCTGATCTCCACTTACACGCTCTTCCCTTTCCTTTTCGTCACTGTCTTTCTTCGTAATACCTACGCAACTCACCTATGCATACTTGATTGCAACCTTAGATTCTATTATCCTGCCATTGTTACAGTATATTCGTGTAAATTGTTCTTGTAATTTAGCGTTAATCGTTCACAAGAATATGCGTGAAAAAAGAATTATTTTCCAAGATTGTACACTAATTCGTACAGTATATAAATTTTAAGGTTTTTGATAAATAATTTTCTTATCTAAAAGTTTCAATGACAACTCCAATAATATTGCAATTAGAATCGAGAAAAGTGTTTTGAGTAACTAGCAGTAGTACGACAAGTTTCGTTCACCTAGAATAAATGTTGATTTATTGCTATTTAAAATAAATGGTAAATTTATGCAGCCTTTAAAAAAATCGTCAAATAAATGAGAATGATTACACTTGAAATATTTTTTCTTACCTCTCGTTTGCATAAGATTAAAATTATGAAAAAGGAACATGTTAGCCTATGTAGAAGTAATTTTAGGTGTAATTTTATGCTGACTAATTTGCTTAGTGCACCTATGACTACCGATATTTAAAGCTTTCTTATTAAAAATCCTTGTTACAATAAGGATAATTAATAACTCGCAGATTTCGAATTAACTTGACTATGTTTTATTAAAAAAAAAAAAATTGATAATGTGAAACATTAATGTAACAGCAAATTGTTGAATCAAAGTATTCGAAACAACTAAATCTCTACTGGAAAAAGTGAAAAATGGAAAAGATGCAGAAGTCAGTGCGCACATGCATGGATCCAGAAAAAATTGCGAATGAGCGACTACCAGCGACGACGCTCCCGCGGCGTAGCAATATGTAATAGAATGCCTGGAGTGCTGCAGGCCGGAAAGCAGATAGCGACTTTTTGACCTTCGCCTTGTAGGCGTTTAATCCTGAGGGGGCATCGGGCCACGCGAGTAGTCGGCGAACTTTGTCTCTGAGCAACCGAGTCATTGTCCTCTTTTCTTTTACTCCCCTGTGGATGCATACACGCGGCGATTGTGTGTCGTGCATCGGCGACCCGAGGCCCTCGTTACCGAGGCGCGGGAGTCGGTAGCAGGTTCTTTCTCTCTCTCTCTCTCTTATTGGCTCACCGATAACTTTTATTTTCGTCTCGCTGCAGGATTATTGCTGTGAGCTTCCTCCGAGTCCAGGAGCATTGTCAGCTCCGTTTCGACGATTTATATCGATCCTCCGGAGAAGGAGTTACGCAATAATTGATGGAATTTTTCTGGATATCTTTTCTGGGACTTAATGGAATAAAAAATAACAAATTTGAATCAAGATTATAAATATGAAATATATGCCACGAAGCAAGTGCAAAACGCGATCTTATTTCTCTGAGTTTTAAAAAAAATGTCAACAATTAAAAATTCTTCTCTTTCTTATACTGTGTGAATTTTGTGTTTTTGCAGAGGTCGAGTAGCAATTTTTATATACGAGTAGCGCAATGCATAAACCAATGTCGCGAACGACGTAAAACGAAGGGGTCGGTAGTAAAGTGTGCGCGTCCGAGTTGAAATAATGGCGGTGGCTGCCGTCCACGAAGCAGCGGCGTTTTATGGAGCATCGCGGCTCCGTCCCGGATCTATTGCGCGATGGCTCAATACCGAGCAGTAATCGGTGATGGAGGACCTGCGCGGTTCTGCATAATCAGCCGCGGAAACCAAGAGGCTACCATGAGGACGTCGCAAAGTGATTTTTTAGTTCATTTTGTCCCATATGCTATTGCTATTACTCAGGTAATTCTGTTTAAACGATGAGATTAAAGAATGCACATTTATTAAAAATATTCACAATATTAAAATCATTATAATGATATTTTGTATTCGTGTAAGAATATTGCGGGTGAGTGGCCTGCCAAGCTGCATTTCATGAAACTAAGGAGAAAAAATGAGCAGAACACTGTAAAAATCAGTGTTATCAGGTGTTAAACTCTCATTGCTTAGACCTCGTGTTTCCAATTACAGCAGGTAAAGAGTGGCGAGGAGAGAGGGAGAGAGAAAAAGCACGGCGCGATCTCGTCCACCACACGAGGTCCCATCGTACGCCCGCATCTCGTGATGGCGCGGCGAGAATTTCGGACTCTAATTATCGGCGCACGAGCACACGTGAGAATCGTCGGGCCTCGAGCGAGTTCGGAATATTGCCTCCCTTTTTCTTTTTGGTTTCCTTCACTGCCTGGGCGTCCCTTATGCTCCTCCAGATGCTCCTTCCTGTTTTGCAGCGCCGGTCCCTTAAGGTTAAGGTCCCGCCGAGGCGTAATCACAGGAAACTATCTTGTCTTCTCGTTAAAGAGCGACGAAAACAGCATCTGCCATTGGGGATTTACACAATGTCGAGGCCGATCCCCGAGAATCAGGGAAAAAGCTCGCCGAGATCTTGTAGTGCTCAAAATGTTCTCAGCGTAAAAGATTCTTTATTGAATCGCGGGTATACACTTAAGTGACTGGAAGATGTACAAAATAAAAGAGAAAAAAGAGAGAAAAGAGTAAGAAACGAAATACGCGAGATTCGTTTGAAAAGGCTGTGCGCCGAATGGAGAAATGTCGCGTATGCAGCGTGTATATGGAAGCGAGGTGACCGCGCGCGCGCCTCTAAATCACCGGATTACCCGCTGATAAGGGTCTCTCGCGGTCTCGCCTTTATCTCTCGGTACTTATCTCCATTCGCCGATTTCGCCCAGTTCTTCTCTCTCTTTCGTTATAGTTTCCGCGCTGTTTCTCCGTTCCTTCTTTCTCGCGCGACTCTCCTCTGTCGTGCACTGGCTATGGCGACACGCACCGACGATAATATCTTTAATTGCCTCTGCCATTTCCTATATGTATGTGCGCCTGTGTAGGGCCATACAGAAGGAGAGTGACGTCAGTGGAACGAGTCCGACAAGGACAGACGCCTTCCTCTGGCCAGGAAAACATCAGCGCGGAAAGGAAGTTACACGCGCTTGTATTTATGTTTTTCTTTCGTTCCTTCGCACTTATCGCTCGTCTTTTCTCCTCTCTACCTGTCTTCATTTTTTTACGACACCTAGCGGTCACTATGAAGTTCGTAAAATATCGAGAGTACTATGTTTCTGATTTATTGCTCAATATGATCGACAAGATAAAAAAATGCATCAGTAACCATTTTTTAAGTTCATTACTAAGGATTATTGTTTTGATTGTGTGTACAATGAAGTCAAGTGGCAAATAAGTGAGTAATACTCTTGTAAATTAAAGTTTCTCAGAGAAAGAGTAGCCTAAGGGTACAAAAATAGAAAATGATTCATTTCAAAGCCAATGTAAGAAGTTGAAGAATAAATTATGTTAATCGAAAGTCACGGACAAATCGAATAATATGGATGTGTGCAAAGTTTAGAATAATAAAGAAAAAACTTAGCGTTGACAGGGAACGCAGTGCCGGATACAGCCCCATTAAAAATAAATTTTCCTAAAAAGCTACATAATGTATGTACAATTAGTTCCTTCACCAATCAACAGCTTTACGAATCTTAGTGTTCAGTGAACAGCATACAGTAGGATAAATAAATCAAGTATCTCGAGCAATTACATGGCGAATAAATCAGTCACAGTGCGCCATTAACTGGGTGAAATATAAAATGCGCTAAAGTCTAGGTGCAAAAAGAATTCTTACACATCCAACGCTCTTGACCGCGCGAAAATACTTCTTGCACTTTCGTGCGGAATAGCTCGAGTCGTCCTCGCACATCCTGGACGCGCTCGGCCTGGTGGAGCAAAGAATCCCAGGCTCGAGAGAGAGAGAGAAGAAGACGGCGCGTAGTCAAGAGTGAAAGGATTCATTACCATAGACTTTTCCGAGGCTCGCGATGAAAAACTCGAATCTCCACGAGCGGCCGCGGTCAGGGCATTAGGGGAGCGCGCGCGAGATACGGCGAGGAGCGCGGAATTATGCGAGCTCCTCCGAGAGCGCGCGGCGATAAAAAAAGGATCGCGAGAGAGGAGCGGCTCGCGGCCGGCCAGTGACTCGGATTTTATGCCCCGTGCGCTCTCTGTCCCCCTCGACCCGTTTAACCGATGTTAAATGCGTCCCACGGTATCCCGAGACGCTTACTAATGTCCGCCGAGCGAAAGCCACCGCGCCGCCGTGCCGCGAAGGCGCGTAATGAATCCACTTTGTGTGACCGACGAAGAGCCCCCTCCTCCTACCCGCGCATTTGTCGCCTTCATTTTTTCGCCGGGACAAGCCGCGGGCTTTATCGCTCCCTTCCGAGGCATTTAATGAAATGTCGCGGCCGCGCGCGCAGGTGTCCCGATCGAGCATGCCGCGGCAATATCGCGCGATTTTCCTTTTTTTGCCTTTCGACGTTTTGAGCTCTCGTGCGGCATCGAGATACTGCCTGCCGCGGGTATGCGAGTCCAGGGATTCTCGAGTGCCGAGCAACGTGCTGTTTCGCGAGATATGCCTGCGACTAGCGCGGTGCTGGATATTTTTCTTCTTTTTTTTATTTTGAACGCTCAAGTCTTTGGATACTGCTCTTATCACTGACTAATCAGCCGAGTTATCGTAACGACGATTTTTCATTTTTCACCGGAGGCTTACGGCGGTATATTTCCAGCGGGTGCGAGCATTTGTCTAAGTCCCAATGTTTACTCGCCCGTTATTTCTACTGCCCCTGGACGATTTCTCACATGAAGATTATTTTGCTTCATCAGTTATTCGGGAAATGGCTATACAATTACTTCTAAGTCGATTTCTGCAATCTCGACATTTTTGGATGAATAATGAAGTACTAATTGCTCGTGTCAATTAATGAAAGAGTTCTTCATGAGTTTTATAAGGTGTAAGAATTACTCAAAGAACATAGATTTATCACGAGTAAAGAAAAGTAGGCATAGACGCAATGTCAGTATTCAGTTTCATTTATTTTGAAGAATCGCTTTTGTCTTGATTTATTGAAACGTGGCATGTTAAGGTGAAATTTTAAACTCCTTTTATGTACACTTTTTAGTTTGAAGGAGTAAGGTTACGAACTCTAATTAAAATACTTGGCTTGCTTGAATAATTATATTGAAATTCTTTCACGCTAAAATTCAGTAAAAAACATTTGTTTTAAGTTAGCCTATTTTAAGAAAGTGATGGTCTTTGTTGTGATGTTTTTAATGCGTTATTCTGATTGGTCGTCAAGATGCGCGCCAAGGTACGAGCATGTGATTAGTTGCCTGATTTTTATATTAGATAGGAGTCGCGAATTTGACATTTTGCGCGAATATACAAAACTTAAAAAAATGATATCATGGTTATGACGATTCTTGATATTGTCTCTTTAAAAATTCAGCGCTAAAATTAAAAAAGTTAAAAGATCGCGTGAAGAGCGTTAGATTTGGCTAGTAATAACATAAAATTAGCAAGTATTTAGCAAGTGAAACTTTTAAATTATCCTTTAAGCTACATCAGCTGGAGTGAAAATGAACTGTTGGAGAGAAGTTTTAGTTTAATTTTATGGTGATTTTAACTCCCTCGAAAGATATGGATATAAACTGTAATTTAGAGTGAAATTTGACTGCAAGTGTTTTAGCGCGTTGTACAATTTCATCGATAAACTAATAAGTATCTTAGCCTTATCATATACTGTCTGCAAAGCACCTACCTGTCCGCTTGCTTACGAATCCCTCAAAGGAAAACAGACATATCCTGAGAACTACGAGCATCGATCGTCTCGCTTAGCTCTCATCATCAAGGGCGCATCAAGCAGAATTTTCGCTAACCCGTGATGAACGATGCGAGCAGGCCGATTGAATTATCGTTGTCATACATAATTCGCATGCGACTCGCTGGGATAATCAAGTCGCCGTGGCGCGGGAACCTCGTCGCCACGGCCTCACTTTCTCGCTGACCCCCCGGCACCTTTGCCTACACGCTCCTGCGAACCGACGTCGTCGAGGAGGCGACCGAGGCGAGGGTCGTTGTCGCCTTTTTTTCATCGCAGTCGCGATTGATAATGTTTTCACGACATTTTAGCCGCCAGTAATGAATCGATCGTGCTGCTCGTGTATAAGACACTCGATTCATTACTGCTGCGGGAAAATAAATTTATATACGCTCTACTGTGTGTGTGTGAGTGTGTTCTGCTTCGTTTGATTGATAGTGTTTTTTGTCAACTACGTAGAAATTGTATTATTCTCTTTTAGTTAATTAATGAGAATAATCGTCAGTGTAGGAAAAGTAAGTTATACAATGACTCATATACTCCTCGTGCAGTGGACGGCGGGAAATAAACATGATATGTACAGGATCATTTGTAGTCTTAACTGATATTAATAAATATATCCAATTATCATAATTTGTGCATCAATAATAATTTCAAGTTAAAAATTATATGGAATATGAAAATAGCAAACATTGAAGGCGTAGAATCGATCAGTCACCGACAGTCTTACGCGTACGATACCTTATCTACTTAGAACTCACGATTTACACTTTGCCGACTCTATAGAACATTACTTTAAGACATTTCACTTGCAACGCTTTTCCCAACAATCCCGTCTAGAACTACCGGCTTCCACGTTATAAAAGGACCCCCCTCCCCTCCCGGACTAAAGGAACGTCATCGCGGTAGCGATAATCACGAGATCGATTTCTAAAAGTGAAACTTGCCAGCGGGCAAAACAAACATTCTCAAAAGTCGATAAAAAAGGGGAAAAAACTCGCAGCAATGCGCGGGAAATCCTGTAATCTCGGACCGCGAGTTCTCATAGCGTCGGGCGCAACCTCTGTCGGCTTACAGCAGGGAAAACCGTCGGTATCTCTACATTCAGTCATTCATCCTCGAGCGTCACCCGATAGTCGATTCTCGATAATATTATATTGGCTACGCTATATACGTATATATCCATGTATACAGAAGAAAATGTACGACGATCAGAGAAGGAAACCTCCTGTGCTAAGGTGAGTCACTGATGCTCGAACGGAGCCTCCCTTGCCTCTCCCGCGCGAGGTCACTTTTATCTGCATACCTCTGTTTTTCCTTGAAGCGCTAGCGAAAGACAGAGGGAAAAGCGCGAGCGTTTTGTCTTCGCATGCATAAATTGAGGTACTGACATGTTGCGAGCCCGCCAGATCTCTCCGCGGAGATAAAGCTAAAGCGACTTTAATATCATTATATTCGATGTATGAATTATTGACATCTCAACGGCAAAGAGGCCGGATCGGTCACTCGCGGCTTATTTTTTCCCTTTCCGCGGAGATTTTCGAGAGAGTCGCGTGGAACTTGGCCGCTGCCTCATGAGAAAGGAAATCGGCCCGGTTGCACCTTGCGCGTACAGATCGACGGCTTTAACCGAGTGCGGAGTACGTGAGACGCAGTTAAGTTATTGTAACCTTTTCTTGTGGCTTACGCTGCCTTTTGGTCGAAGGTAAGAGGGGAGACACGAGTCTTTGGGTATCGGAAACGACCGGGTCCAGCGCTTGTATAATCGCTTTACCATTCTGCGGGGAAATATAAATTGAGCTGGGGCTCGGCGGACAAAAGACGGGCGAGTATACGATAATGAGTAAAGCGCAATACTTGTATGATGCAATATCGTACGACACTTTAGCGTTTCCATCTTTTTTTTGCTAAATATACAGTCTTTATTTAGAATTTTCATGACAAATTGTTTAAAGCCATTCGCTGTAGTTGTAAATTAAATACATTTTTCAACCTTTTTCTATTTAATAAAAAATGAACGATTCCAAAAGGACTGTCACTTATAATGATATTGAATTATATTTAAAATCGCTGTTGGTATATTAATATTGGCAGTTATAAAAGTATCCAGATTCGCAAGATAAAATAAAGTTAAAAAAAGTTTCGAATCATAATGAAAACATAAATATTCGTTCAACTCATTTAGGGTATAATTACGGCTGAAAAGTGCCCCTCGGTCCAAATAGTAGGCTTTCCCTCGTTCCAGCGCGGCAACGACACCAACTAAAAAAGGTCTCCTCAGCTCGGAAACAATGCGCGCAAAGCGGTCCGAAATCCCGATACACATCTCTTCTCTCTCTCTCTCTCTCTCTCTCTCTCTACCTCCCGGATAATCTCGTCGTGCGGACTCGTGCGCGTTTACGAGTTTCGCCCTGACCATTTCCCGGTTCTCTCTTCTCTCTCGCTTGGCAGCCTCATTGTTCGCGGCGGCAGCAGCAGGCGGTGGGAGTCGCGCACCGGTTCCGAGTTGAGAGGAAGGGCCGCGTTGCACTTTCAGAGAGAGAGAGAGAAAGAGAGAGAAGGAGGCCCCCGGAGGCTCCGAGAGAGAGCGATCCACCCACGAGGAAGCAGCAGGTGAGGTGTCACGAGCCGCGCGAGTAATATATCGCCCGGGCTCTCCTTCGCTCTTCTCCAAACGCTCTCACCCCGCTGCTTCTCTCCGCCGTTGGCTTTCTTTCTCTTGCGTCAAATTTTATTTCGATCCTCGGGTCCTCTTGTGCACCTGAAATTGTAGCGTAATTCTTTTTTTCGGAAAACGCTCCCTCAATCTACTTCTTTCTCATTTTCGCGAGTTCGCATTACTGATTTACTATAGTCAACCACTTAGGCCATTAATACAAATAAGTCAGTTTAACCCTATTCAATAATACACGTTTGCTGTAAAATAATCTCGTATGACCTAACGGTAATCTCATTTAATACAATTTTCTTACATATTTAATATGAATGCGTATTTATGTCGACGCGTTCTATTTAAGTTCAAGTGCAAAATCTACTCAGGGGAATATAAGTCTTACCTCGATTTAAACTTCGATCTGTTAACCATCTTACTAATAACGATTTTTACTGCACTTAATATTGCGAGTGATTAAATGATGAAACCACAGTGAAAATGGAGTAGGATCTATGTAGCATATCGTAAATTTATCAATAACGATCGAATAGCGTACCGTTCGAGTTGGTTTTTCCATACTAAATGTTTTTAACCCGTCATGTTCTCATGAAAGTTTATAAACTTTCTCCCATGCAAAATGATTTTGCTTCCCAAGACTAAAACAATTCATTTGCACACAGCATTGCCGTTAATGAGCGAGTTCAATCAGACCATCCCGTGTCGATAACAAATTAGATCGTTAATGCAATGACCAATTCCTTAACATTACGCGCATCATCTCCACCTAGCCATCATTCATTTTCTGTCTCTGCCTCTTATTTGCATGCTGAAGCTGGGCGAGTGGGTGTGCGCGCATCGAGAACGAGCGGCGGGCGAAAAGAAGGGACGCAAAAAAACGTAACTCAGAAAAATCTCTCTCTCTCTCTCTCTCTCTCTCTCTCTCTCTCTCTCACTCTCCTTGAGAAACTAACGCCCGGGGAGCCGGCGGCACTCTCGGGGGGTGGAGATCGCACGCCTTTCGTGACGTGCGCGCGATACGAAGAGGAGAAAGAGATGCCCCGGCTGCGATCGCCATTAAGCGAGTGCCAGAGTCGAGCGCTCGGACATCACCTGCCGCGCATTATACAGTTATGCCTCCGGAACAATGCGCGTCGAGAGAAAGAGAGAGAGGGAAGGAAATCTTTACTTTTTTCTTGGCTCCTTGCCTCCATCCTACCGAACCCGCGACGCCTCGGACGCATTGTAACTAGACGATTGTCCGGGAGCGTTCCGCTGCATTGTGTTGCCTCCAAATGGGATTCCCCGATTTTTGTCGCAGTCGGCGATTCGAAATTACCGTTGCGGAGGAGACGCGCACCGTGATGATCGATATACGCTCGCAGAGGATGTGCTCGCTTGTTTGTTTATACATCGGCAAATTGCTGTTTTCACGAGGCTTGGAAATTTGCTTTTTTCATGGAGAGAGAGAGAGAGAGGGGGGGGGGCAGCCTCAGCATTATTCTTGGAGGGAAATTTATAAGCCGCGGAATATAATACTCGTGGAGTTGACTGAGGCGTGGACGGACGATATTGTGCGCAATAGATAATTACACGTTCTTTCAGCTTGTACAATTGATGGTAAGAGATATTGAATAAGGAGCGGAATAACTGTGTTTTCCGACGAAGACAGCTGTATGGACGAGCGAACAATGAGTCGCAAGCCCGAAAAAAATGGCCGAACGAATAAGTGGCTCGCACGAATCACTTTGATTGATTGATGGGCCTTGATGGATGGACTGATTGATAAATTAGCATTTATTAAGTGCTTTAAGTTATTTGCACTCGAAGGAGAATTTCGAACTAAACGCTCAAAACACATTTGATAGTGAACATCTTTTACATCCCTGCATTTTTCTATATTCCTCCTAAATTTTTATTAGGAAAGATGTATACGAGAGCGGCTTATGCGCCTCCTCTTGACTTGCACCTATTAATCCCTCAAAATCACGGAACATGATCTTGAGGGAATAAAATCCCGTGTGCTTTCGGCGCACCTGCTGCAGCCGCGGAGACTCCAGATGCGCCATCGCGCGCGACCAATCATACATATTAATAGTGCTCGCGAGATAAACTTGCCGGACGTTAACGGAGTGCGGTCGCGCGTACACGCCTCGGCAGTAAAAGGACGCTGCCCGGTTGATAAGGGTGCGAGCTCATAGAAACGAGAGAGTCGGAAGTCGGACCTCTGCGTTTCGCGAGCGCGCGATGCTGGGTGCGTGACGAAGTAATGGAACTGCAGGTGAGAGAGGAGTTCGAAAATCGTTCCAGTTGCCTTACTGGATCGGGCTTTATCTACTCGCGAGAAACATAAATGGATTCTTCATTTCTTTCTATTACTCTGTTAGCGGACGACTTGCATTTACCTCGACTATATAACGAATAATCTTGTAAAAAATGTAAAAGACGAGTATATTTTCTAGTTGGAATAAACGTATTTATGATTTTTTTATCCGTTTCCTATTAATTCCTGATTAGTATCACGTTATAACGGCCTTTATTTCAGAGTTAATTTTATTAAATTAGTTTTATTAGATAAGGATTTCACATGAATAAGTAAAATATCGCCGACTAAAACTAAATAATTTCGATGCTGCTGATTAACTTGTTCTTACTTGTTTAACTACCAAGTAGATGAATTTTTTTCAACAAATCAATATAAAGTTGCAACTGCTCTCTAGAAGCACCCTGCATAGTGAATTGGCGCAGAATCAAATCAAAGCGACCGTTCCCTTGGTTTCTTGCAGCGAAACGGACAGCGGGACTCTCCTTTCATCTGCATGGATCCGCGGATTTTGCGAGGTGCGCGCGTATCTCTGCGCAACTCGCTCGGGGGCCTTGCTTTCGTTTTTTGCGTAGACCCCCTCCCACTCGGCAGCATCGGGCTAATTGTCGATTGTAAGCGCTCCTTTGTTATATCGGCTGGTCCCCGGGGGCTATACGGGGTGGGTCGGCCTGGAAATCGCGAAAAGCACACGCTGGAGGGGAAAAAATCGGCCGAGCGTTTTTCCCCTTTCGCGATTAGCTCGAGAGAGCGGAGAAACGAATCGGCGCGGCTCGCGTGAGTGCACGCGCGCCGGAATTGAATTATGACGCATTAAGTTAAACGTTACTAAGCGTCGATAAAGATTGTTACACTAAACTGCCTTTTAATTTTGCGCGTTAAATCACGAACCTGCGCGAGCGAGCGCGCGCTCGTAAATTTCACTTTTCGAATGTGCACCGCGGCGAAGCGACACGACGCGGCTTCGCGATATCCGCTCGTCCGGTACTTTTTAACCTCGCTGCTGAATAAAAATCGAATCGCGTCGATGCCTAATGGAACATGGCGCTAGGAGTGCGTGACCGAGAGTCGCGTGCTCCGGTCATCCTCCTAGGAGAGCAGATGTTGGAGCGGAGGAAGAGAGGGAGGAGCGAAAGGCTGCGAGCAAGTAAGTTGTTACTCCGCGGCCCGACGAGACGAAAAATATTTTAACAAGTTCCTCGGTCCGTATATGCGTTCGCGCGCGCCTCGCGTGTAGTCCCGTAGTTACCTTTCCTATTTCGCGATCGTCGCGCCCGTGAAGCCTTCTCTCCGCCTCACCTTCAGGCTTCCCCTGCTATTCTCTCTCCCCGAGTGCATGGATTGCTTGTTTTTTGCAAGTGAATCTCCTATAATTATTTAAAAATATTATTTAACACTTAATGGACTCGACTTCTGATTGAGTGCTCCCTCAGGCAGGAAGGTACTGCTTCATGTGGCGACGATTCAAGCGAAATGCCCATTGGTACGCAGGAGCGTTGTTGAAGAAGTTTAAGCTAGATTAATGTATCTGGGTAGATGAAGACGCAAAGTTCTATGAAATAATCGCGCATTATGTAGAAACTACTGCCTATTAAATTATTTTTCATTTCTTTATATTCTTCATGCGTTGTATTCGTAGTTTGCATGCAAAGAGACGCAAATCATGTGGGCGGGTGCAATTGCACGGACAGCGATTAATATCGTTACTCCCGGTGAGTGACAATCAAAATGCGCCAACAATAATTTCTTTAACGTCTTATTCAATTTAAAAAATTCTATAAATTATAATGCTCTCACAAAGATTAAATGTGTACATTCAAAGAAGAATTACAGTATTTTCTAATTAATATTTATAACATTTCTTTTACAAGTGCAACAAGGTACTAAGTCAGAATTTATTTTAACTAATGGTATGGATAATCGAATAAGAAGGTAACTCAAAGAAGAACGAATTAATAGACTGGTTATATTTTTCACGATTTTTCACGATGCTGAATAGCAGCACGTACGCGAATTTCGCATTTCTGAGAGTTATGCTCGGAGGTACTTCATGTCTCCTCGTGAAAAACGTCTCAAATCTCAAGGGACACGCGATGTCGCGTTTTGGTATGCCTCTACTACCGTGGTGCACTTCACTCGCGTTAGAGAATTTTGGAATAACCGCAGTGTGCCTGGTGCATGTTTATTTTTATCATTCGCTTAACATATTTAATGTAGATTAGATCATACTTGTGTTGATTTATTGAAAAAAATGTTAGAACACAGAAAGAACATTTCTAGTAAAAAATTAGTATTCTGTTTTGTAAAGCAGAAACAGACTCGACAAATAAAAAATTTTACCAGAAAATATATAGTAAAATTTACCAAACTTATAGAAACGTTACTACACTTTCTATTAAACATTTTTGTTTAACGAATCTGTCGCCGATTTATAAAATGGCAAAGTAATTTTTACTGAAACTTTTCTCTCTGTGTATCACTTAAAAATGTTGTATATATACATGTTGTTTAAAAAAGATAATTGTCTAAATATTTTGCATTCAGTACTATAGTATTAGTAAAATTTCCACTGCCACGACCTTATCCGGCATAAATTGGTTTTTGTTAAAACATAGCATCAAGCCTTGAGCCGCGGTTGTACTTAAAATATTGATTATCAATGAAGCGATGCATGTGTAATTTTTATTCATTCATGGTAATTTAAGGCTTCCTCGGTCTAATTAGAGTAAACACTTTGACGTTTGATTACAATGTCATTAAGTAACATCTTGTCATATAGGTAGTGAATAATTAACTGAAAAGGACGAAACGTAGACTTTAAATTTTATGCAAACTCAGTGGTCAAGTCCGCGAAACTCTGGTCGGGTTAACAGTTGTAGTGATAAAAATTTGAAAACAAGAATGGACCGACTAAAAGGATCACGATCCACAATGCAGAAAATTTTGAGTGGAAAAATGGCTTTTCATCTACTGTGCTTCAATATGAAGTGTTTAGGGACATATCCGATACCTGACAATGCATCTCGCACTGAAATTGCGTTGCATCATTCGCTGTGGTGGTTTTACGTAGTGAATCACATGCTTCTTTTTTTTCCTACAGTACTTACTTTTTCTAATAATACTGAAAACATTATCTTGGCTTGTTTTTCGTTGATGGAATCAACATGCATGGTGGAAGCTGTTGTTCTACTGATTCATTTTAAATTTCAACAGCCGCGCATGAGGGTATGTACAAGCGTCTTCGTAGTTGCTCTTTGCAACATCTAATGCAATTCTTTATTGCAGATTCTACTTTCAACTGCAAACAATTTATTCAATAATAATCAGCCTTTGATCTCTTTGCATAATAGTAGTTTGTATGTGGCCATTTTCATATTAATGACAACGACGTACGTGTCGATAATATATTTATATCTTAATCGTCATGAAACGTCAGAACAAAATATAATTATGTCTGCGAGGTACACTTTTTCTCTTAAATCATTGACGTTAAAGGTAATACTATATATTCATCAAGCGACCGTTCTGATGCACACCTTGGTTATAGTCACTTCTGACGGAATAGTTGTTCTATTAATTTATGTGTGCACTGTAAAACTAACGATGCTAAAATTAAATATAAGAGAAGGAAAATCTTATGATGATTTGAAAAAATGTATTATGGAACATCAAAAAATGTTGTTGTATGTAGAGAATATGTATTACATGCGAATTGATAACACAAGAAGATAAAGCAAGATTAAAACAAGAAAATATTAAAATAACATATTCTTTTAGATTGATAAGCGAAACGAACAGAGTCGCAAATGTTATAACAATGAAAGATGCTGTGTGTTACATGGGATTTTCAATAAGTACTGGACTGCAGATATTAAATGTAAGTTAGGTTAAAAAAATAGAAGTTTCAAAATAGTACTGTTATTATTTATTATGCAGATGCAGGCAGTGCCGTCAGAGATGATATTGCATTCTTTGGTGCTGTGCATTGTTGCTTTCAGATTTTTTATATGCGCTGAAAGTGCTGATAATTTAATGTCAGCAGTGAGTTTAAGCTTTATTTAAAAATTATTACTTGTCTCTAATTTTTTATTCAATCTTATATTTAGAAAAAAATACTGTTTCATTATAAGGCTAGCGATCTGTCGAATGAAGCATATTTTACTAACTGGTACGAAAAGGATACAGAATATGCAGTTTTATCGTCTATAGTCATACTGAGATGTCAAAAGCTACCTAAAATATACGTTAGTGGTTTTATGTCAGCAATTGGTAGAACCTATATGGCTATGGTGAGTGGCGCAGTTCCAATTACGTTCCAACGTTGTATTCACATTCTATTTTCTATTTTATAGGTGATTTATTCGACCTATTCGTATTTCATGACAATTCGATTAATGATACAATAAATAAAATACTATAATTTAATTAAAAATCGATACTAACTCTTTATCACATTTAATTACATATGATATACATAAGGAATGGAAAAATGATTTGCAGAATTTTAATATCTTTGGGCCTACCATTTAATGACTGTTAGATTACACTAAGACTGCTAAATATAATTCACATAATCGTTACTAGTACTCTTCAAAACAAGCTTACTTTCTATTTTTACAGCTAATTGTGATATGCTAATATGAGTTTTTATATCCGTTGTGAACTAACTAAACTCATTCAGGTTGTCCTAGTCTGATTAATGCTTATTAACTTTGTTCAAAAGGAAATTAACAATTGTCAAACTTTATTAAATTAATGGTACACTCACCGGAAGTAAACTCTTATGGAACAGTTTTACTTTACCGTTTTCTTAACATTTTTAAGATTATAGATATGTAAATAATAAATTTAAGAGAAAAAAAAAACAAAATTGAATCTCCATTTTGAAAATTTAAAAACTTTTCATAAGAATTTATTTCCAGTATGTGTACGTCTAAACAGATGATAATTTGTTTAAAGGTATGATAAAGTTTACATTTTTAGTAGACTTAGTATGAAACTTACCTGCACCGTAATCGTATCAATAATCTTAGTAATACACTTTATCTAAACAAATGAGGAAATTTAAAGTGCCTCGGTTGAACATAAAAGACATAATTAAAAAAAATTGTTTTTCATTTATGTGATTTAGTGTGAAGTGTTTAGAGATATATCGGATACCTCTCCAATTTGAATTATAAAACATTATATATCATTAATTGCGGTCTTAGGGAGTAAATCAATTTTCTTAAGCATAGTACATGGTACGGGACATATTAACGTACAAGATTATATAGAAATCTTAAAATATTATATTAATTTTATTGATTATTATCAATTCTAAGTGACTAAAATAGTTTTTATGCTTAATTTCTATAACTTAAACATAATTTATAGATATCGAGATGACTAGGTATCGATATATGGCTACCAAGTAGGACATAATATATTTTTGATTGATAAGGGAGACCAATGAAGTGCAGGATTATAGTTGTTAAAAGGAAGTTCCAATTAAATAAAGTAAACAAAGTTGTAAAATAATTAAATAACATAAGGAATTCTTTTACGCAGATACAGGGATTAACATCAGCAATAGTATTGCATCGTTTGGTGGTGAGCGTTGTTTCCTTCAGATTGTTCGTATGCGCTGAAAGTGCTGATAATTTAATGATAGTATTGAATTTAAACAAATGCATAATAATTATTTTTCTACAAAATTCCTTTATTAAAATTTGCATAAATTACTTCTTCATTGCTAGCAATTTGACGAATGAAACGTATTTAACTAACTGGTGTGAAAAGGACACAGAATATGCAATTTGGGATGTCAAAAGCTACCTAAAATATACGTCAGTGGTTTTATGTTGGCAATTGGATTAATGATATAATAACAGATTATAATAAATAAAAAATAAGTTATATTTGAATTAGTCAAAATAATTTATTTATTAAGAAGTTAAAACAACGATTTGCAGAAGTCTGTTATCTTTGGGACTACCAGTTAATGATTGTTGGATTACGCTAAGTCTGCTTGACATAGTTCACACAATAATTGTTGCTAATACCTGTTCTCACAACTAATGGCAATTTGTTAATCGGACTATTTGTTCTAACATAATGCATCGATAAGCTCTGCATATAAAATGTTTCTCAAAATAATGAATAAACAAATTTAAATTGAATTTGACTGAATGTCGCATTTAATGGCTTCGATAAAGCTCTGGAAGCAAAACGAATATAGCTACAAGTCGGGTTTATGCATATGTTGGAGATAAATTGAATGTCTAATAGCTAATGAGTTTAGACGAATGGATTGATAGTGAGTGACAGCTTTAAATTTAGATCCTCGACCAAGATTCGTACATCGGCTCGCGTGTACACGCGAGGTAAAATATTGCTAATGAGGCATAATCATAAAAAGACAAGTAAGGTGCACGAGTTTAAAAGAAACGCGCAGGCCTCGGAGCCAATTTCGTTTCTCTAATCGTATGACATTATGTAATTTTGCGCGAGTCAATGCGATAATGCTAAGCGATTTGCATGGCGAGGGCGCGGGGGTAAGAGTCGTCATCGAGCGTCAAGAGCAACGCCGGCATCCCACCTACGCCCTGACACTCCTCTTCCAATTGAGGCTGCAATAATCCAGCAGAGAAAAAGAAAACAGGTGTACAGTTCGACTTGCATTGCCAAAGTGCACTCTGCATTTAAGCGCGATCGAGGCATGCGGCAAACGCTCGTTTATACCAACGACGCGTGTACACCTCAATCTATTTATATCCCTCTTTCTCTCTCTGACTCACTCCTTTTTCCCATCTCCGCGGCGTGTACTGCGGGCGAAAGTCCGCTGCCGCTGGGCTCCTACACGGACACGGCGCACACAAGCGACCGACAAATGCAGTGCGCGACTATCGTCGTCCTGGGGCCCAGGCTAGATAAATAGGCAAGGAACATGATATCTATTTCATAACACCCACAACGCGCGCGCGTCCCCGTGTGAACGCAGCCGGCTCTCCGCGCCAGCCCAGAAATCTCTTGCGTAATCCTTTTTCTCTCTCTCTCCCTCCCTCTCCTTTTCTCTCTCTCTCTTTCTCCCTCCACGCGTGCATATATACACTACCGCGTGTCCCGAGACTTCCATAACGGCGGCCTAAACTGCGCATGGGATTCGCGGGAGAGGCTGCGCCTGAGATCTCATGCGAGATGCCCGGAGGTTATGCTTCGATGCGTTTCAGATAGACTATCGTCTGCATCTGATATTTTCCTATTCCCCGACGATCTCACTCGCGGGCCCTTTTTTTCTCTTCTTATACCCTCTCGTTCTTTCGTCGAGCAATTTAGTTCGCAAAGTGGATAAAAGGCGCGCGGAGCTGCCGGTCTCACTGACGGTCTTTCTTTTTTCCCCTCTCTCATCGGCGCTTTGTTGAGGCCGAACAAAGGATTTCTAATTAATGTGACTGCGCGGCCGTGAGTTTGATTTATCATTCGCATGCATTATATAGAAATGTTAATTCATTTATCTATCGGGCCTGCGATTTTCGCTCATAACTAAATAAATAGGCGCTGCACCGGCGAAAAGGATAAAAAAGAAAAATTAAGATCGGCGGCCGCGCAGCCCTTTGTTTTCCGAGATGGAGATTTCGATTCTTTTCTGCGCCCCGGTCACGCGCTGCATTAACGCAGCGAGACGCGCGCGAGCGATTGTTGCGATTGGGCTTTTCCCATCCGCGTTAAATTCGCTCCGAGCGGATTCGATTTGAATATTAAGTGCGCCAATCGATTTCAAGAAAGAGGGGTGGGCACTCCCGCTTGCAATATTCCACGAGTACTGCATGCTCGGTCATCTGAGTGTCGCACGACTGATTTGTAACGAGGAACAAGCGGCACGTCACTGCTTCTCTCTTTCTCTGTCTAAATAATTCACGGCACCGGTAATGTCCCATTGTCCAAAAATCCTCAATATCTCTCTATTGATTTGAATGGGGGCGAGGCTCAATAGGCGGGACGGAAAGCGCCGCGCGAAATCGGCTCTTGGTCAATAAATTTGGCAGCTAATGAGCGCGCACCCGCTTGGCCGATTCGAAAGGTGCACTCTCCTCTCGTATAGCGCACAGGACAGTGTGTGTTTGTATGTCGCGGCAGCGGAACTATTATTAATCCGGGTCCTTCCGTGTGTGCGCCAGTCTCATTAGAGGCTTTTACGTTGTGCGCGCACCTATCGCGGAAGTGCAAAGGACAAAGAGCCAGTGCGCTGGCAGAGACTTCCAAGCACTCAGTTGCACTTTGCGCTACTTTTAATGAGTTTTTCCTCTTCGTTTTTCGGTGCACGGGTAATGCAAGATCGATGCACTTTTCGACTGCTGACAGCGAGCTGCGAGTATGTGTATAAAGAGCTCATATGAGCAAGTTCCCACCTGCAATGGAAAGCCATTGTTTAGAGTTGCTCGAAAAAACAGTGTGGATAAAAAGAATTTGCTGCGCTTACTTCTGGGAAACACACAGCGAACTAAGAGGCAGTGCGTAAATTTTATTAAGTAACTTTGACTTGTTTATTGAGTTGGTTCAGTGTAAGGCGGACTGGGTGACAACTCGAGTGTGCTTCGTAAATGTCGGTTTACTCCATCAAAAATATCTGTAAACAAAGCTTTGATAATAAAAGAAAACCTTTAGGGGGCATATGGCCAGAGTAACTTAATAATAGAAACTTTAATGCTGAAATTAATATTTTATGATACATATATATTTTTTAACTAAATATTTATCACGGCACTATTCGTATTATTGTAAAAAAAAATTTATCATTCAACGGATTTGTTTCCAAATACTTATTTATGAAATTCTGTGCATAAAGCATAGCTTCTGATATCTATGTCTGGGGCGTGAAGCTGCTTCACGCACTAGTAAAAATTTCTTATTGCTTCACGCACTGCTTCTCGCACCAGTAAAAATTTCTTGTTGCTTCACGCACTGCTTCTCGCACTAGTAAAAATTTGTTGTTGCTTCACGCACACGTGATAGTGTGTGAAGCACGCTTTACGCACAGAATTTTAAAATTAATAATTTGAATTTTATCAAATACAAATACTGCTGATTAAGTTATATATCTCCCTATATTATATAGTTATAAGGTCAAAACCAAAGATTATTTCCCTCCTCCCCCCCTCCTCCCCCCTCCTCCCCGCTCCTCCCCGCTCCTCCACCCCTCCTCATTCAACATTTCCTCTCCTCATTTTTTTTCATTAATTTATGTTATATTTATCATTTTAATGATATTTTTTCATCTATTTAAAAAATATTCCTGCTCCTCTTTAACTATCCTCCCCCCTCCTCCCCCCCTCCTCCCCCCTCCTCAGTGATATTCCTCAACCCGTCCTCAGGAACATCCTCAATATTGAACCCCTCCTCAACCCCTCCTCAATATTAAAATAATTATGAAAAATAGGTATACTGCGACAAAATTTTAAATGTATGTTATTAAAGAAAAATAAAATAATTTTAGAAAATGATATCGAATTTAAATTTTGGCTTTTAAATGTAGCCAATGGCAATTTTTTATCAAACTATGATCGATAAAGTAATGTAACAAAAATCCCAAAATCAATTATACAAACGAAAATATTATAGATGAAATTTTTGGATACTGAAAGATATGAAAAATCGACATTAACTTTCATATCGTATACAGGTAAAAAAATGAAAAAAAATGCAACGATTATTTTCTAGAATTCGCCTGTATCACAAAATGGGGGTGGACGAGCGGAGCGAGTAGGGGGGGACCCCCCTAGTATATATATATATATATATATATTAATATTTATATTTACTACTCTGCCGTACTAATTTTGGGCCGCTGCCGTACATTTTAGTTATAGCGCCGTTACGGCAGCCGCCCTAAAATTCTCTCGGTGTATTTTCCGCATATAAATTGCGTAATAGCAAGAGCAAGCTGTGGGTGGGGAGGGGGTGGAGGTCCAGGGGTAGAGCCCGGGAGGGCGAGCGGACGGAGCCCCACCCTTCTCAACAAATCATGGATATATAACAAGTAAAAACATATATAAATAATAACATATAACAAAATAAGTTATATATATATATATATATACTAGGGGGGGGGGCCCCTACTTGCTCCGCTCGTCCACCCCCCATTTTGCGATACAGGCGAATTCTAGAAAATAATTGTTGCATATTTCTCATTTTTTTACCTGTATACCATATGAAACTTCATTTACTCAATTGATCTAGCGATATTATTGAATAGATTTATTTTTTCACTCAAATTCCAGAAGATAATTTTTTATAACCATTATGTTATTTTAAAACTATTATTTCAATTTAAAATTTTCAGCAACACGATAATTGCGTCATTTTTTAATTTTATTTACTAAATGCTCATTATTATCGTTTTCTGCTATGTCAATGATTAAATATTTCATAGACTGTATCGCTATACGATTTTGAAGTTAAAATTACACTTTCATAAAAATGTCGATTTTTCATATCTTTAAGTATCCAAAAATTTCATCTATAATATTTTCGTTTGTATAATTGATTTTGGGAATTTTGTTACTTTACTTTATCGATCATAGTTTGATAAAAAATTGCCATTGGCTACATTTAAAAGCCAAAATTTAAATTCGATATCATTTTCCGAAATTTTTTTATTTTGCTTTAATGACATACATTTAAAATTTTGTCACAGTATACCTTTTTTTTTATAATTCCCATTAACTCTCAGTAACTCGATTCCCAGATGGAACAATTAGTAACGCATGTCGAAAATCTCTTGATGCAAGAACTTCTTTTGCTCCAAATATTTCATTATAATCAGATAAATCAATTAAACATTTTTCTACAGCATTTAAAATGTCTTTATAATTTTTATTATTATGTTATTCAAACCTCCTATTTTAAATTTTTGTCCTCTTTGTTTATACACTTTTGCTTTAGCGATACAATTAAATCTGTTTACTTTTTGAGTCATTTTTCAATTTTCACATTTTTCCCATTAAACTACTCTTTTACTTTACCGATATCATTGAATTTATTTATTTTTCAGTCGATTTCTAGAAAATAATTTTTCTCCTTTTCTTTACTTGTATATACGATACAAAACTTTATTTAGCCATTTCCTTTCCGTTTTTTTATGTTTGTTTTCATTTTTTAATATAATGTAAATTCATGGTTTCTTGAGGGGGTCGGGGCTCCGTCCGCTCCCTCTCCCGGCGTGGGCTTTGCCCCCTACACCCCCATCAAGGGCTCTGCCCCTGAACCACCCCGCACCTCCACCTTGCTCCCACATATGTACTAACATGCGACGAATTCTTGGACGGAGAGAATTCTAGGCTAGGTGCCGTCTAAGCATGTCCGCCGCAGTACGAAATCGTCTACGGCAGCTGCACTACAGGTTAGGAGCTCTGCCGTTCTAAATTTGGGTATACGGTTTACTCTGCCGTACTAATTTTGGGCCGCTGCCGTACATTTTATATGTAGAAAAATGTGAAAATTGAAAAATGACTCAAAAAGTAAACAGATTTAATTGTATCGCTAAAGCAAAAGTGTATAAACAAAGAGGACAAAAATTTAAAATAGGAGGTTTGAATAACATAATAATAAAAATTATAAAGACATTTTAAATGCTGTAGAAAAATGTTTAATTGATTTATCTGATTATAATGAAATATTTGGAGCAAAAGAAGTTCTTGCATCAAGAGATTTTCGACATGCGTTACTAATTGTTCCATCTGGGAATCGAGTTACTAAGAGTTAATGGGAATTATAAAAAAAAAGGTATACTGTGACAAAATTTTAAATGTATGTCATTAAAGCAAAATAAAAAAATTTCGGAAAATGATATCGAATTTAAATTTTGGCTTTTAAATGTAGCCAATGGCAATTTTTTATCAAACTATGATCGATAAAGTAAAGTAACAAAATTCCCAAAATCAATTATACAAACGAAAATATTATAGATGAAATTTTTGGATACTTAAAGATATGAAAAATCGACGTTTTTATGAAAGTGTAATTTTAACTTCAAAATCGTATAACGATACAGTCTATGAAATATTTAATCATTGACATAGCAGAAAACGATAATAATGAGCATTTAGTAAATAAAATTAAAAAATGACGCAATTATCGTGTTGCTGAGAATTTTAAATTGAAATAATAGTTTTAAAATAAAATAATGGTTATAAAAAATTACTTTCTGGAATTTGACTGAAAAAATAAATATATCCAATTATATCATTAAAGCAATTGGGTAAATGAAGTTTCATATCGTATACAGGTAAAAAAATGAGAAAAATGCAACAACTATTATCTAGAATTCGTCTGTATTGCAAAATGACGATTGGACGAGCGGAGCGAGTAGGGGGGAACCCCCCCTAGTCTATATCTCCCTATATTATATAGTTATAAGGTCAAAACCAAAGATTATTTCCCTCCTCCCCCCCCCTCCTCCCCGCTCCTCCCCGCTCCTCCACCCCTCCTCATTCAACATTTCCTCTCCTCATTTTTTTCATTAATTTATGTTATATTTATCATTTTAATGATATTTTTTCATCTATTTAAAAATATTCCTGCTCCTCTTTAACTATCCTCCCCCCTCCTCCCCCCCTCCTCCCCCCTCCTCAGTGATATTCCTCAACCCCTCCTCAGGAACATCCTCAATATTGAACCCCTCCTCAACCCCTCCTCAATATTAAAATAATTATGAAAAATAGGTATACTGCGACAAAATTTTAAATGTATGTTATTAAAGAAAAATAAAATAATTTCGGAAAATGATATCGAATTTAAATTTTGGCTTTTAAATGTAGCCAATGGCAATTTTTTATCAAACTATGATCGATAAAGTAATGTAACAAAAATCCCAAAATCAATTATACAAACGAAAATATTATAGATGAAATTTTTGGATACTTAAAGATATGAAAAATCGACATTAACTTTCATATCGTATACAGGTAAAAAAATGAGAAAAATGCAACAATTATTTTCTAGAATTCGCCTGTATCACAAAATGGGGGTTGGACGAGCGGAGCGAGTAGGGGGGGACCCCCCTAGTATATATATATACTAGGGGGTTATATATTTTTTCTATACTAGGGGGTATATATTTTTTCTGTACTAGGGGTATATATATAGAGACAATAATTGTTGCATTTTTTTTCATTTCTTTTACCTGTATACGATATGAAACTTTATTTACCCAATTGCATTAGCGATATAATTGGATATATTTATTTTTTCAGTCAAATTCCAGAAAGAAATTTTTTATAACCATTATTTTATTTTAAACTATCATTTTTTAATTTTAATTTACTTTGATGTAATCCATTCGGAGTCAACGAGTTTAAAGATTATCCGTCTTTATATTTCAAATATTTGGGTTGGAGGATGCGTAAAAGGATTTTTTCAATAACCTATGCAGCTGTACTACTACCACGGCAGCGAGGAAACAACTGTTACCTAGGCGTCGAGTGTAAATAAAAAAAGTCGAACAGCGTGAATATGGTTGCAAACAAACTTCGCACATTTTTACACGCTTATATTTTACACGTAGTTTACATACATCCCACGATTTGCCACTACTGATAGAATGTTTTACACAATTATGTTTTACACATATAGTTGTGCTGTGTAAAAATAAATGCTGTAAAATATTTCTCGATTATACCAGTGGACATGTCAACTGTGTACAAGTTATTACGTGAAAATCTTTTGTGTAAGACTTGTACGTGGAGATAATCACTGGTATCTAATATTTTCGTTTGTATAATTGTTTTTGGGATTTTTGTTACTTTACTTTCTCAATCATATTTTGGTAAAAAACTGTTATTGCCTACATATAAAAGCCAAAATTTAAATTCAATATCATTTTCCGAAATTTTTTTATTTTGCTTTAATGACATACATTTAAAATTTTGTCACAGAATACCTATTTTTTATAATTCCCATTAACTCTCAGTAACTCGATTCCCAGATGGAACAATTAGTAACGCATGTCGAAAATCTCTTGATGCAAGAACTTCTTTTGCTCCAAATATTTCATTATAATCAGATAAATCAATTAAACATTTTTCTACAGCATTTAAAATGTCTTTATAATTTTTATTATTATGTTATTCAAACCTCCTATTTTATATTTTTCTCCTCTCTGTTTATACACTTTTGCTTTAGCGATACAATTAAATCTGTTTACTTTTTGAGTCATTTTTCAATTTTCACATTTTTCCCATTAAACTACTCTTTTACTTTACCGATATCATTGAATTTATTTATTTTTCAGTCGATTTCTAGAAAATAATTTTTCTCCTTTTCTTTACCTATATATACGATACAAAACTTCATTCAGCCATTTGCTTTAGCGATATAATTGATTTTATTTTCATTATTATCGGTTTTTGATATGTTAATGATTCAATATACCGTAGACTGTATCGCTATACGAGTAAGAAATGTATTTTAAATTTTTTATCCATATTTTTTAGATATATAAAAACACATCATTAAAATGATAAATATAATATAAATATAATGAAGAAAGGGAGGAGGGGAGAGGAGGGGGTAGGATGGGGTTAATCTTAAGTTTTGACCTTATGACTATATAAGATAGGGATATATATATATATATATATATACAACTTAATCAGCAGTATTTGTATTTGATAAAATTCAAATTATTAATTTTGAAATTCTGTGCGTGAAGCGTGCTTCACACACTATTACGTGTGCGTGAAGCAACAACAAATTTTTACTAGTGCGAGAAGCAGTGCGTGAAGTACTTACTTGAAAATGCTTGCGGTTAGAACAACACAGATATGATAATACGCGTATTACTAAATGATCTAAAATAATAAGTAAGCATAGTCTACACATACTCAAGACATTTTGTTTGATCCGAAAAGTTTAAAAACTAAAGATAAATTAAGAAAGCGGTGGATTTGTGTCACAGCTGCTATAAATATGCGCATGACTTAAGTAACTTATTGTAAGACCAGCATTAAAAGGTCGTTCAAATGAGAACTACACTTAATTGCACATTACAATGTACTATTTTTATATTTGTTAAAATAATAGAGAATTACATAATGCCGCTTTAAATCGTCAGGTTTTTACAATCGCGACCCGCATAGCATCGGAAAATAAACTTAGCGTCTTTTCTCTCCTACTCCGACTTTTGCGCACGACACGGTTTTCTACTTTTGTAATAAATCCAGAGTACGTCGGACGTACAGAAGTTGTTCTTGTCCATTCGTTGGAATCGGTCCTGAAACCAGTTATCTCCAATATCGAGTGATTTTAAGGCTACTGCGGTAACTTTTTAGTATAGAATAAAAGGTATGGAAATCATACAATAAAATTTTAATTACTTGACTCTTATTACACCTTTATCGTTGCTATAAATATACATAACCAACTCGAATCCTTTTAGTTTTTAGTTTCCAAAAATGAAGTTTTTGATTCTTAGTTTTTATGGATTATATTTTACTATGAACTTTCAAGGTAATTGAATATGCAATTGACACACTATAGTTGGGCATAATTAAATAAACTTTTATTTTTCAGTTTCTGTAATTGCGACTAATAACGTCCAGTTAGCACCAGGTAGGATAGTATTTTTCAAAAACTTCTGTAGTAAAAATTTTTAATAGTGTCAATCAACGATGTTAATTCATTATTATTCTTTACAGAAGAGACAGCAAGAATAATAAACGGTGCCAGTACTGAAATAGGTCAATTCCCATATGTGGTACTAATAACTTACAGTGGTAGAAGAACATGTACTGGATCAATTATACATAAGAAGTGGATACTCACAGCAGCTCACTGTTGTTTCCAGTAAGATATACAAAGCACATATAAATATTTTAACTTTTTACAATGTTGGTATAGCTTGCGTTATAATTCTATACCTAATAATACTATAGTATTCACAGAACTTTTTTTGAATTTATTAGTTTTAATTTGCATTGATTTATTCTCTTGCATTTTAATGCATATATAATTTTTCAGGGGAAGACAGGAAGAAGCAGCAGTTGTCGTTGGTTCTGTTTTCAGGAACGGAACAGCATATCCAGTGAAAGAGTTTGCAATTCATCCTGAATTTAATCATATACCAGAAAGAACAAATAATGTAAGTTATTAGGAATGTAAAACATTCTATTTTAATTTCAGTCAATTTAATTCATTTCAGGGTGTCGAGTATGTCATAAACGATATTGGTTTATTACATTTAAAAAAGAACATCAAATTCAATGATCTTGTGTCACCAGTAACTCTTCCTACTCAAAAAATTAATTATGATTATAATGAATTTGCAAGCGTAGCTGGTTGGGGAAGAGTTAATGTAAGTTATTTTGAAAAATTCAGATGTAACGAAAGATGACAAATTATTTAAAATATTTTTAATTCAGTTTTTTTCCAATGAAACCTTCTACTCTACAATATGCAACGGTGCAGTTACTAACAGAAAATCAATGTAAAAAAGACTGGCCCTATGTAACGTATATTCATCACATATGTACGTCTACATCAGAAAAGAAAACAGTATGTTACGTAAGTTTGCATGCATTAATTTCTTACAACCTCAGCAATTTTATTGTAAATGAATTAACAACTGCCATTCCTTTTAGGGCGATTCCGGTGGACCTGTAGTCTACAAAGGTATTCAAGTGGGAATTACTTGTACTGCCGATACATATTGTGCATTTAGAAAGGCTAATTTACATACTAAAGTTGATAATTACATAGAGTGGATAAAAGAGCAGCTCTCTAAAAGTGACGACTATATATAGAAACAGTGTATCTATATATATTATACTTAATCGATTATCAACGATTAATATTAATTATTCTTTAAGAGAATTTGAATAAGGATAAACAGAAGACGATTATATGTTAAATGATCTTTCTACTATTGTACAAGAAAAAAGAAAAGAAAAGGAAAGAAAAACTTATTTCTTATATATATATATAAATAATTAATTTATTTTAGAAAATAACTTTTATTGCACGATAAATAAAGATAAAACTGCTACATCTAGCCCGACTAAAATAGACAATGAAACCATGTAAAATCACACCGAATAATGGAGTGATTAGGCGTACAAGTGGGTTCGGTACAATCGCGCTTCTCGAGGACTAGGATGCATCTCGCTCGGTGTTCCCGCGACGCTTCCCTCTGCGTCGCAGCTCATTCAACCGATGCCTATCTCAAGGCTCGCTCTCGCTTGAAGCGAGAGCCCACGCGGGGTGCGCGCGCCTTCATTAATCGTCGCGCGTAATTCCGGCGCGCGTCGTCTTTTCGAGCTTTTCTCAGCTCCGACATCCGCTATTCCGAGAACCGCGGCATCCTCTAAAGGGAAACGCTCGGCCGGCGAGCCACGTAGGAGTTGCCTTTCGTCCGCTAGCTCGACTTGACTGTGTCTCCTTATGGCCTTTCGGTGGTCAGGCCTTGTGAAACGGAATTCCTTTCTTTTCAGAGAATTGCAAATAAATTTTGTTTTATCCTCGATATACAGGGTGGGCCATTTTAATCAAACCAGTCTAATAACTCCTAAATGAAGCCATAAACCAAAAAGTTGTTCGGATGAAAGTTGTCCAGGATCAAGGGGGACATCTTTTTGTACCATTAGTTTTGACCTTGATCTCAAATTTCAAGGTCATTTGAAGGTCAACTTTTGTTTTTTAAATAGGAAACCCTATTTCTGATACCGGATTTTGAAAGAACATAAAATTTAGAGTCAAAAGTGTTTTTAGCATTTTTTTGACTAAACGCATAGTTTCTGAGAAAAAAATTGGCTAATATTTAAACATTTTTAAACACTTAAATTTTTTTCTTGAAAAGGATGCATCTAATCGAAAAATTACTAAAAATATTATTGATTTAGAATTGCATGAAAAAGAAGATGGTATTTTGTATTTTTCTAATTTTCAGTTTTTTTAGAATATTGTTTTTAAGACAATTGCACAAAACTGAAAATTAGAAAAATACAAAATACCACCTTTTTCATGCAATTCTAAATCAATAATATTTTTAGTAATTTTTCGATTAGATGCATCCTTTTCGAGAAAAAAATTTAAGTGTTTAAAAATGTTTAAATATTAGCCAATTTTTTTCTCAGAAACTATGCGTTTAGTCAAAAAAATGCTAAAAACACTTTTGACTCTAAATTTTATGTTCTTTCAAAATCCGGTATCAGAAATAGGGTTTCCTATTTAAAAAACAAAAGTTGACCTTCAAATGACCTTGAAATTTGAGATCAAGGTCAAAACTAATGGAACAAAAAGATGTCCCCCTTGATCCTGGACAACTTTCATCCGAACAACTTTTTGGTTTATGGCTTCATTTAGGAGTTATTAGACTGGTTTGATTAAAATGGCCCACCCTGTATAAATAATCCACTGCAACATATTATTATGAGGTTGCATTTGCTTCAAAATAATTGAGTTAATTAAACTTCAGAATTTGTTTATTTTCACAGGTAAATAATAAAATAGTATAGTGAAGATATACACAGGTACATAAGAGCTTAAATGTCTATGACATATTTTTGAAATCTAAAAATGAATATATAGAGATTTAGAGGAACGTAATTTTGCATAGCAATGCTGACGAGATCACCGGATAAAATTTCATTATTCAATTAAAAAACTCGTTTGCGCTTGTAAAAGTACAAAAATTATAGGTGAGTAACACGCGGTGTCGGCAAAACGTCAAAAGAATAGCGGTTAAGTAATTTTTCCATCTGTTTATTTTCTTAAAGAGCCAAACAGATTCAAGATTGACAAGACGATCGATAATTTAGAACGATAGGGTAAACGGAAAACATTAATTGAACACGCAACTATTTGTATGAAAGTCGCGTGGCCGAGTGTGTGTCCGCCCGTATCTCTGGACCCGCGTGTTTTCTTTTGCGCACTTAACGAGAGGACACATTAAACAAGTTTTTCAGATTAGCGGCCGGATTAGCCAGGCAAGCCGTAGGCAAAAAAAGAAAAGGAAACTGTCGAGCTCGCGCAAATTAAGCAGCGCGATAAAACGACTCGCTCGCCTGATTAAACGGACATTTTAGCCAATTTCCATCCTATCCAATAATCAGCAGCTATCAACGACAGTCGTAAAGCTCGGCTCGTACGCGTCCCACGGGACTCCCTCGCGCTTGCACGTCTCCTCTATAAAGAGAGCGGCTAAACGGTCCGCATATGCGCCGCTCGTCCCCCGGCGATATTGTCGCGCTCGTGTGGGCCCGCGCGACCATGGGGGCGTCGTAGATAACCGATATGAGTCCCGGAATTTACAATAATTTCCCGCCACTTTAATAAGCGCGCGCACGTTTGTGTGTTTATCGTATAAAATACGATGATAATCTCCGGTGTCTCGGAGCGCTCTCGCGCGAGTGGCTTATAATCTTCCACGCGCCGCGATTTTGCAATGATACTTAGTTTTGTTACTTTATCGTACCTCTCCTCCTTCGTGCTTTTTCTTCCCCCTCCTTTTACATAGTCCATGGAATAATGTACTCAAGCGAGAACACACGGAGCGGCGCTATCTGCCCGCGCCGAAGTCGCGTGGGACGATCTCGCACGATAGCTCGCCGATTACCCGGCTAATGAATGTTACCATTACGAGCATTACAGGAGACTTCCTCGGCAAATTTATCGCTCCGCGACGCGCGCTTCACTTATTTCCCTATTACTTTATCGACGCTTGGGGGCGTCCATTCGGCCCTTTTCCGCCACGACGTTAGAATCGCGAGTGCCGGGTCCTCGTCTTTATGGGCCTTCTCGCCTCGGCCGTTCAATCGGCGCGCATAAAGGTAAGGATCAGAGTGGGCTTGATGCAACTCGAATTTTAAACGGTTAATGCGATTTTCTTTGACAATGTCGAGGGATCGCAGTAAAGTTCCTTTTCTTATTCTCCACGATGTGGCTACCTCATTTCTTTATGTGCACCATAAACAAAGAGCGCGTTTTCAAGAATTCAGCCTCGTATCATTGATGACCTACCTAATTCGAGCTACGGAATCCTTATAATTGTCTATTGTAATAACACCATCGTATTTTATAGCGAGTGTTGTAACTATTTGTTAAACATTTTAATGAACTTACATTGTGTGTAAACTCCATGTACCATGAACGCTTGGCGGTGAATTTTCGTGCGAATACAGATATTAGTGCCCCGAGTATATAGCGCAAGCCAATTTTCACTGCTTATTATTGAAGGTTAGCAGTAAGCTCCAGTAAGATTCTTTTGCCAAAATATTAGGAGCGTTTTTATTTGGACCTTTTTCATAATTTTGTTTTTTTTTTATTACACAGTTTACATATAAAAAGGAGGGTATTACACTAATTTTTTTGCGTTTTGACGTGTTTTTTAGGTTAGAATTTTGACAACATGAGCGAACCGAAAGAAACTTTGGAGTCAAACGGTTTACTTAGATTAAAAAGTGGAAGATTTTGCAGAAAAAAGAGTTCAGGCCTACAATATCAAATTAAAAAAAATATCAGAAACCAAGAAAAAAATGCGCAAAAGAAATTTTTACAGAAAATTCTAACAATGGAGAAGGAAGCTGAATTATTGAATTGAAAGAATTAGCGACAAATGTTAAGTGTAGAATGTGTAAAAATATATTAGATATTTTAAAAAGTGTTTACCATCTCATGTTGTACTTGCCAAATAATAAATGCAGTAAACACTGGCAAGATTACCAACAACATTGCAAGCATCAATAGAATTTATATATTAAAATCAAATGAAGAATTGAGCACTTGTATTCGACATTAATTCTACTATTATAATCTATAAATAAATTAGATTATTTTCAGTGCTCTATGCATTGCAATAATTATATTTGTATTATGAGTTTTAATTTAATATTCAAACTTTTTATTGTAGGTGCTGTACATTCGGATGTAGGCGGTACTGGCTTAAATAAAATTTTCGCCTGTGAGAATTTTCCTGCCATTTCAAGTGACCTATATAAACGTTATGAAGAAATTATAGGGGAAGCCATAGAAAATGAAGCCAAAGGCTGCTGTAAAAGAGCTGCGTCAGAAGAATGAGAGTTACTAGTGAAGAATGTGAAAGAACTAAGTGAAAAATTGTAAGATTTTTATATTCATAGAGATCGCATTAAAAGAAGAAAATTTGTTAACAAGATGAGAATATACTGAAATAATAGATGATAAAATGAGATTTTTTATTGATTTTTTAATATTTTTTTATTGATTATTATTTGTGATTTTTACTTCGTTCGAAAAGATGATTTATTTAAATTTTGTTTATGCAGTTATTAGTGCATGACATGAAATTATATTTTTTTTACACGTGTAAGTTTAATTTTTTAATTATATATATATTTTTAAATTGCTTGAGATTTCGGATTGAATTTTCAAATTTATTTAAAATAGCTCTAATATAATATTTACTCAGTAAGGATATGTATACTTGAATCATTGTAATGTATATTCAGCTTTAAAATGTGATCTATAAACTACTTTAACCTTTAGAGGGCCGGGGTTTTCAAAAATTTGAAAATAGCATTTTTCTATAGGAATGTGGTCTAAGGTCCCTGAGTTAGAGCCAAACTAAATTGCGATGTTGGTGAGTCAAACCCCTTACGCCTAGAGGCGTATTCCGGTCCAGTACGGTAAGGCCAAATGTTGAAATTTTCAAAATTTCAGAAAAACGTTTAAAATGCACAATTTATTTCATTTTCAGCTGCATTTAAGTTTTATCTGGTCTTTCTATATCAATATTACTTGAAAAATATTACAAAGGGCGTATCAACCGGCGATATCTGAGTTTCTTTATTTTTTACATTTGAAAACTACACAAATACATTATAACACAAAAGAAAATAAAACTCAAAACCCACAAACCAGAACATATATACTTTATGTTTTTTGGATTTCGAAATCTGAATCTGGTGTCGGTTTGACCCCATAACCTCAAAGCCAAGGTCATTTGAAGGTCAAATCTACAAAATATGGTAACTTTCTTGAAAACATATGTGTATATGTTTTTTGGTTTGCTAAATCTGAAACCATAGATAGTTTGACCCCACAAGGGAAGGGTCAAAGTCATTCTCAAGGTCAAATTTATAAAACTTACTGCAATCAATTTAGAACCACTACCACTTGTATATATTTTTTACGGTCGATGAATTCAAATCTGATATTTTTTATCTTTAACAAGCATATATAAAGATAATATCAAGTTTTTTATCACGTTGACCTTGCTATGTCCTTGTTATCGATTTGTTACAAATAAAAAAAATATCTGATTTCAATTTAGTCCAAAAATATATACATGTACAAAGTATTTTACAATATTCATCTAATAGTACCAAAAATCACCGCTAGGTGCTGCGAACTCGAAAATCATTATCTACATCTAAAGTGGCTCATTGATTTACATAAGTAGAAGCGGTATAGTAACAATTTGAATCTAAATAACTGTGTTATTGTGGTACTGTTCGGACAGGATCAATTATTACAATTTATTGCTACTATACGAATACTTTTATATCATAGCTTTTTGTCAGGATTATCATCTGATTATCTCTCCAAATTAGTCAATTAGCAGTGGAGCATCTGAAATAGAAATTGAACCTGATTCTAATTCTGACTCTGATACAGAAATTGTAGAAATTGATACGGATGAATTGGAGTACATTCCTGGTCTTGAAATATTTTATGAAAATTCTTTTTCTCCTTCTATCAAATCATTTTCAGCGCGATCTGGTATCAGAGAATATATCGAATTGAATGGGAATGATGCCATTCATTATTTTGAATTTTTCTTAGATGAAGTTCTTCTAAAACTTATATGCAAAGAAACAAATCGATTTCAAGGTCAAAATCTTGAACTGGAACGGGTGAACATGGCTAAATGGGTAGATTTGAAAAAAGAAGAACTTTTGAAATTTTTAGCTCTATCCATTCTCATGGGACATATCAGAAAAGGAAATCTGAAAGACTATTGGAGTACTTCTCCAATGTTATCAACTCCCATATTTCCAAAAACAATGACTCACAATCGTTATTGTCAAATTTTACGGTTTTTTTCATTTTACAGATAATAATGTTCCATTTGATCATCCATTCAAAAAATTGAAATCGGTTGTAGATCAACTGAAAACAAAGTTTGCGACCATTATAGATCCAGCAACAAAATTATGCATCGATGAAAGTGTTGTTTTGGGGAAAGGTCGACTGTCTTTCAAACAATATCTACCTTTGAAACGCCACCGATTTAGTATAAAATTATTCGTTCTTGTAGATTCTGAGACCGGAATAATCTTGTACTTTATTATTTACACAGGGGCGAATACTGATTTTGAGAAGTTTGATTTGAGTGTTTCAGGAGATGTTGTTGCTCATATGATGAAACCTTATTTCAACAAAGGTCATATTCTTTACGTTGATAATTGGTATTCTCCTCCGAAATTGGCTGAATTTTTGCATGAGAAAGACACAGGGTTATGCGGTACAATAAAAAAAAACAGAAAAGGATTACCATGCTTAAATATGAAACTTCAAAAGGGAGAAGTTCAACTTGTCCTTAACATGGTCTGGGTGGTTATAAAATGGCAAGATAAAAAAGAGATGTACATGATAACTTCAGTACACGAATTTGAATATTTAGAAACAGGAAAAAGAGACCGGAAACCTGGAGAAAAAAAAAATGAAAAAAACGTGCATAATTGATTATAATAAAAATATGGGAGGAATAGACCTTATTGACAAACATCTATCGATGACTGAGACCGTAAGAAAGTCAATGAAGTGGTACAAAAAATTGTTTTTTTACTTAGTCGATATGGTCCTTGTAAATGCACATGCAATGAACAACATGAATAATAATAGATTATTTTTTCCTGAATTTAGAATGAATATAGTTGAAGATATACTCCAATTGAATGATGAGCTGAATAGAAGCAATGAGGCCGCTTCTGCACGTCTGATGGGAAAGCATTTACCTGTTTTCTCAAACAAGAAAAAAAGGTGTGCGCTGTGCCTCATGACAAAGAAAAGAGCAGAATCAAAATTACAGTGCAGAAAATGCTCCGTACCATTATGTATTACTGCTTTCTTTTATAACTATCACACTAAAAATAATTTGCTTTAAATAGTTGAGTAGTTACCAATTGTAAAATAAAAATAGTTTTCTAAAAAGTAAAAAAATGTGAAAACATAAAATAAATAAATATAAGAATACCCTAGTTCACATACAAACTTGCACGCATTCATACTCTAGTACACTTACTACAACTCTACACACATGCTTTAGAGCACTTTCAACTATACACACGCAGCACACACATACACACACATACATACACACACATGGAATCAGGAGTTTGCCACGTCCACGTCGTTGATTCTGGGTAAAGTCAAGAGCGAGCATGTTTACTATTTTTTTCCCTCAAACATTCTTTCGGGTTATTATTTAATTAATGTTTTATTACTGCTTATAAAAAGTACCCAATTTTTTTATTACTTTTCACATTCTGTAAAATATTTTTACAATTTTTATTATATTTTAATATGTTAATAATTTAGAAAAAAATAATAACTGTTCAAAATTATTTTGGTGCTATAAAGTGCATCAAAAATCAATTTTCTTTAAATTCTAATGGTTTTATACTTTTGAACGCTTGGCACCAATGCGACATTGCCGAATCTTTTCACCTTCACCTGCTACTCCCCCCATTTCAGCAAAAAGTTCACGAAATATTAAATGTTATTTCATTATATCTCGAAAATTAACACTGGTTGCAAGGTTAAAAAAAATTGTTTAATTATTCTATTTTTACTCTTCTACAACTTATTAGTTTTTTAAATAAAATGTTGCGAGATGAATGGGCCGATGCGCGAGCCTGTCGATGCGCGTTTGTATCGCGACGAACGGTGCTGGCACGGCAGAACGCCGTGCAAATGTAACCAAAAATCCCTCTGCTCGCAGCATTGAGTCATGCGGTGCTGATTGCACTTTTCGCCGCCAGAGGAACAGCACCGACCAGCGTTGTTGAGTAGCCTAAGCAATTAGACCACTCGACCACCGACTGCCCCCTGCTGATCACTTTTTTTTTTAAGTGGGTTTTTTATTGGCTTTTTTACAGTACATGTATATCGTCACAACGCTTACATCAAAGTTTTGCGCATACAAATTTGCATCGCTATCGTTATCGTTAATAATAGTTGCTTTCGTATTTTCAATCACATATTCATACACTTATAACAACGGGTAGGTATTTTCATATCATCATCACAATTTTCTTTATTCTACACAATAGGAAAATTCTAGGTCAACATTCAACGCAGATTTCAGATAAGAAAGACAACCGTATACAGCTTTCGCATTTCTGCGAAAAA
Source organism: Sycophila sp. Sp_5 (assembly GCA_018906775.1). NCBI lineage: Eukaryota > Metazoa > Arthropoda > Insecta > Hymenoptera > Eurytomidae > Sycophila > Sycophila sp. Sp_5. Next base: position 1,144,842 of record JACCID010000015.1, read on the forward strand.
AACGCATCGACCGGGATTTGAACCTGGGTCCACTTGGGCAACGTTGCTTTAATAGCCTAAACACTTAGACCATTAGACCACCGACTGCCCCGCTGATCACTTGCGGATACAGAAAAGCGGTCGCCATCTGGCGGTTTATAGAGGAATTATCTTCTGTTAAAAAATAATTAAAGCAGTAAGAATCCAGTATAGGAAATATTGATAATATTGCAAATCAAACTCACACACAGTGGATAAAATTTTAAGCTTAAACTAATAATTAACTAACAGTTTGTTCTCCCTCCCTAACGCTCGGTCGGTTGATTTGACATCTTTATGCAAAATATGTTTAAAGAATGATAAAGAATGGATTTGGGAAATAATATTTATATTTGCTCAACATCTAGAAATCCCATGTCTAGTAAAGCCGTCATATCACATTCTAAAACCATTGTAAAATGTATTAGGAATACCGGCTAGATAGTTTCATCGGCGTGCGTCGAAACGTGGTTATAAAGAACCACCTGCATAGGCGCATACTCCAAGCAAAAATTAGGTACACTACACGAAGAGAATTCTACACTGAGAAAAAGTCGTAGTAAAATTTAATACATGAGTAGGAAAAATTACTATATAATACAGTAACGGCGTGACATACCAGATATTAAAAATTACTATTTTATATATTAAATTTTGTACATTTAAAAACTACTATTTAAATAGTAATTTTTAATATTTTCAAATAGCAATTTTTACTATTTTTAAATAGTAAATTTTAACTTTTTAAATAATAATGTTTAATGTTTTTTAATCAAGAATTTAAGTGATATAAATAATAAAAAAGAACATTTTTATTCATTCAGTTGTCTCAGTCATTTTTGTCTGTAGTTCTTTGAGCAGCTGTAGTCTTTGAATGTGTCCTGCAAACATCTAACATTTAATTATGAATTCGTATTTACAATAAAAAGACAGTACAGTAATCTCACCATTCGATAACTTAATTGTATACGCTAACCTAACCTATTGACATACGCTCGCTCGCACGTGTCGCTGGTAATGCATTGTAAAATTCGTCCTTATATATCTATGCTCCATGATTCTATCCACTTGCGAGTTAGCAAAATCGCGTCGCCACCTAGGTGTAGATTTTTATATCATCCGGCTATGGAAATATACTTAAAGTGATTAGCGAGTGCGACATAAAATAATTATGACTGTACAAAAATATTAATAAAATAAAATAAATTGATAAAACGGTATTTTTTTTTAAGAAACATTTAAAGGGCCAAACGTTTAAGCATCTAACCGTCGTGTCACGTAAATTCACTATTTGTTTAGAAAGCGTGCGCATCATAAGTATTATTTTGTAAAAACACATGTTGTAGTTTCAAAGCGAAGATAGACAGAGAGGGAGATAGGGTGACGTAACCTAACGTGTGAAAGCAATGCTGCCAACTTACAGAAGAAATACTTTTTACTATTTTTAAAAGTAAAATTTGCTTTATGTGTAGTAATCATTATTGAGAACTTAAATTTCTATCGAGAATAGTAATTTTTAGCTTGGTGTATATTAATAATTAATATTAAATATATTAAAATTTCTTATAAATATGTTAAAATATCTCCCACGGCAAGTATATCATACCGTTACTATTTTGTATAGTATTTTTCCTACTTATGTATTAAATTTTACTTTGACATTTTTCTCAGTGGCTATAGGGAGGCTGCCGTAATAGCGCTAGTGTAGCACCTATATCCTACACCGGTAGGACGGATGCTCATTCAATTTCGGGCCTTACAGAACTGTTACTGAAGTCTGAAGATGGAGCTAGTATCGTACTGCGCGTACCCGAATTTAGTACGGCAGAGCTCCTAAACCCTAGTGTCACAAAAATCCGTTAATTGACTTGAAATTTTCAGCAAATGTAGATTTGTATGTACGTTAGATGATTTCATTGGGCGCCTTATGAATCATAATCGTTTCAAAAATATTCATCTTTACATTTTTATATGCATTTTTTTATATTTTGTTTCTTCTGAATAAATCTTTGAAATGCTTAGAAAAAAATCACGAGAATAAAGAATATAAATATCTTTGTACCATAGCAATTTTGTTCACATTTGATTATTATTTTAGAGAAAAAAATTGAATAAAAATGAAAAAATGTGTTTTTTACGTTTCATGATTGTCTAGGTAAAATGGTTTAAATTACAAAAATAAATAAAAGCATATATGTAAATTGTTTAAATAATGTCGTGAAGTAAATAGTAATAAAATTAAGATTAAAATTAATTAAAGGAGTTTAAAAACATGTTTGAGAAAGTAAAGTGCCAATTAATTGGCAGCGGTTTTTTAATATGACATTGCGTGTGTCCCAAATTTGTCTAGTAAATAAGATGCTTAAAGAGCGAAGTTTATTCCCGTTGTTATTTATAATAGAGAATTACCAAAGAATAGAATGCAGAAAATATTTACGAAACATTTTATGAACAGCCGTGCAAGACGCACCTTTTGCAAAAAGTCTCCGGCGTAATTCATTAAAAGCAGGCGGCGCTTCCACTCGTCACAACAGTGGCTCCATTAATTACGCGTACGTAAGTTTGCGTCTCGACTGGTGGATCCTTTGAAACGTGCGCTCCATGAGAAGAGAGAATTTGATAAAAAGCTGTGCAAAATAAAAAGGGATTTTACGTAATGGCTGCTGGTGCTGAGTCACGCTATGGCCGATTTTCCAGCGTCAGATGCGTGATGAAGCGGTGCAAAGACCTGGCTCGTGGCTGTATGCGCTGCAGTGTGTCCCTCCTTTGCATTCCGTCGCGCGTGGAGAAAGTCGCCGGGATCTCGAGTGACATCGCGGCGCGCGACTCCGTATTTCTCACGTGCACAATGCGTGCAGCGCGGCCCCGGGACTCATTCGTTATCCACCGGTCACAAGGACGCAAAAGGAATCCGGGCGCGGGAGTCCCCCTTCGGCCGCTGATTTAAAAGCTCCCGTCTCACCATCCGATCTGACCGCGTGGAAATCGACGATCGCGCTCGATATACCCTTTCTCGCGCGCACTCACGCCGAGTCCCCGGGCGCGCGTCCTTTATCTCGCGAGCGACCGGCGGGACAGCCATTCATCCTCGGCATGCTTCACCAATGCGTTTCACTATTCCTATTTTATTTTACTTTCAGAATTCAAGGCTTAATTAATCCATGATTTGTATCTTCTTAGTCACAAATCAATTATTAATATTTGTCAAGTGAACGATTTTTCTTTAAGGCGGCGAAAAATTCGTTGCGCAACTTCGGAGTTTGTTTAAACTGTGGGAAATATTTTCGTGCAGATAATATAACGAATAAACTTATAGTTATTTAAACTTTTATAGCCAATAGTCTTCGGCAACACTTAAGATAGAAGGTATTCTGTATGAAAATCTATTATTTGTGGGCTGCTTTCATTAAGAAGTGACAATTTTATATCTGTTATTAAAAGAGAAGGGCGAAAACTCTATTTTGATTAGTCCATTTTATTATGAATTACTGATAATTTAGCTCTGAATAGAAATGTTAAATTGTTAAAAATAATTTAATAAATAATTACTGACAATTATTTCTTTCGCGCTTTTTAAGTTTGAATTTGAGACTATAAGATTTGCAGCCTACAAATATAATTTCTTTCATTTTATTGCTACATTCGTATACATAAAAAAATAATATGACCAGCAATTTTCACAAAATGCTGCACAGTTGGAAATTCTGATACTCCCCAAGTAATTGAATTTTTTGTAGCGAACGCATGTAACTTAAATAGCATATCAATAGTGTGCATTGATTTATGTAAGGCTAACTAAAAACCGTAAAAATGGCAATGAGGAAATGCGTATATCTCTAGTCTCAGTCGGTGCACGTATATCTAAACAAATTCAGCGATAAATTGAAGAAAATGAATTGGACATGGACGCAGACACAACTTTATTGTCGGTGAATATCGAAGCCACTAATAAAGTGTCCCATTTCGCGTAAAAAGTAACTCGTCCAGGGATATAGTCACAACATCGTTTGCGCGCACAAAGAAAAATGAAAAGGGATCAATTACCGCGCCAATTAATTTTTTAAGATTACACCGACGGTAAAGTATATGCGCGTTCCCTCGGAGTGTCACGCGTCCGCGCGCTTTTTCAAAGCCAACGAGTGCACCGTCCACTCGCAGACTCCTCCGTTGTGCCGTTAATCTCGCCGCCTCGCCCCGACGACACTCGCTAACTATCGCTACAGCACCCGGGAGGGGGCATTGATCATTGCACGATTCATTCACGGGACTTCCTGCTCGCGCGAAAAAGGAACGGCCCTCGCGGCGCGCTCCATTTGATTAATAAAATAACAGCACGTAACGTCGCGGTTGGCTGCTTCTTCCACCTCACTTTATGTATTTATTGTTTTTTCTGTTCGCTCGGACACGGAGCTTTTATCGGGACTAGGAAACGCGGCTCCGCGCGATTAGCTTTATCTACTTGGAGATATATATCACCGAGATGCTTCTCGAGGGGGCAAGGCGCCTTGGATCCGTTGACGTAACGATTGCAAATTTCCACGCTACCGCTGGAACGGCTTCCAGGAACGCGGCGAACTCTTCTCGCTCGTCTTTTTCTTCCAGAGTTGTAGGTAGTTTTCTCTGCTGTTGAGAAGCGCAAATAAACGAGCTCAAGGTGGGTTCTCACGTGCGAGCACTAAAAACTCGGCCGACTCTATAAATATCGAGAAACAAACGCGACGCCGAGGTATAATCGCGCGCGTATAATCCCTAATTATCAATTTAATCAGCGATAATCGCTCCTCATTAGCATACCAGTATCAATCTCCGCCGGCAGTCGTTAACCTCCGCGTATAGTTGGACATTCTCGAGCGATCCAAACAAATACACGCGGAGCTTGAAGGCGCTTAGACGGGCACCCGCATATTAGCGAGTGCGCGGGGTCTCCCTATGCGTAATAAACGTTAAAGAACCGCTGGAATTAGCCGGCGCGCGCGCAAGAGGTACGCGCGGAAACGCAGGGGAGCGGGAGAGAAAGAAACGGGCGATCTCAGTCACGGAACGGCGTAAACGCGAGTGTCTCCGCGCGCGTGTACCTGGAACCCGAGGGTTTTACGCGGAATGGGTCCAGCGGCTTTCTCCTTATACGCTTTATCGGTCGGCGTGGGTGTGACCGGGGCGCGCACGCCAAAGATGGCTTTATTGCTTCCGCGAGCATCTCCCCCTCTGTGTGCTTCTTCCTTTTTTCCCTTTTCTTATTCTTGCCTGCAGATGAGCAGATATGCAGATGCGAGTCGCGCGGCGAAAGTGAAAACGCACCGCGCCGGTCCGACTAGTTTTGCCGCGGCGGTCAGGTGAACCGGTCGGAGACCCTGCGGAACACGAGGTAACGAACGCCGCTTCGAATAAAGAGGGATTAGACTATTTTTAGGCGGACTCGAGCTTGTACTTCTTTCTTTGTGCCAGTTTAATTAAATCGACACGGTTTATTCGTATGTTGACGAATAAATATCCTCTTATCGCTTATCTTATAACTCTTGGGAGAGAAAAACAGAAGAATTCTGTCCGCGATGCATATACTCTTTAATGTTTTGATTCAATTTTTCGAAATCAAGCATTCAGTACCTTACGCCTTTGCGTACATTGACTCATTAGTAGGGAAAATTAATAATGACAGCGACAAAGGATTTTATGAAGGTAAAATGAACGTTCGAATTAACTGAAAAATTCTTTGATAGCATCGCAATGACTTATGTCTCTCGATCGTAAAAAGCATAGTCCGTAAAACTTTCTTCCATTGATTGATGCTCGTCGCATGACAAATAAATAACGCTAAAAGCAAAACTGAAGGACTAAAAAAGAAAGAAAAACTTTACGTCCTGTGACTAATGTACACTCGTTACCTAACACGATTAGCTCAACGGAATGGAAGCTATTAACGTCAAAAAAAGAAAAAAAAAGAGGATCCGCACGACACCCGACATCTCCGCAACACAGTTATCCTCGTGACCCATTAGCTTTTTGCCGGCAAATTCGTCACAGCGACCCAGTGAGATCGTAACAATTAATTACGAGTCGGGGGCTCGTTAAAATGCCTCCCCTTTCTCTCCTCTCCCTCGATTCTAGCGCGGTGCAATCCTAATGAAGCAATGGCCAGATTAAAATCGATCCCTTGCGTCACCTACACACGCGCGAGCCGTACACATCGCGGGTCAGTCGACGAGCATGCGCGCATCGATTCCCTTGCGACGCGAGGCAATGGACTGCGCCTCGCGGCTTTAATTACACGGACAATCGAGTTGGCCTCGGTCGATATCGTGGCTACACCTTCCGGCTAGAGGAATCCGTCCAGGTCCTATCGGCGAATCTTGCGCGAGCGAGTCGTTCGGCCGCTTTTTGCGAAATTTCCATGTCGATTCTGCGTGCCTCGCGGCGGGCGACTCTCCTCTCGTTCTTTTTTCGCCGAGCGCGTTTCCGCAATCTTCGCTGCTCGAGCTCGGTCATTAGTGTCGCGAGCGCGGGGGACGCTTTACGAGCCGGTTTTTCATGTCCCTTGGCGGAGTTATGCGTCTAATAACTTCGAAGGAGGTCGCGTCGATATATCGCGCGCGCGCGCCTGTGTGGGTACCCACCGCGCGAACGCCGCGGGAAAAGTCGCCTCCGTTTTTCCGCGACGGGATATTATATACGCACGCACGTGCGTACCGTGCATATATGTATACATAACCGAGCTGTCCGAACTTTGTTTTTTTTTACGAGCTCACTGTCGTTAGGGTGTCCTGCCCTCGTAAATTTCTCACGCCCTGCGTTTTGATGGCCGTCCGCTGAAGGCTCCATTCGCGGCGTTTCTTTTCTTTTTTTACTTGCGCTCGCAGTCTCTAATATACGCGTCTAAAGTGCAATAGCACCGCGTGCTCGCGGTCAATTACGGTGTTATTGCCGTCTTTTCGTTTCGTTATAAACTACCACTTAGTTTTTGCTTTATCGCTAATGAGCAGCGAAAAATGAAGCAGAAAAAAGTGCGTATGTAAATAAATGGAAAATTTACGCGATGCCGAGAGATAATTTACGGTTTTTCTTATGCAAGCTACGAATCTTCGCTAAACTTTCTATTTGTCTGAGCAGCTTTAAAGGTAGTGAATTTTCATGTAACAGAAAGAGCTCACACAAATTGTCAAAGCCTCGGGGGACTTATCTGAGACAGTGACAATAACTGTAAACATCATTCCCCTCGACCCCATAATACTTTATCGCTCCTCACATTTCACCCGCTATCTCGTAGCTCGTGCACGTAAAGGGATCCTGCATGCATAAAAATTGCTTAACATCGGGGTAAATTCCGTTAAAAAAAGTTCCCTCGTCTTCTCTTCGTACGAAGCTTGACAAATAAAATAAAGCTACATTTTCCAGATTACGTAATTGTCCGACGTTAAGGCAAAACAACTACATTGACCTGAATTTGATCCTGTAACACAGATTGGGACCGCGAAGGCAATCACACCTTTCGCGAACAATAATTTGCCGTCTTACCTCAACAAATCCACGTATAGACTCGCAGACCCATAAAAACCGTGATCGACCGTCGCGAGGAATTGTTTTTCGCGATATTTTCCCTCTAGTTCGACTCTTTGCTCAAGGCGAGCGTCGCCGCGCGGCTGCTCTCCGGCGCTCTTGAATTACCATACCTGCCGGATTATCTTTCGGGGCGCGTAAAAAACATCTCCATTGGCTGCCTCGCGGAGCCGCGCGCGTTAATCCGATAAGCGAATTAAGATTAGAGCGGTCGCTCGCCTTTTGACGAGGCCGCTAAGTTCACGCAGACATTAGCATATCGCCGGAGCGACGGGGAAACCTGGTGACATGGACCCGTCGATCCTCCGGCGTCGCATAATCGACGCGAGCCTTACAGGAGAGAGGCTTAAGAAGGATATTTTTCCATTGGGTTCTGATAAGAAGGATTTGCCATTTTTTCGCGGCGGTGAAGCTGATGCTGTCGTGCAGCTTTAGTTTATCTTATAAAAGTGAAATTTAACTTTTACTAAAGCATATTGAACTTTTTCTATATTTCACATTTGTCCTGTTCAATATTCCAACAAGCATTTATTTTACAGTATTACACGACTTGGAAGTTTCGATGGCCAAGCCAGATTGGAAAAACATTATCAGATCGACGAGCGATCGTTTACGGATTTGTACACGGCGAAACCTGGCTTAAACTGCAATCACATTGACCAATCAATTCGCCTCGGCATCGCTCAAAAAAACCGACTTCCATACACTCGCGAGTGATCCGCATAAATTTCCTGAAACTTAAGAAACACATCGCATGCAATTGCTCAGTTACGACCTGCGGTACTGCCAAAACATACGGAGCGTATAAAAGTACCGCTGCCGAGGACGATCTCGTCGGGATCGCTGCACAAAGCGCAATGAAAATATTTTCGTAAGCGAGCTCGACTTTCGAAACTCTTGAGCGAGAAGAGAAGCTTTTCGCGACCGGGGACGCGTGCCGTCGACATTTTCCGCGACGCGCGGCGAAGGATGTCACAAGCCGGACGCTCTCCCTCCCTCTACTCGCGGTCTCTCCGTGCATGGCGAACGGCAATAAATTCAAAGCTGCATGCGCGCACGGGAATTAAATATTCATCGTCTCCTTTCGCGGAGTCGCTCGATTTATACGTTTAACGAGCGTCGGAAGAGCGGGCCATTTGCATCTCCCCGCGTGGACGCGGGTCAGAGGAGCCAATGATACCTTTACGAGCTTGGAAACTGGACTTTCGAGCGATCGCTTAATGAGGGAACCGCGAGGTGTCCACGTGGGATGGAATTTCCGCGGCGCGCTGTAATCTATACCGAGTCGTAACTCGTGCCCTCGGGGTGAATCGCTCAAACTTTTTCTTTTCGACAAATCTGCCTTTAGACTGCACAACTGTTTTGTCCTTCATCAACAGCAAGAAAAATAATTTAAACGTGCATTTTATCTAAAATTTAAAAGAAATTTTGCACTTTCTCAGCATACTTTAAATAATTTAATTAAAAAGGACTTATTTTAATTGTCAGTATCTCAATGCACGCACGAATAACAAGAAGTTGTCCGTATGTGAAAGTACAGCCGGCGTGAATCATAATTTTATTGCCAATTCATTCTCAGCTTTTATTTAAGCCAATCGACAGTGGAGAATTGAAGAGATTTTGCAAAAAAGTTACAAATCCTTTTAATTTCAGAGTTAAACGCAGCTTGGAATCTTTGAATTTTTAGTGTACTCGCGCGATCAATTTAGCGGACAATCATTTGGACGACTAACAAGAAAAATACAAAAAGAGTTTATCGCTGTGATTTTTCCGCGACACCCGTCGAAACAATGGTCGATCGCCTGATTAACGTTCGCTCCTGGAATAAAGCTGCAGCAACTGGCGTCTTGTCATATATCATTACGCAGGCTCGGCGGTCACGCTGAAACAACACAGCGATTTGCCCGGCCACGTGTAAAAAAGGCCCCTTAATAGGACACGGCGCAACTGCCCCCTCTCGGCAAAGCCAATTTGCAGGCGTGCGCGAAGCAATTTGCCGACCAAGACCCGTCGATTCTCGCGAGATCGGCCGCTTATAAGTGGAACGTAAATCGATTAAACATGCGTGACTTTAGCGCGGCACCGCTTAGCCCACCGGTTATGATATCTCCCGGTGAACACAGCACGCGGTTGAGTATTATACGCGCGCGGGCCGCTCATATGGGAGGCGGGAGATCGCGCTTGCGGGTGAGCGCGCCGGCGACCTTCGGATAAATTAGATAAGCGGCGCGAAAGTGTCACGTTCCCACGATAGACGAACACGGGGCCGGCCGCTCGCGCTCTCCCGCTCTCGGGCAATGAATTTACGAACGCGTCCGCCGGCGCTCCGTGTCACCCATTCGTTCCCTCGTCGCGCATAAACCGCGTCCCGCGCAAGCCTGTATACGTATATACGTAAGCTTCGATTTGCGAGGTGAGCCTGCTGGCAAGGGGGAGGAGGGGACGAGGTGCTTTCGCGATAACCAGGTAAAATGCTCGTAAATACGTCCGCGGAAACACGGCGGGTGTGCGGAGAGCGGGTGTGAAGGAATGCGGAGGACAGAAATGATGAGAGAGGCGGAGCGGGGACACTGGATATTTAGAGCTTGTTTATTGTTACATGGCCCCGGGGACACGGCTTTTACGCCGCTCGAATAAGTGCTCGATTTGCATGTAAACGAATATCGCTAGATGTGGCCTCGTTGTCCCTTGATTTACCTTTAAGTCGCCGGGAGATTTAATGCCCTTCCTGCTTGCTTTCCAGTGTGTACACTTGACTCGAGAGTCAATTTTGCCAAATCGCCACTCTATGCTAGCAAGCCTTTTCACTAAATTCCGGAGTAAAGCTAATTTGCAAAGTACTTACAAGGAACTGGGGAGCGAGAAAATTTGGCGGAAGACTGGTTTTGCCAAAGAAACGCGTACCTGACTTGCCAATAACATCGTCAAAGGCGATTCGGTCGATGTTTACGCATTTACGGTGGAAAGTTAAATCATGACCAGACTGAAATGCAAAGCACTCGTGCGAATGTAAAATTATGCTTACAGCATCGAAACGTGTTTCACCTTTAGAAATTCCCTTTTCGTCAAGGTAGATATTTCGATAAAATTTTAAGTAATACTAAAATAATAGCGAAAATGAGAAAAATACATCATAATACTGCAAGTAATAGCTATACGATTCGCAGTGATAAGCAATTTTCCGCATTATTCATTTCCAGATTGATAAAATGTTCCGCGTTATTGATAGTGGAAAAAGTAAGCCGGGAAGCAGATGCGAGAGGAGAGTGAAATGCACGTGGATACGAAAAGGTCTCACGTTCGCAGGCGCCTTCTATCGACGCGGATTATGCAGGCGGAAGGAGCGATGCTTTCTCCGGTCACTGGGATGTCGCACGGACAGAAAGGCGCGACGACTTACTGACTGACCTGATACTCGCAAAAAGCGAGTTCGTGCCTCTCGATCAACGCCTCCGTTCCTTTTTGTCGCTTAAAAAAATTCACCGATTGAACTTGTTGAACTTGGTAATTTTGACGAGAAAATCCGCGGATCAAAGGTCAAACGTAATCTTTATTATTTATACAATTAAAAAAGTACTGAAAATAAAATTGCAGATGGAGGCTGAACGCTTTATTGGCTGGGTGATTACACTGTCAAGCGCTTATTTTCTACTACTGTGTAAGCAATATATAATACCATTTATTGTATAATTACTTTCCCACGAGGGCCGCCAGTGCCTTAACGAGGAACATAATTAAATTCGATTTGATTGAAAACTACCTGCGAGCGGGTATTTTTCATCGATCGACCCAAGCCTCGCCGAGCGCGCGGCTCAATCTTATCTCGGTGGCTAATCGACGTCGTAAATAAAAGGCCGGGGCCGAGCCGCGAAATCGGATGACACGGCTCCGTGCTATGCCCGCAAAAGTGAGCCCCTTGACAAATTGCAGGTTCCTTCGTGGGGTCGCGACTTTCCTCCGCCGGGACGCGGAAGGATCGCCGGATAATATTGCGGCGAGAGCCTCCGGTCCCTTGACTCCTGACTCCCGGGGTCAATTGCAATGCTGCATTGCGAGCGTCACGCGACGACGGCCAGACAATCGCGATGACAATGACGTGGAGAAGTGTGCAGGTCACGTACTGCCCTGCATTCGCCCTTATTTCGCGGACTCGGTGCAAGAGAATTCGTAAAAAATCGGATGATTGTTTTAGCGTTTTCGCCTCGCGGATTCTATTGCGACTTAAATTGATAAACTGTACGAAAATCAAGTTATCCTTATTTTTCTGCTACTGACAAGCCTCTCGAAAAGATATTGTTGCTATTTAATGCGAGCGCACTGTCAGCCGCATTTGTTAATTAGAAAGTTGGACCAGGCATCCCGTGTAAATTAGTTTCTTCAATCCACTGGTAAATAGAAAGAAAATACTAACGCGAGAAGCGTGTTACTTGAAAGTTTCACGTAGTAACGTCACCATTGGATCTCCTTAAAAAAGGAAAACTGCAGCTAATAGCCTTCCTCCTTGTCAGCCGCGTGAATTAAGCCTTCGGATGGACGGCGCGCCGACGAGGGGACATTAAGCGCCGAGAGAAGGCGTTACGATTCTGTCAATGCACCGCTAACTGTCGGCGCCAGCGGAAAGAGCGAGCGAGAGTCGATGAAGCCGGTGGCCGCTGCTCCCCGTGACGCGCCGGGCCGATTCAAACGTCAAGATATCGGTGAGCGCGCGACCTGCCATCCGGCCGATAGATTAAGCGCTGAATTATATTTGCGGCGCATTATCTCCTCGTAAAATCGACAATGCCCCGAGACGCGGCATTAAATTATCGCGGGGAGATACGCGCGCGTGTGCGAGAGCGACAAGGTCAGCACGCCGGGGAGGGAAAAGCGCGGATCCGACCGGCCCACAGGATGATTGAGGGGAGGCCGTGGGAGATAACGATGGCTTTTCCAAGTGCGTTTCGTCATCGAGCCTATCTGAGCGCGGAGCATATACAAGCGAGCGATTCCAATGGAGGCTGCGACTAGATGTTATCTCAAGCGTTTGCCGGGTAGTTGGGATTTTTTAATTAGTCACAAATATTTTGGCGAGCTTGTCAGCTTGAGGACGGCAGTATGTCGCAAGGAAAAAAGCTTTATAAACTATTGACTTTAGTCAATAATTAATTTGAAGACTCGAGTTTGAAATTCTTGCGTTATAAGTAGAAGAAAAGATAGTAAGAAGGAGGGCCAGCGTAACTGGCGAATTGGAAAAATCCAATGAATTGATTGGCATTTTCCGATTCTACCGTAACATCCAACTGTGTAGGTCGAGCAAGGAAAATAAAAAAGAAAAGAAAAAAGGGAATGCCAAGGCAAGAGACGCTACAAGAGCCACGGAATGTCGAGTGGACAAGGTGAGCGCTTGCTTGCGATACGGACTTCGCCGAGAGTGAACGCCAGTCACGAGCACAAAGTCCCGCGAGGAGGCAGAGACGCGTCCCTCTCCTTCTCTCGCTCACTCTCTCCCTCGACGCTACAAGAGCGATTTGATGTTTCGATTATCGTTTCTTTCAGGAAGGCGCCACGTCGCGAGGAGTGTACGAAAAGACAACCTCGTTATGCGCAGGACTACAAGGGGCGACGCTTCGCCGCGATGAACTCGTCCCCGACCGAGTTACCCGGCCTGATCACGATCGTCGCGACGTTGGCACTTAGTTTAATTTCTCCGCCGATCGGGGGCGAGCGTCGCTCAGGACGCGTATAAATTTCGCTTCCATACAAATACATGCTCGATTGTGTGTTTATACATATATACATATAAGTATCCCTATGAGCGCAGTTATACACGTACACGCGGTCGCGAGGTGCGGTCCGTAATGCGCGATGGATGATTTATCGGTAATACAAATTAAAATACTAATTTATGAAGTTGGAGCAAATTTTATGGCGCGGAGATTCGTTATTTATGGCGGTGGGCATAATCGCCGACGTCGGCTGAATTTAGACCCGAGTTCGCATGAGCCCAGCCGGCCATTAGCGCGACTAATTTTCCTTAGATTTATATACTTTTGTACGAGAGCGCGAGCGTGCGGGGGACTTTCGATATGCGAAAATCCTCGGGCTCGCGCTCGTGCAGTTGTCGCAATACACTCGCGAAATCAACCCGATGAGTTATGCGCTTCACAACGAGTCGAGTCGGTAATTGCAGATTAGTATCGCGACACGCTGCCAAAAGCATTCGTTGATTGTTGATGCACATTAATTTAGACATTTTCGCGCCCCTTAAAAAAACTTGTCCACGGATAACTATGGACATCTTTAAAGGAATTACGGCGAAAGAAACTTTTTAATTATTTAAAGAAGAAATTACGTTGGTAAACATTAAATATAGGCGATTAATATTTAATACAATTTTTAAGTTTAAAATTATGCCGTTGTATAATAATAAGTTTAGAGGTGTTACAAAGAACATTTGAACTTTATAAACAGATTAAAGCTTGCAAGCTTATTGAAAAGAAAGTTTTCCAATTTAAAACGGACTAAAAATCTTTATTCGTAATTGTCAATATTATTCATCGCTGCTCTAAATAATCCTGCAGCACAGACTTCCTAAAACGCAGGTAGAAATTATAAAAAGCACCTGCTGTCAACGGGGGGGTAAATCCTTTCACTCTCGAGTATCGTTCCAGGGCGAGCTGAGCAAAAAAGCTGGAATCTATTAGCATATTACACGGGATTTCAATCGGCAGCGCCTCGAGTGGCGGGCGAACTTTTGTGCTTTGGGCGCGCTGCTTTCCCGCCCGCGTCGAAAACGCTCGTCATGGGAAAAGCGCTCGGTAGCTCTCTCGGCCGGGCCCGCTAAAAGCCACTTTCCTCGGCTATCTTGGCTCGCTCGCGCGCTTATATTTATACCCGCGTCAGAGTAAATAATTGCTTTTCATCTGCGACCGCCTCCTTGCTTTACGGCGCGCGCACTTGCATTCCGATAAATTCGCGCGCACGCATTAATGTGACGCAACGGGCTCCCGGCTCGCGCGCAATTAACGCTCGCGCGAGTATCTCCGGAAATCTCGGCGTAACGGTATAGAGTGCGTCCCGTGGTCGCGCGCGCCAACTCGTCCTCCCTCTTCCCGGCCTTGGGCGGCCCCCTGGGCCCCGCCGACTTCGACCTACGTTCATGCATACGTACATGCATACGTACATGCATACGTACATGCATATATATGTATATCGCTCGCGATTTGCTACGCTGTTATGTAAATGCAATTAAGGCGAGTGTCAAAGTTGGCACAGCGCCTTTTTGTCCGCGGCGCACGCAGTACCGTTGACGCGCGATCCTGCGGGAGATGCTCCACCTGCGCGCGGCGCATGTATGTTTGAACTAACGAGGAACCTGGTCTCGCACACCCGCGAATTTACGAGACTCGGATTAATTAAAATGTGCGCGTTGACGAAGATTTACAGGCGACGTCGCGCTCTTTATTATTTTAAATTAGTTTGCAAAAGCGCGTCGCGCGCCAGGGATATTGCGCCCCACCTAGGCGGCGGCCCCGAGTCACAATAGAAGAGGCTAAATTGAATCGCTTTATGCCTTTTAATCGAGGCTCCGCTACAAAAAGTTCGCGTCGCTAAATTAGTAAAGTCGTATCGATTGTGAACAGGGGGTAGAACGATGCGTTCATTCGCAAAAGAATGACTCGACGTAATGAATACGACTGTAGTCGTAAGCAAAACCAAGAGCTACGCCTTTTGCGCATTTTGCCTTGATTCGGTGGGATCCATCGAAGAGCGGAGGGACAACGACTCCCGCCTCCGCCGATGCAGAGCTGATGGGGAAAAAATGAGAGATGAACCGCCCGCGGGAAAAAATGGCAGCGCGACAGCGCGTTAAGATTCCTAAGCCGCGGCGTAAGTAACCCTATACCCTCGCGGCTGCGTTCGTCGCATAAACTCCGTGAAATTCTCCTCCGCGCGGGGCCGGTAGCTGCAGGCAGACGGAAAGTTCCTCTCTCCCTCTCGCTCCCTCTTCTCTCTTTCTCTCCTCGCAGCACGCCTACGCGGCGACACGCCTGACAGCTGTCACCGGAGCGACAAGACGCCGGTGATTCATGCGCTGTAGGGGGGATCGCCACGTCCACATCCACTCGACCTCACTCTCTCTCGCTCCCTCTGCCTCCGGCCTGTCAGCTCTTCTTGCTCGTCCCTCGAGCGCTTGCGGAGAGTCGCGCATACCGCGCTGCCGCGACACTCCGTGCGCGAGGTCTGCTGTCCGGTCGCCGTGAGCTCAGATTTAATCGGCGGACGGACCCCCGATGCCACTCGAGCGAGAAAACGGGGACGAGCTTGTATTGTAACTGGGCTTTTAAGGAAATCACTCTATTATTTTAGTTTGAAATGCTTATTTTACAACGACACTTTGTTTAAATAGAAATTAAATAAATAATAAATAGAATAGAACTGAAGTAAAAGAACATTTATAAAGTTCGAAAGATACATATAATTGTAAATATAATTAACCTTTAACAAAATGGCTTAATACAATAAATTCGTCAGGTAAAATTCAATATTGAGCAGAAGCGCCTGTTCGATCGTTTTCACCCGTATACAGAGATAGACGAGGGCGAAATAGCTTCCAAACTTATGTTAACATAAAATATAAAGAAGTCATAATGAAGGAAAACTTCTAAGTGATAAAGAACAATTGAAAAGTTCCTTGTTACATAATGAGCAATGTAATAAATGTAAGCTGTTTAATCTTGAAGAGAAAATAAACGTAGCGACAACATTTGCAAAACCAATTTAATGCAAACTACCGCGATCATATTTCATTTGCTTCACTTTCTATTTCGCTAAGATAAGCCTTTGCCGTAAAGCAGAAATAGCTTCTGCTGTTATACACCAGCAAACTAGCTACCGTCATCCAAATAAAATCTCAATAAATTTTCAAAGAAAGGGGACACCCGGCGAATTCCCACATGCTCGCTTCTCTGGGCTCTCCCGATCGTTTCTCATTTCTCCTGACAGCTTGTTCGGCACTCATCTACTCGTCACTTCCGCAACGACGAAAAGTTGCCCTCTTTCGATACGACGCGATGTAGTCCGACTGCCGAAGCAAAGTACGTCGGCTACTTAATCGAGGGCAAAAATCTAGCGCCAGTTTCGTGTGTATCGCAGGATACCCTTGTCAGTTTTAAAACAATTGCACAACGAACAATAACCGTGCTTCGACTGGATTTTCAACGATTGACACTTAAGTTGAGGTCTTCTGGTACCCTAACAGAAAGAGTCTTCTAATACCTTCGATTGACATATAATTTCTTTCATTCAATTTCGGGAAAATAATTTTTTTTTTCATCACTTCATAGAATAAAACATAAATGATTTTAACAATTTAAATTAAAATTACAATTAAGAGGGCTAGCCTGGGTTAAATTGAAAAAAATACACTTTCCAGTATAATCTTCTCTTAAAAAAGTGATGACCGGATGTTGTGAAGCCTCGAAAACGTGAACCTGATTCGCCATTCGCATTATTATGAAAATCAAGTATACATTAACATAGAAAAAGCAGTAGAAATATGCATTGAAACTGAATTTCAACTTTACGATTATAAATGGCATCATCCATCCATGTATGGAGCTATTTTTTGAGTAATTTTTGTTTTTAAAACATTACAAAGTTTCGTGAAATTCGTTGAATTACTCGTCCAACGGGCGCACGAGCTGATGTAATTTCAACTGTGCTTGTAATATCATTAACATTAAATTGTTGATTTTTTCCAAGTTTAAGAGGCATAATTAATTTGATTCTAGCTTCAACGCACTCACTTTCAATAGCAAACCCTTTGTCGACCATGATAGCATCTCTAGTGGGTTCTAATTTGTCTAAAATCTTTGATTGATTAAATATGGATTTGTCTGAAGCACGACCACCATATGACTCACTGATGTACATTATTAATCCTGAAGGAGGAATGCCTACAAGAAATTTTGCAGTTTCACATCCTTTATAGTGCGAATATAAACGGAGTCTACACTGTAAACACTGTGGTCGTTCAATTGGAATTTCCGTGCAATCTAGAATTATACAGGGTGTTCGAAATGTTCCGGACCCCCCACTTATAACATAAAGTAAGCATTTTGGAAAAAAATGTTAAATACAAAAGTTGTTAAGTTTTGAAGGTTGAACTAAATGATGACCTTGGATTTGTTATTGGTTATCATTTTCAAGGTCATTTAAAGGTCATCTTCAGTTTTTTAAATAGGGAACCCTATTTTTTATTTTAGATTCTGAAAGAGCACAAAATTTTACATCTGGATATGTACCCACGTTATGGCTCAAAATGACCTACAGAGGTCATTTAGTGGTTAAATGATTATTTAGTAGCAGAAAGCCAAGAAATCCCGATTATTAAGAACTTTGAGCGTATCTGACCAATACTAAAGTAATTTGATTTTGCAAGACAAACTTTATGGTGGCGTTAAATTGACATTGCCCTTGATTTTCAAGGTCATTTGAAGGTTAACTTTAGTTTTCCAAATTAAGCCTCCTAGTTGTAATTCTCCATTTTGCACCAGCGCTAAATTCTGCATTAGGACTGTAGAAGGTGTAATTGACACTGGCGTAAAATAAGCCTTAGGCCAGACAACCACATAACTCGGGCGAGAAAATGATAAATAAAAAATGTCTAATCAAAATAAGCCTTAGGCCCAACAACTACATACCTCGGGGGAGAAAATGATAAATAAAAAAATGTCTAATCAAAATGAGCCTTATTGCTCAGGCACGGGAGGTACAACTAATTAAGGTAACATCATGGGTGATCCAGCCAACTAAGGTAAGACCATCGGCGGCCCAGCCTACTAAGACAAGAACACTAGCGGCCCAGTCAGCTAAGGCAGGACTATCGGCGGCCCAGCTAACTAAATCAAGACAGTGGACTATTCGCCCAAACTGAATTTTTTTAAAATGTCGTTGACAGGAACTTTTTACAACAACTGTTCAAATTGTTGCCCATTAACAGTTTGGCAATGTGCTAACCGATTGTAAAAGGCTGCTCCAACATTTCGCAAGATTTGCTGAGGTATCAAGTCTATTTCATCAGTGATTCTTTGGCGTAATTCATCCAAGTCACGTGGTTTTATAACATAAACTTTATCCTTCAAGTATCCCCAAAGGAAGTAATCAAGAGGCGTTAGGTCTGGGGACCGAGGTGGCCATTCAATTGTACCTCTCCGCCCAATCCATCTATCATGAAATGTTGCATCTAAATATCGGCGAACATGAATACCGTAGTGTGCAGGAGCACCATTTTGTTGGAAGTAAATTTCGTACAGATTTCCACCCGTTAAATTCCGTATAGCAGGTATAATTTGGTCTCGAAGCATGTTTTCATACATTGCAGCATTTAAATTACCTTCAATAAAGAAAGGGCCAAGTACTCTTCCATTAAATATGCCAGCCCAAACATTTACTTTTTCAGGATGTTGCGTGTGGTCCGCTCTCATCCAATGTGGATTGATGTTACTCCAGTATCGACAATTATATCTGTTCACTGTTCCGCTTAACTCAAACGTGGCTTCATCAGAGAAAACAATGTTATTGAGGAGCAAAGGATCATCAGATATCATTTGCATTATTACATCACAAAACTCTACCCTTCTATCAAAATCATCTTCAGATAATTCCTGTACCAACTTTAATTTGAAAGGATGCCATTTGTTGAGTTTCAAAATTTTGTGCACAGATGCAGCTCCCATTTCATGCTGTTGGGGGTCCTCAATAAATGATTGTAATACGTCTAAGCTCTTTTCATCATTAGACGATGATTTGGATCTACCTGATTTAGGACGATCTTTAATACCACCTGTCTCTTCAAAACGTCTAATTGTACGAATTACGGTACTTTTTGAAATAGGGTTGTTTTCTTCAACTCTGAATGTTTCATTGAATAAACGCTGTACCTGTTTGTAACCTCTCTCTTGATCACCCCACCCTCGCATCATCAACAAAGATATTCTTTCTCGTTCAGTAAGATGTGCCATTTTTCACTACGATTAAAAGTACAATTATTGAAAATTAATACAATTATCTGAATTTCGAAGTAAGAGAACTTCACTTAACTCTTGAAAACAGAAAAGTAAATAGGAGTAAACAATTGTTAATTAACAATTATAAATGAACTGATTCCTAAAAAGAATAGTGAGCAAAATCTTCTAAGGTACAAGTAACGATCCTGAAAATGCTATGAATCATGCGTAGAAACTCGTAACCCTTGCAAAAAATTATTGCAATAAAAACTGTTCATGTAAAACGGTTAGATTATTTTGCTTTTGAAATTAATAACCCCCAAGTGTCCTATGTAGATCATATCGAGCCATGACGTGGATATTGTACATATCTCCAGACCTAAAATTTAATGCTCCTCCAGAATCCGGAATACAAAATGAGTCCCTTTTTAATAAGCTGAAGATAGCTTTCAAATGACCTTAAAAATGAAGGCCAATTTTAAAGTGACCATAAAGTTCGTCCTAGAAAATCAAATTATGTACTTTAGTATTAAAGTACGAAATTTTTTTTTCTTTTCGTCAAATACACCCAAAGTTCTTAATAATCGGGATTTCTTGGCTTTCTGCTACTAAATAATCATTTAACCACTAAATGACCTCTGTAGGTCATTTTGAGCCATAACGTGGATACATATCCAGATGTAAAATTTTGTGCTCTTTCAGAATCTGAAATAAAAAATAGGGGTCCCTATTTAAAAAACTGAAGATGACCTTTAAATGACCTTGAAAATGATAACCAATAACAAATCCAAGGTCATCATTTAGTTCAACCTTCAAAACTTAACAACTTTTGTATTTAACATTTTTTTCCAAAATGCTTACTTTATGTTATAAGTGGGGGGTCCGGAACATTTCGAACACCCTGTATATGTTTCTTGAAATTTTTTAAAACATTTTGGCATACTTTTAACGATTTCATCTTTTGTTGGCCAATAAATCGCATCTTTTAATATAATTGCTAGTGTATGTAGTGTAATGAAAAATATGTTACTACAAGTGAAACGATGCATCTGGAATAGCACTGCCAAGCTTAAATGTAATACTAATTGATTAGACTTCTTCTCAGCCAGTAACACAGGCTTTTTCAAATTATTGAAAATACTTAAATTAATTCTTTCTCATCAACGTATATAGTATTTGTTTCTGAAATTTCGGTACTACTTTGTTGAAAACTGTCAGGTTTCTTATTACTCAAAAGTAATAGTATATTAGCAGCTTCAAGCGCTGCGTTGTAATCATTTTCGTTATTTTCCTCTTCTTTAATATTATTTTTGCATTCACAATTTTGAAATGTTCCTGAACTATCTTCCAGTTTTTATAAAGTCTTCTGCTTTAAAGTGATTCATCATTATCCAATTGTTTTTTAATTTTTTCTCCTACGGGAAATTATGCAAAGAAGCATCTTTGTTAAATTTACATTGGAAACACAACACCAACGTTTACTCTTTTTAAATTCGCTCTTTATTCGCTCTCGAACGAGGTCTCGACAAGACGAATTGGTTCGTACGTATATTCCGGAAAGGCGCTGAAATTCAAAATTTTTAACCTCAAAAATGAACCCGGAATAAACAGTAAAGAAAGAAACTTGAGCGCGCTCAATTTTGCTCGTAATCTTAAAAAAGTAATGATTTTTGTTTTGAAGCATTTAAGTAATTCATGAATGTAATTGGTTGAAAAATTTAGGAACGCATTTTCTTTTGTCGCCAAAGTTCAATTCTTAAAGATTTGGGTTTTCCATTAATCAATTTAATGAAATAAGTATTGTGTTAAACCTTTTTAACTGTAGTTTTTATTAACTAAATTTGATGAAAAATTAAATATCGCTACAATATTATTTTAACTAAAAATCAGAATGTATTATTTAGAAAAATTGGTTAGAAGAAAGAGCATAAAGAGAACATTGAGCGCGCGAAGCACGCTGGATTTTAGTAGTAGTTATAAAAATTGTATTCGGAACATTTTATAATTTAAGTACTCACATAATTTAAGCTATTTATACACTATTAGGATTTAAGCAGTGCTCTCTATCTCTACTAATTGTTCCATAAGAAATATCTTAATTTCCAAGCAAAAATTCCATACAAAATTAATATAAACTTCGCACAACCGGTTTTATAATACTTGTGTAAATAAACAAACGTATAAATTTTCTATATAGTATCTGTGAAAAAGGATTTTTTTTATTTTGAATAGTCTAATAAATACTAGATATTAACGCATAATAATAGACATTACCTTTTTTAAACAAATCAATTATATTAGCATTACTACTTAATTTCCGCTCTTGACATTTAGGATCTTTTCCGATATAATAGGTTTTTTCCAAAACCTGCCTGTTTAGACTAGCTATAATTTTTTGGTTGTCGACAGCTTTCCAACCATTGTGCGAAGTAAACCGTTGAACGTAAGCTAAAATAGTATTAACGGCATTTTTTTACACGGAGAGAAAAACCTAGTAAAAATTGCTATTTTGTATAGGAAAAGGATGACAGTCTTGTACTGTATTAAAAATTATTATGAAACATAGTAATTTTTATAAATAGCAATAACTGCTAAAAAAAATAGTAATTTTTGCTAAATATGTAATAATTTTTAGAATTTTTAATAAGAAATATTGAAATTATGGCATAACATTTTTTGGAATGTATCTCATTTAATTTTTAATATTCAAAGTAATAACTTTTAGTACTGAAAGTACTAATTTGTAGTATTAAAAGTAGTAATTTTTAATATTTAAGAAAGTAATTTTTAGAACGTAGTATTTGCAAATTTTGAAAAGTATATTATTAAATTTTGCTATGTTAATAAACTAATAAACAAAATATTTTTTTTTGTCACTGGAATATTCTTATCTTGACTTGGAGACTCTTGTATATATTACTTATTCGAATTACTTAACACACAAACACTTCTCTATCGCTAAACAGTATTGCTTAAATTCAACGCATTCCCTTCAATTACAAATATACGCATGACCTATTATTAGACCTAACCTAACATACATAAATCTACTTCTACGTTTTCGCACGTAATGTACCATGACAGAAACTTATTTTTCTTATATACTAACCAATATGGTTTCCAACCACTTGCGGGTGACGATTTTTTTCTACGCGCCACCTAGGTATAGAATTTTAAGTGTTTTGAATAAAAGCGATTGAAAAAGTGAAAAGTAGACTTTATTTCATTTCTGCATTTTTATTATTTCTTTTATTATTAAATTACATCCAATTTTTACATATATAAAAATATTCATTTGATAACAAGTGTAGATTTGTAATTACTGATACCTCTATATCTTTCACACATAGTAAATTTCAATTGAATTTTGCTGAATCCCAGATTTGGTAAGCCTGTAAATGATGATTAATAGAAAAATCTGATAACTTTTGTACGATAAATAAGTATTTCGAGTTATTAAGTATTAAAACTTTAAGAACCTTATTAATAACAATTTCCCGTTACAATAAGTAATAATAATACTATTTTTTGTAATAACTTGGCTGATATAGTTTACAGCTTTTGCATGCTTGACAATGTCGTTATCAAAATGTTTAATTAAATAACAAAAACCTTTATAATATGGTAATTGATTAACTGATTTACAACTTAATACATTTGTAATAAAACAAGAATTATTTGATATTTTTGACATAAACCTATAATTTAAATGCAATTGATGCTTAATAGCAATTGTCCTATTGACATTGTAATTGTCGATTGTGAAATTTGCTTGCCTTCCTGATTTTTACTTTCGAACCTAAGACAACAAATTTTTCACAAAGGTCCAAAATTAAACATACACCTAGGATAATGTATAAGGAAGTGGTGTTTTGGTTTCGTACTACCAGGAAAAAGATTTGATAATTGATCCAGATACTCGTAAATTATTACTTCCAGATCTTTGTAAGTACCTGGATGTAAAGAAATGCTAGAAGCAATAGTTACAATTTATCTTAAATTTATAAATAATTCCCAGTAAGGATCATCTGGAGGAATCAATAGTCCTATAATCAAATTTAAGTGATTAACAAGGCAAAGCATTTCAGTGATCACGATGTAGCCGTTTTTTAACCAAGATTCTTCAATATGAGGAGATTTATTAATAGTATACTTTGGTCCATAATCAAAAGCCCCAAGTTAAGCTCATGTAGAGAAAAAAATTTAAGATTAAAAATGAAATGATTCAAGAGTAGAGCGACAAATACCTTTTAATAAGTCGTGCATTACATCGACTGCAATATTTGTGCATATATGAAAATTATTTAATTTATGAAAAATACATTTTTCTTTCAAACCCGTAATATTTGGATCGCGTTAAAGTAATAATGTTTCATAATTATTAATAGTTTGAAGATTGCATTCCTTTTCTAATAATTTATCGTATTTTTCTGACTGTGTTGTTAAGGACGTTGTCGCGGATCAGTCGTGCGCAACTTAAACTTCATTTGCATTAGTACCAGTGTATATGGCAAAGGAAGAATAGGTTGAGCACTACTGCACGCATTCTCTCCGTTTTCTATGCGCAGAAGTACAAAAGTTATCTTCTGCGCAGCCTCGGGCGATCCGGCAACAGCGTCTTGAGCGTCCGCAATATACATATATACAAATTTATATACGCATAGCGCACAGATACATGCTCCGTGATGCTGCCGCACTATTTGATGCGTGCGACATTGTCAAATCGCCATCGTCGTCCTCCTCCGGCGCTTGCGGTAGACTAAAAGATTCTTACTTTAAACGCTTGCCATTAAAAAACGAATACGGATTCCCCATATTTACTTAAGTATATCTTGTTTCTTATATCATCAAATACTCTAATATAATTTTTTAAAAGTATTACAAAATAATTGCGCTCGCAGTTCAAAAAAATGGTCTGTAACACGAGCTTCGTCCTATGCTTCCCATGTTAAATGATGCAACTTTAAAGTACAATTTTAACTTTTTTAATGCCGCTTGCTATATTGAAATTTTGCGGAATTATAAAGGATAATTTAATGAACATTTTGTGTTAATTTGAGACAAATTCGACGATAAGTGATTTTTACGACAACGTCCTTAAACAATTATGGCAAAATACATTCGCTCTAAAACTTTCAGTAAAGCCTAACAGGGAATTAAGCCCCAAATTATCCGCTTGAATAAGTATAAGATGAAAGTAAATTTGATATTTCTTTGAATTTAATTGTACTTCTATTCCAACTCTGTTTAAAAAATTAAGTTCCTCCACACTACTCGAGAAAAAACTACTAAATTTCTAAATTGTTGTCTGTCCATAGAATTAAATAATAAAAATAAAAATATATTTTCTAACTTAGATTGATATTGCGGAGGTAACGATGGAAGGCTGATATAAACTGCGCCTGTTTTGGCTAAACTTTTATGAGATCCTAAAGGGTTATTATTCTCATAGTCGTCAAAGTACATAATGATTGGTAAGACAATATTTTTCTAATACGAGCCTTGAATAATATTAGATATGACACTATTATCCGCATATAAATTTTGCATGTACTTTATAGTGACGTCAAAAATTTCAGGTAATTCAAAAAAAATTTTCAAAACGAATCACAAGGGTATAAATTGGACATTAACACGTACATGAACTAATTTTTTAATAGAATTTACATGTTTATATTCTTTTCATTTACCTACATCAATACTTTCTGGATCGACAAATGTTTTTCTATTTTTGAAACAACTTAATCGTTTGCACTCACTATTGACGTTCAATAAACATTTGCTTAATGAATTCAAAAAATTGTTTACTCTACAAGCTGATTCACTGTCGACAGCTTCTCAAATGTTCCTTTTTAAAACATTTGTTGTTACTTTTAAAAAATCTATTGTTTTATCAATAATATCGTCTGTGTATTTCCTAGGAATACTTTTTAAGTTGCTTAAACTAGCAGTGTAATTTAAAGAAGCTTCATGTAAATATTTTTCTAATTCATTAGATATAGCGGATTGATTCTCTGCTTCTAAATTATTGATTTCTCTCATATCATCATCTGAGTAATCCTCGTACTTATTACATTTAAATGAATTATTGTAATTCGCAGTTTCATTGATTTTTTCATTTAACAATGCACTTTGTGATTCTGATAAGTGTTTAGCTTTTACACGTCTTTTTAATGAAGCCAGAGATGAATAATTGCGATTACAATTCTTAAATATGCATCTGTAATTTTCTAACAAACGATGGCAACTAACAATATGATTAAATAATAAAATATTGTTTAAGCACGGTAATTCACATTCTTGACAAACGAGCATCGTACTCATTCTAGTTCAGATTGCAACTGCTTTCTTATAAAACCTACA
Source organism: Sycophila sp. Sp_5 (assembly GCA_018906775.1). Classification (NCBI taxonomy): domain Eukaryota; kingdom Metazoa; phylum Arthropoda; class Insecta; order Hymenoptera; family Eurytomidae; genus Sycophila; species Sycophila sp. Sp_5. The sequence continues at coordinate 1,170,764 of JACCID010000015.1, forward strand.
ATAACGTTGGACTCGATATTAACAATATCGCTATCTAAATCAATATTAAATAAAATTTTTTGCAAAAAAACCCATATCGTTTGACTTGATAGAGGATAACTGCAATCTAATGAAAAAAATATTTGCAAAGCTAAGGCTACAGCTTGAAAACTGCTAGTCACTTCAAAATGTCGATCATTAACGACAACATAATAGAATTGTATTCTTGGTATACAACCCACTGCAACAATAAGAGGCTGAAAACTTTGTCGATTTTGTTGCAACCTTTGCTTGAAATCTTCTATTTTAGCTTCTATATCAGCTGCGCTCTACAAATTGTATTATTTATTTAAAGTAAAATGAAATACTTATAATTTATTGTAATTTCTACGATTCACTTACAATCACATGTAAAATAAAGATCTTTTAGGAGGTATAATGTATGGTAGCAGATACAACAATATAAAGTTCTCCTTGTCTGCAAGAGTATGCAAGTAATAATAATTAGTTGAAAGAGAAATCATTAAATGAATAATTAATAGAGCAAAGCATTACTCCTATATTTTAAAAATTTAGAAATGATTTACCGTCACTTAATTCTCCGGCTACTAGAATATGCTTATAACTTAAACCAAGAGCATTTTTTATTTTAACTTCTTCTAAAAAATGAAAAAGACATTTTTTACTGTGGTCCAATGAATATAGGATATGAATATTAGAAAGCAAAACTTTTCTGGATGCAACTCAAAAAAATCCAGAGCAAACTGAAATAAAAATAATAAATTTTAAATAAAATTATTAAAATAAAATAAAACTGAATTTAAAACATTATCTACTTAATTTAAATAAAATATTTTAGTTTACCAGTTCTTTCCCTTTTTGTAGTCTTAGGCATAAAAAACTATTAATGTAATCGCAAACAGTTTGCCCTGATTGCAATAAATGTTGACGAGCATTAAAAGTTCTTAACCAATACTCTTTTATCGTTTCCCAAGGTACAGAGTTAACAGCAAGCCAGTCTAAGCATTCTTTATCTGGAACAAAAAAAAATTACAGTTGTTGCGTATAACTCATTTGTATAGTATACTATTAAAAAAGTATAAAAAATTTATTTTTTAAACCGTTCTTTGTTCTTAACGAATGCCTAACTCACCTTCATTTGTTGCAATTAAAGCGGTAATTTGTTCAGGTTTTGAGTTTTGTTTTAAAACATTAGATCTGCTTAAACAATCTTTTGTGTAATTGTAATGACTCCACAACTTTCCAGTAATTTTTGAATTGTCACTCTTCTTTTCAATGTTGTAGTATGTGGAAGCAAGTTCTCCAATAAAAATACTTTCAATTTCGTTGGCCAAAGTTTTAAAACGTTCACCCTTAATACTGAAAATAATAATCATTTTAATTTAATTTTTATTACATTTAAATTAAATTAAAATAGGAGATAAAAAATTACACAAATGATTCTATTTGATCCTCTAGATGACAATTTTTAAGAATATAATCCTTTCCCTCTCGTTTACTAGACGACAAAGCTTTGAACGGATATTTCTTGGTAAAGGTCTATTTTGATTACTTCTTTTCCACCTATTTTTTTCTTTAAATAATCTAATAATCCCTGAAAGAAAATTTTTAATTATATTTTGCATGTAGAGTCCCTGGTAGAAATCCTCATCAGTTACTAGCTATTTACTAAGTATTAAAAATAGGAATGAGCCATAAACTAGCTTAGATTCTTATCGAACACTTGCGCAATAATGAAACGCTTTTTGGAGCATTTTCTACCTATTACTTGGGATTATAATAAAACAACCCATTTTAAGAGTATTAATCGACTACGAAAAATGGTTACTAAATTATGCTGGATTGAAGTAATCGATGAAGACAAGCCAGTTAATGGCTACAATTGTTATATTAAGAAAATAACCTAGAAAATACCTTTTTTTTCACTAATAACGCACTAGTTTCTAGGTATGTATTTATATATATATGCATATATACTGGCGCGGTCATTTGTAAAATATTTTTTATTAGTTGATTGATATAATTAATATAAATCAAGAAATTATTTACAAATACGTAGAAAAAATAGTAATTTTTATTTATTATAAAATAAGCCTTTACATACGTAGCAGTTTATAATCAACAAAAACTGTACAAAAAGTTTACATAAATTAGTAAAAAAGATTATACAAGGCGGTGGTGGATAAACTGTTGAACACTTTTTCTTCACTTTCTAGATATTAAATCAATAGTATTGATGAAAATCTTCTTCATTTACAATTACCATTTACTAACTATTTTGTAGCTATTAAAATGGGACAAAATTTATTCAAATATTTCCCTATTAAACCTAGCCAAGACTTCAGTACTTTTTGAGCATTAAAAATGTAAGCATCTTTATATATTTTTCATACTTAGTTCTTAGTTTTCCAGCGGTTTATATTATTTGAATTTCTACCAGGGTTAGTTATACATAGTTAATAAAAAGTACTTACAGTAGTTGTTTCAGTCGGTTATAGAATTTGTGGAACATTGGAAGACTGTAGTTCCTTTATAAATTCATCAACGATCTCAATATCAACAAAAATGTTCGTTTTATTAGTCGCTCTTACTTCTGCCAGAGTAGGGTGAATTTCGTTTTGCTCAGCAGAGCCTAAAAAGTCTCCTGCCAATACAACTTCTAAGTCTTGGTTTTGTTGAAATAAACTGCCTGCATTTGTTGATTCACTCTGCAAAGTAGAAATGTAAATGTACAATATACTAATTGTACATTTATATCTCTACTTTGTATTAGTATATTGTAAAACTAAATGTTATTGATGTTAGCGGTTATTTAGATAATTATTAAAAGAAAGTCTCGAATACTTGTTAATATTTTAATATTAGTCCTAAATATAAACTAACGCCGTAGTCTTAGAATAAAGTAATATAATTTATTTTATTAAATTAACACAAGAAGAGCTTCTTACCAGGGTACCGTCGCCACTATCCATTGTTATTAGTTATCTGAGTAAATAAATTAGGAAGTTACTTAAATAAGGTTGCATGAACGACTCTTTACATAAAAATGAGTGACAAATTACTTAATTCGAATAAAAAGTTACTTTAAATTTGAATCAAGTGATAAATTACCCAAATCAATATTTCAAATGTAGAGTGAACACATAACCTTAAAAAGTTAGGTTACGTCTTTCATTGCATGCATTTTATTGAAATTAAACTCTACCCTATTTTTTATGTATTCTTAATATAAAACAACGCAAAAAGGTATATATACATAATCTTAATTAATTAAATTAACTGTACTTATGAGTCCTTGAGTTCCTTTACAGAAGGTTGCGTGAACCGGCATGCACTGGATATTGCTTGCTGTAGAAATATCTAAAAGAATTTTACTGTTGCCACCGTTCAGTTGATAATTCAAAACAAAGCCGCAATGACTTAAGCGTAACCTGTAGGTACGTACGCACACGATGTGTCCGCGTGCGTGATCCAGGCGCATCCGACGCGAGCTCAGGCACGACCGGCGCGAGCTCAGACGCATGCGCATACACTTCCGACCACAGGCTTTACTAGAGGCAATAGTAATTTTTGTAACAGAAGTTATCAAACGTTGTGAAACTTCATAGTAAAATTTACTACTTTTTGTTCGTGAAATTTGAATTTACAACTTTTATTATCAATAACAGCAATTTTTATAATAAAAGTTATAAAATTTTATAAATATTAATAGTAAAATTTAATACTGTTTCTAGTACAATTTATTATTACAACCTTTACTATAAAAGATAGCAATTTTTGTAACAAAATTTATTGAATTTTATAATATCAATTGTAAATGTTAGCATTTTAATAACAAAATTTATTATATCAATATCAAAACGCATCATTATTCAAGACTGTCACTTCTTTCCTATGAGAAAATAATAATTTTTATTAAGTTCTTTCTCTCCGTGTATAAAGCCCGGTCTGCTACCAATTTTTCCTTGCACAGTTCATTTCATCAAAGCATCTTCAGTGAAGACCATACGTATCAGAACCTTTGCCAGAGTCGTCTGCTTGTCAGAGGAATCTTCTACATTTTTTAAAGACGTTTTGTTTACGTAAACGTTTGATCCTACCATTAATTTTTGTAATAATAAAATTTTATAATAATTACGAGCTTAAAACTAGTACATAAAACTACACTGATAGAAAAGATCCTTTGATCCAAAGCCAGTGTCTTTAATATAAAGCCGTGCGCATTTAATATAGCCCAAAGGCGTAGGTATTAGATGTAAAGAAACGGTGCGCATTAACTATTAAGCCATCCACATGATTTTTGTCAGTAAAGACGATCGCGCATTAACTAGTAAGAAATATTTCTTGAATGCTAATGCATACTTCTTTATTTCAAATACCATGACAAAATTATTTTTTAAAGCCTCGAAGACTTTGGGTTAAAGAATCTTTTCTATCAGTGTACTCTTTTTTACATTTTTTTACATTACTGAACTTTCTCAACGCAGTAAGCGTAGTAGTGCTCATCAAAATATAAAGGTAGTAGCGTTTGTAAAAGTAGATATACATTTTTATCATAAATAAAAATGTCCTCTACTTTACCAAATAATAATTTATCGCTTTCCATCTCAGTTACAAAAACCATATCTTTTTTATATTTAATGCCAAGAAATTCTACAATTGATGTACTTAAAATTGTTTCATCATCTTTACTTGTAAGGAAGTATTGTCGATGTTGAAAAGAATCGATTATTTTATGCCTTTTACATATAATATTATTAGGGATCATATTCTGCGAAAGTCGCATGTAAGCTAATGTTAATTGGCTTCTCATGAACAGTGTTTTTAATAAATTTCCTAGGGTACTTGTAGAAACTGCCGATAATTTAAGCTGTTGATGCTTTGCTTCGAATCTCAATGTACCAATGATCCGTTTTATCTCATGTTTCTTCGGTCTGTCTCTGTCTTCTCTGTCTTCTCATTCTTCGGACAAAGTGTGTCATGTAAAGCATTTTGTACATCAAATGACCATACAGAAATACATACAGCGATAGAAATTCAGGAATAAGTATTTCTAAAAGAAGTAAATGACACTCTACATATCGAGGAAATAGCGTTGATGCTATTATTTTTCTTAAAATTATGTATAAATTCCAAGTATCGTTATCTTCCGGAATTTTATCACCTATAAATTTTTAAATTTACCTATTTAAAATTCAGCATTTCAGCTGCTGATATTTTGATTTTTTTTTAATGTGTTCTTTTTTTAATTGAGGAACTGTTAGATAAATCATAATGATGGGAAGCAAACTCCTCGATACATTCATTTAAAAATTGTAGAAAAATAATCTTTTGTTTATAAATAAAATCATTACAAATGTTTGCCATTGTGCAAATACTTACACCCTCTAACTGGTCATGCATGATGTCGAGATACTGATTTTCTATAACATGAAAATTTAAAACTCTGTTAAATATACATGCCTCTTTTACGCCGGTGTTTGACGGATCATTTGCACGGCAATCTTTGTCGTACGATTCTTGCAGTCAAAGAAGTAGATTTTCTTCTACGATATGTTCCGTAAAACTTCGAACATTGGCTCTACAAATTCTGCACGATCTCCCAAATGCAAAATTTTCAGCGAAACCTAAATTTTGATTTAGCCCTAAATTATCTCATGATATCTCTAAATCAATATTCATGATACATTTTTAATAGAATATTATTAATTTACCAATATTATTTTAGACTTTAACTAGTCTAATATCAGTATAAAAATTCTAAAGTTTACAAAAATTATAAACTTTTATAACTTAGTTTTATGTACGTACAAACTGGTATGAAAATAGTTAATAAAAGAATATTTTAACATCAGAGTCTTTAAGATCAGAGATTAAATTATTTTACTTTAAGATCACAGAGTAAATATACAGAATACTTTAACTAAATCCTTTTAAGATAATTACTGTGAGATAGAATCGCTTAATTCTTTGATAAATTTACTTACAGCTACGAAAGGTTTAACATTTTTTACAGGGGTTTTATAAAAATATTCGTGAAAAAATGTCCAAATATGTCTACATTCATTGGTGAATTGTAGATTCAACGTAATAAAAGCTTTATAACAATAATCTACGGCAACAGTAACTTCTTGCGATTGAATTACGTATTCACAGTTTAGAACTACTATAGCTTAAGTCTCACGCTTTCATTTTCTTTAGGTTGCTGTATATCGACATTCTCATTATTAATATTTTCATTCGCATACGAGGATGATAAAAGATCTCCTATAATTACAATATATGGGCCAACAGTGTCATTTTCTTTCTGCCTGGAATCTTGATAAGCAATGAGTTCTTCTTCAGACTAAACAAAAACATTAATATGTAATTTTTTCATAAGGTCAATTTGGTAAATAATGGTTTAGAAATATTTCAAATCTTGTTATCACCTTAATATACAAAATAAAAGATCTCTCCACTTCTTGAATGGTTAATCCAAAGGGATATTTATCATTTTTTCGTTTGCGAATGGTTGGGCCAAATATTCTTGGAAGGCAAAAAAGTGCAGCAATATTTACTTTATCTAAATATAGAATAAATTAATATAATTAAACTCATGATAATAAACTTTTATTAATAACTCTAACCTGTCCGTAATAAGTCTTCATGAAAATCAGTTGTTTTTTTATGCTGTTTTGCAATATTAAATACAAGATGGTGCTAAATTCTTCCACTTCTGAGTGAAATTTATAACCGAATCAGGATAATGCTTTTCATAGTCATATGCTAGCTATAAAAAATGTAATAATGCATATATTGAAACAAATGGTGTACGTTGAAGTAATTGTTAATTATAAAAAAAAATACCAATTTGTAGCCATAACAAGTTTGTAAGCATTTGTACATAAATAAATAAGAATTCGGGTCGCTACCGCAAGGTTCTCTAATGTTAATCGTATCTTGCCATTTACTAATTATTTCTTCCTCGGGTTCTGTATTGTTCTTTACAAATTCAATAAAAATTTCGAGTTCAGATGGAGAAATATCTAAAATATATATAACAATAGAATTATTTATCATTTACAATAATATAAGTTCTATATTTAAAATAAAAAATTAACCTTGTATGGAAATATCCGATTTAGATACAATTTCATTTTTTATCAAAGTTCTTCGCGTGTTTAAATACTTATCATACAGCACACCACCTTGATTTACAGCTTTAATACTCTTTGTTGCTTTTTGATAAGGATAAAGAAAGATTTGTTGTATTTTGTTAGCAGGACACTCTTCTGTAGCAAAAATTTCTCCTAAATCTTGTGCCAGCTGACGGAATCAAGATGACTTGAGGCTATTAAATAAATCTGAATTTATCAAATCTTATAAATTTGTAGCAATTTTCCTAATAGATTTTCATTTCGTTTATTTAATTGTTATTTACAAAAATATAATAAATAAGAATTTGAGCATGTCTATTCTATAATTATTATATAATAATAAATTTAAAAATAATTTAATGAGCACGTTACGGACCAATAAACATGCTAAAATTTATCAACGTTACAGTAACACTGTATTGTTATGACCGAGCTACAGCATGACTAAATTAATGAGGTCGTATTGTTTATTTCTTCTATTGGCACAATATTAACGATAAATAAGTGTGGCGAGTTTTTTAATTTAAAATTTATAATAATCAGAGATTATTTGAATTTAAAATTTTTAATAATCCAAGATTGGTCACAGCAATATAGCAATATATTGAATTTACGTCAAGATATATATTTTACCGATAGTTTTTAGTGAAATCAAATTCATAAAAAATTACAAGATCGCTTATTAATTTGGTATCGATATATCCCCTTTTTGTCTATCCTATTAAATGCACCTAAAATTATTTTTCCTTTTATCGTCGAATCGAGTAATTTCCTTACAGTTAATCGCACTGATGCTGTTTTAATAAATAGGAATGTTATTAGAATGTTATACGTTAAATATTATGATTAAAGATGTGAGAAGTTTTAATAGATTGAGAGTGTCTGAAGTTAATAATTGATTACTGACTATGAGAACGCTATTCAAACTATTAAAAAAGTCATGAATGAAAAAGCATTGGGTCCTAAAATGGTTAATGATCATAATTAAAAACTTGATGGCATATAAATAATGTAAAACACTATCTGTAGTAAAGTAGAAGTCTTTTATATTACACCCACCAAATTTAATTTTAAGATATACAAAACATGCATGCTGTGTTATTATATAGCGATCTTATAGTTCTCATTTTAACTATTACAATGTTTACAAAAGATAAAATTATGATTGAACTTAGAACCTTGAAGGTTTTTTCGATTTCGTCTTTTTGAAAATTCTGTACACCCACAAACGATTCTAAAATAATATAATAATCATGTAAAGATGTACAAATTATTTTTATATTAAACTTTAATTAAAGTTTTCGTACCAATAAAAATTTTACTAAAATATAAATTGGACATCTTTTTAGCATTTTTGTCTATCCAATTAACTTTTACTCCCAAATCATCGGATAATATTGCAGTTAATCCGTTTCTAATACATTTATCTTTTCTTCCACCAATTGACCAAATACAATGAACCTACAAAATAAAAAAATGTAAATTAGACTAAACTATATTAAAAAAAATTAAAGACAATTACTATTAACATACAAACTGATCTCGAAGACTTTTGTTAGTTTCCAAGTCTTTGCTAAAATTTTCCAGCTCATCTTCCGTTTTCAAGGGAAAGTTGGCAGGCAATAAATCGTATCTGTTTCTAATGTTATCACCTACACCTCCTGTACCTCTATTCTCTTTTATTTTAACCAGATTAAAATAAAAAATTTTTACACAAAACTTATTTGACAGACCAATTTTTATGTAAAAACTATTTACATATTTTTACTTTTAGAAAGTAAATATATAAAAAAAGTAAAATACATTTTCCAAATTGGAATATAATGTTTTAAATTTAATATAAACAATATACTTGATTAACAGCATATACAAATTAAAAGAACAAGCCTGTGTTAAAAACAATTTTACAAGGACAGATAAAATAATATATACCTGTTGATGATGTTAATTTATTACAGGATTTCAAGTAATTTATATTTGAATTATTAACTTCCACGTGTGCGTTTTTAACCGTAGTATGTTTTTTCAATGATTTTGAGGTCAATTTCTTATAGACTGCACAAACAAGAATCAGCTGATGTTGGTTTGCTTGAACCAGTTGAAGTATGTAGTAGCCTGGATGTTTCTGTTACTGGCAACGTAATTGCAGATAGCTGTCTCACATTTCCTTGTTTTGAACTATCTTACTGACGTTGGAGAATAGCCTTTTGTGCTGCAAAATTACATTTTGTTAATCTTTTATTGTGATATGGAGTAAAATACATAAAAAATTTTATGATACTTACACATCTCTGCAAGTCTTTTGAAACCAGTGAAAGTTTGATTGCCAACATTGAAAAAACTTAATGGCTTTTGATAGTTCAGCTGGTCTTCATTGCCCTTGTCCGTATTTATTTTATCAATTAGTGGTTGTCGCTTGAGAATTTTTATAGTTGTCTTTGCTCTTTTATTTGTAGAATCACTTAATTGCATTTTAGGTAGTCGTTTCTTCTTCATATTTTTATTAGCCATCCTTAAAAGAGACACTGATGTAGTAAAAGTAAATATTATTTATATCTTAATCATAAAATATTACATAACATAAAATATTAAACAACTCGGTATTTAATAAATCTAAGTAATAAAGAAAAAAAAACTATAGAGATTAAAATAATACTTCAAGTTTATAACCTCATCCTAATCAAAATATAATATTTAATTGTGATGCGAATGAAATATAGGAAAAATGTAAAAACTACTTTCACAGATTATTTGAAATCCTTTTCTAATTATCATATTAACAGGCCATTCTCTAATATTATTAGATAAATTATTTACTTTATAGATTTGAAGAAGTCGAGAATCACATGGATAGTCTGGAATAGAAGAGTATTCTGAGAATGATCGACCAAGAATAACTGCTATTTTCTCTTGATAACAAATATAATCTATTATAACTATTTCACCACTTGACAGATAACAACAATTATTAAACTTTTGGTCGGTAACTTGGAAATGGTTGAATTTAATAAACGAGTAAGGGTTTTGATACCCATCAGGTTGACTTCTGCTAGATGCAGTCTTTGGTCCTATTAATGTGCATGAAACTTTAAGATCTTGTATTTTTGGTAGAACTACTTGATGTTTTTCCTATTTTCTATCTGAGCAAGAGTAGAATTTCTAACCATTTTTTTTTAAATCTGAAGAAAACTTTCATATGGAAAAGCACTAAATTCCTCAAGAGGTCCAAAGGTACGTACAAATTAAAAATAACAGTTTCTTTACTATACAAAACTACCATTTGTTGCACAAAATATTTGAGAAGGTAATTTGCGTAGTTATTATTATTGACACAAAATTCAGAATCACTTAAGATTCTGATTGCACAATTTAATGAATTAAAATGAATTACTCAGGCTGGATTAAAAAATTTTTTAATTGCAACTGGTCCTAAATACAATAAAAATAATCGGAATTCAGTGGCTTTCCAGTACTCTAGTTCATCAGAACCTCTTGGTCTTCTAACATATTCAGAAGGAACACAACCAGCAAAAGCTTTATATTCTGAACTAAACAAGTTATTCATTTCTGTAGCAGCTATATCCTTACCATACTCGTTTAACCAAATATTAATTATCTTTTTCATAATGCCCATGTACAACAAGTGCATAGGGTCTAAAGGAATCTGTGAAATCATACCAACTCCTATCCCTTCCAGAGAACTAACTACATTTTTGAATCTGTCACCTACAAATTCTCTGAAATTCGTATCATTCTTCAATGGAGCATTTAAATCTAACATTAGCATCCTCCCACCTTTCCTTGTTCCTTTTTGCTGACATTTTTGACACCCGTAAGTAGAATTATGATTGGGGTGACACATAACCCAGTTCCTCGCTACAGTATCAGCAATGACAGCTCTAATTTGAACAACATAATGTTTATTATCAAAATCGAAACCTTGAATATTTAACACGTTATACTCAATTACAAATTGTGATAAAAATTCATTAATATTGGGAGCTTTTTCTTTACCGTAATAAGCACCTATAAGAAAAGGTTCCTGATAACGAGCATCTACTATTTTGCCTAAAATAGGAATCAATTCTAGTTTCCTACTCTTCCACAAAGGAATGCCGTCTACATGTATATCAATATAAATTATGGGGGAGTCATATGAATAATATCCTAATTGAACTATACTAAGCTGTAAACCAAAATGCATATATTGACCACTACTGACAGGGATAATTGTGGTCTTTCTTGGAGTATTAAGTAACGTTCTAACATCTGAAGGAAACAAATGCAAGCAATAATTTTTAGGCCATGTTTTCAGAAGTTTCAATAAATCATTCACAGCACTATGTGGGATGTTATTACGACATACCCAAGAAACTAAAGATAAAGTAGGACTTTCGCATAGAACAATATTAACATTTAAAAGATTCTCATTCAGACATTGACTCTGATTACTTTCTAAGTTTTCCTGATTTTGATTTTTTAAAGTTTCAACAAATTCGTTATTTTCTAAAATTACATTTTCATTTCTGTTATCATTAATAAACACATTATCTTCAAGAGTACTATTAGTATTATACTCAATTATACTACTGTCAACGTTTGAATTTTCGTTATCTAAATTAAAAATATATTCAATACGCCTTTTTTTGACGATTACCGAGTTCACTAAATTTTTTTTTCACCCATAATATAAACTATTAAAACAATTTTAGGTGAGAATTTTTAAAAGGGAATCGGTACTGTATATATATTATTTTGATTAATACTTTTTGATGCTAATAATGTATAATTATTTTACGCTTAATTATAAATAAAAACTATCGTTAATACTTAATTTTTGAGGACAATTGAGGAGAAACAGTCGTATAACGTTGATCCGCAAAGTGTTGTCAGTTCCAACTAAATTCAGCTTTTCCAGTGAAAACTAAGCCCGCGTATTTTAGGCGCGCAAAATTTGATAACTAAAAAATGCCATTCTGATAACATTTTTTAATCAATGCAACTTTTCAAATAGATCGATATATATTACACTAACCAAAAAAAAGATATAGTTTATTTATAATAATATATATATATAATATGCAATTCGTTAACTAGAAAATTAATTACATTTTGTCAATTTTTTTGGATAGTTTTTTTTTTCTAAAAAATTTGACAAATTTTCAATTACCAATTAGACAACCGTTCATTGATAAAAGAAAAACTATTTTAAGAGGCCAACTTTTAATTGTCTTTTTTTGCTATCTGATTATTAACACAAAATTGATAACATCTTGTTAATTGGTTAGTGGACAATTTTCCTTTTCCGAAAAAGAGTCAGCTTTTGATTAACTATTAGACAACTAACTACTGTTGTCTCAAAATATATCATAAAAAGATATCATTACAATGTCTGGTTAAGTATATCTAACTGCTAACAAAAACCTGACAACGATTTGTTTCCTTTTAGATAACTAATTTTTTATTAACCATTTACGATACAATTCAGGATAACCATTGAATACCAAATGTATATCCAAAATAAGTAGTCAAAATCTTTGTCTAAAAGATATCATATCCATAACAATTTGGTATGCCTATAAGGTAACTTAAAATGGTTAAGTTTTAGATCTCCAATAAGTTAACCTGTGCTAGCTGGGCAAGTACACAAAGTAATAATTATTCTGTAACTAGTACAAAAAGAAATAATTGTTTTTACAGATAAAATTTTGTGAATAAAAGAATAGTACAAGAAGTATTAATTATTTAATGACACTTAAAATTTATTAAATTTCAATGACGAAGATGAAGAACTAATTTGTCAATCTGTTGATATAAAATTTTCAAACTGTATTATGCCATATAGAGAAACGTATTATATTTTTATTGTAACAGTTTGTAATATTCAAGCTAAAATTGTACGTGTTAAAAATTACCTTTGTTGTACACCAAATTATCACGAAAAGAAATGGTTGCATCAATTAATAAATATGATAATTATAATTAAAAAATAAAAAAAATCCTTTTTTATAAATAATTTAAGTATACAGCTTTTATGTAAGGAATCCAGTTGGCAGTTGCACCAGACCAGGCTTAGATTACTCTACATAACTCATATCTCAGACGTAACGGATCTCATTTCTGAAAAAGTTATTGTATACACTTAAAAAATCTTCAGCAGTGTTTTTTTAATATATTACAGGTATATAGAGTGATATTTTTGATATTGCTATAGAGGTATACTCTCTGAGTAAGTTTGATCTATAGCATCAATAAGGCACATGAATTTCAAAATTTAGTAAAGACATGCCAAATGTCGTGGAGAGACAAAACGATTGTCGCAGTTTCGTGTTTTTTCTTATGCTTTTTATTATTTATTATCGTGACTATAATGAAACCTCCATGAATTTATTCGGTCTTTTATGCTTTTGAGAAGCTGCGCGTTCTTCTGTTTCTTCGAGGTACATATGTTTCCAACAGTGAGAGCAATTCCGCGTTTCGTAAGAAAGTCGCCCATGGAGTCGTCGGGAGTTTGTCTCTGCGGTGTGTCCTTTCTCTCCGACTCGTTAGGTCACGCGTACTGATATACATAGTTTTCCGATAACATCGCGAATGATAAATGGCATTTCGAGCGAGCTATAATATGCTTTTCAGCGTTTTACTTAGGATTACGAAAACAATATTGCCGTATCTGTGTAAAAGCCTTTCGCTCCAATGAAAATGTTTCAATGAATCATTAATCAAACTATATCGCATTGTCTTGGCTACGATGAATGTTATCAAGGGTATCGAGGGTATACACAAATCGAAACTTTATTTTCCATTAAGCGTTAATGAAAAAAAGTGCACCTCTTAAAATCCGATAAACAATCATGAATAAAGTCGATAAAATATTACGACTTCGGACCACGATGTGCAAACATTTAAAGTGAAGTTGTAAATGCTCTACAAACCTTGAAGATACGACTAAAATAACTCAATTGAATGAAAGAAAAAAGTTGCTCTCCATCCATAAAATTATTTTACAGTGCCGGTGTAATTTAACAAAAAGTTTAAAATCGAGTTATAAAAGTTTCCTCGCACATCACATTTCCTTAAGAGCTTCGCCATGGATTCAGTATTAACGACCAGCTCCAAGTCGTAAGTTTTGTCACCGAAGGGTTCACCTTCTATTTTGTCCGTAATCCCCGCGCGTAGGTAATCCCTCGAAGCCCGTGCACTAATTGCATACATTTTTAAAACACGACGACGTCTTAATCGGTGTGATGAAGAAACTCGCCTCTTCAGAGAGGATGCGAGTCGAGGAATGAGAAAAAAGGGTTGCCCTTGGCTTCCCGATCTTCTACTTGTTTTTTTTTTTTTTTTTCAAACAAATGATTACGACAAAGGCTATTTTTCACGCGTTAATCAGCGCGAGGGTGGCGCGTTATATTAAACACGCCGGGGATAAGTAATACGAAGTTAAAATTTTATGCCAAGTGGAGGGAACATTTTTACAGTTACAAACAGGGGTGAATAATGAATTGAGGTGAAATTTTTATTTAACTCGCCGTGCGGAAGCTGCCACCTGCTTAACGTCTTAACTTCCGCGAAATGCGGCCCCTCTGAGCAAAAGTTCGGGTACACAATTTTGCCGCCGTTCGCGCTCAATCATGTCATTACGCAGCATCGAAATTAGTTAATTCATCAGCGCGAGACCCTAAAAGCTGCCTAAATATAGGTCACAGCGGAGAGGTTGTGTAAAGCACGTGGCCTCCAACGGTTGGTTTCGCGACCTCCAAAGTACAAAGGCGGTCCGGTCGGCAGCTAATTGCGGATACTTACGACGCGCTGTCCTCCCTCCTCCGTCTTCTCACTGTTATTTTCGCGTTAGCCAGTAAAACGTGCCCGGCAAGAAAAGTTCCCCGAAGCGCTCGCGCGCGCGACTACCGCGGCGACCGGAAGACTCCCTTGGCCCTTCCTGGTACGCGAGATCACCTGAAATAATAGAAAACGAAGCGCAGGACCGGAGGTTCGACGTTCACGCGATCATCATCTTTTCCTTTCATCTTTTTTTTCGTTTTTGTTCCTCACGAAGGAGCGTGGCGCGGCGCGGGCTGTTCCGCGAATTAGCTGGGCGCCACGGACTCGCGCGGTTTTTCCGCAGGGGGTGCAAAACGCTCCCGACGAGCGGACGAGGCGCGAACGGTGGGAACGAAGCATCCCGGCGGCGATTCGCTCCTTCTCCCTGGGGCAGATAATCGGCGCAGTTGCGCGAAACCGTAGGATAAAGGGACAGTAATCGCCGTTGATTGGAACTGCGAGTGGCAGTTTCGCGCGGTTATACCGGGACTGCAACAAAAACGACGCTCTGTGTGCATTGGCTGCAATACAACAGGTGCTGACTGGCCACTTTAGGAGAGTTACATTTGAATGATTACGTAAAGCAGCGAGAACTGTTTATGTGTTTATCACTTCTTAGGCTCCTTTGCCGAGTTCATTTCATATCTATAATCTCTTTTAATTTCCAATGAGATTCTTCATTTGTCTTTGTTCATTTTGTAGTGCTCTAATATTTCAAAATTTATGCTTGCTATTAATTAATTTAATCTATTAGCAACTGCGCTGATAATATTAGGTGGAATCGTTTTGCAGTATTTAAAGGCGACAGCCAATTCTATGGATCTCTTAATGATAAATAGTTCAACAACTTTTTAAATAATTTTATTTCATTTCTAAGTTCAGAAAACTCTATACTCTTAAAATAATAATCAGAAATTTACATTAATAAAATAGGCTCGCCACATGGCAATCGCAGTGGCTCGCGCTCCGCGTGCTGTCGGGAGCGTTATAGTAGCTAACATGGCGGCGCACGTAAACAGTGTCTGCTTGTGCTTGTCAACGGCAACGTGGATGACGAGGTTGACGTTTTTTATGTAAGAAATTAAGCTGCTGGAGGAGCAATGAAGGAGCCTAAGAGCTTGCTTTCCAGGTAATTTTTACATAGTTCCGTGTCTCTGGTTGGCTGATTTCGCCTTTTTTTCCTTTTAGAGCTGCAGTTGATTTTTCTGCACATTAGAGAAGCATCTTGAAGGACGTCCAGCCTCTGTAAATTTCTGAATATGTCTCATCGACTTCTGTAACTTTATCTTCCCTCTACATTATTGAAGTTTCTATCTGCTTTAGTGTCTCTACTACCGGTGTAATGATATAAGTAATCAATATGATGCTGTGGTAGCAGAACATACCACTCCGGATGGTCTGCAGCTGCTGTAATGTTGCTTATGCTTCGAAACTATTTGTTTCATCCCAGCATCATCAATGAAGTTGTTCCAGCTTATACAACAAGTGCAAAGTGAGGATGGGAGTTTGTGAGAGTGATAGGACTATAGTGGAAGTATACGTTAACTATATAGGTTTAGCTATTCTCCAGGTAGGCAGTTTAGTTGTTTCCAGCGAATCCACGCTCTCAGCTGTATTCCATGTGAAAAGTCAGTTATTCGCTAATTTTTTTTAGTGTAAAGACATTTTTAAGCATTAAGCAGCTGTAACATTAATAATATCATTATAGAAAAAAATGTTGCGGATGTGAAAAGTTGTATCTTTCTGGGATGAAAAACTTTTATCTTTTTTATTGTAAATTGACATTAAAATATTTTTAGAGAAAAAAGGAGTTTTTTATTGAAAAACGTTGATTTCAAAATCGACGATCCGCTGTAGTTTTTTAAATATTATGGTAGACAAAAATGTGTGCATAAAAATTTGTATTTTTAATAGCTGGAAGTTGTATTTTTTTATTAAAGACAATATTGTTTAAGTTATGTAAAAAAAACTGATTTTATGTTCTTAATTATTTTTATATAACGTACTACTATAATCGCATGTTTGTAAGGAACAGATCGAAAACCTTATGGCACCTTTCGGGATGATGACGAATATTCAGTTAAATTTTCAGCTCAATTGGTTAGAATCAAAAGAAGATATTTATGGAACAAAATGAAATTCCGCTTAGCGGTCGTTCCTAAAAAACGTGGGTTAAAGAAAAATATTTGTTATGTCGACCATTCATTTTACCATTGACATAGTCTAAATTATATCATCACTCAAATTACGACATTTCGCAAAAAAAATCCCGAAAAGCGCCTTTCGATAGAATTTTTTCCAGTTCCTTTCGATCGATACAACGCACACCGGGATCTAGTCTCTCGTGCCTAACACGAAATATATTTTCTCTATTTTTTTGAGCACGTCCAAAAAAAAAAAGATCACAACGCGGTTAATATACAGGCATAAATGCACATTATATCCCTCAGCCCGAGAGACGAAGTCGACACACTATCCGGAGGAACGGCTTCTGTCTCGCTCGCAAGCTCAAAGACACCGCGCGAATTAATTCGCTCGGGCGATTGCGGGGCGCGTGCGACAGAGCGAGCAAATAAAATCGGCGATGGTTGTCGTATAGCCCCGATCCCAGCGACTCGATAAGCCACGCCGAGAGACACCTAAAATGTGGTGGCCGGTAATCTTTTTTCTGCCAGAAAATTCACGGATGACTGACTCGCCGCCAGCGTTTTTGTCGGTGCCTCCGCGTTAAGTGACACGAGGACGAGAATCTGTCAATGCGTCGCCGGCTTCAGAGGGTTTATATCGGTTTCTACGACCGCATGTCCGTGACGGCGAAAAAAATTCCGGGATTCACGGGAATCGGGGAGACAGTTTGGCACGCGTTAAGGAATGCGCCTTCTCAACCTGCACAGGTGTATATACATTCAGTCGCGCTTGGCGATTTCGAAACCCGAGGAAAAGAGGCCGTTGACGTTTCTACTCTATGAATCACGAAAATCGTGATCGCGCCGCAAAGCGACCGAAACGCAAAAAAAAAAAGAAAAAAAATTAATAAACGAGCGTTTTTGCAGACCTCGAAATGACTCATTATCTAGATAGACTCGCTTTAAAAGCCTGTCGATCTTTGTCGCACCGAACACAGTTTATATCGACGATCGGCGGCGTATAGGACCGCCCGTATATACCGCGTCTCTTTCTTTCTTAATGTATCAATAAATAGAAGCGGAAAATTAATAGTATCTAAAATTATGAACATTGCAAAATTAGTTGAGAAATTAAATGTGTTTCGGTTTATGTCACCGGCGCGCGGCGGCAGTTGCGAAAGGCGCGGCACGCTCGCTTGGAAAGCGCGCGCGAACTGCACCGAAAAATTCCCCGCGAAATGACGAAATTTTTGTGTGTGCGTTTGAACGGCGCGCGTTATATAATCCTCCCCGGCGGATAATTAAAATAATTAATGCAAACTATAAAACGCGCTTGGGATCCCGCTCGCGCGCGCGCCTTATAAAAGTTTCAATTGCGAAAACTGCGCGCACTGCGCGTATCCCCCCTCCTCGACTAAGTGCGGCATAAATAATCCAGCCGAAGAATGCGCGCACGCACCCGGGAGCTTCCTATGCGCGTGCGGACTCCTCCAATATTTAATTTTGCGCTGAAAACGCCCGGTGCGTTTCAGCCGCGCTTTCCCACCTAAAGCACTCGGCGCAGCGAATGCCTTGCCTCATTATCGGCGAGGCGAGCCACGCGCGTCGCCGCCGTAAAAAAAAAGAAAAAGAAAATTCATCGTTACAGTATGGCAAGCGTGTGTGCCCGCCGCGAAGGAGATGCCCCGGCGGTCACCTGTATCATCGTCCCTGCAATTGGCTTAATTAATGAGGCGAACGTTGAAATTATTATTAGCTGGAAAGGGGGAATTACGCGCTGAATGCTTTGACCATTGCGCCGGGAGCATTGCGTCCTTATCAGTTTATTCGCCGGTGCGTTACGCTCTGTCTACTGCTGAGAGAGGAGAGGGAGAAAACGAGGAACTCGAGAGGAGACGGGGCGAGCGAAGAATCCGATGCGGCACGTATGCGCGTCCGTACGTGCGCTCCTTGTCTCGCCGATTACCAACGTAATTTCCCGCTGGAATTCGCAGCCGCCGCGGTCGAAGGGCGCACGGAGAGTAGCGAGGAGGCCCTCGGCAGCATATACGCCCGACTGACGGGATACTTTTTCGTCCTCGGCTGCCGCGACCTTTTTCCTCCTTTTTGCGGATGCCGGATAAGATAGTGCTGAATGCGGGCTCGTTTCGCGCTGTAGGCATACCAGAGGGGGTACATAATCGCCGCGCCGCTGAATATGAATGGAGGATAATTTTGAGTTTTAAATTCATTTGCCATTTTCCACTGATGCCTTTTGCAAATAGCGGCCAGAAATAAAATCCTCGGTATTAACTTCGAACATTTTCTCGAGGTTGCGTCCATGCATCACGCGGATCAATGTTGGAAAAATCTTTGAAACAGCTAGATATTTTTCTTTTCTTCATGAAAAACGATAACAAGCGTTTACGTACTTACAATAAATAATGATTAATTCATTAATTCGATATGGATTTATTTAGAGAAGGACGCATTTCACTGTCTAAATATATGTATTGAGAGAAGACTACAATTGTTTTCTACTACTAGTGTAAATTTTGATAATTACATTTGCATTATTAATTATTTTAAGATTTCTGGAATTTGATATAAACGGTGTTAAAGTTAAATTTTTACGACTCGACTTTAAAGTAAAAATAGTGCGCAAGTTCGGAATTCGCGTCTCGAATTTAAGGTGAATTTTTTATCGCGTGCATCCCAGATAAAAGAGGAAGAGTGATGAGTCGTGTACCGAAGCTTCTCTCTTATCTCCAGTTAAGAATGATGCCGAAAGCCAGTAGGTTCGCGATCGTGCGGATCAAGGAGGTGAGCTGACTATCGGCGACCAAAAGGGACAAAAACGAGCTCCCCTTGGCTCTGTACCGCTTGGATGAGTTTGCAGAGCGTCAACGGGGCGCCACTTGGCTTTCAAGACCGATCGATTCAAAGTCTTTATTAAAATGGCTCACAACACAATTTTCTACGTGAATTTTAACAAATATTCGTCTTGAAGATTTAACTTAATAAGAGTTCTATCGATGCCAGTAAGTTCTAAATTAAAATACCACTGCAAAGCAATTTGTAGATAAGTGTGTGACCTTAGAGAAATGTAAATTTTGAAAATGATCAGTAAAGCATAAAATTGTAATGCTGAACTTGTACTTCTCGAATTTATACTGTTGTTTCATGTATATATAAATTTTGAAATTTCTCCAAACCGTGTTAACCGATTCTGTACAAGTTCAAATTTCAAACTTGACTGGAGCAATTTAGAAATGTGGCCAAGTTAACTAGGAGTATCTTCCGCAGCAATTGGTTCAGCTTAACCCTGATGCAAGAGAAGAAACCGCAGAACTCCCAAATAAACCGCAAAATAAAAGTTTCTCCGTTTCTCGCGTGTCAATCAGCGAAACGACGATCCGAGCAGCGATGGACTAGGCGTTGAAGGAAGAGCGATGTCGTGTGCGAAGAGAATCCGTCGGCGGCGGAGCAGCTGAAAACCGGTCGTTACATGGTGGAGTGCCGCGGTGCACACATAATCGCTTATCGGAGGCATGCGACTATCCGCCAAATGCTCGCGCCTCATGCCGCCCATTTCCAAGTTTCTCCCTAACTACCGTCGAAGTCGTTTTGCCAGTATCCCCCGGGCCGCCCACCCCACACGTGAACCTATCGAGTTGTACGCGTGACGTAAAGGTAGCACACACGCCGATGTGAGCGCGCTGCTTGGTACGAACTTCGGCGCGGCGTTTTGACATTTCACAGCGGCGCGCAACTTTTCAAGATTTGCGCTGTACGCGCGAGTCTTGCAGCCGGGTGTCCTTCGGTCGACTCGCCACCGGGAAAAGGCGCCGCTCGCGAAACAAAATTATTTTTCGATTTTTTTTAAAGCGTAACGCCTCTCGTAGACGGGAGTATATATAGTAGCTTATGGATCGTTAATACCCGACACCGGCTTATTTCGCTAATGACCGGAGGCCGCGCGAGATGCGTCGAAAGCGGTAACTTCGGGCGGGAGCGTCTATGCAGCTCTCGTAACGATGCATCTTATAATTTAAGGAACGATTCATAATCGCCGCGTCGAGTTGTGCGCTCGTCCCGTTTTAACGCGAGGCAGCCCAATCAATCTGGAAAACTCTAATAAGCAGCCGTCGAAATTGGCGATAGCAAGAGCTTCGGCCGCACCGGAAAAATCGCCGCTCGCAATCAGAGCCCCGGTGCGTTACGGGGCACAAGCTACGGTCGCGCGGAGGTCGACGAATTGAAAACGAGCGGCAATAAAATTATGAGCCAATTACCGCTCGATTCTGCAGCGCGCGCTCAGCTAAGTACACACCTATGCGGGGATACATCGGGGAGTTCGTGTCGATACGGGGCTGCGATCGAGGCGTCGCTTAGCTTATACAGCGCGCACGTGGAAGTCGCGTCGCGTGATAGCGAAGCGTAGTTACGGCGAAAAACGCCGAGGCCGGCCGGCCCTGTTCTCGCTTTAGCGAGAGCCGCGCACCGCGGACTATATCGTGCGCGTAAACGCCGCGAGGCTGATCCTTACCCCACTTTATGGACTCGCTCGTTTCTGCGCGGTAACATCGAAAAGCTCCGCGGCTCTGCGTGCTTCACACGTCCAAGGCTTTTTCGCTTATTTTTTTACTCTTAGTGCTGCATTATTAAGTTACAAACTTTCAAGAGTTTTTATTTTTCGCTACCTAGACTTACAGGAAAGCTACCTTGCCCAGAAATTATACTTGCCCAGGTATAATTTAATTGCAAGTTGCTGAATTAGATCAGACCTTCAAAAGACTCTATACTCGTGTTTCCCTCGTGATATCCCGCCGATAGCCAACGCGTCAACGAACTCTTATTATCTATTATAAAGTCATTACATTGGCCTCCGCATACAGACGTATTCGCTGAGACGCGTCTCTCTGCCCAGATACCGATCTTTTCATCGTGAAGAAACGATTGCACGGCAAACAGCGGCGGTAAGCACACGTACACGTGCAGAGCGCTTTGAGTCCGTAAGGGACTTCAAGGGGACGTAAATTAATCGCCTCGCGCGATTAGCCGACGCCCTCGTATCGTCCGCGCGGATCGGCTGCATTTTCTCACGGTGTATGATCGACTTTCGCGTTTGATGCTTTCTCGATCGCAAGATATGTAATGTATCTGACGAATCCATTAAGACCGACTTGAGATTTTAAAATTGGTCAGCGACAAGAGGTGCTTTTTTCATAAGAGGATCAACTTTAAGTGAAGGCGGGCTATTAATTTGCCTTACGTAAAAACTTACGTAAGTATTTTTGAGCGAATTAATTAATACTTTGCTGTATTACAAGCGTTTTGTTCAATACCGATTACTAGTAAACCAATCTAATAAAGTGTATGGTTTCCGAAATAACAGAGTTGCGCGTGTAAGTGAAACTTCGCGTTGAATTTTCTTAGGTGTGAAAATGTGCAGATTTTTTTAAAGGAATAAAGTTGCCAATCATCTTTGATTCAAGTGGAAGTGGACAATTACGCATTTAAATAATAAACTCTACTTCTTGTCGATATTTAATCCTGCAGAGACATCTTGAGTAGTTGCACATCAATCTGCACCAAGGCATTTAACGACAAAATGATTATTCAAGAAACTATATCAAAACAATCGTAAATCATTCCGGGACTTTTATAGTTACCGCATGCAGTGTCCGCATCGAGCATATAAAATAAGCTCGGACTCTGTTTTTAACTCGTCATCCGACTAATATACACATATACATACATATCTCCAAAATTAAATTTCCCATCTTCCTTCAGCCCAACATCCGACGCTACTTTTTTAATTCATAATGGCGTCCCGCCGAATTGGCTATTTCATCGCTCGCAGCCATTCGTTCGATGATAAATAAGCCGCGTCCAGACTTTCGCACCGCCGCTGGAAAAATTGCTATCGCGGCAGATGTTGGCTTTATTAACCCGCGGGTTCCGGACCTTTTTCGCTCGGGCCGCCAGAGGATCGGTACATCTACCCGTGGCTCTCGGCCGATTGATATGCCAATTAAGTCGTAGCTCGGGGGCGCGAGAGCCCGGCCGGGCACGCGTCCTCTGCCCGAACACCGGAGCCCCGCTCGCTCCTCTTTCTCTCACCCCCCTGGACGGCTCGAGGATGCTCTATAATTACCTTGTTTATTCATTTTCTTATTCTAAAATGTGCCAGTGTAAAGCGCGGCTCCTAATTGATGCGAAATCTCGCTCCGGATCCGCTCGCTCTCGATTTAATTATCAGCAGAATAATTTACGCGGTGCACTCGTAACAAGCGCGTTATGAATAACAGCGTTGTAATTGGTATTTTTATCGTGTCACTCGTATATTTCCCTTAAGGATCGCGCGCGTGTACACTTCGTCTCGATACTTCGTAAATGTTAATCTTCCATTGCGTCCTCTGACAATTAATCATTTACGTCGAAGGAAAAGAGATAGGTATACTTTTTACACATCTAACTTATACTATTTTTTTTAATTTTCTGAAGTGGATAAAAAATGGTACGGAAAATTATCGTAAGTAGGAAATAAATATATAGAGGTAAAATAGAATACCTCGGATCGACCGCTTGACAATTTATTTGCGGTAATAATATAAGTATACTCATATAGCGTATGCAACTGTGTTAGACTTGCTACTTGAATTGTTAGTTTTTCAGACGTTACACGTATTGATTAAAACGACAAAAGAAAAATTAACTCATCTAACCCGTAAATATAAACATCAGTGAACTTTCTCTTGAATAAATAAATATTTACACATTCAAGTGATAATTCACTTATTCAACTTCAGTAAGATTACTCATTGAATCTCTCGTTGTCACAGGAAAATCTCTCGATTAATAACGCTCGCTGCTAAAGCGAAAAAACAATAGCGCAGAGCAAAGTGTTACGCAGTTGACGTAAAATAATGGCACTCGACACGAAGTTTCACCGCAGTGCGGGCAGTTCAATTTTTCTCCCGCAATTCAAGATCCCAAGATCGTGCGCCGAAGAAGGACGCTCCTCTCGTTACCCGCACCCGGGGCGAAAGAGGAACCGCCGAAAGAGCCCGGAGATTCGACGAAAAACCTCGGCACAATCCATCTCGCTCTCTCCTTCCCTCTGTTGCGCATCCCGGACCGCGGTATCGTATTTATCGACAAGACGCGCGTTATCGGCCTCGTGGCATCTGTGGCGCTGGTGCCCGTTCGGGTGGTACCAATTTGTTTGTCCCTTTATCGCGCGTCATCTGCGAGGGCCGCGCGCGCGATTCCGGCGCAAGTGACACCGGAGCACAATGGGAACAAAAGCGCGTGGCGCCCGCGAGACGGAGAGAGGGTAAAAAAGAGAGCCACGCCATCCGTCATGCATTTCGAGCCTCGCCGATTTCATCTCGACGATTTTTCTCTGCCGCGCGCTCTCAGCGACGCGGACGCGATAGCAAGGGACAATCGCGAACGGGACGCAACCATGCACTCGCGAGTGCAGGGCTTTCTTTTTCAAGAGATTGCGATTCTTCACGGACTCATTCCAGACTCTGCAAATCTCCTATTTTCCTGAGAAAAGTCTATTTTCTCTGCTTATATCACGCTAAACATTTATATATGTATCTCTGATTAATGGCTAAAAACGATCCAGTGCAGACTTCCGTTTTATGAATTTTTAACTATAAATGGATTTTAAGTAGAAGCAAACGAGTCTATCAAGACGCTTTTACCGAAATTGATCTTATTCTTTTTTATCGTTACTTTAGATTTGAACTATTGAAGTTTTGCCACTGGAAATAGGTGGGGAAGAAAGTCACTCTGTTGGAAATTGGCATTTTTTATTTATTTTCTGAAAAATAATTTAAAAAAAGAAGAGATAAACGGAAGAACGAAAAAGCAAGTGAGCATTGCCCGGGGCAGAGGAAGAGCAGCTTGTACGCCGCTCCTCATTATCTCGGGCCCGCGTATCTGCCATATAGCAGGTCGTACGGCGTACGCAGGAAAAAAGGCACTCTCTCCGGTGTACTCGACACACCGCAATGGCGCCTATCTCACCTCTCTATCTGCCTTTGTCCCACGTCCACGTCCACCGACGCGACCTCGGGCGGCGACCGGCGAACCACTTCACGGGATGACATTAACAGTTATTGAATCGAGATAGCGCGCGCCGGATAAAACAATAAAAGCAGGTCTTTAAGCAACGAGTGTATATCGTGACGACAACGGCCCTGTAACAGCGTGCGGCCGGGATGTAATCGCGAGGTTACACTTACACGCGCCGCCCGAGACACGACTTCGTTGCGACGATGACAAAGACGCTGCCGCCAAATGAAGAATGAACCTTACCTCGACACATTTTCTATGGATTCAATCTCTTATCGTCTTTCAATGGTTAGAAGTTTTTTCAGCGCTAGCATCAATTGCTATACTCTCTTAACAACGTTCACTTTTTATCAAATCGAAGAAGAATCTCTAAATATGATAACAAATATTAATCGATATGAATACAAGTGATTCAACAAGTCCGTCATTTGAATATTCACTTGGTTCAAAAAGTTATACCGCAAAGAGTTGTCCTGAAAAGGCCAGGTAAAATTAAAAATATTAAATAAAATAAATTCGTTTGAATTTGTATTTAAATTTACTCGCGATTTACAAATGAACAGGCGTAATACACACGAGTAACAAGCCTTTAAAGTAAATTCTATTAAAATTAGGCATGTATATCGATCTGCAAAAAAAATTAACAAGCAAGAAGATCCGTAATTTGGCCGCTATTACAAAATGACTCGAAACTTCGGAAGTATAAACGCCTATCCCACGAGTCCTCGAACTCAGGCTGATTTGCAAATTTCTCCCCTCCTCCTCTCTGCGCAGCTACACGTATACGTCCCATAATCCGCTCTGCGCGAATTTCGAGCTGAAATTGCGAATCCGCGGCGACCAAGGTCCGTGGGGATATGCGAGAGGGTATCCGGTGACCGCTCGCGCGGTTTTCGTGGTGCCTTATGCCCCGCGCGAAATTACAACCATTACGCGGGGCCACTTATTTTCGCGCGCGCGCCGCCGCCAATACCGCCTCGATCTTCCTACCCCCATCCCTCGCTACAGTGTCCGCGCAATTTTCGTTAAATTATTAAACGCGCACCAAAATCAATTACCCGACGCTGCCGCTTGCGACTGCACCTATACGGTAATCGCTATTAGGCGCGTATTATATAGGCGGCGACGAAGAAAAAAAAGTACGAGAAAAAAGCAGGGAGAAACAAATCGCCTCGAGATAACGGCTACGGGAAAATCGTCTCGGGTGCGCGTGGAGTGTCCCGGCGCGGCGCTGCATGCATCGCTCGCTTTTAATAATGCAATCTCCGTGCGGATGCGGAGCTTCGAAATCTCGCCCCCGGGGGTAAGCCTGGCGCATAATTCGCGCCACGACATTTTTATACGTCGGGCGCTAAGTGCGCCCCGACACGGAAACGCGCCAGCGAATTTATCGTGCGCGCTCAGCGGCGTAAGTGCGAGAGGGACACGCGCCCGGCTTATTCGCGAAGGCCGAGCTTGATCGATGCCCCGACGCTCAGATGGGTCAAGGAGCGCTGCGCGGCACCTAAAGGAGGACGCAGCGATCGCGTGGCGAGCTATCAATTTTTCCTTAGCTTCCTTAAGTCCGGGTACACTTGGCGCAGTACTAAACCACTGCTTGTCCAATTTTCACTATGCCCAAGATGCTCGCAATTTTTTCAAAGTCGACCATATAAAGTTATATTAACTTTTTTACCATTCATTAAAATTTAGTGAATCCCTATGTTGATATGTTGTCTTTGAGTCTTTCACTTGTTTAATCGATTCTTTTTCATTCTACAGATCATTAAATCTTGTAACGATAGTTAGATGTCTTTCAAAATAATAAAGCTATTAAAATTTTCGGTAATATGAACAAAGCCTGTAAAAAGCTGATCGTTAATAAAATTTTAGCGAAAGGACAAGGGGCTTGAGTTACACGCTTCAGTCACTCCATGGTGATGATCATTTTCAGGACGAAATTACAATCAATTCGAGCAGGTGCAGTGTACAGGGAACGCCTCACCGCAGACGTTAAAACTTTCTCCACGCCAGAAGGATGATGCACAATATAAGAAGAGCCCAAAGTGCCGCGTGCAGATACTTGCTTTAACAACCGTGATATTCCCTTCCTTTTTATTGCTTCTGCTTCATCTTCCTTCAAATCGTTTAAATTGTGACACCGACCAATGAAAAGTTATTATTAAATTGGAGTAACTACCGAGTGTGAAGCCTCGACTTTTACCGATTAAGTGTACTTTATCTCTTGATTAATGAATTTATAAAGTTCAATATCGAAATGATTCTGATAAAGAAGCATTGTTTAAATAAGTTACGGTCGTTGAAAGAAAGCATCAAGCACATAATACGCAGCGGGCAAGTCGAGCAGTTATTGCTGGCCGGAGGCAGCGGAGCACGACGAAGTCCAGCGGCCGCTTGGACTCGTGACTGACGGACGCTATTCGCGCGCAAGGAAATCCTTTCGACCCGAGGCGATCATTAAGGAAGCGATTTGCTACGCGGAAAGCGGTGCCGAAGAGCCGCGACTTCTCCCGATGCAGGAGAGGTCACGGTAGTTTCGCACTCGATAATCGATATCGCCTGCACACCGATACTCTCTCTCTCACTCCTTCTCCCCTTAGCCCCCCTATTCTCTCTCTACTTTTCCGCAATTATCCGGGACTACTGGATTCGAACGGCGAATCGCTCGTTTTCAGCGGGGAAATAAGCTTTTTGAATTTATGAGTTTTGTTGCCGGAACTGAGTGCGCTGAGACTCCTTTGATAATGAGACGGTAAACAGCGAGCTTTACAAGTGGTTCTTCAAATTGAAATTCTTTTTTTTTCCTTTTTTTCTATTTTTTTCTTGCTGCATCGAAGGGCTTTCGTTTTTCTGGGTAGTGATTAATTAGAAGGAGACTTTTAATGAGAAAAAGATACGGTTGATTATAAAACCTGAATTACGCAGATATCCGATACCCGGTGTATTCCTATAATTGTGAGAATCTGCAGTAGGCACAAATCTCGAGAGACATAATTTCGCGTGTACGCAGTTTCAATTACGATCCACGAAGAAAGTTCGCCGGTAAAATGTTTATGAAAAATCATAAAATAAATTCCGCCGCTAACTGTAAATGTGACGCAACATCCACCTGAGCGTTGACTTTTATACGACGTTGGAGAGTAAAAAAAAGAGAGATAGAGAGGGGAAAAAAGGCGAATCAATCGTAAAATTTCTCCGGGCGCACCGCGGCGATCGAAAAAATGCGTTTTTCCCACAATTAAGGAGCCGGCGCGAACTACATTAAAGTTAAAACAAGCGCGGCCGAGTGGCTCGCCCATAACGCGACGAGGAAGTGCGCCGCCGGTGCGCATCAATACGCGCACTTTACGACCTCGCCCCGATTTCACTCCGTGCGCGCGCGCGTCTCGGGAAAGTTTAAAGGATGCCGCGAGTCGCTCTCGGCCTACCGGCCACTCGCTTAATTGTCCTGGCGAGATTTGTCAGCGTAAATTCAAATGGCACGCCAATGATTCAATTATAAATTGACCGCGTCCTTCGGCGGATGAAGACCTCGCGTGTTTTTTTTAACGCGAGATCTTACTTAGTTTCGGCCGACGTTACTTAACGCGGAGTTGCTTTCTTAAGAGACACAAAGACGCTCCAGGCTTGCGCAACGTTTAATATATAGCAACGTTAATAAATTGATGCTTATCAGATTACATTTTGTAACGTTAGAAATAGTAAAGTAGACGATTCATGTTGCGTACGCTCGTTGGAAGTGTCATTGCTATCGCGCGGAGCGCGAGTGGTGCGGACTCGATTTGGAAAAATGTTAATTCTTGCCTCCGCCGTAAATATAGCGAAAAAGCTCGTAAGGTATATTTGAGGGGAAAAGTTTTGGAAAGCTTAAAGTATCGTAGCCAAGGCTTGTATCGCGTCAATAGCAGTTAACCCGGAACGAAATTCTTACCTTTCACATTCGTCGCTTACTTATTACCAGAACTTCGGTACATTATGAAATTGTCCGATGCAAATGCTCTGAGTTAATAAAATTTTGAATTATAAATTTATTTAAATGCAGCGCATAAAGCAAATCTACGAGTTCCGATATTACTTTGTAATTTTACATAAATTTCGGTTTCTGTACAACGATTTACAACTCTCATGAGAAAATAATATTAATTTGATGCGAAAATTTAATGAATTATCTGCTGCCGATACTCGTTATTACTGCAATTAAAATTCATGATTATGTAATGGATTCAAAATGAACGGCAAAAGAAATAATTAAAAATCTTTAATTAATTATAATAATTTTACGTGAATATTATTGTACAAACGAATTTTGATATTTTTGTAAGGATGATAAGTATATTCTAATTTCTTTATTATAATTTCGTTTTGTATTTAACCTATTAATACCTTCTGACACAAAAGAAGAGAAAATTAAATTAACATTACAAAAACTAGAAATTGAAGTGTTTCGAAATACTCAGCACGAAGCAAGCAGCTTTGGTCACTGTCCCGTGAGGCGTCTCTCCACCTATAAAGGAGGCCCGCGCGAAAACCGCCTTCAATATGCCCCCGTAGCTTCCGCAGATACTTATCCCTGCGCACGTATAAGCGTCGTTAGTGGACACGGCGCAAGGGTCACCCCTCTTTAACGGGAGCCGGAAGTGCGTACGATGATTTATCGGCGCGAGCTCGTTATCGCGAATTCCAAAGCGGATCCGTCCTCGCCGATTTTCCCGGCAATTTCCCGGGCCGTTTGATCCTCCGCGGATGATGACCGCGGCGGGCGCGCGAACGAGGCCACGTGGACGACTCGGTTTTATTGCCACGCGGCCGATCCGCGAGTGGCGATTATTGCCGGGAGACGAGTGCGCGCCGCCACAGCCAAGTGGATCGCCGCTCGCGCGAGCGTACTAAAATCACCTAGCGGTAACGCGTCGGAGATTTAAGTAATGCATTAAAGCGAAGATTGCCGATTTGCCTCTCTCACGCGGAGAAATTACACGTTTGTCCGCTGTTGATTCTACTTATTACACGGGCAAATAAATAAAGTTCGCTCGACTTATCGTCCGCGTTACTCTTGATTACGCTCGAGCTTAAGACTGTATTACAGATTTAAATGGTCTTCATAAACGTTTCTCCCGTCTGGCATAGATTCTATAAATTTCCTTTCAAATTCCTTCTTTTTTTTTCTTTTACTATTTTCTATAATAAAATTATTAATGTACTCGTATACGAACAGATTAATATTTTAAAATTATATTGCAATTATTTTACGCGATTATTAAATTTTCATGATGCTTAAAAATGTTATTAATTAAGAATATAAAAAAATTGTTTGGTGTCTTACCAAACTCGGCAGTAACTACTTAAAAGCTTAATTAGTCGCGTCCAGTGTGAAAGCCTTACTGCTACTGCTTAAAATAAAATAAGAAAAAAAATTGGTTTTACAATGTAGCACCTGTCTCCGAAGTACGTCGTGTCGTGCCGTCGTGCTTGCACGTACTGCTTCGTTTTGGGTGCGACTTAGCCGAGCCGAGATTGGTAGCGTGTAGAGTGGTCCGCGCAGCCGACCGGGGGACTAAGTAGCCGCCATTACAAAGACCCGACTTACCCCCGCGTGAGTCGCGGATTAGAACGTGACGTGACCCACTGCGGGAGGGATGTCCGCCGCCGAGGTCGGTCGCGTCGTTAGCTTCTCGACGGCTTGTCCTCGCTGCGGGACGCCGGCGTCGTGCGCGGCTGCTCGGCTCTTTTGTGCGCGGCTGCGGGCGACCCTTGTTGACGCGACCACGCTCCCTCATGCGCTCACTTTTTTAATATAAGACAAATTCATACGTACATGCATTCACTTACAATAATCCAACATTCGCTTATTAATATTTACAAAATATAACATCTTAATTCTTTCATTAATCAGCTATTTAAAAAACAAGATTTTTTAATGATTAACGAAACTACTTCTGCCTTAATTTTTTAGAGACTACAAGTTTTCTTCGACATCTCAGTAATACTAGATACACATTAATCTCTAAAACTCCATTTTAGAGTAACATATAGTCTCGACTCCGATTCAATGTACATGTTTGCTTTTACAGACAGATTCTTGTCTCTGTCGTATAATTATATCAGAGTGAAATTATTGGACTCTCCTTAAGTACTCCTACGAATAGGCATTGTAAAATAAGTAATTAGCGGTATTAATTAGCTCGGCTGTAATTTTTCTAGATGTTGCAGACTCCTAGTAGTACTGGCTAAGAGAACAATTCTGTAGAGGCATTCCAATGGCATTTCTGTTAATGAACAATCCTCAAAGCGGCTGCGGCATAATAACTATAATTTTGTTCGCGCCTCGCGCGCATTCAAGAGTAATATGCAAATGCATCGAGCCTTTCAATCCGGCCGCTATCTGCACTTTCTCGTAAAAGTTCATTAGAATGAAAAGAACAAGCGAAAAATAGCTAAACGCCACGATTAGCGCGCACACAGGCCAGGATCCGCGCGTTATAACTTTCTCGGATTTTACGTAAAGCGCCGAGGCAATATATCACTCGAAAATTTTTGCCCGATCTCCCTTCAGCTAATTACGATTGTAATTAAACATATGCGCTCATTTATCAATGGGGCCTTTCGCGCGGCCGGCGCGCGCATTTAAATTGCAAATTACCCGAGCGCTTATAAGGCCTTAAACAGCGGGGCAGCGCGTTATCAGGCGCGCGTCGCTCTACGCCAAAGAGGGGACGAGCTCTCGTCGATATATGAAATATATAAGGGGCAAACGGCTCTCTCGGGGCCATTACTCGGAGAGGGCGCATGACTCACGAGCTCGTCGTTACGTCACTCTATCGCGCTGTACTCTCGGCTACCTCGCGACAATAGCTTTATGTTTGCTCGATGATCGGCAGGTGCCTATGCACTTTGCACTGGTCAAGGGACGTCGGTAGAGCCATCCGCGTTGCCTTTTGTTCGAGGCGCGGCTTGTACTTTTGTTTGGCTTGCGGCAATCCCGACATGCAACACAGCCGAACACGGGCCGCTGCATTTATTGTCTAGTAAAATTAGATAACAATTTCCGTAAACTCCTGCCATGTCCAAGCCATTGTCAGTCTGAATGGGAGAGGTGACGAAATTCAATTATTTTTATTTACTTAATTTCAAGGATGATCGTGCGCTTTCCGGGACCGTAAGCAGTACTTTTCAGTGAATGACTAGCTAATTGAAGGACTCGAATAAAATAGAAAATGAAGTTACACAGTTAAAAATGCATTTTAAAAAAGATCTTTTTTAATTTATCACTTTTAATCTAACTGATAAACGAGGTAATGGCTACTGGCCAACATTTAAACTGAACAAACTCGGTGAAGGAAATTGGGTGAAACGCAAAATCCCGAATGGTTTTCAGGTATCTCCACGATCAATTAGGTGACGTCGCCAGTCTCGGGTAAATCGGCAACAAAGTTACCGGACAACTCGGGCTTTCTTACGTCCCGTGAGAGGCGAGACGAGGAGGACGACAAGGAGCGAGAGGCGGTCGTTAGCCGGGGCTGCCGCGGCTCCGAGTAATTTACTCGTCCGGCGCGCATAGCGGCCCGGTGTCTCGTTAAGTCGCTATCGGGAATTAAGGAGAGCGCGGGAGTCCCCTCGGCGCGCGGATCTCTGCCGAGCCGCGAGATCGGCGTAAAAGCGCGCACCGCGCCGCGAGCGGGTAAAATATGTCTTCTGTTCGTCTATTGGAATGATAAATGGCGGAGGGGTTATTGGGCTCAGCCGAGCAAGAAATTCAAAACGACCGGATAATGCCACAAATTTACGAGGCGATCGGTGAGAGCGAGCTTTGCGAGAAAGAGAGAAAAAATAGATGGGCCAACCGGATTGTTTGCAGTTGGGATAATGTGACGGAGGACTTCATTACGGCGACGAGGTATTTTGCTCGCTTTTTTCTCCGGTGTTTCTTGCTTCCAGAACCCTAGAGGAAATTAGTTCGAGGACCTCAAGCTGAACGATTTTTTGCGAGCTCGTTTATGGGCGTATTATTTAATTCCTAGATGCGAGATCTTGAATGCTGCGGAAGAAGTAGCGGATGATTTATGGCCATTTTTGCATCGACGGTGGCAATTAAAATTTCTTCTAGGATTATTCACTTTTCTCTCGGCTTGCATCTCAGATACAAGGTGATCGTAAATTACAAAATTGTCTAGTAGCCGAGCGCTAATTCGTTCCGCTGAATTTCGCGTTAATTATTTTATCGAAAATTTATTCAGAATCGCCTAGAATGATAACAGTACGTTTGCTTTTTACTCTTCTATTCATTCATATTATTAAACTGTATCAATATTTGTTAAGCAAAATAAAAGAATCTAATTGCTACTCGTAAATTTACCGCACTTATTGTGACTAGGGTATATTTTACAATTGCCTTTACAAGAGTGACTCGATTACAAATTGGAAATATTGCCTGTCGCATTAATTTAATAACTGCGAGCATCCCTTAGAAAAAAATGTAAAAGTTAAGAAATTGCCTCGTTACTCACCATTCAATGTAAACAGTTAAATCCCCGCGCGATATAATGAAGAAATAAGGAAACGCCCATAATTTTGCATACATCGACACTTCAGCTAAGTAATTACGCCTGGTCTTAAAAAAAAAGGAGCAAGCAAGGACACGCGTGCGCTCGTCGAGGGTATCAATAACGATCTAAAAGTTAAACGGCTCGGTGATTTTTTGCCCCGGCTGCGGCGAACAGCGCGCGCGCGCGTCAAAAATCATTATTAAGTGCCAACAAGTAATTTAAGAGGCCGCGGCGAGCAAATAAACGATAAGCGCGAGAATAAAATCGATTACGGCGCGTCGAGGAGCGACTTTGCATACGCGCGTATACCCTCGATATTTATGCCGTGCGTGCGTGGAGCGAGTATGCAAATAACCGGAGCGGCGAAGCGCGCGATGCGTCCTTTGGAGGGGAGGAGGGATATCGGCGTGGAGCATCGGCTCTTGGTTACCTCAGTAGTGACGAATTTTTCGCCGGCAAAGGGCGCGGCTTATTAATTCATGTCAAGCGTGCCTCATCGACGGACAGATAAGTCCACGAGCTTATCCTCCGACAAAGCCTACACTCACGCGAGTCGCCATCAAAGTAGATGCGCGGGGCACTTTTTTCAATGGGTACCGGCACTTCGCTCTTTTCCGTCATGTAAGTCACTAGTCGCGTGTTACCTGGAAATTTCGATTTTCACGGTAGTTTTTTAAAGCGGCGCGGCCGAGCCCACATAATTAGAGGTGGCCCGATAGTAAATGAATTTGCGATTTCACGCGAATTAACATTTCAAATTGATGCAAATGCCCGACTTTACATTTGGATTCGCCGATTACTTTTATACGAATCAATATATTGCACGCGGGGGTATCGTGTTATATACAGTATTTAAATTGCCAAGATGAATAATTCATAAATTTAAAGCTAAATTTGTTTTCTTAATAATGTCCCGTAATTACTCTACATTTCTTAAGGATATATCATGCGTTCGCCACACCACCGGGCGCTTAATCAAAACGGTGGCGATAAATAGCTCGCGCGAGTTATCAATTGACCGGGAATAAAGTGTGCGATCCAGGGGCCGCATTTACTTGGCGGGCAGCCGGAAAAGCCGCGATAAGCCGCGGAAATACGACTAATTTCGAGGCATAAATACGCGTGAGCGCTGAAGCGCTGCGGCGCCCCCATTTTTCCTGGGTAATTGGCGTGCGGGGTCCACCTGCCCTGTCGCCGTGAAATGTCGCCGCGCCGCTCGTTCGACTCTTAATTGACCGTGATAAATCCGCCACTGCGGCGAGATTCGGCGACCGAGACGAGCGGCTCCGATATAGGGACGGGAAGGGCAGGGGGAACTCTCGGGGTCGAATCAATCATATATGCTGATTGATTGGCTCGATTACGGCTTAATTAATGAGGATGGATAAATTGATTCCTGCTGATTCAATTTTCTTGATGCATTAACGCGCGGGCGCAGTCCCTCTCCCGAGCGCGCCTTTGCTCTCCTCCACTCGCGAGGCGCAAAAATTGCGGAGGGCTTCGTAATATAAATCAGTCGCGGGGACTTACGCAACGACTCGTCGAAGATTAATTCGCGCGCGACCTGCGGGGGTGTTGCACTTTGTTCTTAAACCGGCTGTAAACTTATTTTTTGCTTCAAACTATTAACGTGGGATTTTATCTTGTATCTTAAGGAACAACCATTGGAATCGAACAACTTTTTTTACGGAAACTCTTGAATGCCTTAGACGATAAATCATTTATGTCTGCCAATCTGAAATTAGTATACTAAAATAAATATTCTAACTTAGTGCTGAAATTGTTATAAAAGTAAATTGAGAAATGAGATTTATTTAAGCGGTGATTAACGGTTGTTGAAGTATTGTTAAAACAGTTAATTAATGTCTAAGTTATTCGTCTAAGAACGATCAGATAAATCTAATAGGCGCATTACTGAGCGAAAATTCTATTTAAACACGTAAATTGCAATGAAGGATTGAAAATTTTAGCGAAGACAGATTACAGGAGGACGAAAGTTTATACATCCGCGAGATAAGAAAAAGCGTTTGAATGTAAACGAAGTTAAAATAGAATATGCAGGTTTAAAGTCATTTCGAGTTGGTTACAACAAATATTTCATTATCCCGCACTTGTATCTCAATGTACCGCAGCAAAGATTGATTAAGCCCGTGAAAAATCAGCGCGCTCTCGGAGGGCGTCCGAGGCCAGACAGCGGCTCCGGCGCAGGAAATAAACTCCGGCGAGTAACGGTACGGGCCCGTACGCGACGCGAATCGGCTCGGGCAGCTGCGTTTAAACTCATTCGAACTTACATATTACATCGCTCTGGAGTAGCGCTCGCGGGCCCGACGTTCGGAGCCTCGGAGCGCCGCCCTCGCTGCCTTCAACCTGCCGCTTCCGACGAACGGCATTTTCGCCCGAGCAAAAGGAAGATTAATAAGAGAGAGACGCGCCGAGCGGCATTTTCACCTCGCGGCATGCGAGAGCGCGCGCTTTTCAATTACGAGTCCTTTTCAGCGCAGGAGCGCACCGCACGTACGCGTAACCGCGGCGAGGCACAAAAGCCAGCGGCGCGGCAGCCAGTCGATAAATCTGTCAATATTAATCCACTCCTAACTGATTCCATTAGCGGCCTCTTGCAGCCGTCATTTTGCCGAAGATGACATCGTGCCGCCCAACCTGTAGGCTTTCCCCGACTCCGCCAACCATCACATATATACATCTTTATATTTTTTTAACCTTTCGTGAGCAAGTCTTTTTGAGAATCATAAGCTTGCGCGCCATTAAGAAGCTTAGAAGTTTCGTGTATTTATCATTTGCAGGATAATCGAGCTACTTTGCTACGATACTTTCCTTTTTTTGTGCGAGTAACACAATCAATTTTCCGGTCCGGGCCGGATGCTCTCACGAGGACTCGTCCGCGTGACTGATGAGTGCATTAATTATTTCGGCCGGCGATTCGTCAAGACGCCCACGCGGCGCGACTTACAGGTCCGGCCCTCGCGACCCCTATCAATAACCACGCGCGAGAGGGCCGCGCTCGGCCAATTACTACCGGCGAACAATCGGAACAAGACGTTAATCATCGTCGATCGCGCGCCGCTGCGACAATTCACGTCCGCTGAAAAACGAGACGGTAATTGAATGCCCATCCCCTCTCCTATCCTCCCGCTTGGCTGCGCACTCTGACCCGCGGCGCGACCCCTTGGCGCGTGTCAGAGGCCCCGACCGATCGATCTCGCGGGGCCTCTGACGCGCGCGCGCAATCAATTTCGTAGCTTGATTAATACGAAGTAAATGAATACCTGGGAATCGCTCGGACGCGTCCGCGACGTTCGCCTCGCTATCTCTTTCTGGCTTGCGTGAATTCACGGCGGATGTGGGGCCTCGTGGGCCCTTTGAAGGAGATGGATCGATGCCAGGAGGGAGCGGTGGAAAAAAGCTGGATCGGGATATTGAGCGCGTGAAAGCGCGCGATTCGCGAGGGCCGGCAGATAAGCAGGCGGCGGTGGACCCGAGCGCGACCGGTGTCGGGGAGCGTGATTGATCGATCGATAGGCATATTTAATTTGGCGGGATATATTATAGTTTCAATTAAGTAAAATTGATTCTTAAATTACAAGTTAATGTTCAAAAATTCCTTTTTCGTTTTTTAGAATTATTTTCTTCCGAATAAATGAAAGGTGCTTTTAATGCAAAGAATCTTTAAAAATACATTTAATAAATCCTGAATAGTTATCCTTGACTGTACTGCAAAACTGATGGATTTATACTTCTGAAAGAAATCATATTTTCTTAAAATTTAATAATGAAAAGATTCAGTTTTGGATTTTTGTAGCAATAAATGAAATGTTCAGGTTAATTATTTTAGCTGACCATTGGCTCCACCAACCAGTAAGTGGAAGCAAAAGAGGGTAAAGATGATTTATCCGGCGCGAGTCGCAGAGGTGCATGCCGCGCGTAATTATCGTATGACAGCCGATTAAAATTGCGCACTCCCCTACCCCGGGCAGGCTCCCCTCTCACCATCAATTCGAGGCTAATTACATGGAATTTTCGCGTCGACGGTCGTGCAGGCACGCGGTGGTGATCTATCCGCGCGTGCGCGCGATTCGAAAAATCGCCCGGTAATACGTCGATTCCGTGGCTCGTTTGCGTTCCAGGACACGAGGAGCGCGTTGCGCGGGCCACTAGGCGGCCGATCATTTTACTGATCCGCTCGGACGGAGGTCCGTCTTCGATACTCTATTTCTCCACGTTCCTATATAACTTTTGCTATAAGCTTTATAAGTGGTCCCACTATTGGCTAATTTTAAATCGCCTTACGGACGATAGAAACGGCTGAACATTTTTGTTGTTGCATCGGCTATTATTTTTTAATTATCTAATAAGAGATTTAAATAGATTAATATTTTATATCGTCGTTTGACGTAATTCTTCTTTTTTTAATTAAATTTAAGTTCATTAAAATGGCAATTAATTTAATAAGAAAACATTAGTAACTAAAACGTTTACACTAAAAAGCTCCGAAAACGATCTTTAGAACCAACGTCTGGTTTTGCCGACAAATCTATACCCATATTCATGATCTCAAAAGCCCCTTCATGGTTTAAGGTGTCTTTAATGTAGGGCCGTATAAATTAGACGAGCTCGCTCCTATTACTCTCGCAAAAAAATTCCAAGAGCGAGTGAGAGAAAACACAACAGAGAAGAGTAAGAAGAAGAAGCAGAAGAAGAAGTAGAGTATTCCGGCGGTTGGGAGGGAGGTGCATATTTAATTCCGGCAATTAATGCTGTCTTGTAAAACATGCCTCTTGGGGTGGCTGCGCTGCCCCCGCGCGGCCCGTTTCCAGCCCCGCGCAACTTCCTCTCGGCCCGTAATGAGCCCGATAAATCAACTGCCTCCACACTCAAAACTTTGAATAACTTGAAGGCCTTTCCCCGCTTTTCCTGCGGCGCGGCCGAGCGCCGGGAGCAAAAAAAGTATAAATAGCACTCGGGGCTTGTATGTATTTCCCGCAGTGACCGGGAATTTTCTCGGATCGAGCCCCGCTGCAATTTCCCACTGAAAGGAGTGGAGTCGGGCCAGCGTAAACAAACCCCAAGTCCAAGTCGAGCCTCGGTCATCGAGAAGGAATAAAAAAAGAAAGAACGAAGGAGGAGAAAAAGTATATATATATATAGGGGGTGTAAGTGGCAACGGGCACGAGACGAGGAGCGAAGTTCGCGGCGTAATACCCGCTTATATTTCGCTCTAATGCCGCGATTACGCGGATTTATGCCACTTAATTCCCGCGCAAAAGAGCGTATGCGGGTGCACGGAAGAAAAATGGACGACCGCCGAGCCCGCACCCCCGCCCGAGCTTTAATACCCCCGGACGAACGATGACGAGGCGTGACGCGGCCGTTGGCTAGGTCGTTTGGGCCCGCGTGACGTCGCCCTTCGAGATACTTTTCTAATTAAATATTACAGCGAATGCGCCGGCCGGCAATTAGCAACGATGGGGGGAGCGCGTGACACGCCATCGTTTCACGGGGATTAGCCGGATCTGCGGCGCGGGAATAATGGCTCCCTTTACTTTTTTAAGCGGGGCGCGTTTGTGCTCTCCCTCTTGGCTTGGCCTTTTTTCGACGTTTTTTGTGGTTAAAGTGTCGCTGGCTTGGATTAAGAATGTAAGAGGTTGTTTTGAAAAATGCCGGGATCTTTTATTTATGATCCCATAAATTATTCCGGAGTGGTTCAGATAAAGCGTTTTTAAAAATTAACTTTTACTCCATTAATAATCGAAGGGCGATGCTCTCGATATTATTTTCGTTAATGTTTAATTGCAGTATTTAGATAAGATAAATCTGGATTCTAATTATATTTAGAATGTTATTCTTGTTTCTGACTATAAAAAAGGCAAAAAGGTGAAAAGATCAGGTTTATAATGGTTTTATATTTTTGGATAATTATAAAAGATATTCAACTAAATTTATTGAAATAAAAAGTGAATACGATCTTAAAAATTCATAAAGTCGTAACTAATAAAAGAAAGTAAGTAAAATATAAAAAAATCAATTGTTGCACCGAAGAAACAAGCATGACAGTGAACGTAGCAGTGAACAAAACTAAAATCATCCATGAAAATCAGTATGAAAAGCATCCAGACATACCGAGACACCCCAAAGTACTGCGCATGAAGTAAGTCGTTTGCTCTAGCAGCACATTCAGTAATACTGCTTATTAAAATTACAGGCATGCGAAGGGTCGCATTCCCTTGACCGCATATCCCCAGTTCCGCGGATTCGAGCCAGACGGAGATAAAGGACAAAGTCCAGGAGCCACAGCCCCCGTAACTAACCGCCGGGGAATTGCTCTCCTCGGGACCTGGCGCACCACCGTCAAGCAGAGCCTCGACGCTCTCCGACGATGTTGTCCCGGATTAATGTTATTGCCCGGGCGCTTCTCGGCCGTAGCGAGTCCACAAGGTGGGATTAACGCGAAACCAATTTCCGAGGGTATACTTGTGTTCACTGTGACATGTAAATTACGTCGGTTGGCGAATTTTCGGAATTTATGAAAGGTCAAAGTGAAAGGGACAGTGGGCAGATCTCCGATGAAGCAATTATGATTTCAACTCGCGAGCTTCGTGATAAAAGAAAGTACTATTAATTTTATATAAGTGTATGCAGAATATAAGCTCGATGGAAATAGTTCAGGCTGGAATAAATCTCGTTTATCATCGTGAATCACGCGAATTAAAATACGCGATCAAAACAATATCGAATTTATTATCGACGCTTTCTTTTCACGACCAGGCTGCGCCGTTGCAGAATCTGTAGCTACAGTCTCCATTCAATAACCGCGATATATCTCTGTTAAAAAGCTGCCAACGTCATTCAATATTCACAATACCACGTGTCACTGCTACCCTGCGAGTACTGAAAAGTCGCTCGCTGTGCCGCGATGTTAATTCAAAGGATGCGCTAACAAAAAAGAAAAGAAGACGCCCACCTCCCGAACAGAGAGGGATATTGTCCCGGATATTAATTACGATAATTGCTTGCGGAGTATGATAAACGATATTCCCAATCGCGTCACTCGCTCCATAATACCCTTCTTAAACACGCTCTCTTCGCATTGTATAATTGCGCTCGCAGCGGCTAACGAAGTCCTGCAAAAGTCCCGCCTATCGCCGCGGCATCTAGAACTCCGCTCTCGTTAATATGGCCCGAGCAGCGCGTTTTGTATTTTCGTTATTGGCCGAGTGCCAACGCAGCCAGACGCGAAACCGTTAACCGACGCTCTCAATGAGAGAGCCGCGCGCGCCCGTTCTTATCAGATTCTCTATATGTAATTTTTAGATGAACTTACGATAAGATTGACAGTTAAGCACAATTGTCGTCCAACCGATGTGCTCCCTATAAAATGGCTCCTACTTTAATAACTTTGTGTGCTTAATGGGCGCGCTACTCTTTTATAGATTAGAGGACTGTATGGAGAGATTGGATTTAACCTACCGTTAAGTTTAATTTTCGCACTGAACTTATGAAGTTTTCTACTTTCGTTGTGCAAACTGTTTGTTCTGCTATTTGAGCGTGTAATCGAGTCTGGGAGAACAGAGCAGCTTTTTTTCTTCTTCAAATAGAGATGTTACGGATGCTTAACGACAGCTCGCGTATTTTTTCGAAAGGAGATTTCGATGTTAAAATTCGTATTCTTACTTTTTACATGCACGGAGCTTCTGATGTATTTGTACAAAGAGTTACTTTGAGTATCAAAGTTTTTTTGTTAAAAAAATATAAGAGCATTCTATCGTGAAAAATCCTATCATCTTATCGGACGAAGATAACTACTGTGGAGTCATCGCGGCTTGAGAGGCGTGTCTCGTTACTCAGAGTCTTTTGAACGCGTTGACAAGAGACATAATTGCGTTGAGCGATCACGAAATGCGGCGTTTTCTTTCCTCCCCGCACACCTCGAGCTTTTCAATCGCAATGCGGTGACGCTGTGGAATCTCGGTAGGAGAAGATCAAAGCTCGTCGCCGGTCTCATTAACGTCGGTCAAGAAATGAAAATTCGAAAGAAAAAAGGCATTACCTTGATTTTTTTTCGGTTTCAATGAAAAAAATCGCATCGCATGATATCCTTAATGTGATTCTCTGTTTTTTTTTTGTTGTATGTACTTTATACTCAAGAACATAATGACTACCGCATTCATCGGTAGAATAGGCAACGCGAAGTAATAAAAAAAGACACGAATGAAAGGCGAGTATCCACGAAGTCTGTTACGATAAAAAGTCGCGTCGATAAAAGACCAAAATATCTTTTGAGATCGACTAATAGCACTTGGGAGGACGCTCCAATTCATACAAAAAAGGCGATCGCTCGATTGCGATATCGAAGCGCAATGACTAGCAGAAACATTGGGCAGTTGGATGGAGCATTTGAAGAAAAGCCCCGCAGTGACCGAAAGCAAGCGACGGACGACTGCAAGGAGTCGAGCTGCAAGTCACGCTACAGGGGCTGCTCTTCTCGGAGCTTCCGAGAGACTTTGCAGCCTGCAAAAGACGCCCATAGAGTCAATTACACATTGTTAAATTGTCTGGAATAAGGTTGTATAGAGCATAGAAATTTAAATACGAAAGTTTGTAAAAAGGTGTATAGTCTCCCGATTGCACTTTCGAATTGAAATTTGTTTTTGTCGTACGGAATATTAAATAACCAAGTAGTGCGCTTTTTTGTGTTGCTTGAAGAAAATCGTAAATTATAATACAGTTCGCACGATAGAAATAAATCAGCGCGTGCCAAGTTTAATCGTTATTCCTTATAAACAGTCATAAATGTCTAAATTTATTATCGTTTAATTTACAATGAGGCGTGATAACAAATATGTTTTTAGCGTTTCGCACAAACAGACGTGTACCATACATCAGTTATTGAAATTTAATTTATAATAATCTTATCTCTTACTATTTTTAATTTAATACGGTTACATAACCATCTCCTTTAAAACTTTATTTACGATTAAACTTTATCGCAGGTTTAGAAAATGACTAATCTCCGCGCTGTGAAGAAAGATT
Source organism: Sycophila sp. Sp_5 (assembly GCA_018906775.1). Taxonomy (NCBI): domain Eukaryota; kingdom Metazoa; phylum Arthropoda; class Insecta; order Hymenoptera; family Eurytomidae; genus Sycophila; species Sycophila sp. Sp_5. The sequence goes on from JACCID010000015.1 coordinate 1,213,514, forward strand.
TACCTACATTTCTCAATAAATCAATAAATCATGCGATCTTTTATCTTTTATTATATGTGCATATAAATTCATTAAATTAAAGGGGTGTAAAGAATTGCGATTGACTATTTAAAAATGATTGAGATTGAAAGCTGTACATTAGCTAATCATTTCAACATGTTGTACCTTTTAAAGCAGCGTTTAAGATTTTTTTTATGGGTCTTTATTCCTCACTTGTCAGTCTCATTTTAGAATATAGAATATATCAGTCAATGTACCTTATTATTGGGATAATTATTGAACGTTATGACTGGCAATAGAGTATCCTCTCTGGAAAACTTCCAGGTTCTACCCCTAAAAAATCTACTTTTCATTCATATTTAATGGACATTAAATAGGAGAGCACCAGATGATTTCCAGTAATAAATATTGTGATAAATTACGAGTATGTAATTTGTCTGGCGGTTTTTATACCAACAAGTTCTTTGTACTTTGTAAAAAATGTTTGCTTAGTCAAACTATAGCCGCAAGGGATCCACATTATTGACAAGCTTGTGACTTCCAACGATACGCACCAACGTTATTAACGCAGATGCAAATCATTTTGCTGCCGCACCATTGCTTTCACAGCTTTTAATTATGAAGACGCGGATCACGGCTCCGACAATTACTCTTGAGTTATCGGAGTTTCGCGCGTGTCGCGTGCAGATTTCCAATCGACGCTGCCTTCGATTACTCTCGCAAGCTCGGAACCGCGAGCCATTTATCAGTTCAAGTTTTTTGTTCACCGCTGGAAATATCATGGGAAAAGAATTCGTTCTATGCGACAGTCCAGTCCTGCCAAGTCTCCCTTTGACGGCTGCATCCAGAGATTAGATTATCTATGCCAACAAGAAGATTTATGACGAACACTAATCGTTCGCGACAAAATAAAAACGTCGAAAAATTGGGATCGTCCCGCGTAAAAGTTTATACGAGCGAGTGTAAGCACCATGAGCCGCAAGAGCGTCGCCGTATTAATTTAACGACAGCTCCGTCGCTCCTCTCCCTCGGAAATTCGTCTTCCGCATTCGCTCGTTCCGTCCGCTCGGGCGATAGGAAGAAAATGACCTCTGAGAGCGACGCGGTCTCCAAGCTGTTGATTTTATTTTTCCACCGCGGCCGGGTAAACGCGCCAAGGGCCTTGACCAACCATTAACACCTCCACGGACAAATCACTCGATTTTCTCGGGTGATTTTCCCGCAGCACGTCCGAGCGCTGCAAATAAGGAAACACGATGTATGACCCGGGGGAGACGACAGCCCGGAGACGAGCCGCGCAGTGGGAAAAGGAGAGAAAAGACGAAGGAGAAGAAGGGCGGGGGCGAGAAGGTGCTTTACTGCCCGGGCCGGTAATGACGAAACAGATGGCCTCCTGCGTCGTCGCGCTCTCCCACAGGAAGCCCGCCACTGATGAAGTGTGCCCATTATCGGCGCGAGCCGGACACACGCAGCACACACAGAGCGAATCCTATGGCACGGGACGTGTCGTTGGACGCTTTAATAACGAGAACAATGGGCCCCGGGGCCTGTAGGTGACATTCGTTATCGCGCATTGTTGCGCTTATACCAGCTCGTTACGCTTTTTCACTCTCCCGCACCGTTAGCCCTTGCGGGACGCATAAGCGGGGCTTATTAATTTTCCACTTTTCCCGGATTAATCCTGCGCTGCCTCGCGCCACTCAAGTACGAATTAATATAGAAGCGAGCAGCGCGATGCTTCCATGTGCAGGCACCACACGGAGCGAAGCGAACGAGGACTCGCGCAGGCTCTTTACATCCTTATTATACTATTATTTTTTTACAGCCGCGTAATCTGAGAAACTTATCTTCGTCGAACGCGCCGTTTTCTCACAGCGCCCAAAGCAACTAGGATGAAAACATTTTCTTTATATATAACGCGCGCTAATCGTGAAAAATAAGTCGACCTCGTACAGGTATTTATAGCGATTTCGGAAAAAAAACTCTTTCAATTTTCTTTTCTTTTTTTCATCTTTACATTACTTTCGAGAGTTCGCTTGTCGTCTGCGAGACAAAGGTTCACTCGCATGCAATTGAAAGTTGCGAAGATTCGTCGTCCAAGTTTACATATATATACACATTGCATCACGATTATCGAAGGGGCTCGCGCGCCTCCTCGCGATGTTCGCACGTTGATAGCGCTGTTATGGAGGGGAGGGGGGATTAAGAAATCGCGCGAACGACCCCGGGCGCCGCAGCGCTTTAATAAATTGCGAGGCCCGCCCTACGGGAATGCGGAGCTTGGCGGTCAATAAAAGGCTGACGATAAAAGGGATAATGGACGAGTCGCGGCTGCTGCAGTGCAGTTTCTGCCTCGACGTCCCCGATCCCCACTCGCGGAAGTCATTTGTCCGGGAGCTCCGCGCCGCCGAGCGTCGGGAGCGCGTGTACCGTACTACGGGCGAGATCGATCCCAATCGAGCTCTCTGTGCGCGGTTGCGCCGGTTATTTATAAAGAAAGACTCGTAAGGGGCTTCCGTGACTGGCTACGGAATAGCTCCCATGGCTGAATTATGTGTCGGACTCACTGCTCATCCCTGCGACGAAATTACGGCGAAGCTTTTGCTGCTTCCGTGCTGCTCCACTTTGTAAAAATCTGAATTATTCCTTCTTAATTCGAACTTAGTGAAACTCTGCACATTTTAATGCAAATTCTTATATTAATTACTATATCAATTGTAGAGCCTTTTCGACTTCAGATTATGTATTCTAAGTACACACATTTAGTTAGACGCTGCTCCGTAAATTTGTAATGCAGATCAATTAATTGGATCAACGAGATGCCTTGTCACGTATCATAGATTAATTCGCTAAAAATGTACCATTTTAGATATACCGAGAAAATATTTAAGAAATGGAATTAAGATAATCACTTTAAAGCGACAATGTAATTATTATTTCATTTGCATTTACCTGCAAAACACCTTATATTTAAATTTATTTAATTAATCAAATAATGAATAAGGAAATAAATCAAACGTAAAGTAAGTATATTAATAAAATTAATAAGAGCTCTAACTCAAAGGTAAAAAGGCACTCTGTTTTGCTCCTGTCGTACTGATCGGAGAATGCGCTTACACGATATTTAATAAGACGCTTGGGTCAGATCGATCTAGCTTTCCTGTCCGTGGGTCGAAGGTCACCAGACCGCACGATCCCAGCAGCGAATCTATAATCGAAATCAATTCGACCTGAAAAGTTAAGGCGATCCCCGCACCCTAAAATAATTAGTTCTTAATGCCCGTTCCCTCACTCGCGCAGTCGGCTCTTCGATATTAGAGCTTTTTTCCCCACGTCTGAGCTGCATTAGCTGGCCTCCGATGGCCAACGGCGATCTCGTCGCGAGCTTACGCAAGCGCAGCAGTGCAAAGCCGACCAATTGTTGGGAGGCGAGGAGATAAGGGTACGACCGAGCGGATTAATGCTTCCCTGACTCCAGCACTAATAGCAAGCACTTTTCAATCACGAGGCTCACGCGATAGGCAATCCGCGACTACCCAGCCTTGTATCTGCAACGACCAAATCCCGTACTCCGACGCGTAAGTAATCGACGCGTCGTCCCGGACGTATGCAAATGCGCAAACGAACGCTGCGTCTTTGCCCTAACGAAGTAGTTCGAATTGGCGGGAGCATCCACGACGACCTGATAGCTCGTGGTCCATTGATTTATAAGTGTTTATTGGAGAGTCCTTGCGATAAAGTCGCGAGCGTGTGACTCCTAAGTGGATTTTAAAAAATTTTTAAAAATTTAATGAGTCGCAAAAAAAGAAGTTACGGTTTCTTTTTAATTCAAAATTCTAGTCGTGTGTTTTAAGTAGAATTAAATTATTTACGTATAGCGTACAAATGATCGAATAACAATAAAAAGTGCAGCTGTACTAAAAGAGAATAGAAAAGATAAACAGTACTATGTCGTTAATTCACAGAAAAGGAAAATAATTGTCCAATAATTTTTAAAGTCGTTGAAAAGCTTCTATTCTTGTTATTGAATTTCATCATATATGAATCCTCTCAACAACCGCAACAATATGCGCCATCAAGTCCCTTCGTTTCTGTTATTAGACTTTTAATTTTACGCTTTATCGTAAGTTGTAATCGGGGAGGATTTTACTGCGCGAGTAAAGAAACACCTTTTGGAATTTAAAAGAAAAAAAGGCAGCAAGCCTGGCTGAGATAACAGCGCGGACACTCGATACCAACGGCCTCGGTTGCCACCCGACAATTTTCAGATAGTGCGACTTTCCTGGAGGAAACGCGCGCTGCTCGCACTTAGATCCGCGATGTCATAACGGTGGTCTCGCGCGAGCAGGAAACATTATCCAACATTCGAAAAGGTGCGCCGTCCGCCTTGTTATAGCAATCACTCGGCCAAGTGTAAACTGTCGAGAGAAATGGCAAAACGCCCTATTAATAGAAATATTTAAAAAAACAAATAAACAATTGCCTTGCATAACATTTTTTCGTTGTGGTTATTAAATGCAAAAGCATCACAAAAATTATAAAACTAAATTTTAATGAAACAACGCAGAAATTGCATCGCTTTATTACTGGAGCAGGAAGAATTTATTTTAGTATCGCTATTAAATTGGAATTTTTGGTTAAAATTGATATCCACTTGATTTATTGATGAATCATTCGAGATTTTTAAATTAATAGTTGGAACGAGTTTCCGAAAAAATTTAGCTTGATTTTAGCTTTATGTTATTGAGAGCTTTTCTGACTTTGTGTATTGAGACATCGGAAGCTATTTCATAGTTACTTTCGAAAAGAAAAAAGCATTATAACGCGTCCAAGTCTAGAATAAATTGCTTTTCAAGCGGATTGATATATCAAAAAAATATTCCCAGAGTCGGATGAAACTCGATGAAGTAATTGAGTGCAATCATTTTTCAAAAATTCCTTTGCTTGTAAGAGCCATTAGTGTCTCATTACGGTGGATCCTTTTTTTCGCTCCTGTCGATTTGACAACCCGTGTAAAAAGATCGTGAAAAGAAATTCCTTCAATCGGCAAATCCAACTGGCGAGGAGCAGGCCATCGAGTATCATTGAACCGAGCCGGAGGACAATGTAAAAGCAATTTACCGCGAGAGCGTGTATATGTGCTCGTCATGGTATCAATTGCGTCTAGGGAAAAATAAAAGTCCGCTACTATTGAGGAATGGCAGTGTCATCATACCGAGAAAAAGTCCCTGATTTCGGAGAATGTTTTGTGACTCGTTCCATTTTTTTTTCAAATCCATTCTTAACACAGCATCCAAGTTCCTGATCATAATCAGAAATACTATGCAGTACTTTGGCTATATTTTACTTAGAAAAATAAAAAAAAGATGAAAATCCTGCTCAATTTATCAAATTTTTATATTCAGTAATGAGTATTTACTAATAAGATTTAATCAAAATTAAGGGGAATCGGCAGAATGTTAAATAAACATGGTCTATCGTTTAAAAGCTTTAGTAGCTAATAGCAGAAAGGCGCTAATTTGCTTGCTTGTAATACAAAACGGGAGGGCTAATTATAGAACAAAGTCGCATTGGACACACCATTCGACATCGTCAGAGTCGCGTAAAAGTCAGTCAGCCTGCGTGGGTGGCTTTCCTATTTTCAACCTTTTTTCCTCTCTCTCCTTTTCCGCCGCTGACTCTCTTTATCTCATTCGACAGACTATATACACGTTACTTTGATCCTGCACTGGTTACGAGACGCTAATGCATCTTTGTTATTTCAGTCCTTTTCGAAAGTCGGCCAGAAACTGAAAAGACACGGGCAAAGATTTATACAAATTTTCGGTAAAAAGATACACTTTCGAGCTCTGCGGCGCCAACATTAACATTTTTCATTCACGGATCAAATTACTCAGAGGCTTAAACGTGTAGATTTATTTAAGGAATTGTTTTATCAGAAAGTATTCACAGAAAACATCAGTTAATTTAATATTTTGAGGAACGATCGTTGATTTAATGAGACTATTAATAATGACATATAATTCCTTAAGTACGATCTAATTGTTTAAACTCAAATTCAAATTTCATGTTAATTGGATTAATTTATTTCTTATCCGTTTCATATTTTTCTTACAATTTTTAATCACGACAGCTATTTGTCTTTTTCATTATTTTTCGAAATTAATGGTGTACCAAAAAAAGTAACTTCTACACGGCGAAATAAATTGCATTAAAAATTAGTATAATGTCTACTATTCGACGGACTAACTTGCTTTATACAGCTATTCTGATATTTTAATGTGCATTATTAGTATATATTTAGACGATATTTAAGTATACGCTTTAATAAAAAGTGCGATCATATAAATAAATATTAATATTCAGTATAGTAAAAATTTAAAAGCAAAAAGTGCAATCTGTATTTTTAAATTTTAAAGATTTTTTTTTCTAAATGTTAAGATAAAGAATATAAATATACTGCTAAACAGTTTAGTAAATTCTATCATCTCTATATAAAGCTATATCAGCTTATCAAATATCGTATAAGCTATAGTAAAAAATGAGAAATTCTTGAGTAAATATGTAGATGCCGCCTACAAATATTTACTATGATTGTAGTAACACAAAGATGTTGAACATCGCCCTGCGCGAGTGTAGTGTCAGGTGACTAAAAAAAAAAAAAACAAGCAAGCCGCGTCTGATGATCGGTTCATATCGGTACGAGTACCGGACCACGCCGTGAGGTGCATAAAGTTAATGCAAAATAAATTGAAAAATTGAAATTCCATGTTAGTTTACAGATGGCGCACTGCAAAATTCGCAACTCGCGCAACTCGCAAGTGACCAGTAACGGCTTCGGTTAATATATAAGGCCGACTTAAAACATTGCAGATATTTGTAACATCGATTGCGAATTATGTGTGGTAGCGTGCCATACCATATGTTTATAGCGTGTATGTAATAATAGGTTATTATTAAGAATTTAAATAAACTTTATTGGTAGCAAGCGAATATGTGTATAAATTAAGAATTGTCTCACCTGAAATTAGTCCAAATTCGTAAGCTCATAACATAAAAACATCAAAGAATAATTCAAAAATAGTAGATTTTCTTACAAGGGGGAGAAATGGAACTTCCGCACGGACGTGGTAGGACGGCCGAGGCGAAGCCGAGGCCGTCATACACGTCCGTGCATGAGTTCCACTTCTCTCCCGTGTAAGAAATAGTATTTTTCTCTATCCCCGGGCGAAAGTACGGTTATATTATTGATTAGAAAATAGTAAAATAATCAATTTCTAACCTTTAAACTGACCTCAACTGGCAGTTGTTCTGCGCAGCCATCTTTTTACTTTCGCCACGGGTTCGTTTAGAATATTCTGCTTATATTTTTTTATTGTACCTATCGCGCGTTTATATATGTTTGATGCCCGCCCAACATTTGCAGCACGAGCGTAGCGAGTGCTGCTGGTTGGGGGCGGGCATCGAAAATACATAAACAAGCAAAATAAACGTAATATTTGTAAATTAAATAATTAATAAAAATGTAATTGTTTGTTTTTAAAACACAAATTTTATGTCAACTTCCTTACAATCATTTTTTATAATTTCACAACAAAAATTGTTAACAATATTGCCTTTAAATGTAGAATTTTCATATTTAATGCAAATTTTTTTAACCAATTTACTGTATTCGTATTTATTTCTACATTTTCAATAACGTTCAATATAATGTTCTAATTTAAGTGTACGGTTGATTAGCATTCTTTTTGATAATTAAAAAAGCTAGCAAGGGGATTGAATTTTATTTGCGTTATAAGCGGGATAAATCGAAAATCATACGACTACAAACACAACCTGCACATTTGTGGTATATAAATTATTTAAAGGACGCTAATTATCTACATAAACTTTCTTTGATGAATGTCTATTAGCTATTAGAATTGAACCGAACTTTAAGGGGTTAGACTTTCAAAGTCTTCCTGACAGAGCTTTCGAATTTAAAACAAATGACGCACATGCAGTGGCTAAAAATGCTCCTTCTTCTAGCGTAAACAAAAGGCGAAACCTCGTACTTTCGCCCGAGGGATGGAGAAAATTATTTTCTTATAGTGATTTATGAAAATTTAATGAAATGCCTATCAATATTTACTTGTCTTAAAAATTACTATATTTCTAGTAATTTTTAATAAAAGTTAAGTTTGTCCGTCAATTAGGAAATAATATACTAATTTTTCATATAATTTTTGTAATTTTTAATGCAATTCATTTCTCAGTGTGCTTTTTACAGAGTAGATTTAACTGCAACATTAGAAGTTAATGTGACTTTCCGAATTTTCAGTAGAATCTGCTTTACAGAAATGCCAAATCTACTTTTTTTTATAGTAAAATATCTTACTGTAAAAATTAAAATTAAAATTAAAATTAAAATTAAAATTAAAATTAAAATTACAATTAAAATTAAAATTAAAATTAAAATTAAAATTAAAAATTAATATTAAAAATGAAATTTTTTTAATACTAAAAATTAAACATTTTTAATATCTAAATTAAAATTAACATTTCATAAGGTAGATATCTACTTTATGAAATGTTAATGTTACTGATTTTGCAAAGTGGTTTTTATTTTTCCTAGTGTAACTTATATTACTGTTGCGAAACAGTAAGAACTACTTTTATTTTTAAATATGATAGTATTTTTAATTTATTGTAAGAACCCTCCAGAAAAATCAATAAACAAGGAATGTTAGCCTTTTACGACTTTACGGTGTAAAGAAATTGTGAATCTTTTTTTGTGGTAAACTCAAAGCACTAATAGCGAGCATTATATTTTCCCTTCCTACGGTACATCATAAAGTATGTATAATGATGCGTTGATTCCTGTCACCATCTCACGACATCGATCTTCCCCTTCTGTCCACAAAAAAAGGCAGAATTGATTCGCGCTGAAGTTTACTGTTTCCTGTCCCGACAAGACACACAAAAAGCCCGGCCCTCTTGTCGTGGGTGACGGGGCGATTTCGGCGACCCTCGTTTTGTAAACTAGGCGCGAGGGAATTCCGAGCTAAAAAGCACGTGATTAATGATTGCCTACTCCCTTCCCTCTCACTCGCGCTCTCACGCAGCATCGAGGGAAGATCGTCTTTCTCTCTCCCTCTCTCTCTCTCTCTGTCTCTCTCTGTCTCTCTCTCTCTCTCTCTCTGCGGAGTCGTCCTGTTCCAGAGGCGACGGAGTTCCTCGAGCGCCCGTAATTCCAGCCGGTAATTGATTTCGGATTATTTGTAGCCGTCGAAAAAAAAACGCGTGCTCGCCTCCCTCGTACTTTGTCGCCCAGTATCGGAAGATTCTTGCGGTCTTGTTATATATAAGAACTCGGACAGCAAACAAGGGGAAATCGTCTCTTACCGAAACGGCAGTCAGCTGGAGTGGCTGTAGTGCTATCGAGTTATTGATACAGCTTAGGATTAATAGTAGTATACAGTTTGAAATTTCTCAAAGTACTCGACATTTTATTCTACTTTAATATTTACTAAAAATTACTAATAAAGCATCGGACGTTATTGGCGCGTATAGCGTATTTTGGTTATTTTTATTATTTTTGTTAGTTTTGCAGACAATTTGCGAAAGCTATAATATCCTTTCTTAAAAAGTGATGTCCTTTGTGGGGAAGCCTTTTTTCCGTGTATGTGATAAGTTTATAAAAATTTAGGAGGAGTGTGTTAAATTAATGACAGAAACATTAGAAAAGGTTATATCTGAATATATCTTTTTAATTTCATTTCTTAGGGATTAAAATTTTCAATTAAATAGGAGGATCTGGATGCCAATTAAAAATGTAGCGCTATATCATTGTTGATCCTCAACCTGCTCAGACATCCACCTTAATGATATACAAATTTTGTTGTTTTATTTAAAAATTAAAAACAAATTTCCAAAAAACATAATTACCCTCGGTAATTATATAAAAGAAAATTGTTTTAGTATATAAATAAACAACGAAATGTTGTCATCATGAATTCTTACATCCCACTAATCATGCAAAATAATATCATGTACAATAATGAATGATGTATGCGATGTATAGATTGTTCATACATAAAATATTTATTCTGCTTATTAATTCTATTGCAAAAGTTCTTTCAATTATTTAAAGAATTGTTGCAAATGCAACTGAAATTTATATTTTATAATTTGCTGCAGAATCTTTTTTAGAATTAACTCAAAATGATTTTCTTACTATGAATATTAAAATGGGAACTACAAAACAATTTATGAAGATTATAAGAGAATGCCAAATTCCATCGGTAAATTCTATTCTATGTTAATATTTAGTTTATTTTCATTTTTCTTTATAATCGAAAAATGATTCCAACATTAGGTGCATTTAGAAATACTTTATGATGACCAAAACATACAACATTTCGAAGCAATATTTTTACAACCAAACAATGTAGAAATTGCTGAGGAAGGCAGTAAAGGAAATCAAGAAATGAAAGAAAATCAAACTAACCTAACAAAAATACTGAAGCAAGCACTTCTAAGGAAAATATTTCTAAAACAAAACCATGTGAATTTACGGTAAGAATTATATTTTACTTAATTATAAAATATTAAAAATGAACATTAATAGTTATTTTACTTTCCTTTTGCAGAGATTTGGTACCTTGCAAAATACTTTGCTTAATTCAAAGCAGGGAAAATTAGTATTACAGGCAATAAAAAATAAATTTACTGAGACTGACAGGCGTGCCTTAGTAAAACTTCTTGTAGCGGAATTAAAAGAAGTTCATAATTCCTTGTATGTGAAACTCTACGAATTGTTTTTTTGAAATAATTAAGCAATAAAATAATATTATACAAACATTTGTTTTAGTTATCCACCTAATGAGGCAAAAACTGCTCTCGCAAAATGTATTGTGATGGAATTTCCGCGCTTAAAAAATGATTGTCCTTCTGCAAAGGGTTTTGTGAGTTTAAATATTTTATACATTATTTTCGTATATGTACATATAATTTAATTCATTTTCTTTTTTTTTATGCAGGAACATTATTTTGACCCTAAAACCAGGCGTGGATATATCGAAAATAGACTTATGACAATTGGCAAAAATCTCGAGCCTAGTCAAAAAAAAAAAAATAACATAAAACGTAAAACTATAATTAATAAAGACTCGTTAGCTTTGAATTTTTCAACTTTATTATGTTCCGATGAACTTGAACAGAAAGTGAGTTAGTTTTTCATTCTTTATCCTTTATATGTAGTTGTGGCGCTTTTCGAATTTTTATTTACATAAAATAATGTTTCAATTTTTATTAACAGATCAGCTGAATGAAATACAAAAATGCAACTCCAGAAACAAAACAGTCAATTCGACAACAACTTGAAGAAACGTTTAAAAATCGTCAGGATTGGATAAAAAAAGAAAAGCCATCAATAACAGATATTTTCGAGAAATACCCAAGGCTTCAGGATTATCAGGGAGAAATGGTAGTACCAAAATAAAAATTTATTTTTTCTATTACAATTTGAATATTTGAATATTTAATTTCAGATTGATAATGAATTTAATTTAATGTTCCCTGAATCTGCCGATAATTTTATTATATTATTTGAATCATATTATGTTCCTCGTATATTAAAGTATGCTAAAATTTATAAACCTCTGTGTTGGAAAATTACAACGAGATGCATACTCAGCGTCTTGAACTATACTTTGGGTTTTCCCGGACAGTGTGTAGCTGCTATACCTGCCTTTTATTGCACCCCGTTTGGAAACCCCCAGCGAAGCGGGCAGCAGGCCCGAAAAGGTCAGTCGTGCGTGGATCATCGGACAGAACAGTTCAACACCTACGCTCATCTACTTTATTTGTTCACGATAGTTAATTTTCATTATGTGTTGCAACAATTTATTTTTACCATTTTTCTGTCACTAGATACTGCAAACTCTGTATTTAAGTGTTGTGTTTCATTTAAATAAAGTTACATTAAATAAGCACATACATTCATTTATATACATAACCCAACAGGTTATGGGCCCAGACTCTAGTGAAAAAGACTCTAGTGCGTGAATATTTTTTGTTGTTGACATTGACATTGACATAAAGTGAAAGTGAACAAAATGACGGAAAGTGTGCGCACCGTTATGCAGAAACTCAACGGTGAGAATTACTCAACATGGAGTTATAAAGTGCAACTTCTGTTGATGAAAGAAAAGAACTGGGAAGTCATCAGGGATCCCGCTCCAGAATCAATAGATGCAGCATGGACTGCAAAGGACGAAGCAGCTCAAGCTACTATCGGTCTGCTTGTCGAAGATACTCAACTACGACTTATAAGGAATGCAAAGTCGGCAAAAGAGCAGTGGAATACACTCCAGCAATATAACCAGAAGGCAACCCTTTCGAGTAAGTTGGCGCTGAATAGACGTTTCTTTCGCACCGTACTACCAGAGAATGGGGATATGATGGACCACATCGCTACAATGTCAGAGTACATCGACAAGCTGGCCGGATTCGGGCAAACCATTCCAGACGACATTGTTGTCGGTGTTTTGCTTAGCAGTGTACCGGAATCTTACGACACTCTCATAATGGCATTAGAAAGCAGACATGATAAAGATCTAAAAATAGAATTTGTCAAAGAAAAATTGATTGACGAATACATGCGTCGTAAGAATAAAAAGGAGCAGCTGGACAGCGCATCAAGTGAATCGGCCATGAAGACAACCTATAAAGAAAAGGAAGGTAAAGTGCCGAAAATAAAGTGTCATTTTTGAGTCATAAAGGAGAGGCAGCCAGCCTCATCAAGCAATACGTGACAATGGCAAAGACGCAGTTCAATAAAGTGCCAAAAATCGTCAGGTCAGATCGAGGAAGGGAATATGTCAATAACGATCTTCAAAGTTTCTTAAAGAATAATGGCATTCTTATACAGTATACTGCGCCTTACTCTCCATCGCAAAATGGCGTCGCGGAAAGGAAAAATAGGTCATTATTGGACATGTCGCGCTGCATGCTTTTCGACGCCAATCTCGACACAAAATACTGGGGTGAGGCTATCCATACAGCAAATTATCTACAGAATAGACTGCCAAATAAAGCAACTGCTAAAACTCCTTTTGAATTGTGGCATTCAAAGAAGCCAAATTTGAGTCACCTGCAAATTTTCGGCAGCGGCGCGTACGAGAAAGTTCCGGAAGAAAAACGAAAAAAGTTAGATGCAAAGGCTACAAAACTGATTTTCGTCGGATACTCTGATGAGTCTAAAGCATACCGGCTTCTAGATATACACACCGACAAAATAAAAATAAGCAGAGATGTGACATTTCTGGATATTCGAGGAATAAAGCAAAACTCTCCTCTTCATGAAGAATGCGAAGTGATTTTGAGTCAACAAGATAATCAGGAAGAAGACGACAGCTCGATTGCACCATCAAGTGAAACGGAGAGCAATCATGAAGATAGCAGTTCATCGGTCTCTGAAGACAGTGATATACCTGAAGTGCAAAGACAAGCGACTGTTAGGCGCTCCAATAGGTCCAATCGGGGCGTGCCACCCGACAGATATATGGCTAAATTGAAATTAACAAGAGAGGAATCCGAACCAACAAACGCAAAGGAAGCGTTATCAAGGCTTGATAAAAGTAACTGGAAAGATGCCATGGATGAAGAAATCAGCTCTCTCAAAGAAAACGGCACATGGGAAATCGTGCCGCGGCCAGACGGCAGAGATATTGTTACCTGCAAATGGGTCTTTAAAACAAAGACAAATGCCGAAGGGCAGGTAGAAAGGTACAAAGCGAGGCTTGTCGCACGTGGTTTCTCGCAGAAGTATGGAGCTGATTACGATGAAGTGTTTGCACCTGTCGTAAAACAGACGACCTTTCGCACAATTTTAACAATAGCAGGTAGTACAGGTATGTACGTGAAACATTTTGATGCGAAGACTGCGTTTCTCAATGGAAATTAAAAAGAAACCATCTACATGCAACAACCCGACGGCTACGCTCAAGGAGGAAAAGAAATGGTCTGCAAGTTAAGAAAAGGAATCTACGGATTAAAACAAGCAGCAAAAGTTTGGTACGACCACTTGAGCGAATATTTAACAGAATGCGGTTTCGTGCAGAGCAAAGCAGACGTGTGTCTATTTATTAAAGAAGACGGAGGCGAAAAATTATACCTCATCGTCTACGTTGACGATTTTCTCATCGCTTGCAAAAGTATGAACGCAATCGATGGAATTGCTAAGCGCTTGGCTCTCAAGTTTCAGCTCAAAGACCTCGGCTGTCTAAAGTATTATCTAGGCATCGAAATAAGAAGGAATGAAAGCGGATTCTTCTGTATGAAGCAGTCTAATTACATCAAGAAAATTGTAAATAGATTTGGACTACAGGACGCGAAAATTTCGAACGTGCCCCTTGATCCAGCATACGTGAAGAGTAGAGATTGCAATCAATCGATAATGCCCGAGAGTGAGAGATATCAACAACTTATAGGAGCACTGCTGTATCTCGCCATAAATACTAGGCCCGACATTGCTGCAAGTGTCACTATTCTGAGCCAACACAATAAGGCGCCCAGTGAAGACGACTGGCATGAGGCAAAAAGGGTCGCTCGCTACCTGCATGGGACAAAAGATGCAGAGCTGACGCTAGGTAAGAAGAACGTACCCTCCACGCTGACTGGTTATGCGGATGCAGATTGGGCCGAAAATCGTCTCGATCGTAAATCGAACAGCGGCTACTTATTCCAGTATTACGGCTCACCTATTAGTTGGGCTTGCCGCAAGCTGCCGTGTGTCTCATTGTCTTCCACAGAAGCAGAATTTATTGCCCTCGCAGAAGCAACCCAAGAAAGCATATGGATACAACGCTTGATTGAAGATTTTACCGGAAAGCCACAAGAAAAAACAGTGATATATGAGGACAATCAAAGCTGTTTAAAACTCCTGGACAATAAGAAATTCAACCATCGAACTAAGCATATCGATACGAAGTACCATTTCATCAAGGATATAAAGTATCATCAGCTAATGGAGTACAAATACTGTCCAACAGCAGAAATGATTGCTGATATGTTGACGAAACCATTAGCAAGAATCAAACTAAGGACCCTTTCGGAGATGTGCGGATTAAGCTTCAATTAATTCACTGCTGGCATTGCATCATCGAGGAAGGGTGTTGGAAAATTACAACGAGATGCATACTCAGCGTCTTGAACTATACTTTGGGTTTTCCCGGACAGTGTGTAGCTGCTATACCTGCCTTTTATTGCACCCCGTTTGGAAACCCCCAGCGAAGCGGGCAGCAGGCCCGAAAAGGTCAGTCGTGCGTGGATCATCGGACAGAACAGTTCAACACCTACGCTCATCTACTTTATTTGTTCACGATAGTTAATTTTCATTATGTGTTGCAACAATTTATTTTTACCATTTTTCTGTCACTAGATACTGCAAACTCTGTATTTAAGTGTTGTGTTTCATTTAAATAAAGTTACATTAAATAAGCACATACATTCATTTATATACATAACCCAACACTCTGCTATTGGAAGCCAAAAGTTACATTGAAAATGGTAAATTAAAAAAAATTTATTACTAATTTATTTATAATTTAGAAATATAAGAAATAAATTTTTATAAATTTTTCAGACACTCTAAAAGCACTTATGCTGTTAATCGACTTATTGCCAGTATCAAACGCTGTAAAGGCAAAAAGTTTTAAGAAGAGAAAATTGGACACTGATAATACTTTAATAAAACAGAATTTTTATTCCAATTTAATTGAGATTATTCCTGTAAGTAAAAAAAAAGCATAAAACAAAAAAGTAATCTATGTAGGCTATTTTTAATTACTATCGCCTTCTTACAAAATTATAGGAAGGAGTTGACTTTGAAGAATTTGCTAAACAAAAACGAAGGAAATCCAAAAGTAGCATACAACCGTATATTATTTGTATGAATAATGGTCAGCGTCAAAATTATTTTATTCAAGGCGATGGCTGGATGTTGCACCGATTAGACAAAAATTGTGTTGTAACAGCTTTCGATTTGCTTCTTAAAACATTTTTTATACTTAATTTAGAATATCCTGTTTGTTTAAAAAACTTTTTCAATTTTTTTTATTATTATATTTACAAAATCACTAAAAATGTTAGCAATTGTGTGACTTCATTACACATAAATTTGCAACATTTTGGTGATGAGAGTGCCGACGATTCGGTCTCTTAATTGTATTATAGAAATATCATTTTTCATTGCTTAAATAAAACTTAAATATTTATATTTCACAGTTTTTTTTATAAACCTCCTGATGTTTTTTTTTCCAGAAGTCACTAATAAAGTAGTGAATTTTTACTTGTTTGCAGTGAATATTCACTATTAAAGCAGTGAATTTTCATTCATAAACAGTAAATATTCACTATTAAAGCGGTGAATTGTCATTCCTAAACAGTGAATATTCACTGTTAAAGCAGCGAATTTTCATTTGTAAGCAGTGAATTTTCACTACAAGAGCAGTGCATTATGATTAGAAAATCAGTTAATAGTCACTATTGAATCAGTGAATTTTCAGTAGAAAAGCAGTGAATAATCACTTTTAAAACAGTTAATTTGTTTTCTGTTACAGCAGTGAATCGTCACTGCTTCTTACAGTGGAAATTTCATGATAATTATAGTGATAATGCACTACTGTTTATAGCGAGATTTCACTGCTTTTTGTAGTGAGATTTCACTGCTATATACAGTACACTGTTCGCTACTTAATAGTGATTCATTTCACTATTATGTGTAGTGCATATTCACTATTAATCAGTGACCTACTTTTGACTTTTGAAAACAGTGCATATGCACTACTTTTCAGTGAAATTTCACTGTTTTATATTTAGAGAGTAGGGTGTCCCATTTTAACTTGCACAATTGAATAACTCATTTGGCAATGCTGAAATAAAATAAGTGGTCTATATACAAAAGTTGTAGGATTTTAAGGGGGAAGTCGAATGGTGACCTTGAATTTGACCTTGACCATGACGTTGTAGGTGTTTTGGAGATCAACTTATTATTTTCAAATGAGAATCCCTATTTTTGATCCCGAAAATGAGAAGATCGGAAAATTTTACAATGGAATATAAACTTGGACATAAAAAGTTTGACCTTGAATGTAATATCAAAAATTTTCAATCTTTTCATTTTCGGGTTATTAGATAAACAGCCAACATACAACGACTTCGAATATTTTTTATTACGTTATTGTGGTCGGAAGCAAAATGGTGAAAGAAACTTACAATGAACGAATCTTGGATCCGCTGTTTGCGACAAATTAAATTTATTTCCAAAAGAAAATATTTCTCGAGTTCGGCAATTGAAGCTGTGCTTAAATTGTTTATGTTAGGGTCATAACAGTAAAGTCTGCAAGCGTAGATCTTGTCATCGTTGCCACAAAAGACATAATATGCTGCTTCACAAATAGAATAAAGTAATTTTTTCCTTAATTTTATAATTATTACTATAATATTACTTTAATATATCAATTTATTCATTACCCATCTATTACATGGACTCGCTCCATTAATAAATACAAAAAAATGTAAGAATTACTTTTTTTATAAATACAAACTGTAATTTCACTGGTATTTTTTTTAATTATAAAGATTGAAGAAAAATATTTTGCTTTCAAACGTATACAAATAATTAGAATGCGTCGAACGTACAGTTTGTCAAAAGAAAGGAGCATAAATAATATAGAATCAGTGTAAAGAATGCTACTTTTCATATGAATAATTTAAAAGCTTGTAAATATCTTTTATTCAACTACACATACGTAAAGCAAATACAAACATTGTAATTGATAAATTTCCTAATTAATAATAGAATTGAAATTCTAAGGTGCGTCCTGCAGATTATAAAATGATTCTTTTCTCATAATTGAACGCAAGAAAATAATCGGCACTTACTTATAGCTATAGTTATATGTTTGGAAGTAAAAATGTTATGTTATTTTATAATTAAGAATGTTTACTGTCATTGAAAAGAAAAGCTTTAAAATTCAGTAAATTTAACAATCATTTCTCAAAGCTATATGATAAAATCGTTTGATGAAAATGACTTTAACTAGCGTACCCCATAAGAGCTTACCAATTTTGGGATGAAAACTCAAGTAGCACTAAATAAAGTTGAAGAGCGTAATGAAAATCGTGTCGGAAGACTGTAAATGCCCGCCGAGTCCCATCACCTTAATCACCGTGAAATCCTCGGTGCTCGGGAAATGAGACATATATTTCAAGCTAAAACGCTTGCGTAATGAGCGCCGGACTTGGCCAATACATACTTTCATTCGTCTTCGCGAGCGTATATACCGCGCGCGCGAAGAAAACGGTTAAAAGCGTCACTGGCAGCGCCGGCGGAGGCAGCAGCCAAGTAGAAGAGTAATATTTCAAAGCGACGAGAGGCACACTGGGAGCGTTAGGAGTAATTTGAACAAACGCGCGACAACGTCTCATTTGTCAGGAGGGGGACGCGCGCGAGCGGACGAGTGACACGCTGACTTACGCGCCTTCCAATGCCGGAGACGTGTACAACTTCTTTTTTCTTTTCTTTTTTTTTTAAATACCACGCGCCACCTGCTCGGCGAGATGAGAAGCGGCGACGAGCTGCGGACAGACGAAGGTAACCGCGCGGCGGGTTTATGCGGCGGATTTACGCGGCGATCGTTTTGATCGTCGAGCGCCGGCTTTTTTTAGAAACGTTTAATTGGATTGGATGTGATTGCTTAATCGACGGGGATAGATTAATTGCGCGAAACAAGCGCTGCGCTCTGTCAATGAGTGTATTTTTAGTCGCGAGGCTGCGGATCAGTGCGCGGAAAAATTTCTGTTTTATCCTTATTACACATAAATTTTCATTACGCGCCGTGTATACGCGAACCTTCTTTTTTTACACTAATTATTTAAGAGTCTAGTTGTCATAACAAATTATCTTGGCAAAACGCGTGCAATAATTAGTGTAATAAAAATATGCTACACTTGATTAGTTTACATTAAGTAAGATGTAAGTTATGAATCTGGCTTGACCTAAAATAATTTTATGCTATAAGTAAGATTTATAGATTAAATCATTGCTAAACATTTACTATATTTCTCAAGAGAAAAGATAGATTCTTCAAATACTGCCGGCGCTCAGCCTCACTTCCACTGAAAGAACTATACTACGATAAAACACTCGTATGTACGAAGTTGCAATTGATAAAATTACTCTTATGTGAATCAGAATAATTCGAATAGTTAATTTTATTACGACACGCTAACCACCATGGCTGATCTTCGTTTGAAGTTTTTAATGTGCTTGTACGATAAGAGGATCATTAAAATTTTGCACAGACTTTTCAAATAGTTTTAATGCTTTATTACAATATTCGCCTCTCGAATAAAAATTCGAACTCGCCTCATTAGGCGTGAGATTTTTCCCCGTCCACTTTCTTCTCCAGCAGATGCCTATCTTAATTAACACCATAAAGATATTTTTCATACATAGATAAATATTTGATTGATAGCACCGTCTGATTATTTATAATCCTTTCGCTCCTTCGCTCCTTTTATAAGACATTTTATTGTCTTGAGATATGAGATTCATATATTTATTGGCTCTGCCCGGAGGCTTGAAAAATGTTCCCGAGATTTTTGTAATCGATTAGGTCATTAAGTATGTAAAATGAGCGTTTTTTCCACCTCAACAAAACGCATTCACGCGATAAAAATGCCTCTCCTAATCGATAAGCCCCGGATAATTTCGATTTTTTTTCACTTCCTCGCTTCACACGCTCGTTAAAAAGGTCAGCATAGTTGAACGTTGGTTTCGTTCCACATTCTGCTAATTAAAATATTTAACATTGGGATCCACGCTTGCACGATTCAATAAATGCACCTCTACAAAAGTTCAATTTTTGCCGATCGAACAGTCCCCACCATTCGAAAAGGGAACGAAAAAGAATCTCGAAAGGTATACGCTACGAGCGAAGTAAGGTCAAAGCGGAAGAAAAATTAAATGTCGATTAAAGGCCCGCGTATCTGTGTCTCTCCTTCTCTACTCATCCATCGTTTTGCCTCCCCTTCGCGCGGGCCACAAAGGCCTTATGGGCATTAGGTAAAAGCGCCCGCCGCCCGGACGTATACTACTCTTTCGCGCGGACTCACGCGGATCGTGTTTGCGCTGAGTAAACCTCGCTAATTAAAATCCCGCGGCCCTTCCTCGGGCCGGTAATCAACGGATGCCTCTAGGCGGCGACGCGCCAACGGGCGAGGACGCCTCCGACGAGCCCGAGCCCTTTTCGCGTTCGGCCTGTACATCGCGCAGTTCAAACGCTCAGCGCAATCAACATTTCCAGCGTTTGCACAGCAACTGACCGAATCAAAATTTATTTTTATCCCTCGCCTTCCTTTGCTCGCAGCAGCCGCGCCTATCCGCCTCTTACTCCCAGTGGACGCGAGCTCCCATCCTCACGAGGCGCCGATGGCGGATTAAAATGTTCGGCTGTGCTTGGCCGCGTTGAAATTTTGATAAGCCTGACGACTGCTTCCACGGGAATGTAAAAAGCTTTTTCGTAATGTGCCGGATCTTTTGAGTGCAGCTTATTCCACTCATCAGAAAGTACGTTGTGACTATTTAGGATTGTTGGTCCGTTGGACCAGTGATCGACAATTTTACACATAACTGGTAACCTTGGTTTATGAGGATTGTCAGAATTTATTAAAGTGATAAAATATCTAAAAAGAAAAAAAAATATTTGACACAATTTAAATCTACTAGTTTCCACACAAAATACAATTTTCTATATTCTCCCATCGAAATAAGTGGACGTAAAAGCTTTATGCTTTCTATCTCTCACTTTATCACTGTTTTTGAAATTCAAGTGGTTGACTTTTACAAGAATTAATCATTTTTTTGGGATTAGAAGCTTATTATCCTTATATTGATCCTAGTAATTCCAAATCTAGAAATAAAAATTAAAAGCACAGACATTATGGGAAAAGTATATCTTATGGTCATTTGAATTTTTATCGGTAAAATAAATAAAATACAGTTACATTAATGATAAAAGCGCGGTTCAATATGTTCAATAGTTATTGCAAAATTTAAAAAAATACCTACCATTACGATAATACTGCAAAAATAATTAAATCTACCTTTAAACAAATTAAAAGCCAAGTAAATTAAATTCAAACGAGAACGGCCGGAGTAATGGAAATGTGCGAGCCCACTGTGCAGCTTCTCTTCGAGTTTCATACCTAATTCAAAGGGTCATAAAGAAAACTATTTCCCGACGGAGTATTTCAAGTTTAAAAGTTTCCTTGCGCCAAAGAATTTTCTGAATTCCACGTAAATTTACAATTAGTGGAGTTCTTGCACTCGAATAAATCGCAACAAGAAAAAGAAAGTTTAATCGCCACTCATCCACCTAGCTTATCTGACCGCTCCCCTTATACTCGGAAAGCATTAAAAATTCTGCACCATCTCGAAGTCGCACCAAAATAGCCATATGTGCGGGACGTCCAGAAAGTGTCAACCAAGCCTTTGGTTCGGCAAAGTGTGTCGCTTTTTCGTCGTCGAGACGCGCGAGGCTCTCGCCTATATTTCGTCGCGGGTCGGTGAGTGAAGCATATGGACGCACTTAAAGGTGTGCTGAAGGATGCCGAGCTGGAAAAAGAATTCGTCGCAGCGCTATAAATAATCGTCTGCATGCGCAACGACGGTCTATTTGCTCCTATTCGGTATATACGCGGTATCGCTTTACTTGTGACCCCCGTGTCGTTTCGAGGAAAGGGGAACGTGGAAGCGCGCTGACATTCGCTGGATTTGGCTTTGGATATTTTCATTTATTTTCCATGTAGTGTACTCTTGATGTAACAGTGAGGTAGATAAACTATTAGATACACAGGAAGAAATTCAAAGATCTTCACATTTTAAGGAGCTAAAGGGAATGATTCAATATTTACTGTAAATTAGATTAGAATTTAAACGATAAGGCTGTAAATAGCACTTTTAATATTTTCTACTTACAGAATGAAATAAATACTAAAGGTGGGTGAAAAACGTGTAAATTAAGTGTACGTAGTAGAGCATGAAAATTGCAATCATTGGAGGAAGAAAAGGCAGCTTGGTGCTAAGGCGAAAGATACAGAGAAGCAAAAAAGTATGAAAGCACGCAGGACTAAGCCCATGAAGCGTCTCGTGGAAATATACGCTGACGTGTGGACGATCGTGTTTGTTTGGCCTTCCGAGCGCTGCGGTTGACAAACACGAAAGCATCCATCGAGTATACTGTCGCGATGATTCTCCCCTTCGGGAGCCGATGTTTTCACAAGCTCGGCTGCTCGCCGAAATAGCCCGGGCGCGCTCACGCCGCTCAGATTTATAAGCTCTTAAAACGGTTTCGAAATCGTAAAAAGTGCGAACCACCGCAGGAAGAGAGACTTTGTCAACGCGCCTGTCGAGCTCGCGTCGACGAGGCGCAGCTGCGCGGCTGCGCGTCTTATTTTGAACTTAACGACGTCTTGTTTGTAAGGGAGGGACGTTAACGAGGCTCGCCTTCAGCGCGAGAGACGCACCGCGGATATATTTGATATTGAAAGTCGCCAGTGAGGTCTATCATTAGCCAAGGAACGCCCGCGAGTTACAGGCCCCACGCTCGTTTACGCGCTTTATGAAGCTGTTGCGACTACTTTTTCATTGCGCACAGTTAAGTGCTATCGTCGCTTAATTGCACACGCACTTGCCTTTACGCAAGCTCTCATATGGTGATAAATTTCACTAGCTGCTTTTGTGCTTTTGCATTTAAGCCCTGCGCAATCCAGGATTCTATATTCTGTAGAACCAAGTATGGCGGATATATACATTGCTCAAAAATGGCTAAAAAAAATGCAACTCATCTCTACCTTAATAGCCACCAATACCTCAACAATAACTTGGGAATCAGTAAATTGGACCTGATTTCTATGCGTATCCAGTGAAGTTTCACTGCTTTGCTTTTGAAGAATTTTTTTAGCTAATGAAATTACACGCTTAAGATCATATAATTTCTGATCGACTCTTCATTTAATAAATAATAAAAGGATTAAATAACATGATTGTCGGAGGAATAGACAGTCTGAAATTTTGCTCGCCCGTCGCCGCAACATCGTTAAGCTAATAATTATGCTGCGAACCTCCTGGACTGACGCTAAATACCGCAAACTGGCGCAAGACGACAGCAAAGGGCAAAGAGGAGACAGCGAGAGGCACTTCCGCGAGGCGATCGGCTTATTCCGCGCCGCTGAACGCCCAAGCAACAATGATGCGATTAAGCCTCCTGGTGCATTGCTCAGCAGCCGCACCGTTTGCGCGCCGCAGTCTTCACCGGTGCCACGTGTGTGTCTTTAAAGCGCTCGCGTATGCTTCCGCTTTGAAATACCAACGGTGCTGAAAATTTCATTAATTTAATTTTTACAGAAAAAGCTCCGAAGTTTTAACTATGAATTTCAACCTAATTTCTCTAATAAGTGTAAATCTTTAATAAACTAATGTAACGATCGAATGATATTTAATCAGCATAAAACTACATTTAATAAGTAACTCACCTTGACTTTCTCGCTCGATTTTCGAGCAATTGTAGATGTAGCGATAAAAAAGCCTCGTGTGTAAACTTAATTGAGGGGTTTAAAGATAAATCGCTTAATCGCATCCTTTCGGATCTCGATTAATCAGCGATCCGTCAACTCGTCGCCGAGCCCCTTCCCCCTTCCTCGGCCGGCAAAGGTAATAGCCCGAGCAAAGTAAACAGGGAGAGATAGCGGGGCGGGCTGACCGAGGGCGCGGCGACACGACAGCCGTGACATTATTAAAATCCGGCGCTTTATCATTCGCCGGTTATATCGCTGTTGACGCATCCCCGGACGAGCTTTAATAACCGCTCGGCAAACACCACCGGGCTTTTCACCACGGCCGAGCTCTATTAACCCCTTTGGAACGTCACGCGCGTCCAGATTAAAGTTGAAATTAAATTTCGACAAAAAAACTTACTGGTCTCTCTGTCTATCTATCCGCAACGTCATAGCGGAATTGATTTTTTTCTCTTTTTTTCTCTTTTTTTCTTTTTCATCTTCGCCCTTTCAACGAGTTTTTATTGGATTTCGCAGAAAAAATAATTAACTGTCGCTTATAATTCGGGAGAATTTTAAAACGTTATTTTTTAAATTATTCAGCGCTCGAATATTTTTAAATTACTTTTTATTTACTCTCAATTATTCGTTAGATTATATATACATTTTTAATTTGTGTGCTTACACTTTCGTAATTCATTGGCAGGTTTTATTTTACACAGGTTTAAGTCAGAAACAGGAGCGTTATACGGAAAAAATCTTGCTTTGCTCTAAAAAGAATATTTTAGTTCTAAGGTTAGTATAGATGGAAATGTAGGAAGACATTTTTCTCATTTGTACCTAAAATAGATCCAAAAGTTCATTTTGTAACGCAAAAAATTAACTTTTGTGTACTTTCGAAACTAAAATTACAATGCATGCAGAGTAAAAAAAAATGTCATTTTAAGAAGAGATTATATGCACCTAGAGTAAATTGTCACTCGAGCCGAAGGCTCTTTTACCATTTTTTTTCGTGTCTACACCAAAATGTCTATATTTTTCAGGCGCATCGTTGACTTAGGTTCTTCCCACGCCAACAACCAGAATTCATCCACTCGAAAAGGACTGCACACGGAGTTGATAAATCGCATTGGCCATCAATCCCATCCCCTCGGCCTCTTAACTAATAACCCCTTATCAATTTTAATATGGCACTCCTCTGGCAAAAGTCCCTTGTCCGCCGCCTTTCCCGAAACGGGGATACATCGGAGCGCGTGGCTGTAAATCATTTCGCGGGAGCTTTCGCGACTCCCAGCCCCCAATCATTTCTCCTCGCAATTATGTGCTTTTCCGCGAGCCAGTCACGTCCCCGTATCGTAGTGCATGTGTACACGCGCGACCTTCTCACGAGAAATCCCGGAGTCACGCACTTGGAGGGTTCAATCTCGGAGCCGCTCGATCATTCCGCCCGGGGTAAATGATCGAAGCGCGTTCGTTCGTCACCCACGATTATTAATATCCCGCCGCAGCTTGCGCAGTGTGACCGTGCCTATAACGAGCTTTAGATTCGCGCGGCGCGCGAATCCGCATTAGTTCACCGGCAGTTTTTCTCTCCGCCTCGTTTAATAGTGTATACGTTTACTGCTCAGGCCTTCGATACTATCGAATCATTTATAGATTATCGGACTGTGGCTCTGATTGACGCGGCGCCTTTTTGCGATATATGCAAGCCCTCTCAGGCTTTTGTCACGGCTAGGTCGCACAAACACGTCGCGAAAACTCGCCTTCCGGTGTGCGGACATAAAGGCAGCCGACGAGGCACACTTGTTCGTATGGGGGACGGCCGCACGTGGCTGCGGAGCGTTAATCGACCGTCACCAAAGCTCTCTTCCTGAGTTCAGCTCCCACGCGATAATTACGCACCGCAGCGTAACGAACGTGTCTATGTAAGATCAACTGCTTGTCCTTGGATCTTCTCTCTCTTTCTCTCCCTTGTACCCTCCCGACTTCTCTTTTCGATCAGTCCGGTGATTTCGCGCGCGCGCCAATTACGGTCCGTTCGAGCGTCACGGATATGCCTTTTCAATTGTGTGTTTCTCACCGACGACCCCAAGCGCCAGATCGCTCTTCCCTTCAATAGATACTTTTCCAGACACGATCCTTTGTGCGTTATTGTACGAAATTAATTACAGTTAAAAGCCGCGCTTAATATTCATAGTGGCAAATGGACCGATTTTGTGCATTGAATTGCAGTAGCCGCGTGAAGGAATTTCCCAGATATAGACACACGTGTATATGCAGACCGTGCTACTCGCGCATTGCGAAATTCTTCAGCATTAATCAGTTTAGCGACCGGCGGTAATTAAATAATGCCTATCGAGCGCTATCGGCGATAGGTACCCCCGTTATCACCGGCGACTCGTGCACCGTCGTTGCGTCAGGCTGAATAATCGATTAGCCGCGATCAATTGCAATTAGCCGACAATTACGTAGGAACGCGCCTCAACTTGGCGCGCTACTTTCCCTCTGCGCTGCTGCCGCAGACGGAGACGCAGCGCCGGTTACAACGCTCGCTCGACAACGACGACGACGACGGGGCTCGCTGCTTCCGTCGCCGCTGCGGTTGACGTCGATTAATCACAGCCTGGGGTCGCAGCGCAACGACTCGGCGCTGACTTGCAACAAAGCGACCTCCGCCCGTCATATTAGCGGCTCTCGCGGCGCGTAATTGAAAGATATCCGCCCGGAAAGCTCGCCTCCGTGATTCCCGGCGTCCTTCGGGGTGGCACCGCAGACCTGCGACCAACGATCGGGCGCTGACTTGCAGCGCACGCGACGGAAATTACGAGAGGCGCCACGGCGGATATCACGAGCGGGGAAGGAAAAAAAATTGCTCTCCGTGACCGGCGAACAGTTTTGTCCCCTCTCACTAGTGGAGTGGCGCGTAATTACCGCCGAGGAAAAAATTGCCGCGCTCGGCCGGTCCCTGGTTGCTGCACCCCCTTCCCGACCTTTGTGTGTGCAGCCTGATGCGCGTGAAAACGCCGGTTACGTTCCGCGGCGGAGTGCTCTGTTATTAATTCGCCCACGCGCCGGGAAGGAGGCAGTTTCTCTTGTGTCGTTAACTGGCGTGCGTGTCGCTGTGGACAGTTGACAGCGAGGAATGCGAGGTGTGACTTTGATTGCTATACCACTTCCAGCTTATTAATCGTTTTTTAAGTGACGCGTGCTCGAGTTATTGAACTACGCGATGGAAATAATTGTTTTTTTCACTACGTATAAGTCGTTTGCATTATATCAATCGCGTTGAATTCCTTTTTTCTTAAGTGATTAACCCTCGGAGTCCACAGATGGCATTAAAAGTCATACCAGAACTGGCTACTTGCAGTAACATAAAGATACTGAAATAGCGCTAAATGCAAATTATCCAATTAATCCAGATTCATTCACGAGGAATAATTTCGAAACAAGAAGAAATAATGGTTGATAATGAAATGCACAATTGTGTGCGGATAGCCCAAACGATAATGATCATCGTTGAGTCACTGATGAACAAATATGATAAATATTTTTTAAAAAAATTCTAATTTTTTATAACTAGGCATATATAAATTTCAAATCATAATGCTAGGATTTCCTTGAAATAACGTTGTTAAAACAAAGTCACATTTTTTATTCAAGATCATTATCTACTGACGACTGCATTCCTCATTCACTTTTAAAGACTTTGATAAATCATTGTACAATTAAATAAATAATGAATAAAATTAAAAAATATGCATATCTACACTCTAATTTGATAGAAGAATTTCCGTACGATCTTCGGAAACAAAAATAATAGACAAAGCCCGTTAAAAATAGACCTCTTGTCGATCAGAAGCGATTATCTGAAAATTCACGAAGATGAAAGTTCCGAGTAAAATTTATTATTACTCTTAACCTTGGTCGATCTAATCGTCAGTGTAAAAAAAGAGAGACAGAGAGGAAGGAGATGCCTGTCGTGTCGAGTGTTTTCCGTAGCCGATCGTAAATAATGTAGAGCCGCTCGCGGCGCGTCCGCGGATAAGTGGATTTAATAATAGCGAGGATTTTCGGGATGGGGTCACTATAAGTCGCTGAGGCTGTGCTGTGGCGTTTGAGTTGGCTGCGCGTCGTGACGCCGCGAGCGTCGTACGAAAACATTCTGCGCGTCGATTTACTTTCGGGAATTCTCGCATAAACGTTGACGTATTTAAGGGAGGCTGTAAACCATCTATTTCGGTTTTCTCCGACGAGCTACTACATCTTTTTCCCTCTCTCTCTCTTCTTCTCTCAGTCACGATCTATTCAGTATTTCACATCTCACACTGTGTAGTATCTGCCTTTTTAACTTTACAAACCTATACGTCTTCGTCGACCATTGTAACTCCCTTTTCTTTCAGTAATCCTTAGAAACACTCATAATTTTATAGGGGACGGCTTCATCTTTTTCTTCCAGAATAGACTAGCTAATAAAATAAAATGAGTTGCAAGTGTTACATAAACTGACTAAAGCGGATTATAATACTATAATGAGATTAATAAATGGCACATAGCATAGGAAGCAAAGTATTCGTGACTAACGAAATATATTTAAATCCGTAAAAATGATTTCTCCGAGCTACCAAAGGTACAACATGGTTTGTGAAAAATAGATGATGTGCTTGGAAACTGCTGTCGATTATCCCGCGAATGGTTACCGACAACCATAAATATCCCAATGAATTTACGCGATAAAGTTGAAAGAGCGCCGGGGAACATCGGGCTGGAGCAAAAGCGTTCGCCACGACTAAAAAGCAATCAAAATTTATCGCGCAGCAGAAATCTCGGACTCAATTGGCAGCCGCGCGCTCGCGACAATCTCGAAAGTGTAGCGCGGTGCCTCCGCGGACGACTCGAACGCGGTCTGCACGGGCGATCCTCCCTCCTCCGGTCGCTCCACGGCGTGTATATCGGGAATTACTATCGGCCACGGCTGCCGGTCGGCTGCCGTCGCTCTTGCCGCTTAGATTCGCCATGGCGCGCGGCCCGCTACGACAAGGAGTTATGATATCGGCGCCGATCGCCGCGCCAAGTGAAAACACGCTGGCGTGAGTAATATACAGCCACGGGCCGATTCTTTCGCTCGCACCGAGGGGAATGATCCGTCAGATAATATCGCGCGGCCTCCTCTTCTCTTACTCTCTTTCTCTTTCTCATCCGTTGAGGCGAGATGAAAGGAGTTAGGGTGTAACAAGAGAAAGACGATGTGGATAAAGAGGGAGGATGCAACCAAGTTAACTTGTGAGTGCAAATACCCATAAGTGTCGTATTTAATTTTTAATATAATTATCTTAATTTCATTCACGTATGGATATCGAAATTTAGAAATTTCTAATCCTATATGATGTAAGACCAAAGTCTGGTGCCGGTATCATAAAATCCAACGATAACATACAAAAAGTTCGATATTATCGTTCTATGTAAGCTCGTAGAGGAAAAGCCAGAATTTACAAAAAAGATAAAAAAACTGCGACTTAAAACTAAAAAAAGGGATAGAGCGGGTCAAGAGTGTAGGAACTATCCGGGAGCAGTCACTGCAGGCTCAGGCCATAAATAAGCGCTCGACCGGATGCCAATCCGGCGAGAGTTCGATCGGTTTTCGCGATGAGAAACTTTTTTCCTCTTCTACTCGTGGAACTCGCGGCGCGATATCTGGGCGTTGGCTTATGGGAGCGCGACGATTGCCCGACGAAACGCGATAAGCCTCTCGGACTTTTGGATTTCCGCGTGCGCTCCCGATATACACACGCCCCGGGGAGGCTACTGCTCCTTTTCTCCCCTTTCTTTTTTCTTTCTCCTTGTCCTGCAACTTCGTTCCTTAACAGATCCTCGTAAGAAGTCGCCAAGTCGTTTTGATGAAGTGGTCTTGGGGAGCAGAGATTTTTCGCGATGCCCGACGGCTCAATCGGACAGCCGAGAGTCGCTCGCCTATGATTCAAGATGAATTGGCCGGAGGAAAATGAATTCGTCATTGCCGCCCGATGCCGAGCGCGGATTAATCCCCGTGCCGCGCGCAAAGTCGTCACTTTTTTAACGATATAAATCGCTTGGGAAAAACGAATTTAGTGGGGTAAGATTTTTTTAAGGTAAAGCTTCGTGACTTGAGCTGTTAACATTTACGTAACAAGAGATACGCTCAGGTGATTGTGTATTTTATAGTAGCCAATTTATAAACATGATGAACTCTGCCCGCTAACTACTTACTCTATCATCAAATCATCACTTTACGGTGTAATAACCATTTTTTTGCGGTTTCTTATTGCACAAATTCATTATGATGATCGTCTAAACAAAAGCGCCATGCGCTCCCTTTTGCAGATGCATCAAATTTATTTCAAAGTCAATGTACATTAAAGAGGACTGCACTCAACGTCAATTCGATATTTTTCATTTTTTTGCGCCCATTACTCGCCGCACACTATAATTATTTCAGTACTATCCAAACCCGTTACTAAACTATCGCACACCGCCTTCATTTCCCAAGCCGGCGGAGAAAAAAAATCCCGTTTGTAATTAGCGAGCCTCGAAAAATCCCCGGACTATTTTCGATCGCTCGCGCACGAGTACACACTAACAAAGAAAAAAAAAGAAGAAAAAAGACAAAGAGGCTAATATTGCCGAGGAGAAAAAAGTCCGTAGCGCGGGATTCGCGAGGGAAGTGCCATTAGAGTGACTTGGCGAGCAGACACCGGTGATTTCGCGCGACCGGGACGCCGGGTAAAAAAGGTCCAACTTGAAAGTCTCATCGTGCGGCCCCAGCGTGTATAAGACGTCCTACGCGCCTCGACTCTTATTACCGGTCGCTCGGCAGATAGGCAATCGAGACAACTTCGATCCGCTCGGATCGGAAGGAATGAGAGAATCCATCCATGACTCTGCAAATTGGATGCAGTAGTCGTGCGAGCGCTGAGGACAACGACAACGAAGGACGAGACTTCCCCTCCACCCTCTCCATCGCCCCCCGAGAAGTCATTTTTTTCTTGCGTTGGATCGCGAGAGCGGAAATGATACGGCAGCCTAATACACTCGGAGAGCTTTCATTCGCCGGATTGATGCTATGCTTAGCGGTGCACCATTGCGCGCCGATTGTTATTATCGTCGGATTGTGCCGAGAGTTGACGTGCTCAGTAGCATTTGGCATTAGCTTTCTAATATTCGTCAGGATTTCGTCAAATTTGAATTTTAACAGCAACAATTAAATTCCGCCGGGTAACTGTAAACCCGAGCGAATCGAATGTCTTACCGGCGGTAGTGAAGCTAACGGTCGAGTCTCGCATGTTCATCAACTTTGGGTTTAGTGACGATCGCTTGGATCGGCCGAGTCGTTTGCCGGAGATAGAAACGTTGGAGAACAAACGCGGCCGGCGAAGCTGGGAGGGGATAATCGGAGACGCGATTCTGTCATTACGAATCGGCAGCAGCGGAGAAACGTACGTGCGATTAGTCGAATTTGAATGATTGCGGGTGAGTCGCTTGATTCGGAGGGAGAAGCAGACGAGCGGCGAAGTCAATGAGCGGAAATTGGAGAAGCGTAATTGGCGGTTCCAGGATTACGCCAAGGCTATCAATAATAAAAATTATTGGCACACGCGAGAAACAAAAAAAAAAAACGAAAAGGCTCTTGTCTGCTTTCACTGGAAGCCGAGTGAATATTTAATTAATTGATTAGTTAGAAAGTTTTCTTACAATTTAAACTTAATAGTATTTAAAGGGGCAAAACAAAAATAATCGTATAGATTAATTTATCTTAATTTAAATTGAGATTACTACTCGTTTTCTTTTTCCGATTCTGAAGTCTCTTCGGATTTCTCTCTTGACAGTTCTGACTTTACTGGCAAATATGTTTTTGCATCTTGAAATTCGTTGAGCCTAATATAATTGTAATTTTTTAATTCGTAAATTCGTTCAGCTTCTGCGTTTTCGATGGCTGCAAATGATGCAAACTTATTACCTACATTTAATTTGGGAATTCATTATGAAAATTTGAAAACATTAATTTCTTACACTGAATACGCTGCAATTTAATGATGTCTGAATTACGAAAGTCAGATTCATGTGCCAATGCTGCTGATGCCTGCACGACTTGCGGTTTCTCGACCAATTCATTCATTACTAATATAAAATAATGAATAGATGTTTATAATACATTTACACACAGCTCGATATATTTGCTACGATAAGTACACGTACGCTGATCATTTGATTTATTGTCATCGGTTGTAGCTTTTTTTCCAAGAATGTTAGTAACTAATGGTGCCTTGATCTCATCTGCTATATCATTTTCTTTATCTATTTTAAAAAAGTATTTTATTAATAAATTTACATAAAAAGCTTTTAAAGAAAATTAAAATACAGAATATGAATTCTCGGAACGAAAGTACGAAAGTGTCGCAATGTTAAGGAAAAATACTTATGCGGAAAATGAATTTTTCCGCGAGTTACAAGCGACTATTTACACCGGGCACTTGCGTTCCGCAATTCCACAATAAACATTCGTAATATCATTAAAGAATTGAATTTTGCATTGAATTGAAGTGACCCGGGGTAAATACTCACCACGACTCCCCAACAAAATCAATTCTGCTTCGGTTTAGTGGGTATCCTGTGAATGTTGAAAGGCTTGTACGGCGGCGCGCGCCACTTCTCGAAGTATTCCCTGCTGTAGGGGTAGGGGTCGCCGTCGATCTTGACGATGATGCTTCTGTCGTCGCCGAGTTCCTTCGACTCGCTCTTCTGGCGATTCATCTTCAGTCGCTTGTACACGCCGTTCTCGTACTTGCCGTACTCGAATTTCTGGTCGTGCCTGATCTTCATGCTGTCGCGAATATCATACTCAAGCTCCTCTTCCGACTTGCTCTGCGCCTTGGCCTCCTTTTTCTTCTTTTTCTCGCACTCGAGCTCCAGTACGCTGTCCAGATCATTGCTGAACTTCTTCATGCTTTCCTTCTCCGTCTCCTGGGTTTCGAAGGACTCGACGGAGGGCAGGCTGAGCGACTTGGTGGGAATGTCGGCGGGGTTGGTATTGTTGCCGACCGGAGTAAAAGTTGAGTAGTGAGCCGTCGGCTGGCTGCTCGGGGAGCCCTTGGCCTTCAGGCGCCTCGAGCCGAGGACGTCCGTCGTGCCGCTCGGAGCTTCTGGCTGAATGAAGACTGCCTCGACGTCGTTGAGCACCGCCGGCAATTGATTCTCGGCAACTGGCGATTTCGTTGGTTGTGAGTTGACGACGGCGTACTGCCAGGCCATCAGCAGGCCCTGGGCGCCCATATCGGTGGGGGCGTCGTCTGACTGGGTCACTTCTTGAATTTTGTTCAGCTCCGCGATGAGCATCTCCTGCTGTTCGGTGTTGCGCGGTGGGACTGCTGCTTCACCGGACGTCGGACGTTCGGTCGACTCGCGTCGTACTCGTTGCCGCTGACCAGGGCCAAGCGGATTTTGTGCGATTGGTTCGAGGCTGTGGGTTTCCGCCTCTCCGTCTTGATGGGGCTGCTCACTGGAACGAGTTGATGCGTGCTTACGTAGGCACTTTCGATGGTGGGCTTCTGGTCCTCAAAGAGGCGCACCCCCCAGCGATTTCGGTAGACTCGAGTGAATTCAGCCGGCATGCTTGAGCTCTCGGATTGAGCTTCGTGATGCATAGATTCGTCCGCGCTGCTTCGTACGTACATTACCGGCTTTTTTTTCTCCCTTTTCTCCTTCTTTTTCGAGTTATCTTCGCGCTTGATGTTCTTTTGCGGCATGTTGGGCTCTCGGATCGGAGGGTTCGGAGTTTTCATGCTCATGCCTGATATGTGCCGCTTAAGAAAGAGATTTACTTGAGCTTTGTCTACATAGTCTAACTTTCTACTTGGAATGCCCACCTGTTCAGAATATGTCTCGGGCATAGTGCACGTGGATAGTTTCGTTTTCGAGAAATCATATTCTATAAATTGCAAAATTAGTTTGACATTACTTTTTGTATGTGCACGAATGATTGAGAGAAATACTGTTAACAACATAATAAATAATGCAGATCCTACCTGTTTGTCGAAATACATTTCGCAATTTATTAAGAAAACTGGCATCTTTTGATGGAGTTGGTCGAATTGGAGTTACTAAAATATTATAGTTGCATTTCTAATTAATTTACTGACAGGTATAGTACATATCGATACATGTGAGGGAAAGTGATTTTAACTCGCCTTGCTCATGCGCAAACCGCACACGATTTTAAAATCACTTTCATGTAAAAGTATCGAACCGTTTTTTTCCACACAACATGTGCAACATACGATTTTACACAATCGAATTTGAGCGAGTGTGCGGAAAATCGTATTTTTGCGGATGGCGTGTAGAAAAAGAAAATATTTAATGGTACCAACCTCTAGATATTTTGCGGATCTGATGCGTGTGCAATAAATGCTTGTAAATATTATTGCTCTTAATGCGCGTGAGAAGCCAAGCCATTTTCTATAGTTTTATATAAAAATTTTCATAAATTTAGATCGAAAAAATACGCTTAAGTCAATCACAAAGACTCGAAAAATAAAACTACAAAAACATGAATAAAAACAAAATAAAGACTAAACAACGATTGTTTCTAAATTCACTCACATAGTCACACAGTGAAGTTGAAGTGCATAATACAACATTCATATGTTATATATGTGTACACAATTCAACCGTTACCTAATTTTTTTATTTCTAAAACGAATTTTACTTAATGATTGATCGGATCAATTTAATAAGGAAAAAATACTATCGATAAAAGGAGCACAATTTTAATAAAACATTTATTAAATAGTACAAAAGGTTTTACAAATTTTCTGTATCATAATAATAATTTTAAAACAATCAATAGCCAGAGAACAACTGCATACAAGAGTACCAACATAAAGTTATTTATCAATTGTAAAAGAAACATTGAATTTTGAGACAACTATTTAAAATTTATAAGGATTCCAATGATTTAGAATCTTTTATTTTCTGTACGGCCCCTGTAACCAGGTTTCCACGTCTCTTCCGTTGAATTTGTATGAACGGGAATTTCAACGGGCTCGCGATCTACATAACTTGATTCTTGCTCTTGTGTCATATTGTTACTTTCTTCTATAAATAAGAAATAGTATTATTGGTAATTTAAATTAAAAAATATTTGTTAATAAAATGGAGGTTGTTTACCATTTTTTTGTATCCCCAATTTGTTTTTGACGTAATCCCAAACTTTTTGTGGTTTAATCGTGCGCTGACAGTATAATCCTTAAAAATATCTAACTTTAATTCGGCATTTGAAACGGGCAATGATTAAAATTACTTACGGTGAAGGGTCTCTTCCGAGTATTCAGGTGGAAGGCAAGCGCATTTTGAAAATATTAAACATCTTCCTGCTTTTCTGATGGTAAACATGATGATATTAAAAAATGGTACTTAAATATTCAGCAAACATTTAAAAATTTCAATTTTTTTCTAAAGAATTATGACAATTTTGATTAATAGACGTTGTGTGTTATAAACAAAATAGTGGCAAACAAAAGAAGTAAACGAAATATATCTAATTTCAGATTTATGTAGTATTTTGAAACACCTACCGCATGTAACAAAATTTTCGATCTATACTTAGGCTAATTATAAATTTAAATATTTAGATTTAAAGATTTTAAAAATTGTTTAAAAGCTTTGAAAATACTTACAAAATGAAATTTATATTAAAAAAATTAAGGTGAAGTTGAAAAATATTTTTGCGCTACTGTGTAAATCACCTGAACGATAAATAATGGATACATTTCCTTTATTACAATCATGAAAAGCACGAAAATAATGAAAAAGTAGAGAGATAAGAAAGGCAGAAACTTATTCCTCCCACGCATCCCTCACAGCATTCTATAAGTATAAACAATTAAAGGGACAATCGCGAGATAAAGCTGGATAAAAATCGCCGAGGAGCGCATAGCGATTCGCGCCACGTATATATGTGGGTGGGCCGGCGATAACCGTCGATAAAACTTTCAGAAGTCATTGTCGTGAGGGCGACATTAAAAATCGCACGTGGCATTTACGGTCGAGCGATCGAAGCGTCGATGCAATTTTAAAGAGCCATTCGGTGGGGGAGGCGAGACGGAGGTAAACACGGAGACGGCCGCCGATGTCGTTTTCCCCGTGACACATGTCCCCGACGCAGGCGGATGCTCGGAATACCAAGCAAGCGCGCGAAGGGATTTTCGCGCGGGGATAAATGTTTATGCCTCCCGACGCATTATGCCTCACGCTGACGAGGTACATATTTCCTCCGGACGTGTCTGCCGGCGAACGCCGTGGAGGAGGAGGCGAATAATGCAATGCGAACCCGCACGAGCCGAGTGTGCGCCGCCATGCGGCCTTTCAAAGGCCGTTCGATACTTCTTTCCGAGCGCCACCGGCTATTTCCGATCTCCTATTGTGAAGGAGACAATTTCTTTCCTCTATTTGTTATAGCTTCAAACCTTTTTTTAAGAATATTTCCATTTTTAATTTTACTAAACCACTATAATTGCAGAGTAGGGTCCTAAGGGGAAGAGAAACTTGTTTTAAAAATTATCGCAATATTTTACAAAAATCACTTTTATTACTTACTGCACTTTTGTGTTAATTTTCGAAATAAATGTCCATTTAGAAGAGTGTTGAGACTATTATCTAGAATAAAATAAAAATTTATTCTTTTAAGTATATAAGGATGGCGAAAATTTATGATAGCGTATCATTTATAATAGAATCATTTTTGTGGCTGAATTAGGATACCATAACAATAATACAATACCTCATGCAATATCCCATGAATTTAATAGGTTATAATTAATTTGCTTGGCGTAGCTGGAAACGTGATTTTCGGTTGTAATATTCATGCCACTGTAAATGATACGCGTGCAATTTATTGTTAAATGAATTCTGGGTAACGGCAGTTGTACGGTATAGCCCGGGCGCATCGGATGTAATATCAGATTTCCATTGGATTCGCGTATACGAAATTTATATTGCATAAACGCGCGACAGAAAATATTCAGTTCCTTTAATACAAACAACAAATCACGATGCATATAAGAAACTTTGAAATATCGACATTCAGTCTAGCGAATCAATTTACGCCAGGGCTTATCGTCGAAAAAATCTTCAGAACTAATAGCGCCAAAGTGACAATCCAGAGTCGATCATCAGATCAGAGCGAAAACTTTTCCGAAAGTCAATATTTCCCGAAGACGTACCGCAGCAAAAGGGAAGATGAGGGGCGTCCGACGCGATATCTAATTTCGGTAGTTGATGAAACTGCCCCAAATTGATACGTGCGACCGATGGAAACGATGGATCTTGGCCCATCCGCCGGTGGTTCCGCAGCCACGACATTAAGTCATAAATTCGGATGTCCCCAGTGTATGATACACACACACAAATATGTATGTAGAGCGCACAGGCGGCCTCCGCTTCACTCCTACGAATTGCCTATGACAAAGTTTATCGCCCCAGGTCCAGGCACCGCACGCGCGCCCGCCTCCGAGCGCAACATATTTTATTTCTCACGGACCCGCCGAGCAACTCCTTGCGTATTTGGGGCGCGTGTCCGAAATTCGACTCATCCTACTAATTTATCGGCATTCGAGCAATCCTTTTAATTTTACAGGGATTATGCTCTTCTCTTCTTAATAAATTCGATAAATTAAATTTTTACGTCGAATAAAGTACGTTGAGGGAAGGTTCTAATCTCGAATTTTCGAATTCGATATTGTAGTTGCTTGAGAAAGGTCGACACTTAAGATGGTGTGCAACGAAATCGCGAGGGGCAAAAAAAAATGACGACGATGTAACGAGGAAGGAAAGTAGAAAGTACCGCAACGATCGCCGCTTGGACAATCATGGTCGTTTCGTCGGGCGTTACAGTTGCAGGAGCTCAAGAGGCATATCTCGAAGCAGAGCGCGTACCACGCTTCTTTTCCGTTCACCTGAGCACAGAGTCCCCCGTCGTCGTTTGAGACATCGGCCCCCGGGGACTCGGCGCGTGTTTGTACGTGATCTCTTCCCGGGGAGCACCTATACATACGGTCCTCTCACGTGCCCTCGACCCCCGCGTGTCCTGCGATTTGTCGCGAGAGACTCTTCTCCCTTCCCCGAGCATCCCCATTTCTTTCGCTCGGCCCTGAGTCGGACCTCGGCCGCACCCAGTGATTTGTGACCCTTTGACGAATTGTTATTATTGTCCTTGTAACGATCGCGTGGGACGCAGCAGTAGCAACTACGGCAATATTAACTTTTCATGTTTAACGAGCTTTGTTAGGTGTCTTAATACGCCGCGTGAAGCGAGGGGGTTGGGCAGGGGAGATGTGATTCTCGCGCAATTCCCCTAATTTATGCACACGTGAAGCGCATACGCGTGGATTCTTAATAGGAGGCGAGGCGAGAGAGTGGCCAAGTTGGATCTTCCAACTTATGGGCTTGATTAGCCGGCTCCACTTTTACGACTGTTGTCTCTATTTGTCAGGGAAACCACTGCCCTAATTGTGCAGAATGATATTTCGAGACCGCGTCGATGCAATTTTTCCTGATTCATCGCTACATAAAGCTCAACAAGGAGGCTTATTTATTGTGTAA
Organism: Sycophila sp. Sp_5; assembly: GCA_018906775.1. Taxonomy (NCBI): domain Eukaryota; kingdom Metazoa; phylum Arthropoda; class Insecta; order Hymenoptera; family Eurytomidae; genus Sycophila; species Sycophila sp. Sp_5. Next base: position 1,251,746 of record JACCID010000015.1, read on the forward strand.
ACTTAATTCTATCGGGGATTATGAATAAGTGCCAGGTACAAAGGGAAGAACGAAATGTTAAGAAATCTTATAAATGCAACGTTCAAAATGATATTCGTCGATAATCAAGTGACTGGGCAGCATTATATAACAAGCAAATAATAAATTCATTTAAGTTGTTAAATATATATATATAGATAGAATCTAAAAAGTCAAGGAAACAAAGTCCCAGCAAGAAGCAGAACGTTAAGCGTTTGAAAGTGCTCTTAGCCAAAGTTGTCGGCGTTCGCGGATTTAAATCGCGAAACGTGCGCCGCGTGAAAATAGGCCCGAGCCACCCCGCGCGTGCGGCCTAATCGATTTAGAGCACGGCCGATTAATTCCACCGTCGGGGGTGCCCGAGTGGCTTCGACGGCGACAATCGGGCTAAGTCGAGAAACGATTTACGCCGGTTCGGCTTGAAGCGTATCGGTGCGAGGGCGGCGGGTTGCCGAGGGGGTGAGTTTACAGCGAGGCGGGGCGGCGAACCACTGCTCGTTCATCAAGGCGCGACTACACCGAGTGAAAGCGACACCGCCTTGCCTCGCTACGTTGCGTGAATACCAATTTCGCGTATGCTTTTTTTTATTTTCAATCCACTAAAAGGCAAGAGAAGTTTACTCGACTTGCAGTCCCTATACCGCGCCGACTATCACGCATTGACTGCTGCTGCGAGAAGTCGTTGCTGGTGATAAGGGAAATTGATTTTTCCTAATTCATAAATATCTTATATTCTTATCAATTTTGTCGATATTGATCAGTCTAAAAACGAAAGATGTAAATTTCACTTCTAAGGGTAGCCTAATCGCTGTTTTTGCTACATCAGGAAAAGTTTCATTTTCTAAATGATAATGCGTTTATTCAATCGAAATTGGAGCGTAGAAAAAAGGGCAGCAGCGAGGGTCCAAGTTTCTTCCGCAACTCTAGAATTTGAGGCCGCTTAAAATGCAAATGAAGGAAAAGCGCGCATAACAAATGGCGCAAATTTATACGAGTGACACAGCGATTCGCAGGTGCACGACGACAGCCGAGGGCCTCCTCCCTCTTTTACATATCCGAAGCGGTCGCGCGAAGTGGTGTATCTCGGAGGCCGCTTGTCTCCCGACTCCTTCCGGCCCGCCTGTCACCCCATTTCGCAAGTGTCGTCGGTATGCCGGGCTAATTTGTCAGTTGTCGAGTTAGCTCGGCTTCGGGAGGATTCCACCCGCCGTGTCTCCCCTCCCCTCCTCGCGTAATCAACCGGTGAATGAGTATTCGAGCCGGGGCTTTCGTTTCGTTAGAGGCGGCCCTCATTTATAAAGAAGCGCACCGGAAGACCGATTGATCCAGGCCCGCGAGCACCCTCCTCTTACCCCGCGCCTCGCGGCGTCAGCGGAGATATGCCACGCTGCCGTCTTAATTGATGTCGTAAAAAGAAAGACGAACGAGTCTTTTTATTCGCATTTCATACAATCTAATTAGTCTTATTCTGACTTACAGCTGTTTGTACTTATCATTTTTTTATGCAAGATAACTTTTCAGTGGCGTTCAAATTCTTAAAAAATAATGAAAATGCTTGCTATTAAACCAAGATTAAACATTTGAAAATGTTTAAATAAGTCAATGAAACTCTTATAAAACAAATTAATGAATTATCAACGTATGCTAAAAATGCCGCAAATATTTACAAAACGATTGACTTTCAGCAAAAACAGGTTCGTACTTCTTTTTCGATTGAATTCTAAATAAAAGAGAGGGGGAGCGACGGCAAGCAGCGAATTGAGAGCAAAACAATACGGCGCCATACCCAAGACACTCCATCTCCCACGACTAACAAACAAAAGATGTTACGCGGCCAAAGGAAAACAGAGCAAAAGTCAAACGCTCACGGGTCCACGCGGCTGCTTCCGGGAAGGGCTTTTCTATTTTCGTGTAGCCCGATTCCGCGGTGCCTATTGCCGCGCTTGCATTCCGCACAAAGGAGAAAGAATCCAAGCTTCTGTTTTTCCGCAAGCAAGAGGTATACAAGAAACAAATGCGCCAGCCGCCCGTCCAAGTGTCATATTCCCCTCGTGTGCGAGCTTGCCGACTCATTCATTTTCCCCGAGAGTTTGCGCGCGCCTACATTATTTAAATAAACAGGCGGGGAAATTTGAAGGAAGATTGGCCGGGCGCGTATCGAGCCTCCTCCGCTTCGGTGACGAACAATTATCCCCACCGAGGCCGAAGGCGGATGAGCCTCGGCGCGACGCGAGAACCGGGGGATTGGCTTCGCGTATATATACACGTGCGCCCGCGCCGCCTCGGTAATGAATTTTAAATTGGCTCGCATTCATAATACAGAGGGCCTCGTCGACGGCTCGCCCGGATGAGGCGGAGATGACAAAGTGAAATCGCTCGTACTTAGACGTGCGCCGACGCTGTATTAAAATCGACTTGCTTATGCCGTTCACCTTGCCCTCGAGATTTCATCAATTTTTTCGTAGACTTTCCTTTATAAATGACTTGTTTAGTCGATTTTGTCCTCAATAGACGCTGCTAAATTCATACAACTTTTATCTTACGTCTTTTTCTTCTTCTTTAATGTTCTTTACGGGTGACATGATATTTTTTATAATTACTATTGACAGAATTTTTTAGGAATTTGTGCACCCTAGAATTTAGAATACGTCGAAGAATAGGTATAGTCGAGTATTTTTTTTACTTACTTCAAACCCGACATCCAACGAAAAATGATTCATTTTTTTACGTACAGCTAACTGTGGGAGCAAAAACCAAAAACAATATCATTCACGTCATTTAAGCTAACAATATTTTACTTGAGAATATATGTTTCCTTACGATTTTTTCTTAATTTTCATTATTTTTACGATTCAGAGGCGAAAGAGAATGCTTGAGTGAATATGCCAAAAAACATGTGCATAATCAGTGGTGAAAATGAAAACTCACCGAAAATCAATCTATATCGACTTATAAAGCAGAGTGAACAAGCAAAAGAATTAATCGACTAATGTTTCATTTGAAAAGCAGCAAGAAAAAAGGTAACGAAATGAACGGAGCAATCGATACCTCAATAAAAGCGAACAAGAAGAATAAAGACCAGCGGTCGATCTCTCCTGTGTACAGTCTCTTCCGCGGCGCGCGCATTGCTTTGCTTACGCGTATTACGTAAAGTGGTCGTAACGCGCGGCGCTTCTTGTAAAAGCGCAAATAGATCGAAACTAAGCTCTCCCGGACGAGAAAAGATCTCGGCGCTCGCGGTAGTTTCCTTATTTGCGGCTGCCGAGAGCGGAGTAATCAAAATCCCGAGCAGCCTCGTAAAAAGACGCGAGTGGAGGGGCGGCCGCTCCAGCAACCGCAGAATCAAATAAACGCCGAAGCGCCTATTACTTATCGATCGGCGAGCGGCTTATGTATCCTTAAAAATGCAGCTTCTTTATTCACAGCAGCGGCTCTCCGAAGTGTAGAAAAAAGGTAGAGGTAACAAGAGGAAAAGAAAGTAAATAAAAAGTGATCGGGGAGAGAGCGAGGACGACCGCAGCACGAACTACCGTAATCCAAACACGAAGCAAATCGAGCGTGTATATATGCGCTCGTCAGCGCGCAAAAATAGTCCGGGCTCTGCGGACTGACAAGCCACGAGGCGTATCGCTGGGCTATCTCGCCCTGAGGCGGAGCTGCAATGAAACGTCAGGGAGCCGCGCGGCTCGTAATGCGATTGTCGGGCCAAGTAGTGCGCTCGCGGACCTGCCGGACAAGCCCCGCGGGCGGGCAAGTATAATCGATGGCGCGCGGGGGCTCGTCGCGCGGCCTTACACCCGACGAGCTGACGACCGAAAATAGAGCTCGAGCGGTGATCCGCTCCTGGGACATGGGGGCAGGGGGGACGGCGCTCCGGCCATGTGGTCAACGTCGCTTAGCGCTGGTGGATACACCTACCCGATAAACACACTTGAAAGATCGCGAGGCCCGGTGAAAAAACAAGCGAAGGCGCCGTCTTTGATCTTTGGGGACTCTAGCGTACGGAAATAGCGGCGAAAGTTCGGGGAAGCCGACAATTAGGGATGATTGTCGAACCGTGGCTGGTTTTGACTATTTCGACGGTTTTATGGCGCTCGGAGAGTGGGTGCCCCCGGGGGAAGGGCGGCCTGCGAAAATAAAGCGAAAATCGCACGGCGCCGCTTTGATCCCGCGGGAGGCGCGAAGACGTTGGCCAAAGTGCGATTATCGCGGCTGACGTAATTGGATCGTTAAAATTACGACTGGAAAAT